>CM062818.1:1643931661-1645180161 GCA_031772625.1 Pinus tabuliformis | reverse complement strand
ATTTAGCCTCGTAGCTAGCCCTACGGGGCAGGAGAAGGCTCTCTCCAGTCTATCTCGCAAAATCTCCAATAAATGAGATGACCAATAAGGTAACACTGATATTAGGCTAGTAAACTGATCAAAAAGTTTGATTTTGGGGTTTCTGGGTTTTTGGTGGCAATTTGAGGAATTGCAATTTTGGGTGCGGGGATTGGACACAGTTTCTGCAGGGGGGTCTTTGGGGCGAGGTAGGAGCCTGTATTGATGCCTTTAGTTGAAGTGGATGATTAGGAAAGAAAGAGGAGGAGCTAAAGAGAGCAAACAATGACTTTGAATTCTCTTTAGACAACAGAAAACATAGAAATTAAACAAATTTAAAAGCAGAGCATGGCAGGCATGAATTCATACTTTAACACCTCATTTGTTTAATGTGCAGCAGTAAAGAAAGGAAATGAATCACATAAAAAAGCTTACAAGAACATGAAGAAACACACCATCAACACATGAGTCCTCAAGAATCCCAAAGATGACTGCAAAACCCTGGTCTTCCTTGCCAAAAATTGCAGAGATACAAGTGAAATAATACAATGATAGCTTCTCCCTCAAGAGTCCAACCATGAAAATGAGCAAAAGAGTGCATAATATAGATGATCTAACCTCTTTCCCCACCTCTAGGGGTCGATCTCCCCTTCCTAGGAGCTGTTTCAACCACCTCTAAACTAAGCACTACAAAATAGGCAGTCAAAACAACTTGCCTCTATAAACTTGGAAACCAGTTCATACATTCAATTTTTACCCTTTACATGAATGAATCTTCTAGAAGAGTTACAAAAGGGCAAAAGTATCTAAAAAATGTCGCAATTACATCCAAAAGGACCACCATCCACCTCAAAAAGTCAAACTGGAGCCAAACTGCGTTTTCTGGGCTGAACTGGTCAAATCTGGCAAAGTTTCCTCAACGGGTCGCGCACATTTTCTCAACGGGTCGCGCACTTTGGAGCTCTGTTTGGAGGCCTTCCCGGTGTCAGAATGAGGTGAAAGATAGCTCGTTGGAAAGGTATCTAAGTCTACTTTCCAACCCAACTAGAATTTTTGGATTTAGAGGTCATTTGCCCAGTCAAAAGTCAATTCTCCCAAGACTGCTTCTGCAACTCAAAAAAGGGGCAGAAAGTCAAATTTTGCCTGTATTTTGACCTTTTGGAGGCCCAAAACTCCATAAAAACTCAAGTCCATCCATAGGCATGTGTAACTTTTCATGAAAAATCTAGAAATGTTGAGTTTTTGCAAAACGGAGCTACGATGACAAAGGGTCTCACCGGGGGTGAGACCCGTTGAGAAGCCAAAACCTGTAAATTTCCCAAAAATACCAAAATTACCCAAAATTCTCAAAATTTTTTGGGATTTGTGCTGTAGCTGATGCTAGTGAGTGCCATGATCCTTGAGGGATGCCTCAGCCAAGATACGGAGTGGGTTGGTCTTCTTCTTCCGCCTAAGAGCCTCGGACAACCTCCTTTGGAACATTTTCATTTTTGCCTTGCAAACATGCATCCTTGCCCAATAGTGATTCTTCATGTTTCTCAGCAGCTTTTTCTCTTGGTTGGCCTTATCCAACAGCCTCTCCAAGTGTGCATTCACCTAGATGAGCATGGACTCTCGTTCCGCAAGCAATAGGTCACCGGGCCTCCTTCTGTTCAAGATTCGGTCTCCTCGAATCCTCCATAGCTCATCAAGGACTTTCTCATATCTCCCCAACATTTGGAATCCCTGTAGCCTGTACAATCACCTCGGGTGTCAAAGTGAAATCCACCCCGGAAAGGTTGACATGTCCTTCATGCGAGTGCAAGACAAAGAGGCGGGCCAACTCTTGGTGGTGTTGAATCCGAGAGATCCTCTCACAAAACTCATAACAGGACATGTACTGAAAGCAAGAAACTGCCAAAGGACAAGCTTGTAGACCTGCCAAAGAAGTAGGCTCCTTTCTCCTGTGATGGCCACCTTTTCCACCTCTATGTGGCCTCCTCTGTACCTGAACCTCTGAAGATGATGATTTAAAATTTCATCCACTTGCACAATTCAACTTTTGCACACAAGCATGAGAGCCATCAATCATGACAAACCACCAACTGAAGTGTAGAAGGCCTACCTCAAACAAATTTGATGATTTGGAGGAAGATTGAGCAAGTTTGTGGTCACTTGGCAGCTCACTGGCAAGTGTTTGTGGAGAAATCCCCAACGGGTCGCGCCCCTCCCAACGGGTCGCGCACGTTGATTTTTTGCACTGCAGGAGGGCTCTCAACGGGTCGCGCACCACCCAACGGGTCGCGCTTTTGCAGGAGGCTTTTGGAGGCCTTCCCGGTGTCAGAATCGGGCGCAGGATGGCTCGTTGGAAAGGTATTTGAGTCTAATTTCCAACCCAAGTATAATTTTTCAATTTTGAGTTGATTTGACCTGTCAAAACTTAAATCTCCCAAGACTGGTCAAAAAGTGCCAAATGAGGCTGCCTGAAAGAAGAGTGCTGTTGCAGTCAACTTTTGAATGCCTTCCTCAACCCCAAATTGAGCTCATGATAGCTCATTGGAAATCTCTTTGTGTCTAGTTATCATTTTATCCATCAATCAAATAATTTGGCCAACCTAGCTAGGAGAAAACTTGATTTTCCAAAGGTCACTTTAGAGGTGTCTTTGATTCTCCTGAGGCAACGGAATTCTTGACATTTGTCTCAAACCATGACACCTGTGTAAAAAGTGAAGGAGATTTTTCTTCCTTAGCATGTTGTGGACAATAACCTCTCTCAGTTTTCCAAAATTCATCTTTTATTGCTCAGAAACATCATTTGAGTGAAACTTGTCCCGATGTGTGAAACAAGGAATTTTGTCGAAATGGAGCGAAATGAAGGGGATAGGGGACTTCTAAATTCTTGGGGAAATTTTGGGGAGTAGGGAGGGATGTTAGGAAGAAGGGGAAAGTGAAATCTCAGAGATTGAGTGAGGGGAAGGGGTTCAAAAGGGCAAAACACAGGCCCAACCTAGAAATTGCCAGGTTGTAGCTAGAAACTAGGGTTTGTGCAAAAATGAGGAATTTGGCGGATCTAAGGGATGGGAAGTGTTTTATAAGGTACTTTAAGGATAGGGGAAGGTGTATGAACATCAGGAAACAAGTTTTTCCGATGAATTGACCGTCCAAGAGAAATTGGCTTCAAAACCCTAGGAGAGGGAAATGAACTTTGTCTAGGCACAACTGAAGCATGAACAAGATGTAAAATGACTCATTCGACACTAACATGATAATGAAAACCCTCTGAATGATGACATGGACTGACATTTGGGCAAACCCTAGGCCTAATGCCTAGTGACCAAATTTGGCTTGAAGACTCACTGAAATGACAAAATTTGACCTTAACACTCTGAAACCACTTTGTAAGAGCATATTTGATCACTGTAGGAAGGCTGGAAAGACTGACACTAACAGAAACAACACCCAGAAAAGTGTCCAAAGAAGTATGCAGGAAAAGGGAAGCAGAAGACAGTGGCAACTGCACAGCAAGACCTTGGATTGATTCTAGAGATGAAGCATTAATCACAGAAAGGTACTCTTACACCTCATGTTAATCCTGAATCGCATGAAGGCACTAGTTATGTAAATGAGTCCCTTCCTAATGATCGAAAGAGAATTGAACTGTTTCATATCAGAGTTGTTATAAATCATACTAAGGTAGAAACTCTGTTTGATACTGGATCCCAAGCAAACTTAATCACAGAATCCTTGGTAAATAAACTCGGCTTAGAAACAAAACCACACCCAAAACCTTACCCGCTTGGATGGATACATGATAAAGCAAAACTGAATGTGACCAAGCGGTGTAAAGTAAAATTTGTAATCACTTCTAAACTAGTGGACGAAGCAGAACTGGATGTAATACCATTGGATATCTGTGGCATGGTGTTGGGGAGTCCGTATCTATATGATAGAAATGCAGTATTTTTCCATCATGAAAACAAATACCAAATCACAAAAGATGGGGTAGAATATATAGTAAGGGCTCATCAAAATAAAATCAATGCCAACCTTGTAAGTGCTAGACAAATGAAAAGGCTGGTGAATTCCAGTAAGGGTTGCATGCTGATGGTTGTAAGGGAAAAAGAGGCAGAATTAGCTGATGCTTTCCAGGGTTGTGATCAGGAACATAAACAGGAATTATCTGAATTAATTTCTAATTATGATGAGCTATTTCAGGAACCGAAGGGATTACCTCCGAAGAGGGAAATCCAACATGAAATCCATTTGCAGCATGACACTCCTTTACCAAATATTGGCATGTACAGGATGTCGACCATTGAGATGGAGGAAATCAAGAAACAGGTGCAGGAATTGCTGGACCAAGGGGTCATCAGGCCAAGCACTTCTCCGTGTGGTTCACCGATTGTCTTAGTGCCCAAGAAAAACTGCACATGGAGGATGTGTGTGGATTACTGTGCATTAAACAAAATCACGATGAAAAATCACTACCCTCTTCCATGCATAGATGATTTATTAGATTAGTTAAAGAATGTTGTTTATTTCACAAAATTGGATTTGCACAATGGTTATCACCAGGTCTGAATTGCAGAGCAGGACGTGTGGAAAACCGCCTTCAAGACCAAACAGGGGCTGTTCAAATGGATGGTGATGCCATTCGGACTTTGCAACGCTCCAGCCACTTTTATGAGGGTCATGAATGATCTCTTTCAGCCTTTCATTGATGAATTTTTTCTTGTATATTTAGATGATATACTTGTCTTTAGTAAAAGTTGGGTTAAACATGTGTGTCATGTAAAGAAAGTGCTTGATATACTGAAAAAAGAAAAACTTTATGTAAATTTGTCAAAGTGTGAGTTCGGAAAACCTCTTTGGGTTAGCTAGGTCATATTTTTGGTCATGGTCACTTAAAAATTGATCCCTCTAAAGTTGAAGCAATTGTGAATTGGCCTAAGCCTACTAGTATAACCGAGGTTTGTAGCTTTTTAGGTGCAGTCCAGTATTGGAGGAGATTTATTGCAAATTTCTCTATTATTGCAGCACCTTTGCACACATTGACAAGTGTGAAAAAGGTCTTCCAATGGGGAGGAAGACAACAGAAGTCCTTCGAAACATTGAAGGAAAAGATCAACGCCGCACCAGTCTTAGCCTTACCAGATCTCCAACAGCCATTTGAGATTGAAACTGATGCCAACGGTTATGCCATGGCAGCTGTACTGATGCAGCAAAGGAAGCCGATTTGTTACCATTCTGAGAATTTTTCTCAAGCTGTGATAAACTATCCCACTTATGACAAGGAGCTTTATGCCTTGGTGCAGAGTGTGAAAAAGTGGAACCACTACCTGATCGGAAAGAAGACCATCATCCATACGGATCATCAGCCCTTGCAGTACCTTCAGTCACAGACCAAGTTGTAGCAATATCATCATTTCAGGTGGATGGGTTTTCTTCAACAGTTTCATCTGGTCATAAAGTATAAGAAGGGCACTAGCAATAAAGTGGCCGATATGCTATGCCCTCTTATTTTTTCTTTTGTTATTTTGCATAATGCTTCGTTGTCTTTTGAGAGTTATGATGAACAATATGCTAACGATGATGACTTTAAGGATATTTATGCAAAACTAACCCATGGTTCACAGGTGGACAACTATCACTTCCAGGGGAAACTATTGTATCACCTTGGTAAATTGTGTATTCCCACAGGGGAAAGAGTACATGTAATCCTAGAGGCCCACACCTCTCTTGTGTCTGGACACTTTGGTGTTGAAAAGACTTTATGTCATGTACAAAGATTTTGTTTTTGGCCTCATATGAAAAACATTGTGACTCGCTATGTAAAGGGTTGTGTGACGTGTTTTGTTTCAAAGCCCTCTAATAGAAAACTCGGGCTCTACACACCACTCCCTATTCCGAGTTGTTCATGGGAAAGTGTGATCCAGGTGGATGTTGGTGGCCACCCACCAACCCATTTGGACCCCCACAACTGTCTCTTTCAGCATTTTCAGTTTCCTTAATTGTAGCACAACTTACTATTTTTAGCAGTTTTTCGGGTCCTGAACTTCCGGAGCCGTTTTGAGGCCCTAAACGATGTTTTTTTGGGAATCTGGGGGCAACATGGGTCTATAGACCGATGTTGCCCTTCCCAAAGTGGTAGTGCTCGGATAGATCTTTCTAACGAGCTATTGTACGCGTCAAACGAAGATCGTATGCCAAAGTTATGACCCCGGGAAATTGATGTACCAATTTACCCAAACGGGGCCCACAATTTGGCGTTTCATCTTCTAGGGTTAGGTTTCGGGATGTGAAGGGTTTTCCATTGTTTCTCAACAATAAATAGGCCTTCGAGCCTCATTGTAATACAGTTCGGAACAGTTCAGAGGCATGTAGCCGCACATCTCTTCTCAGAGATAGCTACCATCGCCCTAGCTGGTTTATTTCCATTTCTGTTTGTAAACATATTTCAGTATTTACAGTAATGAAATGAATCATTATTTCCGCTGCATCTATGTGTTTATGGTTATTGCACCTCTGTATTTATGGTTATCTCTGTAATCTATTGCGTTCCTGTTTAAATCCGGATCAGTGGTATCAGAGCGGTCTGCTTTTTCTCTGTTTTTCTTTGCATGTCCCCAACGAGGTCGGGATATAAGGAGTTAGGGCTTGAACTGGTCGAACCTTTGCAAGACCAGCCTCGCAAATCCCGACGGCCTCCCATGGCGGATGAGAAGAAAGACGAGGGGGCAGGAGATCCTATCAAAATCTTGCTCGAAGAAGCGCTCGAGCGGCAAAGGAACGCGATGATGGATAGCTTTGCGCAGATCCTTCAGCGGCTACCCAGAGGCGACGCATCGGCTTCCAAAAGCGACTCTGGAAACGCCACACCCTTCAAGGTACAAGTTAATTTTGAAATCCCCATCTTCGAGGGTCAAATAGACGCAGATGCTGTAGATAAATGGTTAAATCTGCTAGATGGGTATTTTTCTGTTCATGAATTTTCAAGTCGGGAAAAGATTGTTTTCGCTCTTCTCAAAGCAGCCCCCCACGTCAAGGACTGGTGGGAAACCTACTGCGAGCAGAAGGATGAAAGTACAGGCTCACTATTTTCAGCCACACCCACTTGGAATGACTTTCGGGATGCCATCAAGGAGCAGTATTACCCTGTCGGAAGCTATGAGGACAAATACATCAAATGGACCACACTGCGGCAGGGACGAGACCAAGATGTGCCAGAGTTCACAAACATTTTTCATACCCTTCGCACACAGTTGGGTATCAAAGATTCTGAGCTGCATCTGGTACTCAAATACCGTGGCTGCCTGCACAGATACATCCAGGAAGAGATGGTGTTCTTGAACATCTCCTCACTTGGCACAGCATACCGATACGCTGTCAAAATCGAGCAAAAGTTCAAACAGAAGAAGCGAGACTTTGGATCTGCAAATCCGAAGCCCAAAGGACAAAGCCAAGGCGGGGTGACCCAAGACAACCCGTCGAAGCCGCAAGAAAAGAACAACACCACGAAGCCGAAGAAGGACACAGGAAAGTGGTGTGAGTTCCACAAGAGTCCCACTCATAACACAAGTGAGTGTCGGACCAAGCAGTCGCTGGTGGCCGAGTTGAAGGCTTCCGAATCAGATGCATGTTCCGATCCTGAGCCAGAACCCGACAAGGGGAATGGCAAAGGGAAGCAGATCATTGATGCGGATCCCAGCGCCACTGTTGCCACCGCCAAGATCCAGAAAGATGAGCCCGAAAATCCAGAGGAAGGGGAGCGTCTTTTCCACTCACAGATGTGGGTGAAGGGTTCGCCGCTGCAATTCATTGTCGACAGTGGTAGCCAAAAGAACCTGGTTTCAGCAGAGGTCGTGAAGCGGTTGGGCCTACCGACTACACCGCACCCGCAGCCGTACAGTATCGGGTGGCTTCATGAAGGACGAGATCTGAAAGTTCGCCAGCAGTGCCGCCTTCCATACAGCATCAAGCCCTTCACAGACGAGGTATTGTGTGATGTTACACCTCTGGATGTTTGTGATGTATTATTAGGCCAGCCATACTTGTGGAGGCGACATGCTGTGTATGAGTCAAGGCCTCGTGCTGTCATTATTTCTTTGAACAATTCATTATACAGGATACCAGAGGTAGCCCCACCTACTGCCACATCCTTGATCACTACCAAGAAAGGCAGCAAACTCATATCACAGACCAGGAAATTCATTTGTCTGGTTCACTCCCAAAATAAGGGGAAGATCGTTGCTACACCCATGACCCCTGCAAAGGGTTCCTCCATGCAGCAGCAGCAGCAAAAGGATACGGTCATGACAGAACACAGGAACAACTTCTCCTCACCCACAGGGGTACCACATAAGTTTCAGGTGGGCAACAAAGTCTGGTTGCATCGACAGAAAGAACGCCTTACCAGAACCCATCAGAAGCTCAGACCACACCGACATGGTCCTTATAGCAGTACCAAGGCTATGGGGAACAATGCTTTGGAGCACATAATTCCTCCATTCCTTCGCCTGCACCAAATGTTCAATGTGGACCATCGTCGACCATGCTTCCCACCATCACTGGACACATCAGAGATTGCAGGACAAGTTCAGCAGATGGAGGAACTCAACGCAATGGGGACCATTGCTTCCTAAGGGGGGAGGAATGATCCAGGTGGATGTTGGTGGCCACCCACCAACCCATTTGGACCCCCACAACTGTCTCTTTCAGCATTTTCAGTTTCCTTAATTGTAGCACAACTTACTATTTTTAGCAGTTTTTCGGGTCCTGAACTTCCGGAGCCGTTTTGAGGCCCTAAACGATGTTTTTTTGGGAATCTGGGGGCAACATGGGTCTATAGACCGATGTTGCCCTTCCCAAAGTGGTAGTGCTCGGATAGATCTTTCTAACGAGCTATTGTACGCGTCAAACGAAGATCGTATGCCAAAGTTACGACCCCGGAAATTGATGTACCAATTTACCCAAACGGGGCCCACAATTTGGCGTTTCATCTTCTAGGGTTAGGTTTCGGGATGTGAAGGGTTTTCCATTGTTTCTCAACAATAAATAGGCCTTCGAGCCTCATTGTAATACAGTTCGGAACAGTTCAGAGGCATGTAGCCGCACATCTCTTCTCAGAGATAGCTACCATCGCCCTAGCTGGTTTATTTCCATTTCTGTTTGTAAACATATTTCAGTATTTACAGTAATGAAATGAATCATTATTTCCGCTGCATCTATGTGTTTATGGTTATTGCACCTCTGTATTTATGGTTATCTCTGTAATCTATTGCGTTCCTGTTTAAATCCGGATCAAAGTGTGTCAATGGAGTTTGTAGGAGGTTTGCCTTTGTCTAGGAAGAGTCACCACTATTTGTATGTCATCATTGATCATTTTAGAAAAATGTGTATTCTTATGCCTTGTAAAAATCAGATCGCTACAGAGCAGACTGCTTCTCTTTTCTTTCAGCATGTTTGGGTCCATTTTGGATTACCCACATCGATTGTGTCAGATTGGGACTCTCGATTTCTCGAAGAGTTTTGGACCAGCTTGTAGAAGATGATGGACACCAAATTGAAAAGAAGCACGACATTTCATCCACAGACTAATGGACAGACAAAGGTTGTCAACCGCACCATGGTACACTTGTTACGAGGTTAATGTGGGAAACATCCAAAGTTGTGGGATGAGCATCTCCCATATGTACAACATTCCTACAACTGAGCAGTGCATTCATCTACGCAGCGTTCACCATTTGAGACATGCTTTGGTTACCTGCCAAAGGACCCTTTTGATATGGTATTTGGAAGGGAAGATGGCTCCAGTGGACATACTATTAGGGACAAAGCTCAGCAGTTCATTCAACAAATCCAGTTGATTCACCAAGCAATACAAGAGAGGTTGGAGAAAAGTCAAGCCCATTATAAGGCTTGACATGACAAACATCGAGTCAACCATCAATTCCAAGTAGGCGACAAAGTGTGGTTCCACATCAGCAAGGATAGGATGAAGGGAGAAGGGAAGAAGTTGTGACCAATCCAGTATGGTCCATTCACCATTCCGGAGAAGATTGGAAATAATGCCTTTCATCTTGATTTGCCGATATATATGCAGATGTACTCAATAGTGAATGTGGAGAACTTAATGCTGTATGAACCACCATTGATCATGGACACCGATGAGGTGGGCACAGTTCCTACAGTTGATGATTTTGCACTAGAATATCTCGATGAGTTACTTGAAGACATCATCCTTGATAGAAGAACCAGGACTTCACGGTGAGGAGATGTGGAATACCTTCGAGTTGGTTTCAAGGGAATGCACCCCAGAAAGGCAAAATGGCTGGAGAAGGAAAGAGTGAGGGAACAATTCCATCACTTTCCAATTGACTAATGAAAGCTTTTGGTGGTCTAAAAGCTCCTCAATGGGGAGGATTGATCTAGGTGGATCTTTAGATACAATGGTGTCGGCCGGATAAGTCGTTCTTGCGGACAAGACCGACCTCGCTAGTATCTAATGATATCTAGTGACAAGCAAACCAAACAAATTCTATCTTTCTCTAAATATGCAATTTATAGATAAAGGCAAAGAAGTGTTTTAGGCCTACCTTGGGTCCAGTGAAAGTTTGTGGAAGCCACGCTCCGTTGATCCAAATGAGCTTCCTTGTAAAGAATCTGCAAACACAAACAAGCACACACATTAAATAGCACCTGAAAAACCACTATAATAAAGCATATTTATCATGATGATCAAGGAATTCATGAAACAAATCACATAAGACAATTTGTTGAGAAAAATGAATTTGATTGTATTAACTTAAATCAAAGAAGAACTTTACAACCTTGGTGCCTTGATGTTGTACAAGCTCCTCCCAGGGTCCAACAAGAATCTCCTCTACTTTGACAAGTTTCACTCTCTTCCCAATGAAGCCAAAAGGTATGTAATCTCTCCTCTCAAGCTTAACTAGGAAGTCTCAATTCCAACAGCATTTACCCTAAAAAATGTTCAGCTTCTAACCTCTCTAGCAACCAACCCAATGCCTTAATTTATAGTGCAATGGAGGGAAGTTACTAGGTCCACCTTCAAAGGGATAAAGCCCTCCTTCAAAGGGATAAGCTCCTCTCATCAAGGGATTAGCTCCTTTAGTTTTGGGATGCATGAACCACCTAGGAGCGAACCATCCACGTCAAGATTCCTTCTAGAATCATCCAGAATTAACCACAAGTGAGTTTTTAAGAATAAACTTGTGCCTTTTTGACTTTCACAGGGGTCCGCACCCACTCCTTTAGAGACAGAGCGGGCAGGTCCGCAGGTAACATGAACAAGGGGTGTGGGACCGCAGGCAACAGTGAGAGAAAGTGCGGAACCAGAGATTTATTGATTTTTAAGGTCTTTCTCTCATTTTCAAAGCTTGACATGAAGAGTTGAGGTTTGAGACTTGCTAAGGAGGACAATATGAATGATGATAGACCCATACTGACTGCAAATAGTCATGGTGACAATATTTTGTGTAACAGATTGCCCCCTAAAGTGCGAAGTCTGTAGTAGATGAGGATTTCATTTATCATCTAAGAAGAGTGAAGTACTTTATCATTTCGAGGATCATCTTGTGGAGAGCCCAGTTGGAACCTGTAAAAACATTCAATGCAACATATATATATATATATATGTTGTGGGGAAAAGTATCCGACTCGAATGACCCTATCCCTACTCTAAACGTGACAGTCTTTAGCAACAACTGAAAGTAAAGCTTTAATGTTTTCCTTTATGAAAGTACAGAGAGAAGGAAGAAAAGATTAACCAACCGGTGTCTTTCGCTTTTGTCGATCCTTATCCTCTCTCTTTGTCTCTTGTTCCCAGCTCCTTGCTCCCTTTGCCGGTCCAGCTACACACAGATCCTGCACAACAGAGAGAAGAAAACTACAAGATACATGTACTCATAACTGATGCATGGATTAGAGTGAATCAAATATACAAGTAAATACAATACATCAATGCAATACAAATATATAGGAGAACATTCAAAGCTTTATTGATAAAAGTAACAGGGTTCTGAGAAGGTTACAACCATCAATGGCTCCAATCCAGCAGCACCTCCCCAGCAGCAAGAAGTCTCCTCTTCACCTCTATAAAAGCAATCACCCAATAACTCTAACTATAAACCAATAGCACTTCCTTGCTTTGCACAAAATTCCAGCCTCCTTAGACCTCATAGAAGAGCTCTATATATAGGATAGAAGAAGAAAGGATGAGTCAGCTTGAGACTGACATAAAGCTGCCTTGTGTCCTCTCCCTCTTTAGTTAAACTTCAGTTCTTGAGTCCACTTGGAGATCCTTGCTTACACATGGAGATCAAGTACCTCTTACTCATCACAGGGCGAATCCCATGAACCAAGTGTCAGTTTGGAAGCTTCCTGGGCAATTGACACCTTGCAGAATGACTGTGCCACTTGGCCAATCTCGCCCAGCGCAGGTAGCCTTCATTAGATTTGACTTTCAGCGTAGGTACAAGGAGGAGCAGTTGCATTCCAGCGCAGATGCTCAGTGGAGCAGCTGACATGATCCAAAAATAGCCTGTTTTTGAGTGTTTTTAGGTGGAGAACTGATGGGAAGTGCTGTGGTTTGCTGACCTTGTCCTTCTAGGGGTAAGAACAACATGTTTAGGGACTGAGGATCCCTGTAATTATTGACATTTCATGCTCCATGCTGCGAGGCACAAAAATGTCTATAACAGTTGCCCCCTAAAGTATGAGGCCGTTTATCGGGTGAAATGCTTTATCTAGAGGGTCCGAAGTTCATTCCAGTGCTGAGGAGGCGCCCTGTAATACAATACAATACAATATATTATTTTTCATTTTGTTTTCATGATCTAGCTGAGGCGGGCATTCCCATGCTCAGCTTTATAAATACATTTTGGTACATAGAACAGACGATCGTCTGATGGTAGACTGATAATTTTCTGCTGAAATTATCATCCTTTGAGTAGGATGATCATCTGCTGCAATGATGTACATGACAAATGCTTTTATATTTCCTGAATATGTATCGCAGCCCGGATGGATGAAACTAGATCCGGGGTCTTCAAACTCGTTCGATCTTCACTCTAAGTACAAGTCGATCCATGCGAGAATTTCGCTGAAGTCGAACATGGAAAGACATCGCTTGATTACCGGTCAATGATGAAAACCGTTAACAAGCGCGAGAGGAATCACCGATAATGATAATGACCCTCAAGGTACTGCAGTACAATTCACGTGGCGTGAATAAAGGACTTGGCGTCGAACGCCACGCAAAATCTTCTGGTCGAAGGTCATTGATGTATACCTGTCGCTGGAAGTGAGAAACTTGCCATTGAGGCATGCAAGCTTCAAAGTACTGATGGGGTTGTTCCTAGATCAACTTCTTGGATAATGAGCTGAAGTCGACAAGAAGCGATCCGTCAAAGGAGGGCCTTAATGAATCCCACATCAATGACACGGAACGGAGCTAATGATTTTAGTGGAGGTGAAAACAAACTGTGATATATGATTCAGGGTGGCGATCATGAATGGATGAAGGATAATGTATGGCAGTGGATGGGACACGGTTGACACTTTCAGAATGACCCCTCTTGAACATATAACGACACTGATGCGATGGATCGGTAGCATTACCCCAAATGTGGATGGTTTGGCGAAGACCATGGTGATGAGACCGGTGAATGAAACAACCCAACCCGATGTGGAACGGAGGAAAAGTGTCATGTTCAAGAGTGACTTGCTACCATTAAGCTTTGATGTTCTCCCAATTTTTCCCCAGTCATTTCTGACCAGTACCTCTTTATTTTTGTCAAGCTTGAGGAGGATAACATATGCTTGTTCTATAACCTGCCCTTCGGGCAAGCCCATCGCTATGATTTAACGAGCTTAGCGATAGGGAAACTCGTTCTCGTCTAAAGACAAGTTTGTCGCTATTTAATCATTTTAACGAGTCTAACGACAAGGAAAACTCGGTCCTTTTCATTTTTAGAGAGTCTGAAAAGGTACAGAAAGTTAACTCCATAATTCCTTTTTCGTCATCTAATCCCTTAAGTCCGAAAAAGTATAAAACAATACAGAAGGGATGAGTTTTCGATTGCTTTAACGAGCCGAACAAAACAAGCGCTCGATCTTTTTGTGCAATAATCCCTCAGGTCCAAAAAGATTAAAGTCTAAATGAGGGATAGCGTTCCAGTCGTTTAACGAGCTGGAAGGCCAAAACTCGGCAAACTTTTCATATTTTACGAGTCAGTGAAAAGAGCTCAAAGAAGACTCGTCTTTTGAGGAACGAGTGATAAACAGGGATAGCAGCAGATTCCAGGTACAGGTTGGAATTTTCCAATCACGGCAGTGTCACAAGGATGGCTAGGTGAAATCACTCTTCGCAGCTGTTTCTCAAAAGAGGTAAACACACAAATGGAGGTGAATGATCGGCCAAATGAACAGTTGAGGTGACGGTGCACAAACACGACCAAGGGCTTTTATGGCTGATGAATTTTCGATCGCAATGGTTATGTACCGAGATAGGTTCATTTTTTAATGAGCTTGAACTCTGGTGGAAACTTTTGCTCACACTTTTCTATTTTTTAACGAGCATAAATTCCGTGGTAAAACTGCTCGATTCATGGTCAAATTTGATTTTTTACTTTTACTAGCTTTTCTCTTTTCAAATGTAGTACTTCACCATCAATTGCTGCAACAAATTTTGTTAGAAATGGACAACATTTGCATGAAAATGAGATTATAACCCTAATATTTAACTTTAAACTGTGTAAAAAGTCATAAAAAGGTGTTTTTACCTCTCATTTACCATTTCATTTGCATTTTGCTTGTTGGAGCTCTGGAGGTGCCTCTTCTTCCTTGATTTTCACCAGCTGATTTCGGGAGATTCTGTGGACGATTTTCGGCGCCGTTTGGACCAGGTAGGAGCTAAACCTTAGCCCTTCACTTTCATGGTTTCCTTTTTCAGTTTCATGCACATTTTTCAGGGTTTCTGAGCCCCAGGGGTTTCATCAGGGCGCCCTGGCATCAGCGCAGGTTCTCCTTTCGAAACTTGCGCTGTATTTCAGGTGGTCTTAAGGCAGACTGCCTCTCAGCGCAAGGGGGAGACTCTCTGCCTGCGCTGGGCCTAGAAAAACTGATCCTGCATGTGTTTTTTGATGATTTTTCGCCAGTTTTTCATCAAAATTAGGAACTTACTCCTTCTCTTGTTTGCTTGCAGGGAACTTTGAACAAAATGTCCCTTACATGGCGAGAACGAGAACATGAAGCAGAGGACATGGTTGCACTCCATGACCCGGTCACGGTGAGCGTGCTTCGGAACTGTGGCCTACTGAAGTTCTTCCGTATCTCTAGCATGAGAGCACAGATTTCTTTACTGCAGTATATGCTTGATGCTTGGGATCCTGTTAACCAAGTATTCCAGATTAGGGGGAAAACCATCCCCTTGACCATAGAGGACATGTACTTCTTGACTGGGTTGTCAAGGCGGGGTGCCCCCATTTCTTTGTCAGGTACGGCTCGAGGGACTACTTCCACCAGAGACTATATCCGTCAGTATTGCCGGGAAGGTTTGCAGCCGAGCAAAGACGGCAAGATCAATATCCGTGACATCACTGACAGGTCTCTTAGGTCCATTCTATTTACTATTGGTAGGATGGCCGGTAGCGCAGCTTTACATGTTGCCAACAGATCTTACATGCAGCACGCTTTGGAGTGTCTCCAACCGAAAGTGTTTAACTGGTGTGATGCAGTACTTGTTCAGATGAAAAGTCAATTGACCAAGGTAAAGGACGGGAAACTGAAGAACTTTGGGTTTGGTTCTATTCTGACTGCCTTTGCCTTGGAGAAAATCCCACTGATGCAGCCTCAGTACATCATACTTGACTTGCCTTCTCCGACCGAGCCACGCATGCAGAGGTGGGTTGACCACATGTCCCGACATGCTGGTCAACCTCAGATTACTTTTACTGAGGCCTTCTTTAGGTGGTTCGAGCGTCAGGAGATGGTGTTTTCTGAGTATCCATATGTGGGTATGGACTACCGAGGTGATCCGGACTTGGTGCTACCGGATGGCGAGCAATGGGGCGCTATTGGTAAAAATCTCTGACCATGTTACTGTTTATTGTTTTTACTCATGATGTTACTGTGCAAAACTGATCACACTCTTGGGTGCATGCAGATGTTGGTCCTGTTCGTCCAGTAGCTCGTCCACGATCGCCAGTTGCTGCCCCAGCAGCAGAGCCTGCTAGGCGAGTTGTTATTCGCGACCTTGGTGATACTGAGATACTTGCAGCTGTGCAGGAGCAGGTTGAGAGCCTTACTCGTGGTCTTCCGGATGTACAGATTGACGAGTTACCTTTACAGTTGCAGCGGCACACTATTGGCGTGCCTAGACGATGGACTCGTCTCTTGCGCATGATTGCACAGACCGTGACGTACTTTCATGAGCACCACTAGGCTAGGGTGCCCCCTAGCATCTTTTGAGTTTTAGGTCATACGACCAATTTTGTTTTGATTACAGCACATCATGTACAAACTATAAACAACTTTATATATTTTGATTTTCGCGGTTTATTATGGTTTATTTGTGATCCACTTGCATTAGCACTGATGCATCTCTTTTTATATATGTCGTAAATGTCTATCTAATACATAGTTTGCTAATGAATCTGTTAATGTGTTCAAGTTTCTGGAAATATGTTGGTATTGAATTGAATCAAACTCTCTTTCCAAAATCTTAACCCTTAGAAACATTCGATAAATAGCTGGATTGCGGGCTGAATATATACCAGTGAGTTGTAGTATCACAAGCTGTGAGTCTAGCCTAACAATTAGTCGGCGTATACCATGAGCGATGGTATCAGAGAGGAGTTCAATCAACGCGCTATACTCAGCGATGTTGTTCGTTGACTGCCCAATACACACACCTCTGAAACTCACTAACTCGCCGCTTGGATCAAAAATGGCCCAGGCTGCGGAGGACAAATTCCGCGTACTACGACTCGCTCCGTCGGCGTATCCCACATATGTTTCAGAATAATTCGACATCTGCAACAAACGAGAAGGGTGGATTACGAAACCGAAACAAACACTTTAGCGAAAACAAAATACAACAAAAGCACTCAGGTTACTATTCAGGCATAGTAACGCTTGAGGTACAACCCGTTGCGGGGTTGCGCCAGTGGTATCCCGTCATAATCCATTAACTCGTAGGCTCCTTTTGCTAACACCCTTTTAACAATATAAGGACCCATCCATAAGGACTTAAATTTTCCTGCTCCTAATTTGTCGGATTCTTGGTCGTAAAGCAAAACCAAGTCACCCTCAGAGAAGATACGAGGTTTGACATTTTTGTCGAACTGCGCCTTGACTCGTTTCTTATGGGCTTCGTTCGCCAAAGCGGCGTCACGACGGTTTTCATCCAACTGGATCAATTCCAAGAAACGAGCCTCTTCTTCTGAGGTTCCGGGGAGGAGGTCAATTGCGAGTTTAAGAGACGAAATTTCACACTGGATCGGTAAGACTGCCTCCAGGCCATACACCAATTGGAATGGTGTGAACCCAGTGGCGTTCTTTACCGAGGTTCGGTAAGCCCACAATGCTGAGTATAGGAGTAGGTGCCATCTTCTTTTGTGAACCCCGATCATCCTTTGCAACATACGCTTCAGGACCTTGTTGATTGCCTCAACTTGTCCGTTGGCTTGTGGATAATACGGGGTAGAGCTATCGTGCGATAGCCCTAGTTTGGCAGCTAACTCAACCATCATGTGATTGCGAAAATGCGATCCATGATCTGTCACTATAGCCTGCGGAACGCCGAACCTAGCGACTACATGATTAAAAAAGAAAAGGGCAGCTGTTTCACCAGTGTTATCCAATGTAGGCATCGCCTCGGCCCATTTGGTAAAATAGTCAACAACGACTATAATATACCCATGCCCCCCAGTCGAGGTGGGGTTACATTGCATGAAATCGATGCCCCACTTGGCGAAAGGCCCAACAGCAACTATAGGCTGCAAAGGTGCGGGCGGTCTCCTGGTTTTGCTATCAAAGATCTGACACGCATGGCAACTTCTGACAGCTATTATGCAATCTTTAAACATAGTTGGCCAGAAGTATCTTGCTCGTAAGATTCTTTGTGCTGTTGCATATCCAGATTGATGCCCCCCGCACGCGCCTGAATGACAATCATTCAGGGCTTTCTCGGCCTCCTCATGGGTAAGGCACCTCCTCAGAACCGTATCGACACCACGACGGTAAAGTGTATCACCGACGATCATGTAGTCTTTAGATTGGTATCGTATACGCTTCCGTTCCGAGTGTGAGGTATTAGGCCTAAATTTTTGGTTTGGAGATAAACAATGATGTCTCCATACCACTCATCGCTTACTGATATCAGAAACAAATTTTCATCCACGATTGACTCTTCTGATGTTTCATCGTTGGATGACGATGGGAGATCGCACAATAATTCCGCGAAAACTAGAGCTTTCTTTGATTTGGATTTTACAAAATCCAGATCAAACTCTTGAAGGATCGCTATCCATTTCGAATATTTGCCCCCAAGCAACTGTCGCGACAGTATATACGTCATGGGGTTGCAATCTGACAGAATGGTAGTTTTCCTAAAGAGGACATAATGTCGAAACCTTTGAATCGCTTGAACAGCAGCAAGCGCTAGTTTTTCAACATAGGAATATTTACTTTCTGTGTCATTTAAGTTTTTACTTAAATAATAAATAGGATGTTCAATTCCATCGACTTCTTGCACTAAGACCATCGCAATGGTCGTATCTGCTGCAGCTAGATACAGGTTAAAATCTCTTTGATAGTCCGGGGCGTACATTAATGATGCTCTTACTAGAGAATCTTTCAGAGCGTCAAATGAAGCTTGCGCAACCTGGTCCCAGACAAAAGGTACATCCTTTTTCAAAAGACGAGTATAACCTTTGGCAAGTTCTGCGTAATTTGGAATGAACCTCCTCAGAAAGTTTGCTTTCCCTTGGAGTTTCTGAATCTGAAGCAAATTTGAAGGTGGAGGCAAATTAATGATTGCCTGAACCTTACAGGGGTCGAGACGAATCCCATCCTTAGAGACTACAAAGCCAAGTAAACGACCAGAACCGACGCAAAACACACACTTGTGTGGATTGAGTCTTATCTTGTAGTGTCGGCAACGTAGAAATATTGCTCTCAAATGCCGCGGATGATCAGTCCGCTTCCGCGAATGAGCCGGAAGATCGTCGAGGTAAGGTTGAACGATGTTCTTGATGTCATGGAAGGCATAATTCATTGCCCTCTGAAACGTCGCCCCTGCGTTCTTTAAACCAAAGGGTAATTTTCGATAAGCGAATGTGCCCCATGGACAAATAAATGCAGTCTTAGACTGGTCCTGTGGGCGGATATTTATTTGATTATACCCGGAAAATCCATCCATAAAGGAAAAGATTTCACATCCGGCGCATTCATCAATTATCTGGTCGATGAAGGGTGTAGGGTAGTTGTCCTTTGGACAAGCTTTGTTTACATCCTTATAGTCGACGTACACTCTTATCGTCCCTTGTTTTTTCATAACAGGGACAATATTCGATACCCAATCGGTTAGAGGAACCGGGTAGATGAATCCAGCATGGAGAAGTTTTTCAACTTCTGCCTTAATGGCAGCGGCTTTCTTGGGGTGAACCTGTCGAAGCCGTTGTCTTACTGGTTTGACATCAGGGTACATTTTAATTTCATGTTCAACTATGCTCGAGTCAATGCCTGGCATTTCATCATATGACCATGCAAAGACATCTCTAAATTCGCGAAAGAGAGCACCATATATTTCCAGTTCTGAAGGGGAACAACTCTTGCCGACATGAATATTCTCTACAACATCAGATTTTGTCGAGATGTTTATGGCTACGGTCTCTTCAATATTGGATAGGTTTCGCTCTGAATCCACCGTATTTACAGTATTTGTTAGGAATTCAAACACTGAAGGGTGATATAAGTCGTGATGAGTTTCTTCTTCACACTCTGGAAGAAGGGAACGATGGTGGTGATCATTCCATGGTGCCCCCTCAATCATCATTGATTGTAAGATTCCTTCGTCAGTCCCATGAACTTTTGACCATGGATCTAATGGGGTACCATATTCTCCAGACCTATCTACCCAAACGCTTGACGAGCGTTGATTTGGGCTCGCCTCCCATGCCTGAAACATTGATTGCTACAATATTTCTATAGGGCTAGGCGGCAAAACCACTTGATAATCCATGACGACTTTGTCTTCTGCGACCTTCGAAGAAGATACCATGTTGCATGTTGCTACAAACGGGATATCCTCTACACGGAAAGGAGGTGGCAACGCGAAAGTTCCCATCATTGTGGGATCTTTTAGCAAGCCTACTCCAATATCTTGTATTGAATGGTCGCTCCCATGGATCAGGGGAATGCTTCCAGTAACTTGTGAACCATTAGGGAGGAAATTCTGTTGGTCGACGACCGTAATCCCTCCTTCAAATGGGAATGCGATCTTCCTAAAATATGTCAACACTACAGCCGCCATGGCATATATCCATGGTCTTCCCAGTAGGATGTTATAGTCAAGATTGCCATCAATGACTTCAACATCAATTTCTACTGTTTTTCCTCCTAGTTCAATCTTAAAGTTATTTAGGATACCGTACGGAGTGTACGTCCTTCCGTCAAATGCTTTCAATGTCGTCGAAGATCGCGACAAGGTTGGAGATCCAAGAGTTTTCCAGCAACTCATCGACATGATACATGTCGATGCTCCCTCATCAATAATCGTTCTATGAACAGTTTTGTTGAGTGCTTTCACTTGAATAAGGAAAGCTAGTTGCGCTGGTAACTGAGGATCATATCCTTTGTGATCAAAGGATACAAGATTGGAATCTTTAGGATCCACTCCACCAATTGCTGATAACAATGCCTGCCTTTGGGATGGACAATTTTGCAGTACCTCAAGAGTCGACATAGCAGATGGCGATTGGGCCAAATCTTCCACTATGTTATAATGCTGCGCCGCTCTGGCACGAGGATTAAATGTCGACTTGTGTACTACTCCCTTAGGTGGCTTTATTGTTAATTCATGCGTGAGGGGGGGTACAACTTCTGCCAAAGTTGTTGTCGAACTACTGGGTTGATCTTTCCCTTTGTCGTTTGACACCGGCGGATTCCCATAATCTTTATTCCTGGTCGAGATCAAAGCATCATTTTGCTTAGAAACCGACAACATAAGCACTTGAGACGGGGAAGCATTTCCACTATCAACCATATTTTGACCTGGGGTAGGAAATGGATCAGTCAACACAGCTGAAGTTTGTGAACTTTTAAAGAACCTCTTTAACTCAGCTTTGAACGGACAGTCCTTTGTCGAATGATCCTCATCGCATATATGACATGGATAAATTTGTTTCCTTTGCCCAGGAGGGTTTGAAGAAGTTTTTTGAGGGGATGACTCACCCTGTTTCTTCTTCTTCCCTTTGTTTTGTTTCTTCTTGCTTCCTGGTTGATTGGAGTTTTTGCCTTTATCCGTAGATACAACATTTACCTCCGAAGCAAGAACCTCTTGATTTGCTTTTTGATTCGAAGTCTTACGGGCTTTCTTATTTGAATCCCTTGTCGACTTAGCGTTTGCAGTTCCAATCACGCCATCACCGGCATGAGAGTCACTATTCGATCCGGGAGGAGGAGGGATTGAGAATTCCGGTCTGGGGGCGTCGGGTATCTTATCATAGAGCGTGCCCGACTGAGTATATACTAAGTCTAAATATTGAGCACGAGCAATAACCTGCTCCTCTGTTACGACGCCTCCCTTGGCCACATCTTCTGTTATAGCAGGAAGAAGCGACTTTATAAACCACTCAGCTAATAGCTGATCTGGAACATAGGTCTTTACCATTCTGCGACGACGACGCCACTCATGTATATGATCTGATATATGTGTGGCTGTTGTCTGCTTGAAATTGGTCAAGATCTCTGTTCCAGTTTCGTACCTTATAGGTAACTGAAAGTGTGTTAAGAAAGTCGTGGCTAGGGAACTAAAATTGTCGAAAGAGGCTCTAGGTAATTGAATATACCATTTAGCCGCCGGACCAGTCAATGTCCTCTGGAAAAGGCGAAGTCTTATTGAATCATCATTCAAGGTATTCGACGAACACCACAGATGGAATGTCATCACATGATTCGACGGGTCTTCGCCAGGATTTCCATTGAATTTAGGAATGTCCGAAGGAAGTTTGTGAGGAATCGCTGGCCACCAATGGGCATAGGCGATTTGATCGTTCGTCAATCGATGTAAATATGGTAATTCTAGAGTTGCCACGAATGGCAACTGCTGATTTAGGTTTGGCGAGGCATACCCCGGATACGATGGAATCGCCTGAGCAGTAGGTCTTTGCACACCAGCATAATGCAACTGATGTTGATATGACTGATATGGCTGGTGGACTTGGCCACTGTAAAGTGGTTGATTTAACCCGTTCTGAATATAGGGTTGCCCACTATTCGCAAAGATCTGTTGCTCAGATCCCTGATATACCTGTTGAAACTGAGGTTGTTGGTATTGCACCATCCATGGTTGTGAAGCCATGTTTTGCTGTGCGACACTAACCGACGGACCAAGATTCGGGGTTATGGTCCCCGTTTGTATCTGTGTCGTCCCGGCAGTTGGCGATTGTGGTTGTGTTGCAGGGTCAATGGGCTGTTGCATTACAACTTGGGGTTGACATACAACAGGCATCGTTTGAACTTGCGACACGGTTACAATTGCTGGCGTCGTCGGGATACTAGACATAGGTACACACTGTTGCATGGAATATACAGCTCTTGGTTGTTGGGGTAACATAGGTACCCAACCACTCGTCGTTACTTCAGTCAAACCTGAATGTTGTTGAAAATTGCCGTATGGGTATCCCCCCGGAAGGGGAAGTGAAAGGGCATATTGCCCCCCATACGGTAACAATCCGGAGCTCAAGGGTATAGATTGCCTTTGAGGACTGGATGGCCCAAACTGATTTCCAAAGGGATCAATTTGTCTAGTTTCAACATAAGAATTACCGGGTATTATACCGGAAGAACAAACTGGAACAGACCAAGTTGTCGTAATAGTCCCTGGGTGGACTCCTTCTAGCTGATGAGGGCTAGTTGGGACAGCTAGTATGCCGGCAAACATCGTTGGATTGACAGCAGGAGCTTCTGCTGTCGCTGTGTCGTTTGGCACAGTCCTAGATGTCGACGGTTGTTCAGACATTTTAAGTCTATCCAATAAACTGCCTAACGATTCTACAGGAACTTCCTGTGGCGATGGACAAACTTCTGATGCAGAAGGAAAAAGAGTGGTGCCTACTCCAAAATGAGTTGGAGTATTTGCTTGCTGGTCCTCTACGATTTCCTCTATTGCAATCAGACCAGGAGGAAGAGGAAGACCGTCAGGTCCGTAAAAGATTTATGGTGCCGAAGAAGGGGTTGCTTCGACAGCGACAGTTGTTTGAGCAACAAGACTCTGTGGACCGGTTTCAGATGGAACTGGTTCAGTTATGCAAGTACTTGTCCTCAGACCAGGATCAGTACAACTGTCCCTCTGTTGCTGTTGAACTTCTTCAATAGAGGCAGGGATTCCAGAAATACCAGGAGTGACAAGCGAGTTCGCTTTGTCCGTACTACTCTCGATTCCGGAGACAAAGACGGTTGACTCGCGAGTCTCCTCGAACGACGGAGTTTTAATTGACTTTCCTCCACGGTTGCGGATTACTTGATCAACTAAAATACAAAAAGGGGAATTATGTTTCCGTATTGAATGAATTTTATTAGACGCTTTTAGACACAACTTTGCTTTTTCATGTTTTAAGAGTCGAGAAAAAGCTAAAGATGACTCTAGTCGCCTTCGATGTATTAACGAGCCCGAAGTGACAAATGCTCGGTTGGACCTTTTCAGTTATAGAGTTTGAAAAGGGCCAAAAGAAACTGCTCTGGAGATCTAGGCAGAGGGTGTGCCAAACCTTTCGCGAAACCACATAATACGTTTTACGGTACGGGTGGTCGATCTTCGTGAATGCTGTGTTCACTGCATCGCGATCAGTAGGGCGGCCGACACGGCTTCCTAAGGATAAAGGATAAATGCCTATAGGGGTCTCCCAATATACGCGACGGTACGCGGGAGCACAAGTCCGTATTAGTGCCACCGACTCTCAGGAGGAATCACCCACCTTTGTAGAGATCGACAGTCACTACGTTTAACGATGCCGGAACACGTCTCTACCTAGACCTCTATTGTGAGCGTTATGTTACAATGCGTTTTTAGATTCATTCAATATATTTTAAGTTGATCTTGTTTAGCAGTTTGTCTTTCAGGATCACCACGAGATGTATTGGTACAAATTCCTAAATGCAGCTAAAATGATAAGCAAGCTTTACAATCTTTTTAGCTTTGAAAATCCTAACTACTGAGGGGAGAGAAAAACATTATCTTTCCACACAGAGCACCAAGCACAAACTAATGCACTTTCTCCTAGATCAGTCACGCAAACTTATCAAAATATGCAAATGCAAGATGCATGTATTTCTTTTCTTTTCCCTTAATGTTGATGTAGACAAAAAGGAAATTGTCGTATAATTTTCGAATTCAATTTGAAGCGTAAACAAACAAGTTTTGTCTAAAATGAAAAGACGCTTTACAAGCACTTGTTTTGACACTAAAAATGTATGAATTCAAACCATAAAATGAAAAACAAACAAACTCAAACAGCCATGAACAGTAATAAAACTAGCTCTTAAGATCACAAAGACACTTTTACAGTTCAGGATCTAAGAGGTCACAGCTATACTGGTTTGCTTTTCACAATGGGAAACTGTAACTGAAACAAGAAATACTGAAAGAACAATCACAGTTTCATCACACAACTGAGGCAGAATAATGTCAAGGAAAGTTGGTTTACAGCAAGTACAATGACCAGCAATCAGCAGCAAAAAAAATCAGTGAAAACAAGGCTAAGACACAGTGGAAAACCTCTGGAAGACACTGGCTAACAGGTCCAGCGCAGGCTCTGGTCTGTCAAATTGACTTTCAGCGCAGTTCTCGAAGGGAGTACCTGCGCTGTAATGCAGACTGCCTGTGGACAGCCTGCTCTGGGACACGAGAGTTGCGTTTACAAGGATTTCCGGGTCATAAAAAGCTCAAAAATGCACTGTTTTTGCTGAAATAAAAAGCTATAGGTCAAGTACAGGCTAAGGGATGATCAAGAGGATGAAAAGCTATCACAAAGAGTACAAGAGTCTTTTGTAGATCAGCTCTTCAAATCATGAATCTGCTCAGTAAATGAGCAAGAGTAGCAGTCCCTCTACTTCGCTTTTGATATAGTCAAAAGCTTTTCGATTTGGTACTCTTTGGTTCAGGAAATGAATAGCAAAGATACTACAAACACCAACAAGATACTAGGCTCCCCAGCGGAGTCGCCAGTTTGTTGTGGGGAAAAGTATTCGACTCGGATGACCCTATCCCTACTCTAAAGGTGACAGTCTTTAGCAACAACTGAAAGTAAAGCTTTAATGTTTTCCTTTATGAAAGTACAGAGAGAAGGAAGAAAAGATTAACCAACCGGTGTCTTTCGCTTTTGTCGATCCTTATCCTCTCTCTTTGTCTCTTGTTCCCAGCTCCTTGCTCCCTTTGCCGGTCTAGCTACACACAGATCCTGCACAACAGAGAGAAGAAAACTACAAGATACATGTACTCATAACGGATGCATGGATTAGAGTGAATCAAATATACAAGTAAATACAATACATCAATGCAATACAAATATATAGGAGAACATTCAAAGCTTTATTGATAAAAGTAACAGGGTTCTGAGAAGGTTACAACCATCAATGGCTCCAATCCAACAGCACCTCCCCAGCAGCAAGAAGTCTCCTCTTCACCTCTATAAAAGCAATCACCCAATAACTCTAACTGTAAACCAACAGCACTTCCTTGCTTTGCACAAAATTCCAGCCTCCTTAGACCTCATAGAAGAGCTCTATATATAGGATAGAAGAAGAAAGGATGAGTCAGCTTGAGACTGACATAAAGCTGCCTTGTGTCCTCTCCCTCTTCAGTTAAACTTCAGTTCTTGAGTCCACTTGGAGATCCTTGCTTACACATGGAGATCAAGTACCTCTTACTCATCACAGGGCGAATCCCATGAACCAAGTGTCAGTTTGGAAGCTTCCTGGGCAATTGACACCTTGCAGAATGACTGTGCCACTTGGCCAATCTCGCCCAGCGCAGGTAGCCTTCATTAGATTTGACTTTCAGCGCAGGTACAAGGAGGAGCAGTTGCATTCCAGCGCAGATGCTCAGTGGAGCAGCTGACATGATCCAAAAATAGCCTGTTTTTGAGTGTTTTTAGGTGGAGAACTGATGGGAAGTGCTGTGGTTTGCTGACCTTGTCCTTCTAGGGGTAAGAACAACATGTTTAGGGACTGAGGATCCCTGTAATTATTGACATTTCATGCTCCATGCTGCGAGGCACAAAAATGTCTATAACAATATATATATATATATATATGAGATCATATCATTGTTGAGGTAGGCATTCCCATACTCAGATCAAAACTGACTAGAAAACTAACTACTGCTCTGATATAGGAATGATCTTGTAATACATCACAAGAATAGACACATGTAGACATAGTATGGACACAACCATCTGTTTATGAATAGTCCACTGTATAATGAATACAAAATTCCTCGCAGCCTGGATGGCGGAAACTAGATCCAGGGTCTTGATTTCTACTTCCCGAAATAGTACGATTCTAACCATGTGAATGAATGTGTCGAAGTCGAACATGGTAGAAACCACTTGATTACCAGTCAATGATGTAAACTGTTAACAAGTGTGAGAGAAACCACCAGTAATGTCAATGGCTCTCAAAGCACTCAGTACAATCCATGAGATGTGAATAGATGTGTTGATGTCGAACATGTCACGGAATCCTTTGATCGAAGGTCAATGATGCAACCTATCGTCGAAGGCGAGAAACGTGCCATTGAGGCATCTAGATCCCAAGGTATTGACGATTTCTAGATCATCTTTCTAGATAATGAGTTGAAGTCGATATAAAGCGATCCGTCGTAGGCAAGCCCACAACACAAAATCATAGATCAAGTTTGAAGAAATTTAGTTGCAAGGACTGACTCAGGGATGGTCAAGATGGATGACAGATATTTTGCAAATGAATGGTTTATTTGCACTGACCTCTTGAACACATAACGACACAGTAGATGGTTTGGTGACAATTGACCCAAAGTTAATACCCAGAAACCGACTGAAGACTTTCAATATGGTTTGATCAACTATTAGGCAAAGGATTTCCCAACCCAGGTGAATAAAAGTGTCGTGTTCAAGAGTGGTTACAAAGTATGAAAAACAGGCTCATTTTTCTCTCTTTTCCCCCACCATTTTTGGCAAGTACATCTTTATTTTTGACAAGCTTGAGGAGGATAACATTTGCTTGATTATAAGCTCATCCTTTGGATGAGTCCAGCTTAGTTTAAATTCGAACCCTAAGAAGGAGTGGTCCGTTCCTATTTGTAATTGAACAGGTCCTTTACTGTTAAATTTTAACGAGTCCAGTATAGGAGAAACTCGACGTTTTTCAATTTTAGAGAGTCTGAAAAAACTTAAGAAGACTCCATGGTTGTCCTTTTTCGTAAATTTGTGTCTCCCAAGCCCGAAAAAGTATAAAATAATACTTGAGAGAACCACTTGATCATTACGACCAAGGAGTACTTTTCATAATTAGTGCCTCTGATATAAAAAAGTAAAAAAGTGACCAATGACACGTCGTTTTATAACCAATATCGAATTTGAAACGACAAAAATCCGGCAATCTTTTCATGTTTTTACGGTCAGAAAAGGGTTGTAAGTGGACCGTCTTTTTAGTTCTGTTTTAACAAGCTCAAAAAGAAAAACTCGGCAATCTTTTCATGTTTTAGGAGTCAGAAAAGAGCTTAAAGGTGACTCTAATGTTTTTTCGTCAAAAATGACCAACTTTGCCTGAAAAATCCGTTATCCTGCACAAAAACTCAAACATTACTCATACGTGTTTAAAATGGATAAAAATGCTTCAAAAGTTACCTCCTTAAAGTGAAAAATAAACAAATTAAAAACTCATTTATTCAAACAAGCTTATAAAAAGGGCTTTTGTAAATTCATTTTTACAGTTTGACTTCAAAGTGAGGAAAGAGAGCTTTTGGTCAAAAACTTCCCATGAAGATTGCGGAAAATCCGTTCGTTGGAATCAAACGCCGTCTCCTCCAGGTAATCCACATCATCCTACTCTTTCATTTCATCCATTTGAAAATTGTTTTTAGGGCTTTATTTTGTTTTTTAGGAAATTTTTTAGGTTAAAACCCGCGCGCGGGGGTCCGCAAGCATAGCACAGGTAACCTGCGGACCCCGACTTTTTCGTAAAAGGAAAAAAGTCAGGGGTCCGCACCTGCCGTGAAGGCAAAGTGCGGACCCACGCACTATCTCTAACAGAGAGGGTGCGGTCCCCGCAGCAAAGGTTTTTAAACCTAAATTTTTCAAATTCCACCCAAAAATTTTGATTTTAGATATTCTAATCCGCCTTTTTATTGAATGTAGGGTATACATCATGCTTGATTGGCGGGAACGGGAGCACGAGGATGTAGATCTCACCGCGATTAATCATCAACCTTCGATTGATGCATTGAAGGCATGCGGCTTATACAAATTCTGGGCCATACCTGGCATGAGGGCCCAGGTGGACTTTTTGCAGTGGCTGGTAGATAGATGGAATATACAGGACCAGTGCTTCTTTATTGGTGGTCACTAGCTCGAAATGGAGCCGGAAGACATTTACTTTTTGACTGGTTTTCCTAAGAGAGGTGAACATTTGACTCTATTCGGGACTAGGCCAGGTGGCCAGTCTGTCGATAGCCTCCGGCTAGAGTTTTGTAATGACCAAACTAGAGACAAAGGGATAGATATCAAAACCATATCCCTTCCTGAGCTCAAAGTGATTGCGTTTACTGTTACCAGGCTCTACGGAAGCGCAACACTACATATAGCCACTGGATCCCAAATGCGGATGGCAATAGACTGCTTTCGAGGCACCATCTTCAACTGGTGCGAGGCTGTGTTGGCTAATATAAAAGGCCAACTGACTAGAGCAAAGAATGGACAACTGAAGACCTTTGGATATGGTGCTTTAGTTGTGAGATTTGGTCTGGAAAGGGTCCCAATGTTGGTCCCACATCATCTTATCGTTAGAGCTGGACTTCCCCGAGAGCCCAAACTGATGCGCTGGGTTGCAGTTATGGCCCGTCATCCTGAGGAGGGAACAGAAGTCGTTTGATTCACTCCTGAGTATTTTCATTGGTTGGAGAACCAATTTTTTGCTATTCAAGACTTTCCTTATGCTGGGGTAGATTATCGTGGTGACCCAGACATGGCTCTTCCACTAGGAGAGCAATGGGATGACTCAGGTAAAATCATTTTCAACATTTTCTAATTTAATTTTTTTTTTTGTTTTTATCTCGTCCCAAAATTGATAGTAAAAGTTTCAAATGCAGATGTAGGTCCACGGCGACCAGCCACTCTCCGGCCCTATGAGAGGAAACAACCAGCTGCAGTAGCACCAGCCCCACAGGACGAATCTACAGAGACCTTGGCTGAATTGGAGAGTCATCTAGAGCGTTTGACAGCAGACATTCCGGAGACCAGCATAGATGACATTCCTCTTAGGCTACAACGCTATGTGATTGGGGTCCTAGGACCTTTCAGGAGGTTCCTTTGTAGGGTGGCCCGTACAGTGGTTTCTTATCGTGATCATCACCAGTGATAGGATGATTGCCTGTTGTAGACACATATGACATTTTTGCTTTTTGTACTATCATTTTGCCGATCATAAGGTGTTTTTCAACCGATGATCGAAGACGATGTATATTTGACACACTTCTATGCTATACTATATCACTATTACCGACTTATCTTGTAAAACATGTTATGGAATGTTTTTAAATTTACTTGTATGATTATTGCAAATGTCTACTTAACATTCGAGAAGCAATTGCATCTGCTAATGTATTTAAATATCTTGGAATATGTTGATATTCAATATAGTCAAATTCACGTTCCAAGAGATGAATTCTAAAAAATAATCTCAATAACACTGGATTTCTAATGGCATATACTCTATTAAGCTGTAACACAATGAGTTCAGAATCTAACCTCACTATCAAACTCTGAATCCCAAATGAGATAGATTCAGATAATAACTCAATCACTGCACTATACTCGGCAATGTTGTTCGTTGTTTGACCGAGGCTTACCCCATGCATAGATACCAACTCATCAGAGGGCGAATATATGACCCAATCTACGGAAGAAATGTTCCGTGTATTACGACAAGCACCATCAGCAAAACCAATGTATGTTTGGAGAAACGTCGACATCTGCAATATCAAGAGTAAAACCAAGATAAGCAGGAATAATGACAAAAAACACTCTCTAAGCTAAGCACACTTTTTTAATCTAAAACACACCAGCTAGAAAGAAAACTAACCTAACTAAAAATCTCCACACCCAGATTTAAGCATAATACCTCTTCAGGTAAAGACCATTTCTGGGTTTACCTAAAGAGACCCCGTTAAAGTCTACCAATTCATAGGCCCCTTTTGCCAGCTTTCGCTTAACAACATAAGGACCATGCCACATGGGTACGAATTTTCCAGTGCCTAATTTATCATTTGCTTGATCGTACAATAAGACTAGGTCTCCTTCCAAAAAATTACGAGGGGTAACATTTCGATCATACTGAGCTTTAATATGTTTGGCATGAGTTTCAATTGCTAATGCAGCATCTGTCGATTCTCATCTAGCTGAGCCAAGTACAACAAACGTTTTTCCTCTTCGAAAGTGGCTGGAAGTAATTCGATGGCCATTTGCAATGACGGGATTTCGCATTCAATGGGTAACACAGCTTCCAAACCATAAACTAGTTGGAAAGGAGTGAAACCGGTTGACGTTTTTACTGAGGTTCGATACGCCCAAAGCGCTGAAAATAGCATGTTATGCCAATTCGACCTATGAATTCCAATGATTCGGCGGATCATGATGACTAGAACTTTGTTGATGGCTTCAACCAGACCATTAGCCTATGGATAATATGGAGTTGAAATATCGTGACGCAGGCCAAGTTGGTCTGTAAGTTCAGTCATCATAATGTTTCGAAAATGACGCCCATGATCAGTGATAATTGTTTGTGGAACACCAAACCTAGCAATTATATGATTGAACACGAAAATCGCAGCAGTTTTGCCGTCTGCCTCAAATGTAGCCATCGCCTCGACCCACTTGGTAAAATAATCTACCACAAGGATGATATACGTGTTAGTGTCGGTCTTGAAAGCCCTCCATCAGTGATCAAAAAACTCTTTGCATGTGCATTGGTAGGTGTCTCATCAGTGTCAAATCTTGCATCCCGTTAGGCATGCCATAACCCTGATGGAGGAGTTGGTCTTTCTATACCCCTCTTGGCTTTGCTGGATCAGGTCATATCAATTATTGAGTTTTTCAAGCTTGTCTTGATGTGTCTTAATGTCAAAGTCCTAGGTCTAGGGTTTTGGTCATTTGTCTCTGCAAGGTCATGTCTCTGAAAATCCTTGAGTACTCAGCAAGCCAGAGGGAGGATTGTAAACATGTTTCTTCGATATTTTTATCTTGTACAGTCAACTTTTACCTTGGATTTAAAAATTCTGTTTTTAAAACCCAAGGTTATTTTCTCAGTTTTTGTAAATAAGTGATGAAATTTCAAAACTCTTCAAACGGACAAAATGCAACCTTGGTCCCCTTGCCAAGGTCCTTCAGATGATCTACCTGCAAAAAGAATCAAGTCAAAGCACTCAAAAAGTCAAATTCAGTATAAAGGAAACCAAAAATCAGTGTTTTTAAAAAGTGTCAAAAAGAAACTTTATAAAGTGGGTTTATGGATGAAATTTTTTCAAATGAAGTTTATAAAAGGTCATATTCCCTCCTTTCACTCTCATTGTGCATTCTAAAGCTTGCAAGAGAGGTTTTGAGAGAGTGATTGGAGAAAGGAGCGAAATTACAGTGATTTCGGGCAGCAGAGTGGTGCGCGACTCGTTCAAGGAGGTGCGCGACCTATTGGGCGGTGCGCGACCCGTCCAGGACCCCTCCGCAGTTCAGAATTATAATGGGCGCGACCCGTTGGGCGGTGCACGACCCGTTGAGAGGCCTGCGCGACCCGTTGAGCCGCTGGCCCGCAAAACTCAAAGAAAATTCCCCAACTTCTCTTCAAATCAACTTAATTGCTCGAGGTAGGGTCTTTACTCATTGTTTTGGAGGTTGATGATGAAAATAAGGTTGCATGCTATGATTTTAACCTCACATCATGCGAATGTAAAGACTTATATGGCTGCAATATTTGTATGCAAACTGTGTTAGGATTTTATGATGTTTCAAGTTGTTTTTCCCCTCGGTTGGTTTCCTTTCCCTTCCCTGCTTCTTATACTCATATGTATATCATTTTCCCCATGTTATTTATAAATGAAATGCAAATCCCTTTCCTATCCCTAAATCACTAAATTGAAAACCCTACCCCTCCCAAGGCACATATAAAAAAAAAATATAAGTTTCAAACCCTATATCCCCTATCATATGCATGTACACAAATAACAAAAAATTGTTGGTTTAAAATGTCAGCAAGTTTGTGCATGATTTCCCTTTTTCCCTTGTTAAACATGTGTACATATACTCCATGTTTATTTCCATGTAGGTTTTCCGTATATACAAAATATCTTTGCAAATGATTTCCTAAATTCCAATATATGTGTTACTATAAGCATGATCATTTGCCAAATTTCCCTTGAAATTCCCTGTTATTTTCATATATTCCCATTCCTTATTAAGAAGTTCCCTCCCCTAACATTCCCCTCATGTTTTTTCCCCTTGAAACAACATAGAGTTCAGCATTTTTGCAGGCAGAGACAACAGTTCCATTTGTCTTTCAGTTTGTCCACTTTGCTCCGAAACCATGTCAGAAACCGAGACTTATGAGCAAAGTGATGACCATTCATCATCTACAGAGGCTGAGGTACAGAGGAGGCCTCATAGAGGGGGTAAGGGAGGACATCATAAGCGGGAGGAGCCCACCTCTTTGGCAGAATTACAGGCCTGTCCTATGGCAGTGAGTTGCTTTCAGTACATGTCTTGCTTTCAGTTTTGTGAGAGGATCTCTCGGATTCAGCATCACAGAGAGCTGGCCCGCCTCTTTGTTCTACATTTGCATGCTGGACATGTCAACCTGGCAGGGGTAGATTTTACATTGACTCCCGAGGTGATCTCACAGGCTACAGGGATACCAAATGTGGGTGAGGTGTGGCCTAAGCGCAGATTGCTAGATTTTGTTCACTTTGAGCCCTATGTCCGGCCATCATTCATGAGACAGGTGTCGGGTGTCTTTCCATTCAGATTTCTCCGGAGTGAGTATGCTCCTATCATGAGGCTTATTATGCATTATTTTACCTGTGAGGGCAGATTTTCACAGGTGTACTCTTATCACATTCGCCTTTTGATGCATTTCACCCGAGTGAGGATGATGAACATCCCGATCTTCTTATTTCAGAACATTCAGAGGATGGTGCCTATGTTGCAGAGGAAGACCCCGGCCCAGCAGTACAGAAGCTTATGTCATTATGGTTTGATTCAGCTCATAGTTTTGCATCAGTTGACTCAGCAGGGCATCTCATGGGAGGAGTTCATTTCCCGTGAGATTTTCACAGCATCATCCCAGTCACATCCTGAGGTCATTCGGGAGGAGGGAGGACCATCTCAGCAGCCCGACATTCCGGTCTCTCGACATGTTAGTTCTTCACCTCAGCTCACTTATCAGAGAGGCCAGAGGGCCTTATTTGCAGCAGCTAGGCGAGTACTATCTCCACGGCAGGTGGAAGGGGTCTCGCCTTCATCGTCAGCTCAGCGAGTGTTATCTCCACATCAGGTGGAAGGGGCCTCGCTTTCTTCACCAGCACAGGTACCACAAAGGGGCAAACAGCCCATGATTCATGAGGGTCCATCAGGAGTCCCAGACACCGAGGTTATTGATCTTGAGGCCAGTTCTCCTAGCCGAGAGGCAAAGGAGATCATTCAGCATCTCAAAGCTGAAAATGATGCTTTGCAGAGGAGACTTGAGGGTGCCCAATGGACTATTACTTACCTGGAGCAGCGAAACACACAATTAGAGGAGGAGAAGGCACTTGATGAGCTATGGAGGATTCGTAGCGACCGAGTTTTGAACCGTAGGAGGCCCGGTGATCCATTGCCTGCTGACTGAGAGTCACTGCTCATTCAGGAGAATGCCCACTTGGAGAGGCTGTTGGAAAAGGCCAACCAAGAGAAAAATCCGTTGAGAAACATGAAGAATCACTATTGGACAAGAATGCATGTATGCAAAGCCAAGATGAAAATGTTCCAAAGGAGGTTGTCCGAGGCTCTTAGGCGGAGGAAGAAGACCAATCCACTCCGTATCTTGGCTGAGGCATCCCTCAAAGATCATGGTACTCACTAGCATCAGCTACAGCACAAATCCCAAAATTTTTTGAGAATTTTGGGTAATTTTGGTATTTTTTGGAAATTTACAGGTTTTGGCTTCTCAACGGGTCTCACCCCCGGTGAGACCCTTTGTCATCGTAGCTCCGTTTTACAAAAACTCAACATTTCTAGATTTTTCATGCAAAGTTACACATGCCTATGGATGGACTTGAGCTTTTATGGAGTTTTGGGCCTCCAAAAGGTCAAAATACATGCAAAATTTGACTTTCTGCCCACTTTTTGAGTTGCAGAAACCAGTCTTGGGAGAATTGAGTTTTGATAGGGCAAATGACCTCCAAATTGAAAAATTCCAGTTGGGTTGGAAATTAGACTCAGAGACCTTTCTAATGAGCTATCCTGCACTCAATTCTGACACCAGGAAGGCCTCCAAACAGAGCTGTGAATGTGCGCGACCCGTTGAGAAAGTGTGCGCGACCCGTTGAGGAAACTTTGCCAGATTTGACCAGTTCAGCCCAGAAAACGCAGTTTAGCTCCAGTTTGACTTTCTGAAGTTAATGATGGTCCTCATGGATGTAATTGTGACACTTTTAACACTTCTAGAAGATTTATGTATGTAAAGGGTAAAAATTGAATGTATGAACTGGTTTCCAAGTTTATAGAGGCAAGTTGTTTTGACTGCCTATTTTGTAGTGCTTAGTTTAGAAGTGGTTCAAACAGCTCCTAGGATAGTGAGCTCGACCCATGGAGGCATGGAAAGAGGTTAGATCATCTATATTATGTACTTTCTTGCTCATTTTCATGGTTGGACTCTTGAGGGAGAAGCTATCATTGTATTATTTCACTTGTATCTCTGCAATTTTTGGCTAAGGAAGACCAGGGTTTTGCAGTCATCTTTGGGATTCTTGTGGACTCATGTGTTGATGATGTTTATCTTAATGTTCTTGTAAGTGTGTTTATGTGCTTAATCTCCTTTCTTTACTTCTGCATATTAAACAAATGAGGTGTTAAAGTATGAATTCATGCCTGCCATGCTCTGCTTTTAAATTTGTTTAATTTCTATGTTTTCTGCTGTCTAAAGAGAATTCAAAGTCATTGTTTGCTCTCTTTAGCTCCTCCTCTTTCTTTCCTAATCATCCACTTCAACTAAAGGCATCAATACAGGCTCCTATCTCGCCCCAAAGAACCCCCTGCAGAAACTGTGTCAAATCCCCGCACCCAAAATTGCAATTCCTCAATTTGCCACCAAAAACCCAAAAAACCCCAAATCAACCTTTTTAATCAATTTACTAGCCTAATATCAGTGTTACCTTGTTGGTCATCTCATCCCATTGAAGATCTGCCGAGATTGACCGGAGAGAGCCTTCTCCTGCCCCGTAGGGCTAGCTACGAGGCTAAATGGTTTGATGTAGCCTTGAGGTTTACCTTTCTCAGCCTGAGGTGAAATTTCAAGCGCTAACAATACGCATGCCCCCCGGCCGAGTGAGGGTTACATGTAATAAAATCGATACCCCATTTCACAAAAGGACCGACGACAATTATAGGGTGGAGAGGAGTAGGTGGAGTGTGCATCTTTCGATCAAAAATTTGGCAGTTGTGGCATTTTCGGACCGCGTTAATACAATCTTTAAACAAAGACGGCCAGATATAGCCAGCGCGAAATACCTTTTGGGCTGTGGAAAACCCAGACATATGACCGCCACACGCTCCAGAGTGACAGTCATTTAGAACCCTTTCAGCTTCCTCATGAGTTAAACAACGTCGGAAAATAGAGTCCGCCCCACGACGATAAAGTGTATCTCCAATAATTTTGAATTGTTGGGACTGGAATCGTATTTTCCGACGTTTTGATCTTGAAATTTCTGGCCGAAAGGATTGGGTCTGGAGATAAACAATGATATCTCCATACCATGGATCTAAAGTGCTGATTAGAAACAAGGATTCGTCCACAATGGGCTCCTCCGCCACAGTTTCCGTGTCAGCACGCGGGAAGTCACACATCAACTCCGCAAAAACTAAAGATTTCTTTGACTTAGACTTTTCAAATTCCAAGTCGAACTCCTACAGGATCACAATCCATTTGGATTACTTGCCCCCCAACAATTGTTTGGTCAAAATATAGATCATAGGGTTGCAATCGGAAATTACTGTAGTTTTGCGTAGTAAAATGTAATGACGAAAATGTTGGATAGCTTGAACAACTGCCAATGCCAATTTCTCCACATGTGAATATTTTAGCTCAGTTGGATTTAAATTTCGACTATGGTAATATATCACATGTTCACTACTGAATTCATCTTCCTGAACTAACACCATTCCAATGGTGGAATGCGAGGCGGCGAGATATAAGAAGTAGTCCTGGTTGTAGTTGGAAGGATGCAATAACGGTGCATGGGCCAACGCGTGTTTTAGTGCATCAAAATATTTTTCAACTATCTCATCCCAAAAGAATGGAGTATTCTGTTTCAACAACCGGGTAAAACCCTTTGTGATCTCGGTGTAGTTAGTAATGAATCGACGTAAAAAGTTTGCTTTCCCTTGCAAACTTTGGAGTTGGTGAAGACTCGAAGGAGGAGGCAATTTGACAATAGCTTCAACCTTCGAGGGATCGACGTGAATGCCGGCTTTCGAAACAATGAACCCCAGTAACCGACCCGTTTCTTTACAGAAAACACACTTGTGTGGATTCAACCTAATTCGATAATGCCTACACCTCATAAAGATTGCTCGTAAATGGATGAGATGATCAGCTCGATGTAATGAATGAGCAAGTAAATCATCGAGATAGGGTTGCACAATGTGCTTGATGTCATGAAACGTGTAAGACATGGCTCTTTGAAAAGTTGCCCCAGCGTTCTTGAGCCCAAAAGGTAATTTGCAATAAGAAAATGTCCCCCATGGACAAATGAAAGCCGTTTTTGGTTGATCAGCAGGTAGAATATTTATTTGATTGTATCTGGAAAAACCATCCATGAAGGAGAATATTTCACTGCCGGCACAATCATCAATGATTTGATCGATATAGGGAGTTGGGTAATTGTCTTTTGGACAGGCTCGATTAATATCCCTATAATCGATACATATTCTTATTATTCCTTGCTTTTTGTTAACAGGAACAATATTCGATACCCAATCCGTTAACGGAATTGGATAAATGAAACCTGCTTTAAGTAATTTTTCAACTTCTGCTTTAATGGTAACAGCTTTTCGCGGGTGGATCTGACGCAAACGTTGCCGGACGGGTTTAGCATCCGGGTAAGTTTTGATTTCATGAACAACAATCGCTGGGTCAATTCCTGGCATTTCCTCATATGACCAGGCAAACACGTCGCGGAATTCTTGAAATAGGGCCTTATATGTTTGAATTTCATCTTCCGTACAAGAGGCACCTATATGAATGTTTTCAACAATTCCAGGCTTAACTGAAATATCAATAGGAATAGTTCGAGAAATGTTTCCCAAATTTAACTCAGAATCAGGATTTTTCATTGGATTCTGAGGTTCCTTGACATATTCAGTCGTAAAAATAGATGAAAAATCATTTTCAAAGCGATCAATCTCGGGTAAAAATGAAGATCTATGATGAAGATCTTCCCATGGTAAATCATCAACACACAGGATTTCACGAATTTTCTCATCAGTGTGAACAAGTTCGGAAAACGTTGTTGAATCTGAGTTTGATGTTGAAAGTGATTCTTCATGGACCACATTCATTAAGTCAATTTCGGTTGAAGAAGGGTCAGAAAATGACTGCATGGCCTGATACGCAATTTCATATGGACTCAAAGGCATAACATCACCAAATGAATCTATCTCATATTCGGAAGGTACGATCCAAGGATCATCATAAACAATAGTGTCGGATGAAATCATATGAATGGTTGCAGTAGAAGATGATGCGTTGATAGGAGGAAAAGGAAAAGTTCCTAGTAAACCAGAATCTTTAACTAGTCTCACTCCAACATCCTTATAAGGGATAGTTGTTTTGCCGACATGCTGAATACTTTCAGAAGAGGCTAGGTCGGATGAAAAGTAAGTCAGCTGGTCTATAGTTACGATCTTTCCATTATGAGGGAACTTTATAAGCCGAAAGATCGATGAAACAACAGCTGTCATAGCTTAAGACCAACTACGACCCAAGAGAAGGTTGTAATCTAGAGGGGCATCAACCACCTCCACATCTAGATTAACAGTTTTGCCTTCAACCTCTATAGGTAAATCCTGTAGAATGCCAAAAGGATGGAATCCACGGCCATCAAAGGCCTTTAGAATTGTCGGGGATTGATTAAGTGTAGGAGAACCAAGCGATCTCCAACACTGGATCGACATAATACACGTTGAGGCTCCCTCATCAATCACAGTCCTATAACAAGGTCTGTTTTTGACTAACACTGGAATCTGGAAAGCCATTTGATGAGGTAAGCGAGGTGTACTATTTTCTAGATAAAAAATTATAAGGTTCGAGTCCTGAACGTCAACAACTCCTATAGCCGACAATAGCAATTTACGCTGTGCTGGACATGATTGCAGCACCTCCAAAGCTGACATTGCTGAAGGTGAAATAGCCAAATCTTCAACAATGTTATAGTTCTGAGCTGCTCTCGCATGTGGATTGAAAGCTGACTTTCGAAGTATACCCTTGGCGGGCGGTTTGATTACTAAGTCTGGGTTAGGTTTCTCGATCTGTAGTGGATCGGAACCGAGAGTTGAAGTTGATGGGTTTGAATTAGAAGATTCTGCTTCCTTACCATCAACAGGACTTTTACCTCCATAATCTTGTGATCGAGTCGCAATCCTAACATGGGACATCATCATTATGGGTTCTTCAGAGGCATTTGAGGAAGAACCTATCATCTTATTGTCTTAACTAGGAAAAGGATCCTTCAAAATAGCAGGCGTTTGGGAACCTTTGACAATTTTCGCAACCTCTGCAAGATGAGGGCAGTCTCTTGTAAAATGCTCTTCGTCACAAATGAGACAAGGATAACGAGGTTTGCGTTTCTCATTAGTAGATTCTGTTTTTTCTGGTTTCTCTTTCGAATTTTTATCTGTTTTATTTTTCTTCTTCCCTTTCTTTTTACCGCCGGATTTTGATTTCGCCGTAGATGAATCTACAACATGAATATCAGTAGAAATTTCCGCGGAAGAATCTCCTGTCGGGGAATCTGGTAAAGTTATGATAGGAGAAGAATTATTGGAAGATTTCTTCTTACTTTTGGTATTAACTGTACCAATCATACCATCAGCGGCATGAGACCCTGAAGGAGCTGCAATTATTTTATTTTGTTTAGGGAGGTCGGGGATTTTCTCGTGTAACGTACCTGACTGTGTATAAACTAAGTCAAGGTACTGAGCTTGAGCAATTACTTGCTCTTCAGTAACGACTCCTGCCTTAGCTACATCCTCAATGATCTTCGGTAATAAAGATTTGACAAACCATTCAGCTAAGATCTGATCTGGAATAAAAACTTTCACTAAACGCCGTCGACGTCTCCATTCATGAATATGATCTGAAATGTAAGTGGATGTTGACTGTTTTAATGAAGTTAATAATTCCGTGCCATTGTCATATCTGACTGGCAACTAAAAATGAGTTAAAAACGAAGTAGCTAACTGACTAAAGTTATAAAAAGTGGCTCACGGTAACTCAATGTACCACTTGGCCGCAAGACCAATTAGAGTGCGTTGAAAAAGCCTTAAACAGATTGAATCATCTGAAATGGAGTTAGACACACACCAGAGGTGATAAGTCATCACATGGTTCGACGGGTCCTCTCCTGATTTGCCTTCAAACTTAGGAATATCACTAGGCAACTTATTCGGCATTGGCGGCCAAAACGGAAGATAGTTAATTGGATCGTTCGTAAGGCGCGACAAGTCAGGCAAGTCCAAAGTTGCAATGAACAGTAACTGATGATTAGGGTCCCTGAAACCCTGGGTCATGAGACCAGCCCCAGGAGGAGGATATCCAAGATAACTAGGAATTGGAATTGCATTTGGGATATTATATCCTCCCAGAAAACCAGGATTAACCGGACCGTACTGGGGTTGTTGAGGTTGTTGATATGTATATCCAGGGTATGGTTGATACTGATAGACTGGTTGCTGCACAGTAGGACCAAATTGGTACTGTCCCTGGTACGGTTGATAAGTAAATTGAGGTTGACTTGTGACAACCGTACTTGGACCAGGTTGTCCTACAGGCATTTGAACCGAAGTCTGAATTGTGGATCCAGACTGAGGTAAAGATGCTTGAGGAGTTGATACAGGAACAGTAGAAACCGGAGCTGTCGATACTCCAGAAGTAGGTGGGGTAGATTGAACAGATGTTGCAGCAGTTGTAGCAGTCGTTTGAGGCGGAGTACGAGGCGTACTAGGCCCAGGATGAGAAACTACAGAAGGTGCAGAAGTTTGGATAGTAGACTGGACAGGTTGCTGGGGTGAACCAGAAACCAAAGGTTGTCTAGATTGAGATGACAACTACACATTCAGTTGCAAGATCTGTTGAGATTGAGATGGATCCCACACTAAATTCATTCCGGGGTACAGACCCATAGCAGGTTGAGAATATTGAGGACCATAACCGCGTTGAGGGTAGGGTTGATAATTCAAAGGTACATTTCCAGCTCCTTGGACAAATGATTGACTGGAAGGCGGTTGGAAACCTTGGGTTGAGTACTGACCTTGAGGTTGATAACCTTGAGGCACGTACTGATACTGGGGTTGACCTTGAGGTACATATTGATACTGGGGTTGACCTTGAGGTACATACTGAGTCTGGGGTTGACCTTGAGGAATGTACTGTCCCGTAGGTATGTACTGTCCTTGAGGTTGCCCCCCAGGCGGAAATTGGGTACCTTGAGGTTGCCCCCCAGGCGATAATTGAGGACTTTGAGGCTGCCCCCCAGGCGGTAACTGGCCACCTTGAGGTTGCGGATTAGGAATAGTACCTGACATCATAAGAATATCTTCTACACTCAACGGCTTAGTTCCGTTATTACCAGTTAATAACCCTTGTTCAATAGGTTGAGGAGATGCTCCTGAAAAAGTACCCATAAGTGACTGATACCCAAAGGGAACAGAAGGATCGCCGTATAAAAAGGTTTCTGGAGATTGAGAAAACATGGACGATTGTCTTGACATATTTAACGGAGGATAATAACCCCTAGGTGTTGGGTGAAAAGGAATGTGAGGTGGTGAAAAACTTAGTCCCGGGTTTTCCAAAAAATTGGTCAATGAAAGATACCAAGCATCGCTCCTAGGTGGACTGTAAAAGATCGATTCACGCTCCCTAAGTTCTATAGCTGGTTGATTTCTAGGGATAGGGATACTTTCTTCTGGAGTAACAAGTTCTTCAATAGCAATAAGTCTAGAAGGAAGATTTTGGGTAATGACTCTTTCTACCCTGGGTGAACCAGGACCACTGGAAGTTGGAGAGGCAAATCCTGATGTTGGAGTAGCAGCAGATTCAGTTTCAGGTTCAGATATTTTAGGTTCCTCAGCTAAATCACTAGTAGATGAAAAACTACCAGTAAATTCGGAAAATGAAATAGATTGTGGATTATAATCTATTACTAGAGCTTGATAATCAGGATGTAAAACCAATTAAGACTCTCCTTCTTCAGGTGACCCAACTCTATTGTCTCTAGGAGTTACAAGGGCTCATAGCCCTTCAGGCTGGCTCGGTGAAAACTCAGGAGGTTGGCCCCGAAGTCTACGGGACTTCCTCGGTAATTCAGCCACGATTAAATATTTTAACTACTTCACACGCAAACAAAGAAAAATCTCAATGAAAACCACATAAAGCCTCTAAAGAACCAAATTTTTTTGAATCACACGCCTAAAGAATCTAGGAGATCAAACCACACACAAACAATAACTTTCCGTACTGAAAACACTAGTTGGTGATGAAATCCAACGTTGCAGAGTTCAATACAAAAATGGCGGTTGGAACAGTTACCCCGGCAACCTGCTTAATGAATAGACTGGCACAAGTTTCTCCACTAAACCGTCTCGAGTGAAGAGAACCCCCCAGAAAATCCAAGTGAGTCTAGCCGATGTCTGCTCTAGGTACAGTGGGATCTTCCCTCCACCGTCACCTTAGGAAAGAATCCTATAGAATATGGTCACTATGGTTACCAACGGAAACAAATATACCTGGGGGAACAGTCTACGATCCGATACGCACGCAAGGGCAGAGTAACAAGCTCAATCCCCTTGAAGGCTCCTTGACATAATCCAAGGTTTACCAACAAGTGACCCCAAGCTCCTCGACAATGGTTAATCCGAGGTTTACCGTTTTTAATACGTGAATATCTTCTATCGTTCCCAATGAGGAAGGATTGATTCCCACACTGGTTCAGATATGATCTCATGCTTCTCCTTTAAGAGGAGCTTTCCCAGAGCATAGATGTAACAATTGGAATTTATCTTCTACCGCAAGATACAGCTACTTGTTTGTTTTACTATCTTGGAGAGTTAATTACTCCCTACTCCAAGATACTATCCTAAGCTATGTTGGTGATAAAGAGATCTAGAAATAAAAAGATTACTAAATAAATTTTACTTTAAGCGTTATTTTTATTGGTTTTTTCTTAAGTCAAAAGGTGTGGAGATGAAACTTATGGTGTGAAGACTCGACTCCAAATCACTAAAAAAAATGCACTTAAGATGATAAGCAATCTTTTCCCTTCAACGAATTTCTAGGTAGGAAAGAGTTGAGAATGCAAATGCTTGTAAAAACAAATCTTTCCTTAACAATCAAATCAAAAGAAGAGCTTTTTGTCTTTTCCAATACACTAAAAAACGAGACAACTAGTTATGCTCACGAAAATTTCCCTTTTCTTTCAAACACTCAAGTACTACAAAAACAAGCTTTTTCAAAAGAGATTTTTTTTAATTTTTATAAAACACTCAAAACGATGGAAAAATCTAATCTTGAGATCTATAAATTCTAAAAAACTATTTGAAGTAAAAGCTTACAAGATTTCTTTTCAAGGATGTTTTACTTAGCTATAAGAAAACTAAGGACCAATTTGTCCAGAATCACAAATCAGTCAAAAAACAACCAATTTTTGTTTTCTTTTCTAAAAATGAAATCCAAAACTTCCAACACAAGTCTTTTCGAAGTTTCGCAAAGAGAAACACAAGATGGATTCCTCAACAAAGGCAGATTTTACAAAATGGTCAGACTCATAAGAAGGCCAGTAAAAACCAAGGTGATCTGAGGCTTCTAAGGCTTCTAAGCTCTGAGCTACTACAAGACCAAAATGAAAATCAAGCCCGACAACCAAAAATTCTACGAATTTCACCTAAAACCCTAATGCCAATGGAATTTACCTAAGAAAAGTTCCTGACAAGTCACGTGCAGATCTGGGCAGAGGCTAAAAACACCTAAACAAATCCTAAGTTGACTGAAAGAGAAAATCTTAAGTTTTTCAAAATTTTGACAGGGTTCGCAGGCTCCCATTTTACCCAGGTGCGGGACCGCTCTGTGTGTAAAGCAAAAGTGCGGATAGGTCCGCACTCTGTTACAAGGAGAGGGTGCAGTCCTCTCCCAAAAGTATGAAAAACAAAAAATAATTCAAGATCTACTAAACCTATCAAATCCCACACACATCAAGCCAAAAACAGAAACAAAAAACACAGTTTCTCAAGTCAAAGTAAAAGCAAAGGAAAAATAAAAACTTCAAGTCCCCAGTGGAGTCGCCATTTTGTCGGCCAGATAAGTTGTTCTTGCGGACAAGACCGACCTCCCTAGTATCTAATGATATCTAGCGACAAGCAAACCAAACAAATTCTGTCTTTCTCTAAATATGCAATTTATAGATAAAGGCAAACAAGTGTTTTAGGCCTACCTTGGGTCCAGTGCAAGTTTGTGGAAGCCACGCTCCGTTGATCCAAATGAGCTTCCTTGTAAAGAATCTGCAAACACAAACAAGCAAACACATTAAATAGCACCTGAAAAACCGATATAATAAAGCATATTTATCATGATGATCAAGGAATTCATGAAACAAATCACATAAGACAATTTGTTGAGAAAAATGAATCTGATTGTATTAACTTAAATCAAAGAAGAACTTTACAACCTTGGTGCCTTGATGCTGTACAAGCTCCTCCCAGGGTCCAACAAGAATCTCCTCTACTTTGACAAGTTTCACTCTCTTCCCAATGAAGCCAAAAGGTATGTAATCTCTCATCTCAAGCTTAACTAGGAAGTCTCAATTCCAACAACATTTACCCTAAAAAATATTCAGCGTCTAACCTCTCTAGCAACCAGCCCAATGCCTTAATTTATAGTGCAATGGAGGGAAGTTACTAGGTCCACCTTCAAAGGGATAAAGCCCTCCTTCAAAGGGATAAGCTCCTCTCATCAAGGGATTAGCTCCTTTAGTTTTGGGATGCATGAACCACCTAGGAGTGAACCATCCACGTCAAGATTCCTTCTAGAATCATCCAGAATTAACCACAAGTGAGTTTTTAAGAATAAACTTGCGCCTTTTTGACTTTCACAGGGGTCCGCACCCACTCCTTTAGAGACAGAGCGGGCAGGTCCACAGGTAACATGAACAAGGGGTGCGGGACCGCAGGCAACAGTAAGAGAAAGTGTGGAACCAGAGCTTTATTGATTTTTAAGGTCTTTCTCTCATTTTCAAAGCTTGACATGAAGAGCTGAGGTTTGAGACTTGCTAAGGAGGACAATATGAATGATGATAGACCCATACTGACTGCAAATAGTCATGGTGACAATATTTTGTGTAACAAATGGCATGGAAAAGCTCAAATTCAAAGTGGAAAAAAAGCAAGTATCTTGACATCAGGTCAAATTTCTCATCTCCCTGATTCCAACAGTGCAAACAACACTCCAATCTGAGTTTGGATGATGAAATTATCGCGAAAAGAGTTTGCCTTGGTTCCTTTGAAAATGAGGCATTTTTTCCTAAAAATGGCTTTAAGCCTTTAAAAGGAAAAATCGCAGTCAAAGGGTCTAAAGGGGTAGACTTAAGGCATTCAGATAGGAACCCCTATCAGCGCTCTCCGATTAAATCGGAGTCAAGGACAAGCGATGGCCGATATAGGGACTTAAGACCTGCGATTAGCGATTGGCATTGGCGATCGGCGTTGGCGGATGCCAAAGGCAGGACTCCTTGGCCGCAACGATGGCGATATGCCGATATCGGCGATTGGTGATCGGTGGATCCCCGGTATAAAGGGCCATTGAATGAGAAATTTGCAATTTGTGATTAGCGCGGACCCGACAGGCAAATAGGGATGATCTAATGGAATTTGAAGTCCGGCCTAAAGGATTTTTGGTTGTATTTTCTTATGTTTCCATGTATTATCAGTTCAAATGGAAAAAGACCATTTTAAAGGGGTTTGTTGCTTGCTGATCCTTTTGAGGAAAACAACTTCCATTACAAATAAACAACCTCTGATCCAAGCACGCCTGTAACCAAAATAGACATTATAAAAGCCCAATGATTGGAAAAAGTAGGGGGGAGAGAATTTTATGGCACACGGTTCGAGGCAGCAGCTTGCAGGAGGAGCGATTGATCATTTTGTCTGAATTGGGCAAATCTTTTATGTTTTCGGCCTCTCTCAACACCACAGATGCAGTGGTGCTATCCATTTATCCATCTGAGTTCTCATTTTCTTAGCCATTGTTTAGAATGGAGGTATAATACTCCATTTATGTAATTGATGATTTTAATTCTCTTCTTTCCATGCCATGAATGAATGAAGGCCTCCCCATTGATCAAGCAGGGCTCGGAGATGTAGTCCGAGTTGGACAAAATCTGTTATCAAGTCTTGTTGTCTTCTTGTAGTGACTTTATGTGTTTTCTTCTTCTTTATTGTGTGCACATTAAATTTCTGTGTTAAGCTGCATTTTCACATGTGATTCTTTTCATACATCTATAAGCAAAAGATCCCTATATCACCAAGTTCCATGGTTAAAGGGGCTAGTTATGATGGGCTGATCATCATGAGTGTATGGATTTTGGAAGGGAGTAATCATGGATAAATTATTTTCCATCTCGGCCTTTGTTTTTCCACCCCTCTTGTGTGCCTTTCACTTTTTTTATTTTTTATTTTTCTTTGTATTATTGATTGTAGCTCAAGGGTTAGAGCTTTCTTTATCTGATGTATATCAATGATTACACCCTTAAGAGTGAGGCAACTCATTTCCCACCAGGCGTTGGGTAATGCAAGGGTCCCTTCTCATAATATGAAGAACAACATGTGCTTAAGAATAAGGTGATGGCCATAATGAGTGAGGTAGAGCTCATTCTGGGATTTTCCCCACATGCTAATGTTTATGTTCTGGTTATCTTTTGCATTTTAATCTTATTTATTTTTACTTGGGGCCATTACTTGTTTTCTCTCTTTCCTATGGTTGCATCGACTCCCTAGGGAAAAGTTTTGGGCCCTACCTAAGAATGAGGATGTATGGTACCAATCCCAATGAACCAATGGCTAGTTGAACTCAAAGAAGGGAGGTGGAATATGGGTTTTGTAATGTCAGATGGAAAGTTGTAAGTATGAAATAGGGAGAGATGGAACCAGACTATCTCAATCGGGGTTTCCCAAGTAGTGCCCCGCCTATACCCCTTGGGGCCATAAGGGGAGGTCTCACTGGACTAGGATGAAATATTGATCCCCCTTGTTGGAGAGGTAAATCTCCTCTGCGGACAGAGGCGATCCCACTAGCCCAAAATGGGTCTAGCAACAATCAATCAACGCTACCATGCAAGTTCCTAGTTGCAAATTGAAAGTGGATTATGAGAACCAACCTGAAGTCCAACGCTAGTGTCGTGGAAGAGTTGATACTCCCATTCCCTTGCTCCAGCAGGTCACGATCCTCACGATCTCCGCGAATGGATACCTGCACATGCAAAGAACAAAGCGAATACAAGCATAAAATCCACTAAATACAACCATATATCGGTCAGAAAAGATATAGATCAAACATTATCATAATGAACAATAAAATCGGAACCATAATGATAGTCGTTTATTAATGAATAATCAACAGAGAAAAGTACAACCAAGGTTCTGACGTTGAATCTCTCCTCTGGCTGGGCGAGCAGCTACATATGTCTTGCAATAGACCTTTCTCTCTCTTTGATTATGGATACACAGCTCAGACTTCTGGCAGCATAACCTCCCTATGCTCCAAGACTCTTACTATCACTCAAGACAAGCGTTATCGCTACTAGCACTATCACCACTACTCAAAAACTAGCTTGTCAAATGCATGAGGATAGACTTTTATAGATGGAGAAGGGGAGGAAGATACAATGCATCAAGACACCCATTATGGATTGGCATTATCTCCAAAAAGCCGCTGTGGATAGATGTAAGGGATAGATGATGAATCTCGACATCTAGATGATTAGCTTTATCCTCAAAAGACTTCATGACTTAAAGGGAAAAAACATCCGGGCGCGCGTTTGTTAAAAATGTTTTCCAAACTCGGTTGGCGCGGGTGTTACTCTAAGACAGAGCGCCAATGGGCGCGCCCTCTTTTGAGGATTTCCCTCATTGGCGCGGGTAGTACATTGTGGACCCGCGCTAATGGAAAAAGGGCACTTTTCAGGGATATTTTGCAGGAGATGTCTTCAAGGCACATGAAGTCCATACTTAGGGGAACATAATGCAAGTGTTTTTAAGTTATGTCACTGCTCACAGGTCCCGGAATGAGTCCTCCAAAGTGCGGGAAAGGGGTAACAGGGACGGTGACCAATGGTGACAAATTACTGTGTAACACCCCTATTTAAGGCGAGGGAACAAAATGGCAGTCAAAATCCCTCTTCCTTCTAGGTTACGCAATCATCCATCCCAAATGCCCAAAATATAAACAAACATAAGAACCCGACTAGAAAATGAATAAAGTACCTTTTGATTGGAAGCCACATTCCAACATGCACTCATGCCAAATGGGAGAGGAAACATATGACTGATGTAGGTGGCAGAGACATGAATGACACATCATATCAACTACTAATGGCTGTCAGGGTCTGTTGGCTGCCTGCTGGAAGAGATGATAGGAGAAAAAATTGTCCTATGGGTTCACCCAATTTTGGTGGGTAACATCTCGCTCCAACTAGGACATGAGCTCAATGTAGAGTGTTAGTTTTTTGTAGCATCAGATGGTGTTGTAAGTCTCAACAATTGTTAAAGAGGCTAAGAAACACTAGGACCCTAGAACCCAGAAAAGGTTTCAAGAAAATCCTTCTAGAAATGCCTTAATTAAGTTAATTAACCAGTAATTAATTTTTTACTAAGTCTAGCTTAGGGAAAATGATTAATTAACAACAATTAATGGAGGAAGGTGAAATTTCTTTATAAAATCATACGGATCAACTAGGAAATGATTTTAACCATTGATTAAGTTTTAATATTGGTCATTGGAGTCCCAACTAGAGATTATAAGAAGAGGTCGATGGGTAGATGGAGGAACATACTTGAGATCGATTTCCTTGGGTAGTTTGACTTTCTAGAGAGCAGAAAAATTATGCTGGAAGAGTTTGAGCCAGAGAGGAGACACAAAGACAGAGAGGGGTAGAGACAGTGAGTCCAAAGGAATTCTTTCAATTCTATAGAGTATCTTGCAGAGAGGCATACGTTTCCATAGAGAGGCTGACGCAAGGGCTATGCAGTAACCTCTAGAGGGCAATTCAATCTTGCCGGAGAGAAGTTCGTTTTTAGTTCTAGAGGTTGGAAAGCTTTTCCAAAGTGCCGGAGAGACAATTTCTCATTCAACAAAAATAAGACAACTTGGGTAGTATCTGTTCCATGTAGTGCATTTGGCAGGCTGCATAGAGGTGACGTAGGGTCTGCGTAGACTAGTTTGGACGACTCACTTGGAGCTGGCAGTCAGAGCCCAGATTGCTTGTGGGGTGAGGAAAATTTCACACATTATTTTTGCTAGTATTTTTCTATAGGATTGCTAGATTTGGACATCAATTTGTACTCAAAATTTCTCAATGCTGCTTAATAATAAAAACCCTCCGCTGTTGCACTGATTTTTTCACATTGGGTTTTTTTCGAGGACTTTTGTCGAAAAATAACATTGTTATACTTTTGTGTGTGTATGCCAGTATTTTATGAGTTTCCAGTTTATGTTCTACTGTATTTTTATTTGTGAATATTGCAGTGTGATTGATTCGTTGTTTCCTTAGAATTAAACTGCATAATTAATTTATCATTTAGAAGAATTAATTCCAACTGTTACAATATAATTTCAGTAGTTAATTTTTCATATGGTATCAATGCAAATTTGATCAGACAGGAAGCTAAAAAGCGGAAGGAAGAAGTAGTCCAGAGAGGGAGTTTGGAAACTCGATTTCCAGATTTTCCTAGAGGCTGGATTGGTAATTCGAACTGCTGGGCATAGGGTTCAATTTTTCTAGTGCAAGTGGCAGGGAAAATTCATAGAGCCTTGTAGCAGTTCTAGCAGGTAGTAGTAAAGTTGGGAAGCAATTATGGTAGAGAAGTTCAATATTTTCATTGAGTAGATTCCTTGTTTAGGTGCAGAAGGGTTTTGTAGCAGTTTTGATAGAAAAGAATCAACGCTAGGTGGAAAATAAAAGTGCACACACAAAGGAAATTTCTCTCAGAGGGTTTCTAGTTTAGAAATACAAATTTCCAATTACAGTTGAGAGTAGATGCAAGCAAATTTTCTCACTCCAGAGGGGAGTGTGAAGATAAGGATCAACAACCAAGCAAGAGAAAGAGGGAGATTTAACCATTCTAGTTTCAGAGATGGCCACAAATGGGCTTAGAGATCAGGATAGATTGGAGGGAGCTTCTAACTATGTCATTTGGAAGGCCATAATGTCCTTCCTGTTAGATGAGCATGGCCTAAAAACCTTTGCATAGAATGTTGTGGTAGTATCGACTGATGTAAATCAACTGAAAGAGTACAAGAAAGAAATGGCCAAGGAAAAATGGACGATCCTCGATGGAGTCCATGACCATATATTCTCACATATATCTGGCAAGAATACCATCTAAGAGATGTGGGATGCTCTCGCAGAAATATATTAGAATCCTTCCAAGCAACATAAGAAGTTCTTGAAAGAGAAGCTGAGAAACATCAAGATGCATAAGGGAGAAGGCATTGATCCCTTTCTCACCAAAATTTAGCAAATACGGGATCAACTTGTAGCCGTGGGAGGGGCACCTCAAGACATATAGTTGGTGCATTTGGAACTAAACAATGTCTTAGGGGATTGGGAGATATTTGTCCAAGGAATATTGGGATGAGATACTCTACCTAGGTGGGACAAAATTTGGTCATACTTGTAGTAGGAGGAGATTAGGCGAACACTAGTGAAGACCTCCATCAGTGGAAGAAATAATAAGGGTGTGAAAGGTGAGAAGGAGAAAGATAATGTGGCCCTTGTATCAAAGGGTCCCATTAAGGTATAGGGGGAGAAGAAGAAAAATGACCTATATATGGTATAAGATGTAGAGATAGGGTGTTGTAGCAGTTAAACATTAGAACATCTTCCTCCCTAAGAGGTAGTGTTAGTTTTTGTTGCAACGGATGGTGTTCTAAGTCTCGAAAGTTGCTAGAGAGGCTAAGAAACACTAGGACTCTATAACATAGAAAAGGTTTCACGAAAATCCACCTAGAAATACCTTAATTAAGTTAATTAATTAGTGCATGAGAGGTTTGTGGGTTGAGCTCTGCAACTAAAACCTAATGGAGACCAGGAGGTAAAGCGGCGGGGAGAAATCAAGATAGTTAAAGGTGCATAAACCAGAGAGTAACAACAAAGACAAGTGGGGAAACCAAGAGAAACGGGCATGATGGAAGTGGTCAGGAGGGGAGAGATCCCCTCTTACTGAGATGCCATGGCAGGAGAAGGACAAAATAGTCAGCCAACAACAGAGAAGCAGAATGAAGGACCTGTCCTAGGAGCAACCTGGCAGGTGAGTAGAAGGGGAAAATGTCTGCCATGTGCAGAGGAGAAACCACGGTTCATAATCCCACCAAATAAGCTGGAAAAGTACAGAAGCTACATGAAGGATCACGCCATGATCTGTAAGTTTGTTGGAGTCTGGCCGTCCGAAAAAGACCTCACTAGGTGGATTCAACAAAAATGGCAGCCCCTAGGACACATCGAGCTGAAGCTGGGAGCAAAAGGCTTCTTTACAATAATATTCTCTAACCTGCAAGACAAAGAAAGAGTATTTCAGAATGGCCCTTATTTTTACAATATTGGGAAGAATGCTATAACCCTGATAAGGAAAAAATTTTAGCAGCACTGGTATGGGTTAGATTATTTGGTTTACCAATGGACTTCTAGGACCCAGAAATTTTGCAAGGGATAGGAAACACGATAAGGAGTTTTGTGAAAATAGCGGAAACTACAAAAAAAGGAAGGTATACTTCGTATGCTAGGATATGTGTATACATGAATATTGCTAACCCGATCCCAGATACAGTGGAGTTAGAGTACCAAGAAGAAGTTTGGCAGCAAACCCTGGACTATGAACATATACCTTTTAGATGCCGCAGATGTCATGAATATGGACACCTGGTCAAAGAGTGCCCCATAACAAAGGAAGAAGATGAGAGGAAAGGCAAGCAACAACAGAAAAAACAAACATATCTGGAAGGATTTCAAGAGGCAAAGAGTAGAAAGAGATCTACCAAAGAAAGCTCAGATGAAGGAAAGAAGGTACAACAAACAAACCCAAGAAAATCAAATAGCTTCAAAATCCTCCAAGAAGAAGGGGAAGATGAGGATCAAACCATGGAATACCAGGAAGACAGACGGAAAGACACTAGCTCCAGTAGTGAAAGGACCCATACTAAGAGGAAAGCATAGAGTGACACTCCAGAACAAGGCAAAGAACATGAAGAACAGATAGAAAACATGGAGACAGAAATGGAGATAAATAGGGGGGAAGACTTAAGTATAGAAGAAGAATTATTGAGAAAGCTATTAAATGAATGGAGAAACTTGGGTGAACGATTTATCCCCGAGGACCAGAAAAGACTCTATGCGGAAACATTCCAACAATATCAAGCTAAACAGGAAAAAGGCAAAACAATGACTGAATAACACCCAGAGAATCAGAAGGACAGTTGACCAGACCAACAAGGACAAGTAGAAGGAGGGAAAAAAAAAATGAGGACAGAAACATATTAAAGATTCCATACAATTAATGGGGGAAATGTTAGTGAACACAGGGAGAGTAGTTCCGCTTTTGGCGGTGTTCCAAAACCTCAACCAAACCCCTCAATGATATTGACATCCTAGAATATAAGAGGTCTAAACAGTAAAGGGAAGCAGAGACATCTAGCGGAACGACTGAGAAGAGAAAAACCATAGATTATGCTGCTTTAGGAAACTAAAATCTCAGGACAAAAGATGGAGGAAATTTTAAATAAAATTAAACCTAGATATGAGCAAGTAACCATAGATGCTAAAGGAAGTGCGGGAGGGATAGCAGTCATCTGGAATCCAGCAGAAGTCATAACAGACTGGTGGATAGGAATGCCCAAAATCCTTATGGGAAAGTTTAGACTCATAGGGAAAAGTGAATGGTTTTTAGTTTTAGTAGTCTACGGGTCCCACACCCCAGTAGATCGCGGCTTATTTCTCACTCATATGCAAAAGCTTGGGAATATGCATTAGGAAAAGATGTGGATTATGGCAGGAGACTTCAATATGACAACATCCAAAGAAGAGAAGAAAGGAGGAGTATAGAGGGAAGACTCGGAGATGGAGAGATTCCATGATGTGCAAATGGAATTAAGGTTGGTGGACATTCCAACTATCAATGGAAAATTTACCTGGAATAACAAAAGAGGCGGGAACAAACAAATAGCGTCAAGACTAGATAGATTCCTAGCCTTGGAACAATTAATAGGAAATGACATCTGCTATGAAGCTTCCATTCTCCCATCGATAGGGTCAGACCACTGGCCTATTAGATTGGAGATTGCTATGAACCCTCAAAACAAAATAAGGCCTTTTTGGTTCAAGGCCTTTTGGCTAAGAGATCCAGAATTCATAGACAAGATGAAAACTTGGTGGCAGGAGAGTAAAACTAGCATGGAAGGTAGAAAAAAAATGCATACGTTCCAAATAAGACTAAAAGACCTAAAACAAAAAATAAAAAAATGGAACAGAGAGGAATTTTGTAACATCCAAAAAGAGAAAGAAAAACTACAGATAATAATGGAGGGAATCCAACAACAAATCATAGAGGGAGGAAGAAGTGAGGTGCTGGCAGAGGAGGAAGGGAGGGTGATTAACTAAATAGAGGAAAGAAGAAAGCAGGAAGAAATTCTGTGGAAACAAAAATCACGAGTCCAATGGTTGAAAGAAGGGGAGAAAAATTCAAAATTTTGCCACAAAGCAATGCTAAATCATAGACAACACAATAGAACTTTTTACTCAAGGACAGTCAAGGGAACAAGGTACTTCAACAAGAATAAATGGAGAAGATACTGATAGATTACTTCAAAGGGATCTTAACAGAACCTAATATATGTAGGGAGGAGGAAATTACTAAGGTGTTCCAATATATTCCTAAAAAAGTGACCAGAGAACAAAATCCGGCTCTACTCAGGGTGATCACAAAAGAAGAAATGGAGGAAGTAGTAAAAAAATTGGTGAAGAACAAGGCCCCTGGGCTTGATGGATTTACTATTGAATTTTATCAAGCCTCCTGGAGTTTCATAAGCCAGGACCTTGTGGAACTTGTGGAAGAATCAAGATGCACAAAGCGCATGTATCTGACCCTAAATGCCACCTTCCTTGCTCTGATTCCGAAAACGGAGAATTCGGAAGAACCTCAGGGATTCAGACCAATATCTCTATGTAATGTAGTATATAAAATACTGGCTACAATAATGGTAAACAGACTTAAACCAATATTGCATGACCTCATTTCTCAGGAGAAAACTGGTTTTGTTAAGGGAAGACAAATAACGAATGGTATAGTAGTTGCTCAAGAGGTAATACACTCACTGAAAAACTCCAAAAATAGAGGCATGCTAATAAAACTGGATTTGGCAAAGGATTATGATCGTCTAAGTTGGGAGTATCGAGGGGCATCCTTCAGGCTCATGGCTTTGACGAGAGATGGGTGAAATGGATAATGTCAATGGTGAGCACCCCGGTGATGCAGTTATGCTAAATGGAACCCCTTTGAAAGCCTTTAACCCCACGAGAGGGCTTAGATAGGGTGAACCCCTTTCAATGTTTTTATTCATTCTAGTAGCAAAAGGTTTGGGCAGGTTGGTGAAGCATGCCTGGCCAATGAACAGTTAAAGGGACTGTGAATTTGGGGTACTGAAATCCCTATAACACACTAGCAATTCATAGATGATGTAATGATCTACGGACAAGCCACTCTTAAGGAAGCCCAACAGATCCTGAAAATTCTATCCTAGTTCACAAAAGCCTCAGGGACAGAGATTAACAATGAGAAATCAGAAATATTCTTCTTTAACACTCAGGTCGCATCCCAAATATTCTTGGCTAGAACAATGGGATTCAGAGTAAGAAGCTTCCCAGCAAAGTATCTGGGCATAATTCTCAATGAATATCAGTACAGAGTAGCGAACTGGGGACCTCTCATAGGCAAGATAAGGAAGAAGATAGACAATTGGAAATTTCAATCCCTGAATACCCCTAGCCAGACAATCCTACTAAGAGCAGTATTGCAGTCCATCCCAATATACCAGATGTCTAATTAAGCTGTCCCTAAATCTATTTGTCAAAACTTAGTAGATATTTTTAAGAAATTTTTATGGCAAGGAACAGGTAAAACATGAAAATGGGCATTACTCTCCTGTGAATGGCTCAACAAACCTATCAAATATGGAGGCTTAGGTTTGTGGGACCCTTATATACTCAACCAAGTGATGGGAGTGAAACTGTGGTGGAGGTGGACACAGGGTGGACAGGACCTATGGAAGAAAATTTGGGAGAAGAAATACGAGACAGTAGAGAAACCAGAGGACAGGATGAGAGGCCAAATAGAGGAAAAAGGATCAGCAATATGGAACTTGGCCAGGAACAATAAAGATTTGATAAGAGACTACAGCTTTTGGGAGGTAAGAGAGGGGGACACAGCCAAGTTCTGGGAGGAATCCTGGCAGTAGCGAGAAAAGCTTCTCCACAAAGAAGCCCTCCAGGAAATCAAAGAATTTACCTCCCGAATAGAGGGGGAATTGGTCGGAAACTTCTGGAAACCAAGCATAGGGGAATATTGGCGAAATTGGAAGCAAAAGGATGACTGGGTAGCAGCCCCAGAGTTGGCAAGTTGGGGAGATTACCACAAAGAAATGGCATCGAGGAAAGTGGCAGTTAAAACAGGGCAGGATATACTCAGATGGGGAACCCGAATAAAAGGCATGTTCTCTATAGCAGAAGGGTATTACTTAAAGGTAGGGCATAATAGACAGCCAGAATAAAAAAAATGGAAAAAAATTGGAAAATCAAGACTTGGCCTAAAGTAACCTTCTTTCTATGGATTTTACACCATGGTCGGGCACTAACCTGGGATCAAATTCAGAAAAAAGGCATGCAGGGACCCTCACGATGTGCACTCTGCCACGAACAGGAGGAGACGATGGAGCACCTAACCAACAGCTGCATTTTCAGCAACAACCTGTGGAGTAGTCACCAGCAACTATTTGAAAATTGTCATAGAAACTACCATAATATAAAAAATACCTTGGAAAACTGGCCAAGAAAACCTTACCAGAACCAGGTCTTAAACCGCGCATGGATGCTATCGGTAGGGTTCATGCTATGGAACATCTGGAAGGAAAGAAACAACGTGATCTTTAAAGAAAAAAGAGAACCCCGGTTGAAATATGGAAACCAACAATCCAAAATATCAGAGAAACAATTTTAACAGAAAGGTGGAATGATGAAGACTGGAAGATTAACCAAACAGAGGAGAGAATCTTGCAAAGGTTACAATTAAACCAAAGCATGATATACAGAACACAAAGTAAAAACCAAAACAGAGAGGTCGAGGAGATAAACACTTACAGGCACCCACCGCAAGGCTTTGTCAAGCTAAACTTTGACATGGCAGCAAAAGGAAACCCGAGAGAAGCAGGAATAGGGGGGCTATTCAGGAACGATGAAGGGAAAAATCTGAGAATTTTTGTGATGGATTGTGGAGAAGCAACGAAAAATGAAGCGGAGTTACACACGCTGAAACGCGGACTCGAAATTTCCATTTGGGAAAAGCACCAGAACCTTCAAATTGAAGGCGATTCAAAACTGGTAATTGACGTGGTAAAACAGCTACAAAATAAGACACCGACGGAAAATATTAGCAGGAGCTAGAGAACAACATGGTTAACTAGTGAAATAGGGAAATTGCTCAATGGAATAGACTATCTAATTCCCACACACGTAAGGGGAATAGGCAACAGACCGGCAGACTGGTTAGCAAATTGGGGAAGTCAAAATAGGGGAAGGACGATGGACATCGAAGGAATAGAGCTCCCTCACCCGGAGGAGAAGGCACAACTGCAGAACCTCCTAGACGTCGATAATGGTGGCAATAGCGATCCAGACAGGAATGTTCAAGAAAAGGCAGCAAGTGGCAGACGTGAGGAAAGTACACAGCCAGTGACGACAGATAGGCCACATGCGAGAAAGGAATGGAGTAGGGTAGGTGACGGAGCCGGGCAGCTGACGGAGCAGGGCAGTGATGGATCGTATCCTGAGGAGACAACAGAGGCGCAATCAAGGTATGAGATGGAGGAGGGCAGGTGTGGAGCCGGGCAAAGGGTCAAAGAAGGGATGGCAAGTGGCAACAGAAGGACAAAAAGTATACGGCAGGAGCAGCTGGGAAGACGTAGGAGTTATGAGGAGTAAAGGTGGATAGAACGGTCAAGGCACATCCCGAGGAAAGGACTTGGGAAAGAGTGTTGGGAAAGGAAAGGGATAGGTGGAGGTCAGAAGGGACAGAAGGATAGGAATAAACCAAAGAGGGCCTGAGGTGGCACTAGGAATTTTCATGCAGCAGAGCACGAAGCGGGAGGGAACAAAGAAAGGTGGTAGATAGGAGTAGCGCTCAGACAAAGCCTACGGCAACAACGGGGAAAGGTGGTATGCAGACTTATTCTCCTGTTCGGTCATTCTCTTTGTAGCTAGAAGTAGGAGTCTATGTAGTTTTCCTGAGGTAACCATGAGGTCGAAATCAGAAGGTAGCTATAGCCTGTCAGTAGGATACCTGAGACCCGAGAAGCAGAGTCCTTACTGGAAAAGAGGCACAAGCCAAAAAGTCTTAGCTCCAAGGAGATATGCCAGTCATCCGGGAAAAATGAATCAAGGCCTCTTGAGGAAATGAAAACCAAAACCTAGGAAAGCTCTCAGGGTGGGGAAGGGTGGAACCTCGGGAAGACGAGATAACCCTGTAAACAGTAGAACCCTTGACCCTCTCATTCCTGTAGAAAAGACGAGAAGGATAAAGAGTTGGAAATCCTTGTAAAATAGGAGAATCCGTCCTTGTTAATAGCCGGAGAGACGAGATGATCTCCACAAGCCCTCAAAAAACTAGCAACAAGGGGTTCCTGTGGCCATTTTAAGTGGCGGAAATGAATTGGGCCGAATTACAGGCTGGTCCCTAGTGGGTTCGACGCTGTTACACCATTGTCAAACCCCTGGAAACCACAATTTTGGCAAGGAAAGGGTGGTAAGTAAATGGATTAAAAATAAAATTCTAAACTGTGTTACTGATAAGGAAAAATAGGAAGAGGGAACCAGTAAAAATCCGAAAAGGAGAGGAAGGAAGTCGGAGGCTGAGCATAGGATGTACATGATAAATGCTTACATGGCAGGGAACCCACCCGAAATTCGGGAGCAGATAAATGGTTAGGAAAGAAAGCTGAGATCAATCAGCTCGAACATGGAGCTCCCCAGGGGAGAGTGGGAGGCCATGGTGCCGGACCTAGGTAATTTGCGCAGCCACGACTCGCTCTTCAATAAGTCTATTCAACATTACTGGATAATGAAGCATGTGGTAGCTAGAGCTATGGAAATGAATTAGGCTGTCTGAGAGGAAGAAGAGGAGGAGAGGAGGCAGCGGAACGAGCAATTATGGAATCAGAATCAGGAAGAGTTGGAAAACATAAAATCAGTCCTTCTTAAGGAAATAGCAGAGGTACAGATTCAGGCCTCCCGCAACAATCTCATCCTGGGAAGAATGGAACAGATGCTGAGGGAGATGAAATGGATGATGGAACAGAGAACCGAGGTCCCTGGATCAAGCGCCAAGGCGCCTGCTCTGATAATCTCCTCAGATGAGGACTGATGCAAGTGGTCAAGTCTATTAGTGTTTTTTTTTGGATGCAAAAAACTGATATCTAATGTATTACCTTAGAATAAAGGCTAGGATAATGTGTAGAGCTTGGAAGAGCAGATATGTTAGAAACACTGATATGAACATTTTCAAATTTTGGTTTGGATTTAATGCAGACAGGTGGTTGCCTGGTTTCCTGCGGGCAGGCTAACCACTTGGAACATATAAGGATGGATGTAATTTTTTTTTTTGAAATATAGATAACAGCTCTGCTAAAGTTTAAAAAAAAAAAGTTAATTAATTAGTAATATTTTTTTCCTAACTCCAACTTACGGAAAATGATTAATTAAAGCTAGATAATTGAGGAGTGAGATTTCTCTAAAAAGTTACGTGGATCAACTAAGAAATGATCTCAACCATTGATTAAGTTTTAGTCTTGCCGTTGGAGTCCCAATTGGAGATTATAAGAAGAGGTCAATGGGTAGATGGAGGAACACACTTGGGATTGATTTCCTTGGGCAGTTCGACTTTCCAAAGAGCAATAGCATTCTAATAGAAGTGTTTGAGCCACAGAAGGGACAAAGAGATAGAGAGGGGTAGAGACATTGAGTCCAGAGGAAGTCTTCCAGTTCTATAGAGTAGCTTGCAGAGAGGCAGAGGTATCCACAAAGAGGTTGATGCAAGGGCTCTATAGTAGCCTCCAGAGGAAATTCGATCTTGTTGGAGAGAAGCTCATTTTCAGTTGCAAATGCCGAAAAGTTTTTCCAGTGTCAGAGAGAATTTCTTAGTCAACAATAGACAAGATGACTTGAGTAGCAACTGTTCATTAGAGAAATTTTGAGGTCTAAAATGGGCCTCCTAAGGAATATTATAAAATAATAGTGGAAATAATAAAATAGGATTATATTACATCATCAAATTTTGGAGGGAAAAAATAAAAAAAATCTTTTTCAACTCATATTTTCAACTTATCTCCCTACAGTTTTACTCAGGCTTATGCATACTTTAATTCTCCATCCAAGGAGTACCCATGTTTCATACTTTTGATGGACCCTACTACACGAAAAATGAGAAATACATAAACAACTTGATTGCAATCATGTTTTTCATATATTTCTAGTTTTTCATGTAGCAGGCTTCATCGAAAGTATGCAACATGGGTAATCCTTGGATGAGGAATTAAATTATGCTTCTAATGAATACTCTCACTTGAAATTTGAGCAAAACCATAGGGAGAAAAGTTTAAAATATGAGTTGAAAAAAGTAGTTTTATTTTATTTTATTTATTTTTTAATCTTTTTCCTTTTTTACTCCAAAAATAGTGAATCAACCCCCATGGTTGACATCATCATCTTGAATCCTATTGGTTCTTATAAAGTTGATTTTGGTTGTACATTTTTTTTGAGACCCATTTTTTACCTCAAAATTTTTGTAATGCCAGACAGTGCATTTGGCAGGTTGCGTAGAGGTGGCACAGGATATGCGTAGGCCAGTTTGGTCGACTCACTTGGAGTTGGCAGTCAAAGCCCGAATTGCTTGTGGGGTGAGGAAAATTCATCATATATTGTTTCCAGTATTTTTCTCTGTAGGATTACTAGATTTCGACATCCATTTGTACTCATAATTTCTCACTATTTCTTAATAATAAAAACCCTCAATTACTACACCGATTTTCCCACATTGGGATTTTCTATGGACTTTTGTCCAGAAATAACAATGTTATATTTTTGTGTGTGTGTGCCAGTATTTTCTCAGTTTCCATTTTATCTTCCACAATATTTTTATTTGTGAATATTATAGTGTGATTAATTCGTTGTTTCCATAGCAATACAATGCATAATTAATTTATCAGTTGGAAGATTTAATTCCCGTTGCTGCAATAGAATTCCGATAGTAAAATTTTCACATATATTTCATGATCTATGTATTCGAACATGGAGTTCACGAGAAATCCAATAATCTCTTGGGATTGCAGACCTGAAACCTACACATTGCAACAAACTTGTTTGGGAGAATGTGCATTGGGCAGAGAAGCTCGCTCATATTTTTCATCAAAATAATAAATCCATACATCAAGTAAATTTTAATATAAGTGCAAGTCCATTCTTAATGAATTCTAATTTATATGAGAACATGACATGGGTGATGTTGTCATACGAAAAGAAAATGGAATGCACCTACACTACCATGTAATGCTAGCATACTATGCATGAGCTAGGTATAGTCATACAACCAATGGAACCAACATATCATTAGACAAACATAACACCTTTTTTTCCTATGATTCGTAATGAGATGGGACAAGAAAGAATTATAATCATCCATGCAATATCCACATACAAGATCACAAGGGTGGAAGGTGGCAAAATAAGACGATCACAAATTACGAAAAGGAGCCATGGATGTAGGGGGAAGATGGTAATCACACCATCAGGTCATTCCTTCAAGCTTGAATATGAAAAAATGAATGATTAGGCTCAAGAATTTCTTCTGGAAGACCTCCTTAGGTGTGAAACCCACTCTTGTGTCCTTAGGGACATGCTAAAGAGTGATATGATGAGGAATATGGCTAATAGGAAAGGTATTGACAACTAGGTTTCTCATTATGACAATCAAATTCAAGAGGGTTAACTAGCACATGCTTATCATGTTTAACACCTTTGCACCCCAAATATGATTGAGTGTGATAGCAGAAGGTTTAAAGGTGGCTCAAAAATATCAATGATCACATCTTCTTGATCACATGGAGTATAAGACAAGATAAGATTCCAGTTAGCATCATCATAAGTGTCATAAATCAGATCCTTGTTGAAGGAATGACCACTAACATCCCATTTCTCTTCTTCTATATGAAAGAACTTAGAAATGTCAACCTCTAGGGAATTAGTGGGATCATTTCAAAGTCTTCAAGAAGCACATTATTGTAGACAACATTCCTGAAAAATGAGTGGAATATCCTCAACTCCACTTTCTAAAGAGCCACCTTCACCATCCTCCATTTCAAAATAACCTTCAATATCTTCATCAATGTTTTGATTTGATGATCTAGAAATGACTCTTTTTTTTCACTTATGGTGTTCTTCTTCAACTTATTTCACACAATCAATGAGGTCTTCCTTCTGGATAGTAACATCCAAGTTTTGGAAAGCTTCTTCATTTGTTTGAAAACTTTGTCCTTTGTACCTCAGAAAGTTTCCATTCAATATAGCGAAAGAGGGAATGCTTTTGGGCTCACATGAATTTTCAAGCCAATCTTTGTGCCTATATCCGATAGAGATCATGAACAACTCAATGAGAACATCTTGATGAGCCACATTGAACCTTGAAGCATGCTTGATGATTTTGCGAAATGATCAACCTCTAAAGATGGAACACCATCAAATTTTGGTATATCATTCATGTATTTCTAGTCGAAGCCATTTGTATATCCTAGGATCCACATGATATCCAAAGTCAAGAATACTTCATGCAATTTTGGTCAAACCATTTCTCTGGATTTCACATATTAATAATGTTGGAGTTGTCGAAGTGAATTCAAATATTGCCTTTAAAGATGCTTGCTTCACCCTACAAGCATTTGAATTTGAAGTTTAGTGAAGAAAAAGGGCTTCATTTTTCTAATGGATTCACAAAATAAGGATCTATATTGTCATTATGGATGAAAACAAATCTTCCAAATACATGGAGGTAGAAACACTTTGTCCCTAGTAATGACACGAAAAATGTTGCCACAAAATCTAACAGGCCTTGGATAGGGGCACCCTTCAAGGCTATCACAAGACCAAGAGATAACAATGGGGTAGTGGTAAACTGTCACCATAGCCAAAACCCCCTACTCTTTATGGATTTTCACCAATGAGAGAATTTTTAGTATATGGGAAGGTCACCTAATGGATATTTTAAGGTTAGGGCACAAGGTGACATAATAAGGTTTTTTACAATAGAGGAACAATTTAGGTTCAAGGCTTCAATATGAGGCAATTTTCTCTCTTGATAGAGGCCTATTTGATAAGGAACAAGACCTAGGGTTTGATTGATGAGTTGAGTGTTGGTGTAACCAAAGTTCAAGGCTTGGAGAAAAGGTTTCTAACGATTTATAATAGTAATTCCAAGGCTCGTGAAACCTTCAAAGAAGACCCTAAGTTGAAGCAAAATGAGACTAGGGTTCCCCCTTAGGGAAAGAAACTAGGGAAATGAAATTTATGGACAAGATTGAAGTGGATGCCCACAAAAAGGATATATTTTGTGGTAAATTATATCCCCTTGATTTCTAATCTCTCCAATCCCACAAACTCACCTTGCCTAGGGATTTGCACCAAGCCCTAGTTAGTTCACTTGGCCTTAAAGGGGCTGAATTTAGAGAGATAAATTATGGATTGAAAGAGAGTTTGATCACCAACCAAATGTATGATTCCCTTATCTCTTGGGAGTATGGAGTCAATGATGCTTCAATTAAGAAAATAATTTCTTAATGAGGCCAAAAATTTGATGCCCTAGCAACGAAATTCCAACAATTACCTATGGAAGAGGGAATTTTCAAGGGAGAGCTACCAAAAGTTCACCACTAAGGACATTCACTCACATGTTATGTATGAGTAATACATGCAATATATCATCTAACTTATAATCCAATAGGTTTTCTATAAATTAGGGCATAATTGCAATAACTAGAATCAACAATATTCCATACATTAAACATGAAAAAGATAGATATTCATCATTTAGATACACTTACAAGATAACATGTAAAGATCCATTCCATTCATCCAAAGAATAGATCCAAAGTACAACGATTTAGCTCCAAATATCAAAATGCATCATTGATTTGATTTTCTACACAAGTTTAAGAGGCTGAAATGCATAAGAAGGCTAAATATCCAAGTGTGATGTGATGATGAGATACAATGAGTGTTCTCTATTTATATGAGGAGATAGAATCCGAAGTTAGCCTATTAGCCCCTCAAAACAATAAAATAATGGGAAAGTAACACTCTAGGTCACAAGCCGACCTAGTAGCCAATGAAATAAACCAACTCTTTCCCACACATGTGTGTCATAAGAGTAATAAATGATGATGTCATTTATGTGTAGGCCCTTCTAGGGCTGACGTTGAAGCTTAGGGGTGCCATGAAGTGTGTAGAAGCCCTCTAAAATCATCTCTTAGGGGTTGGACCCTAGGTCTTTGTCAATATCTCTCCGTGGACCATAGTTTTGGTTTTAAGGCGCAAAGGTGGGCTCACGAGGCTTTAGGTGGTAAGAATGCCTATCTTTGCTCCAACATTGAGGGCTCTCAAGGTGGTTCTAGCCCTCCATGTCTCAATTTATGAGACCATCCTCCTCTAGGCCTTGGATTTAGCTGCCAACCCTCATGAGTGTTAAGATGGGAGGGGGCTTGCCTGGTCTAGGTGCATCATCCCATAGAAGCTATCAATATAGGGAAAATAGTTTGAATATTGTGGGCGTTGGAGGTGCCCATGGCTATGTGTGACACTATACTACTACTCGGAGACCCATGAATCTCAACGTTTCACCCGTGGGTGCCATTATGATCCTTTGAATGGCTTGGGCTTCTATTAAGTTTTCCAAGCCATAATGAAACTATCTGACAGTTACACAAAAATCAAATGCTAGCGTCTACATCATTAGGTACATTTTATCATTTTTGCATCTCAGTGAACCAAGCTTGCAAGTAATGGACCATTTGACACTTCAAACAAGTTTTCCTTTCCAAAATCAAGGCTTTGAACTCGTTATAGTGTTAACTCCCTAGGTAGGTGTAGTTAATAGACTAACCTATTAGGTGTTTTCCAACTCCTATGGGGAAATGACATATCCTTGGTCCACCCTTCAATTGATATGTGTCATGTGAATAGTGATGGAATGGAGGGGATAAGAGTTCATGACCAAGTGCCATGGTCAAATGGACCGGCTATGATGGGATCTTCATTTTGAGTGTATAGATGTGGGGAGGGAGCAATCATGGATGCATGAGTTTCTAACTCGACCTTTGTTTTTCCAACTCTCTTGTGCACCTTTTACCTTTTTCTTGATTTTTCTTTGTATCACTGCTTGTAGATCAACGGTTAGAGCTTGCTTTGTATAACGTATAGTAGTGATTACCCCCTTAAGGGTGAGGTAGCTCATTGCCCACTAGGGGTTGGGACATGCAAAGGTTTCTTCTCATAATATGAAGAGCAACATGTGCTTAGGAACCGGGTGATGACCATAAGGAGTGAGGTAGAGTTCATGCTAGGCTTTTACCCACATGCTAATGTGTATGTCCTAACCATCTTTTGCATCTTGATCTTCTTTGCTTTTACTCGTGGCAATTATTTTACTTTATTTTTCCTATAAATGCATCAACCTTTGAGGGAAAAGTTTTGGGCCCTATCCAAAAATGATAATGTATGGTACCAATCCCCATGAACCAATGGTTAGTTGAACCTGAAGAAGGGAGCTAGAATATGAGGCTCATAATGTAAGATGGAAAGTGTTAAGTATGAAATAGGGAGAAATGGGGCCACGATATCTCAATTAAAGTTTCCCAAGCAATGCCCCTCCTATACTTATTGGCCATTAGGGGAGGTCCCACTGGACTAGGATCAAAGATGAACCCCCCCTTTTAAGGTGGAGGAACAAAATGACAATCAAAACCCCTCTTCCTTCCAATTTACTCCATCATCCATGCCAAATGCTGAAAATACAAATAAGCTTGATTGCAAAATGAATAAAATACCTTTTGATCAGAAACCGACCTTCCAATCTGCACTCATGCCAAATGAGCGAGGAAACATATGGTTGATACAAATGGATGAGACATGAATGCCACATCATCATCAACTACTAATCACTGTGAGGGACCGCTGACTAAAATATATGACAAGGAAAAAAATTTCTCCTATAAAATTACCCAAATTACCCACTTTTAGTGGGTAATAATACTAATATGAAAGATATTAGTGCAATCTGAAATATTGACTCAACTTTAAATAAGGAACCTTAAAACGACAATTTAGATATTCAAAATTAAAATAAAATACTAAATATTAAAATATATATTTTTATAGTAATATTAAAAATATTATTAAAAATTTATATTATAGAAGTTTCCATTATTAACATAAACTTTCATATCATCGCGAGAGTGCCCATAAATTAAAAGTAATATTAATCATGCAATCTTCACTCTACATTCTTCTCTACTTATGCATCCCATAAACTGAACGCATTGTGACCATTCTCAATCTATAATAAGACATTACAAAGGTGCTCATTCTCAATTTATTTGTATTTTTGTTAAACACATTATCGATATATAGGTGCTTATAAACGTATTAATACTAAAAAAAATAAGGTATCAAAAATGTCAATGTATTAATAATATAAAAATTTAATTATCAAATTGGAATGTCAAGAATAAAAAATAAGATATTTAAATATTTAATTATTATTAATTTTAATAATATATGTTTAATAAAATTGAAAATTAAGGGTGGGCGTAAATAAAATTTGAAATTTGATAATTTGATTGTTTTGTTAATCAATTTAACATAGGGAAAATTTGAGAGTGTAAATTCTTTTAGGTGATTTTAATGGGAGATTAATTTTTATGGAATATTTTAGAATATTTTTAAATAATAAATACAAATTAAAAATTAAGATTTATTTTAAATATAGTTATATCTTTTATTCCAATTAAATAAATTGATTACTTAAAAAGAAAAATCATATAAATATGAGTTACAATATTTTGACATTTAGTATTAATAAGTCATGATGATAGCCTATGGTCTTGTAAGAAAACCTATTTATATGTTAATAGTGTGACATGTTTTTTTAAAAAGTATATATATTTAACTCATATTTTTTTTATTAATAATAATAATTTAAAATAAAATTATAATTTAGTTATTTTTTATGATTTTTTAAATCTTGACAATGTGAAGATGTACCATGGTGTAAGTGTTTTTTTAAGTTTACCAACCTTTACCAACCATTTAAATTATATAGCTATATTAGTTGCACATAGAAATCAAATTTATTTTGATTAGATAAATAACATGAAAGATTAAAATAAGATATTACACAATATATTAAATAAGTGTGTACTCTCATTAATAGACGAAATGACATTTTCCCAACTACTTTTTCTGGTCGATTTTGGTTACAATATAGTATATATTTTTCAGATTCATAAGTTTAAGTTGTTTAATTTGCAAGGTTCAAGTGTCTCGAAGGGTTTTAGGGCGTTGAATACATTTATGCATTCAAAAGTGCGTTTTAAACAATAAGAAATCACAATCTTGCTCAAAATCATATTGCCAAATTTTGACCTAAAAAGCCAATTTGTCTATTAGTCACGTTGCACATTAAGTATAAATTTAAAACTAAATTTTTAGATATTAAATACAATTATAAAAAGATACATTAAATGAAATATTTAATATACCTATTAAATATATTAACAAAATTATTATATTTAAGTATTAAAACTAAGTATAAAATATATTATGTTTATGACCATCAAATAATTACTAAGAATCTACGTTCACCAATTTTTTATTATTGCGTCGAGAGGTGTTCTCTATGGCATGGCAGAGATGTTGTTATGTTATGTTATGTAATGTTTTCACCAAGTCAACATCACAATAAAAATTAAAATTGTTTTTATTTTTTATTTTTTTTATAAGTTAATTTTTTTATTACATCAAAATTTCATGATACATCATTCCATACATCTCATATCAACATAATTCATACTGATATCGGTCTCAATCTTCCATGAGGGAAACTAGATCTATTGATCGATAATATAAAAACATGAGTCAAAATACGAGTCTACTACAATGAGCAAGTAAAACTAACAGATACATAATAAAATGGAAAATCATAAAACCAAAGAAAGTCATGACAAGTGATCAAGAATCTAACAAGGTCACTGGAGTAGGATCATGTGCGTTAGTACCAACATGAGCAAAAGGCTTGAGGTCACATTGAAGATGGATTTTCACATGAGATAGACACGCATCCAAGCTAGCCAAACATGATCATTGATGAAGATGCACACTTTTCATTTTGTTAAAGGAAGAAATAATGTCATTCCGATTTTCGTTTTTTTCTTTCATGACTTTGCCAAAAGAGTTTTCAACTGCTACTGGAGGGTGATAAAATTTAGATATTGGTTCCTTCTTACCTTGGTATGACCAGGGTTGCGAAGCCAACTAGCTACTTCCTCCATGATCTTCGAGTCAGAGTATGCCTAACGGTCATAAGTGATGTAGGATTTTAGCTAGTGAATTTCTTCACATATAATCGAAGGAGTGACAGAGTGAACAATGGACGCAACTTCCTTGTTTGCCTCTACCCCCAACACCCCTACAACTATGATTGTGTTTCTATGGCATATTTCCATAATGGGAAAAGAAAATAGTAAGAAAAATGAAACAAACTAGACCCATGCAAAGAACAAGAATTATAAGTAGTTTGAAGCCAAAGACAAGCCTAGAGGAACTAAGGAATTAGGGTGACCTAGTCTTGTCGAAAAAGAGAGTCCCATACACCAGAATAAAAAACAAACTCTTCTAGGAACACTACAAGGAAAATACCTTCCCGCGGAGGTTATAACGAAGGTTTTTAGTGTTATAAATTTTGCAAAATTTGTCAAAAAAACCTTCCCTACAACATTTGTTTGCAGCAACAGATGTTTTAATAGAGATGATAACATAACTTCATCACAACTAAAAAAATCTAGGTGACTGGAGGTTTTAGCATATGTTTTCTTAGCAATGCGCTTAATGGAGAGATCACACCGATGTGTTACCACTATAAAATCTCCTGTGTTGTGAATTTAAATAAAACCATTGGGAATGGGAACAAACGTTTGGAGCACTGGTACATTATCTTTATAAAATCACTAGTTCTTTAATAATAAAAATGCACCGGCTCCAACAATCTACGATACCATGCACCAAGGAGTTGAATGCAAACAAAACTGGCTCCTGAAAAGCATATCGCCTCGGTGCTTATGTCTTCAACAAACGCCCCGGGTCATATTTTTCAAGAACAACAACGAATAAGGCAAAATAATCTTGTAGACTCGGTGTTTTTATTTAAATTTACAACACCAATGCTTATGTGTTGTACAAAAGAACCAATGTGCTACTAATATAAAATAACTGGTGTTGTTAATTTTAATAATGCACCAGGTTGGAAACAATATTTCAGAGCAGTAGGGCATTTTTTCTATGAAAGCATTGGTGCTTTAAGAATTACAATGCAACAAGATGTACAATATATGATACCATGCACCGGGACGTTAAATGCAAACAATATCAATGCTTGAAAAGTATAGCGCACTGGGTCATGCAAAAAATCTTGTTGTATCGGTGCTTTTACGTAATATAATGCACCAATGCGTATTTATTTTATAGATGCATCAAGATTTTGTATGGGATACCATTATTATTATAAATATTGTTGCTGAAAAAATCTTATTCAGAGTGGTGCACATTAATATACAATGTTCTGGTATCCATTTTCTGCTTTTTAGAAACATTGATCTGTGACTGTGCAATTATTGTGATTTTTTAAATGCGTTATTCATCGAAAAATTGACACATATCTTATAGTATTCATATAAATTAAATTTTGATTAGTGCTTTTGTATATGATGTTTGTATTAATTTTTTATATCATCAAATTTTACATCTCTTCATTATAATATTTAATCATCCATATATATAGTCAATGGTGTAACATTTCATAGAGATAATGGACAACACAATAGAATAAATTAAAATTTCTTTTATTATATATCAATAAGAGGCTCTTTGTCATAAAAAATGGGATAGTTATTAGCAATCCCTAGTCTTTCAATTGGGACACTATGTCCATTACATTAAACAAAATGTTTGATTTTCACAAACAATCATTTCAAAAAATACAACAACTTGCCTTGATATCCAAATAGATCATCATTATTTGTTGGAACTAATATCAGTGCTCGAGCTACTTCCATCACTTTGGTTATTTGGAAGAATGTTTTGTTGATTGCATCGATTGTTTCCGTCTTCTTCAAATTCCATCTACAAACATAAAAATAAAGTGTAATGAGTGTATCTACATTGGTGAGAATAATGAAATTTGAAATAAATAATATACATAAATGTAAATCAAAATGCAATGTACCATAGCAAGAAGTGAGTCTTGAATTATACACATTCTTTCAAAACCAAATCTCATGCCTTATTCCAATAACTCTTCTATTGGTGTGGTTCCATACTTTGTTTCCTGCAAGTTTTATACCCCATAATAAATAATACATTTAATATAAAGGATTTTTTGGTTCTATTAATTATAAACTCAGAGAAGTAAAACAACATAGATACTTACCAATTTCACAATTAATTTTTGATATGCCAACATATAATCAAAACCCATATTTAACCTAATGTCAATCAATTCTTCTGATATCTCTTCTTTGTATGTTAGCACCTATTTGAAGGCATTCAAGGATGGTTGCTCTAAAACAAATTAAAATATGTAAAAATGAAACCTTAAGTTGTTATAAGCAAATATTAATAATTACTCACAAACTTTGATATCAACCCTTTTCTTCCTTACCGTCTTGTTTTATGTGCTGAATGAGTTCCATTTTGTTTTATTTTCTACAAGAAAATACTTAAAAATTAATATGTAATCCTAAATTATTTGTTTATATGTACCTAATATAAAAATTCAATGATTACATACATTTGAAGCATGTTGTTGTTGAGATTGTTGGAAATATATTCACTATTGAGAGGGGGCGAGGGGGAGAATCAATAATGGTGGCCTTTGTATCAATTTTCAACAATTATATTTATTTTCCCAAACTTAATTATCCATTCACATGCACAACAATAGGTCATCAAAATATGTAAGCAAAAATACACTAAAACCATAATAACCAAAAGAAACAATGATAAGAAACATCAACACAAGCATGCACACATAAGGACACAAGTATTTTCGGTGGAAACCCTTTCGGGAGAAAACCACCCTGTTGCTGCTGCTGTGCTGCTAAAATATTCTATTAATTTGTGGAACAAATTGTTACATGGATTAGCTACACCGATAGTCGGAAGACTTGGCTTCTCTACAGTATAATGACACTGTCAATTTCAGAAATTTATTTCCCTCACGGATCAGCGAACTACCATCCACTGGAAACTCCCACCACCAACGATCCTCGCCCAACCACCATTGGATTGTCCAAATCCTATTGGATGAAGAAAAATCTTACTACTATTGCATTCACCAAATATTTGTCTCAACTGAAGCCTCGATTCACCTTCACTTCCTCCATGCGAACCACGTTTCACGATCTTTCATACTGAGTTCTCAATTCACTCAACATGGGAAACCCAATAGCTTTAACATTCTACTCTCCAAATCTGAAAAACAAATCTGATATGGTGAAAATATTTCTTCAGTACTACACACACCAAAATATCGCTCTCAAACACACAACAAGGCCCCCAAATTTCAGCTACAACCAACACACAAATTTTGCATCTTCTACTCAATTCTAACATTGAATTCTAATCACAAAACTCTGATATATCTCTGCATAAAATGTGTGAGCATATGCTGCATACTCTACTCACTCACAATGCTCTCACATGAGCATAGACACTCACTCACCAAGCAACCAACCTCAACATACATATCCACAATACATTAGATGCAAGTAATCAACATGCAATCTAAAATATACAACATAAGCATGAAATACTGCTACAACTATGTAAAATATCTCTCTGCCCTTGCGTACAAAAATAAAAAAGTCATAATAAAGGAGTTATGTTTTCCTCATCTCCTCCTCCATCAAGCTCTCAATGTATACAATAGAAACAGGCCTTGAACACCAGCATGAGCCTCTGAAATACTTTTGCAATTGGGCACTCGACCTCTAGGCTCTACACAAACTTCAGCTCTGCAATTATGGGCACTTAGTAATCTCACAAATGATATAGGTGCTCCTCTATTTAAAGAAATTTTTCCATTGCTCCACTACTTGGTCCATTAAAGGCGTTCACACTTCTAAACACATGAAGACATGTTGATTAAGTCAATTTGAACCTTTATTGAAACTTCCCGAGAAAGATATAACATAAAAACCAAATAAAACATCCGAGGAGCGCGAGAAACCCGAAGAAAAGTCATCTACATGCTTGGATTCTCCCATGGCACACTTTTCATGAACCCAGGGCCTTAGATGCTCCCACAAGCCTTTGTGCCAACATCCAGGGGCTTATAGACACTCCCACAAGCCTCTATGCCCGCGTCTAGGGCTTAAACTCACTACAAATATGTCTCCTCTGCTCAAAGCTTGCCTCGACTTGTTCCACTGCTTTTCAAGCCTCTGCATGTCCCCTGCAAGTTGTAGAAACATCTGCAACACTTCTCTAAGTCTCTGCAACATCACTGACATCATCACTAGTCAAACTAGGTTGACTAGAATGCCAACCAACAACCAAGCCAACCATCTAATCCATCAAGCTTCACTACAACATCCTTGCCATTAGTATTCAACACCAACACCTGTCAGACATCCTCCAACACCTACACAAGAATCTGAAGCATCTACTGCCACGTGTAGATCCTCTCAAAGCCCAACGTATAACATGTGTTCATAGGAGACCTAATCAACAAGGATCCTCAACTCTAAACTCTGTAGAAGAACCCACCATATGTATGCAACAACGTGATCATAAAAACCATCATCATGGGTAGGCCTCTAAGCTAGTGCAACACAAGATCATCCAACCTTCGAGGACCATCTACACCTTAACCATCATCTCCAAGCTAGTAGACCAACCAAGGACCATCTCCAAGCTATTCTAAGCAAGTAGACATGCTGTTATCACTTAAGAAAAATTTTTAAATTCTGAGCATCAATTTTTTTAAATTTGTCAAAAGGTTGGTGTCAGTCTTGGTCTGGTCTTTTCATGTTGTTTTAGAGTCTAAGATTTTGAATAGGAGTCTTGTTAAGAATCTTGTTGGTATGTCAAAAGGGGTCAATTCTATGTCTTAGTCTATCATTGGTCTCATAGCTCACATGAACATCATATGTTGAAACTTGTTTCAAGGTTCTTATGCGCTACGAAACTGTCTAGGAGTTTTCGTAGTGCAAAAATCCAGTCTAGGTGTTTTCGTAGCGCAAAACCCAGATTTTGCACTGGCTGCGCTACGAAATTAGGGATTCCTGCCAGATCTTGTCTAGCTGTCATATCTGTCAAAATCCATTATTGTTACATCATCAGTTGTCATTCCACACACTTTGCCTATTGCATTCAACCGCTTATCATCATCATTAAGGTCGTTAAATGTCTTGGTACGCTCAGATTGCAAGTTTCAAAAAGAGGCCAAATATTCACAGTCATAATTATGATTGCGTTCATTGCATAAGGAAAAAATTGGCAAGCCTTCAATTTGAATTCCTTGAACATCAAGCGAGGCAGTTTTCAAGTGAGGCAGCTATCAAGCGAGGTAGTGATCAAAGTTTGAGACAGTACCAGTCTTTCAAATTTTCATTCCGCTGGAGTTTCATGGAGGGGTCTGCAGAAAGAAAAGAGCATAGGTCAGGCAGATGTTTGAGGAATGAACCTGAGGGTTTAGACAACATCCTAAAGAATAATGAAGTTGAACAAGCTTTCAAACAGGTTGGTTGTTGGAGGTTTTGTGAAAAACTTCAAGGAGGCCATATGCAAGTCACCAAGGAGTTTGCTTTAAATTTCATAGGACTTAATTCGAAAGTTGGGGTGCTTGAATTGCCAATCTCTCCAGAGGTTATATCCATAGTCACTGAGATTCCAAGAGGACAGGAACGATGGTTTAAAAATTTTAAGTTTGATATGACCCCCTGCAAGGAATTTCTGAAACCAGAGTTCATTGATTCAGACTTAAACAAGTCAGTGCCCAGAAGTTTTGTCAAAGATTCATATGCTAATCTACTTACCTGCATACAAAGGTACTTCACCTGCGAAGGGAGATATCATAAGGTATATTCTTATCACTTCAAGCTTCTGCTCCATTTCACTGGGAAGATATCGCTTGATTTGCCTTTCTACTTGTTTCGTAGCCTAGGCAAAATGTGTGACAAGGTTCAGTTAAAGAAGGAAGCCTGTGAGACCTCGTTGTTTCATCACAGCTTAGTCAAATTGATCATTTTGCATGAGCTCCAGAAAGTAGATAGGGAATGGTCCGTGTTCATGTTCATTTCTGGCTTCAAGAATGAAAGCGGTCTGAGACCTCAGGCTACGAAAAGTTCTCCACCAGCAGTTAGTCATCGTGCAGAAACAAGATCTAGGAGATTTGTAAAATTGAAGGCTAGGAAACAGGTAAAGGAACCCACCAGACCACTGGTAATCCAAGACACACCCCAACAGTCACAGAAAGAAAAAACTCAGATCAAAGAGGGTGTACATGAAACATCTATAGGTGAAGCAGTGCAGAGAAGAATAACCAGGAGCCAGTTAGCTAAAGAAAAAGGCAAGACAGTGGTTACTGAGGAAAGCCTGGTTTCAAAGGGAAGTTTGAATGACTTGCTGCAAGCTATTGATATTGAAGAATCTCCTCTGGTTCGAGCAGACTTGATAGAATTAGGTAAAAACAAAACCAAAAAGATCAAAGCCTCGAAAAAGCTCAAATTTGATGATCAGGTTTCTAAGTTTGTCTTTAAGCCAAGAAGACCTGTGACGAGACGTTCAAAGGAGGTACAAGAGGCGCTGCCAGAAGCAAGTGAAACAGAGGAGGTAGCAAAATCTCATGAAGGACCCGTGACTTCATCAGAAACGTCATCTCAGTTGCATAAAAACGATAAGGGTAAGGCAGTTATCCCTCTGGAGGAATATAGTGTCGAAGAGTTGAAAAAGAAGTTGGAATTAGCAAACCTTGAAATTGCTAAACTGAAGAAAGCCTCAAGGAAACATGCAATCAAGGAAGCCCATTTTAATAAAATGGAGGCTCTGTGGGAAGACAAAACAATTTCAATACCCGAGGTGGTCGACTGTCATGCTCAATACTACACCTGGTCAGTCCCTGCAATAAAGGAAGCAAAATTCATCAGAAAGGTTAATACGAGACTGAGAGCTGGGATCAGAATTATGAAGAGGAAAATCAAGGATTTGAAGATACAACTAAGCCAACAGGAAGGATTTCCTTAGCTAAGGAAAATCACACAGCAAGTAAGGTTAAGTCCTAAATTTTGATGATTTACCTTTTTGAAGTTTTCCTTGAAGAATGGTGCCTCTACATTCAGTTTTGAACAGCTTCAAGGCAGATGAAAAGGACATGTCAAGATAAAGAAGCTCAAGGCAGTCAAATTTTGGCAAAAAACTGTGTTTTTGTGATTACACAGCAGTTTCGTAGCGCGCTATGAAACTGCTGAAGATGATGCCTAATACACAGCAGTTTCGTAGCGCGCTACGAAACTGCTGTAGCTGCATATTTTGATGAAGTTGACCAATTTTGAGGGACAAAAGGGAAACCTTTTTGAAAAGGAGTTTCTGAAGAAAGATCATTTACACAATACAAGCATCCAACAAGGGCAAAACGAGCAAAGGAAAAGCATATATGAACCATAAGCCATTTGTTATAAAAGTGATCACAGCTAGTATTGTTCATCATACTTCAGGCAACATTAAAGAGGTTTTATCTTCATACAGGTGCATGGGCAAGGTCTACAGTGCATGAAAAACATGATAGTCCAAAACATTTTTGTGTAATCAAAGAAGAACAGCAGGGATAATTGATTTCGAATATCCTTGTGGAGACCAAAAGCAGAAAAATAGGGACAGTTTCCTACTTTCCAGGAGCAGTTAAGAGATGAGACATTAAGGGCCAGCAAGTAGTTTCAAACATCCACCAAAACTAAACTGAAGAAGGCCATATGTTAGAGAACGAATTTGGATTGTATTTAATGCTACTACCAACATGATGAAGAGTTAGAATCCTAATTGTTTTAGGTCTCTAAAACTGCTAGTTAGCAGTCAGTTGCATTTATTAGTTAGTTTTAAGTGTTAATAGGTGTCATCATAGGAAGAATTCGAGTTCCCCTCATGCTGGAGGAGGAATCTCAGTTATGTAAAGAGCTCTATATATAGCAGAAGAGCTGATGTACAAAGGGTTGGAAAATTATTCAGAAAAGCTCTCATATTTGGCTTTATGTAAAGACTCTGTTTTTAGTAATACAGTACTTTGGCTTTGCTTCTCAGGAATCAGAAGGAATTCGATGCTTTGAATGTCTTGTATTGTTCTCTTCCTATTATCTACAGTGGTATGAATGTGTGATTACTTAGAAATCACTAACAATGCTCTAACTTCCTTCATGCATTTGTAAACTGTGTTGGTCCTTTGTGTTTCTGGTGTATTCTACATGCATTGAGTTCTAAATGCCCTGACTTCTATGTAGAGCTAACCTTACTGTCAATACTGAAGCATATCTGACTCCATAAACCCAATGGATACTTTCTAATTGTGTTTCCACCACTTACACTTCTTCATTTGTTTAATAGAGTTAGCCATCTAATCCATTATCAATATCATTAATCCTTTGAGAGAGCCCTCTCAGGTTGAGGAGGCTAAGCCTCAGCCAAAAGTAGGTTTGAAGTAGTTACTCAAGGTCTACCTGATCAGCAGCCTATCAAGGGTTTGATTTTTGTGATAACACATGCTAAGGACCATTTGCAACTAATCCATACACAATCCACCTGCATCCATATATACACATGCATAACTAACACACCTGCAGTCCAAGAAACTAGGTTGAAATCAATGACAATCAACCGCACATATGCAAGACAGCAAACACACATCAATGCCAACAATCTCCCCCTTTGGCATTGATGTCAACCACCAGTTGAAACAATCATCAGATCAACATCCTCACATTCTCTCCCTTTGACAACAATGGCAAAGGGTGAAACATGTCAAAGACAAATGCTATATAGTCCTCTACATGCAAAGGGATCCATAAAAAAACATATACAAGTGACAAGTAATGGAGTGCACTACTGAAACAATAACACTCCCCTTGGGAGGTAAGTTCACTAAACTCCCCTTGGAAAGAAGCTACGTCCAATCATCAACACACTAGAACAACAACATACATCTCCTACCAACAACAAGAATAAAATATCACTCAATAGCAGCAAACACTGAAACACATGCTCTCCCCCTGAAGAAACAACAATATAATCCATGTCATAGCAGCAGTAGCAGATCATAACACCAACCCATAGCAGCAACAACATAATGTGATCTACTAGCAACAACAATACTGATCAACTCCATAGCAACAACAACAAATATCCATCCACTCTGAAGCAACAACAACATATACATCCTCTCCACAATGTACCCCCCAACAACACTTTCTCCATCAACATCACTAGCAGCAAGAAGCACATACATATCAACAACAATGTAGCATCTCTCTGAGGTAGATACGGTAGCAACAACTTCATGATGACAGGTCACAACAATATGACCATCCATACTCCACTAGATGTAATCATCTCCATGGCTGAATGTGCATTGATATACATAATTGTCAATGCCTCCTTGCCACATGCAAGAGGCTACTCCACATGGACCAAGATTATGACTCAATGATATGCAACAAAGTACATGGCCTCATAGGCTTATTACCTGACTACAAGAACGATAATACTTGGCTGAACAAGTACATCAATAAGCCCATATGTGGATGGACTATGACTCACATGACTCTAGACTACCCCTCCATGATAAGTATGAGAGTGAACATGAATAATACATGAAATACATGGATGCAACAACACTACTAACAACCCATATAACATGACTAACTCTCATGACTCAATATAAAATATATGCCAAACATGTCTCTCATGACAACTCTCTCATCAATGCATGTCTAATACAATGCCATGATACAAGTACATAGAGCATATGATCAACCACATGTCCTCTCTATGGCAACAAGATAATGTCAATAAAATCACTTAAGATACATGTATCATCCTCCCCAAATCATCAACCATAAATGAATATCTAACCAGTAGTAACCGACAACAGGTAAAAATACATAGTGGCCCAACCATAGTATACATCAGTAGCATCACGAACCAAAAACATATACTTACATCATGAATAAAAAATATCACATCCAAATAGCCCAATATATCATCTCTCCATGGAAAAATATGGCAACAACTATAACCATAACATGGAGCACAACAACTATACCCATAACATGGAGCATGAACCTCTATATGATAACAAAAAACTAATAGCAACAATTGTTAGGTTGTGTTATATTCTTTCCACGACTAGCCCACGTATTTAACCCGGGGGTTAGAAGGGGGGCAGGGCCCCCCCTTTGTTGCACTGATTTCATAGTGAGGGGAGTCATAGGGGGTTTGAGGGGTGCAGGTAACCCCACTCTATGGGGTCAATTTTGTTTTTGGACCCTATATTAGGTTGGGCAGACCTACCTATAGTTTTGTGCATGTTTTTCGCACATGGTTTTGGATGCGATGGTTTTCGGTCCATGGTATTGGATGCTTCAGCATGTATAAATATGTATTATAACATTGAAAGGAACATAATGAAAAATCAAGTTAGTAGGCCCGGTTTTGGGATCCAGGGGAAAATCTCTGCGTATATGTGTTTTATGTGTTATGCTCTCGCATTGTTTATTTTATGTGTTTTAGAATTTGTATGCAGGTAATTTCTATATGAGATTAAAACCTACATTTGGTATTAGAGTTGTTTTGCTCAGGCCTGTGGTAGACTTGGTTTAGTGGGAGATCTGCGGGTTCGATTCTGGTTGTGAAAGAAGATGGCAAGTAATCGAAAGATAGAGATTGAGAAATTTAATGGCCAGAGTTTTGAGTTGTGGAAACTCAAGATGGAGGATCTATTGGATAAAGATCAGTGGATCGTGGTAGATCCAGGTACTAAACCAATGGGAGTGTCTGATGAAGAATGGAAGAAGTTGGATCGGAAGGAAAAACGCACAATACGATTGTGTGTCTCAGATTCAGTATTGCTGAATGTATTAGGGGAAGCTACGGTGAAGGCTTTGTGGGACAAGTTAGGGACTTTGTACCAATCTAAGTCTTTGGTGAATAAACTGTTCCTACGGAAAAAGCTGTATAACCTGAGGATGAAAGATGGAGACTCGGTGACAGAGCATCTGAATGCATTTAATACTGTGGTAAGTCAGTTATCGTCTGTTGATATCAAAATTTCAGATGAAGATAAGTGCATTAGTTTGTTGTGTTCTCTACCAGATTCATGGGATAGTCTGGTTATTGCAATAGGTAGCAATGCAACTGCCTTGCAGTTTGATGAAATAGTCTCATCCTTGCTGATGGAGGAGATGAGACGAAAAAATATGGAGATCCAGAATGGTGATTCCCTGCCTGTACGAGGACTGTCCCAGAACATAAACAAAAATAAGACATCAAGTGGGAGATCTAAATCTCCAGGAAAACCTGTAAAGGTGGTGTGCTGGAAATGCAGAAAGGAAGGGCACTACAAAAGGGACTGTAAATCTAAAGCTCTTGATAAAGGAAAGGGATCTGATGATGCTCCTTCTGCAGAGGCGAAAACCACCTCAGATGAAGGTGGGGATGTGTACTTGGCTTCTTCAAGTACACATGTAGATCATAAGGCATTGTTTATTGACTCAGGTGCATCCTTTCACTTCACTCCCCATAGAGAGTGGTTATGCGAGTATGAGAAATACGATGGTGGTGATGTCTTCTTAGGGGATGATAGGAAGGCTAGAATCATTGGTTGCAGAAAAGTAAAGTTGAAGTTGCAAGGTGGAAGGGTTAGAACACTTCTGGGTGTTCTACATATTCCTGCATTGGCCAGAAATATAATTTCTGTAAGCAAGCTGGATGATGCAGGTGTAAAAACAATGTTTGAGAAGGATACCTGCAAGATGGTTCGGGGAGCACTAGTATTGATGCAGGGATTTCAGATTGGAACTCTGTACAAGCTGCAAGGTAAAACTGTTGTTGATGGGTGCAACAGTTCTGTGGTTCCTGAAAGTGGAGCAGAAAATATAGTGGTCTCTAGAGAGAAGACCATGCTGTGGCATCAAAGGCTTGGACATATTGGAGAGAAGGGCCTTCGAATACTTCATGGTAAAGGTATGGTAGAAGGTATGACTAATAGCTCTTTGTATTTTGATTTCTGTGAAAATTGTGTATATGGGAAGCAGAATCGGGTGAGTTTCCCCTCTGGTGGTAAGAGGGTGAAACAGATATTAGAGCTTGTGCACAGTGATGTGTTTGGACCTGTGAAGGTTCCATCACTGGGTAAGTCTATGTACTATGTATCATTTATAGATGACTTCTCAAGGAATACATGGATATATTTCCTTAAGAAGAAATCTGAAGTCTTTGACAGGTTTAAAGAATTTAAGGCTCTCGTGGAAAACCAGATAGAGAAGAAGATAAAGGCGTTGAGGACAGATAACGATGGAGAGTTTTGCAGTAAGGAACTTGAAGAATTCTGTAAGAAGTGTGGTATAACACGGCATAATACTACTCCATATACACCTCAGTAAATGGAGTTGCAGAAAGAATGAACAAGGCGTTGATGGAAAGGGAAAGAAGCATGCTTAGTGGTGTCGGGTTAGGACAAGAATTTTGGGCAGAGGCGGTGGAGACAGCATGTTACTTGGTCAGTAGATCATCTTCATCAACGTTGGAGGATAAGACTCCACAAGAGGTAGGGACTGGTAATAAACCCTCTCTTTCACATCTGAGGGTATTTGGATGTGATGCATATGTACATGTTCCAAAGGAAAACGAACCAAGTTGGATAGTAAATCTGAAAAGTGCATCTTTATTGGGTATAAGGATGGTTTAAAGGGTTATAAGCTTTGGAACCTAGTAACAAGGAAGGCTGTGTACAGTCAAGATGTGGTGTTCAGAGAGGTGAAAGATGTTATTAAACATGAAGTCCAACCAAAGGAACCTGAGAATATAGAGTTTGAGCTAAAGGAGGAAGAATCAAACTCTATAGCAGAGGAGGAATCAGAAGATGAAGAGCCACAAACTCTGGGTGTGAGAAGATAAGTTCGAGAAAGAAGGCAACCAGAAAGGTATAGTCCATCCGCTTTTTGTTCAAATTTTTCTTTATCTATTACTGATGATGATCATAGAACTATGAAGGAATAAGTAGATTCAGAGGATGGAAAACTCTGGAAAGAGGCCATGGCTGATGAAATGGCATCTTTGCACAAAAATGAGGTTTGGGATCTAGTGGAGTTGTTGGCTGGAAGAAAACCCATTGGAAACAAATGGGTGTTCAAGAAGAAGACAGATGCAAAAGGAAAGGTGGAGAAATACAAAGCTCGGTTGGTAGCAAAAGGTTATTCCCAGGTGTTGGGAATTGATTTTGGTGATATTTTTTCTCCGGTTGCCAAGGTAACTTCTATTAGATTACTTTTATTTGTTGCTGCTGCTTTTGATTTTGAGGTAGAACAGATGGATGTGAAGACAACATTTCTTCACGGGTATCTGGAAGAGGAGATCTATATGATGCAACCTGAAGGCTTTGTGATGAAGGGTAAGAAAGAACTGGTATGTAAGTTAAAGAAGTCTCTGTGTCGGTTAAAACAGTCATCAAGGATGTGGTATCATAAATTTGATACATTTATACGGGGACTTGGCTTCACTAGAAGCAAAGGAGATCACTGAGTATTTTAAATTAGTTGGTGATCGTGTTATTTATTTGTTCTTGTATGTGGATGATATGTTGCTAGTTGGAAACGACAAAGAAATTATCCAGGATTTGAAGACCCATTTGTCCTCCAAATTCGACATGAAAGATCTTGGTGCTGCAAAATATATTTTTGGCATGGAAATTAAAAGAGATCAGACAAAGAGGAAGCTCTAGTTAAACCAGAGGAAGTATGTTGAGACAATATTGCAGAGGTTTAATATGCATGATAGTAAACCGATGAAGGTTCCTATTCCTATAGGTGTAAATTTATCTGCTGAATAGTGTCCCAAGTCACAAGAAGAGGAAGAGGACATGTCTCGTGTTCCATATGTAAGTGCAGTCGGTAGCTTGATGTATGCGATGGTCTGTACTAGACCAGACATTGCACATGCAGTGGGAGTATTGAGCAAGTTTATGTCAAAACCAGGGAAGGAGCACTGGACAAAAGTGAAGTGGGTTTTCAGGTATTTGTGTGGCATTAGTGATTATGGTTTGTGCTACCAAGGAATACCAGGATTGGATAGAGTGTTGGATGTTCATGGCTTTGTTGATGCAGACTGGGCTGGAGATCTGGATCAAAGAAGATCTAAAAGTGGGTATGTGTTTAACCTATTTGGAGGTGCAGTCAGTTTGACGAGTAAGAAACAATATGTAGTGGCACTATCAACTACAGAGGAAAAATACATGGCAACCACTCATGCAAGCAAGGAAGCAGTTTGGTTGCAAATATTGTGTTCAAGTATGGGGTTAGTATAGGGAGATATAAGGATAGACTGTGATAGCCAAAGTGCAATATTCTTGGTAAAGAACCCTACATATCATTCAAAGACAAAGCACATTGATGTTCAATATCACTTTGTGAGGGATATGATAGAAGACAAAAAGGTGTTACTGGTAAAGGTGGACACTTTTAAGAATACTACAGATGCATTGACAAAAGCTGTGAGCTTTGAGAAGTTCTCTATGTGTAGAGAAACAATGGGCATTGCAGGGCTGGATAAATGACTAAGCTCTCTTGTGCCCCCTTGTGGAAAGAAAACAACAAGTGGGAGAATGTTGGGTTGTGTTATATTCTTTCCATGACTAGCTCACGTAGTTAACTCGGGGGTTAGAAGGGGGGTGGAGCCCCCACTTCGTTGCGCCAATTGTGTAGTGAGGGGAGTCATAGGGGGTTTGAGGGGTGTAGGTAACCTCACTCTATGGGGTCTGAGGCAACACCCCAGAAGAATTTGTTTTTGGACCCTATATTAGGTTGGGTGGACCTACCTATGGTTTTGTGCATGTTTTTCGCACATGGTTTTGGACGCGATGATTTTTGGTCCATGGTTTTGGATGCGATGGTTTTCAGTCCATGGTATTGGATGCTTCGGCATGTATAAATATGTATTATAACATTGATAGGAACATAATGAAAAATCAAGATGGTAGTCCCAGTTTTAGGATCCAGGGGAAAATCTCTGTGTATATGTGTTTTATTTGTTATGCTCTCGCATTGTTTATTTTATGTGTTTTAGAATTCATATGCAGGTAATTTCTGTACGGGGTTAAAACATACAACAATGAGATAATGATATCAACAACATCATAGCAGCAATAAACATCATCTATCATCATGAAAATCATCAACATTACCATATGTAGCAACAACAACAATATGAAAAACATCCAACAAAAATATGAGAATCATGCACCATCATCATACTAATCTCCATGGAACCACCACATGCATAAAATCATTAGACCAAGCTAAATAATACATTTCAACTGTATGCCAAATGATATAGACACCATATATGATCAACATAAACATCTGCAATATATGAGCACATAACATGAGATGCATAACCAACTCCACCAAGGAGCCATAATGCCATCAAAATATTGGAAGCATATAAAATGCCCCCCCTGAACATGTACCATCTTTCCTGCTGATCACATCTCAGAAAAATATCACCAGTAGTAATAATCCATCATAAAGAAAACATAATCAAGGAGATAAGCATCAATACAAACTACTACATGCAAAAACAAAAGGTGTCATAATACCCCCCCGAGCCTAGGAAGGCTTCACATCCATTTTACAGTCTAAAATATCTATCATGCAAGAGCATAATGCAATATGTGTTGATCTCTTCTACTCTAAATCTTATGAAGAAGAGTACTCTCTTAGTCTCTTCTTACTCTTCACTCTACCCTTCAACACATACACATTGTTAGGGGTCTTGACTCCTTTTGCAATTACTCTGTTTGATCCTTCTTCCCTAATGAAGCAACCTTTGGAGTTGAAGAGCACTTCCTTATCTCCATCAACCATTTGGCTCACACTTAGTATATTGTGCTTTAGGCCTTTAATGAGCCATACATATTCAACATTGGTCCTCTTTTCACCAAGGTTGGCCTTGCCACTTCCTAAAACTCTTGCTGAATCACTTCCTTCAAAAATAACATCACCACCTCTGATTCTCTTAAGGAAGTGAATTTTTCTCCTATCTCCTAACATATAATGAGAACATCCACTATCTATATACCATTTTTCATCCTCATTACGTGAGCAAAGGAAAATACCACATCTTCCTAACTGCTTCTCCTTTTTCTTCCACATGGCTCTTGGTTGGTTTATTTGTTGTGCATGTCTCTTGGCTTGTTGCTTTTGTACTGATGGTCTCATGGATCTAGGCATCAATAAATCCTTGGCCATGTGACCAAAGTTGTGACACATAAAACATTCTACATGAACACGATAAGAAGCCAAAGGATCTGGTCTTTTGTTCCTCATGCCAGATTTCCAACTTCTTGTATGAGACTTGCGATCAATGGATTTATGCCCAAATAGGTTACAAGCATAACATAAACCATTAAATGACCTTGTATACCTGAAGGATGATCTCATTCCTTTTTGTCCAAACTGATGCATGGATGTGTCTAATTTGCTTCTACAAAAAACTGCTTTATGTCCAAATTGATGACAATGGAAATACTCAATCTCATTCACTAAGGGAGAAAAATAATTATGATTTCTTCTTTGAATCTTGCTACTATCAAATTTAGGAGTGAATGATTTTATTTGCATAGAAACTCCTTTTGAATCCCTTCTTTCCTGCTGATGAATTTGCTGCCTCTTTTCTCCAACATTCTCATGGTTGCTCACAAATTTCGTTGTAGATTTGCATTCAACTATGTTGCTCTTAATTTTTTCAAGCTGCTGGTCTTTCTATTCTATTTTATTTCTCAATTTATCTACTAAATTATCAATAACTTCAACATAATATTTCTTTTCTTTCTATTTTCTGCACATTACTTCCTCATTCCTTTTTACATCCTCCAGCTGGGTTCTCAAGATAGTGAACTCTTCCTTGAGTTTTTTCTCCTTCTCATCACAAATTTGCAACAATTTCTTTTGATGTCTACATGAAATTGTTAGCTTTTCCACTCGAGAAGCTAATTCTTTAATAAAAACCATTATTGATTCATATTCAACCTTAACAGTAAAAATATTCTTCTCCTCATCTACCTCAAAAGAATCATCAGAATTGTAATTAAAAAATTCCTTCAAAATATTACCTTGTGACACATCTGATTCAGAATTTGCAACTTCTTTTTCAATGGACAAATTTTCTATCTTCTTCAAACTTCTTGTCTTTTGAGACATCCTTCTCTTGTTTCTACCCATGATCCACGATCTACTCTCCAAGAGGCCAAGCTTCACTTAAGAGCACTAGCTTAGATACCAATTGTTGGAAATATATTCACTACTGAGAGGGGGAAGGGGGTGAATCAGTAGTGGTGGCCTTTGTATCAATTTTCACCAATTATATTTTTTTCCAAACTTAATTATCCATGCACATGCACAATGTTAATATTTCATCAAAATATGTAAGCAACAATAAAATGAAACCGCAATAACCATAAGAAATAACGATAAGAAACATCAACAAAAGCATGCACACATAGGGCCACAAGTAATTCCAGTGGAAACCCTTTCGGGAGAAAACCACACTGCTGTTGTTACGATGCTCAAATATTCTATTAATATGTTGAACAAATTTTTATATGGATTAGATATACTGATAGCCTGAAGAATTGACTTCTCTACAATATGATGGCACTATCAATTTCAGAAATCTATTTCTCTCACGAATCAACTGACTACCATCCGCTGGAAGCTCCCACCACCAATGAGCCTCACATTTGACTGTCCAACTCCTATTGGATGGAAACAAATATTTCTACTATTGCATTCACCAAATATTTGTCTCAATTGTAGCCTCAATTCACCTTCACTTCCTCCATGTGAACCATGTTTCACAATCTTTCACAATGGGTTCTCAATTCGCTCAACATGAGGAACCCAGCAACTTTAGAATTATTCTCTCCAAATCTCAATAACAAATCTGCACACACCAAAAAGTCGCTCTGAAACACACAACAAGGCCCCCAAATTTTTGCTATAACCAAGATACAAATTTTGCATCTTCTACTCAATTCTAACATTGAATTCTACTCAAAAAACTCTGTTATATCTCTGCATAAAATGTGTGAGCAACTGCTTCATATTCTACTCACTCACAATTCTCTCATACTAGCATACACACTCACTCACCAAGAAACCAACCTCAACATACATAGCCACAATACATTAGATGCAAGTAATCAACATGCAATCTAAAATATACAACATAAGCATGACATACTGTTACAACTATGTAAAATAGATCTTTACCCCTGCGTACACAAATAAAAAAGTCATAAAAAAGGAGCTATGATCTCCTCATCTCCTCCATCAAGCTCTCAATATCTACAATAGAAACATGCCTTGAACACTAGCATGAGCCTCTGAAATACTTCTGCAACTGGGCACTCGACCTCTAGGCTCTACACATACTTTAACTCTGCAAGATGAGCACTCAATAATCTCACAAATGATAGATGTGATCCTTTATTTAAACAAAATTTCCCACTACTCCACTACTTGGTCCATTAAAGGCGTTCACACTTCTAAACACATGAAGAAATAAAATGAAATAAAATATAAATAAATAAATAAATTAAAATCAAAATAAGTAAAACTAATTAATAATAACAAAATAAATAACAAAATAAATTTATATCATATTAACATTAGTTTATAAATTAAACATTTAGAAATTATATAAAAATTATAAATCAATTAAATTAATTAATTTATTAATTAAAGAATTAGATAGGTTTCTTGTTTATAAATTAGATTTTTAGGACTAACTTAATTAAAACATAAAAATAAAAATAAAAATAATTATAATAATTAAAATAAAATAATTATATTAATGAAAATTCATTAGACTAATTAATTAATTAATTAAAAGAAACATAAAAAAAAAAATTATAAATAAATAATAAATTAATTAATTAATTAATTAAACTAATTAATAAAATTTTTAATCAAAATTAAACTAATTAACTAATTTCCAAACTAATTAATAATTAATTAACATAAAATAATTATAATAATTAAAATAAATTAAGCATAAGTTGATCAACTAAACTAATTAATAATTAATTAACATAAAATAAAATTAATAATTAAAATAAAGTAATTATAAGTTGATTAAATTAATTAATTAGACTAATTAATTAATTAATTAAATTAAAAGAAACATAAAAACATAAATTAAAATAAATAAATAAATAAATAAATTATTTAATTAATCAATCAATTAATAAATAATTAATTAAAATATTTAAAATAAATAAATAATCAAAACAAATAAATTAAAAACTAAAATAAATTAATAAATAATAATAAATAAAAATAAAGAATAAAATTAAACTAATATATGTAGGCTTAGTTGGCTTTCACTATTTAGGATTAATTAGGTTTATATATACATTGGTCGGAGGATTCTTCTCTCAAAGAACAATATCTACCATTTTTTGGTCCTGATGATGGATCCCCTTTAGGGTTCAAAACGCCGACATGATGAATATGATACTGTAGATAATCCGGTAAATACTACACAAAATAAAAACCACAGGAGCTTAAAGTCTTACATGAAAACATGTTGAATAAGTGAATTTGAACCTTTAATGAAACTTCCCGAGGAGCACAAGAAACCCAGAGAAAAGTCATCTACAAGACCGAACGCTCCCATGACACAGTGTGCATGCATCCAGGGCCTTATATGCTCCCACAAGCCTCTGTTCCAGCGTTCAAGGGCTTCCAGATGCTCCCACAAGCCTCTATGCCTGCATCTAGGGCTTAAACTAACTAAAAACATGTTTTCTCTACTCATAACTTGCCTCAAATTGTTACACTTCTTGTCAAGTCTCTGTAGGTCCCCTGCAAGTCATTGAAACCCATGCAACACTTCTCCAAGTATCTGCAACATCACCAACATCATTATTAGTCAAACTAGGTTGACTAGAATGCCAACCAATAACCAAACCAACCATCTGATCCATCAAGATTCACTATGAAATTCCTGCCATCAGTATGCATTATCTGATTTAGAATATTAGATTGTTGTGCTAAGATCCTCAGATTAGAAACAAAATGCTTTCATTGTGCTTAAGGATTCATGATTTTTGCAAGTGAAATGATAATATTTTATGTTAATTTTATGAGAAATTTAACATAGATAAGAGACTGAACAACAACATAAACATGCACAAAACATCATCATAAACACATTACAAAATGAACATGATAAAGGAGTTCACCCCTCCTGGGCTATGTCTCCTTGACCTAGCTTCCAATGGCTTGGGCCTCTCTATTATGCTCAAAAGTGTAAAAATATATGTTTATAATGCTCAAATTCTTTTGAAACTTTCTCCAGTGAGTCCACAATGTCCAAAAATGGCATCTAGCCTCTTTTTGCATCCAATTTGGTCAAAAAATGAAGAAGTTATGACCTCTCCTAGTTTTCCCAATATTCTCTCCACAAATTGCACCATTTTCGGCATCATCCTGCAATTTCGCTCCAAAAAGCACTAATTGGGCGAAAATTTTGCCGCGCGACTGCCATAAACTATAGGCACTGACAGATCCATCACAAATCACAATTGGTGAGAATCAGAGGGTTTTATGGTTTGTGAACACGACCAATTCTGCAATGTGCGATTGTGATTATCACATCGCACTCTGGCTTGTTCTAGGGTTGATTCTTTAACGCCGACTTGCCTGCGATATGTGATTTGTGAAATGCGGGGCCAATGGCAGCCTGCCTCTTGGTGCTTCCCCATTCACTAAAGAGTCTGACCACGTCATCTTCTCTTGCCATCTGTCCAAGTCAAACCTGAACTTTGACTTGCTGTAATTTCTTCATATAAACTCGGATTCAAGTGTCGTTCACAATATTGGAATCAGGATGATGAGCACGTCGATCTGAAGCTAAGTTTATTGAGATTCTACGACTTTGGGTTTTGAGCCTAATTTTGAGCACCTGATCACTCCTCCCCATTAGAAGCCTTTTGGACCCCAAAATATCACTTTCAATTGTCCAATAGGTGAGGGTATAGTTCGCTCACCTTTCCAACCTCTATCCATTTGGATTTTAAAGGATTTGTACCCTTGAGCCCCACTCAATTGACACTTTCCCTTTTTGATATCCTTGTTCTTCTGTCATGTATAATGTCTTGTTGAAGCTCATCAAGGAATTATAGAGAAAAGTCTTCAATAGATGGAATTTGAATATTCTATCATTGATATTCAATCAAAGGAGGCTCATACAACCTTAAATTATCAACAATAACAACAACATAAATTTGCATATATGAAGGCAAATCCAACCTGGAGGCATTTTTACCAATCTTTTCCAAAATTCTGAATGGACCATATCTAATTGGTTTTAGCTTTTTACCTTCTCCTTGGAGCCTCTCTTTGTTAATGTGAAGCCAAAATTCATCACCAACTTGGAACTTGTGATCTTGATGATGCTTGTCATGCCTTGCTTTGTACTTGCCTTGGATTTTCGCAAGCTATTCTTGAACCTTTTGGTGTATTAATTGGATTTTCTTAATGAAATTTCTTGCTTTGTCTATGTCGCTATGACCTTCAATAGAAACATATTTTCCAAAAATAAAATCCAAAGGGGATTTAGGCAAGTATCCCAAGCATGCCTCAAATGTTGAAGTTTGAGTTGAATAGTTCTTGGCTCAGTTGTAAGCATGCTGAATATAGTGAAAATGTTCATCCCATAACTTAGGATGCTTGCTGCAATACCCACGAAGAAGATGCATCATTGTTTTGTTCACCACTTCTGTTTGACCATCTGTTTGTGGATGAAAAGGTGTACGCTTTTTCAATTTGGTGTCCATGAATCCCCGCAAGCTTGACTAAAAATTCCCAACAAAGTGAGAATCTCAATCACTAACAATGGATGTGGGCAATCCAAAATGCACCCAAACATTATGAAAGAATAACTGAGCAGTTTGTTCAGTTGTAACTTGATTTTTACATGGCATCAAAATACACATTTTGCTGAACCTATCCACAACTACATACAAATAATCATGACCTCTTTTTGACAATGGAAGACCTCCTACAAAATCCATAAAAACACTCTCCCATGTTCATGAAGGAATCAGAAGTGGTGTGTACAATCCTAACTTCCTATTTCTAGGCTTACTGATTGCACATAATGAACATCCTTTAATAAAATGAGACACACTTTCAAGCATATGAGGCCAATAACAATACCTCTGTAGATGTGCCACCATCTTACTTACACCAAAATGACTAGCAATAAGAGAAGTATGTGCCTCTCTTATGATGTTAACTCTTTCTCCCTGTGGAATACAAAGCTTGCCAAGATGGTACATAAAGTTATCATGGAAATGATAATCCAATTCCTCTACTTGCTTACCTTGACTCAAGCTTGAATAAACATTTTGAAATTCATTATCTAATGATTATTGCTCAATATAACTTTCATGTAAAAAAAAATTATTCTTGAGTAAAGTAGATGCGATAACAATAGGATTAGATAGAATATCAACAACTTTATTATAGACACCTTTCTTATACCTGATTACCAAGTGGAATTGTTGAGGAAAACCCATCCATCGGAAGTGCCTTGATTGCTGCAAATTTGATTGTGATTGCAAGTATGGCAATGGTTGATGATCAGTGTGAATGACTATTTCCTTACCCATCAAGTAGTGTTTCCTTTCTTTCACACTTTACACCAATGCATACAATTCCTTGCCATATGTAGGATTGTTAATTACTGCACCATTAAAAGTTTCTGAATGAAAACAAATAGGCTCACCATGTTGCATGAAGACTGCACCCATGGCGTAGTCGCTAGCATTAGTATGAATCCCAAATGACTGTCTCAAGTATAGAAGTGAAAGTATTGATCTTTTCCTTCAATGCATCAAAGGCTTTTTGCTGTTTGCCTCCCCACTGAAAAAACTTTTTCACACTTGTCAACACATGCAAAGGAGAGGCTATAAGAGAAAAATTAGCAATGAATTTCCTCCAATATTGGGCTGCTCCCAAAAAAATTCTTACCTTAGTAACTGTCTTGGGCCTTGACAAATTCACATGACATAAACCTTGGAGGGATCCATTTTCAACTCACCTCCTCCAACAATATGACCCAAGTAAACTAAAGAAGTTTTTTCAAACTCACACTTTGACATCTGAAGATACAACTGTTCTGTTTTCAAGACATCAAGTACTTTTCTTACATGCATGACATGTTCATCACGAGATTTACTGAAAATTAAGATGTCATCTAAGTAGACTATGACAAACTCATCAAGCAATGGCCTCAACACATCATTCATCACACGCATGAATGTAGCAGGAGCATCACATAAACCAAAAGGCATAACTAGCCATTCAAACAATCCTTGTTTTGTTTGTCTCCTTCAACTATTCTAATTTGATGGTAGCCACTTCTTAAGTCTAGCTTAGTAAAATAATTTACATCTTTCAATTGATCAAGTAAATCATCTATTCTAGGCAGTGGGTAATAGTTCTTTACCATAATTTTGTTCAATGCACGAAAGTACACACACATGCACCATGCTCCATCTTTCTTTGGCACCAAGAGTTTGTTATGTCTGTATACTATGCTATGCCACATCTTTCTGACTGTACTTCCTTCTTCTTCCATATCTTCAAGTGTGATGATGTTTTCTCCTTTTGGTATGGTGCTCAAAATTTTCTCATGCATTCCTTTGCTATATGTCCAAACTTGTTGCATGCATAACATCTTACATGTTTCATATTCCTTCTATAGCAGTCAATGGCTTTGTGACCAAACATATTGCAATAAAAAAAATATCCCTTAAAGTACCGGGAAGCTAATGATCTTTCTGTGTGATGGTCTTGAACCATTCTACTTCTTCATCTTTCTGCAACATGTCGAAAGTTATGACATATGAAACATTCAACATTATTCATCGGAGGAAATAACCGACTATCACTTACATAGTTAGGAGTAAAATATTTTCTTTGAAGACTTTCTTTCCTTGGTTTTTGATGGGGTTGACCTCTCATCTCCTTGTTGAGCATTTCAGATTTTGCATTAGAGTTCCTTGCCTCACCTTGTGAGCTAGATTTGCCTTCAACAAATTCATGAAACCAAGACCAGTTTTGATGGTAGGAGACCTTTGACTACTAAGAATATTATCCAAAATCTTAGTACTCTCTTGATATTGAAATAGTTTATACTTTTCTTCTAATTTACCTTTTAAGATATTTACCTCAACCTGATATTGCTCTTCCTTTTCCAGATATTTCTTCTTCAATATTTCTTCATCCTTTCTTCCTTCTTCCACTTGTTGCCTTAATTTGAGAATCTCATTTTCTTGTTCTTCATCTGCTTGAGGTAGTTCTTCATTCTGCTTATTTTCAAGATCTTATTTTAGAGAGAGGATATTAGCTTCAAGACTTTCATAGTAACTGGATCTATCTTTAAGTCTCTTGATTGTTGTACTCTTTTCATTTACTTCATTTCTTAATGATGTCACTTCATCCTGCAGCTTTTGACATTGATCTTCCTTTTCCTTGTACTGCTTCCTTACTTTGTTTCCTTCCTCTAGCTAAGCTTTTAATCTGGTAACTTCTTCTTTGAAGGCACACTCCCTTTTGTTAAATAGATCTTGTTGATCTCTGATTTTATCTACGAGTATTTTAACTTCTGCCTCTATGTTTCTTTCACGATCACTTCCAATATCTTCAATATTGCATGAACAAATAAAAGTATCACTAGAAGACCAAAAATTTGTACCTGATACTTCATTTGCTTGTTCATATTCAATCTGAGGTGATTCTGAATTTGAATACTTGCTTCCACCTAACAACCCATTGTCTCTCCTGCTGTCACTGTTCCTTTGAGATGTATTCCTTTTTTGAGGCACTTTCTTCTTTAGCTTCTTTCCCATTGTTTCTACGGATCTCCTTCAAGTGATCAAGCTTATTCCAAAGGACCTGCTCTGATACCAATTGTTGGAAATAATATTGAGAGGGGGGGTGAATTAGTATTAGTCAAATCAATAAATTTTTCTTTTCATACTCTGATTTATATATGCTACTTCAATGAAGGTAACTCGCGTGTACATGCAACTGTATTTAAGGCAACCAACATATATCCAACAAACTTATGATTCAATTAATTCATCATATGTTGATGTTTAATCAGTGCATCAATACTTCATTAACCATATAAACAGTAACCATGTGCAACAATAACAGAACAAATCATCACACATAAGAAACACACATGAACACTAAGATTTAAGGTGGAAACCCAATGCGGGACAAAAACCACTTGCTGTTGTCTTATTTTAATATAAGAAAAACCTGTTTACAATCTTGTACTAGTGCAGACCCATACCAGTATGTAGGCACCCACCTGCAAAAGGCTACAACCTTCTCTTGTTCTCTAGCTTTTACTAGAAGGGAGCTACAACATCCTAGCTCTTGTACTAGCCGATTCGTTTACTAGTACGTAGGCGCCGACCTACAGAAGGCTCCAACCTTCACTCGTTTTCTAGTTGCTACTGGAAGGGAGCTCCAACCCCCTGGCTCTTGTACTGGCCGATATGTTTACCTATACGTAGGCGTCGAACTACAGAAGGCTACGACCTTCTCTCTTCCTCCAGGGACCACGTTTCATCAATTTTTAGACTGGATACTCTTGGAACACAACACCACAATATGAAGGTCACGTTTCATCCAATTTTCATACTAGACCCATCAATAACATTGAAGCTCAAAATGAATCACCACTGCAATACAACCATCAAATACATCTGCATCAACCAACCATTGAAACTCAATCATCACTCTCTGAATCAACTACAACTGAATCCATCAATCACTGAAAACCCATCATCATTGAAACAAATCATAATCAATCAATCTGAACATTCACAACACTATCACCAGAACATAAAGCATAACCCAGAACTCTACATCAACAACCAGAACCAACTGAAACTTCAAACATCATATTTCATAATGTATATGCTACTTCGATGTGTCGAGACAACGTGTATACGTGCTTTAACCAAATCGAACCAGCGTACAAATATGAAAATACTAACTTAAAACTTCACAACTATTCCAAACTTCAGCCATACCCATATCATAACATTTACAGAATAAAACATGCATTAGTATTCAGATCTATACTATCGATGATCAAACCACATAATGATAATTCATTTCAGGCCTTATGATCCCGATCCATCATCCATCATCAACCACATTGGTGCATCCTTAGGTTAGATCAAGCAAAGCATAAAAAACCCATAACATGCATATTTGATCTAACACTTCATAAGATATTCAATACTTTCACACGTTGGCCTAATGATCTTCTCCTCCTTATATAGTTTTATGCCTTTCTCAATACCTTGGACCAAAACCACCTAGGACCAATACCTTGGACCAAATACCTAGGGTCAATACCTCAGACCAAATACCTTGGATCAATACCTTGGACCAAAATACCTTGGACTAAATACCTCGGACCAAAACCTTGTTTTTCCAACATGTACGCGCTTTTCCTCCTATGAAAGTGTGTGTATACATATACACTCCTTTTGTTCTATTAACCCATGTGTATACGCTTCTTGGAAAAGGTGAACCAGCATATACTTCTTAAACTACTCTCTTTCTTCATTCTTTGGAGTCTGATCTGTAATCCTTTGCTATTAACCTGATGCACTGTGAACTGTCAAGGAAAACACATATATCAAGGACAACACCAATATCAAGGACAACACCATGGTGAGTTGTCATCAAGGACAACACCTGTATCATAATTCCAACAAATGCTCCAAAGCCAAGGAGGCACATGAAGGTGTTCCAAGAGCGACTTTCATTACATGTTCATTACCTCAAGCTTGTGAAGTTTGTGTTCATGAGGAATGCAAAAGTTTTATACCCACTTTGCAAGAAGATGCTCATAAGCATGCAACTAGTGGAAATGAAAAAAAATAGGATGTTGAAAGCTCTAAGGTCATTGAAACCATTGTTGGTATTATGAAGAGAGCCACTTCCTCATCAAATTCACCTCCTCAAGAAGGCGACAAAGGTGAATGTGCAAGGTATAAATATGCCTTTAATCAAATTTCTTTTGATTATGATAAACATGGTAAATCTTCACACAAGATTTGGATAAAATTTACATGTTCCATTTGTGGTTTGAATAACCATATTGTTTCGAGGTGTTGGAAGAGGATAGCCATACACAGGAAACTTTTGAAACAAAAGAGACAGAAAGAAAAAGGTCCATTGGATAATGGAAACCATGTTGAAAAGAAGATGCAATTATTTTGCACTCATTGCCATAAGTAGGGTCATCTTGTAGACAAGTGTTGGACTTTGCATCCAACAATTCATCCACGACATTTGAAGAAAGCGAAGAGATAATTTGGCAAGAATGGAAAAGAGGATTCCGTAATTGATGTGGGTTGGGATGATACACATGATGAATTGCAGCTAAAAGAAGCACCATTGAAATGGTTTGGAAAGAGATGGTTAGATTTCTTAACCAATTAAGGCCTTGCATTTCTTTTGATAATTGATGAAAATATTTCCTTATTGATGCATTTCCTTGTTATTTGGATGCATTTATTTTCTCCTAAAAGTATGCGCATATTGCATGAAGAAAGATGTTGGAAAAGTAGAGTTATGTTGACTCACTTAGATGCAACAAAGATGGCAATTTTCAACTACAAATTTTCATGCATGTTGCATTCTTTAACTTGCATGTTTATGCTAGGAAGGGGTTCGAAAGTGGAGTATGTTGACTCACTTTATTGCAACAAATTTGGTTATTTCAGCTCTTTAAGTACTCGCACATACCAATGGAATTCTTATACTTGTGATAGAGTCGAGAATTTTTATACATGCATGAGAGTTTGTGTGTGTGAACAATGGAATTTTTAATAGTTTCATTGTGCTTGAACATGCATGAGTGATTGACTTGTGTTCATTGATTGCTTTGTTTACACGTATGTTGTCAACTTGAGAATGTTGATCATTTGAACATGCATGAGTGTCATCTTGTTTGGTCGATTGATTGTTACATGTATGTTATATCGACTTGGAAGAGTTGATTTTTTCTCCAAAGATGAAAGGGAGATGTGACAAATTGTTTCATCAGAATGTGGGATTCTTGTTGTAAATCGTCAAGTTGTTGTACATGATTTTGCTTGACTTGAAAGTTAGTTGCTTTGAAGAAGCATGTTTTGTCGACTTGTGTTTAGTCGATGGTTTATAAACCAAGATGTAAGAGTACATGGTGATTTTCACATGATGTGACATTTGTTTCTTTGAAGAAGCAAAAGGAAGATGTCGTCAAGTTATATTCTTGCATGAGTGTTTTTCAAGGTTAATGGTGTTTCTTATGACAAGATGTCGCAGGATTTTGGAAGGTCCACACTTGAGCAAGAGGCTCATGATTAGCCTTCATTCTCAAATCATGACATGAGCAACATGTTAATATTGGAGGATGATGGAATCAAGAAGCGAAAGTGGACAAAAATGCCAAAAAATTTGCATCCCTTGTAAAATATCAAATGGTCTACAATGTGATTTGATGTGTTGACGCCAAGAAGCAAAAGAGATGGTGAATGAATTCTTCCAGATGTGGAATTTGGAACCATGGAGGTAAAAGAATGGTCATTTATTTTCTTGTTATTACTGATATTGGAACTCATTGCTATAGTTCACTCATATGGGCTTAACTTGGGACAGTGGTTTCCAAGGAGAAGCTTGCATCAAATGTAGGTGTTGTAAAGGAAGAACATGATTCTCAGTGGGAAGGCCATTAGTCAGCTTTTCAAGCACCGATGGATCGTTTTGGTACAACAGGGTGTTTAATAAGAAAGTAGCCAACAAGTGTTGGATTGGGTCAGCAACAAAAGGAGAACATTGGTGGAAGTTCCAAGCCATTTACAAGGCAAGGTATGTCAGCGACCCAAGACGTTGTCATGGATATTTTTCCAAGTAGAATAAATTGATAGAACTTGGGAAGGAGAAGAGTATTCATTTATGATTAGATAACCAACTTTAATTATGGGTCCAAAATCCTATCATTGGGAAGGAGTGATCGAAATCTGGATTAGGGGCAAAATTTTTCTCAAAAATCAAAGTTCTCAGAATCGATCAAAACCTAAATGACCGCGTCCATCTCAACGATATTGTCCCAACGCAACTCGTTTCACTCAAACGGAGTTCGTATGAGAAATTTAGAGCCTAATGTCTGTATTATCAAACATGAAAATTTTGGGTATAGGTTGATTGGGATGTTGACTAGGCATCTGTACAAGCCAGTCAGCAAAAATAATATTCCAAGGAATATTCCTAGAATATTCTGACATATGGCTTAATCAGTTTGTGAAAAGTGTCTATATGTAATTGGTGAAGTGCATTTAAGGTGGACTAACTCTGACATGTGGTAAGCCTGGAGGCCGCCATGTGCCCTCTCAAAGGTTAGGTAAAACTGTTTTGGCAAGCTGAGGAATCGAACTTGTGACTTTGCCGACACAAACCTAAAAACTTACCACTATGCCGCACCATTGTCACTTAACATATGGTGGGTGCAATGTTTATTTAAATGTTAATGCGTTGAAATTTGGAGGTAAGGCTAACCTTAACCATTGCATGTGAATGCTAAACCTTTAACCACTACCATTAAGTGCTAACCGCATGATTAAAGTGCTAAGTGGAGGATTAGTGCTACTTAAACTATGCTTATCCACTAATTAATTTTGGATTTAATTGGCGGTATTTTTGGTGGGTCCGCTAAATCCGAAATTGCGCCAATTTTGGTGGGGTTAACTCGAGTTTCTCCAGTTTTTGTGGAGTTTTCCTAGGGAAAACTGAAGAGGCCATAACTTTAGCAGTTTTCGACCAATTTTGGCTCAGAAAGAGTCATTCCTAGATGATTTGGATGCTATGAACACAATGGAATAGGTTTTAGATGCAAAAAGGCACTTTTGTATGTGATTTTCTACGTTGAAGTTTAAGGAAGCATAGGGCCACCAGGAGAGGAGGTCAAGCCTAAATCAACTGAAGTCCAATTACAGAGCTTGGAAGGTCATTTTTAGGGTTTTTAGGTATTTTGAATCCAATGGAGTAGGTTTCAAAGCCATTGGATCACTGTAGGTGCATGTAATCAGATAATTGACCATTAATCCAAAGAGGACCTAGCCATTGAAGCAGGTCCAAGGAGATGTAGCACAAGAGGGGTGAACTCATTTATCAACTTTGCGTTATGCGTTTGTTGTGTTTTATTTCTCTGCATTTTACTTGCTGTATATGTGTCTTAAACAACTAATTAACCTCATAATTTTCTCATAAAATACACTCAAACTTGACACACAATTCCTCACATTTTGGTTAATTTGAGACGATGCTAAACACATTTTTAATACTGATGAAGGAGCTTGCATAGAATTAACAATTTTTCTTAACATTCAGATCATTCTTCTAGGGTGTTTTTCCGTCTTGCCTCAAGATAAGTGGCTTGCACACACACATCATCTAGATTATTGGGATTAAGCATTGAGATAGTATGCCTAAGGTAACTATGTAAACCCCATATTTACTTCAGAAATGTGTCCTGTGATTGCAAATATACACCTAACATCAAAGATCTTTTTCTGAATTCTTGGGTGTAATCTTGCACATTTTGACCTTTAAGTTGTCTAAAGTTCTGCCAATTTGTGATGGATTTCTATATAAGCTAGAGGGTAGAATTCTCTTTTGATTGCAACAATGAAATCATTTCAAGAAATTGAGATCTTACCATTTTTTTTAATCTCCTCTTGGGTCTTTGATTCTTACCATACCAATGCTGCACCCTCCATTCCCAAGGAAGCTAATTGAATATTTATGTCATCCTCTTTAAGGTTTTGAATCTTGCAACATACCTCCAACTGACGAATCCAATTATCAAGCTTCTCTGCATTCACTTCACATTATACATGGGTAGCTAAAATTTAACATCAAGTTTTAAAAAAGGTGATTTACCAGTTCCTTTTGAAGTATGATGATGAGTATGAGTAAGGGTTATGTTAGTGGAAGAGGGTGAAGATGCTTGTGAAGAAGAAGATGAAGAAGATGGTGGAGAGGGTGGAGGTTTGTCTCCATTTCCATTACCTCCTCCTGAAGAGCCTTCTCCTTTGGGAGGTTTGTAACTTTCCCCTTGCAACCTAGTATTCCTCTCTTCATAGAGGACCTTTACCATCTCTGTCATATCAAAGAAAGCCTTTCTGAAGGTCTTCTCATCTTCTGTCATGTTTGTAGGTTCTCATTCATGAAACATGATCTATGGAGTCTCAACTGCAACTTGAGGTTGAACTAGTGTTGGAGATTGTGGCAACCTTGCTCTCCTTTCCCTTGACCCAACTTCAGGGCTTCCAACTAACTTCCCTTCTCCTCTTTTGAGTTTTAACCTTGTAAGCATGACATAAACTTGCAAATAGTTAAATCCTTCTTTAATAAAGAAAACCTAGAGCTTTGATACCAAAATGATCTGATTTAGAATATTAGATTGTTGTGCTAAGATCCTCCTTAGATTAGAAGCGAAATGCTTTCATTGTGCTTAAGGATTCATGAATTTTCGCAAGTGAAATGATGAGTTTTTATGTTAATTTTATGAGCAATTTAACATAAATAAGGGACTAAACAACAACATAAACATGTACATAACATCATCACAAACACATTACAACAGGAACATGATAAAGGAGTTCACCCCTCCTGGGCCACGTCTCCTTGGTCCAGCTTCCATTGGCTTGGGCCTCTCTATTATACTAAAAAGTGTAAAAATATGTGTTTACAATGCTCAAATTCTTTTGAAACCTGCTCCAATGAGTCCATAATGTCCAAAAATGGCTATCTAGCCTCTTTTTGGATCCAATTTGGTAAAAAATTGATGAAGTTATGACCTCTCCTAGTTTTCCCAATATTTGCTCCACAAGTTGCACCATTTCTGGCATGATCCTACAATTTCGCTCCAAAAAGCGCTAACTGGGTGAAAATTTCTTCGTGCAACAGCCATAAACTATCGACACCGATAGCTCCATTGCAAATTACAATCGGTGAGAATTGGCGGGTTTTATGGTTTATGAAAGCGGCGTGGGCGATGTGCGATTGCGATAAATGACGGACCCGATAGAACTATCAACTAAAACCCATAATCTTATCGCATCCAAGGTCCATCACAAATCACAATCGGTGGAGTCCGGGGGTAACATATATACGAGAATATGCATTGTGCACTCTGTGATTGTGATAATTGCATCACAACCCGGTACGCTGGGGGCCGATTTCTATAGTACTTCCCTTCTGCGCTATGCAATTGCGAGTATCACATCGCACCTTGGCTTGTTCTGGGGCCAATTCTTTAACGCCGACCCACCTATGATATTGTGATTTGTGAAATGTGGGGCCAATGGTGGCACTTCCCCATTCGCTAAAGAGCCCTGCCACACCATCTTCTCTTGTCATATGTCCAAGTTAAACCTAAACTTTGACTTGCTCTAACTTCTTCATATGAGCTCAGATTCGAGTGTCATTTGCATAGTTCGAATTAGGATGATGACACTTCGGTTTGAAGCTATTTTTATAGAGATTCTACCACTTTGAGTTTTGAGCGTAATTTTGAGAACCTGATGAATGCAACACCAACACCTGTCACACATCCTCCAACACCTACACAAGTATCTAAAGCATCTACTGCCACATGTAGATCCTCTCCAAGCCCAAAGTATAACATGTCATCATAGGAGACCTAATCCGGGAACATGGAGACCATGGAGACCTAATCAACAAGGCTCCTCAACTCTAAAATCTATAGCATCACTCACCATTTGTATGCAGCAACATGATCATGAAGACCATCATCATGGGAAGGCCTCCAAGCTAGTGCAACACATGATCATCCAACCTCCAAGGACCATCTACACCTCAACCATCATCTCCAAGCTAGTAGACAAGCCAAGGACCATCTCCAAGCTAGTCTAAGAAAGTAGACATGCTAAGGACATCTGCAACTCATCCATACAGAAGCCACCTGCAACCACCTATATACATGCATAGCTAACACACCTGCAGTCCAAGAAACTACGTTGACATCAATGAAAATAAACCACACATCTGCAACACAACAACACACATCAATTCCAATATAGATGGCTCCTCCTGTGATACAATTATGTCCATTTCTTTGACCATCTCCTTGTACACTTTTTTGGAAATTCCTACTGGCATGTTTCAGGTATCATCTCATTGATATTTTTCTATTTTCATGATCTTCTTGAAAAAGTAATAACTATTTTCATATTTATATATGAAAACTAAATATAACAAAATTGTTATTAATAAATGAATGCTTCGTAGATATACATATAATTATAGAAAAACATTCTAATTAGGAATAATATTTTTTGAATGATTATTTTTTGTTGTTGTATGTTTTTTCTATTGCAAGTTTGACAGGTCTCGTTGACCATTGCTTTGGAAATGCTTCCTATAGTTTTAATATAACTTTGTTCTTGGAATCATTGGATTGATTTATGTATTTTAAGTGGAAAGTAAGTCTATACATTCTTTCCACTATATCTCTCATAGTTTTGTAAACCCGTCTGCACCCCCACCCCCTCCCCCCCCTCATTAGCCTCCAACGCCACTCCAGATGAGCTAGGGATCAATTCATCATCATTTATATGCTCTCTCTCTCTCTCTCTCTCTCTCTCTCTCTCTCTATATATATATATATATATATATATATATTTTATTAGAACGACATTGTTTTCAACATTTTTGGTCCCTGTAGAACATTAAACATATGTGAATTAAGATATTGTTTGAAACATGTTATCTAATACTATACTATTAATCAAAATTTAAAAAAAAACTCATTGAATAGTATTTTTCATTCACCTTATTCATCCTTCTACAATTTTTCCATTAGGATTTTACGCTCTTCTGCACTCAGACAAGAAATAACCTTATCAAGCTTCCTCATTTTTTGGCTCTGCATGACACACACTAACCAATACATATTAGTTAAACCTACATATAGTTTAAACATATTAATTTTGCAAAGAATTTACAAAGAACTTGCCTTTTCTACTTTTTTTGATGTGCTATCATTGTACTGATCAATAGTTTTGGTGCTTGACCGCTTCTGAGACAATTTTTTTTATCAATATACAACCTATACCATTCAATATAAAATCCATTAAATATATTTTATAAATAAATCACATATTTTTCAGCGAAAAAGAGGTATGAAAACCGATGTGTTTATGTAAATAAACACACTCACAAAGAAAATTGTTTTTTTTTAAATAACTTTAAATTATGATGATGTGATATGTAATGATAAAAGCACCACCATCACAGTAAAAAAAGAAAACATATAAATCAAACACAATTTTTTTTGCTTAACAATGTTATTTGACATAGGTGCATTGGTGCATTATAATAAACATGGCACACAGATAAACATAACTCATTAAAAAAAAGGGACAAGGCTGATAGGGTTTGGATATGATTCAACAAGTGGTACCCATGTTTTACATGTCAAACACCTTATATATAGTAACACAAACCCATTAAATCTAAAATGTCTAAAATGAAAAGCCCTAATTGTGAAGTGGTAGAGGGAGTTAAACCTTAAGGTGAAATTTTGCAATCACATAAGCAAGAAGAATCAAGGGTTTAAGGTAAGTATTGATTTTTTTTGAATTTTAATTAAATCTAAATAGGAACAGGGATTGTAAAAAAAATTATTAGTAAAATTAATAGTAAATTTTTTACTATGCTTGTTTTTTTTTTGAATTTTAAGTAAATCTAAAAGAAATTGTAAAACTTTTTATTAGTAAAATCAACATTAAAATTTAAATTTTTTAGTATGTATGATTTTGAGTGAATCACCCTATCTTTCAAATTATGATATTCTGAATAGTTTTGTTGTTCCAAAGTATTATGTTGCTCCACAATGCTCCCAGTATGTCTCTCTTGCAAATCTCTCTTTTAATTAAATCTAACAGAAATTGTAAAAAAAATTATTAGTAAAATAAATATTAAAATTTAAATTTTTTACTATGCAGAGTTTTGAGTGAATCACCATACCTTTCAAATTTTGATCTTCCAAATACTGTTGTTGTTCCAAAGTATTCTATTGCTCCACAATACTCCTAGTATGTCTCTCTTGCAAATCTATTCCTTGAAATTTTCAGAAAAATAATGAAATAGTGAATAACTTCTTACTATTTAAAAGACTTTATGAAATTAGATTTTGAAAAATCAATTGCCGCTCATTTTTCAATTAAAAAAAAAAGAAGCTTGCACTTTCTTTTTCACCTTTTTCCTAACATGGGTGTGTTTCATAGTAAAACACACCAGTGTGTTTACAAGTAACACACACCAATTAAGATAAATTATTGGTGCGCTAATTTTTTTTTAATGCGTCGGTCCTACTATTGTTTAAATCCATCAATGCGTTTAGTTTTTTTTTTCCCAAGGAAAAATTGTAATCTTCCATTAATTTGAAAAATTACATATAGTAGATGCCATTGGCATATGCATAAACTGCTGGCCAAAGCCAGTTCAAAGGTCTATCAAAAATAAATATGTGTTGAAGCCATACCAAAAGAGTGTTGTACATATTCACCTCACAGGGTGATCAGAGTTTTGCATGCAAAAACATATTGATAAACATAAATATATACATATAATATTGTGTTGTTAATTTCCATCAAAATTTTAGGCCCTGTCCACCTGAGGATATGCTCTGTCAATGTATGGCCGATGGTAGTACTGATATTGTTCTGCTCCATGTTGTTCCTGTATCATCCACAGACCTCTGGGTTGTGTCGAGGCCTCCTTGGATAACTTGTCAGCAGCCTCGTTATGTTCCCTGTAAATGTGTTGACAGATGATAGAGTTAAATTGGGCCTTGTAAACCACAATCTCATCCAGAATGTTTCTAAGTGTATGAGCATGAAAATTATTTATGTTGTTGAACCAGTTTATGATGATTTTGGAGTCCCCAAATATCTGAATATTATTGCATGAGTGTGCCAGTGCAAAATGCAATAGGTGTCTAAGTGTAATCAGTTCTGCAAAATTGTTTGTTCCCTCCCCCAAACCCATCTTAATTTGGTAATGGTGCTGTTCAGATAGGTGTAAAAGAAAGCCTCCCCACATCCATGAGATTGGGATGCTCTATCAAAATATGATCACAGGATGGATCGATAAATAATTTCGGTGGCACATGGTCGAGATGTAGTAGTTTGTGTCTCCTCGGGGATTTCATGATATGCAACAACAATCTTTGTTGTTATGAGTGGCCATCATGTTGGAGATCCTTTAAAAATGATGTTATTTATGTTTAGCTAGATCTTATAGCAAATGAGGAGGGGTAAGCATTGAGACTTGTTAGCCTGTTGCTCGACATTCCAATGGTTCCATGCTTCAGCGATCGAGAGGCCTTGCCATCTGCTCTGCTTGGAGAGGAGGTGTAATACTTGTTGCCACAATTGAACATTAAAAGGGCATGATAAAAATAGGTGTTCATTAGTCTCCTCCGCCTGTGTACAAAGGACACACCAATGTTGCCCAAAGTGTGATCTGCACATAAGATTTTCTCTGGTAGGTGTCTTGTTATTGAGCACATTCCACATAAAGAGTCTAGCTTGTGGAGGTGCTTTGAGCTTCCAGATTTTTCCCCACCAATCCAGAAGAGCATGTGGCTTACGGACCATTAGGAGGTTTGGATATCCTGCTTTGGGTGAGTATTTCTCGTGTTCAGTCGGGGTCCATATGATCTCGTCAGATCCCCCCTTTATGCAAACATGTGCTTCATTAAGGGAATTTATATAACCTTCCCAACTCTGGTGCCAGTGATCGGGAATGCCCAGGTGTCGTGCAGATAACCAGGCTTGTTAAAAAATGGAGTTGTTCTCCATGTCTGCAATCTGGCCGATCACCTTAATGTGCCTCTAGTTCAGGTAATGTATGAGGTCTGGAGGTAGTTGGTGCATGTTGCCCCCACCGAACCATGGATCCATGCCTATTCGAGCCATATTTCCTTCATTGATTTTCCAAGAATGACCCTCTCTGATGTTGGGCAAAGAATGAAGGATGGATTTCCAAACAATAGATATCCCTGTACGAGGCCAGGTGTTATGGTCTTAACCTGCAAGACAATACCAGAATACCAAATATGCGAAGAAATATACCCAGAACATAGAATGATGAGAAATAACAACAAGTATTTTATTATTCAGAAAGAAATGTTCACTTTCCTCTTCGAGGGGGCAACCTCCAATAGAGTTGAGCTCAATGAAAAAATAAGACATGATTCTCCTCGAGGGGAGTCTCTATCCTTTATATATGATTCATACATGCAATACCATGGGGCAATACCATGGTTCTTATTAATACCATGGCCCATTTGCAACTAACTGTGGTCCCTTCATTAAATGCGGGTTAACCACTTACAATTATTAATATGGGCTTTATTGACTCTTTACTTAACTATAACTAGGACTCGATCCTATTACAATAAATAAGGGGGTTAGGGTTGGACCCTAACATGCCCTCCCCCATAAGAATAGCCTTGTCCTCAAGGCTGAAGCTACAGAAACTACTAAAGGATAGTGGCTGGTTCCCAGGTTGCATCTTTCGGAGAGGTGTCTTTCCACTTGACGAGGACTTCCTTGATCGTGTGGCCACGCAAGTGCCATCCTCGTGTGTCAAGAACCTATTCAGGTTGGAGCTAGATTGACCCTTCTTCATCCACTTCAGGTAGACTGGTTTGAATTCTAAAATTGTTCCCAATCACTTTCTTGAGGCATGAGACATGGAAAACTGGATGGATTTTTACAGTGGGTGGCAAAGCTAGCCTGTAGGCGACTTCTCCAATGCGCTGAAGTACTTGATACGGGCCATAGAATTTTGGAGATAATTTCTGACAACCCTTGTCTTTGAGTGATGTTTGCTTATATGGTTGCAGCCTCAAAAACACCTGATCCCCTTCTCTCTAAGGTGGGCCAGCATGGTTGTGCGGTTCTGTAGGAGTTGATCCACTGCTTGTACCTTCGAGCATCCCTTGATATAAGAAGTAGGGGAAGGAGGGAGTTGACCATAAACTGCTTCATATGGAGTCATTTTGGTGGTGGCATGATAGTTGGTGTTATACCACCATTCGGCTAGAGGTAACCACTGTACCCAGAGATGTTGCTTTTCTGAGGTGAAACACCTAAGGTAGGTCTCCAGACATTTGTTGACTGCTTTAGTTTGACCATTAGTTTGTGGATGATAGGAAGTACTGAGTTGTAGTTGGGTACCTTGTAGCCAGAAGAGTTCCTGCCAAAAGTTACTGGTGAAGATCGAGTCACGATCAGACACAATGGAAGTGGGCATGCCATGCAATTTGAATATCTGATCCATGAAAGATTGAGCGACCAAAGTCGGTGTAAAAGGGTGGGGTAGGGCGCAAAAATGAGCATACTTAGAAAGTCTGTCCATAACCAGCATGATGACTGACTTGTTTCCTGACTTTGGAAGACCAGTAGTGAAATCCATAGAAACCTCCGTCCAAATTGAGGCCGGAATGGGCAATGGCTGTAAGGTGCCCGGGGATTTGACTGTTTCTCCTTTGTGGCGCTAACAGATGTCACATTCAGCTACAAAAGTAAGAATGTCCTTTTTCATGCCTATCCAAAAAAATGATCTTCGAGTGCGAGCATACATCTTCTGAAACCTTGAATGTCCTACAGTGGGAGATGAGTGCAACTCCACCAAAATGTGGCTTTTGAGGGTGGATGTTGGTGATATTACGACTCTGTCCTTGTAGCAAAGAATCTCATCCTGCCACGAGTAGCCCTCTGTGGAATTTGGATCTGCCTGCAATTGATTAATGAGTTGGGAGAGCCAGGGATGTGAAAACCATTCCTTGCGAGCCTCTTCAATCCATTCTGGAATGGGAAGGGAAATTGCGAGCATGGTACTTTCCTCCTCAAATTGGCGGGATAACACATCTGCTACAATATTTTCACGCCCTTTCTTGTAAATTATCTCATAATCATATCCCAGCATTTTGGCGAGCCATTTATTTTGTTGTGGTGAGGATAGGCATTGCTCCAAAAAATATTTAAGGCTTTGATGGTCTGTGTGGATTTGGAAACGTCACCCCAATAAGTATGGTCGCCAGGTATCTACTGCATGTAAGATGGCCATCATCTCCTTCTCATAGGTAGATTGTCCTAGATTCTTCCCACTTAGTTGTTGGCTCGTGAAGGCCAAGGGTTGACCTTCCTACATTAAGACCGCCCCAATACCCGTACCAGAAGCATCACATTCAATCACAAAAGATTTGGTGAAGTCGGGTAGTGCTAAGACTGGAGTGGAACACATGGCATGTTTGAGAGCTATAAAGGCCTGTTGTGCTTCATCATTCCAGAGGAATGAATTTTTCTTGAGGAGTTGAGTGAGGGGCCTAGCAATGCAACCATAATTGCGGACAAATTTGTGATAGTAGCCTGTGAGACCCAAAAATCCTCTCAAGCTCTTCAAGGTCTTTAGTTGAGGCCAATCCTGCATTGCCTGGATCCTTTTGGGGTCCACCCTGACAACTTCACACCCCACAATGTGGCCCAAATACTCAACTTATTCCATGCCAAAATAGCACTCGGAAATCTTGACAAATAATTTATGCTGGCGGAGCAGTTGCAAGAGCAGATCTACATGCTGAAGATGTGTAGCCCAGGTGCGACTGTAGATGAAGATGTCATCAAAGAAAACAAAGAACAAATCTTCTGAGATATGGTTTGAGTAGGTGGTTCACAAGGCTCTGAAAAGTGGATGGCGCATTACAAAGACCAAATGGCATGATCAGGAACTCATAATGGCCTTCATGAGTTCGGAAAGCAGTCTTTGGAATGTCTACTTCATTCACGTGAATTTGGTGGTAGCCTGAGCGAAGGTCAAGCTTAGTAAAGAATTGAGCCCCATTTAGTTCGTCCAACAAATCATTGAAAACTGGGATGGGAAATTTATCTTTGATCGTCAACTTATTGAGGGCCCTGAAGTCTGGACACATACGCCATTCCCCATCTTTTTTGAGTAGCATGACCACCAGTGATGAATAAGGACTAATGCTGGGATGAATGATGCATGGTTCCAAGAGTTCCTTGATTATTTTTTCAATTTCATTCTTTTTGGCGAACGGATATCTATATGGGCGCACATTTAGTGGTTGGGCCCCTGGGACCAAAGTAATGCTATGATCATGTTCCCCTCTCGAGGGTGGAAGCTCATGAGGCTTGTCAAAGACTGGCAGATGGTTGTTTAAGATTTGTTGCATCTTAGGATGAATATGAAGAGAATTGGGTTCGAAGGCTTGGATGGCATTAAATTGAGCTATAACTCCATGGTGGCCCTTTTTTAACAATTTTTCCATCCGATGTGAGCTGATGATAGAGGGAGCTCCCGCCTGGAGTCCGCGGAGGGTATGTGTGTGGTTGTTCTGCTTAAAGCTCATATATAACTCCTGGAAATCCATTGTGATTGGGCCAAGTGTGCAAAGCCATTCAGCACCTAGGACAATGTCGCACCCTCCCATGTGTATGGCAAACATGTGGGTCTTTAACTGATAATCCCCCATTTGAAGTTTGACATTTTCACAGCAGCCTTCACATTTCATTGTCCCCCCATCAGCAATTTGGACCTAGAAGTTAGAAACTGCTCGAACAAAACAATGCACTGCTTTTGCGACTCTTTGATGGATAAAATTATGTGTACTGCCACTATCAATCAAGACTACTACTGGGTGATGCTTAATAAAACCTCTGATTTTGAGAGTTTGGGGAGAAGAAATCCCTGCCAAAGCATGCAGCGAGATAACTGGTTCTTTAGGTACATTGTCTTGCTGGTTGTCCTCTTCTTCCTCCTCTAGTTCCTCAAGTGGTGGGGCTTCCTTTGATGAACTGTGATCAGTAGCATCAATTTGAAAGAATTTGGGCTCCTTGCATTTATGCTTGGGGGAGTATTTCTCATCACAGTAGTAACACAATCCTTTCTTTCTTCTTTCCGCCATTTCTGCTGGTGACACCTTTTAAACCTTGAGTGTTTGGGTAGTGCTTTGAGCCTGTGTGGGGCGACCCTTGGCGATGAAATTTGGGCAATTAGACTGGGCTGCTAACACGCGTTCTACTTCATGAGCTATCCTGCAAGCATGCAACCATGAGCTAGGGTGGTGCAGTTGGACGTGGACTTGTATGGCTTCTTTGAGACCACTGACAAAACATTCCATGTAGAACTCATCGTGTAGACCTCCAGTGCGGAAAGCTAAGGCTTCAAAGGCTGCAGTATATTCGTTCACTGTTCCTGTTTATCAGAGCTTAGTGAGATGACCTAAAAAATCAGATTCATGGTCAAAGCAATCCATAAGAGCTTTTTTGAATGTCTGCCAAGTCAAGGGCCTTCCATAGCAATGTTGATGCCATTGCCACCATTGTCATCTTTCATTGTCCAAGTACATGATACCCACACTATGTTAGGGTCCCACCCTAACCCCCTTATTTATGTAGTAGGATCGAGTCATAGTTATAGTTAAGTAAGGAGTCAATAAAGCCCATATTAATAATTGTAAGTGGTTAACACGCAATTAATGACGGGACCACAGTTAGTTGCAAATGGGCCATGGTATTAGATAGATGGTATTAATAAGAACCATGGTATTGATCCATGGTATTGCATGTATGAGTCATATATAAAGGATAGAGACTCCCTGCGAGGAGCATCGTGTCTTATTTTGTAATCGAGCTCTGCTCTATTGGAGGTTGCCCCCTCGAAGAGGCAAGTGAACATTGCTTTCTAAATAATAAAATACTTGCTGTTGTTTCTCACTATTCTATGTTCTGGGTATATTTCTTCGCATATTCTGTATTCTGGTATCGTCTTGCAGGTTAAGAGCATAACAAGTGGTATCAGAGCTCTTTCCAGGGCCGGTGGGATCTCCATTTCTTAGCAATTTTTTTTTTTTTTTTTTGGCTAGAGACGTGTTCCGACGTCTTTAAACCACGGGATCTGTCGTTGAGCGCATAAACCTGCGGATTTGGGGAGGCATGCACACAGGAAATACAAGAGGTGGTCATGCTTGTTGGACTCCCTTGTAACCCCTGTGGGTACCCCTTCGAGTAGTAGCGCATTAGACAGAACCGCGCACGGACTATCTTCCAAGTACCCTCTGGGTATATCGGAAGCCCCCTAGCTCCTTTGAAACCTCACCATAGATAAACCGTCGGCCGTCTTGCTGCTACAGTACACCGAGAACAACACTCAGAGAGATTACTTGCCCGTACGATAGGGTAGTCGGGTTGTATGGCTAAGGGTATGGTTGATCCTCCTTAGTTAGAGCCCTGAAACATTGGGCCGAGTACTACTGTCAGACTCTTATGTATATTGCGATCTGTAGCACCTGACACTCCTCGAGACCATAGTTCCCTTTTCTATCTTGGGATCACGCATAATCTCTGCTAGATCAGATCTCGCAAGTGGGGTTGCAGTAGTAGCAGACATCAGTCCCACAGTTCCGAGTTAGTAGACCAACCTTTCTGATCCATCAGATCCACAGTAGCAATCGGTGCTGCCGCTCAGAGCTATCCGATCAGCCATTCAGATCTCTCAAATCCACCAGATCTGAGTAGTTGTGTGGGGTTCTGTTGAGGGCCCCGAAGTCGGGTCAACAACAAGGGGGATACCCACCCGGTCCGGAACCTGGTTGGCGGCTCCTTGCCCGTTTGGAGTAGCGGGTCCGACTGGGGGTAATGGGACCAGTTTCCCAATGTGAAGGGTGTGCGTGTGTGTGTATAGTTTGATGATATTAATCTAAAAGGTTTCTCTGAACTATTTCTTAATTCTAACAGCTAAGCTACTTCTATACTAATGTAATCTAATGAAGAGAAACAATACATCTAATTTACGCTAACCCGGGGTGTTTTCTTTTGTTATGCGATCTAGAAAGATTTCTAACAACAGCTGGTAATAAAGATCATTCAACTGTTATCAGAATATAAATCGATAAAGATGAACCATTCTGCATAAGAAGTTAGGCAGAGTAGTTGTGAACAGCATATCGCATAATCAGTTTTCTATATGTCAAGCATAAATAAATGACTCCACCGTACAGAAGTGCCAAATGGTAATACAGACATTCATACAGTAACATATAAAGAACTCAGCTGTATATCACTTTAGGGATACTAGCAGAATTTAGCCAAGAGATAAAAGTACCATTTATGACTGATTTCACTAATAAACTTCAAGCAATAATGATTTACTTCTACTTGTTCTAATATCTGCTAAGAGTACAGAAGTGCAACATCAGTAACAGACATTAAAATGCAAACATAAATAAATCTCGATCCATCCATTCATCAAAAACCTCCTCTGAGGGTGCAGAAGTGCATGTTCTGAGGATAAGTTTTTTGACAGATTTCCGGACCCTTCTCCAAATGCCATGAGAAGGGTTAAATACTACTAGCTAATTGATCTTAATTACACGAATTTAGGGAATCGGCTTCAAATGACCGCCCTTTACTAAAAGCAAATTTATTTCTAAAACTTTAAATCTAATTTCTGACCGTTTTTGTATATTCTCTTTAGTGCTGTCAACTGCGCAACGCTTTCCTGGGAAGAGTCGGTTGTTCTCTTTAGTGCTGTCAACTGCGCAACGCTTTCCTGGGAAGAGTCGGCTGGGTGCCTTCTTCTTTTGCTCGGGAGATAAAAGTGGAAATAACAAGAGCTGGCACCTCCTTCTGACAGGTCAGAAGATATTTTCGAAAACCTTTCTCTAGCTGGGTGTATTCGCCGCGTGTATACTTAGCACAACCCAGGTTCTTCTCGAACTGATTTTGCTGTTGCTGTTTCGGTTTCCGGTCGTGTGAATGACTGAGTGGGTTAGGAGTCGCACTGTATGGACATCCCCCTGTTTCGAGAATTGTTTCCGTTCTTTGTTCCAGGTTTTTCTGGAGCGTCTTCCCTCCTATGTGCTTCTTTCTCTGCTTTACCAAGTCTGAGCTTCAGGATCTTTTGTGAACACGCTGCTTTTGTGCGCCTTTAACTCTGAGTCTTGGATAGTCTAAATTCATCAGTGCCGGTTGTCTTATAGTCTGGAATCTGCGGTCCTGCTGCATGCGGCATTCGTTTGCGGTGGCATCTTCTCTCTACTATTTGATTGGCGCTTTCCCCTTTCTCTCAGATGTTTCCTGCATATAGATTTATATCAGTTGCGTGTCTTGCAGTCTACGCAAAGAAGAAGGGAAATGAAAAGATTGACATGAAAGCATTAAACTCTAATGAATGCATAATCCTGACATTCATCATGACTTGACTCTTCGATAAATGCGATGCAATCATTCCTTGATACTCAAGCATGCGGTCATTAATTTCCTTTAAGGCGCGCGTTTGGTCTTGGGTTATTCGTGTGATGAGTCTTTTCAGATCGCAGATCGCAGATCGCAGTTTACTGATATCGCAGGTCGCAGTCATCGCAGATCGCGGTCATCGCAGATCGCAGATCGCGAATTTTATTCAATGGTTCATGGTGCCATAGCGTGACGTTTGCGATGTGCGATGTCGCATATCGGCGATCGGCGCTTCTTGGAGGTCCTCTTTTTAGAGTGCACTTGAGATGCATGCGACGCGATGAACTTCGCGTCGCTCTTTCGCAGTTTTACTTTTTGCGCTTTAAGTAATGCTTCAGCCTTTCTTTGCGATGCGATTTAAGCCTTAGGGAGAAAAATACAAAAATTTAACAAAATATTTTTTGGGATTTTTGTTCAGGGTCCCCCCTTTGCTCGACGTTATTGCTAACATCAAGCAAAGAGGGGGGGGTTGTTGGTGACCACAACAGGTTCCTATACCGGGGCGTGATTTTTGCAGGGGTGCTTATTGGTGATCTAGCCCATAAGAATTAGGACGACGAGTTGAGCAAGGTGGTACCATTCAATTGTTAGTGAAAAAAAATTCGGGCGGTCCCAAATTTCAAGAACATCGGATCGGTGCATGGTAGAAACTAGAGTGCAAGCTATGGCCAATGAGAAGATCGACAAACTTGAACAATCCTTGCAAACCATCCAAGCTCAGCTTGACAGACTAACTGACACACTCTTTAAGGGCAAGGAGGAAGCCCGCGAGGAGGCGTATATTGGCAATGGACACAGTGAGGGTGAGTCTAGCCGCTCTCTTCACCTCTGGGGCACCCACCAACAATCCCGTCCGCGACCTCCCAAGCTGGATATGCATAAATTTGATGGTTCTCACCCGGCCGCATGGATAGCACAAATGGAGCAGTATTTCAATCTGAATAACATCTTAGATAATGAGACTCAGCTTATGGTGGGGAGCATGTACTTGGACAATGCAAGATGGCAATGGTGGGAATGGCATCAACGTTGCAATGGAAGTTTTCTGACTTGGGCCACCTTCAAAAAAGCTCTTACAGAGCGCTTTGACCAAGAATCTTCTTTTTTGGGTCGTCTCACTAAGCTCCGATAGACTGGAACAGTGGATGAATATGTTACAGCCTTTGAAGCCTTAGCTTTCCGCACTAGGGATCTCTCAAATGCGTTCTACACAGAATGTTTTATCAGCGGTCTTAAAGAGGCCATACAAGCCAACATCCGACTACACCACCCTCCCACATGGTCGGAGGCTTGCAAGGTAGCTCGTAACGTGGAACGTGCATTAGCAGCCCAGTCCATTCACCCAAATTTCACCGCCAAGGGTCGCCCCCCACAGGCTCACAGCACGACTCAAACACTTAAGGTTCAAAAGGTGTCACCTGCAGAAATGGCCGAAAGAAGAAAACAGGGATTATGTTACTACTGTGATGAAAAATACTCCCCAGGTCATAAATGCAAGAAGCCTAAATTTTTTCAAATTGATGCCACTGATTACAACTCATTGGAGGAAGCCCCACCACTTGAGGAACCGGAGGAGGTAGAAGAGGACAACCAGAAGGACAATGTCCCTGATGAACCAGTTATTTCACTGCATGCTTTGATAGGGATTTCTTCACCTCAAACTCTCAAAATCAGAGGTTTTATTAAACATCGCCCAGTAGTAGTCTTGATTGATAGTGGAAGTACACATAATTTCATCCATCAAAAAGTCGTGGAAGCAGTGCATTGTTTTGTACGAGCAGTTTCTAACTTCCAAGTCCAAATTGCGGATGGGGGAACAATGAAATGTGAAGGCCACTGTGAAAATGTAAAACTTCAAATGGGGGATTATCAGTTGAAGACCCACATGTTTGCCATACACATGGGAGGGTGCAACATTGTCCTCGGTGCTGAATGGCTTCGCACTCTTGGGCCAATCACAATGGATTTCCAGGAGTTATATATGAGCTTTAAGCAGAACAACTCCACACATACCCTCCGTGGACTCCAGGCGGGAGCTCCCTCTATAATTAGCTCACATAGGATGGAAAAATTGATAAAAAAGGGCCATCATGGAGTTATAGCTCAATTTAATGCCATCCAGGCCATTGAACCCAATTCTCTGCTGATTCATCCTGAGATGCAACAGATTTTAAATAACCATCTGCCAATCTTTGACAAGCCTCATGAGCTTCCACCCTCGCGAGGGGAACATGATCATAGCATCACCTTGGTTCCAGGGGCCCAACCACCAAATGTGTGCCCATACAGATATCCGTTCACCCAAAAGAATGAAATAGAAAAAATAATCAAGGAACTTTTGGAAGCAGGTGTCATTCGTCCCAGCATTAGTCCTTATTCATCACCGGTGGTCATGGTGCTCAAGAAAGATGGGGAATGGCGGATGTGTCCAGACTTCAGGGCCCTCAATAAGTTGACAGTCAAAGATAAATTTCCCATCCCGGTAGTTGATGATTTGCTGGATGAACTCAATGGGGCTCAATTCTTCACTAAGTTGGATCTTCGCTCAGGCTACCACCAAATTCGCATGAAGGAAGATGACATTCCAAAGACTGCTTTCAGAACTCATGAAGGCCATTATGAGTTCCTGGTCATGCCATTCGGTCTTTGTAATGCCCCATCTACTTTTCAGAGCCTTATGAACCACCTTCTCAAACCATATCTCAGGAAATTTGTCCTTGTCTTCTTCGATGACATCCTCATCTATAGTTGCACTTGGGCCGCACATCTTCAGCATGTAGATCTGCTCTTGCAACTGCTCCACAAGCATCAATTATTTGTTAAGATGTCCAAATGTTCTTTTGGCATGGAAGAAGTTGAGTATTTGGGCCACATTGTGGGGCGTGAAGGTGGACCCCAAAAAGATCCAGGAAATGCAGGATTGGCCTCAACCTAACACCTTGAAGAGCCTGAGAGGATTTTTGGGTCTCAAAGGCTATTATCGCAAATTTGTTCGCAATTATGGTTGCATTGCGAAGCCCCTCACTCAACTCCTCAAGAAAAATTCATTCTTTTGGAATGATGATGCACAACAGGCATTTACAACTCTCAAATATGCCATGTGTTCCACTCCAGTCTTAGCACTACCTGATTTCACCAAATCTTTTTTCATTGAATGTGATGCTTCGGGTATGGGTATTGGGGCGGTCTTAATGTAGGAAGGTCGACCCTTGGCCTTCACAAGCCAACAGCTAAGTGGGAGGAATCCGGGACAATCTACCTATGAGAAGGAAATGATGGCCATCTTACATGGAGTAGATACCTGGCGACCTTACTTACTGGGGCGACGTTTCCAAATCCGCACAGACCATCACAGTCTTAAATATTTTTTGGAGCAACACCTATCCTCCCCACAACAAAATAAATGGCTCGCCAAAATGCTGGGATATGATTATGAGATCATTTACAAGAAAGGGCGCGAAAATAGTGTAGCAGATGCCTTATCTCGCCAATTTGAGGAGGAAAGTACCCTGCTCGCAATTTCCCTTCCCATTCCAGAATGGATTGAAGAGGCTCGCTGGTGGGCTCCAGTATTGCAGCAATAATGTTGCAACTCCTGGGACTCCCTTCTTTACTTTTATCAACCCGGTAGTTCGTAACAAACTTGGAAGCGACGGTGCTGTATGCACAAGTACTAGCTCTTGCCGCAACTGTCACTTGGTCAGCTGGCACAAGTCCGCTAGGGGCTTAAGCCAACTTCTATGAGCTCTTAGAAGAAGCTTTTTAACTGATGGATGGAAGCTAACTCAAAGGAAGCTGATCTACTTGCAGAAAGAAACTGAAAGCCAAAAAGTAACATAAACCCTAGCAAACCCTAATTCTACCAGCTAGTCCTACTGATGCAAAGGAGAGAATGCAAACTATTAAAAGAGATGCCATTACTTCTATGAAGGTAAAATGCACATGTCTAGGCTACCTCTATCTGAAGGAAACATCTTTTTGTATTTTTGAATAAGTTATCAGAATTATCATGCATGTGTTTTAACTGGCTTTTTACTGTGCAGGGGTGGATCAAGGAAGAGAAATGCTTGGAAAAGGTTGGGAAGGTTCAGAGAGGGTCTAAGGAGTCCCTAACACTCTTCTGGAGAGTTTCACAAAGTTTGGCTATCCAGCAACCTCATTTGTGAGCTTCTACAGGAAGTCTGCAGGGGTTCTACAGGATGTTTCAGGGATTTCTACAGGATGTTCAGAAATTTCTACAGGATGTTTTAAAATTGGATTTTGGAGGATGGGTGAGTGAGGTAGGGTGCATGAATGGATAGGGAGGTAGGGTAGGGGCCTGAAATGACCCAGGGACTGATGGATGGAGTGGTGAGAGGGTGTGGAAAGCTGGCTTGGCTTAAAGAAGGCTAAGACAATGGAGGAGCAAGAAGGTAGGGTTACGTGGGTAGAAGAACAGTTGTGAGACGAGGAACCTAACTAGGAGATGGAGCAGCTAGCCTGGACGAAGCTCAGGTGGATGAGAGAGAGGTGGAGATGCCCTGCACGGTGTACACTTAACCAAATCAACTAAGTCCTGCACATAATCGAAATCTTAGCTAATCTAATCTAACTGTCAATGAAACAAATGAACAGAAGCTTTATTCATAAAGAGAACCATGTATAGTACTTAAGCAAAGAAACATTCCAAAAGGTCTGAACGCATGACTAACTTCTACAAATGAAAACATTACACCAAAGATTGCATGGTTAAGCAAACTAGTGTTTTTGTTGGGCAGCACTGTTTCTGCAATTCCAACCCCTGATCCAAAAAGGGAGAGTTGGAACTGAGAGTGTTGTCAACCTTTTTTTCTTGGAGCTTTATCTGTTATTATCCTACCAATCTACTCTACACATCTGAAGCAATTCTATTTATCAACAGTGACCTATTTAACCAACACAACTAAATCTTGCTCAACAGAAACACGTTTCAAATGCATAAAAGGAAAATCACGATGCATAAAGAAAAGATAACAATACAAAGAAGGAGGCCCTAGGCTCTTAGGTTGGGCCCAACCCCGAGAGCTATGGCTCCTATAGAAAACTCAGAGCTGATATCAAATCTGACTGCTTCTCATTATCAAAAAATAATCATAAGTCAAGAGTTATGCCAACAATGGCTACAAGAGAACAAAATGGAGCTAGCAGCACTGTAGTGCAAAGTATGCAAGAGTTTTCCCAAAAAAGTCCCTCACGAAGGCTGAGGCCTTAACATTTATACACCACGAGGCCCTAGCTGGCCTCCTAAATCTATGGGACTTGGCTGCCCAAACTGTGAGTGAACAGCTCCTTCCAAAAATCTGTTTGGTTGCCTTCTAGATCCGGTTTTGGTGGCCTTTGGAGCTCGGAGTTGGGGGTGAAGATCCCGAGGGAGGCTATTTAATGCCATAGACAACCCCCCTACAAATCCTCAACCCAAGCTTGGCTGTCTCCTAGCCCATGACTGCTCGATTTTGCTCCAACATGTGTCAAAAAAACCTGAAATGAGCACGTGTTAGCCACCTAGGAAGAGTGACTACCCTTATTCGTACAAATGACATAAACATACTAAAAAATAATGCATAAGTTATGAAAAATGAAGGATTGAACAAGGATAATTAGGCCAAATGAGCCCAAAATGTTACCAAATTTGGGGCTCATCATCACCCCCCTGCTAAAATGATTGCTCATCCCTGAGCAACTAGTCCAGCTCCTCGTCTTTCATTGCTTTAATCGCCACTCTCACATCCCAGGCTTCTGAAGTAGTATCCTCCTCACTGTCATGGAACCCGGCCTTCCTTTCCACCTCTTCCCACTGCTTATGCTCTTCTTTTTCTGTGCTTCCTTCTACCAATCCCAAAAGCAAAGGTGGGCTTAGCTTGAGGCCGATCCAGCTAGCCTGGAGGTTCTGCATGGACTTCTTGTAGAGAGGCACCCGTGCCAGGGCCTCCCTCATTCTAGTTGGAGTGTGATATTCCCTGATTTTGAGGCTGTGGGACAATGTGTTCCACCTACGGGTGCAAGCATGAACACAATTGTCCCCTAATAATCGCTCCATATCCTCGAAGTGTGCTATAGCCTGAGCCTGCTGATCCATGTATTTTAATAAAGCCTGAGAGTTGGTTGCTAGGTGCTGGTGGGCTGATATCAATGCGGTGGGGTCCCCTGGCTCTGCTCTAATCAGCAGTGGTTCATGTAACTCTCGGTTCATAACATCTTTGACCTCTGCCGCTCTCTTTTCTTCGTGGTTTAACCATGAGGTTAGTGCCATCAGCTGCATATCTCCCACGACTGTGTTGGGGTCCCATGAAGTTACATTTGGAAGGGCCAAATTATGGAGGTAGAACTCTGATAGCTTGGCCTTGTCCTCTGTTGAGCTGCTGTTGCATAAATCTGTGAACTGCTGGGGGTTTTGGATTTGGGAGATACCCCTCTGTGCCAATGCATTAATTTGGAATTGTAGCCACTGGTCCCGTAGGTATAGGCCATAAGATTTGGCCGGCTGCCTACATTGTAGAGCATCCATAGCCCAACTGGCCATGCAGGCCAGTTGTGCCTCCTTTTCTTGCACCTGCTGTTTGAGAGCTTGTATCTCTATGTTTGCTTGCAATTCTCTTTCCTGTAGTTGCTGGTTTAGTTCCTCAAGATCAGCTTGCATTCCTTCTTTGCCTTGAGGTTCTGCTGTGGTGTCCTTTGATGCTGTGCCCCTTTCTTTCCTCTATCCTTGTAGCTGCAGTTTGAGCTGCTCATTCTCTTCATGTAGAAATACTCGCTGGCAGTTTCCCACATGTTTTTCCATAGCCAATTCTCTTCTTGCCTCCTTGAGTTGTTCCTCCAAGGGGACTATATCTGCTACTCCTTTAGACTTAGCTATTCTCATCCATGTGTGGGTCCTCACTCTTTCTTCCTCCAGTGCAAAGAAAAGCGGCACTGTGAATTTCTGTGGAATGATTTTCCCGGCCTCCAAAAAGTTATAATAAGAGCCCAAGCTGGGCTGGGGGCTAGGTTCCATAATGTGCTCTACCTCTTCTTCCCTTTGTGGTGATTTGGCTGCCTCCCCCTCCATTCTTTCGGTCTCCTTGAGCCTGGCCAATGTTTCCTGTAGAACGGCTTCAACATCCTATAGAGGGGTTTTTGAAGCTAACCTTTCCATTCTCTCCCTCCAGGTAGTTGTCTTCGGGCTCCCCCGCTCATAAGTGACTGATACTTTGGAGGGGGACTTCTCCTTTGGTGAGGTAGGGGTGTCTTCAATGGTAATTGGGTCTTTGGATGGAGGTTGGGGCCTGCCAGTTTTAATTCTTACACTCCTCCTTGCTTTGAAATACAGAGGAGTCTCCCTCTTTCGTTTTTCCTTTGGCTTGGGAGAGGTACTTAGGGTGGCCAGCACCGCTGCTGCCTCCCTAGCAAGAATTTCGACCGTTTTCTCCTTTTGTTTTCCTTTCTCAGGACTTCCTGTAGAAAGCCCTGTAGTGGCTGATTTCTGGCTTCCTGTAGAAGTCGTTTTTAACCTTCCTGTAGAAACAGATGACACCGTTTTAGCCTGCTTGGCTGAGGGTGCTTTTTCTTTTAACTTTGCTGAGGCTGCCTTAGAGGTGCCCTCACTGACGTGGACTTTTTCAGTCCTTTCCACCCTGCTCTGTAGTCTTTTCTCCCTGGGTGTTGGTGTGGTTTTGTCACCCCCTGTTTTGGCAGCTTGGTTTTTCTCTTGTTTTCCCTTCTGTTCTTTCTTTGGTGTTTTGCCCGGGGTTTCTTGGCCTTTACCTTTCTTCTCTGCTTGAGTGTGTTCCTTCTCCTCGCTGCTGGAGGAGGTGAGCTCCTCAGCCAAAATTCGGATGTCATCATCCTTAGTCAGATTTCGAAAAGTTTCCCAGGAGAGAGGGACGGTGTACGTGTGGAGTGCATCTTCCATGAGGAGCTTGATGAGCCCATGATGGGCTATCTGGTTTGGCATTCCCTCTCTCAGTTTGGTGGCACAATTAGTCATGGATTGCAGGAGGAAGTAAGGAATGCTCAAATTTTTCTCCAAGGGTAGGTCCATTTGGTGCCTGAGTTCTGTGAGCAACCGGAAATGATAGCCATACACGATGCTAAATCGCCCTTCGCACGTAATATACTTCATAATCTGGAGGCTAACCTCACTCCAGAACGGCTATAGGCTGGTTCTTCGAACTCCATTCTTGTCTTCTGAGAATTGTTCCTCTGGCAAGAAGAACTCCTTCTTAGCTTTCTGACCCAGTTTTCTTTCCTCCTTATCCCAGGGTACCCCCATCGGTAGACCAGTTACTCTGCTAATGAACTGTGGGGTGAGTCTTAGGGTCAATCCTATGAAGTTGACAACGGCCAATGTCTTTGACTTTGGCTTCAAGGATCACAGGAATTCTTCTGCAACCTCGTCATCGTGACCTTGAAGCTTGTCACAGAATGACATCCATTGTGCACGGGAAAACAAGTCCACCACCTCAGGGGTTTCTCGTAACTTCTTTGAGTCTGTAGGCTCTTTTCTAATGAACCCTCCCGGCATGGTAAAAACTTGCTTTGTTGTCCTGAGCTTGCCTGCTCGTATACAGAAGTGGATCTTCGGGATTTTCTTAGACAGAGCGCAGAGCTATGTCTCTGTTATGCACACAGTTTATAAAATTCACAACTTTCTACGAGTGAGCCTTGATAGTGGCTCAATTATAAATCAAACCCTGGAGAAAATCCCGCATACATACTACGACGACAATTCTCATGCAGTGATAAGAAAACGGCTTGTAAATTCATGCACAGACTTTAATTCACGGTTTCCTACCCCTTCAACACGTCGACTTCACCACCTTTCGAATCAATTGCATGGGAGAACTATGTTCAGGCTTACCTCATTCTAGAATTGCCACCTTCGACGTGAACAGTCCAAATTCCTCCGTAATGTTGGGCTTCCTGTAGCGCAGCTTCCTGTAGAAGTCGTGCACGGATTCTGGGGAGCGCTTCAGTGGTTTTGGACCTTCTGTGCAGCAACAGGATGTTGGAAGAGGCCGAGAACTCGGGTTAACAGCCTTCAGAGAATTTAGGATGCATACTCGACTGCAAAACGGTTGAGAATAAATGATTGCAGTGCGCCGTAAGTGATTCATTCGGTGGATTTGAATTTCTGCGGAATTTGTGACGCGGAGGTGAGCTGTCCCCATCGGCCCGTTGGCCGACGTCACCTGCTATCATTCGGCTGCATGTATGCCTGACCGCCGAATCCTTCCCTGTATATCTACCGCCGCCATTCCTGTTAGATCGCCGCTTCTCTCCGACTGGATGCTTCCCACGTGTCCATTTCCTGTCTTTTCGACATAACCAAAGCCTTTTGGATCCGATGAGGCCGTCTGACTAGTTGTGGTGGCCAGTTGAATGGCTACCTGACTTGTTCAATCCATTCATCTCCATAGTTACGCACATTTTAGAGTATATCTTATGTAATTTGACGAAACAGGGTGAGGCACTTACCTGTGCGGCCGTGGTGTGATTTTTCTCATGCTTCAGGACGAGGGATGATGGATCCACTTGTTGTTGCTTCGTGCATAGGCACGGGAGCTCCTCTTCAATGACTGCTGCTGATTACGAGACCAGTTTCCTGGCTGTGAATGTTGCATGTGCCAACTTCATGAGCTGCGGGTGCCTCCATGGTATGTGCTCTAGCCAGATCAACTACTACAGGATTCCTGTAGGACATCCTGTAGCTGTTTCTCCTCCTGGGGTGCATGCCAAAATAATGGAGTCACGTTCACAGGTGCAGGGTCCTTAGATTTCCTTGACAGGTAAAGCGTTGAGCCTCTACATGCTTTATTTCCCACTTAAAAATATTTTTTCTGAGAAACCAACGTTCTGGTATGACTGTGCAGGTATTTCAATCATATGGCAGCAATGGTGGTGAAAGGAGGCGACAGCAGTGGGGGATGGAGAAGAAAAAGTGGTTGCATGCCTCCTCATCAGACTTTGAGATTCAAATTCTTCTTCATAGTCGGTCCTGGCCCGTCCAAAGTTTCTACAGGATGTTTCCTGTAGAAATACAGAACTTCCTATAGAAAGTCTTGTAGCTTCCTGTAGAAGGCTAAACTATGACCAGATTGCGCCCAAACCTTGGAAGAGATGAGTGTTTATGGAGGGAGTTCTTGTGAGGTCACCTGGTAGCATGGTAGGGACCCTTGTCCTTGAGTTGAGAGGCCTCCTTTTTGCATGGAATACCTGCAACCTGCATCAATTTCCAAAGATTAAGCCTGTTTTTCTGTTTCTGCCTCCTTCTTTTTTCTTTTCTTTTTTTTTTCTTCTTCTTTTTCTCTTTTTTTTTTTTTTTTTTAAGAGACAACAGGGGCGCCTCAATGAGGTTTTCACCCCTACCATCTGCCTTGGGTGCCTCAGAAAGGTTTTCACCCAAGGATTTTTTTTATTATATATATATATATATATATATCTATATATATATATCTATATATATATATATATCTATATATATATATATATATATCTATATATATATATATATATATCTATATATCTATATATATATATATATATATATATCTATATATATATATATATATATTTTGTTTTTATGATGCTCAGGGTATGCCCAAAACAGAGGCAGAACCCTTCTCTATGACTAGCACTGATTTTTCCACAGTTTTGATGAACTCTTGGCTCGAAAGAGGTTTCCTGTAGATCTTTAGTCGATGCCAATTGACGAGCATGAGGATGGCTTCCTCATCAATGGTCCGAATAAGAACAGAACCATTATCATTACACTTCTCCACTGCATATGGTCCTAGCCATCTTGTCCTCAGCTTCCCCTTGAAACCCTTATGTCTGGAATCATACAGCAGCGCCCAATCTCACAGCTGGAATTGTTTGTCATTGAGGTGCCGGTCATGCCATATCTTCCTCTGAAGTTGAACCACTTCTGAGTGGATAAGGGCCTACATTCGGTGTTCATCTAGCCCATTTAGCTGCAATAACCTTTCTTGTTGGGCATGGCTGAGATCTAGGTCCAGCTGAGCTGCCATCCTCAATGTGTTGTACTCGAACTCAATTGACAGCAAAGCTCTCTTCCCATAGACTAGCTCATAAGGTGTGAAGCAGGTTGTGGTCTTCCAAGTGGTGCTGTAAGCCCAAGTGGCCTCAACCAGGTGATCTGCCCAATCCTTTCTGCTGCTGCTCACCACCTTAGTCAAAATCCCTTCTAATGCTCTATTGGTGACTTCCACCTGCCCATTTGCTTGAGGATGATAGGGGGTGGAAGTCCTATGCTTGATCTTGTGATGAGGGAGCAAGTCTTCAATTAAGTTGGAGGTGAACTGGCTTCCTTGATCGATGACTAACTCTCTTGGGTAGCCAAATTTGTAGAAGATGTTTTCTCTTAAAAACTCAGCCACCTTTTCTTCTGTCGCTGCTTTGATTGCCTTGGTTTCCGCCCACTTTGTCAGATAGTCTGTGCACACAATGATGTAAGACCTTTGCCTTGAAGGAGGATTGATAGGACCCACAAAATCCATACCCCACTTCTCAAATGGTTCAAGAGCCACTTGAGGTTGGAGAGGCATTTCATCCCTTGGAGTCGGCTTCCCCATCCTTTGTCATCGGTCACATTGGCTGATTTATCTTTTGACATCCTGATGAAGCGTGGGCCAATAGTAGCCTGCCTGTAGAATTTTGAAGGCAGTCCTCTTGGCTACAAAATGTCCTCCACAAGGCCCATCATGACAGGTTAGGAGGATGTCAAAGACTTCCTCCTCCCTTACACAACGCCTTAAGATATGATCGGGGCCAAGTTTGAACAGGTTGCCCCCGATCCAAGTGAATGAGGCACTTTTCCTCACAATTCTGCTTTTCTCTTTTGAGGATAGATGCGGAGGGAACTGTGCTGAGACCAGATAGTTTGCTATATCAGCAAACCACGGAGAGAGTACTGAGATAGCAAACAGATGTTCATCTAGCATCTGGTCATCCACTGTTCCATCTTCACCTGCAGGTAAATCCAATCTAGACAAGAAGTCAGCAACAACATTTTCTTTACCAGGTTTGTCAACGATAGTCAAATCAAACTGCTGCAACAAAAGTAACCATCTAATAATACGAGCATTCACATCCGGTTTATTCATTAAATATCTAATTGCAGCATGATCAGTATGTACAAATGTTTGATAGCCAGTGATGTAGTGTCAGAACTTGTTCAGGGCATGGACCACGGCCAAGAACTCTTTCTCAGTTACAGTATAATTCATTTCTGCCTTGGATAAGTTTTTGCTGACAAAGTATATGGCATATGGGAGTTTTTGTTCAACCTGTCCTAAGGCTGCCCCTATGGCTTTGTTCGAGGCATCAGTGTGGATGTGGAAAGTTAGGGCCCAGTTTGTACCTCTCAATATCGGGGCGGACACCAACTTATCCTTTAATTCATTCAGAGCCCTTTGACAGTCGTCCGTCCATTTGAACTCAACATCTTTTGCTAAGAGGCCAAACAGTGGCGAGGCTAGCTTACTGAAGTCTTTAATGAATCTTCTATAATATCCTGCTAAGCCTAAGAAACTCCAAACATCTCTTATCTTCTGAGGAGGTGGAACCTTTTGGATGAGAGCAATTTTATTAGGATCCACCTGCAATCCTTGGCGAGAAATGGTATGTCCTAGCACGGTCCCTCCAGTCATCAGGAATTCACATTTTTCAGGACTAAGGGACAGGTTCATCTCAATGCACTTGGTTAGAACTTTTCCAAGGTTGGACAATGCTTCCTAGAAGTTGGACCCATAAGGAGTGAAGTCATCCATATAGATTTCCACCGAATCATGGACCAGCTCAGAAAGGATGCTCAATACTGCTCTTTGGAAAGTGGCAGGAGCGTTGCATAGCCCAAAGGGAAGGACTCGGTAAGCAAAGGTACCCCAAGGACAAGTGAAGGTGGTCTTATCTTGGTCTTCCAGGCTGATTTGGATCTGGTTATACCCACTGAACCCATCTAGGAAAGAGAAAAACTTCTTTCCCGCTAGTCCATCCAACACTTGATCTATGAAAGGCAGAGGGAAGTGGTCTTTCTTGGTGGCTTTGTTTAGTTCTCGGTAGTCCACACAGATTCTCCACTTTCCATTTTTCTTGGGTACCAACACCAAAGGGGACACCCACTCGCTATCCGGGATGGGGTAGATGACTCCTGCATCCAACAATTTTTGCAATTCTTCTTTGACAATGTCCTTAAGGGCTGGATTCATTCTCCTCTGAGGTTGCCTGACCGGTTTACAATCTTCTTTAATGTAGATGTGATGGGTACAGACCGAAGGATGGACTCCTTTCATCTCCTTATAGCTCCAAGCAAAAGCATCTAGATGACTAGCCAGCAGACTATACAGCTCCTTTTCCTAGGAAGGAGATAGGGAGGAGCTGATCTTTAACGTTCTCTCGGGGCCAAACTCCACATTTTTAACTCTGGGAGAGATTGGATCAGTCACATAAAGGTCCACTAAGGTACTGGCTTGAGTATCCTCCACCAATTTCTCTAAGGACAATGCACTGGGGGGCATATTCTGAATCAAGGTCTCAATCAAATCATCCTTGGTTTGAGGACCTCCCTTGGTGGTTTCTAAGGTGCACAAGGGTGCAGAGTACACCTCATCCTCTTCTCCTTCTTCCAACCAAAGTGGTAAGTCATGCTCTAATAGAGGTTGGGTAGGAGGGTATAGGACTAACTGCTTGGACATAGGATCATTTTTGATGGTCATGTTTCCTGCTCGGCAGCTTATGTAAGCATCCGCAGTGGCTAACCAAGGCCTTCCCAAAATAAGGGGGTATCCAGTAAGCTTTGCCTTTGGTTGAAGAACCAAGAAGTCCGCAGGATACTCCCAAGAGTCAACAGAGACCAAGACATCCTCCACAATCCCTTCGGGAGTCACGGTGGAGCGATCTGCCAACTGCAGGACCGTCGAGGTCTTCCTTAAGGAACCCTGAAGGTTGAGTTTGAGCATGGTATCCCTGGTCATCACATTAATGGTATCCCCTAAATCAATCAAAGTGTGGGGTATGATGGTACCATTGATGTGGACATCAACTACAGGACTCCCAGGATCCAAATACTTTGGACAAATTACTTGCCCCAACATAAGATCAGACAGTTGTCCTATGACATTAATGGTTGAGGCATCTCTTTTTTGCCTGCCTGGGTGCCTGAAACACTTTTCCTTAACCAATTTGTTGTATATCGGTACATATTTGATGGCTTGGAGAAGTGGTATTTTCACACACAACTGTTTGAGTTCTCCCAGAAGCTCATTCTCTTCTGGGTCGGGTTGTGTGGTTACTGTTAGTCTCTCAGGAAAGGGTGGAATGGCCTTGGGTTCACTTTCCTGTTTATCTTCCTCGTCCTTTGGGGGAGGAGGTTGGCGATCCGGAAGAGTCTTCCCGGATCGCAGGTTGATCTCCTGGATCTCCACAGCATAGGTAGGGCATGTTGTTTCCCCGGTATATACCTGCTGGGCCTGTCGGTTGTTGGGGTTCGGGTTCGGTTGAGCAGGCATTTGGGGTTGTCTTGGAGGAGCAAGAGGTAATGGTTGTGGTTGAGCTGGTGGTGGAGGCAAAATGGTGGGAGGAGTGTTGTACTGGGGCCTCCACCCCAGTTGAGGTGCATTCCACTGAGGCTGTGGCTGGACATGTGAGTGAAACGAATGAGTAGTGGGCTGAGTATGGTATTGAGGTGGGTAAGACCATGGAGGAGGCACAGACCAGGAAGGATGAGCAGGGGGGCCCCAAGAAGGCATAGGAGCAGATTGGTTGGGGCTATAATAAGCTTGGGATGTCCCTTGCATCCCCTGCTGGTAAGGTCTAGGTCCATGCGGCCTCCTTTGGTTGAGGAAGTAGAGAGGTTCAGTGGGTGCCTCAGTTCCTTGGTATATGGCCTTAAATCCAGGTAAGGTTGGGCATTGGTTTGTGGGGTGGTCCTCCTCACAAACGAAACATACCTCTACCGAGTGTAATGGACACTCGTTCTTAGGGTGCTTCCTTGTACACCTAGGACAAAAGATGGCCAAAGCCCTCTCAGCTTCCTCTTTTCCGGGCTGCCCTAGAGTGGTTTCTAAACACAGTCTTTATATCCTCATAAGGTAGTTGGTAAATATCTCCTCCATCTAGCATGTCAAGGGTATCTAGAAGGTCTTCAGGGACTCCACGGAGCAGGACCAACTTGAGGGATTCAGGGTCAAGTGTGCACCTGGCCCGTTTATAGCTAAGTTGGAACCTTTCCTCATAATCTTCTAAAGACTCATCATTTCCCATGGTCATCCGAAAGATTTCTCCCTTGGCTTCCTTGGACCTACAATAGTCCTGGTATTTGGTATTGAAAGCTTGCTGCATCTGAGCCCAAGTGGTGATACTGTTTCCAGGTAAGCCCATGAACCAGCGTAATACTACATCCTTGAGGGTGGAGGGAAAGAGTTTCAATTTTTGCTCATCTTCTGTATAGTCATAGGTTCGACAAAGGACAACAAACTCAAACAAGAAGGTATCAGGGTCTTCAGTAGTCAATCCATGGAAGTGAGGTAAAGCGGAGGGGCTTATGTTTTTCATTTTCATGTCTCCATTGGTCTCTCGGATGGGAAAGGCACCTTCTATTCTCTCATCTTCTCTTCTACCGTTTCGGTTTTCAGCCATGGCTTCAGATGGAGTGTTCTCTAACTCTTCTTCTGTTATAGGATCTTCGTATATCTCAGGAGGCTCACCTATAGGTTCTTCTGGATCACTGTCACCAAAGAAGAGAGAAGGGTGACTCAGTGAAGTGGTGGGGGTGTTGGGTAAGAATTTGCCGGTTTTATCTCTGTTCCTACGAGGCATGAAATGGAAAGGCTTTTGATTGCTTTTTGTTTTTTTTTTCTCTGGCACCTGCAAAACTGAAAATAGATTGAACTGCAACTAGCTATCTTGCTGAAATGAAAATGCGGAATTGAAATGAAAGCAGGAAAGGACTAAGCTATGTTGCTCAAATGAAATTGCAGGAATGAAATGCTAGTCTACGCTTGCAGAATTGAAATGCTAATCTACGCTTGCAGAATTGAAATTGCAGAATTGAAATGCTAATCTACGCTTGCAGAATTGAAATTGCGGAATTGAAATGCTAATCTATGAAAGCAGGAAATATCTACTTTACTTTTGCGGAAATGAAATTGCAGAATGGAAATGAAATAAACTATTTAGCAGAAGGCGAGTGTAGGAAAATAGAAGAAAAGCAACAATCACCAATACTCTGACGCTTCCCCGGCAACGGCGCCAAAAATATGGTGGGCTCCAGTATTGCAGCAATAATGCTACAACTCTTGGGACTCCCTTCTTTACTTTTATCAACCCGGTAGTTCGTAACAAACTTGGAAGCGACGATGCTGTATGCACAAGTACTAGCTCTTCCCGCAACTGTCACTTGGTCAGCTGGCACAGGTCCGCTAGGGGCTTAAGCCAACTTCTATGAGCTCTTATAAGAAGCTTTTTAACTGATGGATGGAAGCTAACTCAAAGGAAGCTGATCTACTTGCAGAAAGAAACTGAAAGCCAAAAAGTAACATAAGCCCTAGCAAACCCTAATTCTACCAGCTAGTCCTACTGATGCAAAGGAGAGAATGCAAACTATTAAAAGAGATGCCATTACTTCTATGAAGGTAAAATGCACATGTCTAGGCTACCTATATCTGAAGGAAACATCTTTTTGTATTTTTTAATAAGTTATTAGAATTATCATGCATGTGTTTTAACTGGCTTTTTACTGTGCAGGGGTGGATCAAGGAAGAGAAATGCTTGGAAAAGGTTGGGAAGGTTCAGAGAGGGTCTAAGGAGTCCCTAACACTCTTCTGGAGAGTTTCACAAAGTTTGGCTATCCAGCAACCTCATTTGTGAGCTTCTACAGGAAGTCTACAGGGGTTCTATAGGATGTTTCAGGGATTTCTACAGGATGTTCAGAAATTTCTACAGGATGTTTTAAGATTGGATTTTGGAGGATGGGTGAGTGAGGTAGGGTGCATGAATGGATAGGGAGGTAGGGTAGGGGCCTGAAATGACCTAGGGACTGATGGATGGAGTGGTGAGAGGGTGTGGAAAGCTGGCTTGGCTTAAAGAAGGCTAAGACAATGGAGGAGCCAGAAGGTAGGGTTACGTGGGCAGAATAATAGTTGTGAGACGAGGATCCTAACTAGGAGATGGAGTAGCTAGCCTGGACGAAGCTCAGGTGGATGAGAGAGAGGTGGAGATGCCCTGCACGGTGTACACTTAACCAAATCAACTAAGTCCTGCACACAATCGAAATCTTAGCTAATCTAATCTAACTGTCAATGAAACAAATGAACAACAGCTTTATTCATAAAGAGAACCATGTACAACACTTAAGCAAAGAAACATTTCAAAAGGTTTGAATGCATGACTAACTTCTACAAATGAAAACATTACACCAAAGATTGCATGGTCAAGCAAACTAGTGTTTTTGTTGGGCAACACTGTTTCTGCAATTCCAGCCCTTGATCCAATAAGGGAGAGGAGGAACTGAGAGTGTTGTCAACCCTTTTTTCTTGGAGCTTTATCTGTTATTATCCTACCAATCTACTCTACACATCTGAAGCAATTCTATTTATCAACAGTGACCTATTTAACCAACACAACTAAATCTTGCTCAACAGAAACACGTTTCAAATGCATAAAAGGAAAATCACGATGCATAAAGAAAAGATAACAATACAAAGAAGGAGGCCCTAGGCTCTCAGGTTGGGCCCAACCCCGAGAGCTATGGATCCTATAGAAAACTCAGAGCTGATATCAAATCTGACTGCTTCTCATTATCAAAAAATAATCATAAGTCAAGAGTTATGCCAACAATGGCTACAAGAGAACAAAATGGAGCTAGCAGCACTGTAGTGCAAAGTATGCAAGAGTTTTCCCAAAAAAGTCCCTCACGAAGGCTGAGGCCTTAACATTTATACACCACGAGGCCCTAGCTGGCCTCCTAAATCTATGGGACTTGGCTGCCCAAACTGTGAGTGAACAACTCCTTCCAAAAATCTGTTTGGCTGCCTTCTAGATCCGGTTTTGGTGGCCTTTGGAGCTCGGAGTTGGGGGTGAAGATCTCGAGGGAGGCTATTTAATGCCATAGGCAACCCCCCACAAATCCTTAACCCAAGCTTGGCTGTCTCCTAGCCCATGACTGCTCGGTTTTGCTCCAACATGTGTCAAAAAAACCTGAAATGAGCATGCGTTAGCCACCTAGGAAAGTGACTACCCTTATTCATACAAATGACATAAACATACTAAAAAATAATGCATAGGTTATGAAAAATGAAGGATTGAACAAGGATAATTAGGCCAAATGAGCCCAAAATGTTACCAAATTTGGGGCTCATCACTCGCAGGGAATGGTTTTCACATCCTTGGCTCTCCCAACTCATTACTCAATTACAGGCGGATCCAAATTCCACCAAGGGCTACTCGTGGCAGGATGATATTATTCGCTATAAGGACAGAGTCATAATATCACCAACATACACCCTCAAAAGCCGCATTTTGGCAGAATTGCACTCATCCCCCATTGCAGGACATTCAGGCTTTCAGAAGACATATGATCGCACTAGAAGATCATTTTTTTGGACAGGCATGAAAAAGGACATCCTTACTTTTGTAGCAGAATGCGATGTCTGTCAACGCCACAAAGGGGAGACAGTCAAAGCACCAGGCACATTACAACCGTTGCCCATCCCGGCATCTATATGGACGGAGGTTTCTATGGATTTCATTACAGGTCTTCCAAAGTCAGGAAACAAGTCAGTCATCATGGTGGTTGTGGACCGACTTTCTAAGTATGCTCATTTCTGCACCCTACCCCACCTATTTACACCGACTTTGGTTGCTCAATTTTTCATGGATCAGATCTTCAAATTGCATGGCATGCCCACTTCTATTGTGTCTGATCGTGACCCGATCTTCACCAGTAATTTTTGGAAGGAACTCTTCAGGCTACAAGGCACCCAACTAAAACTCAGTACTTCCTATCATCCACAAATGGATGGTCAAACTGAAGCCGTCAACAAATGTCTGGAAACCTACCTTAGGTGTTTCACTTCAGAAAAGCAACATCTATGGGTACAGTGGTTGCCTCTAGCTGAATGGTGGTATAACACCAACTATCATGCCACCACCAAAGTGACTCCCTATGAAGCAGTTTATGGTCAACTCCCTCCTTCCCCTACTTCTTATATCAAGGGGTGCTCCAAGGTACAAGCAGTGGATCAACTCCTACAAAACCGCACAACCATGCTCGCCCATCTTAGAGAGAATCTTCATCAAGCTCAAAACCGCATGAAGCAACAGGTAGATCAGCATCGCTCAGAGCGCCAATTTCAAGAAGGGGATCAGGTATTTTTGAGGTTGCAACCATATAAGCAAACTTCACTCAAAGACAAGGGTTGTCATAAACTATCTCCAAAATTCTACGGACCATATCAAGTACTTCAGTGCATTGGAGAAGTGGCCTACAAGCTAGCTTTGCCACCCACTGCAAAAATCCATCCAGTTTTCCATGTCTCATGCCTTAAGAAAGTGATTGGGAACAATTGCAGAATTCAAACCAGTCTACCTGAATTGGATGAAGAAGGGTCAATCTGGCTCCAACCTGAATAGGTCCTAAACACACGAGAACGGCACCTGCGTGGCCGCATGATCAGGGAAGTCCTCGTCAAGTGGAAAGACACCTCTCTGGAAGATGCAACCTAGGAACTAACCACTATTCTTCAGCAGTTTCCGCAGCTTCAGCCTTGAGGAAAAGGCTATTCTTAAGGGGGATGGCATGTTATGGTCCCACCCTAACCCCCTTATTTATGTAGTAGGATCGAGTCATAGTTATAGTTAAGTAAGGAGTCAATAAAGCCCATATTAATAATTGTAAGTGGTTAACCTGCAATTAATGACGGGACCACAGTTAGCTGCAAATGGGCCATGGTATTAGATAGATGGTATTAATAAGAACCATGGTATTGATCTATGGTATTGCATGTATGAGTCATATATAAAGGATAGAGACTTCCTGCGAGGAGCATCGTGTATTATTTTGTAATCGAGCTCTGCTCTATTGGAGGTTGCCCCCTTGAAGAGGCAAGTGAACATTGCTTTCTAAACAATAAAATACTTGCTGTTGTTTCTCACTATTCTATGTTCTGGGTATATTTCTTCGCATATTTTGTATTCTGGTATTGTCCTGCAGGTTAAGAGCATAACACACTAAGCTGAGTCGCATCATCCAGGATGTAATTCAGTGTGAAATATTGCTCCATTTGTGTTATCCATGCGGCCGGGTGAGAGCCATCAAATTTATACATGTCCAGCTTGGGTGGTCATAGATGGGATTGTTGGTGGGTGCCAAAGAGGTGAAGAGACTGGCTAGACTCACCCTCAATGTTTACATTGCCAATAGATGCTTCCGCGCATTCCTCCACCTTGCCTTTAGAGAGTGTTTCATTTAAGGTCTTCAGCTACAAGATAACATCTTGCAATTGTGATTCAAGGCTTTCAATCCTCTCATTGGCCATAGCTTGAGCTCTAGTTTGTACCATGCACTCATCCGGTGTACTGGAAATTTGGGACCGCCCGAAATTTTTGGCACTAACAATTGAATGGTACCACCTTGCTCAGCTCGTCGACCTAATTCTTATGGGCTAAGTCACCAATAAGTGCCTCGGGGTGTATCAGACTTTTTTTTTTTTCTTACTCCGAATGGAGTTTTACTCCTTGCTTAGGAATACTATAGTAGCCGAACCCCAGAAATGTCAATGCTACCCAAAGTCCTGCGAAAATCACGCCCAGGTATAGGAACCCACACAATTAGTCAGATCTGAATGGTATATCTGATGGATATGAGAGATCTGAATGGCTGATCTGATAGATCTCGACGACAGAACTGATTGCTGCTGCAGATCTGATGGATCTAATACATTTGAATTGCTGATATGATAGATCTGAACGGTGGAACTGATTGCTGCTGCTGCGACAAAACCCCACTTGCAAGATCTGATCTGGAAAATATTATGCGTGATCTAGAGATAGAGAAGGGAAATACGGTCTCCAGGAGTGTCAGGTGCTATAGATTGCAATATACATAAGGGTATGACAGTAGTACTCGACCCAATTTTTCAGGGCACTAACCGAGGAGGATCAACCGTACCCTTAGCCGTACAACCCAACTACCCTATCATACGCATGAGTAATCTCTCCGAGTGCTGTTCTCGGTGTACTGTAGCAGCAGGATGGCCGTCGGTTTATCTATGGTGAGGTTTCAAGGGAGCTAGGGGCCTTCCGATATACCCAAAAGGTACTTGGAAGACAATCCATGCGCGGTTCTGTCTAATGTGCTACTACTCGAAGGGGTACCCACAGGGGTTACAAGAGAGTCCAACAAGCATGAACACCTCTTGTATTTCCTATGTGCATGCCTTCCCAAATCCACAGGTTATGCGCTCAACGACAGATCCCGTGGTTTAAAGACGCCGGAACACATCTCTACCTAAATTTTTTTTTTGCTAAAACTTGGAGATCCCACTGGCCATGGAAAGTACTCTGATACCACTTGTTATGCTCTTAACCTGCAAGACGACACCAGAATACCAAAGATGCGAAGAAATATACCCAGAGCATAGAACAATGAGAAATAACAACAAGTATTTTATTATTCAGAAAGTAATGTTCACTTGCCTCTTCGAGGGGGCAACCTCTAATAGAGCTGAGCTCAATGAAAAAATAAGACACGATGATCCTCGAGGGGAGTCTCTATCCTTTATATATGATTCATACATGTAATACCATGGGAAAATACCATGGTTCTTATTAATACCATCTATCTAATACCATGGCCCATTTGTAACTAACTGTGGTCCCTTCATTAAATGCGTGTTAACCACTTACAATTATTAATATGGGCTTTATTGACTCTTTACTTAACTATAACTATGACTTGATCCTATTACAATAAATAAGGGGGTTAGGGTTGGACCCTAACACCAGGTTGGGATGCGAATCCAGTCCATGAGATGTTGTGGCTAGGTGTATTTGTAGTATGTGACTTCAGTCCAGAGGTCCTATGAAGTGAGAAAGGACCATCCCATCTTAGCTGCTAGTGCATGTGAAAATGCTGAGAGGTATTTTAAGCCCCGCCCTCCCCATTTTTTTGGTAGAGTGATTTGCTTCCAACCGACCCATGGATAGGGCTTTCCCTCTTTATATCCATTCCAAAGGAATCTGCAGCAAATCTTCTGTATGTGGGCAAGAATTCCTTAAGGGATCCAAGCCAACGTCATCTAGTTTATAGGGGTGGCTTCCAAGACAGATTTTATGAGGACAAGGTGACTTGCACTTGAGAGGAATTGATGATTCCAGTTTTCAACCTCTTCTCAATCTTAATTACAATACAAATCCAATCCGCAATGCGATAGCAATGGGGCTTGAGCTGGAACCCCAGGTATTTGAGACCATCCTCCAAGTGATGCTGTTGGAAAGGAAAGAATTGGAGTGCAATTATGGATTCCTGGGGGGATGTATATGAGAGGGTGATGATGGATTTTGTATGATTGGCTTCCATGTCGGTGGCTTTAGAAAAGAGCTTGAGAATGTCATGGAAAGTAGATGAGTCCCGTAGGCTGCCATTAAGCAAAATAAGGACATCATCTACAAAAAGAAGATGGGTGAGGTGGCAGAGGTCATTCATTTGTATCCCATGTAATCGTCCCTCCCTCTTGACTGTTGCAATGAGTTTGTTGAGGCCCTCCATAACAATCAGGAAGAGAAGTGGGGAAAATGGGCATCCTTGCCGAAGGCCTCTCTCAGCATGAAAGAAATGCGAGGCAGTGCCATTAATGAGGACATTGAAGGATGCCGAGTTAATACAACACATGATCCAGTTGATGAAGGGAGGAGGAAAGCCTAGATGGGTGAGGATCATTTTGATATAAAGCCAACTGACCTTATCAAAAGCTTTGGCAAGATCAATTTTGAGAATGGCTCCTTTGATCTTTTTGTGATTGATAGAGTGTAGGGCTTCTTGTGCAGTTCCAACAGCTTCATGTATTTGTCTGTTCTGAAGAAAGGCAAATTGTTCAGAGGAGATGTGTCTAGACAGGATGGGATGGAGCCGATTTGCAATGATCTTGGCTATGATTTTGTACAAGCAGTTACAGAGGGAGATAGGCCGAAAGTCATTGAAGGATGCAGGGGAGTCAGATTTAGGGATTAATGCAATGAAAGTAGAGTTTATGGCCTCATACATACGCCCAGTTGATCTGCATTCTTCCACCACCTTAAGCAAATCAAGTCCAATGAGTTCATAAAAGGCAAGGAAGAATTCAATAGTCCATCCATCTGGCCCTGGACTCTTGTCTTTCTTGAACCATTTTAGCATTCCTTCTAGCTCCGCCTGTGTGACCGGGGAAATGAGATCCTCGATCGAGTCCTCATCCACAAATCTGGGGAAGTGCCTTGCAATTTGGACAATTTCAGCAATGGATGCCTCTCGGGGGGCCATGAAGAGATGTCTGAAGTGTGAATTCCCCAGATGTGAGAGTTGTCTGAAGGTAGTTGCTATGCTTCCATCTTCCATAGGCATATGCCAGATAGTATTGGAGATTTTCCTTCCTTTTGCATAATTTTGGAAAAACTTTGTGTTTTCATCCCCTGCTTGTAACCAGATTGCTCGGCTTCGGAGAATTATGTTTTCCCCAAACACTGCAACCAAGTGTTTTTTTACCCAGATGAGTTAGATAGGGATTGGTGGTTCGTATTAAGACACTACCCTAGCTCGTAACATATTTTTGAGAACAACAATGTTTTTTTTAAGAAAATATATTCACATTATATTAACAGATGAGAAATTACATAGAATACAACCAAGGGTGTGTTCTCTGCCTCATAAGGAGGAAACTAGAGAGAAAGAGCCGAAGGGATCTGCGCTAGTTGGGAGAAACTAGAGCCTTGCAGTTTCGTTGTTGGCATTACAAAACAACTATTGATTAAACTCATGCATTTGAGAATTGAGATAATGTAGTTGTTGCATGAAGTAACAAAATGATGCATAGTGTGCCAAATAAAAGGAGCGTAGACGAGCCACGGGGCTCTTCTGTGCAGTTTTCCAAGAAGGTGTGCCAATGATCCATAGGTCTCCAACTTGTTCGCCTTTGAGGTGGTGGAATAAAGGTGATTTACAAATAAATAAAAACGTGGAGAGAGATCCAACCTGAGAGTTTCCATGTCGCCTAGATTTAAATTATGTTGCACTGAAACTACATTATATCCACATTGGAAACACATTACATTTGGGTAGTTCCATGAGCCTGCATATTCTTGTATCCACTGGGTTCTCTTCGAGGATGAAGCAGCCCCAGGGGTTGGGGTGAGGAGGAGATAGAGGCATGTCGACCATTGAAGGGACGAGAGCCTGGGGAGGAGGGGGATGAGCTATAGGGGCACAAGGAAAGGGAAGGGAGGAGGAGCCAACTAACGGAGAGTGGGATGGGGAAGGGGATGGGGAAGGATAGGAGGGGATGTTGGGTAGAAAATTCAGGTGTAGCACTCTAGAAAGATGCCTAAGAGAGGATACTCCATGGATCTGATTAGCAGAGAGCTTAACAATCTGGGCAATGACTTTCTTTTTTTCTTTGGTGCGTTCCTTTACCTAGCGCGCAAGGATATCCTTGAGAGCCCAAAGTGTTGGGTAGCCCCGTCACAATTCAACTTCCTCCATAACTAGGACTTCTCTGTGTATGGATTTAGGAATCCCATTGTCAAACATGGTGGCAATAGTAGCATCATCAAAGTTGGTGGGAGGGAACCCGTGACCTCTCCCTCTACCGGGTGCATGCCTCTTCCCATTTCTCGATTCATGGTCATGCAGAGCAAGTTTATAGACACGATGCTAAAAAGTTTGCTAAAGAGAATGTCAGAAGGAGAATGTGGTCTGTCGAGGGGAATGAACATGGGGATGAGAAATTTAATGGCGGGGCGTAGGGATGGGGGGATCCCATACTAGGGTAGCTGGCTCACAGGAGCGGGGGGTGTGAGGATGGTGAGCCAAGTGGGAATTGTAGGCTAGGAAATTTGGAGTGAGAGCCTATGATCACGGGGCCACCTAGATTCGGGGATTGAGAACAACAATGTTATCATGCCAAGCGAGGAAGATAGTCAAGGTGATGACAATGGAGAGCGATATGAACTTGTGTTATTTCATAATTTATACTATTGTTTTCTATATTTTACTAATTATATTTTTTTTATTCATCTTGTTGGCATTTTATATAATCGATAAGATTCAAAAATGTTTTTACAAGTTTTTTTATTTCCAATTGTGTAATTTATAATTTAAAAATTAAAATTAACATATTTGTTTAATTCTAATTTATAATAGACTTCTTCTATAGGATTTGGATAGACATTGGGATGGATCAAAATATTGTAATTCTAAGCATGAGCTATCAATTTTGTATTGTTTTGCTGTACTTTTGTGACCCCAACCATATATTTCTAATATAAAACATTTTCTACTCTTGATAATATGAAAGTCCATTTTGACTCCTAAATGTGTGCAATCCATTAAGAATGATTATTTATAACTATATTTTTTTAAGATATCAATCAAATATACTCATTATCTCCTTTCTCAAATGACATTGTGAGCATCAATCTAAAATAACTCAGAAAGTGATAGAAAATGGAGAGTGAAAATCATATCTGTGTTATATATGTGTACTAATAGGCCTACTAGAACCATCATCAAAGTTTTTCAATATAGTAAAATAACCACCCTTATTTTCACTATGCAACATATCTCTATAAACATAAATGCTTACAACACGGTGCACAATATCTATGATAATAAAGATTCAAGGTGACAATCCTTCTCAAATAGGAAAATGAGAAGAATATCCTAAAAATGATAAAATACACCATGGAATTGAAATTGTATCCACCTTATTGGTTTACAAATGTCATACATAGTGATGCCAACCCATAAATTCATTAACACGTCTATAAGAGGCTTGATATATACATTCATATCTTTTACTTGGTACTTAATTATTTGAAATTACGCATAATTACTACTATGATATATACATATAACATATTATGCAACAAACAAGACAAATGAAAATATTACAATATTCAAAAAATTAATGCAAACAAATACCTAGAGAAATTAATGTCAACACAATGTGCTCCCTCATTATTGACATCTAAGGAGGAAGGTTATTATTGATAAAAAAAATCAGCCACACTGAGTAAATAGACATGAGCTCTCCAAATGGATTAACACCATCAACTACTAATAAAAGCCTAAAATTATGGGGTTCATTTTTAAAATGTGGCCATTTTCCCTCAAGTTCTCTAAATGCATAACCATCTGTAGACATTTGAAGAAAACCATCTTCACTCCTCTTCCGTGCATGGAAATCATAAAATTTTCCATGCTTTCACACCTGAACAATTGTTGCAAATGTAGAATTTTGGGAATATGACAAAGAACCTTTTGAGGCATCTTTTTTGTTATTTGATCAATTCAATATCTACTGTTGTTACATTTCAGACAAATTGTTTTCAATGCATGTTGTCCATAATATATAATATGATAATTAGGACATGCATCTATATCTTGAGACTCCATTCTAATGTATTTCATAACAACACATAAATCTTGGTATGTGCGAGGTAACTCATTTGGAAATGGTAACAAAAATTCACCTAACAATCTAGTACAACATAAAAGATCAATAGTTAATGTAAACAATATTAATCATAAATATTGCATTCTTATTTTACACATTAACTAACACTCGAAGAAAAGGAAAATAAATCAACCTTTCACGTGATGAAACATATTACATTATACCTTAGGATCTATATCATACAAGTGTTTGAAAAACCATTCAAAAACTTTATGTTCACCAACAATAATGTAGTAGAGAGAAACATTTCTCTTAAGCCTCCATAAAGTCGCATCGCTTCCTTCTTCAGCACATGTTTATCATCACAAAAAACATCTTTATTCTTTGCATTGACGCCAAGCACATCTTGGATCAATTGATTTGTCCCATCATATGGAACTATCATGTCATGTTCTTGCATATGATCATTATGATCTCAAGCTTCAATATACGCTCCATCTTCCTCAATTTATAGAACACCATTTATAGCACTAATACTTGGTGCAATATTAGAATCAACATACCTAGGGGGCCATGATGACCTAATAGTAATTTCAAATAATCATGTGAAATAATTAGTTTGTAGAACAAATATTATAACAATAAAAACATTTACAAATATGATTAATATAAATAAAATATATATAATAATTCATAAATAGAATAAGCTTACCATTGGAGATATTATTTCCCCACTTCAATGTGCCCATTCTTCCTATAATGTCTATCAACTATTTCATATAAAATTCTCCATGGATGTTTGCACCTGCAAGAATTGCAAGGGCAATAATATTTCCCATCATTGACCCATTTCAGATTAGTTGATCCCCATCTAATGTTTTTTTACATTCTTCCCACAACCACAAAGCTATTATACAAAACAAAATCTGTTTTTCTCTCGCAAAAAAGACCTTATAATCTTTCACAATTATTGTAGTTATAGAAAAGATGTCACAACATCTCTTACCATATGAGGTATATATATATATATATAATCACAATTGTGTTGATAGATGATTAGTCAAAATAAAAGATGACATGTACAATAAACAATCACATTAACCTCGAGTTTGAAAAAACCATATTTCATCGCAACTGTGACAACTAATGTCTATCATCGTAATTTTGGCATAATACATTGTCGTATAACTTGTTACGAACTGTTTTTGTTGTATTAATTGTGACACATGACAAATAATATGCCGCAATTATGACACACAACAAATATGTCATCATAAGTGCGACAAACATGAGCACCAAAACTAAAAAAATGACATTTTTTCTTAATCGTTGTGACAGAATGGGCCATACCATCAGACTATGTAAATGCAATTTATTCCTATATGTAGTAGTGAAACAACAATAGATACATACAAATCCCATTTTTTGAATATATTTTTTGGCGTTCATGAATAAGTTCATTGTAAACTTAATACAAAACTTAGGAAAATACTAGAGATGTCATGCATTTATACATAATAGTTTAAGGAAATGTTCGTGGATACAAACCTAATGAGATCAAAGGGTATATGTTTATATATACTAGAAAAAAGATAACTATGAGGTATAAATGATTACATGCATGAAATAGGAAGGAAGACTTAGAAGAAGAGAAATTTAATTATGGAAGTCGATCTCTAATTCTTGATTGAGTGAAGGAATCATGATTGGAGAATTAGATCACTAGTACTGGAACACATTCTTAGCTTCTAAACTTGATTGGTATCAACAATAATTACGATTTAACAATACCAAAATTTTATTCTAGATGTATGAGTATAGATAGAAATTAAGACTATTTATAAAAGAAAGACATTAAGTTATTTACACAAATAGGCTTTATGAACTTATGTTTGTAAATATAACTAGATATTGTTTATTACAAAATTTTTGTACATGCAAAAAGTATAGCATCAATGACCATGTTCTGGTTATGAATATGTCAAAGGGAATTGAATAAATATTTAATCTTTCTATAACATGAATGTTAAACCTACTAATTGCTTATAATTTAAAAAGGAATATGGGTAGTGACAATAAATGAGAAATAAATCGAAGCCTATCTAATAAGTTACTAGTGTGAAAAAGGGTTAATAAATTTAACTCTCCAAAGATACGAGATTTAGCAATTATTCAAATATTGTAAAAATAAATACTTATGTTATATGAAAAAAAGAGAGAGACATATTTTTATAAATATTATCTCTATTTGATAAATATCACCCTCGACTTCATATGGAAGAGACCGTATAAGTATGGAGGAAGAATATATCAGTGAAGAGATCCTATTTTAGTAAACACCATTACTTGAATGATCGCATAAATATATTCTTAGAAAACGTAGGTGGGAATAATTTATATAAAAATTTGGATTCAAATTAAGAGCAAGGGAAAACCAGCGTGGCTGCCAGGCTTATTAAGCCTTGAACTAACTGAACAATTATAGGGCCAAATGCCAAGATAATTATATTGAAAAAGAGCCAATTAGTTCGTAAAACAATTTAATTCGATTGTATTAAGGGCAATAAAACATGAACCATATATATATGGTGTTTCTTTAAGGGTAACCAGAAATATCATAAAGTTGATATGATAGCCATTTTTTGTATTAGACAAACAAAAAGATTATATATTGTTGTGTAGACAATCCTTTCTGCAGACATAAACGATCCCTCTAGTCATATGGGAGGATCTAACATCTACATAAGACAACTATATGTAAACTTTCCTAGTTTATACCAGAAAACACAAAGAGGATAGATGACCTACCACACTCTAATGCTAACATCCGTTGGTGTCTTCCTTTATTCTTTCATTTCCAAGCTCAATCTCCTATTCACCATTATGGATGAATACCTGCAAGGAATATCACATGGAGACAACAAACACATACATAGAAAAATTCATTCCAATATAAACCATGTAACAAATCAAGGAGTATTACACTAAATGAGCAATAATTGACACATTTATGGAAAGCAAACACATAATGTATTATTAATAGATGGTAAAGGGAGCATTACAACCACTTAAGCCTTGATGTTGGAAGCCTCCTTTAGGTGAGTTTCCAAGTCCTAGCCTTAAACTTCAAGAACTCCTTTATCCTTAGCAAAATGGGCAACAATTGGACATAGTTCAGAAGTAGAATGGAAACCAACCCTTAGTGGAAGGTGGGAAATTAATTTATAGGGAAGGAGAGGGAGTTGAGGATCCATGAAAAGAAGGAGGAGTTCCACATCTCAAGGGAGAGATCCATGGAAAGAGGCTCTAGGGCCAAGAATGGTATGTCTCATTCCAATCTTCATCTACCTGAAACAACATCGTCATTCTCGAGCTTTCTAGTAAGAGAAGCTTCTCCTCCATTTTGGGAAAAACTGCCTGAAGAGGAACAATGTGGATTTTCCTGATAAAAGTATGACATTTAGCACAAATTTTGACCATTGAAGTCACGCTGAAGACCCTACCAACATGGATTTTCCTGATAAGAGTAGCGTAGGGGTTGCAAAGCAAGGTTTTTGGCAAGTTCTTCGGAATTATTCCAAGGCAAATTTTCTTCCTTTTCTTTAGGGATATTATTCTGATAACCACAAACATGTTTCATGGTGAATAGATTTTTTGCGAAAGCTTTCATCATTTTATGATGCTTGTGTCATTGACAACACATAATGCGACACTTCAGAATATGAGATTGGGAGTGTGACAAAATATTGTGTAATAGATGCCCCCTAAAGCATGAAATCGGAATGGGAAGTGATGGCTGAGGTGCTTTATAAGAAAAGGAAAGGACTTAGAGAACCACCATCAAGAGACCTACAAATCAAACATAATACAATATCTCTGACATCTCTAATATAAGTATGCCTGAAAATACATTTTTGAGTAGGCATCTAATAATACATGTATCCACAGCATGGATGCAGCCATCGGAATAGAAAGGATCATGCTTACAATCATGAATAATTAATAACTCCATGCAGCTTGGATTTATCAAACGAAACCCAAGGTCTTTATCTTTGTCTCGATGCAACCAAAGGACAAATCCCACCATGTGAATAGATGTATCGAAGTCGAACATGGTAGAAGCCACCTGATTCCTGGTCAATGATGTAAACCGTTACCAAGCATGAGAGAAATCACCAATGATGATGATGGCTCTCAAGGTACAACAACACAATCCATGAGTGTGAACAATGAAACTGAAGTTGAACACTCGCATATCATTCCATCAAAGGCCAGTGATGTGAACCTATTGTTGAATACGAAGAACCTACCATTGAGGCATGCAAGCTCCAAGGTACTAAAAGGGAGTTCTAGATCATATTCGTAGATAATGAGCTGGAGTCAACAGGAGGTGATCTATCGAAGGAGGGCTTTCCACATCATCAACACAAAACATAGGATTTTACAGATTTGTCAAGAGTGTTTCAAGATTGTTGCAGAAAAGTCGATTAGTGTATAAGTGGTTTGAAGTGACGATGGGACTTCTCTTGAACATATCAACGACACGAATCCGAAATTTGGCATCATTTGACTTAACATAGGATCAGAGGTCATGGTGACAATAGTAAATAATAAGATGAGGGGAAAATGGATGACCAAAACCCAGTATGGTAAGTGATGAAGTGAGGATAACCCAACCTGACAGAGATACATACAAGTGTCATGTTCAAGAGCGACATGCTGCCTTTTATAAAAAATATAGGATATAAGTTTCCTTCCTTTTCCCCTCACTATTTCTAGTGAGTACCTCTTTATTTTTAATCTCAAACTTGAAGAGGATACCATATGCTTGTCATATAAGTTCATCCTTTGGATGAATCCATCCTAGTGTTTTTATCAAGCCCCAGGAAGGAGTAGCTCGGTCTCGTCACGGTGAAAATTTATTCATCGTTTCAGTTTTACGAGTCTGTCAGAAGGGTAGCTCGATGTCTTTTTCATATTAAGAGGGTTTGAAAAAGAGGTAAAAAGAAAACCCTAGATGTCCCTTTTCGTAGATAGTCTCTCGAATTCAAAAAGGTAGAAAACAATATTCAAGAGAACCTCTTGGCCACGTGTGACTAAGGTATTCCTTTTTCATAGGTAGTCTATCTCAGTCCAGAAAAGGGTTAAACTTATAATGAGTAGATGTATTTTCATTTACTTTTATGAGTTCAAAAATATAAGTGTTCGACAATCTTTTCATATTTCGAGAGTAAGAAAAGAGCTGAAAGATTATTCTAAGGGTGTTCCTTTTTCATTTATTTTTTATGAGTTCGAAAAAGTGAAAAATTAAAACTCGATAGCTCATCCAAAATCAATTACCGTCGCCAATTACTAATAACCTGTTGATGCATATGTAAAAAAACATTACCCAGTTCGAGAAAAATACACAAATATAGGTAAAAATATGCCCTAAATGGTAAAATTACTTAAAAAGGTTTATATAAACCCCAAAAGTAAACATAAAATTACCATTTGTCATTTTGTGAATTGGAGAGATCATTTTTCCCTAAATTTCCCCAATCTTCAGGTGAGGAGTGTGGTTGACCCAGGGCACCATTCGATGAACTATCTATCATAGGTAAGAGATCTGTCCTTCCTCTGCAATTTAGTAGTAATTTCAAGTAATTTAACCCATATAATAGATAGCTAGGATGGTTTGAATAAAACATGAGTCGAGGGTGGTCAACACAGATTTTACCCATTGGGATCACCCTACCCTCCCTGAGCATAATAGTGCCATTGCACTGGAAGTTGCAAAAAAATATGGGGGTAGACACGCTAGTGCTGTGAAACAAAATTTTCAATAGAAATCCAAAATTACTGATTGTTTTGCAAATTTTCCTCCATGGCACCCGATTAGAACCTTGTTCATTGATGTTTTATAGGTTATTTGCTGGAGAAATTGGTTATTGAGTGGAAAGAAAGAGGTCATGAAGAAAAATATCACCAAGCATCACAGGATCTAAATTTCATAAGGGATCTCCGTGCATGTGGATTGCTTAAATTCTTTCATACCCCTAGGATCAGAGCCCATGTGGAGCTATTTCAATTCTTGGTAGGATGGTGGGATGTAGACCACTAGATGTTCATAATAGGGGACTAAGAGTTTGACATAGAAGTTGCAAACTTGTAGACATATAATTTATCACTGGTTTGTCTAAGAGAGGATGGCGAGTTCAATTGTCTAATTCTCATGCTAGAGGAGAAAGCACTAACATGCTAATAGCTAGACATTTCCATGGTTTTGCAAGACAAAAAGTGGGAAGATAAACATCAAAACTGTCACAAATATTCCATTGAGAACAATTCTATATGCTATAGCTCAAGTAGTTGGGGTCTAGGATTTGCATGAGGCGAGAAAATCCCACTTTTAGTATGGAGTGGATTGCCTTAGTCCATATGTGTTCAACTAGTGTGAAAGACTACTAGTCAATATGAAAGACCAACTCACCAAGTTCAAGACAGGTAACCTCAAACAATTTAGATAGGGATCGATTTTGGTGACATTCTTTCTAAAGCTTGTTTCATTGTTCATATATCAGTAGGTGGAGGTAGACACTCTTGGACCCTAAGATCCACTTTTATTGCAGTGGGGAGAGTTGGTACCTCATCATGGATGTGGGAAACAAATGTCCTTTCCACCTGCGTTTTTGTATGTCTACATCAACAACTCATCATAGTGGATGATTGTGTTGGGTGTGTGTTATATTATTTCCACGATTAGCCCCATGTGCGAGGGGTTCACAGGGGGGGAAATAGCCCCCCCTGTCGGGGGGTTTGTAGCTCGGAATTTTTTTTGGACCCTGTATTAGGTGGGCAAACATACCTATGGTTTTTTGCATGGTTTTTGCACATGGTTTTTGGCATGATGGTTTTCTGTCCATGGTATTTTTGTAGATTCAATCAAGGGAACTATGGTTATGTTATAATCTAGGATTAATGAATGCTTCAACATGTATATATATGTATTGTAACATTGAAAGGAATATAATGAAAAATCAATCTGGTAGTCCTGATTTTTGGATCTAGGAGAAAATCTTTGTGTATATCTATTTTATGTTTTATGCTCTCGCCATTGTTTATTTTCTGAGTTTAGAATTCGTATGTAGGTAATTTCTGTATGTGTTTAAAACCTACAGATTGGGCCTATACTGGGATAGATTTCTGAGGAGATCTCAATCTCCCACTACCACCTAGAGCGAAGTGGAATGACTCAGGTAAAGAACTATTTTTTAAGATTTTCAATTTTTTTGATGTTTTTTAATTATGTGAACTGAGATTGAGACTTCTGATACTTTGCATATGTGGGACCAGTGAGACCTCTAGAGGTTTCTCTAATAGCGAGCAGGGTGGCATGGCAACTCGAGGATGCACCATATGTTGAGGGAGCCAATCCTATGGTGGAGGTGGAGCACAATCTAGAGGCCTTGACTAAAGGCATTCCAGATTATGCTACTATTGATGATGTTCCACTTCAGTATTAGAGGCATACCATGGGAGTGTCAACTATACTGCGTCGACTATTGGGACGAGTTGTTAGGGATGTATCATGCTATCATGAGCATCATGTTGGTGGATAGACATGTCTCCAGTCTTATTTTTTGCACTTATGTAGGCTCAAGAAGCCATGTGCCTTAGAACACAAATTTTGATTTTTGATGTAAAAGACATTTTGCAAACTCTATGTATATACATGTTTTACCTTATGTACCTTATGTTCCTATTGTATCATGGTTTTTCTTTTTACATATGTTGCAAATGTCGATCTAAAACATGATTAGCTAATGCATCTTTCAATGTATTTAGATGTCCTGGAATGTGTAGATATGTTATGTAATCAAAATTTCTTTCCAAGAGACAAATACACAAATAAATTCTTAAAATGTTAGGGTTTATGACGGAATATTGCTTGTTTAATTGTAATAAAATGAGTTTTGAATCAATTTTAACAACTAATGCCCTAATACCAAGAGCAATAGATTTCGACAATAGTTTGATGATCGCACTATATTCTGCTATGTTATTAGTTGTATGTCCTAAACATATACCCTGTAAACTCTCTAACTCATCAGTGGGAGCAAAGAGTGTCCACATAATGGAAGATAAATTCCATGTACTACGACAAGCACTAGCAGTGAAACTGACATAAGGAAGAGGGTTCATTGACATCTGCATATAGAGTGGAACACGCGGTAAGCAGCGGAAAACATGTTTGCAAAAATGAAAACAATCACACCAAAAGACTGCACACTAATGTACAAAGTATCTACGCAATATTAACAATAATACTTTTTTAGGTAGAGCCCATTGCGGGTCTTAGACAACTGATTTCCATCATAATCAACCAACCCATATGCACCCTTTTGTAATATGTGTTTAACAATATAGGGTCTATGCCACATGGGTTCGAACTTTTCGACACCTAATTTATTGTTATCTTGATCATACAGTAAGACCAAGTCACCTTCTCGATATGTATGAGGGGTCACGAATTTATCATATTGGGCTTTATCAAATATTTTTTGAGTCTTAATTACTAATGCGATAATTCGGCAAGTCTCGTTAAGACGTTCTAAGTAAAGGAACCTCTCTTCCTGAGGTGAAGTACCAGGAAGTAGTTCAACAACCAGATTCAATGATAGGATCTCACATTCAATGGGTAGGATGGCTTCCAAACCATAGACCAATTGGAAAGGTGTGAATTCGATTGTCATTTTAGTAGTGGTTCGATATGCCCATAAGGCTGAAAAAAGCATAAGATGCCAGTTCTTTTTATGCATCCCAATGGTTCGTTGAAGCATAGTAACCAAAACTTTGTTGACAACTTCAACTTGGCCATTATCCTATGGGTAATTTGGAGTTGAGCTATTGTGACATAAGCCCATATGAGCAGTAAGATCTGTCATCATGAATTTAGAGAAATGGGATCCATGGTTGGTGACTATGGCTTGTGGAACACCAAATCGAGCTATTACATGATTAGATAGAAATAAGGATGCAATTTTATTGTTAGCATTGTATGTAGACATCGTCTCGGTCCATTTTGTGAAATAATCCACGACAACGATGATGTAACCATGCCCCCCGACCGAGTGAGGGTTACAAGTCATGAAATCAATGCCACATTTTGCAAATGGACCAACGATAATAATTGGGTGTAAGGGAATGGGTGGGGTTCATTGTTTCTGGTTATAGATTTGGCAAGCGTGACATTTTTGTTTTTTGTACTGCAAGAATGTAATCTTTGAAGATGGAAGGCCAAAACTAGCTGACATGAAGTATATTTTGAGTTTTTGTGTATCCTAACATATGACCACCATAGGCTCTAGAGTGGTAATCATTTAAAGATTTCTCAACTTCCTCATGTGTCAAACACTGTCGAAGGACTGAATCCACACCATGACAGTATAAGGTATCCCCAAAAATATGATAAGGTTGGGATTGGTACTAATTTGGCGTCGCTCAGAGCGAGATAGCTCTGGTCTAAAAGTCTGGGTTTGGAGATATATGATGGTGTCTCCATACCAGGGCTTGCGAGTGCTGATGAGGAAGAGAGATACATCAAGAATCAATTCATCATATATGGTAGTTGTGTCAGTAGAGGGAAGATTGTAGGTTTTAACCTTGTACAAAAATTACCTGCATACGAATTCTAAAACATAGAAAATAAATAATGCGAGAGCATAACACATAAAACATGTATACACAGAGATTTCCCCTGGATCCCAAAACTAGGACTACCAGCTTGATTTTTCATTATGTTCCTTTCAATGTTATAATATATATATTTATACATGCCGAAGCGTCCAATACCATGGACTGAAAACCATCGCATCCAAAAAACATGTGCAAAAATCATGCACAAAACCATAGGTGGGTCCGCCCAACCTAACATAGGGTCCAAAACGAAAATTTTCTGGGGCACTGCCCTGGACCCCATAAAGTGGGGTTACGGCTACACCTCAAACCCCCTGTGACCCCCCCTGCTACACAATTGACACAACGAAGGGGGGCTCTGCCCCCTCTAACCCCCCGGTTAACTATGTGGGCTAGTCGTGGAAAGAATATAACACAACCCAACATTCTCCCACTTGTTGTTTTCTTTCCACAGGGGACCAGAAGAGAGCTTAGTCATTTTTCTAGCCCTAAAATGCCCATTGACTCTCTACACCAAGAGAACTTCTCAGAGCTAACAGATTTTGTCAATGCATCTGCAGTATTCTTCAAAGTGTCCACCTTTACCAGCAACACTTTTTTGTCTTCTATCATATCCCTCACAAAGTGATACTGAACATCAATGTGCTTTGTCTTTGAATGATATGCGGGGTTCTTTGCCAAGAAAATTGCACTTTCGCTGTCACAGTCTATCCTTATAGCTTCCTGTACTAACCCCATACTTGAACACAATCTTTGCAACCAAACTGCTTCCTTGCTTGCATGAGTGGCTGCCATGTATTCTACCTTTGTAGTTGATAGTGCCACTACAGATTGTTTCTTACTCATCCAACTGACTGCACCTCCAAATAGGTTAAACACATACCCACTTGTAGATCTTATTTAATCCAAATCTCCAGCCCAGTCTGCATCAACAAAGCCATGAATATCCAACACTCTGTCCAATCTTTGTCTTCCTTGGTAGCACAAACCATAATCACTAGTGCCACGCAAATACCTGAAAACCCACTTCACTGCTCAATACTCCCACTGCATGTGCAATGTCTGGTCTAGTACAGACCATTGCATACATCAAGCTACCGACTGCACTTGCATATGGAACAAGGGACATGTCCTCTTCCTCTTCTTGTGTCTTGGGACACTGTTTAGCAAATAACCTCACACCTACAGGAATAGGAACCTTCACCGGTTTACTATCCTGCATATTAAACCTCTGTAGTATTGTCTCGACATAATTCCTCTAGTTTAACCAGAGCTTCCTCTTTGCCCAATCTCTTTTAATTTCCATGCCTAAAATATAGTTTACAACACCAAGATCTTTCATGTCAAATTTGGAGGACAATTGGGTCTTCAAATCCTGGATAATTGCTTTATCATTTCCAACCAGCAACATATCATCCACATACAATACCAGATAAATAACACGGTCACCAATTAATTTAAAATACACACAGTGATCTGCTTTGCTTCTGGTGAAGCCAAGTCCCCATATAAATGTATCAAATTTTTGATACCACTTCCTTGGTCACTGTTTTAACCCATACAGAGACTTCTTTAACTTGCATACCAGTTCTTTCTTACCCTTCACCGCAAAGCCTTCAGGTTGCTTCATGTAGATCTCCGCTTCCAGATCCCTGTGAAGAAATGCTGTCTTCACATCCATCTGTTGTACTTCAAAATCAAAAGCAGTAGCAATAGATAAAGGTAACCTAATAGAAGTTACCTTGGCAACAGGAGAAAAAATATCACCAAAATCAATTCCTGGCACCTGGGAATAACCTTTTGCTACCAATCGAGCTTTATATTTCGCCACCTTTCCTTATGCATTTGTCTTCTTCTTGAACAACCATTTGCTGCCAATGGGTTTCCTTCCAGCCGAAAACTCCACTAGATCCCAAGCCTCATTTTTGTGCAAAGATGCCATTTCATCAACCATGGCCTCTTTCCAGAGTTTTCTATCCTTTGAATCTACTGCTTCCTTCACAGTTCTGTGATCATCATCAGTAATAGATAAAGCAAAATTTGAACAGAAAGCAGATGGACTATACCTTTCTGGCTGCCTTCTTTCTCGAACTGATCTTCTTACACCCAGAGTTTGTGGCTCTTCATCTTCTGATTCCTCCTTTGCTGTAGAGTCTGATTCTTCCTCATTTAGCTCAAACTCTATCTTTTCAGGTTCCTTTGGTTGGACTTCATGTTTAATAACATCTTTTACCTCTTTGAACACCACATCTCGGTTGTACACAACCTTCCGTGTGACTGGGTTCCAAAGCTTATAACCCTTTAAACCATCCTTATACCCAATAAAGATTCACTTTTCAGATTTAATATCCAACTTGGTTCGTTTCTCCTTTGGAACATGTACATATGCATCACATCCAAATACCCTCAGATGTGAAAGAGAGGGTTTCTTACCAGTGCATACCTCTTGTGGAGTCTATTGGGACTCAGAAATGTCATATTTTCATCCACCTTTTTCTTCACTATTCCTTACATTTCATCATCCCATTAACCTTTTATCATATCATTTTCATAAATACATTTGGGTTTCACCTTCTTATTTTCCATTTTATTCATTTTTGTATTACAAGTGAATTTATGATTAAATATTAGAAAATATACATATTTTTTTATATATCTCAAGAATATGTGAGTTTTGTGATGTGTAGGAAATATGTGAAGAATTAATTCCAAGGGACTTATCAAATATCTCCTCCACCATATTAAGGAGATAATTATGCAAGCCTATTCCTAAGGAGAAAATCATGGAGGATTTGGTTGTCATATCTTATCCATATCTCCTCCACCATATTAAGGAGATAATTATGCAAGCCTATTCCTAAGGAGAAAATCATGGAGGATTTGGTTAGCATATCTTATCCAAGATATGTGAGAGATTTGTGGAGGATTCAAAGGGATCATATTTTGTAATAATGGGAAAGTAGTTGAAAATGCTTGAGAGATTTGTGGAGGATTCAAAGGGATCATATCTTGTAATAATGGGAAATTAGTTGAGAGTGCTTGAGAGAATATTGGATATGTAATTATGAGATGGTTATCTTCCTCATGTATATAAGAGAGTGCTCTCTCTTCATTTTGATAATAATGAATAATGGAAAGAATGAAGAATTCTTAGTTTTTCATCTTTTATTGTTATGCTTTCATGATTTGTAATTTGATTCTTGTAATATAATTTGAGATAGTTTTATTGTTGCGAGCTCACATATGTTGTTTGTCATTCAATTCTTCACATGTTGTAATTGTTTTTCCCTTATGAAATTTCCTGCTTTCCTAGTTAGTATTTCAATGCCTTCCTAGATTAATTCGATTTCAGTAATTTAGATTAAATTAGTTCCACTTCGGTCCTGCATATATAGTGCATGTGCCTCGTAAGCCTACGAACCTCGGATTGACAAATTAAATAGTTGGGCAAGTACTACAACAGAATTAAACGATAATATTTTCACCCAACAGAGTCTTATCCTCCAATGTTGATGAAGATGATCTGTTGACTAGGTAACATGCTGTCTCCACTGCCTCTGCCCAGAATTCCTGTCCTAACCTGGCACCACTGAGCATGCTTATTGCCCTTTCCATCAACGTCTTGTTCATTCTTTTTGCAAATTCATTTTGCTGAGGTGTATATGGAGTAGTCTTCTTCCATGCTATACCACACTTCTTACAGAATTCTTCAAATTCCTTGCTGCAAAACTCTCCACCATTATCTGTCCTCAGCACCTTTATCTTCTTCTCTGTTTGGTTTTCCACCAGAGCCTTAAATTCTTTAAACCTGTCAAAGAATTCAGATTTCTTCTTAAGGAAATATATCCATGTATTCTTTGAGAAGTCATCTATAAATTATACATAGTACACAGACTTACCTAGTGATGGAACCTTCACAGGTCCAAACACATCACTGTGCACAAGCTCTAATATTTGTTTTGCCCTCTTACTGTAGGTTTTAACCTCGTACAGAAATTACTTGCATACGAATTCTAAAACACAAAAAAATAAACAATGCGAGAGCATAACACATAAAACACATCTACACAGAGATTTTCCCACTGGATCCCAAAACCGGGACTACCAGCTTCATTTTTTCATTATGTTCCTTTCAATGTTATAATACATATTTATACATGCCGAAGCATCCAATACCATGGACCAAAAACCATTGCATCCAATACTATCGACTGAAAACCATCGTGTCCAATACCATGGACCGAAAAACCATCGCGTCCAAAAAACATGTGCAAAAATCATGCACAAAACCATAGGTGGGTCCGCCCAACCTAACATAGGGTCCAAAATCAAAATTTTCTGGGGCGCTGCCCCGGACCCCATAAAGTGGGGTTACGGGTACCCCTCAAACCCCTTGTTAACTACGTGGAAAGAATATAACACAACCCAACATTCTCCCACTTGTTGTTTTCTTTCCACAGGGGGCCATAGGAGAGCTTAGTCATTTTTCCAGCCCTGAAATGCCCATTGTTTCTCTACACCAGGAAAACTTCTCAGTGCTTAAATATTTTGTCAATGCATCTGCAATATTCTTCAAAGTGTCCACCTTTTCCAGCAACACCTTTTTGTCTTCTATCATATCCCTCACAAAGTGATACTGAACATCAATGTGCTTTGTTTTTGAATGATATGCAGGGTTCTTTGCCAAGAAAATTGCACTTTGGCTGTCGCAGTCTATCCTTATAGCTTCATGTACTAACCCCATACTTGAACACAATCTCTGCAACCAAACTGCTTCCTTGCTTGCATGAGTGGCTACCATGTATTCTGCCTCTGTAGTTGATAGTGCCACTACAGATTATTTCTTACTCATCCAACTAACTGCACCTCCAAATAGGTTAAACACATACCCACTTGTAGATCTTCTCTGATCCAGATCTCCAACCCAGTCTGCATCAACAAAGCCATGAATATCCAACACTCTATTCAATCCTGGTCTTCCTTGGAAGCACAAACCATAATCACTAGTGCCACGCAAATACCTGAAAACCCACTTCATTGTTATCCAATGCTCCTTTCTTGGTTTTGACATAAACCTACTCAATACTCCCACTGCATGTGTAATGTCTGGTCTAGTACAGACCATTGCATACATTAGGCTACCGACTGCACTTGCATATAGAACACGGGAAATATCCTCTTCCTCTTCTTGTGTCTTGGGACATTGTTCAACAGATAACTTTACACCTACAGGAATAGGAACCTTCACCGGTTTACTATCCTGCATATTAAACCTCTACAATATTGTCTCGACATACTTCCTCTGGTTTAACCAGAGCTTCTTCTTTTCCCGATCTCTTTTAATTTCCATGCCCAAAATATAGTTTGCAACACCAAGATATTTCATGTCGAATTTGGAGGACAATTGGGTCTTCAAATCCTGGATAATTTCTTTTTCATTTCCAACCAGCAACATATCATCCACATACAAGACCAGATAAATAACACGATCACCAATTAATTTAAAATACACACAATGATCCGCTTTGCTTCTAGTGAAGCCAAGTCCCCGTATAAATGTATCAAATTTATGATACCACATCCTTGGTGACTGTTTTAACCCATACAGAGACTTCTTTAACTTGCATACCAGTTCTTTCTTACCCTTCACCGCAAAGCCTTCAGGTTGTTTCATGTAGATCTCCTCTTCCAGATCCCCATGAAGAAATGTTGTCTTCACATCCATCTGTTCTACCTCAAAATCAAAAGCATCAGCAACAGATAAAAGTAATCTAATAGAAGTCACCTTGGCAACATGAGAAAAAATATCACCAAAATCAATTCCTGACACCTGGGAATAACCTTTTGCTACCAACCGAGCTTTGTATTTCTCCACTTTTCCTTATGCATTTGTCTTCCTTTTGAACACCCATTTGCTGCCAATGGGTTTCCTTCCAGCCGGTAACTCCACCAGATCCCAAGCCTCTTTTTTGTGCAAAGATGCCATTTCATCAACCATGGCCTCTTTCCAGAGTTTTCCATCCTATGAATCCACTGCTTCCTTCACAGTTCTAGGATCATCATTAGTAATAGATAAAGCAAAATTTGAACAGAAAGCATATGGACTATACCTTTCTGGCTGCCTTCTTTCTCGAACTGATCTTCTTACACCCAGAGTTTGTGGCTCTTCAGCTTCTGATTCCTCCTCTGCTGTAGAGTTTGATTCTTCCTCCTTTAGCTCAAACTCTATCTTCTCAGGTTCCTTTGGTTGGACTTCATGTTTAATAACATCTTTCACCTCTCTGAACACCACAACTCGGCTGTACAGAACCTTCCTTGTTACTGGGTTCCAAAGCTTATAACCCTTCAAACCATCCTTATACCCAATAAAGAGGCACTTTTTAGATTTACTATCCAACTTGGTTCGTTTCTCCTTTGGAACATGTACATATGCATCACATCCAAATACCCTTAGATGTGAAAGAGAGGCTTTCTTACCAGTCCACACCTCTTGTGGAGTCTTATCCTCCAATGCTGATGAAGGTGACCTGTTGACCAGGTAACATTCAGTATCCACCACCTCTGCCCAAAATTCTTGTCCTAACCCGACACCACTAAGCATGCTTCTTGCCCTTTCCATCAATGTCTTATTCATTCTTTCTGCAACTCCATTTTGCTGAGGTGTATATGGAGTAGTCTTTTGCCGTGCTATACCACACTTCTTACAGAATTCTTCAAATTCCTTATCGCAAAACTCTCCACCATTATCTATCCTTAGCACCTTTATCTTTTTCTCTATCTGGTTTTCCACCAAAGCCTTGAATTCTTTAAACCTGTCAAAGACTTCAGATTTCTTCTTAAGGAAATATATCCATGTATTCCTTGAGAAGTCATCTATAAATGATACCTAGTACACAGAATTACCTAGTGATGGAACCTTCACAGGTCCAAACACATCACTGTGCACAAGCTCTAATATCTGTTTCGCCCTCTTACTTCCACAGGGGAAACTCACCCGATTCTGCTTCCCATATACACAATTTTCACAGAAATCAAAATACAGAGAGCTATTACTCATACCTTCTACCATACCTTTACCATGAAGTATTCGAAGGCCATTTTCTCCAATATGTCCAAGCCTTTGATGCCATAGCATGGTCCTCTCTCCAAAGATGACTAGATTTTCTGCTCCACTTTCAGGAACCACATAACTTTTGCACCCATCAACAATAGTGCTACCTTGCAGCTTGTACAGAGTTCCAGTCCGAACTCCCCGCATCAATACCAGTGCTCCCCGAACCATCTTGCAGGTATCCTTCTCGAACACTGTTTTTACACCTGCATCATCCATCTTGCTTACATAAATCAGATTTCTGGCCAATGGAGGAATATGTAGAACACCCGGAAGTGTTCTAACCCTTCCACCTTGCACCATCAACTTTACTTTTCCACGACCAATGATTCTAGCCTTCCTGTCATCCCCAAATAAGACATCACCACCATCATATTTCTCATACTCGCAGAACCACTCTCTATGGGGAGTGAAGCGAAAGGATGGACCTCAGTCAATCAACCATGCCTCATGATCTACATGTGTACTTGAAGAAGCCAAGTACATATCCCCACCTTCATCTGAGGTGGTTTTCGCCTTTGTAGAATTAGCATCATCAGATCCCTTTCCTTTATCAGGAGATTTAGATTTACAGTCCCTTTTGAAGTGCCCTTCCTTTCCACATTTCCAGCACACCACCTTTACAGGTTTTCCTGGAGATTTAGATCTCCCTCTAGATTTAGATCTCCCACTCGATGATTTATTTTTGTTTTTGTTCTGGGATCGTCCTCGTACAGACAAGGCATCACCATTCTGGCTCTCCATATTTTTCTGTCTCATCTCCTCCGTCAGCAAGGATGAGACTATTTCATCCAAATGAAAGGCAGTTGCATTGCTACCTATTGCAATAACCAGACTATCCCATGAATCTAGTAGAGAACACAATAAATTGACGAACTTATCTTCATCTGGAATTTTAATTTCAAAAGATGCTAATTGACTTACCACAGTATTAAACGCATTCAGATGCTCTGTCACTGAGTCTCCATCTTTCATCCTCAGGTTATACAGATTTTTATGTAGGAACAATTTATTCACTAGAGACTTAGATTGGTACAAAGTCCCTAACTTGTCCCACAAAGCCTTTGCCGTAGCTTCCCCTGATACATTTAGTAATACTGAATCTGAGACACACAATCGTATTGTGTTCTTTGCCTTCCGATACAACTTCTTCCATTCTTCATCGGTCACTCCCGTTGGTTTAGTACCTAGATCTACCGCGATCCACTGATCTTTATCCACCAATAGATCCTCGATCTTGAGTTTCCACAACTCAAAACTCTGACCATTAAATTTCTCGATCTCTATCTTTCCACCACTCGCCATCTTCTTTCACCACTAGAATCGATCTCACAAATCTCCCACTGAACAGGGTCTACCACAGGCCCAAGCGAAACCCCTCAGCACAAAGGCGTCCCCTTGAAGCCAAAAACAACTCTGATACCAAATGTAGGTTTTAACCCCATACAGAAATTACCTGCATACGAATTCTAAAACACAAAAAAATAAACAATGCAAGAGCATAACACATAAAACACATATACACAGAGATTTTCCCACTGGATCCCAAAACTAGGACTACTAGCTTGATTTTTTCATTATGTTCCTTTCAATGTTATAATTAATATTTATACAGGCCGAGCATCCAATACCATGGATCGAAAACCATCGCATCCAATACCATGGACCAAAAACCATTGGGTCCAATACCATGGACCAAAAAACCATCGCATCCAAAAAACATGTGCAAAAATTATGCACAAAACCATAAGTGGGTCCGCCCAACCTAACATAGGGTCCAAAATCAAAATTTTCCAAGGCGCTACCCCGGACCCCATAAAGTGGGGTTACGGGTACCCCTCAAACCCCCTATTAACTACGTGGAAAGAATATAACACAACTCAACACTTACCACCAAAGAGGAAACTCACCCGATTCTGCTTCCCATATAAAAATTTTTCACAGAAATCAAAATCCAGAGAGCTATTACTCATACCTTCTACCATACCTTTACCATGAAGTATTCGAAGGCCCTTCTCTCCAATATGTCCAAGCCTTTGATGCCACAACATGGTCTTCTCTCCAGAGACCACTAGATCTTCTGCTCCACTTTCAGGAACCATAGAACTGTTGCACCCATCAATAATAGTGCTACCTTACAGCTTGTACAGAGTTCCTATTCAAACTTCCCGCATCAATACCAGTGCTCCCCGAGCCATTTTGCATGTATCCTTCTCGAACACTATTTTTACACCTACATCATCCATCTTGCTTACAGAAATCAGATTTCTGGCCAATGCAAGAATATGCAGAACACCCGGAAGTGTTCTAACCCTTCCACCTTGTAACTTCAACTTTACCTTTCCGCGACCAACGATTTTAGCATTCCTATCATCTCCTAAGAAGACATCACCACCATCGTATTTCTCATACTCGCAGAACCACTCTCTATGGGGAGTGAAGTGAAAGGATGCACCTGAGTCAATCAACCATGCCTCATGATCTACATGTGTACTTGAAGAAGCCAAGTACACATCTCGACTTTCATTTGAGGTGGCTTTTGCCTCTGCAGAAGGAGCATCATCAGATCCCTTTCCTTTATCAGGAGCTTTAGATTTACAGTCCCTTTTGTAGTGCCATTCCTTTCCGCATTTCCAGCACACCACATTTACAGGTTTCCCTGGAGATTTAGATCTCCCTCTAGATTTAGATCTCCCACTCGATGACTTATTTTTGTTTCTGTTCTGGGACCGTCCTCATACAGACAAGGCATCACCATTCTGGCTCTCCACATTTTTCCGTCTCATCTCCTCCATCAGCAAGGCTAAGACTATTTCATCAAACTGCAAGGCAGTTGCATTGCTACCTATTGCAATGATCAGACTATCCTATGAATCTGGTAGAGAACACAAAAAACTGATGCACTTATCTTCATCTAAAATTTTAATATCAATAGATGCTAACTGACTTACCACAACATTAAATGCATTCATATGCTTTGTCACCAAGTCTCCATATTTCATCCTCAGGTTATTGTTGGGTCCCTATAATACTAGTGATTACCCCATTACTATTGTAGTTATACCCCTTATTTATATTGTCGTGCCCCTATTATCCCCATATTGTTATTTCTGTGCCCCATAGAATCCCTCTATTGTTATTTTTGTGGCTTTATATTATTATTGTTAGGTCGGCTGGATTATATTGTGACTCCTTAGACTCCTATATATAGAAAGGAGGTTTTGTCATTTGTATGATCCAAGAATTGTTCATTTATGTAATGTAAAGGAGGTTGCCCCCTCAAAGAGGCTGAATTCTAAGGCGTTGATCTATCTTTTCTATCTTTTCTTGAGCTGGTTTCATAACATTTGGTATCAGAGCTTTGGATTCTAGGGTTTCGCTGCTCCAAACAGGTCATCGTGGAATTTCCATTGTAAATTTTTTTTCTGTGACGTTTCAAAAGTCGCAAAAAAAACCCATTTGGGAAGAAATCACGCAGAACCTTGGGTCCAAATTTCAGAGCTTTTCGCACGATATTTGCGGAGATATGATCTGAGGAAGTTGGTCTTTTTGCAGACTCCTGAATTACATTCAAAACAGGTGACCTAGGGAAAATCGTCATAACTTTCTCTCTGGGGATCGGATTGAAATTTCGTAAGAAGGTACAGAAAGAGGATGGACTGTAGTTTCTTGTGTGTGTGTTTCAGATTCAAAGGTTGAAACAGTGACTCATGGCACGTCATACAAGTTCGCTCTACTGAACCAGTCTAAAAGCAAGTCACTGTGGGAGATTTCACATAAATCTTCCTTGGAGAATCCAATTTGGCTCAGACTTGTGGCATTGGAAAGAGGACGCAGAAGGCTATTACAGGTAGCAATTTCAGAACTGGAAGATCCGAAATTACAGAGATACATCAGATTCAATATCAGGCTTCTATAAAGTGAAAAAAGGTGTGTAGTTTTTTTTAATTTTTTGTCTAAGCTTGGTTTAACGGAATTCAAAGGGCATAGTAAAGCATTATTATCGGTAACTGATGCCACGAGGAAAGAAAATGAAAACACCTAGTAAGGAACCTGAAAGCTCTAGCATGACTCATGAAGAAGAGGAAGAAATGCTACATGATATATCAAAATTACAAGAACAAGTGCAACAAATGTCACGCTCACAAAAGCTAACAGAAGCTAAGATAAGTGGCGTGGAATCTAAGATAAATGGCGTGGAATCTAAGATAAAGGGCATGGAAGCTAAGATGGAGGATTCGATGGCAGATTTGAAGATAGATTTGAAGACAGACATGGAAGAATTGAAGAAGTTGCTACAAGAAAGGGTCACTAATGGTGAAAAGGTAGTAAAGGAAACTCATGATGAGAACAAAAGAAATGTTAATCATGATTCCATAGACGCTAATGTTGGATCAAAGAATCACCATATTCCAAAAATCAATATGAGGAAGTTTGATGGCAAGGATCCCGCCACATGGATATTACAGATGGAGCAATTCTTCGATCTCAATAATGTGCAAAACGCACAAAAGGTACATATGGCAACTGTATATTTGGAACCAAATCAGTTTTTATGGTATCAATGGCTTTGCTCTCGTAAACAATTTATCACTTGGGAAATTTTTACGGAAGAATTGATAGCACATTATGAAGATACAAAAAGCAACACTTTTTTTAGCCAATTGATAAGTCTCAAACAAAAGGGTTCAGTAATGGAGCACATTGAGGAGTTCCAAAAATTGAACATAAGGGTAAAAGATATTCCAAGGAGCATAGGATTGATGTGTTCATAGGGTCTTTAAAGGATAATATCCAACATGATGTTCGCCTTTGGGAACCTGATTCATTAGAGAAGGCATTCAGGTTAGCAAGAAAAATGGAAAGCAAAATTATGGCAACCAGGAAGCATACCACTCACAACTATAAAGACGGAAGTGTTTTGCCCCTAGTCTTCCACAACCTATAAGGTTGACACCACAACAATTGGAAGAAAAAAGAGCAAAAGGGCTTTGTTACAGTTGTGATAGAAATACACTAAAGGTCATAAGTGTGCTGAGAAGAAATTATTCTACATAGATTGTGAAGAGGAAGAAGAAAAGGAGCAAGAAAGGTCAAAAGAAGAAGATATACTCCAGGAACAAAGCCTAGATGAAGAACAAATAAATCTGACCATATCTTGTAATGCATTGGCGGGAATTACCACTCCTCAAACCATCAAGATAGAAGGACAAATCAAGAAGAAAAAGGTAATAGTGTTGATTGATTCAGGAAGCACCCACAATTTTATTCATTGTAGGGTAGCAAAAGAATTGAATTGCTTCCTATATCCAGCACCAGAGTGTCAAGTGATGATTGCAAATGGAGGAACAATAAATTGCTCTGGAAAGTGCCATAATATCAAGCTATCCATGGGAGAATATGTATTGACTAGCCCAATGCTTTCCATTCCAATGGGAGGTGCTGATGTTGTACTAGGAGTCCAATGGCTACAATCCTTGGGTACAATAGCTTTTAATTTTCAAGAAATTTTCATCAAATTTTCTATGGAAGGAAAGGAAGTTGAATTAAGGGGTATTGCAGGGAAACCAGGAAAGATAATCAGCTCTAATGGCATGACTAAGCTTCTTAAAAAGGAGCAAAGAGGTGTAATTGCACAATTATGTTCGCTAGATGTTTCCACATTGGAATCATCTATTTCTCCAGATCTCCAAAATGTCCTGGACAATCATTCCAAGGTATTTGAGACTCCCAAAGGTCTCCCACCTATGCGTGATCATGATCATGCTATTCATCTGATTCCAGGAAGTGTTCCTCCAAACATCAGGCCGTACAGATATCCCTATGCCCAAAAAAGTGAAATTGAACGTATGGTTGCAGAAATGCTAGAGGCTGGTATAATTCAACCAAGTCAAAGTTCTTTCTCAGCTCCAGTAGTATTGGTGCACAAGAAGGATGGATCATGGCGCATGTGTCCGGATTATAGGGAGCTCAACAAGCTCACTATTAAAGATAAGTTTCCCATTCCTGTTATTGATGAATTACTGGATGAATTGCATGGATCAATTTACTTCACCAAGTTGGATCTTCGTTCGGGATATCATCAAATCAGAATGAAGATTGAAGACATTCTGAAAATGGCATTTAGAACTCATGAGGGTCATTATGAATTTTTGGTCATGCCTTTTGGCCTTACCAATGCACCTTCAACATTTCAAGGTTTGATGAATTCAATTTTCAAACCATTCCTTAGAAAATTTGTGTTAGTATTTTTTGATGATATACTAATCTACAGCAAGTCTTGGAAGGATCATGTTGAACATGTTGACAGGGTGCTACAACTATTGGAGGAGAAACAATTATATGCAAAAAGATCCAAATGTTTCTTTGGAGTCCAGGAGGTGGAATATTTGGGTCATATTGTATCTCATGAAGGAGTTAAGGTAGACCCTAGCAAAATTAAAGCCATTAAGGAATGGAAAATCCCCACATCCATAAAGCATCTGCGAGGATTTCTTGGGTTGACAGGGTATTATCGCAAGTTTGTTAAGAATTATGGGAGAATAGCAGCACCTCTAACAACATTATTGAAGAAAGATTCATTTTCATGGACTCCGGAAGCAACAAAGGCCTTTGAACATCTTAAAGAGGCAATGTGCCAAGCACCGGTCTTAGCTACGCCGGACTTCACAAAAACCTTTATTGTGGAATGTGATGCTTCAGGAAATGGAATTGGTGTTGTTCTAATGCAAGATGAAAGACCCATTGCTTTTGAAAGTCGTCCAATCAAGGGAAAGTTTTTAAGCAAAGCTATTTATGAGAAGGAAATGTTGGCAATACTCCATGCACTTAAGAAATGGCGACCCTACCTAATGGGAAGACACTTCAAGGTAAAAACGGATCATGATAGCCTTAAATACTTTTTAGAACAAAGATTATCCTCTGAAGAGCAACAAAAGTGGGTCACAAAGATGTTGGGTTATGACTTTGAAATCATCTACAAAAAAGGGAAGCAAAATGTGGTGGCAGATGCACTCTCAAGAAAGGATGAGGATGTGGAAGCATTGTTGTGTGCCATTTCTATTATCCAACCAGATTGGATAAACGAAGCAAGGGAGGAATGGAAGAATGACGAAGAAGTGTGGGCACTTATTCGAAAGCTACAACAAGATTCCAGTACTTCTGATACATTTAGCTGGAAAAATGATTCGTTATGGTACAAAGATCACTTATACCTCTGTAAGAATTCCCAGTTAAGATTCTTATGGAATTGCACACTTCTCCCTTAGGAGGGCACTCAGGATTTTTAAAAACTTACCACAGGGTTAAGAAGGAATTTTTTTGGGATGGCCTTAAATCAGATATTCAAAAGTTTGTGGCGGAATGTTTGGTTTGCCAGCAAAATAAAGTTGAAACAATTAAGACATCGGGTCTATTACAACCTTTATCCATTCCAAGCCAACGTTGGGAGGAGGTTTCAATGGATTTTATCACAGGTTTACCCAAGTCTGAGGGAAAGAGTGTCATCATGGTGGTAGTTGACAGACTTACCAAGTATGCACACTTTTGTGCATTATCACATCCATTTAAAGCCAGTACAGTTTCTACTGCATTTATGGAAACAGTTCAAAAGCTACATGGAAACCCAAAGATTATTGTAAGTGACAGAGATCCCATTTTCACTGGAAATTTTTGGACAGAATTATTTTCTTGTCTTGGTACTCAGTTAGCTCATAGCTCATCTTATCATCCTCAATCTGATGGGAAAACTGAGATAGTAAACAAATGTTTGGAAGGATATCTTCGTTGCTTTGTATCTGATAAACAGACACAATGGGTCAAATGGTTGCCTCTGGCTGAATGGTGGTATAACACTTCCTTCCATACAGCAACAAAAATGACCCCATTTATGGCACTTTATGGGTATCAACCACCATCCATCACATCATATTTAAGAGAAAATTCTAAGGTTCAAGTAGTGGAACATCACATCGAACATCAACAACAAGTCCTCCAACTCTTAAAGGATAACCTCGTGTTGGCACAAAATAGAATGAAACAACAGGCAGATCAACATCGCAATGAAAGAAGTTTTGATGTAGGTGATTGGGTATTCCTACGGCTACAACCATATAAGCAAATGTCCCTAAAGCAAGCTAAGAAGGATAATAAATTATCACCAAAGTATTATGGTCCGTACAAGGTGTTGCAAAAGATTGGTACTATGGCATACAAATTGGAGCTTCCTGCAGCTTCTCGATTGCACCCAGTTTTCCATGTTTCATGTTTAAAGAAGGTTATAGGTGACAAGCTCCCAATTCAAACAATATTGCCAGAACTTGATGAGGAAGGAAAAATTATATTGGAACCGGAAGCAGTCACAGAAACAAGAACTCGACAGCTACGAAATCGATCAATTTCAGAGTATCTTATCAACTGGAAGAACTTATCCGCTGAAGATTCCACATGGGAGGATGAGAATTTTATGCAGAAGTATCCAGAACTACTCAAGCGTTGAGGACAACACTTTTTTGAAGGAGAGGGGCATGTTGGGTCCCTATAATACTAGTGATTACCCCATTACTATTGTAGTTATACCCCTTATTTATATTGTCGTGCCCCTATTATCCCCATATTGTTATTTCTGTGCCCCATAGAATCCCTCTATTGTTATTTTTGTGGCTTTATATTATTATTGTTAGGTTGGCTGGATTATATTGTGACTCCTTAGACTCCTATATATAGAAAGGAGGTTTTGTCATTTGTATCAACCAAGAATTGTTCATTTATGTAATGTAAAGGAGGTTGCCCCCTCAAAGAGGCTGAATTCTAAGGCATTGATCTATCTTTTCTATCTTTTCTTGAGCTGGTTTCATAACAGTTATACAGCTTTTTCCGCAGGAACAGTTTATTCACCAAAGACTTAGATTGGTACAAAGTCCTTAACTTGTCCCACAAAGCCTTTGCCGTGGCTTCCCCTGATACATGCAGCAATACCAAATTTGAGACACACAATCGTATTTTGCTCTTTGCCTTCCGATCCAACTTCTTCCATTCTTCATCGGACACTCTCGTTGGTTTAGTACCCGAATCTACCATGATCCACTGATCTTTATCCACCAATAGATCCTCCATCTTGAGTTTCCACAACTCAAAACTCCGACCATTAAATTTCTCGATCTCTATCTTTCCATTGCTTGCCATCTTCTTTCACCACCAGAATCGATCTCGCAGATCTCCCACTGAACAGGGTCTACCACAGGCCCGAGCGAAACCCCTCAGCAACAAAGGCGTCCACTTGAAGCCAAAATAGCTCTGATACGAAATGTAGGTTTTAACCCCATGCATAAATTACCTGCATACGAATTCTAAAACACAGAAAATAAATAATGAGAGAGCATAACACATAAAACACGTATACACATATATTTTCCCCTGGATCCCAAAACCGGGACTACTAGCTTGATTTTTCATTTTGTTCCTTTCAATGTTATAATACATATTTATACATGCCGAAGCATCCAATACCATGGATCGAAAACCATCACGTCCAAAAAACATGTGCGAAAATCATGCACAAAACCATAGGTGGGTCTAGCCAACCTAACATAGGGTCCAAAACCAAAATTTTCCAGGGCGCTGCCCTAGACCCCATAAAGTTGGGTTATGGGTACACCTCAAACCCCCTGTGACCCCCCCCGCTACAAAATTGGCACATCGAAGGGAGGCTCTGCCCGCCCTCTAACCCCCCGATTAAATACGTGGGCTAGTCGTGGAAAGAATATAACACAACCCAACAAAGATCACAAATCAGTTTAGCAAAAACTAGTGATTTCTTTGACTTAGCTTTAGTGAACTCTAAGTCAAACTCTTGCAGGATGACAATCCATTTGGAGTATTTTCCCCCAAGAAACTGACGAGACAAAATATAATTCATGGGGTTACAATCATATATCACTATAGTTTTGTGTAAGAGGATGTAGTGGCGAAAACATTGGACAACATGAACTGCTGCCAATGCCAACTTCTCTACATGGGCATACCAAATCTCAACATCAAAGAGATTATGGCTCAGATAGTATATCACATGTTCATTTCTGTCGTCATCTTATTGAAGCAACACCATAGCAATGGTATTGTCAGTGATGGTCAAATATAGGAAATAATCATGATGGTAATTAGGAGGATGCAATAAAGGTGCACTAATGAGTGTGGTCTTTAAAGCATCAAAAAATTTATGGGCAATTTCATCGCAAATGAATGGGACCCTTTCTTTAATAGGCGAGTAAAACCCTTGACAAGCCGAACATATTTTGGGATGAAGCGATGAAGAAAGTTTTCCTTCCCTTGCAAACTTTGAAGTTGGTGTAAAGAAGATGGAGGTGGTAGATTGAAAATGGCCTCCACCTTAAGAGGATCAATTCAGATGCCTTATTTAGACACCACGAATCCTAAGAGATGACTAGATCCAATGCAAAAGACAAATTTATGAGGATTTAACCAAATATTATAGTGTTGGTAGTGAAGAAAAATCTCCCGGAGGTGAGCCGAATGGTCTTGACATTTAGACGAGTGTGTGGGTAAATAATCAAGATACAGTTGAATGATATTTTTGATATCGTGGAAAGCATAAGACATGGCCCTTTGGAAGGTTGCACCAACATTTTTAAGGCCAAAAGGAAGTTTTTTATAGGAAAAAGTTCCCCAAGGACAGATAAAGGCAGTCTTATGTTGATCAGCAGGAAGGATATTAATTTGGTTATATCCAAAAAAATCCATCCATAAAGGAAAATATTTCACTCCCAACACATTCGTCGATAATATGGTCAATAAAGGGAGTAGGGTAATTATCCTTAGGACAAGATCGATTAATATCTCTATAATCAACACAGACACATATGGTTCCCTGCTTTTTAGTCACTGGAATGATATTGGAAACCCAATCTGTCAGTGGTATGGGGTAAATAAAGCCAACTTTGAGAAGTTTTTCAACTTCACCTTTAATGGCAGCTGCCTTCCTTGGGTGCACCATACAAAGACATTGTCGAATAGGTTTTGCATCTAGGTAGGTTGGGATCTCATGCACCACAATGCTTGGATCGATGCCTAAAATTTCTTCATAGGTTCAGGTGAAGACATCGGGAAATTATTTAAATAGGGCCGTATAGATCCTCATCAGGAGAACAAGAGGCCCCTATGTGAATGTTTTTGACTATCCCTGGTTTCACATAGATGTCGATGGGCATGGTTGTCGAGATGTTTCCCAAATTTCCTTCAGACAACACCTCGTGAACTAAGATGGGTGTTTAAAAGGGAGTAGTCGTTGCAGGGGAAACTAAAGTATCTAGACAAGTAGGAATCACACCAAGGCTAGGAAGAAAAGAGGAACAATGATGAATATCATTCCAAGGGGTTTCTTCAAGAGACATGACTTCAACGATGCTTTTTTCAGTAAGGAAAGTCTCATTCAAAGGATCTTCAAAATTTGAAGAACCAAGCCAAGGAGTTTGCGAATACGAGTCTAGGACCATACTCAATCGGTCATTGGTTTCAGATGTAGCCATGAAAGCCAAAAGGACAACTTGGTAAGCTTGTTCAATGGGGCTAAGCGGCATGGTGTCACCAAAATTATCAATCTGATCAGGGCTAGGGATGATCCAAGGGTCGTTACTAGACGAGATCATATTAACTGAGGCAACATTGATGGGAGGAGGAAGGGAAAAAGTTCCCATTAAGGAAGAGTATTTGAAAAGACCTGCTTCAAAATTTTCATAAGGAATGATGGGTTTCCGAACATAAGGTACATTACTAGTTGAAGAGTCAAAGGAAAATAAGGCCAACTAGTCTATTGTGATAATTTTCCCTTGGTGGGGAAAGCGAAGTACATGAAAAAGAGTAGAAACCACACAAAACATTGTTCGAGTCCAGCTACGGCCAAGTAGAAGGTCATAATTAAGATTTGTGTCAACAAACTCTACTTCCATATTGATAGTTGTTCCTTCTAACTAAATGGGTAAAGAGTTGAGAATACCATACGGTCGAAAACCTCTGCCATCAAAATCTTCCAAAGTATTTGGGGACTGGTTGAGAGGAGGGGACCATTTTTTTGTGTAGGAAATCCTTTCTATGGACATAAACGTTATCTCTAGTCATATGGGAGGATATAGCAACTACATAAGGAAACTATATGTAAGCTTTCCTGTTTATACTAGAAAACACAAAGGAGGATAGATGACATACCTCACTCTGATGCTAACATCCATTGGTGTCATCCTTGATTCTTTTGTTTCCAAGCTCAATCTCCTCTTCATTGTTATGGATGAATACCTACAAGGAATATCAAGTGGAGACAAAAAACACATACATAGAAAAATTCATTCCAATATAAACCATGTAACAGATCAAGGAGTATTACACTAAATGAATAATAATTGACACATTTATGAAAATAAAACAAATAATGTATTATTAATATATGGTAAAGGGAGAATTACAACCACTTAATCCTTGACATTGGAAGCCTCATTTAGATGAGTTTACAAGTCCTAGCCTTAACCTTCAAGAACTACTTTCTCCTTAGAAAAATGGGCAACAATTGGGCATAGTTCAACAGTAGGATGGCAACCAACCCTTAGTGGAAGGTGGGAAATTCATTTATAGGGAAGGAGAGGGAGTTAAGGATCCATGAAAAGAGGAGGAGTTCCAAATCTCAAGGGAGAGATCCATGGAAAGAGGATCTAGGGCTAGGAATGGGAGGTCTTATTCCAATCTTCATCTACTTGAAACCACGTCATCGTTCTCGAGTTTTCTAGTAAGAGAAGCTTCTCCTCCATTTTGGGAAAAACTACTTGAAGAGGACCAACGCAGATTTACCTGATAAAAGTAGCATTTTCAGCACATATTTTGACCACTAAAGTCACACTGAAGACCCTACCTGTTAGCGCTTGAGATTTCACCCTAGGCTGAGGAAGGTAAACCTTCAAGGCAACATCAAACCATTTCACCTCGTAGCTAGCCCTACGGGGTATGAGAAGGCTCTCTCTGGTCAAACTCGGTAGATCTTTCAATAGGATGAGCTGACCCAATTAGGAACACTGATATTAGGCTAGTAAACTGATAAGGGGGGTTGATTTAAAGTTTTTGGTGTTTTTGGTGGCAATTGGAGGGAGTGCGATTCAGGGTGCGGGGATTGAGCTCAGTTTTTGCAGGTGGGTCTTTGGGGCAAGGTAGGAGTTTGTGCTGATGCCTTTAGCTGAGATGGATGATCAAAGAAGAAAAAAGAGAAGCTAAAGAGGGCAAACAATGACTTTGAATCCTCTCTAGACAGTGGAAAACATAAACATTAAACAAATTTGAAAGCTGAGCATGGCAAGCATGAATTCAAACTTTATCACTTCATTTGTTTAATAAGCTGCAGTAAAGAAAGAGATGGAACACATAAACACACTTACAATTACAATAAGAGAACACACCATCAACACAATAGTCCACAAGAATCCCAATGATGTCTGCAAAACCCTGGTCTTCCCTTTCCTCAAATTGCAGAGATACAAGTAAAATATACAATAGGAGCTTCTCCCTCAAGAGTCCAACCATGAAAATGAGCAAGAGAAGGCATAATATAGATGATCTAACTCCTTTCCCCACCTCTAGGGGTCGAGCTCAGCTTCCTAGGAGCTGTTTCAACTAATTCTAAACTGAGCACTAGATAATAGGCAGTCAAAACAACTTGCCTCTAAAACTTAGGTAATCTATCCATGCATTAAATATTCACTATTTACATCAAAGAAACTTCTAGAAGTGTCAAAGGAGAGTAAATGTGTCCAAGTGCTATGAAAATTACACAAAAATCCATCATTTACATGCCTCAAAAGTCAACCAAAGTAAAAACAGTGTTTCGCTGGCCGAACTGGTCAAAACAGTGAAATTTCCCTGAGTGGTCGTGCCCCTCACTTTGACTGGTCGTGCGCATTGACAGCTCTGTTTGAGGGCCTTCCCGGTGCCAAAATCAGGTGCAAGATAGCTCATTGGAAAGGTATGTGAGTCTACTTTCCAACCCCACTGGAATTTCTGAATTTGGAGTTGATTTGACCCCTCAAACGTCATTTCTCCCAAGGCAGCTTTCTGCAACTCAAAAAAGGGGCAGAAAGTCAAAATTTGCATGTATTTTGAGCTTTTGGAATCCCAAATCTTCATAAAATCTGAAACCCATCCATAGGCAAGTGTATTTTTGCATGAAAATTCCAAAAATGTAGAGTTTTCCCCGTTCTGAGCTTTCCCCATGACTGGTCGCGCGCGGGGTGAGACCACTCAAATGGCCAAAACCTGTAAAATTCTCAAAAATGCCAAAAATGTCTCAAAACTCTCAAAATTTCTTGGGTTTGCTGCTAGGAAGAGGCTAATGAGTATCATGGTGAGTGAGAGAGGCCTCAGCCAAGATACAGAGCGGGTTGGTCTTCTTCTTCCTCCTGCGGGCCTCGGACAACTTCCTTTGGAGTATCTTCATCTTTGCTTTGCAAACATGCATTCTCGCCCAATAATGATTTTTCATGTTCCGTAGCAGCCTCTTGTCTTGGTTGGCTTTCTCCAACAGTCTCTCCAAGTGTGCATTCACACGGATAAGCATGGATTCCCTCTCCTTGGGCAGCAAGTCACTAGGCCTCCTACGGTTGATGACTCGGTCACTTCGAATCCTCCACAGCTCATCCAACTCTTTCTCATCCTCAAGTTGCTTGTTGCGCTGCTCAAGACAGTTTATTGTCCATTGGGCCATGTCGAGCTTTTGCTGTAACAAGCAGTTTTCCGCCTCTCTCTGTCGGATGATCTCATGCAAATCTGAAGTGAGGGAGCGAGCATCAAGGTCAATGAAATCATGATGTGTATCGCCAACTCTCTCGTCCTCAACCATGGGCTGCTTGCCCTCCCGTACTTCCTCTGCTGATGAAGAATGCGAGGCCCCTTCCACTTGATGTGGAGATAACACTCGCTGACCTGTAGATGATGATGGCGAGACCCCTTCCACCTGCTGTGGGGAAAGTACTCGTCGAGCTGCTGCAAACAAGGTCCTGTGACCTCTCTGGTAGGTGACCTGAGGTGAGGAAGCAACCTGTCTCGGAACAATGATCTCGGGCTAGTGAGATGGACCTCCCTCCTCATAAATGACCTCTGGCTCTGGGTGTGGCTGTGGTGGCACTGTAAAGAACTCATGAGAAATGAAGTCTGCCCATGGAATGCCCTGCTGACTCAACTGATGGGAAACAATGAGCTGGATGAGACCATGATGGCACAAACTCCTATGCTGCTGAGCTGGGGACTGCCTCTGAAACACGGACACCATCCTCTGAATGTCCTGGAAGAAGAAAACCGGGATGTTCATCATCCTCACTCGGGTAAAGTGCATCAACAGGCGAATGTGACAAGAGAAGACCTGTGAAAATCTTCCCTCGCATGTGAAGTAATGCATGATAAGCCGCATGATCGGAGCATACTTCCCCCGGAGGAATCTGAAGGGAAAGACCCCTGACAAGTGACTCATGAATGCTGGCCTGACATATGGCTCAAAATAAACATAATCCAGCATTTTGCGCTTGGGCCACACCTCACCCACATTTGGTATCCCGGTAGCCTCTGAAATCACCTCCGGAGATAGTACAAAATTCACCCCTGCAAGAGTGACCTGCCCATCATGAAGGTGCAAAACAAATAAGCGGGCCAACTCCCTGTGGTGCTGAATCTGGGCAAGCCTCTCACAGAACTAAAAACATGACATATAACGGAAACAATTCACTGCCATAGGACAGGCCTGCAATTCTGCCAAAGAGGTGGGTTCCTCTCTCCTATGATGACCACCTTTGCCACCCTTACGAGGCCTCTGCTGTACCTCGATCTCTGTGGAAGAAGACCGGTCATCACCTTGCTCATAGGTTTCAGTGGTTGACATGGTGCTTTTGAGCAAAGTGAAGCAAATAGATAGAGTAAACTGCTGCCCTTGCCTGCAAAAATGCTGAGAAGTATGCTGATTTCAAGGGGAAAAAATCATAAGGGAAATGTTAGGGGAGGGATTTTTAATAAGGAATGGGAAAATATGTAAAAACAGGGATTTTTAAGGGATAATTCACAAAATGTCAAACATATCATCTCATCTTCCATCATTAGGAAATCATTTGCAAAGAAATACTTTATTAGGGAAAATACGTATGATAGTCATCAAGGGAAAGGACATGCATTTGCAACAGGAGTATAGGACAGCATAGATAGCTTGCTCCTTTGAGTTTTTTGTTTTTTCAATGTACATCATAAGGTAAACAGTGTTTTTCAAAGGATTTTATGTACATTTAGTCATAGGGAAACAAGGCTTCTTTTACATCTTGTCATAAGGGAAAAGGGATCTTAATTGAACAGGATTTTAGGGAAGGGGTAGAGAGGAAAACAGGGCTTAGTTTTGGGGAGACACAACAATATTCTTTTGCAAACAATATTTATAGCAATATGTCCATTTTATACATATACACAGCTGCATTTTTCTTGTTTTTGCTATGGATATGCAACAGCAATGTGTCTTCTATTTTCCAATGACTATGCACAGCAACATCTTTTTTTTATTTGGTCATTTTGCCATATTATTGCTCTTTTCTCTTTTTACATAACATTTTTTATCCTTGCTGTTGTTCATTTATTTTCCTTGCCGTGTGGAGGGTATTAGGGTTTGGGTAGAATACATGAAAGGGCATTAGGGTTTTGTAAAGGGATTTGGGGGAGGGATAGGGTTTTAGGAATTTTGGGATGAGAGATTTAGTATTTATTGCAAATGAGATAAGATATAAACATATTATGACATTTGTGAATTTAATAGGAAACAAGGAGGGAATAAATAGGGATTTAAAGCCTTGAAAAAACATCAACCCTAGCATAATGCCTACATGAACAAGCAATCACCCAAATCCATTTCTCCTTACATTTCTTGGTGATAAACATATATATGCAAGCCCATCATTTCATGTTTCAAGCATTCAAACGCACTAGAAGACCCTACCTCAATCAGTTGAGCAAGCAAGAGGGCGATTTAGTCGATTTGGAGTGGTTCTGTAGAAGACAGCTTGAGTGGTCGCGCCCCTGCTCTGAGTGGTCGCGCCCTGCCTGAGTGGTCGCGCCCTTTAGAAAAATACACTGCAGAGGGGTCGCTGAGTGGTTGCGCCCTACCCAACTGGTCGCGCACTGAGCCTGAGTGGTCGCGCCCCTGAGAATGACTCCAACTTTCTGCAAATCGCCTCTTTTGACCTCTCACTCGTTTTTGCAAGCTCTCAAATGCATAATGAGGCTGTTTAGAGGGAAATTTACTCTTTATAGGCCCAATTTGAAAAAATTAACTTACCAAACCCACTTTCTAATGTTTTTGTTTTGACATTCACTTTTAACACTGTTTTGAGTTCACTTTGTCCTGAATTTGATCTTTTGAGTGCTTTAACTCCGTTCTTTTTGCAGGTTGACCATCTGATGGACTCTGGCGAGGAGACCAGGGTTATTGCCGGCATTTTGAAGAATTTTGAAAATTTTCCTTATTTTTTGCAAATTTCACATGACCTTGGGTTTAAAAACAGGGTTTTTAAATCCAAGGTATAAATGAGCTGTACCTGATGAAAAATATCAATGGAACATATTTACATACCTCCTTCCGGCTTTCCGGGGACTATTAGACCTCTGACTCATGACCTTGCAGTGATTTTTTACCAAAACCCTAGACCTAAGACTTGGGACTTCAAGACAAAAATAAAACAAGTGTAACACAAGCTCATTAAATGATATGTCCTGATCTAGCAAAGCCAAGAAGGGAACAAGGACCAGCTCCTCCATCAGTTTTATGGCATGCCTAACGGGATGCAAAACTGATACTGATGAGACACCTACCTATGCACATGCAAAGAGCTTTTGATCACTGATGGAGGGCTCAAGACCGACACTAACACTACTAGCACAGATTTTCCTAATAAAGGTGGCGTCGAGCTTGCAAAACAAGGTTTTTGGCAAGTTCTTCAGAATTCTTCCAAGGGATGTTTTCTTTCTTTTCTTCAGGGATATTATTTTGATAACCAAAAACATGTTTCATGGTGAATACATTGTTTGCGACAACTTTCATCATTTTGCGACGCTTGTGGAATTGACAACACATAGTGCGACACTTCAGAATACGAGACTGGGAGTGTGACAAAATACTATATACCATATATACAAGACAATGGAAGAGATCATATACAGTCATAGTGAAATGAAAGGAACATCATATATATATATATATATATAAAACCATTTGGAACATATATTAAAATAAGTAAGCCTATACCATCATCTCAACTTTGAGATTATTATTATTATTATTAAATCATATCTGGAAATTCAAACCTTGTAGGGTAAATATAGTAAATCTAACAACTTTTATGAAAACCCTGGTTAGGGTTTGAAAATCAAATTTCTACATTGCTGAGCCTTAGCTTAGGCATCTGGAGGATGAATATTGGTAGGAGGTTTACCTATAACACAAAGATGCTAGAATCAAAGTGTTGAAAAATAATTTAAAGACTCCAGTGAGGAAACTTTTCTTTGTGCCACAAATTATACCTACAAACCCAACTACTGATTTGAATTAGAAACCCTCAAATAAGAAGAACGAGAGGAAAATTGAAGAATTTACATAGGGGAAAGGAAGTATACATTTCCTGTAAAGAACCCAATTTGTTCGTCACTCCAAACCCTGTGAACATCTGAAAATAAAAAGGTTATTTCCCATCATTATATGCAACCATTTACAAAAGAAGACATAGGAAAATGAAATAAAGGACTTAGCTGGAGTAAATTGAAAAACCCAAGTATAAATCTTAGAGTTCGAACATAATAAAATGATGGAAATCATCTAAATAAGTTGGCTTTACTGAAAATCCTCTATAAAATCCATAATTGTAGAGAACCCAGAATTCTCTATTCTAGAACATGTGAAAAATTGGTTGCGTGATTCCTACTACAACAAACTAATAATATTTCTCCTACTTGTTAAATTACTTGAACAAGTTGTTTGTATTTTTTTACGGAAAATACTGAAATATATATACTGCATGCTACACAAATAAAAATGCGGAAACTAAATACAACATAGGAGAGAAATAATAATCACACACATCTACACAATTATTTTTGGACAAATGTCCCCGGAAAAACCTAGTGTGGGAAAATCAATGTAACAACTAAGGATTTTATTATTATGCAATAGTAATTCTGAGTACAATTTGTTGGATGCCCAACTGTCTATCTGATATAGGGAGTAAATGGAAAGAATTAATAGTGAGATGATCTCACCCTGTCACAAGGAATCTGCATCCCTTCTGCTTCAGCCACTGCACAAAACTACATCAACCCTAGGAAGTCTTTGCGTCACCTCTGCTGGGGACTGCACTGCTCCTCCTTCTGACCCTCTGCTGGCTAGAAACTTTGGCTCTCAGCTTCCCATCTCACACCTCGACTTCCAGATTCTGAAACTTGATTTCCTCAATAGGAATTTGATGTCTCTTCAGGCTCTGCGTTTCCACTACGTCAGCTCTGTGTGGTCCAGTGTCAACCTCTATAGATTTTCTTTTTCCTTCTCTACCTTGTACTCTCCGACTAGGAAAATTTCCCTTCGGATACTATCCTTGCCCCTCACTACAAAATATCACTTCGAATTTCTCTCCCTAACAACTGTTGTGCTTTAGAAATTCGATCTACTGATCTCTACTCAATGTGTTCTCCAAGTGCCCATTGAAGTCCTTCTTATAATCCTCCAGTTGAGAACCAATGACCCAGATTAGATTCTAATCAATGGATCATATCATTTAGATTCAATCTCCATCTTATTCTAGAAGTTTCACCCACATTTTAGATTAATACCCATTAATTATTTTAATTTCCTAAGTTTAGACTTAGAGACCCAATAAAAATAATTAATTATTTAATAAAATAGTCTCTGGGTGAAATTTATCAAAAATGGTTTTTGGGTATTGGAGAATGCACGTGTCTAAGCTTGCCTAAAATTTTTGAGACTTAGAGCACATCTGATGATACCAAAAATCAACCGAACGCACGTGTGACAAAAGCTATGACTAAAATGAAGAAATAAATTTATATAGTTTTCTTTTATAAATGAGAGGTTTGACGGTGTTGGATACTGCCAAAATACAGGGTGTCTCCCCAATGTGAAGTCCCAATCAGACCTCACACTATTTGGAGTAGGATCCCCTTTCAGATTATCGACTCAGCGACCATAACACAAAGGTTCACCTTGGTTTCAATGGATATCATAAGAGGTTATATAAATAGACCTTGAAAAAACAAGTAAGTTGACATTGTGAAACACTGATTGAAATGTGTAAAAGGATACCTTCATGAGTGGGAGATTAGAGTGAGTCTTTGGAAGGAAGTAATAGTACTAACCTAAGAGAGATGCCTGAGAGCATGAAAAGATTCGTTAGCAAAATAGTTCACATAACAATTAATCTAAGCGAATAAAACACACATTCAACAAGATGAGTACCAAAGCCACTGAAATAGTTCAATTTCTTCAGTACATATGAACACAACATATATCATAAACATCCCAAGAATAGTCCTAAAACATTTTTGATACATGCATGAAAATGTGTTGGCTCATTGAATTTCAATTAGGTGAAATATACAAGTACACAATTACAATGATGAGGCACTAGTTCCAAGTGGAACTTTAAGTCGCTTCTTCTCCAAAGAACAATTTTCTCTCCTTTTCCAAGTAGAGAACCCAAGATGATCTCTCCAAAGCTTCAAGCCTCCAAAAACCTTTTTCTTGAGTTATGAGGTTTCTTTTATAACAAGGGGAATGAAATTTCATATCCCCATGACTCTTGAGTTACCCTCATGACTCTTGGGCTTTTATTATGACCTTTGGACTTCTATGAAACTCTTGAACTTCTAAATGGCTTTTGGAATTCTCTATATGTCTTTTGGATTTCTATATAACTCTTTTGTCCATACATGGCTATGTGACTCTTCATATTCCACTTGTGACCTTTGGACTTCCATGCCCTGCATTTTGTCCTTTTCCCTTTAATAATTACATCATTACATTCCACATGATGTGGAATGACACAGGGATGCACATTGAACATTATGATGACACTTGTACAAGTTACAACTTGAAAATGATGACATGGACTTCATGAGGTGTAAATGCCAAGCTATCTTCCTTGTTGCTTCATCTTGCATTCTTGATGGTAGATATGATATATGCTTCATATTTATTAAGGATCCACTTTATTTCTTATCTTCAACTTCCAAAGGGTCTTGGATGAGCTTTGGAATCCTATGAGTAGATATGATCTTTACCTTTATCTGCTCGATTGGACCAACAAGGAAAACAATTTGCACTTACAATGTTGAGTTGAGGAATGATGATCTTATAATAGATACAGGCTTTACAATTCGACCAAAGGCCTTCTGTTTAGACATCATTGACTTTAAAGATATATAAAACCAAGATAAAGAAGAGGTAACATATTAGCCAAGAATTGTTCGTCATCACAATTTCCCTTTTCAAGTTCTCCAAATTGTCTTTTGAGCCAAATAAAAGAATCTTTCATGTACGGTATTATTAAACAAAATGAAAAAAGAAAATACATGAAAAAACAATGAAACAAAACCAAATGAACAAAACAAATGGAGGAGGGCTGTAAAACAACATGTAAAATATACAATAACAAAACAAGAAAATGCAGAGACTCGATGGAGAGTAGGATAGAGGGTGGATGCAATGCAAAGGAAGCTAAATGCAACTAAACCTACTATTAACCTAGCCATTTAGAAGGTCTGGGCTAAGTGTAATGATATTTCCAATGAAGCCACTGTAATAAGTCCCAACCTACAAACACAAAGATAAGATAAATTACAATCGATATATAATAATGTGCAATAGAAAAGATAGAAGCTTGAAAATCTTGCACAAAACATTGAAGGCCTTTCTTAAAGGAAGAAAGATGTGTCATATCACCTGACTTTACCCAACCTACCACCTTACCTTCTCGATGAAAACCATAATCAAACAAACCTTGATGGCTCCTTGTGAATATACCTACACTTATATTGTCTTCCTTAGAAAACATCAAGAGAGATTAGAACTTGCTTTTAGCAAATGAACTTGATAAGTAAGATGCTTCTAACTAATGATAGATTGGATTGTGAAATTCATAATTGTCTTCTTGAAAATATTGAAATCCTTCAAAAGATAATTTTTTAATTAATGGCATGGAATCAGGATGAGAATATTGTAAGGGAAAATGAATCTAATCATGTTCAGGAAGCTTGTCAAGATAGTGAGATCCTAACATAAGCATCAACGAGGGATGAAGTGCCTCAACTACTTAACAAGTATCTGAATATTGAGATGCCAAATGATAAGGGTCAATCAATGTAATTTTTTCAATGGGATATGCTCATGGGAAAATGACAAATTGAATGACATTTATCATGATTAGATAGACTAATTACGACACAAGACTCTTGTTAATAAGTAATCAACAAAGATAAATTATTTTGAACAACTTTGCAAATGATTTGAATGAAAGAATCATCTTCCTCATATGTTGGATGTGACAAACCATCTAGTTGTGATTGGCTACAAACTAGATGGCATCATAATCATTGAAAGAATTGAAAATGAATTCCAATATAACGAATATGTGAAACCAGTGAAGATGCAATGGGTGAAAAAGAGGAATTTTATTCACAAAATATCTCAAGAATACACTTATACTTGAGAGGAATTTTGGTGCCATGAAGAAAATGATTAACATTAGAATATTCACGAGAAATATTAGGAGTTGATTATTTCCACAAGAATATGATAGGTATGAATCCTTCGGCTAAATACAATCTTTGGAGTGATCAGATTCACAACTTTGTGCATCCATGAAAGGTATACATTCCAAAATTGAGTTTCATATAAGAGATTTACATGAGGAATGATCAATTGAAACAAAATGCTCAATCTGACCAGAGACAAAATCTTGAAATCTTGAAGAGTTAAATCTGGAATATGACATAAATTTCAAGGACGAATTTACATCTAGTGACACCATGGAAAGGAAATAATTATGTGAGGATATCCAAATCTGATTTAGTTTGGGGGCCTTACTAAAGTCGCAAGAACCAGACATAACCATCAACATAAATTGAAGTGCCTTGAATCCTTGATGAGTCCTAGAACTTTCAAAGACAGTAGAATTTCATTTTGAAGATTGAATCAGATCATGCATGGTGTGTGGACAACTACCACTAATAATTGTAACAGGATCATTACTACCTAAATGACATCCATTTACATTACTAATTTGGTTAGAATTTATATCTTCAATAGACAAATTACCTAGGTTATAAGGTTCTTCTATTTGCACATCTAAGGATGAATAGATTAAATGACTTTCATGAGTAACCTCAACATCTAGGCTTCACTGACAAAAAAATACCATACCACGTGTGTTCATACTGGGGCATACAAAATAAGGAAAACACAAAATAATATATTGAGCATATAATAAGGGGCTCAAAGGTTTTTATATGTTATATAGTAATATATGTATTATAAGGTATCATTTATTAGGTAGATTGGCTAAGAATTTGTCAAAAAACATGCGGGATCGAGAGTAGGAGAGAAAATGCGTCGGTTGCGATTTAGGTAGGATCAAGAGCGAGAGAGAAAATGAATAGGTTGGGAGTCTAGGAATGGAGGTAATTTTGACCAATCTTGAGGGCGGAAACAAACTTAGAGCCTCAGTGGTTTGGTATGAGGTCCATTTTAACGAAATCACAATTGTTTGGGCTATCTATGCTACAATTTCTTATGTTGGATGTGATTTTTTATTTTGGATTCGGGATTGGTTTTCTTGTTGAAAAGGTTTCCTATAGAACAATGTTGTCCTTGGATTACTAGATCTTCTTTAGGGTGAGGTATGGTAATTTGAGCACATCACTTTTGTATGTATACAAGAGCATGTTTTTGGGAAGCTAAGGCTCCATGAGCACGTCGATGCGATTCTAGGAGTTCTCTCATTTATATTCTAGACATTCACGCTTGTTCCTCTTTGGAAATATATATTTTTCTTCTTGAATACAAATGACAACAATGAAGGTATGGTTTGTTCTTGTATCTGTCCTTGGTCAATGGTTCAAATCTTGTAGTGCTCTGTAGGTGGGACATTTTATCTTTATTCATTGTTATGTAGACATGAAAGCTTGAGCCTTTTACCCAACCAACAACCTTTAGATACATAGTTGTCCACATATAAAGTTACTAGACCTTGTGAATCTAGCCTAAGTTGTGCAATAAAGTCCTTCTTTGGAAAGCATCAGAGGTAACATAGTTGGCTTCTGCTAGTTGTGCTATTTGGAACCTGGTTGGTGATTGGGGATTGAGTGATCACTCCAACAATCTCTAGTTGGAATTCTATTTTTCATGATTGCACTATAGTTTTGAAAAAAAAGGCTTGTAATTAGTAATTTAAATATATAAAAATGGAAAAATAATGCATTTTATTTGAAAATTTGGAGCTACAATGGCCATTTGTGTATGAAATTTCTTTATTTATAAGTGGATATTTTTGGGCTAGGTTCATATTAGACCATTAGGGTTTTTTATCTTCTTCTTTTTTGGGTAGTTTTGTTAGCATATTAGGTCGTAGAGGGTAAGGTTTCTCATCTTGATGAGCACAATTCTACCCTATAAATACTATCAATATTTAATTTATCAATATTCAATTGTCCGTTATTGAATTTGAGGGTGATGTTTTATTGACTTGATATTTGGTAGGGTACATCATGCTCATTGCATGTGTCATCCTAGTGGGACTCTTTGCACTTCACCACTTAGGCACTTAGAATGTTGGTTTTATATTTGCACCCATCATCATAACTTGGCTTCTCCACATCAGTAGCATTGGTATTTACGACATAATTTGGTGGAACCCCAAGGTTTTCAGAACCATCTCACCCTATTACATGTTTAATTTCCTTCGAAAGACCAAAGTAGATGGTAGGGAGTCTCTTGGAGGCATAGTCCTCCGAATTACATGTTTGCCTTTTTTTTAACATCTTTCTAGAAATCCCCCACGAGAAGAGGACCCGAGAAAGGCCATCCTATCAATATGTATTATAAAATATTTAATTTAAAGGAATTTTTTTAGCAAATAGTTGTGAGAGTTTACAAAATTTTCCTTTGTAAAACCTATGATTATTTTCAAATGGATATGATTATTTATGTAAAATATTCAATGCTTTGCAACTTTTTTTTTGAGGAAATGAAAGCTAAAATAATAGAATTGATATGATGATATGCTCTAATAAAAAGAAATTGAACAAATGGATGACACTACAACTGAAAAATTACATATGAAAATTTATTTCTTGTGATCATATTGAAGAATAGTAGTCATGATTGACAAGTGTCGAGGGTATGTTTGTTGATTTGGGACACTTTCATAGTTGTCAATCAAGGTGAGAAAATGTCATTTGTTCCATGACTAAAACACACACATAAAATCCACTAAGAAATAATCAATTTAAACTTGGGTATGTAATTGAAGATAAATTTCATAGGAGTTGTATATTCTTGCTTGATTCTTGCCTACATGGGAAGGCTACATTTCTTTCCCAGCACAAAGAGGACATACAAAGCAACTTCTATATGTCGATACCAGGTGAGCACATTTTTCTCGAGATAACATATAAGTCCATTATGCCTTGAAGATATAGGAAAGCTAGGAAGTTGTATTTTGTATAACAAAGAGCAAAAAATAATTTTATTTGCTGAACTAGAGAGACATGCAGATTTCTGAAAATAACTTGGCCATAGTGGGGTCCTAAATAATTCCAAATCTTCTTTTCCAAAAATAATTTTGAAGCCTTTGGAACTAGGACACTGGTATGAGTGTTAAGGACGAATTTTGATGCATAAGTTGTATTCTGGCCAGTATTCATAGTGGTTGTCTTGGAAGAAATAGTGGGAAGTCAGGAAGTCATCTTAGCGACCTTTTCAATAATCAATCAATGCTCAGCTTTGAGTTGTTTTCCACGAGTGAAAGTTGTGCACACCTCAAAGAAGATATATGGCCAAATATACATTCCAGAAATAAATTGGATTCTCATGTGTCTCTGCTTGGAACTCACCATTGCTTTAGAGATACAAATATTATTGTTCATTCCTATGTTATTTCCCCAGGTCCTCTTTGCATTTCCTTATTGTTATGAAGATGTGTTGTGATTAAACTGATTATTTTGCTTGATTTACAGGTCTTGTTGTGACAATGGTCATGTTTGTAACAACCTCCTTGATGGTTTTAGTGATAATTATTGTATGGGAGAAGAGTATTTATGTAGCCTGAAGCATTATAGTCATTTTTGGATCTATTGAATTGCTTTACATATCTACATGCCTAATAAAAGTTCCAGAAGTGGGTTGGGTCCCTCTGGTACTATCCTTGATCTTCATGGCTATTATGTATATTTGGCATTATGGAACTTCAAAGAAGTATGAATTTAACCTCCAAAACAAGGTTTCAATGGAAATAATTCTTAGTCTAAGGTCGATCTTAGGGATAGCGTGGGTTTCTAGAATTGGTTTTACTTATAGGAGACTAGTAGCAGGAGTACCTGCCATTTTTAGCCATTTCCTGACAAATCTTCAAACCTTTCACCAAGTGCTTGTATTTGTCTACATCAAGTCTGTTTAGGTTCCACATGTTCCATTGGATGAACACTTCCTTATAGGTAGAGTAACTCCAAAAGAATGCAGGATGTTCAGGCGCATAGTAAGGTATAGTAACAAGGATATCCATAAAAAAAAAATATGTTAAATTTTTAGTTTCTTGATGTTTGAAATGGAATCCATTGGCATGGTGGCTAAACAAGCATTTTCAAGTTGTGTTTATGAAATTGGATTTTATTCATTGCGGAAGTGCATTCAAAGTATAACTTTGCTAGTACTTGAACAACATCTCTAAATCCAACACTTTTTTGGGCATGTATAAATGTAGTTAAAGCTCGTGTCCAAGGTTACTAGGGTTTTTGAAAGTATTGATTTTAGAGTTTTTCAAACACATTATAGATCTATTAATGGTGGAACAATCAGTTTGAATTTAGAATCTGATCATCTAATTCACAATCCAGGGAGGAAAAGTTATTCCTTGCTTGGTCTAAAAATGTTGAACAATGGTTAGAAGAATATGATGTGAGCTTAAAGAAAGGTTTACATTCTCATGAAGTGCAGAAACAACGTCAAATAGATGGATGGAATGAAATATAGAAGAAAAATGGTACACCTTTGCGGAAGTTGGTAGTGGAGTATTTGACAGTGTTCCACTTGGATGCATCCCAGGGTCAGGTGCACGCACCTCCACACCCCAGGCACCGGGGACAAAGAGTCTAATGGGGGTGTGTTTCCCCACACACCCTTTTTGGGGAGTCTTGGGGAGACGCAAGGGGGTGAATTTCCCAAGTGTGCGGGATGAGACTCCCCAAAAGGGGTGTGTCTGGGCACCCCCCCTCAAAACTTCAGTGTCTAGTATATAGTATATGGTAATATATTAGTACGTTTTGATTTCAATTTTGATTCTAGAATGATGAATGATGAATTTAATTTTTAAATCAATGTAGATTGTAGGATGATGAATGATGAATGATATGGATCAATGTATTTGAATATTTCATTATTGATTTTTTTTTATTGAATCTCATGGTATGGATGAATAATGAGTATGTCATACGAATGATGTATATATCAAAATAAATGACGAGGATTGATCAATGTATGTCATTATTTAATTCAATTATGAATTTAAATTTTATGTGTGGATCAAATTTCAATTTTCAATGTATCGGTATCCATATTACTATTAGTCTATTTAATATTTATGCTTTCATTATTGAACAATGAATATGAACTTGAATTATATATATATATATATATATATATATATATATATATATATATATATATATATATATATATATGTATGTATGTATGTATGTATGTATGTATGTATGTATGTATGTATATGTACATACCCCAATGTCCCCCGCACCCTCTAAATTTCCCTAAAATTTGAGGGCACTCCCACACGTCTCCCCACACTAGAGTCTTGGTGACAACTGACATTTCACTTATTCTTGCCTACATGCATGACAGTGTGTCTTTTGAGGAGGGTGTAACAACCTATGTATAACCACTGGTCATTCTCTTAATTATAATCCTTAATGTCATTGTTGGAGTATGGTAGAAGAATAATTCTGAGAAGGCTTTGGAAGCTCTCAAATAAATGGAGTCTGATCATGCAAAGGTCTTGAGAGATGGGCATTATGTTCTAGACCCTCCATCCAGAGAACTTGTTCCTGGAGATATAGTGGAATTGAAGGTGGGAGGCAAGGTTCCTACAAACATGGGAATTGTGCCCCTCAAGACATCCACCTTTAGAATGGAGTAGAGCTCCCTGACTGGAGAAAGCATGCTTGTGGTCAAAAGAACATATCCAATCATTGTATGTGACTGTGAGTTGTAGTCAAAATAATGCATGATGTTTACAGGAACTGTAGTTACCAATGGCTGTTGCACTTGCATTATTGTGAGCACTTGCATGTATACAAAAATAGGTAAAACTTAGGCACAAATTTAGGAGGCTTCAATGGAAGCTCATGATGCCCATTTGAAAAGAAAATTAGATGAATTCGGTGAAAGACTAACAACAGTGATTGGTTTTGTTTGTATTCTTTTCTGGATCATGAACTACAATCCTCTACTCTCATGGGAGGTCATATATGGGTGGGAAAAAAAGATCAAATTCTCATTTGATAAGTGTACGTACTACTTTAAGACTTTTGTTTCTTTGTTAGTCGCTGCTATACTAGAGGGATTTCCTGCTACCATTACTACATGTTTAGCTATCAACGCTCATAAGATAACACAAAAGAATTCTATTGTGCGTAAGCTACCTAACATGGAGACATAGGGTTGTACCACAATGATTTTCTATGATAATACAAACACTCTTACAAACAACTAGATGTCTGCCAGTGAATTTATAGACATTGGACGTAGTACTGGTTCACTTAGAGAGTTTAATGTTGAAGGAACAACATATAATTTTGAGGATGGAAGAATATTGAAGTAGCCAACTCATAATATGGAGGAAAATTTGGAAACTTTAGCAAAAATTGTTGCAGTTTGCAATGATGCTAGGATATCTTGTCAAGGTCACTAGTTCCATGTTACTGGTATTCCTATTGAGGCAACCTTGAAGGTTAGTAATTTCCTAGATAATTGATTTGTTTATCAGTTGTCATGTTATGTTTCACCATTTCAATAGTTAATGGAGTTGTAGCTTTGGGATTCCATCATCTAAGGTTATTTACAGGTCTCTTTTGGGCTCATGTGGTCTAGATAGGTATTGTTAAAGGCCTTTGCAAACTTCTTTTTATTGCTTCCAGAGACTGCAAATGCTTGTGGAGCTCAAACAAGTTTTTAAAATGGGCCTTTGGATATGGATGACATAACTTCTTATGCTTTGAGAGATAGGTGTTGAAATCATGTAGAGTTGTTTGATAGCCAATCTCTCGAATGAATAAACTATTGGGAACATAAGTTGGCAATGTGTGGGGAGGTCTCATTGCCCCATATATCCTGATATAAATATACCATTCATCTATATACTAGTCTCCAATATTTTTCAGCACTTCTTTAGCTTCTTGAGACAGTCTTGGGCATGGTTTGCAAAATATCAGCTGATACAAAGGAACAAAAGAGTAATAAAAAATACGAGCATAATTATGTATTTATTTATCCTCCCAAAGATCCTTGCAATACACATGAACTGGAGGTTGGTCAGGTGTCTAAGACCAACCCATGCCTACAAATGAGTTAGAAGCACACACCACATCAAATAGATAAGATGACATATCAAATTCTTGAGGAAAAGTTATTCCCTGCTTGGTCTAAATCTTTTGAACAATGCTTAGAAGAATATGATGTGAGCTTAGAGAAAGGTTTAAATTCTCATGAGGTGGAGAAACAATGTCAAATAGATGGATGGAATGAACTCTAGAAGAAAAATGATACATGTTTGTGGAAGTTGGTAGTGGAGCAATTTGATGACACAGTTGTTAAAATACTTCTGGTGGCAGCTGACATTTCATTTATTCTTGCCTACATCCATGATAATGTGTCTTCTTAGGAGGGTATAACAATCTATGTAGAACCCCTGGTCATTCTCTTTATTCTAATCCTTAATGCCATTGTTGGATTATGGCTGGAGAATAATTCTGATAAGCCTTTGGAAGCTCTCAAAGAAATGCAGTCTGATCATGCAAAGGTCTTGAGAGATGGAAATTATGTTCCATATCTTCCTTTCAGAGAACTTTTTCTAGGAGATATAGTGGAATTGAAGGTGGGATGCAAGGTTCGTGCAAACATGATAATTGTGCCCCTCAAGACACCCACCTCTAGGATGGAGCAGTGCTCCCTAGTTGGAGAAAGCATGCCTATGTTCAAAATAAATTATCCAGTCGTTGTCTCGGATAGTGAGTTGTAGTAAAAAGAATGCATGGTGTTTTTTGGAACTACATTTACCAATGGATGTTGCGAGTTGTAGTCAAAAGAGAGATGGAAATTACCTTCCAGATCTTCCTTTCAGAGAAATTTTTCCAGGAGATATAGTGGAATTGAAGGTGGGATGAAAGGTTCCCGCAAACATGAGAATTGTGCCCCTTAAGACACCCACCTCTAGGATGGAGTAGTGCTCCCTAGTTGGAGAAAGCATGCCTATTTTCTAAAGAAATTATCCAGTCGTTGTTTCGGATAGTGAGTTGTAGTCAAAAGAATGCATGGTGTTTTTAGGAACTACATTTACCAATGGATGTTGCGAGTTGTAGTCAAAAGAATGCATGGTGTCTTTAAGAACTACATTTACCAATGGATGTTTCACTTGCATTGTTGTGACTTGTGAGCACTGACATGTCTACATAAATAGGTAAAATTCAGGCATCAATTTAGGAGGCCTCTATGGAAGCTCATGATGCCACTTTGAAAAGGAAATTAAATAAATTTGGTGAAAGACTAAAAACAATGATTGGTGTTGTTGGTATTCTTGTCTAGATCATGAACTACAAATATTTTCTCTCATGGGACACGATAGATGGGTGGCAAAAAATTATCAATTTCTCATTTGAGAAGTGTACAAACTACTTTAAGATTTTTGTTTCTTTGGCAGTTGCTGCTATACAAGAGGGATTGTCTATTTTCATTACTACATGTTTGGATCTTAGCACTCGTAAGATAACAAAAAACAATGTTATTGTGCATAATCTACCTAGTGTGGAGACATAGGGTTGCACCAAAGTGATTTTATCTGATAAGGCAGGCATTCTTACAACCAATCAGATGTCTGCTAGTGAACTTATAGCCATAGGGAACAATGTTGGTCCACTTAGAGAGTTTAATGTTGAAGGAATAACATATAATACTGAGGATGGAATAATATTGAATTGGCCAACACATAATATGGAGGAAAATTTAGAAACTATAGAAAAACTTGTTGTAGTTTGCAATGATGCTAGGATATCTTGTCAAGGTCACCGGTTCCATGCTATTGGTATTCCTATTGAGGTAGTCTTAAAGGTTAGTAATTACCTAGATAATTGATTTGTTTATCAGTTTTCATGTTATGTTTCACAATTTCAACAGTTAATGGAATTGTAGCTTTGGGATTCCATCATCTAAGGTTATTTACAGGTCTCTTTTGGGCTCATATGATCTAGATTGGTACTGTTGAAGGCCTCTGCAAACTTCTTTTTATTGCTCCTAAAGACTGTAAATGCTTGTGGAGCTCAAACAGGTTTTTAAAATGGGCCTTTGGATATGGGGGACATAACTTCTTATGCTTCGAGAGATAGGTGTTGAAACCATGTAGAGTTGTTTGATAGCCAATCTATCAAATGAACAACCTATTGGGAACATAAGCTGGAAATGTGTGGGGAGGTCTCACTACCCTATATACCCTGATATAAATAGGCTATTCACCTTTATACTGATCTCCAATATTTTGTAGCACATCGATAGCTTATTGAGATAGTCTTGGGCATGGTTTGCAAAAGATCAGCTCATACAAAGGAGCAAAAAAGTAATCACAAATATGAGCATAATTATGCATGTATTTATGCTCCCAAAGATCCTTGCAATATACATTAATTGGAGGTTGGTTAGATCTCCACGACCAACCCATGCCTACAAATGAGTTAGAAGCACATACCACATGCAATAGATAATATGACATATCAAATTCTGGAGGAAAATTTATTCCCTACTTGGTCTAAAACTATTGAACAATGCTTAGAAGAATATGATGTGAGCTTAGCTAAAGGTTTAAATTCTCATGAAGTGGAGAAACAACGTCAAATAGATGGATGGAATGAAATATATAAGGAAAAAGGTACACCTTTGTGGAAGTTGGTAGTGGAGAAATTTGATGACACAGTTGTTAAAATACTTCTGGTGGTCGCTGGCATTTCATTCATTCTTTCCTACATGCATGATAACATGTATTTTGAGGAGGGTATAACAACCTATGTAGAACCCTTGGTCATTCTCTTGATTCTAATCCTTAATGCCATTGTTAGAGTATGACAGGAGAATAAATCTGAGAAGGCTTTGGAAGCTCTCAAAGAAATACAGTTTGATCATGAAAAGGTCTTGTGAGATGGAAATTATGTTTTAGATCTTCCCTCTAGAGAACTTGTTCACGAAGATATAGTGTAAGTGAAGGTGGGAGGCAAGGCTTTTGCAGACATGAGAATTGTGTCCCTCAAGACATCCACCTTTAGGATAGAGCAGAGCTCCCTAATTGGAGAAGGAATGCCCATGGTTGAAAGATCATATCCAGTCACTGTTTGTGACTGTGAGTTGTAGTAAAAAAAGGCACGGTGTTTGAAGGAAATATAGTTACCAATGGCTGCTTCACTTGCATTGTTGTGAGCACTGACATGTCTACAGAAATAGGTAAAATTCAGGCACAAATTCAAGAGGCTTCAATGGAAGCTCATGATACTCTTTTGAAAAGAAAATTAGATGAATTTGGTGAAATACTAACATCAGTGTTTGGTGTTGTTTGTATTCTTGTATGGATCATGAAATGAAAATATTTTCTCTGATGGGACGTCATAGATGGGTGGCCAAAAAATATCAAATTCTCATTTGAGAAATGTACGCACTATTTTAAGATTGTTGTTTCTCTTGCAGATGTTGTTATACCATAGGGATTTCCTGTTGTCATTACCACTTGTTTGGCTCTTGGAACTCGTAAGACAACACACAAGAATGCTATTGTGCATACGCTACCTAGTGTGGAGACATGGGGTTGCACCAAAATGACTTTCTTTGATAAGACATGCACTCTTACAACTAATCAGGTGTCTATGAGTGAATTTATAGCCATAGGGCACAATGTTGGTTCAGTTAGAGAGATTAATGTTGAAGGAACAACATATAATCTTGAGGTTGGAAGAATATTGAATTGGTCAACACATAATATGACGGAAAATTTAGAAACTCTAGTAAAAATTGTTGTAGTTTGTAATGATGGTGGGATATCTTGTCAAGGTCACCAGTTTCATGCAACTGCTATTGCTACTGAGGCAACCTTGAAGGTTAGTAATTGTCTAGATAATTTATTTGTTTATCATTTTTCATGTTATGTTTCACCATTTCAACATTTAATGGAGTTGTAGCTTTGGGATTCCATCATCTAACATCTAATGTTATTTATAGGTCTCTTTTTAGCTCATGTGGTCCAGATATGTACTATTAAAGGCCTCTACGAACTTCTTTTTATTACTTCCAGAGATTGCAAATGCTCATGGAGCTCATACAAGTTTTTAAAATGGGCCTTTGGATATGGGGGACATGTAGAAATCTAAACACAATTAACACACATAAAAAACTACCACACACATAGAAAATTCTCACAAATTTCACAAAATCTCTCTGAGCCCATGGCTTCGATACCAATTGTAGAAAATTAACACACTAATAATAAATCACTCATACAATAAATAGCATAAATATAGAAAAACTAGGCATGGTGGAAAAGGCCTTAGCCTTACAATATTCCTCACATTCTCATTCTCATTATAATCCAATGTACAAAGAATGATAATAGTACAAATAAATACATGAGGAAGTTTGTCTCACGATAGTGCATCTATCTTGAACAAACTTGGTTTAGATATTTTCTCAACAAAACACTAATCTAGGAGAACTTAGTTGGAGAGAATCTCTCATCCTAATTAAACTCCCTAGTTTGAGGAACTAACTCCTAATTCTCAAGATTTGATTTATTTAATTATAATTTTGGATTTATAATTGCTTTATTATGAGAGTGAGGCTAACAAAGAACCCTCTTCCAAGTTCTCAAGTTGATCCTCAGAAAACATTTTCCTGAAAACCCGCCAATGCTGGATGCTGAAGAAACTGCAATATGAAGAGACCATGAGTCAACTGCATGTTTGATTCATCTCTGAATGTCACTTGACAACTCCATCACATGCCAAGCTGCAAAAGGATCCAACTGTCCTTTGCTTGAAATTAGCATCCTATGTCCACTGAAAAAATTTGATGAACGCCCACTGGCGTATTTGTTTGTCCACTGACAAAAGTTGATGAATGCCCATTGGCAAATCTGTTGATGATGATCGCCCACTGGCGAATTTGTTGATGCTCACTCGCTGGTGAAAATTCCCACTGGCTACTTCGCTGATGTTGTCGAGACTTTCAGTTTGAAAACCACTATTAATTTCATTGACATTTTCCCCCTTTGTCAGCTGAAAGGAGAGACAATCTTGTTCAAATTATTTCTGAACTCCCCCCTTCAGGTGTAGGAGTGTTTCACTGGTGTACTCCCCCGCTCAACTGCACGAGACTACCATCTTCATTTTTACTGTTGGCTGCAATATGTGTGAGTGAATTTGATTTTCAAACCAATCTAATGAAATTGACAGTGGTTGTCTGACTGAATGTGTCGACAACATCAGCAAAGCAGCCACTGGGCATTTTCATCAGCGAGTGAGTATCAACAAATTTGCCAGTGGGTGATCGATAACAAAGTGAACAGTGAGTAGTTTTCAAACACAGTAAAAGAAATAGTGAGTTATTTTTCAACGTCATCAGCCAGTGGGCGATCATCATCAAACAAATACGCCAGTGGGCATTCATCAAATTTTTTCAGTGGACACAGGATACTGATTTCAAGCAAAGGACAGTTGGATCCTTTTGTAGCTTGGCACGTAATGGAGTTTTCAAGCGACATTCATAGATGAATCAGATATGCAACTGACTCATGGTCTCTTCATATTAGAGTTTCTTCAACATCCAGCTTTGGCGATTTTTCAGGCAAATGTTCTTTGAGGATCAACTTGAGAACTTGGAAGAGGGTTCTTTGTTCTTATTTTGGATTTATCATTGGGGGGGGGGGGGGAATGTTAGCCTCACTCTCATAATAAAACAATTATAAACCCAAAATTATAATTAAATAAATAAAATCTTGAGAATTAAGAGTTAGTTCCTCAAACTAGGGAGTTTAGTTAGGATGAGAGATTCTCTCCAACTAGTTCTTCTAGATTAGTGTTTTGTTGAGAGAATATCTCAACCAAGTTTGTTCAAGATAGTGCGTCTATCTTGAACAAATTTGAGTGAGATATTTTTTCAACAAAACACTAATCTAGGAGAACTAGTTGGAGAGAATCTCCCATCCTAACTAAACTCCCTAGTTTGAGGAACTAACTCCTAATTTTCAAGATTTGATTTATTTAATTATAATTTTGGGTTTATAATTGTTTTATTATGAGATTGAGATTAACATTCCCCCCCAATGATAAATCCAAAATAAGAATAAGGAACCCTCTTCCAAGTTCTCAAGTTGATCCTCAAAAAACATTTGCCTGAAAAACCGCCAAAGCTGGATGTTGAAGAAACTATAATATGAAGAGACCATGAGTTAGTTGATTCATCTCTGAATGTCACTTGACAACTCCATCACGTGCCAAGCTGCAAAAGGATCCAACTGTCATTTGCTTGAAATCAGCATCCTGTGTCCATTGAAAAAATTTGATGAATGCCCACTGGCATATTTGTTTGATGATGATTTCCCATTGGCTATGACATTGAAAAACAATTCACTGTTGCTTTTATTGTGTTTGAAAATTGCTCACTACTGACTTTGCTGTCGATTGCCCACTAACGAATTTGTTGATGCTCACTCGCTGATGAAAATGTCCACTAGCTGCTTCGCTGATGTTGTCGATACTTTTAGTCTGACAACCACTGTCAATTTCATTGACATTTTCCTCCCTTTGTCAGCTGAAAGGAGAGACAATCTTCTTCAAATTATTTCTGAACTCCCCCCTTCAGGCGTAGTAGTGTTTCATTGGTGTACTCCCCCATTCAACTGCACGAGAGTACCATCTTTATTTTTACTGTTGGCTGCAATATGTGTGAGTGAATTTGATTGTAAAACTTATACAATCTTATGACTGTGGATGACCATTCCCAGGGATCAATCCATGAATAATTTATCTTTAATCTGGTTGATTGTTGTTGTTTGCTGCATTGCACTGATGAATGATTTGACTTGCCACAATGGTGACAAGGATGGAGATCAAAACATTGATCTTCCAGATGACTGGTTCTTTGACAATGAAGACATTTTGGTTTGACTGCAACATTAGTTTGTGTGTATTTTTGTTTGTCTTCAACTTTCTCAGAACTATCCAATGTGATTTTTTTTAGAAACCCTGCACTGAAAAACTTAATGGACCTTGAATAATTTGGGATATGCAAGTCAGTGTCATATTTGACATATCCTAAGCCTCGTCAATTTCTGTTACTATGGATTTCTTCCCATGGCTTGATGATTGGTTTGGAATAAAGTTGAACTGGATCAGGGACCACTTCAACACTTGAAGTTGGTTGGATCAGCGACTTGGAATCATCAGTTGTATTTGTATCGTTCAAAGACTTGGATGCATCACTCTTCTTTAGCTACTCAGTTATTTGTAGTTGCGACTCCAGTTGAAGGAACTCAATCATTTCATGTGCATGTTGAAGATGCACTTGAATATCAGTAAGAGTTGTTTTGCTGATGTTCACCATGTCATCAGCTGATGATAAAATCAAATTGTTAAGAATGTGGGATAGTTGAATGTGTGTCGCCATTTTAGCTTGCTCACTTTGGATTCAGGCTCGCTTGTACTAGCTCACTTGATGTTGTGAACTTTGCACTTGCTTGAATTCACACTCTTGATTGATTACTGACACCTTGTGCTTTTTGGAATGTACTCACTGAATATGCCTATTTTAAAAAGGAAGGGTGTCGAACACTGTCGAAAATGCACCCAAGAGAAATGCTTACAATGACTTGAATGACTCAGTTAAAGAACATTGAATTCACCGGGTTTACTTGATTCCTTGTCAATTCAAAGCTTGGGTGTCGGTTTCAACAGAGAATGCACCCGTACAATTCAGTTAATTTTTTTTTATCTGCAAGTGATATAAAAAGTGTTGATGATGATGATGTCGTCTTGGCTTGAAATGCTTGATTTTGTATCGCCCTTAACTTGATTGCTTTGATTACATGATGTGAAATGTGCTTGCTTGGAAGATCAAGTTGATGATGTGGCGCTTTGTGCTTGTGTACTTAAGCTTGATTACAGGAACTTGATTAAGCATTCTTATACTTAAGCTTGCTTATGTGCATGTAGTTGTTTAAGCATAATACATGATGTGAAATGTGCTTGCTTGGAAGATCAAGTTGATGATGTGACGTTTTGTGCTTGTGTACTTAAGCTTAATTATAGGAACTTGATTAAGCGTTCTTATACTTAAGCTTGCTTATATGCATGTAATTGTTTAAGCATAATACATGATGTGAAATGTGCTTGCTTAGAAGATCAAGTTTTTGATGTGACGCTTCGTGCTTGTGTACTTAAGCTTGATTATAGGAACTTGACTACGCGTTCTTATACTTAAGCTTGCTTATGTGCATGTAGTTGTTTAAGCATAATACACAAAGAGCATTTTGATAATCTGAACACAAGTCTTGCACACGCATTCATTACACACGGTGTACCTAAGATCCCCTTATTCAATTTTGGGCGGATCTAAGACACAAGCACCACAAAAAATATGATTTTATTAATTACTAAAGTACACATTTTTCAATGTCACAACTTTGTCGTGGAAACTTTTCAATGAAAATGTCACACTTGCAAACTTTGGAAGCAAATTGTCTTCAAAAACTGCCTACACTAACTCAATCACTCTCAAAGTAAAACATTACTTTACATTACAATAATATTTTTTTCTAAAAAATTCCACTTATCACTCCAAATACAAAAAATCATTTCTCCTTATTACTTCAAATACAAAAATTCATTTCACCTTATTACTTCAATATCAAATAATTTACGTTTATCACTCCTCACCTTATATCTCCCCGCAATAATTTTTTTTTGTAATTTTCACTTTCATAAATTTCAGCTCCATCCCCAAAATCTCATACAAAACACTACACCTTATTACACCTCCTACACCTTATTACACCTCTTAAAAACTTTTGTTTAAGACTATTACACCTTATCTCTCCATCACTTCAAAATATAAGTTACATAAAAAAATACAAACGTTACTTATATCTCTATTTTTTAAATCACTTTGAAAAAAGTGAATTAATCTCTTTTCTTTAAACATTCACCATAAGTAAATAATGAGAAATGCATTAGAATATGAAAACGTTTGTAATTTTCTTTTTTTTCATACCTTTAGGCAAGTCCATTTAAAAAAATGATATGAACGTTTCAAGATTTATCCACCTTTTAAAAATATTCTTTGGAGAAGTGGCTCAACGAGGGTCTGTTTTTTTAAAATGGCCTCACTTCCTCCACGCTGGTTTCCTCTGTATCCGCCGTTCCACCAGCGGCTCCACATATTTACTGTGTATACAACCAGGGAATATGTCCAGGCAGTTCCTCTAATATGGGCATCAGAGGATTGTAATATGCGCTTGATGGTTTTCAAAAGTACTGTGTATACCGCCACGCTGCACAATCTATTTTGATGGAAATAACAGCAGCAGTGTAACATCTGCAATCTCGCTGTATATTTTGTGTATATCCATCCGTCCCTTGATGATTCATCACCATTAGCATCAATGGGCCCTAGACCGGCATTTTCTGTGAAGTGGATATTTTCAACGACATTAATCCAGAGACCCCACAGGTAGAGTTATTATATTCGCTCATGCAGAGCCGAATTATTTATATTGTGTATATATTCAAGAAATTGAGTATATTCAATAATAAGTTTCTTCATACAAGAAGATCAACTGTCACAGCACTCCACTGCAATTCAGATCAATATTCAACAATTGCGCAGCTTGGATGGGAGACATAGGAGAGATTTCGGTAGACAAATCAGAATCTGCTGCGGATGCAGAAATCCCTAAAACAGATACAGAGTATTGTTTTAATGGAGAGATCAAGAAATCAGAATGGGATTTCAAAGTCCATACCGTGATTGATTGTCAATGCAGTGGAAGCAAATCAGATTCCATTTGAGCCATTGAATTCAATCCAACAAACGAATGGCTGGCAGCAGGAGGATTGGCCAGAAAAAATCGTTTGTATAACTTCAATTCTCTGATAAATTTACTTTCAACGCTCAAGCATCAACACTTCTCTTTGCCTTCGCACCACACTTGCTCCACTTCTGCAGCTTTTCAATACGCAGCATCCTCACGTTGTTTCAAGGCAGAGCTGGTCACATTTCTCTTCATATGACTTGTAAAGAAGATCGACATCGCCAGCACGAAATGCAACCGCATCTCATTAGCTTCTTCAATTTGCACTGTAGTCAACTATGGACCTGGTGTAGGCCTGAGTAAAGTTGTTGACTCTGAATCTGCTCCATTTTCATTTTCAAATCAGTGGACGACTAGAGAGTAATTTCCTCTGCAACTCAGCGTCAGTTCTCTATGCCGCACTTTGACAAGAGACGTAGCAAACCATGGACAGTGGAAACCGTTAGACGCAAAGGAGCGTATAACTTCAACTGGTTTATTGATTTTATGGACAACAACGCAAAACAAATACATATATTCCCTTTTTTTTAAGCCTTGGGAGAGGCCAACTCTCAAGCCCATATGGCTCCTATACCAATTGTATAAATCTAAACACAATTAACACGCATAAAAAAAACTACCACACACAGAAAATTCTCACAAATTTCATAAAATCTCTCTGACCCCATGTCGCGGATACCAATTGTAGAAAATTAACACACTAATAATAAATCACTCATACAATAAATAGCAGAAATATAGAAAAACTAGACATAGTGGAAAAGACCTCAACCTTACAACATTCTTTACATTCTCATTTTCATTCTTAAACAAATTCTGTTGAGATATTTTCTCAACAAAACACTAATCTAAGAGAACTAGTTGGAGAGAATTTCATCCTAACTAAACTCCTTAAACAAACTCGGTTGAAATATTTTCTCAACAAAACACTAATCTAAGAGAACTAGTTGGAGAGGATCTCATCCTAACTGAACTCCTTAGTTTGAAGAACTAACTCCTAATTCTTAAGATTTAATTTATTTAATTATAATTTCAGATTTATAATTGTTTTATTATGAGAGGACATAACTTCTTATGCTTCTATAGGTTTTGAAGCCATGTAAAGTTGTTTGATAAACAATCCATTGATCTATATACTACTCTCCAATATTTTGGAGCACTTCTATAGCTTCTTGAGACAATCTTGGGCATGGTTTGCAAAAGATCAACTCATACAAAGGTGCAAAAAAGTAATCACAAATCTGATCCTAAAAAGGTGCAAAAAATAATCACAAATCTGATCATAATTATGCAGGTATTTATTATCCCAAAGATCCTTGCAATACACATGAACAGAAGGTTGATCACGTGTCCAGGACCAACCCATGCTTACAAATGGGTCAGAAGCACACACCACATCCATTAGATAAGATGACATATATAATTATGGAGAATTGGTGGATGCACCAGGCTTGGCCTTCTTAATAGATTCCTACAAAGAATGGGATAGAATGGCTTTTCAGTTGAAAACAAATCCGATTTAATGGATCAATGGCACCCAAGCCACTTTCAAATGTGAAGATTACTTTTCTCCATATAATTAGCTGACCAATTAAGCTGCAAACATATCAGTGCCTTTCAAATCAGCTACTATTTTATATTTTATATGTAATTATGCATTTATGTCATTCATAGGATTGACTTCATTTCACAAATAATTGAATTCATTTTACATAGAATCGACTTCGAGTGATATATATCTATCTATCATTTCATTATATTTGGTGGATGGAGAATCGCATTCATTCCGAAGGGGAAGGGAAGTGAGAGAATGCAGGTGGTAGTAGCTTGAAAATGTCCAGCAATTTGGAAATACCTTGACTAGTAATGAATAACAGTGCAAAGGAATGATGAACAAAATGAAATCTCCACTCTGAAAAACAAACTATGCAAAGGAAACAAAGACCATTTTGAGGAATTTATGACACATTTTTCCAATCAAGATAGAGAATTCCGATTTTATGATCCATGAGTGAATTGTTACGAAATTGAACATCTAATTTGATCTACTATTTGTTGCTCTCATAACCTCCCCATTTGTTTCTGGCTTCTCATGTGAAGGTCTTGGTTGAAAATAATTTGAGAACCATTTAGTTTTAACTTATACGGTATTTGTTGAAAAGAATTCCTCATCTGAAGGTATTTGAGAGTAATTTAGTTTTAATATTGTAGAATTTATACAGAAGGAGAGCGAACATATGTGTGGTATGCATAAGGAAAGAATGTCAGTAATCAACACGCCTGCACAATCTTTGATGAAGACGGTGATGTCAGATGGCCAAGAGTAAGATTCTCCACCTCCGCATTCTAGATCGCCTGTGAGGATTCCTGCCCTAGACATGGGTTCAATGAAGAAAAAGAATGTGAGGTTTGAGATACCAGAGAGTCCTACTATGGATTCTGCAGTGAAAAACGAGCTTAAGGAGTTGTTTCAAGCAAAAGAGGCATGAATTTTCCATATAATAGGCCATTCTTATGTTCAGGCTAAGGAATCAACCTTCATGCTGAAGAAGCATTGCATATAGCTTTTTAAAAACGAATTGCAAAGATCCCAGTGCAATGCTTAATATTCCCCACATTTTCCTAATTGAAGTCAGTATGCTCTACTATGTCTTAAGAAACAACCATGATTTTCAGAAATATCTAATGAAACCAGTAGTCGCACGTATCAATTGGAGTGCCCTGTTTCATATATTCCAGAGATATCCAAAAGCTTGTAAAAACATTTTTCCCACATATTGACGTACATGGGAGAGTGGTGGCCAACCGCAGGGCCATGATCCAAGAAGATCATGTAAACTTATGCTCTTCTTAAGCTTGTTTTGAGGAGGCATGTGTATGTTTATTTCATAGGAGAAACTACATCCTCCTTCCAAGCTTGGTTTGAGGAGGCATGAGCATGTTTATTTAGCATAACACATAGAGATCCATGAAGTTACCTAATTGTGTTTATTTCCCACCTAGGCATTCAAATTTGCCATGATTGGCTGTTGGGTGTTTTGTGAAACTTTTTCTGTTTACTCTAATGAAATTTTAGTGGCAGTAATGTTGCTAAACAATGTCAGCGAGATGCAGTAATAGGTGTGCTAATGAATTTAATTTCAAAAATTATTATTATATTATATTAGTTTGAATTTGCTTTAATTAAATAATAAATATAAAATATGATTATGTTATTATAGTATTATATTAAATTTTATAATTGGGAGATGAGTTTTCTATTTCAATATGGAAGATATGTTGTAATGTTTTGTTCTGTAAACAAAAATTATAAAATAATACAAATATTAACAATTTTATGATTTCAAGTTTTGACAATTCATGGTTTTTCCCATAATATTTTCTCTGATATAACCTATTTAAAAATAAAAAATTCCAATAAATTTTTATTTTTCTACATAAAAATTTAATTATCTAACTTTATAAAACAAATACCAATACTTACAATAAATACACCACCTAACAAGGAAGCTGAGACAATACAATCTCTATGATATTAAAATTCAAGCAGTTCCAATCTAACTCAGAGATATCCCAATACAATCTCTATGATATTAAAATTCAAGCAGTTCCAATAACTCATAGAGATCCCAATACAATCTCTATGATATTAAAATTAAGCAGTTCCAATCTAACTCAGGAGATCCCAGTGTTACTTGCAATGAGGATGAGGCCTATGCGGTTATTCTGAATGAGGATTACCATAATCCCACTATGATAATATTATATGTTCTTTTTAGAATATATAGTTTTAAGAATTTTAAAATATTTCGATTAAAAGCAATACCTTGTATTATTTTTTGGTATAAAGGTAGTATATAGTAATATATATTTTTCTGTTTAGTCTTATTATAATTGGATTGTTTTTAATATAAATAAAAATTTCATTTTTTTCCACTTTATTTCAGCATTAAAAAAAATAAAAAAACAAACTAAAAACAACTCTCATTATAATTATTATAATACAAAAACTAAAAACAACTCTCATTATAATTATTATAATACAAAATTTCCTAAATTCAATGTGTTTGGTTGTGTGGAAGTACAAAACTTAAAAACAACTCTCATTATAATTATTATAATACAAAAACTAAAAACAACTCTCATTATAATTATTATAATACAAAATTTCCTAAATTCAATGTGTTATGTTGTGTGGAAGTACAAAACTTAAAACACATGCCTGCTCAATGCACTGTTTTAATTTTTAATCAAGGTAAAGAATTTTATGAAAACTTGTATTCAACCTTGAATAGAGCCTTGTTGTAGTTTGAACCAGTGGGTGCCAGTAAAACATTAAGGAAATAAACTCAATAAAGTCAAACACACTCCCAGGTGTGGAATGCTACTGTAAGTATAACTAGAATGTTACTTCATGCAGTAGTATATGTAGCATAATGTTTTCATGTATTTATGTTACATAATGTATTGTTATGTTTCGATTATGTTGTGATATTTGGGGCCCCAATGTGTAGCATACATAAAGTAGTGAATATCTTGCGGGCTAGACGTAAAAGAGTAAATATCTTGCGGAAGAGAAACTTCAGCGCTCCAAATGTTTTCTCACCATCGTACTTCATCACTTCCCCTCCCTCAGTGAAATCGTAACAACTCCCCAGAAAAACAAGAAGCCCCACTAATTCTCCATTCGTTTTCCGTCGAAGTAATCTTCATTAAACACCATGAATGTACCTTCCATGAAAACACCCTGCCAGTCATGCCCGTCCTGTTGGATCATAGGAGGAAGAATTTCCCATGTCTTTCTCCACGTTATAAGCTTCAGCAGTCGCCAGAGCCTTGTTCGTCTCATCCACCCCGCCAGCGACGTAGGCAATTCCGGTGGAAGAAGAGACAAGCACGCAAAGTAGTATCGACGGGTAGGCAGGGATGGAATTTGATGGGTGAATTGTTGTTCGTCAAATATAGCTTAAAATTGTAGTAGGCAGGGATGGAATTTGATGGGTGAATTGTTGTTCGTCAAATATAGCTTAAAATTGTATAAGATCGTCAAAGTTTTTGTTGAAATTGTAAAAATAGAAGAGGTGTGAAAACTGTCAAATTTGATAAGTAAGTCTGTTTTGAAATTCCAACCCTACCTGTAAGCCTATCACCTCTGCGGCTCCATCTCCCACATCCAAAGTCGTAAATGTACACCATATTTCTCCATCTCGCACATCCAAAGTCGTAAATGTACACCCTATTTCTCAGACTCCGATTCCCACATATAAGAACAAGCTTCCGATTCACACCAACGACCGTAAATCCGTAGTCACGTATTCTACCGAAGTGTGGATCGTCGATGGGAGGTAGCGTCTTGGAGGTGCCTGTCAGAGGGTCGTACACACTAATTACTGGAAGCGCGTCACTCTCATCATTACCATTCACCCTTGTATCCTATTGAATCAAGCAAAGCAGCTGCTCGCTTCTGTCCGAATAAAAGTCAGGGCTACTGATCATTGCCTCCCAGCTTCTGCAAATATCTTTCAGCTTTTCGTGTGATGCATAAGGCACTCTTAGCAAGCACTCTCGAGTGAGATGCTCGTTTAGACAAACCTCCATCTGAGCACTTCAAACACACAAAGGTGCAGACTTGAAAGTCAACGAAGCGACTCGTAGGTTGATATGAAATTGGAGCTAAATATATAATGTAGAAATTTGGGGTATCAACCGTCGTTTGCCTAATTCAGGTTGTTAGTGTTCGAGTTAAAAGAAATTGGCAAATTCTGTATTAAGTGAGATATCTTAATAAAGTACACATTAATCATAATAAATTATAATAAAATTGAAAAATCTAAAATAATTTCAATACATATACTATATATATATATATATAAATAATTAATGTTTAAGTTTTATATTTATTCAAATATTACATTTATATTATAATTTTATATAAAAATAAATGTTGTATAATTTAAATAATAATAAAACTGAAAATTTCAAATTATTTTTAACATATAATATATATGTTTCTTTATATATTTAAATTTTATATTTTATTGAAATATTAGATTTATATTAGAATTATTTATAAATAAAAATTTAACACATATATAATAAATGACAACTAAAATGCTTTTTAATTTACATATTTTTTTTTATAAATACCATAGCTTTTGAGAAATTTTTCGGTTAACTCACATGGTATTTCATTTGTTCATGGTTTCGAACCAACCAGTGTGTTTCATCGTCAGGATAAGTTGAAGAAACATATCTAACTTATATTTCTTGACTATAGTTTTATTATAACTATATATATATATATAATTTAGATGTTTGTTATGAATATTTGATTTTTATATTTTATGGAGATATTACACTTTTATTATAATTTTTTACAAAGATATAAATTTATATAATTTAACTGTGGAGGGTATAAATAAAAAATTAACATATCAAAATTGTGGAGATAAAGATAAAGAAATATAAATGAAAAATATTGTCATAAACAAAACTAGTGTTCTAGATAAATAACAACAATTCTCTAAACATTCTCCCAAAGCTATCTTAATCAATATTTGTAACACATCCGTCTAATAAACATTATATATAGAAATATTTTATTTATTTATTTATTGTAGTGTCCCCAAGCAATACACAATCATGGTAAAAGAAACATTATTATTATTAACATATTACGAATGATTTGTAAGCACAAAAAGACAAGTTCTATTATCATAATCATATGAGAATAAATGATTTGCACTTTAAGTACTTTGGTAAATTATATGAAGATTGATGGGATATGGTTGTACACGGTATTGAATTTCAACATTAATTTATTTCTGAGAGTTTAAACGCATTGGGTAGGTGGCTCGCCTAGGTACTAAATGATACAGGCCATAGCCTCGATTCCTGCCATGGAGCGCATGTGTATTTACTCTTTGATGTTCGGGTCTTGGTGGCTTCCTGAAGGTTTCCCATTTGTCCATATCCAAACGCTAATCCTCGGGATCCGGCTCCTCCATCAACGACTCTCCATGGCTGGATGGATTGAATAGTCCACAAGATGTATGACATTCTTTTCTCGGCAGTGTGGTTTCATTTGGTCATTGTTTCGCTTCGAGGGTTTATGGCTCTGCTATGTTCTTGGGTGTTTGCTCTTGCCTGTAGATCTGGTTCACCGAGTTGTTCATTCCTTGTTCCAGCATCCTGATAATACGCTGAAGGTTCTAAAACTGCTTCAACGCCATGGAACACAATCGACAGAGGTAGGGCTTGCATGCATCCTTTCCATAGGTAAAAGTTTAAGGTTCTATCTGCAATTTCGCTTGGTTTAACAGAGTTAGTATCATCTTTGCAAGCTTCAATTCTTTCACATATTTTAGCACAACCTCTCTGTTTTGGTCTAAGGCAAAGATTTCTGGGACAGGAGTTTGGCTTGGAGCTGCGACAAACTCTTCAACCAACTTTAATGTTCGTGAACACCTTGGGTATTCTGACTTATTTCAGATCCTTCTTCGGTCAAGGTTTTATGACCATGGTGTCAAGTCTATAAGACCGTGTTAGCTGTTTAAATGGGATTTTTAAGGTCGTTGGAGCCGAGGTTCCACGATTAGGTTTTGTTTGCTCAGAATTTTGTTTAAGGCTTAAGATAAACCTTACGAATTCAAACAAATGTGGAAGGTTTTGGCACTTTGTTTAGGTTGGCCGCCTTTATTGGTATTCTACATATATTTTGGACAATTAAATTTGTATGAATGGAACTTATCGATGGGGTATTAATTTTGAGACAAGGGTTTTCACATTCTATATACAATGTTTCATATTGTTTTTCCATGTTTATTCAATGCTGAGCTTTGGAATACTGTAAGTTATCTTTTCTAATTTACACAGAGTATTTAATTTATGCTAGCGCTCTATACATAGCTTTATTGCGACTCAGAGTTTATCTCTCAATTCGTTCTGGACTATTTCAGTTATGATTTTAATAAATTCTTTCTACTTGTTAGAAAAAAGGGAAAAACTTCTTTATAGTTCCTTTAGAAGAACAAAATGCTAGACTTTTTGGCTATCATGTTAGGATTGTAACTTCTTATTTATTTGTGAGTTTAGATTTTCTCTATTTTCTCTGTTTGTAGCCGTGGGCTTGGCTTAATTAGATAGCGTGTTTTCTATGCATTGATTTGATTATAATACATGTAAATGATTCTGGTACCATATTTGGGAACCATTTTGAATATGCTGGTCTATAGCATATTTGTTCTCTTTTTGGTTTGAGAGAAATTCCTTCGGTTGAGAGACTAATTTAATTGCTTCTCCTGATTTAAATAAAAGACAAGCAAAGGTTTGACCCTATCTGATATTGTGTTAGCAATGTTTACAGGAATGTTATCTTTTTCCAAATTTTACTTCATGTTATAAAATTTTTGTCACTTTCCTAATTTTACTTTGTGTTACAGGAATTTTGTCATTTTCCATTTTTACTTCATGTTACATGAATTTTGTCATTTTCCAATTTTACTTCATGTTATAGGAATTTTGTCATTTTCCAAATGTACTTCTACATCTAAGTAATGTAATAATGTTACTAATATTCCTTGATAGTTCTTTCTATAATTATAAAGAGGGTTTTCCTCCAGTTTTCTATTATTGCTCTACTTTTACTCTTCGATGAAATATTTCAGAATAAAAAAACAATAAGAAAATTATGTCATTCTTTAAGGAATAGGAAACCTTGTCTATAAGCTTTTCAACAGTCATTTACAGATATTATCTCTTAACATAGCTTATCTGTCAAGCTAAAATTCAGAGAATGACTTATAAAAGAAATTCTTTACTTATCTATTTACGATGTTCAAAACTGAATTTAAAACAAGATCTGCACTTAATTTCCTCGATGTCGTGAGATTACCTGATTCCGTAAATCTCCCCCCGTGATACTCCTGGATTCAGGAGTTCTCTCTCTCCTCAGAGACTTTAATATTTACTGGCTATCTGGTCTTTACCAGACATAGCCTTCACAGATTGCCTGACCCTTGAACACAGTCTCCTTTCCTTCTCTTGATCTCAGATATGTCTATCCTCTTGATCCTTTCAGTAAAAATACTCTAGGATTTAGTTTTGGAATAGATAACTGTCTCCATAACTAATTACCTCGTAAAACAATATTTATCCATAAGTGCAAAATTTATTCTTCCATAACTAAATTCCAAAAATAGTTTCTAATTTAAAAATAGTAATATTCTGTTTAGGTGCAGTAAAATAAATAAATATTTACATTAATGGGGGATATTACATCTTCCCCCCCTAAAATGGAACATCATCCCGATGTTCTTTCCCTGCAAATAGACCCGGAAAGTTTTCTCTCATGACCTGTTCATCTTCCCAGGTGGCCTCTTCCGGCCCATAGTGCTGCCACTACACTTTAACCTGGGTGATAACTCGTTTCTGTAGTGTTACTTCTCTCCGATCTAGTATAACTAGAGGTTCGACCAAGAACTCGCCTTCTGGTTCGACCTGAACATAACAACAAAAGGTGTTAAGTCATTAACTAGTTATCTAACACATTTGTAACAAAATATCTATATATATACCTTACCTGTATATCTTGCCATTTGATTATGTGGTTAGCATCATACACATATTTCTTAAGTAGAGAAACATGAAAGACATTGTGTACATGAATGTGACTGGGTAGGGCAAGTTGGTAAGCCACCGGTCCGATTCGAGCCAGGATTTGAAATGGCTCACAATATCGGGGTGCTAGTTTAGCACATCTGACCCATTGTAAGGTAGTTTTCATGGCTTGCACTCGAATGTAGATATGATCTCCTACTTGGAATTCTCAAAAACTCCTCTTTCGATCGAAAAATTTCTTTTTCCGGTATTTAAATTAATCCGTGTTTTCTTCACCATTCCCTCCATCTCTTCCAACATATCTGGCCCTAGTAACAAATTATCCTCCGGTCTGCTCCAACTTAAAGGTGTCCTGCACTTGCATCCATATAAAACCTCAAAGGGACTCATTTGAAGGGATGCATGGTACCCGTTGTTATATGCAAACTCCACTAGGTGTAAATAATCTTCCCATTTAGTGGGCTACTACATTACATTCGTTCACAGCATGTCTTCAACCACTTGATTCACTCTCTTAGTCTACCCATCCATTTGCGGATGGTAAGCTGTACTGAAGTGTAGTTGTGTGCCCAATCTTTCAAAGAGGGCTTTCCAGAAGGCTAATGTAAATTTTACATCTCTGTTGGAAATAATCATCTTAGGGATTTCGTGCAGTTTAAAAATGTTATGCATAAAAATATTAGCAATTTGGATTGCTCTATAAGTTGATTGAACAGGTATGAGATGAGTAGGTTTGCTCAATTTGTCCACCACCACCATGATGGAGTCATTTTTCTTGCTCAATTTAGGTAGCCCAATGATCCAAAATGGATCCTAAAAACCCTCTAAGTCTTCAAAGATAAAACACTATCGCGAAGGAAAAACCTTCACAAAAGTCGGATTACACTATTAGGAGAGAAAAAAAAGAAGAAATGGCAAAAACAGAGTTTATCGGAGGCTTGAACAATGAGGCACAGGAGCCGTCGGATCTGGCTGATCAACGGTCTAGATCCGATCGGCATATCGTAATCGAAGATGGCAAGTGGAGGCTATCAGAGGCTACCATATGAAAGTTGCGACAACGATCAACGTGAGTCAACGAGGACTGTCAATCATGCGTGCAGATCGACGGCCCAGGTTAACTCACAATATCGCATCAACAACATACAAGGGAGCGCTTACCAAAGGCCTGGGGACTATGCGATATGCGATTGCGACATATCACATCACAATATCGCATCAGAGCAATACAAAGGAGCAGAGCCAATAAAAATGTGACTTGCGATAGCCGGACCTGATGGGGTTATGGATGAAATTAATATATTTTGAGTTCCGGTAAACATGTTTTTTCTACGTATTTTGCATTTTTGTTAAATAAACGAAAAACAGGAAATGTGAATGAAGCGATAAAACGGACCCAAAAGGGTTTATACATGCAATGATATGTATTTTGAGTTTCGTAATGAGCATGATTTCGGGCGGGTCTTAGGTAGTAAGTGGTATTGGATGAGCTCCTCCTGATCCCATCCACTGGCTGACACGTGGCTTGAGAAAACCACCTTTTTGGGCGGGTAATCTCCGTATGCATAAGCCTCCCGAAATGAATAGCAACCGTTGGGTCAACAATCATATAGATCAACAGTCGACATGCGATAGCGATATAAAGGCGGAACTGATGGAGTTATAAGGCGGAATTAATAATATTTCAAGTCCAGAAATGGCATTTTGGTGGATTTTTACAGTGTTGCTGTGTATTTCTCTGTGTAAAGAGAGACCAACTATTTTGGGAATTTTAATGCGCCGATGGTCCCTTCCGTTACAAAGCAGGTGGCCACCATCCCTGAAGACGTTTAACAATGATTGTTTAATGTTCAGAGGGGATTTGAGCAGACAGAGGCCAGGAGCCAGAGAGCCCAGAAGAGGAAATGAACAGACAACACCGAATGGCTTAAAAGCCACAGAATGATAGAGACAGGGGCAGGCAGTGCTGAGACAGAGAGAAAATAGAGACAGAGAGTGAGAGGGAGAGTCTGTGTACTCAAAAAGACTTGGGGGATCCAAGTAAAGCCCTGTTGTTTTATTCCTGTTGTGTTGAGACTCAATTTGAGCTCACATTTGTAAAAAATCTGCTCTTGAAGACATAATAGAGAGGTCACCACTGAAAGCTGGACCAAGAGACGTAGCCCAAGAGTTTTGGGTGAACTCCTTGATTATTTGCTGTGTTATGCGTGTATCTGTTATGTTTTTCTAACTGCTTCATTGTCTATATTATTTGCAATCTTTTCGATCCGTTGCACTAAGTAATATAGGAAAATCTTGCACATGAGTCTGTAATACCTTAATATTAGTCTAAGATCTCATTTTCAGATCAAGTGGTATCAAAGATTTAGGTTTGCTAAGGTTAGACAAGCTTGTGTTGGATTCTTGAATGCTAACTAGGTCAAAGCTAAAACTAGGAGAAGGAGAGCTTGTTGAGGCTAATCCAGAAATTGGAAGAGTCTACTCTTAGAGGAGAATGGTCGGAGAAGTCCCACTGGAATCAAAATCTTAGTTCATGAACAGTTTCATGGCCATGCGAGCCCTGGGGGAAGAGATGTATCGAGAATTTAAGAAGGGTCGAGGTGAAAGCACCTCAACACCCAAACAAGGCAAAGGAGCAGAGGAACCTCTTCTAGTTTCCCATCTAGAAGGTAAAGGAGTAGAGGAACCTCTTCTAGTTGCCCATCTAGAAGGCAAAGGGAAAGGGGAAGAGCCTCCTCCATCATCTCCTCCACCATCACCTCCTTCTAGCCCTGAAAAGAAAAAGAAGAAAACTTCTTTGATTAAATTAGATGTAAAGTTTGATTTGCCAATTTATGATGGAGAATTAAATGCAGAAAAGCTAGATAACTGGATTAGACAGATTGATGTATATTGCAGGGTGCAGAACATTGATTCAGAAAGGAGAAAGATTCAGCTGGCTAGCCTTCGCCTTGGAGGAACTGCACTAGTGTGGTGGGAAGGCAGGACACAAGATGATTTGAAGAAGCATGGTAAAATTATTTCTACCTAGAATGAATTTGTTTCTGCCATTAAAAAATAGTTCTATCCTCTAGCTTATATGCATCAAGCAATGATGAGTTGGCAAACTCTTCGCCAATTAAAGGGCCAAAGTGTACAAAGTTGTACCCAGTAATTTAGAAAAAGAGCTTTAACCCTAGGCATATCTCTAACTCACCTGAAACTTTGTTGAAGTATATAGGTGGTCTACATAGCTATTTGAAGCACACCATTCTCATGTTTAATCCCACTAGCCTAGATGATGTATCAGTTCAGGCTACACATCTAGAAGCTAGAGGCAAGAATGTGAACCCAGAGATTGGGGGATCATCAAAGCCCTCTGCAAGCAAGAACAAGGAAAAGAAGAAGCTAAAATGGAAGGAGAGGAAGACAAACGCTGTACAAAAGGACAAACCTTCATGCACTCACTGCAAGAAGGATGGACACGATGATGAACATTGTTGGTCTTTGCATCTAGAGCTGAAACCTAAGAAGTTCGGTGGTAAGAAGAAGAAGACTGCTGCTACTATTCAGAAAGACTTGGGGTCAGACTCAGGTGATGAAACAACAGTCACAACCACAGGTATAAGAGGTTATCTACTTTAGAGAATGTAGAGATCAAGAAACAGGTACAGGAGCTGCTCGATAAAGGGTTCATAATACCAAGCACATCACCATGTGGATCTCCAGCCATACTGGTGAGAAAGAAAGATGGTTCATGTAGGATGTGCATTGATTACATAGCACTGAATAAAATAATGATCAAGAATCGTTATCCTCTTCCTCGCATTGATGATCTATTAGATCAACTGAAAGAAGCAGTTTACTTTTCCAAGTTGGACTTGCGTAGTGGCTATCATCAGGTTAGAGTTGTAGAACAAGATGCATGGAGGAGTGATTTCAAAACAAAGCAAGGGCTGTATGAATGGTTGGTTATGCCTTTTGGCTTAACTAATGCTCCTGCCACTTTCATGAGAGTTATGAATGATGTACTCAAACCTTTTATTGATGATTTTGTAATTGTATATTTAGATGACATTCTTGTTTTCAGTAAAACATGGGAAGAACATTTTGTTGAAAATGCAACAAGATGATGGAGCTTAGTGGAAAGGAGTTGCCTTCACTAAGTGGGCTCGCAGGCTATTTTTGGCGTAAAGTATATTTTTAGACTATGTCTATTTTTATACATATGGATCATGGTCTATGAGTTGCAGGATGCTATTTGTGGATGATTGGTCATGTTGGTAAAAATAGATGGACTTCTATTTTTAGACATATGGGCGGAGTCTATTTTTAGACTGCAGGCTAAAAATAGAACAGTCGAATATTATTAGCTCATAATAATATTTGGACTATAAACATTATCTTATCCTCTTGGAGCACTTCAGTTTGAGCTACATATGTGGCACATGCAGCTGTCAGAAGGAAATACGCTTTTCTTATGGGTCAGTTGAGCTATTGCATGATGGACTTCAGTTAGAACTCAAGTGATTGAGTTTGGTGGAGTTGATTGAGGAGTTGATGGAGTTGTGTTCAGTTTGACTTGGTTGAACTAGTTGTATTTAGTCTAACTGCAGAATACACTAGTGATGAGTGATGTGAATTAATTATTAATTAACTCACTAATTATTAAATCATAAAGCAACTAAAGAATACATCAGTTAACTCAGTGCATGGACAGTTCAGTGGAGACAAGTGGTAGAGGTGAGTGAAAGGGCAAGACAACTGTCAGTTGTGACTATAGTTGTGCATGAAATTTGCACAATCAATGGATTGAGTATTGCCAATGAGGATTGCATGGTTCAGCCAAGGGAAATACGAGTTTGGATCAGCCATTCTCATCTATTCTCATGCAAGATTGCTCAGTGGAGGCAGGCATGCAGCGGAGGAGATTTGAACCTGTGATTGATTTAGATCTGAGCTAGTTTGTGTGTAACAGGTGGAGATAGTACTGAGTACTTGTGAGGAGTATTGTACTATGTATTGTTACATGTTATCAATCAATAGAATATACAGATAGTTGGGGGTTTTCAACTTTATGCTTTCCCCGTGATATACTGTGTTGATATGTGTGATTGATGCTTCAATGTGCACATGCGATTATTTCTGAATACTGCAAATTGATGATCAATAGTAGAGGAGGTTATGTATTATGCATGCATTCCACAATAGTGTATAATCATAATAATCTCTATGAATAAGTGTCATATTATTCCAAATTTCTACATGGTATCAGAGCGGAGTTGATCATCAGATCTATTATTCAGAAAGTGGTTACATTTTATTTCTTCACGCAGAGTCTGTAATCGGGCCAGGTAGCCTCTAGATTCATCCTTCCTTTGGAAGGTGAGATATCCGGTAAAATCCCATATAGTCAATCTCTGTACGAAAAATACTTTGTTCTCACGAATTTTTTAGATCAGAAGCAGTTGATTTTTGAGCTGGTGGAATTCGAATTTGCAGCAGTGTTTTCTTGGTGTCAAAGTTGAAATGTATTTCAACGGATTGTGATTAGAGTATGCTCTTGACGGAAGCTCGAATTATATTGCATGGAAAGACAGGATGGAGGCGATGTTAGATGACAATGGGCTGAAGGAGTTCATAGAGGCTGAGGTCCCAAAGCCTACTGATGCTGCTCATGTTGAGTTTTGGCAAATGAAGACAACAAAGTGTCGGAGGATTTTGTTGGAGGGTGTGAAGGATCACATTGTGTCTAGCCTGCATGGAAAGGCTTCTCCATACTTGATGTGGAAAGCGTTGACAAATTTATTCCAAAGCAAGAGTGACCAAAGGAAGTTGGCACTCAAGGATAAACTCAGAAACATTAAGTGTGAGAATGGAGACATTATAACCAAGTATCTCATGAAGTTCACCCAATGCCGGGATGAGCTGGGAAGTGTGAGGGTGACTGTCGATGATGAGGACTTGGTGAGCTTGGCTCTCCTTGGTCTTCCGAAGAGTTGGCATTCCTATCAGGACTCTGTCAATGGTCGGGAGAAATTTCCAGGATGGGAGAGACTTTGGTCAGATCTTGTGCAAGAGGAGATCAGGTGGAATACCAGGGACAGATCTTCATCAAAGGCATCTGATGAAGAAAATTGTGCTTTCCCTGCTAAAGCAAAGAAGGGGAAGGAGAAGGGTTCTCTTTTCGAATCCAATTCTTCCAATAATGGGAAGAAGGTTGACAAGTCGAAGGTGAGATGCTTTCGTTGTCATGAGTTGGGCCATTATGATACTAATTGCCCAAAGAAGAAGTCCAAGAAGGGATCCGGGGAAGGATTTGAAGGTGAGGCACTTGCTTCACAATTTGAGTTGGATTTCACACTCTTCACATGCATGGTTTCATCCATGATGGGAAGTGGTTGGTTTCTTGACAGTGGAGCTTCTTTCCACATGACCAGTGACAAGAGTTTGTTTAGTACTTTGGAGGAGAAAGATCTCCAGATACTCATAGCGATGGGTAATGATGAGAAGTATAGTGTCTCAGGTGTAGGCACGGTTATTTTTGAGAGGGAGCATGGAGCTCACCTTACCTTGACCGATGTCAAGTATGTACTAGGACTGAAGAGAAACTTGGTGTCAATCGCGATGCTGGAAGACAGAGGCTATGATGTAGTCTTCAGTAAGGGAAAGGTTTTCCTTAGACACATCATCACTAGATAGGTGAAGCAGATTGGTTCACGGGTCAAGAACTTGTATGCTCTTGAGGTTCAAGATGCATGCAAAGCCTTGAGCAGCGAGGCAACTGATGGAGACTTGGTGGTTGAGAGGGAGCATATATTACCTCTCAACATGCAGAGCCATAAGAAGACTCAGATGGTTGTGGAGGAGCCACGATTGGTGCAACAGCTTCAGGAGGTTGTGGAGCAACCACAATATGGGAAGCTGAGAGGAGATCGAGTAGACACATCTACTCATGCAGAGACCTCCAGTAGGGGGAAACTTCGAGCCAGGTGGGCTAAGGGATCACATGCAGCCATACCTCCAGGTAGGAGGTGGGGCGATATAGAGTGATTGTCCCAAGGAGGAGGGGCAGGATCCTTGAGGTACCCAACCTATTGGATGAGACCTTGCTACGGGAGCCTCGATGTGGAGTAGCAGGAACTGACTTATTGGGTAGAGACAGATATGGATGGAGCGGTAGAGAGAGTGACAGTGTAGGGAATCCCAGGATAGTGCATAGCTAGCAGGCTGCAGTAATGTGAAAGGCACAAGTGTTTTGCACAGTGCTAGGTGGCACAGATAAGTGTGCAATGGTGCAAGATGCATGGAGATGTTGCAGTAGCGTAGATGTCAGAGAGGGAGCACTTGTCAGCAGCAGGTAGAGCTTTAGCATCAGAGGATGTTCCTAGCCCAACTGAGTGGTCAGTTGGGAGTGTTTTTTGTTCCAAGCGTTGTTGGAGCAAGTGGATCGGGAAAATGTGTTGCATGCAGAAAATTCCAGAGTTGCAGGATAGAGGTTGCAGATAATCCATATCTTGTTAAGAGGGAGTGTTGAAAATGCAACAAGATGATGGAGCTTAGTGGAAAGGAGTCGCCTTCACTAAGTGGGTCCGCAGGCTATTTTTGGCGCAAAGTCTATTTTTAGACTATGTCTATTTTTAGACATATGGATCATGGTCTATGAGTTGCAGGATGCTATTTGTGGATGATTGGTCATGTTGGTAAAAATGGATGGAGTTCTATTTTTAGACATATGAGCGGAGTCTATTTCTAGAATGCTAGGCTTAAAATAGAACAGTCGAATATTATTAGCTCATAATAATATTTGGACTATAAACATTATCTTATCCTCTTGGATCACTTCAGTTTGAGCTACAGATGTGGCACATGCAGCTGTAAGAAGGAAATACGCTTTTCTTAAGGGTCAGTTGAGCTATTGCATGATGCACTTCAGTTAGAACTCAAGTGATTGAGTTTGGTGGAGTTGATTGAGGAGTTGATGGAGTTGTGTTCAGTTTGACTTGGTTGAACTAGTTGTATTTAGTCTAACTAACTGCAGAATACACTAATGATGAGTGATGTGAATTAATTATTAATTAATTCACTAATTTTTAACTCATAAAGCAACTAAAGAATACATCAGTTAACTCAGTGCATGGACAGTTCAGTGGAGACAAGTGTTAGAGGTGAGTGAAAGGGCAAGACAGCTGTCAGTTATGACTATAGTTGTGCATGAGATTTGCACAATCATTGGATTGAGTATTGCCAATGAGGATTGCATGGTTCAGCCAAGGGAAATACGAGTTTGGATCAGCCATTCTCATCTATTCTTATGCAGGATTGCGTAGTGGAGGCAGGCAAGCAGCGGAGGAGATTTGAACCTGTGATTGATTCAGATCTGAGCTAATTTGTGTGTAACAGGTGGAGATAGTACTGAGTACTTGTGAGGAGTATTGTACTATGTATTGTTACATGTTCTTAATCAATATAATATACAGATAGTTGGGGGTTTTCAGCTGTATGCTTTCCCCGTGATATACTGTGTTGATATGTGTGATTGATGCTTCAATGTGCGCATGCGATTGTTTTTGAATACTGCAAATTGATGATCAATAGTAGAGCAGGTTATGTATTATGCATGCATTCTGCAATAGTGTATAATCAAGATAATCTCTGTGAATAAGTGTCATATTATTCTAAATTTCTACACATTTGAAGCATGTAAAGCATCCTTTAGATGTTTTGAAAAGAGAAAATATCTATGTGAAGTTGTCAAAATGTGAATTCGGCAAAACATATTTAAATTATTTGGGTCATATTGTAGGGGTGGTGAATTGAAGATAGATCCCTCTAAGGTTTAAGTCATTGTGAACTAGCCTAAACCCAAATCTGCTACAGAAGTTAGGAGTTTCCTAGGAGCAACACAATATTGGAGAAAGTTTATTGCTAACTTTTCCTTGATTGCAGCTCCCTTACATGCTTTAACAAGATTGAATAAGTTGTTTCAGTGGGGAGGCAAACAACAGAAAGCCTTCAACACCTTAAAAGAAAAAATTATTACAACACTAGTACTAGCACTGACAGAACTTCAACGACCATTTGAGATTGAAACAAATGCCAGTGACTATGCCATGGGAGCAGTGTTGATGCAGCACGGTAAACCCATATGCTATCATTCCGAGACATTTAATTTTGCAGTAGTTAATTATCCCATATATGATAAAGAATTGTATGCATTAGTACAGAGTGTGAAAAAGTGGAAACATTACCTAATGGGCAGAGAAACAATTATCCATACAGATCATCAACTACTTCAATATTTTCACTCACAAACTAAATTGCAGCAATCAAGACATAATAGGTGGATGGGTTTTCTACAGCAGTTTCATCTTGCCATCAGATATAAGAAGGGCATACACAATAAGGTTGCAGATATGTTATCCAGACCAATCATAAATGCATCTACTATACTTGAGCATAACTTAGTAATGCATGAAAGCTACATTGAACAATATGCTCAAGATGTAGATTTTAAAAATGTATATGCAACTTTAAGTCATGGTAAACAAGTAGAAGACTTGGATTATTATGTTAAGGACCAACTCTTGTATCATTTGGGAAAGTTATGCATTCCACAAACTGAAAGAGTTAACATAATCCGAGAAGCACATACTTCTCTTATATCAGGTCATTTTGGTGTAAGTAAAACAGTTGCACAACTGCAAAGGTTCTGTTATTAGCCAAGAATGCATGAGAAAATTTCTAGATATATTAAAGGGTGTACTATGTGTGCTAAAAGAAAGCCCAGTAATAGAAAATTAGGCTTGTACACTCCACTTCCAGTTCCTTCTCGTCCTTGGGAAAGTGTTTCCATGGACTTTGTTGGGGGGTTGCCAAAATCTAGAAAAAGTCATGATTATTTATATGTTATTGTGGACAAGTTCAACAAAATGTGTATTTTAATACCTTGTAACAAGCAGATTACAGCTGAAAAAACAACGAAGTTGTTCTTTCAGCATGTATGGGTTCATTTTGGGTTACCCACTTCCATTGTATCTAATCAATATTCCCAATTTATTGGGAAGTTTTGGTCATGTCTATGGGAGTTGATGGACACTAGTTTGAAGAAGAGCACAACATTTCATCCACAAATAGATGGTCAAATAGAGGTGGTCAATAGGACAATGATCCAGTTGCTTAGGGGCTATTACAACAAGCATCCCAAGCTTTAGGATGAACATTTGTGTTATGTACAACATGCTTACAACCGTGCCAATCACTCTTCTACTCAGAGATATCCTTTGGAGACTTGTTTTGGTTTTACACCAAAGTCTCCCTTGGATTTTGTCTTTAGTAAATACAAAGCAGTTGATGGACACAGTGATGTGGACAAAGCAACCAAGTTCATTGAACAGATCCAAGAAATTCACCAGGCAGTGCAGGAATAGCTGGAAAGAAGCCAGGCCAAGTACAAGGCAAGGCATGACAAGCATCGAATTGAGCATAGCTTCCAAGTTGGTGATCAAGTCTGCCTGTACATCAGCAAAGACAGAATGCAAGGTGAAGGTAAGAAGCTAAAGCCAATAAGGTATGGGCCTTTCAAGATACTTGAGAAAATTGGTGAAAACGCTTTTTTCCTTGATTTTCCAGCTTATATGCATATCTATTCAATCGTTAATGTAGAGAGCTTGAGGCTATAGGAACCTTCATTGATTGAAGATCCCGAAGAGCAAAGTCAGTTGCCTTCTATTGATGATCTGTTGCCTGAATATCTCAATGAGTTGCAGGAAGACACAATTCTGGATAGGAAGGTGAGAACTATGTGCAGAGGGGATGTTGAGTACCTCAGAATCAGACTCAAAGGTTCAAAACCAAGCAGTGCACGATGGATAGAAATTGGACAAGTGAGGAAGTTGTATCCTCACTTGATCGATGCTTAAAAACCAACTTTTGGTGGTCCAAAAGCTTTTCAGTGGGAAGGCGTGATCTAAAATGGATCCTAAAAACCCTCTAAGTCTTCAAAGATAAAAAACTATCGCGAAGGAAAAACCTTCACAAAAGGCGGATTACACTATCGAGAGAGAAAAACAAGAAGAAATGGCAAAAACAAAGTTTATCGGAGGTTTGAACAACGAGGCATAGGAGCCGTTGGATCTGGCCAATCAATGGTCTAGATCCGATCGGCATATCGCAATCGGAGATGGAAAGCGGAGGCTATCAGAGGCTACCATATGAAAGTTGCGACAATGATCAGCGCGAGTCAACGAGGACCATCGATCAAGCGTGCAGATCGACGGCCCAGGTTAACTCACAATATCGCATCAACAAAATACAAGGGAGCGCTTACCAAAGGCCCAGGGACTATGCGATATGTGATACATCGGAGCAATACAAAGGGGCGGGGCCGATACAAATGCATCTTGCGATAGCCGGACCTGACAGGGTTATGGATGAAATTTAATATATTTTGAGTTCCAGTAAATGGGTTTTTCGATGTATTTCGCATTTTTGTTAAATAAATGAAAAACAAAGGAAATACGAACGGAGTGATAAAACAAACCCGAAAGGTTTTATACATGCAGTGATATATATTTTGAGTTTCGTAATGAGCGGGATTTCGGGCGGGCCTTAGGCGGTAAGTGGTATTCGACGGGCTCCACTCGATCCCATCCACTGGCCGACACGTGGCTTGAGAAAACTGCCTTTTTGGGCAGGTAATCTCTATACACATAAGCCTCCTGAAATGAATAGAAACCATTGGATCAATGATCATATAGATCAACGGTGGACATGTGATAGCGATATAAAGGCGGACCCGATGGAGTTATAAGGCAAAATTATTAATATTTCAAGTCTGGAAAAAGGTGTTTTGTCGGATCTTTACAATGTTGCTATGTATTTCTCTGTGTAAATAGAGAACAATTGTTTTGGGAATTTTAATGTGCCGATGGCCCCTTCTGTTACAAAAAAGATGGCCACCATCCCTGAAGACATTTAACAATGATTTTTTAACGTTCAAAGGGGATTTGAGCAGATAGATGCTGGGAGCTAGAGAGCCCAGAAGAGGAAATGATCAGACAGTGCCGAATATATTAAAAGCCACAAAATGACAGAGACAGGGGCAGATAGTGCTAAGTTAGAGAGAAAACAGATATAGAGAGCAAGAGGGAGAGTCTGTGTACTCAAAAAGACTTGGGGGATCAAAGTAAAGCCCTATTGTTTTATTCCTGTTGTGTTGAGACTCAATTTGAGCTCACATTTGTAAAAACTCTGCTCTTGAAGACATAATAGAGAGGTCACCACTGAAAGTTGGACCAGGAGACGTAGCCCAAGAGTTTTGGGTGAACTCCTTGATTATTTGTTGTGTCGTGTGTGTATCTATTATGTTTTTCTAACTGCTTCATTGTCTATATTATTCACAATCTTTTCAATCCATTGCACTAAGTAATATAGGCAAAGCCTGCACATGAGCCTGTAATAACTTAATATTAGTCTAAGATCTCATTTTCAGATCACCCAGTAATGAAGTCAATATATATTGTTTCCCATTTCCATTATGGGATAGGCAGAGGGTGAAGTAACCCTGTTGGATGTTGGTGCTCAGCTTTCACTTGCTGGCATTCCAAGCATTTGGCTAAATATTTTGCCACTTCTTTCTTCATACCAGGCCAGAAAAATTCCTTCCGCAGGGCAGAAATCATTTTCTCATACCCGGGATGGCCTACATAAGGGATCTTATGGTATTCGGCAAAAATGAGATTTTTAAGATGTTGTTGGTTAGGCACATATATCCTTTTCCTATAAATCAGTAATTTTTCTGCATTTATTTCATAACCCAATTGTTGTTCATGGTTGTTAGGAATTTTTGCTTGCTTCCATAAATGTTTATATGTTGAATCCTGTATGGCTAATTCTTGAATCTGCTCGAAAAAGGTAGTTCGTTATTCACTAAAAGAAATTTCATATAAACAATTTACCTTTCGGCTTGAAGAATCTGCAACCCGGTTTTCCTTTCCTTTTAAATGTTTAAGTTTGAAATCGAATTCACTCAAAAAATCTGCCCAACGAGCTTGCCTAGCATTTAAAGTTGGATATTTGAAGTAATTAATCAAACTGTGGTGGTCAGTCATCAACATAAATTTCTTACCTAATAGGTAATTTCACCACATTTTTAAGGCATGAATGACCGCAATTAGTTCCAAGTCATATGCTGAGTAATTTTGTTCATATTCTTTAAGCTTCATAGATTCGTAGGCAACAACTCGGCCCTCTTGCATTAATACGCTACCCACCCCTTCTTTACTGGCATATGTACACACCACATATTCCTTGTTGGGATCAACAATCCTCAGAATAGGTGATGTGGTAAGAAGATGCTTGAGCTGATCAAAGTTCCTTTGATAGTCGGGGGTCCATTTGAAAGCCTTTCCATTCTTTTGTAGAGAGGTGATCGGATATGCTCCATGGGAGAAACCCTCCACAAATATCTGATAGTAACCTGCTAAGCCCATAAATGATCTTATGTTGGCCACATCCTTTGGTATTGGCCATTTTGTAATGGTCCCCATTCTGTATTGGCCAAGTGTTGGATTTCCTCCTCAAAGAAATCACATTTACTATATGTGGCGTACAGTTGGTGTTCTCGTAGGACTTGCAGAACCACACAAAGATGCTCCTTATGTTCTTCCACATTCCAAGAATGGATTAGTATGTCATCAATAAATATTAATACAAATTTTTATAAGAACTGATGAAATATGTTGTTCATGAGACACATGAAAATTGATGGAGCATTAGTTAGTCCAAATAGTAATACCACGAACTCATAATGCCCATAACGTGTCCTGAAAGTAGTTTTTGCAATATCTCCCTCCTTTATCCTGATTTGATGATACCCATAGTGGAGATCAATCTTTCAGAATATGGTTGCACCTTTCACCTGGTCAAAGAGCTCATCTATCTGGGGAAGGGGGTATTTGTTTTTAATGATTAGTTTTTTCAGCTGACGGTAGTCCATGCACATTTGCAAGGTTCTGTCTTTCTTTTTAGCAAATAATATCGGAGCTCCCCAAGAAGATACATAGGGACGGATATACTTCTTATCAAGCAACTCTTGGAGTTTCATTTTCAATTCAGTTAGCTCATGTATGCTCATTCGGTAAGGTGCCTAGGAAACTGGAGCAACTCCCGGAATGAGCTCAAGAGTAAAATCTATGTCTCTTTTTGGGGGTAGGCTTGGTATTTATTCAGGAAATATATCTGGAAAATTTTGTATCATAGGTATGTTCTCTAGTGATACAGATTTATCTTTAGAGTCAGCATGCCCTACTTGTATAACATATATTTGGCAACCTTTTCTGATGCATTTGGCTAATTGGGAGGCTGTTATTGGCCTTAATTGCAGAAGTTTATGAACACATTGAATTTCCTGTCTCTCTCCTACTTCATCTCGGTAGCTAATAGCTTTTGTCTTACAATTTACTAAGGACTAGTGCTTTTCTAACCAGTCCATACCTATCAGAATGTTGTATGACCCTAAGGGTAACACATTTAAATCAACTATGATAGGTTGACCATCTAATTTCAAGGGGCAGTTACTTACTTTAGACAAAACTCTTCTTTTTTCTCTTATGGCTAGCTGTACTAACCATGGGTTTTTAAATTTAACAACTTGTAATTTACATCGTTCCACTACCTTGGGGCTAATGTAACTTAATGTAGCCCCAGGATCTATTAAAATAGAGCAAGTCTGGTAAAAAATAGTACCTTCAAATTCAACCATAGTTGGTTGAAACTCCGCCTAATGATCTTCAAGAGCTGCGTTGATCTTAGGGATGCTTCTAGCCACTTCTCCCATAGTGGATGCCTCCTAAATTTGTGAGATCTGGTCTACTCCCTTGTGTTGAGGGAAATTTTTGACATAATGTGGGCCTCTGCATCCCCAACACTGTACATGTGGTCTGTTAATTAATTCTACTTCATTTATGCCAGTTTGTTCATTGGTCCTAGCTTCTCCTGGTACCTTAAATCTGGGCTTATTCACATTCTGATTACCTTGAACTTTATATAATACCTTGTTGCTGGTGCTCTTATTTTCCTTATAGATGGGAATGAATTTATTTCCCTTCTTGTTTGCCCACCCTTTACTTTTATATCCCTTTGGTTTATTTTGCTGATAACAGATTTGTGCTTTCCGAATGACTTCGACCAAGGTTTTTGGGATGTCAAATTCCAACCGTTCTTTCATGAACAGGGGAAGACTACTAACAAATAGCTGTACTTTGGCTTTTTCTTCGCAAATATAAGGAAGTATCGCAATAATGATGTAAGTTTGGTTATAAATTCATCCATGGTCATTTGGCCCAAACAGAGATCATGGAACTCCTTTTATTTCTCATCATAAAAATCTCTCAGTCAAATATTTTTCCTTGAAGAATTTTTGAAATTTATCCCAGGTTATGTTTTGCTCATTGACCACATGGACTATTTTTACTTCCTCCCACCATAATGTAGCTTTCCCTTGAAGCTAGAAAATGGCCAGACGTGCCTTCAAATTGTAATCATATTCATACAACTGGAAATACTTTTTCATATTAATTAACCATGCCTCGATAACCTCTTCTTTTTCCCCGTCAAAGAGAGGAGGCTTGATTTTATGAAACTCCTGCTGGAGTTCAGTTTTCTATTTTTGCTTTGTCTTGTGACCAGACACATTTCTTGATTCTTCCTCCTAGTTTTCTTCTCCTTCTGTTTCCATATTTTTAGTTTAGAATTCTTGTTCCCCCAGTCATGTGGCCGTGCTCCGGACTAGGGCTAGTGGTCGATGATTTTGTCTATCCGACAGGATTTTTAAAATATTTTCTTGTTCCTACATCAATCTTTCATTGTCTGCCCGAAGTCGGGCCATCTCACCTTCAGTTCTTGGACAGTTGTCCGGAGGTATGTGTTGGGATTTTCTGTGTCATCGCCTAGCTGCACCCAAACCTCAAGATTGCCTTCCTAAAATGATATTGTCCCTGTCCCCAATATGGAATCATGTGGTATATTTCTAGCTCACCTCATGCTAACTGTTTGATATCTCCTATGTGCACAACACTGATTTTGTTATTCCTTATTCCAAAGGCCTCAGTTTTGGAACCTGAGTGCTCTGATAACATATGTAACACATCCGTCTAATAAAAATTCTATATAGAAAGAAATTTTTATTTTATTTTATTGTAATGACCCCAAGAACTACACATTTATGGCAAAAGAAACATTATTATTATTAACATATTATGAGTGATTTGTAAGCACAAAAAGACAAGTTCTATTATCATAATCATATGAGAATAAATGATTTGGACATTAAGTACTTGGATAAATTATACAAAGATTGATGGGATATGGTTGTACATGGTAAGGAATTTCAACATTAATTTATTTATGAGATTTTAAACACATTGGGTACGTGGCTAGCCCAAACACTAAATGGTACATGCCATAGCCTCAATTCCCACCATAGAGCACATGCGTATTTACTCTATGATGTCCGGGTCTTGGTGGCTGCCTAAAGGTTTCCCATATGTCCATATCCAAATGCTAATCCTTGGCATCCAACATCTCCATCAACGGTTCTCCATGGTTGGCTGGATCGAACGGTCCACAAGATGTCTGTCATTCTTTTCTCAGCAGTGTGGTTTCATTTGGTAATTATTTCACTTCAAGGGTTTATGGCTCTGCTCTGTTCTTGGGTGTTTGTTCCCACCTTTAGATCTAGTTCATTGAGCTATTTGTTCCTCGTTCTAGCATCCTAATAATACGTTGAAGGTTCTGAAACTACTTCAACACCCTGGAACACAATCGGCAGAGGCAGGGCTTGCATGCATCCTTTCCACAGGTAAAAGTTTAAGGTTCTATCTGCAATTTCGCTTGGTTTAATAGAGTTAATATCATCTTTTCAACCTTCGATTCTTTCACATATTCTAACACAACCTCTTTGTTTTGGTGTAAGGAAAAGATTCTCGGGATAGGAGTTTGGCTTGGAGCTATGGTAAAACTCTTCAACCAACTTTAATGTTCGTAACCACCCTCGGGTATTCTGACTTACTTCAGATCCTTCTTAGATCAGGGTTTTATGATCAAGTTGTCAAGTCTATAAGACTGTGTTAGTTGTTTAAATGGTATTTTCGAGGCCGCTGGAGCCGAGGTTCCGTGGTTAGGTTTTGTTTACTTAGAATTTTTTTTAAGGCTTAAGATAAACCTTACAACTTTGTGCGAATGTGGAAGGTTTTGGCACTTTGTTCAGGCTGTCCGCCTTTATTGGTATTCTACATATAGTTTGGACAATTAAATTTGTATGAATGGAAATTATTGATGGGGTATTACTTTTGAGACGAGGGTTTTCACATTCTATATGCAAAGTTTTAGATTGTTTTTTCATGTTTATTCAATGCTGAGTTTTGGAATACTGTAAGTTATCTTTTCTAATTTACACGTAGTATTTAATTTACACTGACGCTCTATACAGAGCTTTATTGCGACTCAGAGTTTATCCCTGAATTCATTCTCAACTATTTCAATTATGATTTTAATAAATTCTTTCTACTTGTTAGAAAAAAGGGAAAAACTTCTTTACAACTCCTTTAGAAGAACAAAATGCTAGAGTTTTTGGCTATGAGGTTAGGGTTGTAACTTCTTATTTATTTGTGAGTTTATATTTTCTCTGTTTTCTCTTTTTGTAGCTGTGGGCTTGGCTTAATTAGATAGTGTGTTTGCTATGCATCAATTTGATTATAATACATGTAAATGATTCTGGTACCATATTCAGGAACCATTTTGAATATGCTATTTTGCATCATATTTGTTCTCTTTTTGGTTTGAGAGAAATTCCTTTGGTTGAGAGACTAATTTAACTGCTTCTCCTGATTTAAATAAAAGACATACAAAGGTTTTACTCTATCTGATATTGTGTTAGCAATGTTTACGGGAATCTTATCCTTTTCCAAAAACTTCATGTTACAGAAATTTTGTCATTTTCCAATTTTACTCCGTATTACAGGAATTTGTCATTTTCCAATTTTACTTCATGTTACAGGAATTTTGTCATTTTCCAAATGTACTTCTACATCTAAGTAATGTAATAATGTTCGTGATATTCCTTGATAGTTCTTTCTGTAATTATAAAGATGGTTTTCCTCCAGTTTTCTATTATTGCTCTACTTTTACTCTTCGATGAAATATTTTAGAATAAAAAAAATAATAAGAAAATTATGTCATACTTTAAGGAATAAGAAACCTTGTCTATAATCTTTTCAACAATCATTTTATAGATATTATCTCTTAACACAACCTATCTATCAAGATAAAATTTAGAGAATGACTTATACAAGAAAATCTTTACTTATCTATTTACGATATTCATGACTGAATCTAAAACAAGATATGCACTTAATTTCCTCCCTGCCGTGAGATTACCTGATTCGGTAAATCTGCCCCCATGCTACTCCTGGCTTCAGGAGTTCTCTCTCTCCTTAGAGACCTTAATGATTACTGGCTATCTTGTCTTTACCAGACATAGCCTTCACAGAATTCTTGACCCTTCAGCAAAGTTTCCTTTCCTTCTCCTGATCTCACATACCTCTATGCTCTTGATCCTTTCAGTAAAAATACTCTAGTATTTAGTTTTGGAACATATAACTGTCTCCATAACTAATTTCCTTGTAAAACAATATTTACCCATAACTGCAAAATTTGTTCTTCCATAACTAAATTCCAAAAATAGTTTATAATTTAAAAACAGTAATAGTCTATTTGGTTGCAGTAAAATAAATAAATATTTACATTAATGGGGGATATTAGAATATTGGTCTCTCCCTCGTCATTTTCCCAAAGCTATCTTAATCAATATTGGTCTCTCCGTCCTTGTGAAGTTTGACATTCAAATACAATACATGTTAAGTTAGCTTTGGGAGGATGTTGGAAATAATGTTGTCAATTTAGTTAGAACACTAATAATGCTCAAATTTGACTTATAATATAATCTCTCTCTCTCTCTCTCTCTCTATCTATATATATATATATAAGTTATATATATATATATATATATATATATATATATATATATAACTTATAATAATGCTCAAAGTTAACTTATAATAAATATGTTTTTTCTATATTTTTAAGTTTTATATTTTATTGAAATATTACATTTATATTATAATTATTTATAAAAAAGAATGTGATGATGATGGTGGTTAACGTCCACTGAGATCAAATTGGTCTATCGGACCTATAATTTTCTTAGTTCTTAATTGTCTGGCTTCTCATCTTCCTTGGCAAGATTGGTGCTGCAGCTTTCTTTTTTTCTCTATGGTCTTCCAACTTCCTTTATCTTGGATCTCCTTCATCTCTTCTAATTCTTGGGACATTGGTGTCTTAGCTTCAAGATCTATTGTGTTTGTCCTTTTGAAGATAGTCGGAGAAGAAGTTTGGTCTTGGAGATTTGCTTTGCTGTTAAATGAAGATTTATTTTGTGCAGTATTCAAATCTTCATAACTGTTGATGCTTGAGGGGTTGTTGAGTTCACTTTTTTGCTATTGGGCAGGGCTTTCCCCCTGCTTGTCTTGAGAGTTTTTTCTTTCTTGCCCGATTTCTTGCGATTTAGAGTTTTCTAGAGAGTATTCTTCCTTGATGACAATGTAATGTTTTTTTGTGCTCGTTCCCACCATGTAGATCTGTGGTGGTTCTTTCTAGCAAATTTTTCTGGGAGGCTTTTGGGCAGTTTTTGCCTAGATGGCCTGTCTCAAAGCAGGATCGACATCTAAAGAGGACACTTTCATAATCGAGTTTTTGGTTCCACACATAGTCTTTACTTGTTAGGTTTATTTTAGATGGGAATCCCGTGCTGAAGTCCATTTCCACACAGATGCGTGCATAGGTGGTTTTGGTATATTCCTCTGTTTCTGGGCACCTACAGTAAAATTTCGCAATTGCATTTCCAATGGATTTTAGAGAGGATAAATTCTAGAGATGCAAGGGTAGGTTTGGAAATCTCACCCAAACTGGTGCTGAGGTTATGAATGTTGTTGATGGATTGAATGATGGGTTCCATGGCTTCATGAATAGGCCTGAGATTTCCCAAAACTAAGGGCTAGAATCTAGAATACATTGTCTGCTTTAAGGGTTTTCAAAATCTACTATAAAGAAACCCCTAGCATAGGGGAAGATATTAATTTCATCAGAAATGACAGGCTTCCATACCTCCGAGATCCAATGAAGGAGAGTTGTTAGCTGTGGCCAAAAGCCATTGAATCGATAGATTAGGGCACTTTTAGAAAACTTCAAAGCCTCATCAAGTGAGGCCTGGACCACCTGGACAGTGGGAGCTGGGGCTTCACTGACGATATGGGCAAGATCTTGCCCCCTAGAGGCAGACGAAATTGAGCCAGCAGCTATCTTCGCGAAGCTGGGAGTCATCTGGATCAAGGCCGATCGATGATTCCCAAGCTTATGTATGCTCTTGCGGAAGAATGAAAAAGCCCTTGCGGAAGAATGCTTAATTAATTGAAGTTACTTTAAATATATAATATATATATTTCTCTTATTTATTTAAATTTTATTGAAATGTTACATTTACATTATAATTATTTATAAATATATAAAGTTATATAATTTAATACATATATTATTAATAAAAATTTAACACATTTATTAAATGACAACTAAAATAATTTTTAATTTACATATATATTTTTTATATTTTATATAATTACTATAGTTTTATTATAACTATTTATGTGAAACATATATATATATATATATATATATATATATATATATATATATATATATATATAATTTAATTTAATCAAGATATAAATTTATATAATTAAAGTGTGAAGGGTATAAATAAAAAATTAACATATCAAAATTGTGGAGATAAGGATAAAGAATTAGAAAAGAAAAATATTATTATAATCAAAACTAGTGTTCTATAAAAATAACAACCATTCTGTCAATATTCTCTCAAAGCTACCTTTATATCCATATTGGTCTCTCCCTCCTTGTGAACTTTGACATTGAGAGACTCTAATGCCCCATGGTAACCTTGTAAATAATATTAACTATTCGTTGCAGTCAAAAGAATGTTGTATAGACATATCTGGACATACGCTTTGATTTTATTTTATTTTTGTATATATTATTTATTATATTTCATTTGCATAATGATTGTGGGTGAACCAGAAAGAAATGCTAGAGGAATCTAACTTCGGTGTGGTTGGACAGTTATGGATGAGGTAGTTACCACTCAAAGCTCCTCTATAGGGAGAACAAAAACTTCCAGAAAAGGGCCAAGAGGGTTTGGGAAACAGAGGCAAGAGAAGAAAACGAGAGTGATAAGAGGAAAGAAGAGACATGTTGGAAAATACCTAAGCAATAAAGGACTCTCGAGCTTGCTGGCTAGTGGAGTCTATCTAGACCCTAAGAGGTCAGACTCCTACTTGAGGCTAAGTCTCATTATGATCATATAATTTATGGAAGAGCATTATGATATTGTCCATTTTCCTAGAAACCATCATGGGTGTGCAAAAACATTAGAGGGAGATGTAGTAGTGAAGACTGATCTCATGGTTGAGTGGAGCATTGTTGTTCAAGTGATTCATGGTTGAACATAATTGAATGAAAACTCAGATAAGTACTAATAAAAATTTAGATAATATTTGTATTATGATTTGCTAAAATGAAAATTTGTAATAGTAAAATTCTTTGACCTAGAATACTTGGTTAGCAGTAAAATATTTGACCTAGGGTTGATTCAGTAATAGATATGATAAGTGTATATACTTGCTATAAAACTATAACCCAATAGAATTGTTGAATTGTTCATGGGAGATAAATTGCAAAAATGTTCTGACAAAAGGTTGGGCTGATTCTCCAGTCTTGTCGCTTGGGGAGCAACACCTAGGTAATAGTCCCGTTTCTTACAAGGCTCGTCAAACAAAATAACCATATAAAATTTTGATGAACTAAAAAAATGATGAATCCACCTCAATAAGAGATATAATGATAACCAAGATAGGTAATATGAATTGTAGTTTCAGGGTTTAAGGGCAACGAAATATAACACACCACAAAGCACCTAGAATAGAAAAAATAAAGTTTCTAGTGGCGTTATGGTTTGGGCGCTAGAAGTGCAGAGAAACCCTCTAGTCAAATAAAACCAAGTACTTGTAGGATTATGAACATCTAAAATCCAATGACGACTATGGAGTCCTAGTTATTTTTCAAGCCTGCTTAACTAAGTGGCAACTAGGAAAACCGGTTTCTTTTATTCCATGGGCTAACTTAAACCGAACCTCAGTGATTGCTAAAGAATAATTATTTCCTTAACAAAACCCATGACAATAGAAACATAAGGTTTTGTATCAATAAAGTTTGAAATTCAAAATTAATTGTACACTGTATGCACTTAAACGAAATGTCAAAAATCATAGTTACCAGTAACCATTCTAAGCGTTCCATTACCATCCCATTTTAAACCTTAGAATCAACGGATGTGATGTGATCACTTGTCACTCATACTGTATCCACTTGTGGCCTAAGCACTGTAGCATAGCCATAGAGAACATTCCCATAACATAGATCAATAAATGACCAACCTTAGGGTTGAACAACCTAAGCTATTAATCAATACTTATGGTGCAAGTTAAGAATTGAGAGCTAAGTTAATGATTCCTCCAAAGTCCTGTAATAGATTTACAATAAAAATAAACATGCAAATGTGAAATCCTTCACCAACAGTTAAGGATAATCAATAGTCGACTTAAATTATATGCCACCAGTTTTGTATAGCCATATTAATAGCATATTAGTACTTGCCATAACTAGTATAAGAAATTCCCTTCTTATAAGAAGGTGTCTTGCTGATGATAAGTTATTATATGTTACAAGTATTTTTTGTTTATGTGTGTATTTAACCCATGGACATGTTACAAGTGTTATTAGATCCAATTTACAACATTGTGGCCTCTTCAGGCAAAAATGAAATAACAAACTTTGTTTGTGTCAACCGAGAGTTGAAAAAGGACATCATGAGGAGAGTTGGGCATACATAACCAATGAGGCCAATAGTTGAATCTTTCTCAATGCCAAGCACAAAATGTAACCCTGAAATGTGGGTTTAGTTAACTAACGAATCGAGAAATATTAATGATTCACTATTCGAAATATTTAAACAATTGAAAGGAAAAATTGCAAGACTACAAGCTAATAACGAGAGATTGATGAAAGAACAACAACATTTTATGAAAATCCTTTCAGATAGGAAAAATCACAGACAGCCTAATCCTACTCCTCACAGTGGAACTAGGCCAGGGACACATAGACAATAGGTTGAGAACCAAGAATGTAAGCGATATCAAGAAAATAATGAAGAAAGTCGGATAATATTTTGGGGCCATAAAGGAACTAAAAGACATAAAGTGGCACTACAGGGGGAGTTCAAGAAAATTAAACCCATGACATTTTGATGGTGAGCAGGTCAAGGTTGTTGAAGGTTAGCTTATTAATATGAACAAGTATTTCCAAATCTATGAGTATGACCACAATTTGACAGCTCACTTGGAAATTTATTAGCTACAAGGCGAAGCCACCTTATTTTGGGAAGAGGTGAAGATATTACAAAAGATTGAGGAATATGAAAGTCACTTGGGAAGGCTTTCAAAAACATTTTAAGGATAAATATTTAATCGAGCATTTTTATAACAAGAAGGCAAATGAATTTCACAATATTAGATTGGGGAAAATAAATATGGATCAATTTACAATGAAATTTACTTCATTACTAGGATATGTTCCATATATATGTGAATAAAAAGCGAAATTTGAGAAATTTATTAATAGTTTACCCGTGGTCACGAAGGAATAGTTGGAATTTCACAACCCCAAAACCAAGGATGAAGTTATAAAAAGTTCTCGGTTATGTTATCAACAGATGAAATGGAAAGGAGATAATAGTAAGAAGTTGACGGAGAATAAAGGGAAGAAACAAGTAAACTATTCTAAAGGGTTTAAATCTCAAATTTTAAAGGGTCTTAAAAAATCTTGCAAAGTAGGAATTCAAGAATGACCTAACTGAAACCTAAATCACATAATGAATTAGAGACTACAGAACAGTCTAATAAATTTGAACTTGAAACATCAGCTAGAGCCTCATTGTAGTGTTGGGGACGTGGGGGACCACATTATGTTAAAAATTTCCCTTACAAAACGGGAGCAGAACCAGTAGGTCCGATTCAAGAGGCATTGATAATAAGGGATGTGGCGAGAAGTTTTCCTAGAATTAATGTTGCGTTGGACGACCACTAAGCGGAATACCAACCAACCATGATATAATTGGTACGTAATATTTTTAACCATGTTGTATCTATTTTAAGCTATCCAAGGGTTGGCCCAAGTTATATCAGCCGTAAAATAGTGTATAAATGTCATTTGCAATCAATTAAATTTAAAAAACCAAGGATGGTACAACTAGCCACAACAACTAAGCGAAGGGTGACAACTAAAATAGATGGTTGTTGAGTAATGCTAGAAGATCAATTAATAACTAAAAATTTAAATGTACTACCCCTAGGATCATATGATATTTTAATCAACATGGACTAGTTGGAAAAACATTGGTCTCTTATAAATTGTAAAGATAAAATAATTAGTTATTTGAATGAGGATGGAGTGAGACAAGAAGTGCATGGTGTGAAGAGAACTGTGAGATTAAGACACATTACAACATATTAATTATTGAAATATATCAGGAAGGGATGCAAAGTTTATGCAGTGCATGTAGGGTATACTAATTCTAAAGAGAAGATTGTCATTTTAGAGAATCTGCTAATTCTAAAAGACGTTTTTTGATGGTTTTCCTGAAGACATACCTGGAATACCTCCTAAGAGAGATATACACTTTTCCATATAACTTGTTCTTGGAGCTGCACCTGTATCTAGGGCACTGTATTGAGTGAGTTTTCCCGAGTTAATTGAATTGAAAATGCAACTTCGGGAATCATTGGATAAGAAATACATTCGCCCAAGTGTGTCACCTTGGGGAACTCTAGTGATTTTCATTAGAAAGAAGAATGGAACTTTAAGATTATGCATTGATTATAGAGATTTAAATACATTAACCATTAAGAATAAATACCCTCTACCTTGAATTCATGATTTGTTTGATCAAGGGGGCGAATGTATTTTTAAAGTTTGACATGGAGTTTGGTTATCACCAACGAAGAGTAAAGGATGAATATATATACACAACAACTTTTAGAAATCACTATGGGAATTACGAATTTGTGGTCTTACCCTTTGGACTAACCAATGCCCCAATTCCATTCACGTCTAATGAACAACGTATTTCATGAGTACTTAGATAATTTTTTGTTAATATTTATATATGACATTCTTGTCTATTCTAGGAATATGGAGGAGCATAAGACACATATTTATATTGTCTTGCAGACCCTAAGGGAGCATCAATTATATGCAAAATATAGAAAAAGTGACTTCTTTAAAGAACAACTTCAATACTTAGGACACGCCATCACAAAATATGGAATAGTTGTGGACCAAGAGAAAATAAAGACAATAATGGAATGGCAAATACCTAAGAACATGGTTGACATACAGACGTTTATGGGTATGGTCGATTATTATAGGCGGTTGATTGAAGGCTTTTCGTAAGTAGCCTATCCCATTAATTCAATGCAAAACAAGGGAATTTTTTTTAAATGGTCAGTGAAGTGTGAGAACAAATTTGATCGATTAAAAAATTTATTGACGACCACTAATATATTAGGGATTTTTGATCGAGATAAGAAATTTACCTTTTTTTACAAATGCTTGTAAGGAGGGAATATGAGGAGTATTAATGGAGGAGGGAAAAGTTCTAGCTTATGAATCTCAGAAATTGAAAGAGCATGAACATAAATATTTAGCTCATGACTTAGAGTCAACCACTGTAATTCATGCCTGGAAAATGTGGCGGCATTAATTTATTGGAAAACGATTTATGTTGATGGCACACCATAGTAGTTTGACCAATTATTTTAAGCAAGCTGCCTTAAATGCTCGAAATGCATGATGGGTTGCATTTCTATGCGAGTACGAACTTGAGATTAAACATTTAAAGGGGAAGGAAAATAGCGTGGAAGATGCCTTGAATAAAAAGTTGAATTACATCTATGAGATTTTGTTTATTCAAGTCAAAAATTCTTATAAGGAGAAAATTCGAGAAGTTGCTAAAAGGGATCTTGGATATCCGTTTCTGTGGCAGCTGGCTAAAGATGAAAACAACAATGAATGCCAACTGGGATACGAGATAAATAAAAAATAATTGTTGATTCATTATAGTAGGATATATTTGCAAAATCAATTAAGTATCAAACAGATAATCTTAGATGTATACCATAAAAGCCCTTATGCATCCCATCTCGGCTATAAAAAAAGATCATTGGTTTGATGAAGGACTACCTCTAGTGAGGAATGAGGAAAGAAGTGGCTAAATATATATATCTAAATTTTTGAAATGTCAACAAGTGAAGACTAAAAACTAGCACTCATCTCGGTTTCCTCACCCATTACCCATTCCCAAATGAAAATGAGAGATGATCACACTCGATTTTATTATTGGCCTACCTAAGAGAAAATAAACAAAATGACTCAATAAAAGTGGTAGTGGAGAAATTGAGCAGGTCTGTATATTTTATTCTAGTGAAATACACTTATAAAATATTTCAAATCGCTAATATATTTATGCAATAAATTTCAAGTTGCACGGAATACGGAAAGTGGTAATCTCCAATAGAGATGTTAAGTTTACATCTGCATTTTGGAAAGCTCTGCTTGAGGGACTTGGCACTCAAATACAATTTAGTATTGTATATCACTATCAAACATATGGGTAGACTGAGCAAGTAAATAAAGTACTTGAAGACATGTTGAGCATGTACATGATGAAACAACTGACTAACTGGGAGGATTATATTCACTTGGTGGAGTTTGCATAAAATAACAACTATCACACCTCCCTAAAAATGAGTCCATTTGAGATGTTGTACAAACATCGGTGTAAAACACCTATTAACTGCAGTGGGACAGAAGGAGAATTGATGCTAGGACTTGATATGGCGATGCTATCGATAATTTCAAGTGGGTGACCAAGTGTATGTGAGGGTAAAACCTAGGAAAAATAATTTGCAATTGGGAGGTTGCCCTCAGTTGGCTCCCTCATTCTATGGTCCCTTCCATGTTGATTTTTGTGTAGCTTGGGAGGTACTCCAAGCCCTACTATTTGAGGGTTGGAGGTCAAAGTGCCACAAGTAGGCTTGTGGGCTTGGAACCCAACCCTAGGGTTTTTCACCAAATCATGTTTGGGGAAATTCTAAAAGCACATTTTTACATGTGATGGAATGAGATGACAGAGGGTAGAAAGAAGAATCCAACGCTTTGAGAATCATCAAATTCTGAGTTGTAGAAGTGGAGAAATGGATTTTTGAAGTTGACAAGTAATGATTGGGTTTTAAGTCATGTAGGCTTGAATTAAAATTGGGCCAATGGATGTGTCTCTTCACTAATTCTTGGAGCCATTATTTTATGTACAAAATAGAGATAATGGAGTCACTTTAGACTCATCCATTTTGTGTAACATTCTTCTTGGAGGGGAGCTCATTGGAGAGATTATCTCTATACCCTAGCCACAACAAAGAAAAGGTGGACTCTAACAAAGGTAAGGGTCTGTGTGAAGGGTTTTGCAGGTGAATGAGAGCTGGTTGGAAGGAAAGTCTTACTAGAGGAAAGGCCGCGACCCTGTGTAAGTAGGCCGCACCAAAAGATTAGTCAACGAGGTGAAAAGACTGTTATTTCAAGACTAGGTTTAGAGGCTGAGATTGTAGGAAGGGAGTTGATGGCAGAGGTAAGGTATGTTGTTTTTTGAGGGTTGTGTTGAGGGTTGGAACCTCTATTTTGAGGGTCGAGGAGGATAGTAGCTAGGCCTAGTTCATGAGGTGCAAGGATGTTGCTGTTAGAGGTTGTTTGGGGCATAGTTAGAGGACTGTCTCATGGTTTTAGGCATAGCATACAACTGGGGCTATGTAAGGGGTCTTTAAGGGTATATCCCCACCTTAGAGTGTAGTGTGGCAAGGGAGAAGGCCTACTAAGGTGTGTCACAACCATTTAAGGGCCTTGTTTGGTGGGTGTTGGAGGATTTAGGGTTTCAGCAAGTGCCCTAACCAGGTGTCATGAATATAAAGGTACAAACACATGCATAACAGTGTTCTTGGAGGGATGTTGAGTCAAACATGTTGACTAAAGCATGGATTAGTTGATGGGTAACTTAAGGAGGCCTTAGGAGTTGTTTGGAGGAGCCCAGGTGAACCGTTGGATAGCCTACGAAGTAGCCAAGGTGACAAGAGATACATCAGGTTGGAAGGTAAGAGGACAACAACAAGGAGTCTTGCTTATTTTCACTTGATGAAAGTTGGATAGATGTCCTAGGAGAGGACATGATTGGTGCCCATATTTGCACAATAACTCCTCTGTTGTAGAACAAAGGGAAGATTGGTGAAGTGTGTGGCAGCCATGTGTAAGGGTCTCCTAGGTGTGGGGATGCCCTATCTAGGAGCAGATGGTATAACATGAACTTGGTCTCTCATGGACTATTGGAGGACATCATGAGAGAAGACCAAGTGTGGACGAGATTGAGCACTTATGCTTTGTTGTAGGACAACATGATAGTGTCTAAGTTGGAGCCTGGAGAGAAAAACCTTGATGGACAAAGGTGGTTTCAAGAGTGGTAGTTGACGAGCTCAAGGGTCTGATAAACTAGGAGAAGACTTGTGGAGCCCAAGACATGTGTGTGGAGAAGAAATTTTACAGCATATGATGGAAAATCATCCTAGCCCATGTTCATTATGGGAGATGGAAATCTTACAATGATAGGTGGCAACCCTTCGTACCCTATGTTCATCTTCATCAGTGTAGTGCAGGAAGACAATAGTGGGTTGGAGTCCTTGGATAGTTGAGGAATAGTAGTGGATAGATCAAAAGTTGTTTACAAGTGGAGTTGTGAACAACTTGATAGGAGTCTTGATATGTTGTGGGCTTAATGGACAAAAGCATGACTAGAGAGCATATTGGATAACCGAGATTAAGTGGCCAGATGGACTGGGAGAATTGATAGAGGTAGAAATTGCAGATCAGGAACCGCAGGACCGGGCACGTATAGGGTATGATCAAGGGGAATTTAGAGAGTCGACTTCATCAGTGAGATGTTTAGAGTATCTTGTTTAGGTTAGATTGGTTGTCGATGGACTGAAACCAAGCCCTAGTTTTGTATCTTGTACTAATGGATGTATGAGGTCCATTACCCCTGGTATAAGAACCCTATACTAGTCTATTATATGTTGTTTGATATAACAACAATGGGTTGAAAACTGTAAAAGGTTGTTTATATTCTGCAGATATGTGATTTACCGCTATTATATTCCACTGTGCAAAGTAGTATCATTGATAATAATGGTTTATTAGCATCAAAGAGTTTAAGATTCTATCCTAGACCGAAGGTTGTGGAAAGTCAACATGGTACCAGAGCATATCTGAGCTACTTCGAGAGACAGTGAAGGAGAGTGTGCACAATGAAGAAACTCAAAGGGAGTTGTGGGTGTTTGGATCATGGAGGAGAGAGTTGACCTGAAGACATGGAGATGTGGTCTCAATAGACTACATTATGAGATGGGTTGGGAGTTTCGGTGGATCAGTGATGAACCTAGTGCAATTTAGTATGTTGTGTGGGAGTTTGTAGATCATAGAATTCCTATATCTTGTCATGGGTGGTTGGGACAGCTCAAGGGTTTCTTTGGAATGGATGAGATTAGGTTGATCAAGATGGCTTCATGTGATGGAATACATATTGACAAGCTAGAGTCTTCATTGGATCATAATGATGCATATCCGAGATTGGAGGGATTTTCACGAGTGGTATTTGATCTAGGAGGATGAGTTCTTATAGGATTGAGCTAGTGGAAATCATATAGGCTCAAAGGGAGTCTAGCCTCAGAGAGGGAAACCCTATGGAGGTTTGGGATCTTTAGGTTCAGATATGATGAGGCATAAAAACTACCAAGATTGTCAGATTCATTCTACAGGGTATGCTGCAGTGATGGATGCCAGATGGGCTAGTGTCATCACCATATGATGATGGTTACTTCCTATTCTTATAAGTACCTCCCTCGTTAAGAGGGAGTGTTGATTGTTTGATAGCTTGGGAGGTATTCCAAGCCCTAGTGTTCGAGGATTGGAGGTCAAAGCGCCACAAGTAGGCTTGTGGGCTTAGAACCCAAGCCTTGGGTTTTTCACCCAATTGTGTTTGGGGAAATTACGAAAGAAAATTTCTACATGTTATGGCATGAGACGATAGAGGGTAGAAAGGAGAATCCAACACTTCGAGAATCATTGAATTCCGAGTTGTAGAAGTCGACAAATGAATTTTTAAAGTTGATAAGTAATTATTGGTTTCCAAGTCATGTAGGCTTGAAGTAAAATTTAGCCAATAGATGTGTGCGTTCACTAATTCATGCAACCCTTTCTTTTGTGTATAAAAGAGAGTTTTTGGAATCAATTTAGACTCATCCATTGTGTAAAACATTCTTCTTGGAGAGGAGTGCGTTGGAGAGATTATCTTTGTGCCCTAGCTGTAACAAAGAAAGGGTGGACACCAACAAAGGTAAGGTTCTATGTCAAGGGTTTTTGTAGGTGAACGAGAGTTGGTTGGAAGCCAAGTCTTGCTGGAGGAAGGGTCGAGGCCCTGTGCTAGTAGGCCGCACCAAAATACTGGACAATGAGGTGAAAAGAGGGTTGTTTTAGGGCTAGTTTTGGAGGTCGATATTTCAAGAAGGGAGTTGAGGGCAGTGGAAAGGTCTGTTGTTGTTTGAGGGTTGTGTTGAGGGCATTTTGAGGGAAAGGGAGGATATCATCTAGGCCAAGTTGATGAGGGGAAAGGATGTTGTTGTTAGAGGTTGTTTGGGGCACTCTTAGAGGACTATCTCACGATTTTAGGGTTGTTGTGCTAGGCCATAGGCCATAACACATGACTAGGGCTACCTAAGGGGTGTTTAAAGGGATGTACCCATCATAGAGTGTAGTGTGGCAAGGGAGACTTCCTACTGAGGTGTGTCACAACCCTTTAAGGGCCTTGTTTGGTGACAATTGAAGGATTTAGGGCTACATCAAGTTCCCTAACTAGGTGTCACGAACAACAATGTACAAACACATGTGTGGTATTGTTTTTGGAGGGATGTTGGGTCAAAGATGTTGACCAGAGCATGGATCAGTTAATGGAAAACTTAAGGAGGCCTTAGGAGTTGTTTGGAGGATCCCACATTGACTGTTGGGTAGCCTACCAAGCAACCAAGGTGACAACAAACACATCATATTAGAAGGAAAGAGAACATCAACAAGGAGTGTTGGAGATGTTCACTTGATGATAGTTGGATAAATATCCTTGGAGAGGACATGATTGGTTCCTTAATTTGCACAATAGATCCTATATTGAAGAAAAAAGGGCATATTTGTTAAGTCTATTGGAAACCATGTGTAAGGGTCTCCTAGGTGTGGGGATGCCCTAACTAGGAGTAGATGCTACATCGTGGACTTCGTCTCTCATGGACTGTTGGAGGACAGTGTGAGAGTAGACCAAGTGTGGACAAGATTGGGAACTTATGGTTTATTGGAGGACAACGTGATAGTGTCCATGTTGGAGCCTAGTGAGAAACACCTTGATGGACAAAAGTGGTTGCAAGAGCAACAATTGATGAGTGTAAGGGTATGATCAAACAGGAGTAGGTTTATGGAGCCCGAGACTTGTGTGTTGAGAAGGAATTCTATAGTAGATGATGGGCAGTCCTCTTAGACTGTGTTCATTGTGGGAGATGGACATATTACAATGATAGATGGTTGTTGTCTAGGTAAATCCTCTATATGGATAGAAACGATCCCTCTATCCCAATGTATGGGTCTAGCAACCGAAGTGACAATATAGTGGACACTTTCATAAGTTGCAATTGAAAATAGAGATAAAGAAGATAACCTACCTCGTTCTGATGCTATCTCGATCTCCTTTGTTGAATAGCTTGAATCACTTGTGTCATGGGATTGTTCGTGCTTCTCTCAGTGTTTATACACCTGCACAAGAGATCAAGACACAATAAGGAATGCAAAAACAAATAGCATATTCAAAAGAAACCTACTTAAATGATCAAGGAATGTTAAGGTAAATGATACATGAGCATACACATTTAGGGAAAATGAACCAACAATTGTATATTAATATAAAATAATGGGAATTAGACAACCAAGCCTTGATTTTGATAGGCTCTCCTTAAATGAATATCCAAGTCCAAGCTAAGCTCTCCAAGCACTCCTCCAAGCCAAATGAGTATCATATAGGCACAATGTTAGCATAAGGGTGCAAATAGGCATAGACCAACCAACCTCTAACCTGACCAACCATTTGGGAATGGGATAGGATGAATCTATAGGTTGGGAAAGGGGGTTAGGATCTATCCAAAGATATGATTAGGCCCTCATCTCAAGGAGGTATCTCATAGGGATAAGATCAAGAGGCCAAGTTGGGAGGATTCGACCTCATATATGCTGAACAACCTCGAGCTCGCCTCTCTAGAAGCTTCTAGATTAGGAAGCTTCTCATTCTCTTTGGGAAAATTTCCTTTTTGGGATAATCACAAGTATACAAGAAAACAGAGCGATGCCATCGCAGGTCGAGTATAGTGCAACACACATTCATCATTGTTTTAATCCTCATAAGGGTGATGATTCTCAAATTAGGGTTTAAGAGCGATTTCCTTCAAGGGAAGCTCAAAGAATTTTCTAATCAAAGTCTTAGGAAGGATCTAAATTGCATATCTGAATGAGTACATTGCATAATGGTCATGTTTTAGGCACTTCGAGGTATGTCACAGGGAAGTCCAGGAGGTGTGATAAAATACTATGTAATAGATTCCCCCTAAAGCATGAAGGCAGAACAGAGAGTGATGGTTGATATGCTTTATGAGATTTTTCAAGGAAGAGGAAAAACACTGTCAAGAGACCTGCAAATCAAGGATGCATATGCATATACATATCTGATGTCAAAACATGAATCTATGGTATGGACGCAGCCATCCAGATAGTAAGGACTATATGAAAGGATCCATGGCATGAGTGCAACCATCCAATACAGAAGGATTGTCTGTAATCTAAGATCCAAGGCATGGACATATCCATCTGATATAGAAGGATAATCATAACTGTAAAGTCCTGTGGTATGTTCACAACCATTCGTATAGAAGAAAAATGTGTACAATCATGAACAATACATAACTCCACGCAGCCTGAGTTATATCACACAAATCTCAAGGACTTGTGCTCCATCCCAACCCGATCAAAGTATGAATTCTAACATGTGAATGAACGTGTCACAATCGAACATGCTAGAAAACCACTTGATTACTGGCCATTGATGTGGACCGTTAACAGACACGAGAGGAACCACCCATAATGAAAATGGCTCTTAAGGCACAACAATACAATCTGTGAATGTGATAATGAAGATGAAGTCGGGCACTCATGGAATCACTCGATTGAACGCCAATAGTGAAAACCTATCGTCGAATGTGAAGAAATTTCCATTAAGGAATGAAAGCTCTAAGGTACTAAAAGGGAGTTTCTAAGTCATCTTCCTGGATAATAAGTTAAATCCATTAGGAAGTGACCCATCGAAGGAGGGTCATAATTACTGCCCCATCATCAACACAAAACAAGGAATAAAGTGGAATGAAATTAGTAGGATCTAAGACTGTAGCAAAGAATTAGACAATGTATAGGTAATAGACTGCAGATAGGACTTCTCTTGAACATATTGGTGACACGACTCTGGAGTGTGGTAGAATTTGAATCAACATAGGACCAAGGGTCATAATCATGAAGTGGAATAATCAAATCAGAGGTAAAATGGATTACGAAACCCCGAAAGATAAGTGACTAAGTGAGGATGTCCCAAACCCAACACGAGAAATAGATGAGTGTCATCTTCAAGAGCGACATGCTATCTATACAAGAGATGTTTCACTTTCACTTTCCCCCCACTATTTCTAGTGAGTACCTCTTTATTTTTACACAAGCTTGAAGAGGATACCATATGCTTATCATATAAGTTCACCCTTCGGATGAATCCATCCTAGTAACTTTTACAAGTCCTAGGAAGGTGAAACTCGTGCTCGTCATGGTGACAAGTCTTTCGTCGTTTATTTTTTTACAAGTTTGATGGAAGAATAACTTGGCGTATTTTTAATATCTAGAGAGTTTGAAAAAGAGATGAAAAAGAAAACTCCATCATGTCCATTTTCATAATTTGTCTCTCTAATCCAGAAAGGTACAAACAATATCCGAGAGAACCTCTTGACCATATTAGCCAAGGTGTCCATTTTTCATAAATATTCAATCTCAGCATGAGAAAGTGGGTAAGCATATACTGAGATGATGTTAATTCATTTAATTTAATGAGTTCAAAAAGACAAGTAATCTACCATCTTTTCATAATTTCAAGAGTTAGAAAAGAGCTGAAAGATGACTCCTCCTGGAGGAACGAGTAGTATGAAAGGATAGCAATTGGTTCCCATAATGATGGAACTACTCAAAACATGTAAAGGTAAAGAGGCTGGCTAATAAGACCACTCATCATAGATGTTCCCCAAGCAAGGGTAAAACAATCAAGTGAAAGCATATGATCAACCAAAGAGATGGTGATGATGGAATGGAAAAACCAAGCCTCATCTAGAAAATATCGGCTCATAGAAATGACAATCACGAGATGTAAAGTGGGCACGATTTCATTTTTACACAAGCTTGAAACATGGGAAACTATGCTTGAGTATAGTTGAGGACGGTTTCATTTTTTCACAAGCTTGAAACATGAGCAAAATCTATGCTTGGACTTGGTTTAATTTTTACACAAGCTTGAAATGGAAACAAACTATACTTGGATTTGGTTTCATTTTTACACAAGCTTGAAACAAAGATAAACTATGCTTGAGATAAGTTTACATGCCCCCAGCATAATTACTCAATTCAAGGTACATGCCCCCCAAGCTTAACTTCATTCAACTAAGTAGACTACTCGTTTCTAACAGGTTGATGGAATGAAGGTTCACTTACGAGATCAAGTGAAAGACTCAACTTGGAATTTACGAGATCTAATCAAAGGCTCAAATTAGAAGGGGATTTATTTGATTTTTAACGAGCTTGACACAGGAAAAGAACCATGCTCATGACATCTCATTTCATTTTTGAATGAGCTTGAGAAAAGTGAAAGAACTTTTCTCATGGAGACCTATTTCATTTTTTTAACGAGGTTGACATAGTAAAAGAACTATCCTCATATTCTTTGTTTCATTTTTTAAGGAGCTTGACACAGGACAAGGAACTCTACTCCAAACACTTGTTTCATTTTTTAAGGAGCTCGACACAAGACAAGGAACTCTGCTCCATGGAGACCTATTTCATTTTTTTAATGAGGTTGACATAGTAAAAGAACTATCCTCATATCCCTTGTTTCATTTTTTAAGGAGCTTGACAAAAGATAAGTAACTTTTCTCCAGGGTCCTTTGTTCACAACCCAAAAGAGGCCATGGATTCTAAGAGGTTCTCATCAGATGGGAGAATAACACTCTGGAAAAGATACATGTCTAGGGATCTGAATGAAAAATTGGGCTCCAATGCCTCTAGTACATGGTGTACTACATCACCTACTATATCATGAGTAGATTTGGGCATGTAATAGGTGGCCACATAATTAACCTGTGGTGTGGGTGATACTACCTGCAAATAAGAACTATTTAGGGATGATGGTTGATGGGGAGTTGATTCAGGACCACTGAGTGTAATCTGATCAATGATCACAATGCTTCCTTCATGTGGGAAACACATCACACAAAAGAGGGAAGAAACAAGGGCTCCCATGACATAAACATAGTCACGGCCAAGGAGTAGATTAAAATCTAAAGGGCCTTGGACAACCATCACATCTATATAGATAGTCTTTCCTCCCAAATTAATAGTTAACTTAGGAAGGATCCCTAACAATTGACTGGTTGCTCTGTTAAAAGCTAGGAGATTCTGGGTGACGGTGTCAAGCTAAGGAGAACCTAAAGCTTGCCAAGAAGTTGAAGACACGATGCTAATAGATGTGCCCTCATCTATAATTGTGCTAGATACAATCACATGGTAAGCTTATACTGTAATTTGGAAAGGCACATAAGACGGAAGACGATATCCTTCCAGTCGATTCCAATCAAAAGAAGTGACTAAACTATTCGAAAGGGGTGACGTATGAATGTGAGAGATATGCTCTTGCTCTATGGGAACAAGAGAAATACTCTCACGCACCTTGGGAACATGAGGATTTCCCTCTAGTTCATGTGAAACTAAAGAAACCAGGAGAACCTGAGTAGTATGAGGTTCACTGTATACCAGAAAGGTACGATTAAATGAAGGTGGAGTGAAGTCTATTGTTTTCTCAACCAATGGTTGGTCAAGAACAGACTCACAGGACTCACTTTCAGAGAGAGAGGTTGACCAAAGATGACTTTTGATCAATCACTGGATCAACTAGTGAAGGATAAGGGGAAAACTTTTGATACCCGAACGGAAGACGAGCTTGAGAAGCTATAAGTTTTTCCAACTCTTGGGAAGCTTCATCCATAAGAGGATAAAGGTGAATGAGATGATTATCTTCACATGACTTACAGGGAAATTTGACTTTTCCCTTTTTCCCATGAACTTCACTAGTTTAAGGTTTATCACCAGCATGATCGCCAAAAGTTGATGACAATGTTCGATGTGAAACTATGGACCACACTTCTATGACCTTGGGAATACTAGGACAATTCTAAAGAAGGCAGTAACCCTTACATAACATGCAAGTGAATTTTACTTTCCGGGGCTTGTTGGAAGATTTTTCTTCATTAGTTGTATCCATAACAATGGTTGCTTGGTTTCCCCCCTTGCTTATTTTGCTTCTTCTTCTTCGTCCTCTTCATCTTCTTCTTAGCTTCCTGGTTACTAGAATCTAGACTTTCACCAGGAGAAGAGGAAGAATGGGGTGAAGAAACAGGCGAAGAAGGTGAGGGGTCAAATTTAGGATCAACATGAAGTTTATGCTGTTCAGGTGGAGGAGAACTTGGTTGAAAGGAATTTTGGACTCTTGGAACCACCGAGGTTGAAAATAACCAAATTGGCAGACCAATGGTCAATCTAAGAAGGGACAACGTCGCCATATATGGAGCACCAGTATTTCCAAAAGAAGGAAAAGGACTAGGATTCCCATTAGAGGGGTTTCATTGACTGGAAAACTTAGGAAATGTTGCCATTAGTATCAACCTAAGATCTACTTAGGAGTATTTACAAAGGAAGAATGTTGTTCCACGGTCAATGAATTTTAGAATTTGAAACAAAAAAATTTCCTTTTCATGTATTAAGAGTCAAGAAAAGCATGAAAAGGTGACTTTAATTGCTTTTGATTGGTTTAGCGAGCTTGAAAGTATAAGTGCTTGATGATAATTTCAAGTTTAACGAGTCAGAAATGATTGAAATGATTGCTCAGGTAACTCTAGGCAAAAAGGAGTACCAAGTAACTGTGAACTGCAACATACAACTCAATAAATAAATTTACCAAGGACTTGATGTACGTGCAGGCAATCTCCCCAAATGCTGTGTTCGGTGTATCATGTTTATAGGGTGACAGGCTCAACTTCCTATGGATAAAGGTTTGCAACCTATGAGGGTTTCCCTTTATATACTCAATGGTACGTGGAGAACAAGTCCATGCTAGCACTCTCTAATGCAAGAGCATTGCAAATGACAACTGCTAAGTTTTATAAACCCCGGAACACGTCTCTAGCCTAGACCACTAAGTATGAACGTTAATGTTTCAAATGCTCCTTAAATTAATTGATAGATTTTAAAGTTAATCTTAAAATTATGTTTCAATTTCAAGGCCTTAACGATGTCACCTGAACACCTATGATGCAACTATATGAGAAAAAGAAAAAAATAACTTTTTTTTTTTTTCTGTGAAAGCTAGACTAATCAAGCGAAGAAATTTCAATCAATGATGCATCAAACAAGATGCATCATGTAAAATTCCTTCGAGTAAATTTCATTTTCTTCTTCCAAATGAAAAATGTGAAAACAAAATCTAATCTTTCATTTCACTAAATGCAACGCCAAAAGTAAAAAAGATTTCCATCAGATTCACTATGCTAATGCAACTTTTTTGAAATAAAAATGGTTTTACTTTACTAAGATGCATTTATATGAATTACGATTTTATTTTCATTTTGAATGATTTGATGCACCTAATATAATTTTTAGCTTTCAATCATTGAAAAATGTGATCTATTTTCAATGATGAATGTCAAAAAATAACTTTTCAATGAAACTAATCTAATGCATTCTCACGAAAAGTAAATTTCGAAATACAAGCTAAAACAAATGCAAAACAATGTTTTCAATGATTTCCACAGAAAACGACACTCAATCAATCAACAAAACAAGAATATCAACGACACCAACAAGAAGCAAGGGATGACCACTTGACTAGAAACCCTAGAACTCAATCATATTTCACTTCAAAGTCAATGAGACAAATTTTGCAAATTAATCAAGACAATCAATCAAAAACACCATAGACACTCTGGAAAATCACTGATAGAGGACACAAAGATTGAAAACAAGAAGACAAATATTATTTTCTCTTATACTTTGGGATCATCGGGTTTGTTAAGGGCAAAACAATGATAATCACGAGCGTCATTAAAACATCCGCGATGTCATTGCGATTGTAAGGAAGAAAACCGCGATGGACGAGAAAAATGAAGAAAAAATTAAAAAATCTTCAAGACCAGACAAAAATCAATGTCCTCAAGCAATCACTAGCAAATGAAAATAGTTATAGAAAAGCAAACAAGCTATAAAACTGGCGGTTGGTCAAACTCATAAAAAATTCAAGGTGAAGGATTGAATGGAAAGGGTTATAACCTACACAACGAAGTCGTCAATTTGTTTTCTAGGTAAATCCTCTTCGTGGACAAGGACGATCCATTTAGCCCGATGAGTGGGTCTAGCCACCAAAGTTACAATCTACTAGACACTGTTACAATTGAAAGAGATACGAAGAAGATATCCTACCTCGTTCTGATGCTATCTTGATCTGCTTTGTTGAAGACCTTGAAGCACTTGCACCACGGGCTCATTCCTGCTTCTCTCAGCATTTATGCACCTGCACAAGAGATCAAGACACAACAAGGCATGCAAATACAAATAGCATATTCGAAAGAAACCTACTTAACTAATCAAGGAATGTTAGGCTAAATGATACATGAGCATACACATCTAGGGAAAATGAACCAGCGGCTGTATATTAATATAAAATAAGGGGAAACATACAACCAAACCTTGATGTTGATAGGCTCTCCTTGAATGAATATCCAAGTCCAAGATAAGCTCTCCAAACACTCCTTATCCAAGCCAAATGAGTAGAGTATAGGCACAATCTTAGCATAAGGGTGCAAATAGGCATAGATCAACCAACCTCTAACCTGACCAACCATTTTGGAATGGGAGGGGATGAATTTATAGGCTAGTAAAGGGAGTTAGGACCTCTCCAAAGATAGTATTAGGCCCTCATCTCAAGGAGGTAGCTCATAGGGATAAGATCAAGAGGCGAAGTTGGGAGGATTCAACTTGATCTATGTTGAATAACCTCCAACTCACCGCTCCGGAAGCTTCTAGACCATGAAGCTCCTCATCCTCTTTGGGAAAATTGCCTTTTTGGGATCATTGCGAGTATACAAGCAAACAGAGTCATTCCATCGCGGGTCTAGTATAGCTCAACATGTGATCATCATTGTTTTAAGCCTGATAAGGGCGATGATTCTCAAATTAGGGTTTAAGGCCAATTTCCTTCAGGGGAAGCTTAAGGAATTTTCCAATCAAAGTCTTAGGAAGGATCTGAACTGCATATCTAAATGAGTACACTGCATAATGGTCATGTTTCGGGAACTTCAGGGTATGTCACAGGGAAGTGTAGGAGGTGTGAAAAAATACTGTGTAACAGTGGTAGCTCTTCGTGCCTTATGTTGGTCTTCATCGATGCAGAGTAGGAAGACCATATTGGGTAAACGTCCCTTAGTAGATGAGTATCACTAGTGGGAATATCGAGAGCTTTTCATTGGTGGAGTTGTGAACAACTTGACAAGAGTCTCGATGTGTTGTGGCCTTGATGGACAAAGGCACAAATAGAGAGTAGAATGGATAACTGAGATTCAATGGCCAGATGGACTTGGAGCATTAATAGAGGTAGGAGTTGCAAATTAGGAGACGTAGGACTGAGAGTGTATAGGGTACGATCAAGGGGAGCCGAGAGAGTTGAATTCATCAACAAGATGGTCACAGTGTCTTGTTGATGGTAGATTGGTTGTCGATGGACTAACACTAAGCCCCATTTTTGTATCTTGTACTAGTGGATGTATGAGGGCCATTATTTGGGAGACCTAGACTGTTGTACTATATGTTTTTTAATATAAAGAAGTTGGGTTGAAAAATGTAGAACTTTGGCTATATTCTATGGATGTGTGATTTAACACTGTTTATAGCCTGTTGTGAAAAATAGTATCATTGAAATTCATGGTTTGGTAACGTCAGAGAATTTAAAATTCTATCCTAGACCCAAGGTCATGGAAATTCAATATTCCAGATCTTTTATATAAATACTATAATTTTATTATAACTATTTATGTGAAAGATTAAAACACACACACACACACACACATATATTATTTTAAATTTAGTTATTTCTTTTGAATATTTAATTTCACACACACACATATATATTATTCTAAATTTAGCTATTTCTTTTGAATATTTATTTTTTATATTTTATGGAAACATTACATTTTTATTATAAAAAAATTAAAGATACAAATTTATATCATTTAAGTGTGGAGGGTATAAATAAAAAATTAACATATCAAAATTGTGGAGATAAAGATAAAGAAATATAATTGAAAAATATTATTATAAACAAAATTAGTGTTTTATATAAATAACATTTCTCTTAACATTCTCCCAAAGCTACCTTAATCTATATTGGTCTCTCCCTTTTTGTCATATTTGACATTTAGAGCCAATATATGTTAATTTAGCTTTGGGAAAATGTGAGGAGTAGTGTTATTAACTCACTTAGAATACTAAAGATGCTGGAATTTGACTTTATATATACATGACGCTGAAAATGGAATATATATATATGTTTTATATTTTATTAAAATATTACATTTTTATTATAATTATTTATAAAAATACAAAGTTATATAATTTAAATTATAATAAAATTGAAAATTTGAAATTATTTTTAATATATAATATATACATTTGTCTTATATATTTAAATTTTATACCTTATTGGAATATTACATTTATATTATTATTATTTATAAACCATATAAATTTATCTAATTAAATGTATATATTATAAATACAAATTTAACATATATTTAATAAATCACAAATAAAATGAATTTTATTCTACATATTTTTTTTTAATATTTTTATATAAATACTATAGTTTTATTATAACTATTTATGTGAAAGATTAACATACATATATATATTCTTAAATTTAGATATTTCTTTTTGAATATTTAATTTCTATATTTTGCGGAAATATTACACTTCTATAATAACTGTAACACTAGTTAGGCGCCTGGAGTATGCCGTAAAACTACTTCTGCTTGGCTAAGAGCTCGTCTTCCTCGGACGTAAGGAAACAGGTTAACGGCCCAAGACCCAGAGGCATCTGGCAGGAGTGAAAGCCTGCTCCCTTACGGACCACCAGCGGGTTATTACAGGTGGCGTGGTTTTCCTTGATAACGGTGATGAGTCAAACCGACATTCGCAGATAGCAGCCAGAGATGGCTGTCCTCACTGTTGGTTTGACACCTGAGTTTGATAGGTTTTGCCACCTTCGGAAAAAAAGTTAGGCGCCATGGCTAGGGTTACAGGAATTGCGTACTGCATTGCCGCCGCTCTGCAAACTAAAGATGGATCCTAGGGAACAACACGAAGCCCTTACGAGAATTCGACAGAAGGGAGAGAAAAATTTGTCTGTATGTCAGTTTTCCGGCCAGGCCTTGATCCAAAAAATGTACTCTCTGCAGAGGATTTTTTCTCACACAGGCTTGGGGCGTGCTCTCTCCCCCTGAAGTGCGGTGATTCTTACTGTGGGGTGATCGGAGCTACCATTCCGGGTCATGAACCATGCGACAGGCCCCAGCAAGGTCCAGAACAGCGGGATGTGAGTGAATGGTTATGGGTCGAGCTGTTTGCTGCACCCATGTTTACCTTTGAACGGACGAGGGTTCATCCAATCATCTGGAAGCTGAGAATCATTGAGGGGGAGGCAAAATCTCAGGTTGGAAGACGAGTTCGGAGGGAGCGTGTCGGAATTGGCAGAAGGTCTATAGCTCTGTCTCGTCTGGAAAATGCTGGGGCACAGGGGCTCCTTGTGGTCCTCGTCACCTGCTATCCCCTGATGCCGTGGTTCCCAAGTGAAACCCATGCAATATCACAAGCGAAGATAAAGTTCCAAAAAGTTTTTCTTAGATTTCCTGGCAAGTAGAGATCTATAAGCTCTGTCCCCATCAAAAAGGCAGTAAAGGGTTACTGGCCAGAGAGCAGTCAAAATGCTGATTCTAGTCCTTTACAAGGAAATAACTGTGTGGTCGCAGAGATCAATACATAGCAGTTGCAAGGTGATGCGAGAGCACCAGCGCCAAAGCTAGCAAATGTGGACCAGAGGATCAGAACAAAGGAAAGTCTGTTTTAAAGCAGAAAAACAGAACTAAAGCAGATTTAAAGCAGATAAATTTAAAGTAGCTTTAAAGCAGATATGTCTTGAGGAGACTTGCTATTGATAACAGCCATGCACACTTTTGGAGAGCTTTAGTTGGAGGAAAAACAGGAGAGGATAGGATCGATCCTTCCTAATGCATCTTATATATATGTGTAGTATGATAGGGTGTGAGATATCTCTGTGCCGTGAGGAAAATTGTGAGTGGGAAAATGTAGCCGAGCGTGAGCTCGTTTTTAAGGCTGAAATGCCTTAATTTTGTAACCGTTTTGTTAATATATAGAACCTGGGTTCAGTGTTTGTTGCGTACATTTATGTATGGGTTTTAATTGATTTAGTTTCGTGTGTGTATTTTATCAATCGACATCGATCGCTTCAGATCGATGGCAATATATATATTGTTAACCGTTATTGTTCTTGAATGTATCGGAAGGGAATGGCCATTGATAAATTGAATCCACATCTCTCGGGTGAGCGCTACATAGGTCGATGCTTTGTAACGATTCCATTAATCCCAGATTTGGCATATTGTATCCAGAAATGAATACGCTCTTCAGCGATTTGGTTTGGCTTCTTCGTCTGCTAATTTAAATAAGAACAACCAAAATGAGACATCCGAAGATCAGAAGTCAGCGACCATGAACCAGACGCAGAGGTATTGCGTAAGGTTTCATATATTATGCTGGTGCGCATGTCACATCATGGTTTCTTTAATTATTAAAGCTTTCTTCGTTTACGCTGCCGAGGCGAATCGATCGCTGACAAAGAATATTAGATAAGTCTGTACAGAAGCCATCATCGTTGTTCGTATTGAGAGTCTCTTGTGTTGTCCGCGTGGAGAATGGCTCAGGGAAACCAAAGGAAAAAGGATCGTGAACGATCAGATCATCCGATCGGAGGTGCTGTCACATGTATGGAACGCTTTTTTAATAGATTATGAGGCCGACTCAAATGTTAATAAAGATCCGCATAAACAATATCTATGTTTTAAATCGCTTCCGATGGGACTTAGTGGGCCATAACCCACAGGTCCAGGATCGAGTTTTTTTGGGAATTGGGATTTTGGGCAAACCCCAATTTCTCATTTTCATCAGGTGGTATCAGAGCAAGAAAACGATTCTGCAGAAGGAGGTACATTTCTTGATAAAGTATGTATGGTCTTTATATTTTTTGTAGGTAGCAGCAGAGGAAGGTGAGAAGATTGTAGAGGAAGGTGAGAAGATTGCAATAGCCTATTGTGATTACCAAAAGACCAGATCCGGAGGAAAGGATTGGTGAGGTAAGATGCAGCAAGGAGGAGTTGCTGTTGCAGAGGCAGATTGCAGCTCACAAGTTGAAGTTATTACGAAGACCAGGAGAAGCATATGACCAGGAGGTCATAAATTTTTGTGCCTCGGGAGTATGATGTGGGAGCACCAGCACCAAAGATAGCGAATGTGGACTAGAGGATCAGAACAGAGGAAAGTCTGTTTTAAAGCAGAAAAACAGAACTAAAGCAGATTTAAAGTAGATAAATTTAAAGTAGCTTTAAAGCAGATATGTCTTGAGGAGACTTGCTATTGATAATAGCCATGCACGCTTTTGGAGAGCTTTAGTTGGAGGAAAAACAGGAGAGGATAGGATCGATCCTTCCTAATGCATCTTATATATATGTGTAGTATGATAGGTTGTGAGATATCTCTGTGCCGTGAGGAAAATTGTGAGTGGGAAAATGTAGCTGAGCGTGAGCTCGTTTTTAAGGCTGAAATGCCTTAATTTTGTAACCGTTTTGTTAATATATAGAACCTGGGTTCAGCGTTTGTTGCGTACATTTATGTATGGGTTTTAATTGATTTAGTTTCGTGTGTGTATTTTATCAATCGACATCGATCGCTTCAGATCGATGGCAATATATATATTGTTAACCGTTATTGTTCTTGAATGTATCGGAAGGGAATGGCCATTGATAAATTGAATCCACATCTCTCAGGTGAGTGCTGCATAGGTCGATGCTTCGTAACGATTCCATTAATCCCAGATTTGGCATATTGTATCCAGAAATGAATACGCTCTTCAGCGATTCGATTCGGCTTCTTCGTCTGCTAATTTAAACAAGAACAACCAAAATGAGACATCCGAAGATCAGAAGTCAGCGACCATGAACCAGACGCAGAGGTATTGCGTAAGGTTTCATATATTATGCTGGTGCGCATGTCATGTCGTGGTGTCTTTAATTATTAAAGCTTTCTTCGTTTACGCTGCTGAGGCGAATCGATCGCTGACAAAGAATATTAGATAAGTTTGTACATAAGCCATCATCGTTGTTCATTTTGAGAGTCTCTTGTGTTGTCCACGTGGAGAATGGCTCAGGGAAACCAAAGGAAAAAGGATCGTGAACGATCAGATCATCCGATCGGAGGTGCTGTCACATGTATGGAATGCTGTTTTAATAGATTATGAGGCTGACTCAAATGTTAATAAATATCCGCATAAACAATATCTATGTTTTAAATCGCTTCCGATGGGACTTAGTGGGCCATAACCCACAGGTCCAGGATCGAGTTTTTTTGGGAATTGGGATTTTGGGCAAACCCCAATTTCTCATTTTCATCACAAGGTAAAATTCATAAACTGGAGCGCTCAGATCCTATAGCTATAGCAGCCTAGATAGCAGATGGATCTTGGCAAAAAACAACATCACCCATCAAGGACTCCGGACAGGGTCTGATACAAATATTTATTAGAACCCTGACAGGAAAATCGATATGCAAGCGAACCTGGTCGGGGAGCTGATAGAAGACATAAAGTATGAAATACAAGCATCCACAGGCATATCAGCAAACATGCAAAGTTTGATATATACAGGAAAAATCTTACAGGATCAATGTACATTGCAGGACTATGGAATTGAACCAAACTCAACCATCATCCTAAACACGAGGCTGAGAGGGGGAAGCTTTGGATCTAGCTCAAAAGGCACAACTTCTTTCAAGGATGTCGTCAAAGGGAAGGGGGAAGCCACAAATAAGCCAACACCAACACAAGAACTACCTGGACCCTATATTGTGGAGCAAAGATCGCAGACTCCAGTACTGACAATCGCTCTGCCAGAGGTAAACAATTTTTATACTAACTTCTCTTCAAGGGCTATCATCTACAGATTTAATGGCTTTTGGCCCAAAACAGATGCATTACAACAATGGATCTACTCCACCTGGACAACAAATTGTGATATTTATTTATGCTCCAAAGGCTTTTTTATTGTCAATTTTGACACGGTCAAGGAAAAAGAATATGTCCTCCATGAGGGGCCATGGTTCTAGGGCAATGCAGGACTCTTTATGACCCCCTGGTTCCCGGGTTTTGACCCCACTACTATGGTGGTGTCTAAAATGCCGGTTTGGGTCAGGCTTCACAATCTCCCGCTACACTTCTGGCTACCCAAAGTTTTTGAAGCAATGGGGAATGCGATAGGAAAATACATCAAGCAAGATATGGACAGAATATCAAAAGGCATACATACTTTTGCCAGAATTTGTGTTGAGGTAGACCTTAGTCAAGGGCTACCTGACAACATAATTTTGATCCATAATAACTCACAGTGGAAACAACCACTTGATTATGAGAACACGGCTTTCAGGTGTCGGGGCTGTCAACAAACAGGTCACCTTCTAAGTAACTGCCCTCAAGCCAAAAAAGAAACCAGAAGAAACAAGAAACAAGCACAAAAACCAAGAGGCTGGCAATGCACAGTGGAACAACTGGATATAGAAGAGGATGAGGAGGCAACTATCCCTCCACCAGATCCTGATGATGTTCCTATTGAGGAAGAAGCCATGGCAACCACCCCCATAGAAAATAACCAGATACACAAGTCACCAGGACCTGAGAAATTAGCAGCACAGGATCTAATGGACTCTTTGCCAGGGAAAATACCAGATACAGAGGACATCAGCGGAGCCAAAAGACAACATTCTCCAGATCACTCTGATTCAGATAAGGACAATCCTTGCCTGGTGGAGGACTCTTCTCTCGTACTTTTTTCATCCTCACAGCCTCTTGGGGAGTGGCGGAAGGTTGAGAAGAAAAAGGGGAGAAAAACATAATTTTCCTCCCCACTTGTACATTATTTCGCCTGTTTTTTCTTTCTGGTTTTTTCTTGACAACAATATTTTGATTTGTTGTTTGCATATGCACTTTTGCATCTACAAAATGTAATTTTTTGTTATTTTTGTTATTTTTGTTATTTTTTTATTTTTTTTTTATTTTTTTTTTGCAGTGTCATGATCCAGATTATCCACTGTTTCGTGTTCACTCTGTCGACGTTTCAAACCCCAAAGGGGGTCCATCATCAGGACTAAATTAGATAGAATATGAATGAAAGCTTATTGAGAGAAGAGTCTTTTGACCTGGGTATAAATAAACCTAGATCCCTAATTTTTATAAAGAAGCCGACATTTATATATGATTTCTTATTTATTTTTATTTTTAATTAATTATTTATTTAGCTTTAATTATTCCCATTGTTTTACCTAGAACCTAAAAATATTTTAATTGATATAGTTAATTCATAAATAAGTTTAATTTATTTATTTTATAATTCTTTTTATTGTTTTAATTTAAATTTAATTGATTAATTAATTAATTTAATTTTAATTAATTCTATCCATAATTCTTTTTTATTTATTGTTATTTACCATTTTTCATTGTTAATCCTATTTAGCCCTAATTTTCAAATTAATTAATTAATTTATAATCTTTATTTATTTATTAATCAAATGCTAATCTTTGGTTATTATTAATTGTTTTAGTTTAATCAATTGACTAATTTTATTTAATTTTTATTTTTATTTAGAATTAATTAAAATTAATATAATTAAATAATTATATTAATTAATTAATTAATTAATTAATTAAATTAATTAGTTTATAATCTTTATTTTATTTATTTATTAATCAAATGTTAATCTTTGGTTATTATTAATTGTTTTAGTTTAATAAATTGACTAATTTTATTAAATTTTTATTTTTATTTAGAATTAATTAAAATTAATATAATTAAATAATTAAATTAAATTAAATTAATTAATTTTGATTTAAGTAATCTAATTAAATTTAATTAAGTAATTAATTTATAAATCTTTTTTTATTGTTTTTATTTTTATTTAATTAATTAATTTAAATTTAATTGATTAATTAATTAATTTTATCCATAATTCTTTTTTATTTATTTTATTATTGTTATTTACCATCTTTTTCATTGTTTAACCTATTATGCCCTAATTGTCTAATTAATCAATTAATTAATTTATAATCTTTATTTTATTTATTAATTTTCTGGTTATTATTAATTATTTGAGTAATTTTATTTAATTTTTTTAGAATTAATTAAAATTAATTTAATTAATATAATTAATTAAAATAAAATAAAATAAATTTATTTGATTTAATTAATGTAATTAAATTTAATTAAAATTAATTAATTAAATTTATTAATATGAAAACCCCTGATATTATGCTTCCAAAGGCCTGGGGTTTGAAACGACGACAGAATGGTGGATAATCCGGATCATGCCATTGCAAAAAAAAAAAAAAAAAAAAAAAACTACCACAGAAGCTTAAAATCTAACAATTTTGTTATTATTAATAAAATTACAAATTTTCCTAGGGGAAAAAAACTATAACACCACTTAGTTATTAGGGTAGCTCTCAGAATTTATTTTGTTTTACTATAGTTAGAATGAGAATAAATATGTAAGTGAATAAATTATAGATGTATTGTAGATATAAAAATTACTTGCAATGTTTTTGTTTGGAAGGTGTGAGCTACAAGCTATGGGAAAAATGATTTAGGAAAATATGCCATGCTAAAAACTGGTTAAATACAGTTAAGGGTTGGTGGTTAGCTGCACAATATCTCTCTATGGAAAAGACATCCTTCTTAGTGGAGAACGAAGCCAAAATGGTATGAGGGACCTAAGGCGTTTGGGAGAGAGAGGAGATGGTTAGAAAGCCTTTGACATGATGCTATAAATGTTAATGGTATATTAACAAACTGTGAGTTCTCGAGTTTGTTTTCGAGTGGAACTCGTTGAATGCCTATGACCAGAACTCGTTGGTTCGAGGTGCTCTAGGGGAAAACTTGTTTAGGTTAAATTAAAAAACTATTTCTGAGTATGAAATTGGCTTGGGTGGGTATAAAGGGTGTTTATGGTTTTCACAAGTTGGAAGGGACATCCTAGTTTGATGCTATAAAGGTTAATGGTACATTAACAACCTGTGAGTTCTTGAGTTCGTTTTCAAGTGGAACTCATTGAATGGCTATGACTGGAGTTGGTTGGGAAGAGGTGCTCTAGGGGAAAGCTTGTTTAGGTTAAATCAGAAAAATATTTCTGAGTATGAAATTGGCTTGGGGGGTACTAGGAGTGATTATGGTTCTCACAGGTTGGAAGGAACATCCTACTTTCATGTAATCTTGTAGTTGGCAACTTAAAAGGAGAGATATGTGTTTGCAGATTTTGTAATCTTTCTAGTTAACTAACAATCAAATTGAATTGGAAATATATATATATATATATATATATATATATATATATATATATATATATATATATATGAATATATGAAAGTACTAGGTTGTGCTTTAAATGTTCATTAACAATGTATTTTGTAATTTTGTGTATAATGTCGTATAATACAGATTGTAGCAAATTAAATTACAAAATTTCCAATGTATACTGGAAATTATATCTGGTAGCATGTTATTCCCAAGTGTGCATAATAGAACTATGCATGCATATCAAAAGAATAGTTGTATCTATGTACCTAAAGAAATGACAGTTAATATCATTGAGTCAAGGAGAATGTTAATAAAATGGATTTTATATCCTATCGTCAAGACAAGCAAGAATCTACAAATCTGACTAGGTTAGTCTTGGGGCAAAGCTGAGGGATTTGCTACACATGGACTGTCCTATTCCTTTCAAATTAACTAGAATATGAATTAAAAAATTGGAAGCCAATCTTAAGCATGTGAATACAACGCAAAGTAGATGGTGTATTTATGAGAAATAAAATAATCAAACAAACTTACATAGAACAACAAACATAATGGATTCATATTTTTGTGCATTTATAAATCTACGAAACCAAAACAGATTCCCAAAATATTGAAAGCATTATATATGTGTAAAAATAATAGTAATAAAATTGGAATACGAGAATAACTGTAATTCCTTATATATACAAGAAGTTTAAGCATTGACTGGAATTGGCCCAGTTCATGTGCTTTTTCCAAAACCTAACAGAAACCATTATGACAAATGAACTTTGATAGCACTTATAGATATGGTTGGCTCGAAGGTGTAAAGTTAAGCAGACAAAACTAACACGATAGGTTGAGGCCGTGGCCAAACAATTTATAAATAAAAATAAATACAAGTTATAAATGACACAACCCTCGTTATAGCTACCTAACAACAAAATCCTTTACAGGGTGGTTTTTCCGTTAACACAATAATAACCATAACCATATTTACCCTAAACATCTTTGAGTATGGAACTGTAACCACAAAGTTGAGAAAATTCTTACTACGACTAACTATAATAATAAAGTCACACTTGGTGGATTGAGTAAGTGAAATCAAGACTTTTGTATACCGGCTTGTGTGTCATGACCTTTGGTCATTGTGAGTCATAATCCAAATATGTTTCTTACCTATCCACCTACGAGAGGAATAATGATTGAGGTTAGATATATGTAGAGATACACTACAAACAAAGGATCTAATCCAAAAATAGTGTAATAAGGAAACCCCTAGTCAAAGAAAAATAAATAAACCCTCAACACTATTGAGGAATAAAAGTGATAAAGAAATCTAGTGTTGCAATTGAAAATTACTTGGAATTTTGTTTGAAGGGTAAATATGTATCTGTGCAAAAAGGGGGCTAATGGGGTGGACGGTCCCATTATTCTCCTTGCACAGTTATCCAATCATAATTTAGACCGAAATCATGAAAATGATAAAAATTGAGAAATGAAACCATAAATGAACTTAAAAAAAATAAATTGGGGTTTTATCACGAGATTCCCATCTTGAAATGGTTTCCGAGTGTACTCCATGCATCACTTGAAGAAAATATGTTTTGGATGAACAAGGAATGCAGCTAAACATTATTATGTATTGAGGGAAACTAAAAAAAGCATATAGAGTTTGCATAGGAGGGCTATGAAACCATTACCATGTCGAATGAGGGACATGGGATGCATGGGAGGGGAGGATAGTTACCCTCTAACTCCCTCTATCTCTTCTTAGCCTTCAATCTACCTTCAAACCTCTGTAGTCATAGATATGTGAGCAATCCCAAGAGGATATTCCACCCTATATTGGCCTTTGATCCTGAGAGGAGGTCTACCATGTGCTTGAGGAATGAACAAGTTTCTGGATCGTTCGTAAGGCCTGAACTTTGAGAAACCCATGGGCGAACCTTAGTTAAATAAATTATGTTATAAAGCTTAAAAATGACTATTACAAAACTAAAACCAATGTGATTGAAAGAAATTACTATATTAATAATCGAAATTATGTTGATTAACTTGTTATTTATATATAAAAAAATATGCAGTGATATTATATCTGGTATCAGAGCTAAGGTCCTACACTGTTGGCCTGACTAGGTTGAATGGAAAGTGATAACTTGTGTTGTGTATTCACAGAGGGAGAGAACCATGAGGAGAAGAGGTGGTACAACATTCACATCTATGATAAGACCTATTGTTAAATCAATTCAGTACCTTTGGACAAAACTAATCAAAAACTATGGATTCAGCTAGAGAATGAATCTTGCAATACAACAACAATATTAATGGAAACCATACAACAACTAAGGACTGAAATGGTAACCCTCGAGACTAAAAATGAATGTTTGGTGCATTAGAAATAGTGAATCATGAAAATTTTGATAGAAAGGATGAATCATCGAGATTCTAAGCCTAGCTTTGATAACAGAAATTGGGAAGAGTCTCACAAGAGGAGGGAAGACAATATACCAGAAGGAAGTCAAACCCAGGAATCAGAAGAAAATCGAAACACAGGGGAAAGTGAATGTGGAGACACTTCTGGAAGTGACAGGAACAAGAAAGTGAAAAAACAAAAAGTTGAATTGCAAGGTGAGTTCAAGAAGATAAAACCCCCAAGTTATGATGGTGAAGCTGAAGAGGAAGGAAAATCTTGGTTTGTAAATATGAAAAAGTATTTCCAAATCTATGAATATGATGAGAATTTAAAAGCTTGATTAGCCATTTATCAGTTGCAGGGGAAGGCCACCTTGTGGTGGGAAGAGGTAAAAGTGGTGCATGATATTGATGGGAAACACGTCACTTGGGAAAAAATTCAGAAGCATTTCAAGGGTAAATATTTAACCGAACAATTTTATGATGACAAGGCTAAAGAGTTCCATGAACTAGGATTAGGCTAGTTGACTATGGATGAATATGTGGAAATAATGACCTCTTTATTATGGTATGTACTTTATATATGTGAGGAAAAATATAAAGTCCAAAGCTTCATTAGCATCCTACCAATGCATATGAAGTAATGCTAGAGTTTGACAACCCCAAAACTATTGATAATGTTGTAAAAAAAGTGTGAATTTGTTATGAGGAGATGAAAAAAAGGATAACACTAAAAGCTCGACATGAAATAAAGGATAGATAAAGACACAAAATAGTATGAATAATAAGGTGGCTAATGTCAAGAATACTTTTAAAGGGTAGCATGAAAGAAATGAAGAGAAGGGTCAACAAATTTTTTAATTGCAGAATGAGTCGAAAATTGTAGAGAAATCAACTAAGTCTAAATATAATCAAATGCAAAAACTACCCCTACAATGTTGGGGATGTGGAGGGGCACATTACATAAAAAAATTTCCCTATTGTGGAAGACTTGAACCAATAAGCAATATACAAGAAGCTTCAACAGTGGGAAAAGTGACAAAAAGCATACCTAAAATCAATGTGGTACTAGAGGATCGTTAGAAAATATCAACCTAGTATGATTGAAATTGAAGGTAAGTTGTTTAATCATAATGTTTCCATTTTGATAGACCCTGGCATTAGTTTAAGTTATGTAAGTCCTAAGGCGGTAGAACTGTGTTAGTTACAAACTCATAAATTTAAAATTCCTTGGCTAGTTCAACTAGAGATAGGAGTAAAGAGACGAGTGGTGGCTAAGGTATAAAATTGTTTGGTTGAGTTAGTGGATCAACCCATAAAAGTTGATTTGAATGTTTCCCTCTTGGGTCTTATGATGTTTTAATCATAATGTACTGGATGGAAGCTCACCGATCTCTGGTAAATTGGAAATAAAAGAGTGTTAGTTACTTGAATGAAGCAGGTGCTTGGTGTGAAATATAAGGAATGAAGAGGCCTGTATAGTTGAGGCCGATTAGTGCCTCCCAACTAGTAAAGTGTAGAAGAAAGGGCTCCCAGATTTATGCGGTTCAAGTGGGTTATGCTAATTCTAAGGGAAAATCAAATGAACTAGAATATTTTTCGATTGTTCAAGAGTTTATAGACGTGTTTCCTAAGGATATACCAGGACGGACACCAAAAAGATATATAGATTTTACTATTGAGTTAGTTATGGGAACTGCCTAGTGTCGAGAGAATCCTATAGGATGAGTGTACCAGAGATCATAGAACTGAAGATTCAATTACAATAATCATTGGATAAGAACTATATATGCCCCAGTGTATCACCATCAGGAGCTCTGGTACTTTTGTTAAAAATAAGGTTGACACCCTATAGATATGCATCGGTTATTGATAGCTAAATAAATTGGCCATTAAAAATAAATAACATTCTCCAAGAATTGACAATTTTTTCAACCAGGTCAAGGGTGCAATGCTATTATCGAAAATCGATTTAATATTGGGGTACCATGATATTAGAATAAAAGAGAAATATATATGTAAGATTCCGTTCAACACTTATGGACATTACAAATTTGTAGTTCTTCCATTTGGGTATGTCCTGACCACATTCATGTTTTTTATGAACGAAATATTTTACCCTTTTCTTGACATATTTGTACTAATATTTTTTATGACATTTTAATTTATTCTAAAAATATGGAGGATCATTAGAAACTTCTGCAAATTGTATTGCAAATCCTGCGGGATAATCAACTATATCCTAAGTACAGTAAATGCAAATTCTATAAGGAATAAATACAATATATGGGATATATTTTCACGCAAGAAGACATAGTGGTGCACCCAGAGAATATTAAGACAATAATGGAGTGAACTGTTCTCAAGAATGAGGCATATATTCGTTGTTTCCTGGGATTAGTCACGTATTACTACCACTTTACAGAGAGTTTTTCTAGACTAGCATACCCCTTCACATATCTATAGAAATAAGGGAAGGTGTTTAAATGGACCATGGAGTGTGAACAGAGGTTTGATTAGCTAAGACATTTGTTGGCTATGACACCGATTTTGAGGATATCATACCTAGATAAATAATTTCTAGTTTGTACAAATGCATGTCAAATAGGAGTAGTGGTGTACATATGCAGGAGGGTCTATTAGTGGTGTACAAATCACGAAATTTAAATGAACATGATTACTACTCAACATACGACTTGGAACTTACAACAATAATTCATGTTTTGAAAGTTTGGAGACAATATTTGTTAGAGAAGAAGTTTATTATCATGATAGATCATAGCATCTTAACCAATTTATTTCATCAACAAAACTTGAATGCCCGTCAAGCACGATGGACTATGTTTTTAAGTGAAATTGACTATGAAATTAAACATTTAAAAGGAAAGGAAAATTAGGTGGTCGATGCTTTAAGCAGGAGATTCAACTATATTTATGAGATCTAATTTAGTAAAATAAATTTTGATTTTCCAAATCATATTAGAGAGGCTTCTTCAAAAGATATTGAATATCAGTTTTTGTGACAGCAAGAGAAACTAGAAAACAACCCTGAAAGGAATGTAGGCTATGCTATTAATAGTGAGAGTATGCTAACATATAGGAATCATATTTATGTACAAAATCAACAAGATGTCAAGCAATGTTTTTGGATGAATATCTTATGAGTCCATATGTGGCACAACTGGTATGCTAAAAACTAATCACAACTTTAAGAAAATACTATTTTTTGTTGGGTATGAAAATAAAAACAACCCAGTACTTGGCATAGTGTTTGGAGTGCTAGCAGGTGAAATTAGAACATCAACATCTAGCCTGCCTACTCCACCCTATGCCCATTCTTGAATGGAAATGGGATACCGTAACATTATACTTCATTACTGGACTGTCGAAGTCAATAAGACATAATGACTCCATAATGGTCGTAGTGGATAAGTATATAAGGTTGTACAAATTGTTGACAGCTTCATGAAATAAGTTTTCAGCATACATGGAATATCTAAAATGGTAATTTCACATAGGGATGTAAAGCTTACTTCCAATTTTTAGAAGTTTGTCTTCATTTGCCTAGGAATTCAAGTGAAATTTAGTACTACCTACCACCCACATATGGATCGAAAGAGTTAGTGAGTGAACCAAGTGTTAGAGGATATGTTTAGGATGTATGTGATGCAACAACCCATGAAGTGGGAAGATTATCTACACTTGGTGGAATTTTTGTATAACAACAGTTATCATGCATCATTATAAATGAGCCCATTCGAATTGTTGTATGGAAGGAAATGTAGAATACCTATCAACTAGAATATCTTGAAAGATATGTTGATACTAGGGCCTCATAGGCTCAAGGAGATTGATTATATACTGAATTTTTTTTAATTAACTTGAAGGTTGAATAGGATCGTAAAAACAATTATGTTGACCAATGAAGATCCTACGGAGAGTTCCAAGGAGGATATCATGTTTATGTATGGATGAAACCCAAACAAAGTAACTTGAGGTGGAGTGGTTGCTCTAAATTATCACCTCAGTTCTGTGGTCTATTCTAGATCATTGCTCAGATTGGTTCAGTAGCTTATCAATTAGCCCGACTGGGTCATATACATGTGGATACTGTGTTTCATGTCTCCTTACTAACAAAATATATACATGACCCTAGACATATTATTCAAGAATCTAATTAAACATTTCTGTGAGTTGAATAAACTCATACTTCTGCGAAATAACAACAAATAGTTTGTGATCGCAGGTTGAACTAGAAAGGGAATTCCAAGTTGAACCGCGGCATATTCTCGATCTACCCTCCAAACCCCTGCCATTGTAGATCTAATATGAATCGTGAAAGGAGATTCCATCGTAGATCGGTTGTCGATTTCGAGAGGAGGGTTTCCACATGGTGGATAAATTGACAAGTTTTTGGATAATTCATAGGGTTTGGGCTTTGAAAAAATATATGGTCTAACCTTAAATAAATTATGTTATAAAGCTTAACAATAACTATTGAAAAATCAAAACTAGTGTGATTGAACGTAATTACTATATTAATAATCAAAATTACGTTGATTAACTTTTTATTTATAAAAAAATATTATGTTGGATCATTACAATAATTTTTTTATAAAGATATAAATTTATATAATTTAAATATGGAGTGTATATATAAAAAAATTAATATATCAAAATTGTGGAGAAAAAGGTAAGAAAATAGAAATGAAAAATATTATTAAAACAAAACTTATGTTCTATATAAATAACAACTCTTGTCTCAACATTTAGTGAAAGCTACCTTAATCCATATTGGTCTCTACAAGATAAGTTAGCTTTGGGAGGATGTTTTGAGTAGTGTTGTTAATTTACTTAGAACATTAATGATGCTGAAATTTCTCACACACACACCTTATAATAATGTTGAAATTTAACTTATAATATATATATATGATGCTCAAATTTGAATTATATATATATATATATATATATATATATATATATATGTTTTTATATTTTATTGAAATATTACATTGATATTATAATTATTTATAAAAATAAAAAGTTAAATAATTTAAATTATAATAAAATTTAAAAGTCGAAACTATTTTGAATAGATAATATATATGTTTCTCTTATATATTTAAATTTTATATTTTTATTTAATTATAAAGAATATAAAATTATATAATTAAATTCATATATTATAATTAAAGATTTACCATATATATAATAAATAACAACTAAATTTTATATATTTCTTTTGAATATTTAATTTTTCTGTTTTACGGAAACATTATACTTCTATTATAACTTTTTATAAAGATATAAATTTATATCATTTAAGTGTAGTGCGCATAAATAAAAAATTAACATATCAAAATTGTGGACATAAAGATAAAGAAATGAAAAAAAATATTACAAATAAAAATAGTGTTTTATATAAACAAGGAGCCACTGTTGTGGCGCTAGTCCCTGCCGGTTAATAGAACAATTTGGTGAGTTATTATTATGAGATTTAATTTGTGTTTAATTTGCATTATCATCAGAGCTGGTTTGCATTACTAGTGTGTTGTAGGCATGCTTACTTGTATTAAGATTTAGTGAATTGGATAGCGAATTGTTGTATGGACTTTTTGACTTTATGCAAAGAGTGAAATATAATGAACTTTGCGTTTGTTAAGTAAGAATTGTGATAAATGTAAGATTAGTTTTAGATGTAATTTTCCAATGTGTCATGATTTAGAAAATGTTTAGATTAATAATTAAAATGTAATAAAATTTAAGAGTGAATCATGGAAACCTTGACAGAAAAAAACTATAAAAGGTAATAATAATGCATTATAATGTATGAAGAATTAGAGAGTGTTAAAGTAAGTTATGTATTTTAATAAGCATGGGGTATAAAATATATTTAAATGCATAATAATGAATTCATGGTGCACAAAAGATAGAATTTTGTTATTTTTTTACATTTGAATATTATGGAAATATGCATAAAATGATAATGAGCAAATAAACATTATTATGAATATAAATTTGTTAATTAAATCCGTGGTGGAGAGTGTTCAATATTTAGATAAATGATTCTCGAAAGTCAAAGAAGAACTTAAGCATTTAAAAATTATGGAGTCTTGAACCCATGATTGAAAGATTAGATATCTAGTAACATGTTTGGACATAAGTGATACCATTCAGGTTAATGTCAATGATTGGGGAATTATTCCATGGTCAAAAGAACAAAAGATATATTTATTTAAAAATATTGTTTATCATAACTTTAGTGTGAACTTTAAATTTGTCTAATTACTAATTAGCAAAGAAAATAAACCCTGCATCTAATTTCTAATTAGTAATTTGTTGCATTTAATTAATAATTTGTTGTGATGCAAAAGGACATGACTTTTGGTCTTTTTTATAGTTTTGGGTTAGTAAATATAGGATCTAAGTACAATAGCAAAGTAATTTTGATAAGTTTATTTTATAAATTAAAAACTAAAATAAATAGATTAAAATTAAAAAAACATTTAAACTCTACGAGTTGAAATGTAAATTGATCATGATCTGCAAGAAAAAATTCATTATCTTTTGGTGTTGTATACTCTTGCTTTCTGCAATATCTGTGTTCCATTTAAGTAAGTTAGTTTTTTATTGAAATTTTTTCGAAGTATAATGAAAGGACTTACATCACAGATAAACAGATGTCATTAAACATAGTTGTTTTTCTATTTCGTGATTATCTTAATTAGGGAGTATAGTTTAATATAATTCATTTATTTGGCATAACATAAGCATAGGAGGTATGATGACATATAGAATGATGAAAATTGGGATAATTGAAAATAATAAAAGAATGGAGATTGACTATACCACTTGAAATTACTCTATTTATTAGTTAGAAATAATGTTTTGACAGCTTGATTTTTTAAAAGTTATTATGTTATTAAACTTTATACCTGGTGACAAGAAAGGCTTACCTTGGCATAAGCTAATTATTGCAGGTTAATACAACTGGGAGAAATGATATTACATGTTATAAATTATGAAAGTCATATTCAATTAACACTGTTTTAAAAAATACATAAGAGTTCATTTCAATGTGGGAATCTTTTTATTCAAGGAATTTTATTTCTTTGTGATTGGAAGTGTAATCTTTCCATTATGAATACTGAATGATAAAAATATTATAGGAAATTTATACTTAGTTAAAACTATAAATAATTTAATAGTTAAATTAAATATGAATGGATAAGCAGTATTTAATATTATATGGGTAATTGCCCACGGGGCTTTGGATTGATGGTGAATGGGTGCACTGTTAAGGCACTCCTTGCGATAGGTCACCGGTTCAATTCCCCGTGGGTACTTAGTTTAGTCTTAACATAGAAAAAAAAAAAAATATTATATGGGTAATTTAAATCATAAAATGCATTATTTATTTAAACATCAAAGATAGAGTGTGATATTATAATTAAATAAAAATAAATAATAATAATATTTTTATATTGGATCAGAGATATTGAAATTTAATTATAATTGGCATGTTTATCATGATTAATAATAGTAAAAAGTGTTTAATCATAATTAACATGGTTGTGATGCTAATGCATGGTCATCTCGCTAATCCATGGTCAAAATGGTCAATCATCATTAAAATGGTGAATGATGGTAAAGCATGCCCAATGTAGTTAACAAATATTAAAAATAAACAAACCCAACTATTAAATAAATGAGTTCAAGTAACTAAATATAGTAGATAGAAAATGGTGAATGATGGTAAAGCATGACCAACATGGCTATCAAATATTAGAAACAAACAAACCCAAATATTAGATAAATGATTTCAAGTAACTAAATATAGTAGATAGTAATTTATATTTATGAAACTTGTTCAAATTGAATTATAACATTGATTTTCTACATAAAATCAAATATATAACACATAAAGAGCCCAATTTATTAAACATTAGCATAATGAATCAAGAGCCATAGAGACAAAATAAAAACTGCCAATGCCAATTTTTATCAACTAATAATTAATGCATTAAACATTAGCATAATGAATCAAGAGCCATAGAGACAAAATAAAAACTGCCAATGCCAATTTTTATTGGCTAATAATTAATGCAACATTCGACTAGATGAATGTTCAGATACAAGATGATCATTTAAGAACATAGGATTTGTGCTGTAACATTTTGTCATTCTGTCAATACAATGTCATTTTGTCAGCAATGACAGCACTTCATTCCAAGTCTGCATGTTTCAAAAATTTCAGTTGAAGGGGATCCCATGGAATTTGCAGAAATTTATGCTTCTTTATACTAGCTTAACTGCTGAATTTTAACAAGATCATTTCCAGACTTTCCTAGAATGGCTGCAACTGTGCGTTCAGATGTTACAACTTCAACTGTAGTTTTTGTGATAAGCTGACCAGCTGCTATCACACTGCCAAAGGTGATATACAATGCCAAGGACATTAGTACAGAAATACTGATCAGCAAAACCACTATGATAGCAGCAATTGACAAAATTTTGCAAATGTTGTGTACCTTTCAAATCTGGCAGAAGTCCGTTGACGAAGAATTGGGTCCTCAAACTCAGAGAAATTGCCAATACTATTTATATTGTGATTTGACTGTATTTTGAAACAAAGCATATAGTTAGTGCTACAGGGGTTCGTGTTTGCAGACAGATTTATGGTTAATTATCTTAAATAGAAATTTAATTGAATCAAGGAATCTGCTTTTGTTCTAAGAAATCAAAATCAAAAAGTAGCAACAGAGGGATAGTAGACGAATTGTTGGCAAATGTTGGAAAATGTCGGAGGGAGATCAAGAACTGCATACAAAATTGGTGCACTTGTTTGCTGTGGATTGCCTGAAATTTCAATCAGTGATTCAGATTTTCCTGGTCTAACTTCAAGAAGATTAACTTTGGCATGAGAAATCTGACCATACAAAGAAAACATGATCAGTAAATAAAGTGTGTTCATAGCAAGGCATCAACAATTGAGCTTGTTATTTGAGTGTGCAAGAGTCCATGGTTATTTGAGCATTATAAGTTAATGGCATTCTGGTTGAATACTGAGGGTTTGTCTTAGCTGTGGTCGGCATGTGCTGTGGTGGTCTGATCGGCGGCCAGCTATTCCTCCTCGAGATGCTGGAAAGTTCGGCTTGGGTTTTACTGTCTTTGCGGCCTTTGGGTTTTACTGTCTTCACGGCCTTTGGGTTGGTATTGTTACTTGCTTGTTTAGCTCTGCAGTCTGTGCGATTTTTCGTCTGCGGTGGAGTTCCTGCTTGCTCGGGTATTGTTACTTGCTTGTTTAGCTCTGCAGTCTGTGCGATTTTTCGTCTGTGGTGGTCTTGTGGGCGGACAACTGTCCCTCGTCGAGATCCTGGAAAGTTACTCGACTTGGGTTTTACCCTGTTCTCGCCCTTTGGGTTATTATTGTTACTTCGTTTTTTAGCTCTACAGTCTTGCCTGCTTCGTAGGTGCAGCAGTATTGTCTGTTCGTTTCCCTCAAGAGTCGATGGTTATTTGAGCATTATAAGTTAATGGCATTCTGGTTAAATACTGAGGGTTTCTCTTACCTGCATGGCTTTTATGAGCGATATAACCTAAGTCGAACCAAGGTTTTGGGGTGGAAAGGTTGGTTTTGGGGGTGGAAAGGTTTTGGGGTGTTATTGGGGGCCTCGCATCGTTCGAGGTGAAGGGCACGTGGTCCGGTGACTCCCAAGCGGTTGTGTAACGTTGGTATGAATCGGACCGTGTTCGCGCCCTTTGGGTTATTATTGTTACTTGGTTGTTTAGCTCTGCAATCTCTGCGATTTTTCGTTTGTATTTGTTGTATTGTCTGCGGTGAAAACACAATGCGGTTTCTGCCTGCCGTGATACTGTGGGCTTGTCTTAGCTACATGGGTTTTATGGAAATTTCTGTAAATGTCGGTTTCGACCAGCATTTGGAGCGAGACGACCTGGGTGAAGCTATGGCGTGTATTCAAGGTTTTTCGGTTCTATAATTTATGTGTATGTTTACTTTGGTGCATAATGTTTTTTTAAGTTTGTAATTCTGTTATGGATATATGAATATTCGACTCTGATATTACTCCTAGAACGGAAGGTTGCTTTGTTGACTAAAGCTGTATAAGACTAAAACACATGCCTAAGATGGCTTGTTGCAGCTTTGCAATGTTGACGAGATCTGTTTTGATTTGCAAAAACAATTTATTAGAAAGTGAGTATTGTACATACCTGAACCAACTGATCAGTTTCGAAAGCACACCGAGGAAGTTGTTCTCTTTGTAATATTCTAATATTGGCAGCTGTTGTGTGCCTCATATCAGAAGTCAGTGCGGCACCCCTGCCAATTAGACAACACAATTTCAAAATAAGATCAAGTTGCTGAAACGTACTTTATCATATGCAATCCTATTACTGGTTACAGAACTGTATCTGCGATCAAACTTCAGATTCACGCTAACTAGCTAAACATGAGAATGCAGAAGGAGAGATCAAAAGTGTGAGGCTACAAAGTCATAAACTTCTGGAACAAGGCTTGTAGCACGTGCTTTTCAATGAGGTCTAATAGAAACATTGGCTGAAAATATTGCACAATGCTGAGGATGTAGGCAATTAAATGCAAAGAACCAACTAGAAATTTTAGGCACGGGTTTCATAAAAAGGTTTAAGTCCCCTTTCCAAAGTACTCCAAAGGTAGCTTCTGCATACACAACACTGTGTGTGAAGTGCACTTCAAATGATATAAAAAATGAAATGGGTTGAGGTAAACTTACTGCTTGGACATTCTTTATCATGCTTATTTTAAAAGCTTGCATCATTTTATTTATTATTTCTAAATAACTATGTGTCATGATCTTTCTTTTTTTATTCTCGAGTCAAATGAATGCAATTAAACTAAAACAGAATGCACACAGAATCCAGACTAACACGTAGGAAAGTTTTAGAGACATATATGTAAAACCAACTGAAGCACAAAATAAACGTACTTTCACGTTGAACTCTGAGCGGTTCTGTTTTAGAAGATAAAGAATTGCAAAAAAGTCATTTCTATCTATATCTGAATCCAACAGAATTTGATGCGGTGCTCCATGCGATGGAAAAATTTGACAACTTAGGTAAGCTAACAGAAATATTTGGGAAAGAATAAACACATGTGACATCATCATGATGCTCTGTCACGAGTTGCACTTTATATCATCAACTGCACTTGCTCATGCAAATAAACTAGTTGAGTCAAAACAGTAGTCAAATTATGCAAGACTGAAATAACATGGAAGTGTAACCTAAAACATCTCAACTGAATTTTGCATCTAATAATATCTTGATCCATAAATAAAACAAAGATGTCTGGATATGGTATTTGCAAAAAAACCTGAAATACTTGCAAACAGAAAGAAGCATCAAATAGTTGCAGATTGTACTTGCCTTATGTGAGCAGGGAACAACACAATTTCAAAATAAGATCAAGCTGCTGAAAGGTATTTTATCGTATGCAATGCTATTACTGGTTACAGAACTGTATCTGCGATCAAACTTCAGATTCACGCTAACTAGCTAAACATGACAATGCAGAACCATATTCATATTACTTTTGCATTTGTTCTAGATGTGAAGGGCAGCATGTTCCTGCATTTTGTAATCTGTAGAACAAATAGTTAGTTAGAATAAAATGATAGCATTGTAAATTGAAGAGAGGACATATTTGAGAGAAAACATGTTAAGGAGTTATGTGAACTAAGGTTTCTTGTGCAATCCTTATATCATGTACAATGTGTCAAAAGCTTGTTTAGCATTAAAAAAAGTATTTGATTGACTAAAGCTGTATAAGAGTAAAACAGATCTCTAACATGGCTTGTTCCAGGTTTCCAATCTTGACAACATCTCTTTTAATTTGCAAAAACAATTTACTAGAAACTCAGTATTGTATATACCTGAACCAACTGATCAGTTTCGAAAGCACACCGAGGAAGCTGTTCTCTTGGCAATATTCTAATATTGGCAGCTGTTGTATGCATGATTTCAGAAGTCACTACAACAGTTCTGCTAATTAGAGAACAAAATTTCAAAATAAGATCAAGCTATTCGAATGTACTTTATTTAAGATTAAAAGGAGTATTTGATTGACTAAAGCTGTATAAGACTAAAACAGATGCCTAACATGGCTTGTTGCAGCTTTGCAATGCTGACAAGATCTTTTTTGATTCGCAAAAACAATTTATTAGAAAGTCAGTATTGTATATACCTGAACCAAGTGATCAGTTTCGAAAGCACACCGAGGAAGCTCTCCTCTTTGTAATACCCTAATATTGGTAGCTGTTGTGTGCCTCATATCAGAAGTCAGTGCAGCACCCCTGCCAATTAGACAACACAATTTCAAAATAAGATCAAGCTGTTGAAACGTATTTTATCATATGCAATGCTATTACTGGTTAGAGAACTGTATCTGCCATCAAACTTCAGATTCATGCTAACTAGCTAAACATGAAAATGCAGAAGCATATTCATATTACTTTTGCATTTGTTCTGGACGTGAAGGCCAGCATGTTCCTGCATTTTGTAATCTGTAGAAGAAACAGTTGGTTAGAATAAAATGATAACATTGTAAATTGAACAGAGGACATATTTGAGAGAAAACATGTTAAGGAGTTATCTGAACTAAGGCTTCTTCTGCAATACTTATGGCTATATAAGAGTAAACCAGATCTCTAACATGGCTTGTTCCAGTTTTCCAATCTTGACGAGATCTGTTTTAATTTGCAAAAACAATTTATTACAAACTCAGTATTGTATATACCTGAACCAACTGATTAGTTTCGAAAGCACACTGAGCAAGGCGTTCTCTTGGTAATATTCTAATATTGGCAGCTGTTCTGTGCTTCATTTCAGAAGTCATTGCAACAGTGCTGCTAATTAGACAACAAAATTTCAAAATAAGATCAAGCTAAACAAGCAGAACAGGAACCCCACCAACAACAAATACAAACTTCATATTCATGCTAACTAGTTAAACATGGCAATGCACAAGGAGAGATCAAAACCATGAACCTACAAAGTCATAAACTTCTGAAATAAGGTTTGGACTTCAAATGATATAAAAAATGAAATGGGTTCAGATAAACTTACTGGTTTGAAATTCAGCATTGAGTCCGAGCAAGAATACCAATGGAATGAGTGGAAGCTACCAAAAATGTATATCAGCCATTGTGTCCTTTGTGCTTTGTAGATTGGAAACCATGTGAGCATTGTTCAGATTGTAAACTGCAAATCATGTCAGCAGTCTCCAGATATATGGCATATTCACATGGTCTGTGGGATAAATTCTTTCCTGGTAATGTTACCAGATTTTATGCAAAGCAGTTACCCTGTAGCATTTGTTTCGAAAATATAACTCTACGTTTGACTTTGAATCAGATGTGTTTAGGAACATGGAAAAAATTTAAGCAAATTGTAGAGCTAACAGTAAACAGAAACATAGGTAATATAAAACAAAACCTTTCGAGCCCAAAACTTTCATTTGGCTTAAGGTTATAATGCTATTATAATGAAAAATCATGCGGATCAAGCAACGGTCAGCAATTGATCGATTGCATATAGTCCCAGGGAAGGACTAATAATACCAAATGCATTATGTCATAATTGCATTTTCAAACAACATATATTCATTTTAAAGTCCATATAGTTTGATGCTATTTATAAAGTCTAGCTTCAAGCATGTTGTAGAATGCGTTCGATCTCAAATACAAAACAGAAACACAAACAATACAAATAGACATGTATAAAGACTTTCTAGGCCTCTTTCCTGAATCGTTAGCTACACTATGCAACAAACAAAAACTAACATAGCATTCAACCATAACATAGGAGGAGACAGAAATGACTAGCCGATTCAATATACAATTTGTCATTTAATCAATCTATGGAATCTTTGGTGTTTGCATTCAGCAGCTGTAGATACAAAATTATTGCTGATCTGATGTTGCATTTGCTATATTCAATGATATAATTTAAACCAACATGGTACTTTTTAAGATGCGACAAAAATATACATACAAAAGCTGGCAAGACAATCTCTCGTTGTCAAGCTTGAAGCATGATGCAGAATGCGTTCCATTTGAGATAGAGAACAGAAACAGAAACACTACAAACACATATGCATAAAGACTTTCTAGCCTTTTTTCATCAACTGTTGCGTCACATATTCTTTGTAAATGACTCAAAATTGCAAGTCAAATACTTGTATTATCGTGAGAGCATAATATGAAGAAACATATTCATATTACTTTTGCATTTGTTATGGATGTGAAGGCTGCCATGCTCCTGGATTTTGTAATCTGTATAACAAACGGTTAGTTAGAACAAAATGATAACAGTGTAAATTGAAGAGAGGACATATTTGAGAGAAAACATGTTAAGGCATATGTTGATGTACCTTCCATTTGTTAGTTGACATGTAATAGCTCACTATCTTCATTGAGTGTGAACTTGCTCTGAATTTTGAAGTCACGTAAGATGTAAACAGTGGTAGCTTTCTGTTGCAAATATGTCTCATATGACATTGATTTTAAATCAGGAAGTAACTCATGTAATAAGGGCTCCCTGATAATGCACTGGACAAAGTTATTTGTAATGGATTCTATTACAGCATTTATACAATGCTTGTAGAGGAAAGGGCAATTATCATTGCATTGTGAATAGAAAATTGTTGCATTGGCTATTGCTATGGATGAATTCACTAGGTAGTTACAAATTGCACAAACAGGTTCGAAAGGAGTTGAATATGGATTTGTTGCGGTCGGAATACCTTCGACCTGTTTATAAAACATTCAAACGTTAATTTACATTATTACATGCCAAATGCAAATGCAGCAAAAACATTATTATTGCTATACTTACAGCATAGGTAGATGTAGTTAGTTTTGTGAGATTGTTGAGTGCATCTGTGTTAAGTTCAGTCATGAACGTTGACTTCGATGCTCTGAATATTGTTTCTGTTGTGTTTACCTTTTTTGTTAAATTTTTGAAAAGAATGAGCGGAAAGTGTCCTTTTTGCAATTGTTTTTCCATTGAAAGGAAAAATTGTTCATATGTGTCAAAGAGTTGCAACTGCAGAACAGAAATTGCTATGTATTGAAAAAACAAAAAGTAATATGCAACTACATTGTTCGTATGCATTGAAAAATTGCAATTGCAGAAGACAAATTACAAAAACTATGGACAAATTACAACAACTATGTATTGAAGTGATGCATGTTATCTACTGACAATTAGGAATAAGTAACATCTGAATACATACAGTTGCATTGTCGTTTTCAGAATCTCCATCTTTGATATGGAGTATGTAATGCAATCCAACTCGTTTGGCAAGTGTAACGGCAGCAGCGATTGTGCCAATTGGGTACATTTCTTTTTTGTTTGCAAATTGCCTAATGGTCGTATTGGGAATGAAGCGATATTCTTTGCAAACTTCAGGTACAGTTTCTATGATACTTGATTCATTAAGCAATATTATTTTGTCACAGTCACCGCGATCATAAACACTTTTAGGCAATATCCTGAAGTTTGTAATTGAGATGCTGTTGCCTTGCAAAATTTTGTGTTCATGTCGCTCCACCAAATGTGCAGGTACACTCAACGTTATAGTCATCATTCCTTGAGCATCTGTCAAATCAGCTCGCAATACTTGACGTGATTTGTTTGCTTTATCAAGGAATGCACTATAGACAACCATTATGTCTCCAACAAATAGCTGCCCAATTTTACGACTATTGAGATCTTCAATTGATACTTTAATTGGCAGTATCTGTTTTTGCCTATTAGTTAGAAATTGCTATAAACATTTGTAGAATACTATGTTTCTCCTAAAGACTGAATAACTAGAAATAGATTAGAGTGTTGTGTTTCATATGCATACCTTTTGATGTATCATTTTGCACGTTTGTTGAATGAAGTTTGGCTGCGATTGTTTCAGTTGGACTAACACAGCAAACGCATGGTTCAATATGATGTGGATATTATCACATGTATTTTGTGATAAGCAATCAATAAAGAAATTGTGATATGTAACCTGTACATGTCTTCTTGCTGCATTGTTTGGGGGGACTTACTACTAGTGCTTTCTTCACTCGTCCAAGATTTTCTAATTTATATACATTTAAATATAGATATGTAAAAAGAGAAGATATATATAGTAAACACTAATCTGACATATATACATTTAAATATAGATATGTAAAAAGAGGAGATATATATAGTAAACATTAATATTTTAAATAGAAAATAGCATATTTGTATAGTTGTCATACATACCTTTTCAAAGCAAGTGGTTGGTTTGCCTTTCCTAATTGAGTTATGTGGTCTATTTCTTCAGTTGTTTGTTTTCCTTTTTCAGGATTTATGCTATGTTATAGAATAGGAACATATATTTAGTTCAATTTCAAAGAGCATATAGAAGTAAACAGTTAACAAGGAACATTAAAACCATAGAACCATACATATGTAAAGATAGAATGGATATATACTAAACATTAACATTCTAAATACAAATTGGCATATTTGTATAGTTGTCATAGACATACCTTGCTGAACATTATTATTCTAAATACAAATTAGCATATTTGTATAGTTGTCATAGACATACCTTTGCAAAACAAGTGGTTGGCTTGCCCTTTCTAATTGCGTTATGGATTCTATTTCTTCAATTGTTTCTTTTCGTCTCTGAAGATTTAGGCTATGTTATAGAATAGTAACATATATTTAGTGCAAACTAGAAGTAAAAAGTGAACAAGAACATTAAAACCATAGAACCATACATATGTAAAAATAAAAATAGAATGCATATATAGTAGACATTAATATTCTAAATACAAATTACCATTTTTGTGTAGTTCTCATAGACATACCTTTGCAAAACAAGTGGTTGGTTTGCGCTTTCTAATTGGCTTATGCATTCTATTTCTTCAATTGTTTCATTTCCTTTTTCAAGATTTATGCTATGTTATAGAATAGTAAGACATATTTAGTACAAGTCAAAAGAACATATAAAAGTAAAACTTGAACAAGAAGACAAGATCCATAGAAAAGGAAAGGCAAAAAGAATATACTCTGTTTGTTTATGTTGCATGTTGTTGTTCTTTTTTCTTGGTCGTTCTGTTCAATTGAAAAGGGTTTTACTAGCAGAATCTGCATGCATAAATAGATGAGGTCATATCTGCAAATTTATGATAGGATAGTTGTGTTGGTTAATTGAAAAGGCTGTCTTTGGCATAAGTTGCATTGATCAATACAGAACGCCATATATGTAAATGTAGAATAGAATGCATAGTATGTATGCTGTTATCACTTCGTTTACCACAAAAAGATATTGTAGTATGCTTTAGTAAAATAGATATGGTAAAACCAATGAGGTATTGCAAAAATGTCAAAATTTGGAATTTTGTAAACTGTTTCATGTGTATATCATAGGTCAAGGACAAGAGATATTATATCATGGTCAGACCAATATGCATCCAATACGAAAATTCTATACTTTATATTGCCTAGATTTGCCCAAACATGGTCAATCAATGATTTGTGCATGCTATTAGTTTTGTCAACTAGGAAATGAAGATTGTAGTTTTGCATGTAGGTTTCTAGCTGCTTTGTTTTTTGATTGCAATGCACCATATCAATATTGAAGTCCCCTAGTATACTATGATATTGTTTAGATCTAACTGGTATAAGGCTTTTGCAATGACGTTGAGGATATTGTTTAGGTTTGCATGTGGCGATGCATATATATTGAGTATTGCAATTTGTAATGTGTGAACTTTTATTTTTGCAAACAATGCTTCTACAAAGCAGTCTTCAAAATGGGTATGTTCAAGGATAATGATATTTTTCTTTATCAATATCATTACTCCATGCTTAATGCAACTTGAGATGCAATTGAAATTTTGAAGTATTCATTTTGCATAGACAGCAACATATGTGTTTCTTGTAAGCACAAGATATCAGATTGCATTGTGTCATAGTCATTGCATATGTCAGTAAGATGCGCATGAAGATTGCGAGTGTTCAATGAAAGAATAAAGATGGATCGCAATGATTGTATTGATGAACAGTCATATTCTAGTTGCCATTTTGCAGTGGTTTGCAAACGTTGCATTTCAGAATTTACTTTTTGCTTGACCTTGAAGTTACTATGTTTAAGAGGATTAAGCAAATACAATGATTCTATGTTTCTGACACGTGATAGTGCTGTGTATACTAGGCCATGCACTTGTACTCCAGTAGGGTCGAATGCAAGCCTATCCAAGGTTAAGCCTTGTGATCTATGTATTGTGCGTGCACATGCAAGTTGAATTGGAAATTGTTTTCGTATTTTCAATGGCGCCATCTTTGATGTCATAGGCATTGGTTTTGATATTCGCAATATTGGTGTCCAATCATGTGCTATCTCTGAAGTGTACAAATGACCTAGTTTTCTAGATTGTCGATGACCAATATTAGGGTCATGGAACTTAATCCATAGAACATCGACCTTATTTGTATGGGTATATGCTTTAACTATTCCATCTGCACCATTCACTAGCCCATCTGGTGCATCATAATTGCAAGCATACATTTCAACTAACATGTTCAACTTTATCAAAAGCTGTGGAGGCAAAATAGCCGTATGTTGATGAGCTGCGAAATTGTCGCTATTCTCCTCATTTTCGTCAATTGCATTAATCAAAATTTCTTTGCCAGGCATTAGCATCAACATTTTCTTGTTATGCATTGCAACATCTTTGTTTTTGTAAAATAAGTAGGGAAATGTTGGATCATTTGGTACAGGGCGCATGCAACTTGTATTCATGTATGTTATATCGTCAGATGTTTGACAATTTGTTCGCATTCTATTTAACACTGATATGAATCTCTTATTTGTTTGTCGCATCGTCATATGCAATTGGAAGCACTTGACATTATCCTTCCAGAAATCATGTGTTATTGTTTGATTGTTGATTGTTGGTTGTTCAAAAATAAGAGAGTCTTGAATAGGTTGTGCTTGATAGAAATCACCACAAAATATGATGTCAATGTTCCCAAAGTATTTTGTTTGGACATGTTTTATGTTTCTGAGTCTATTGTCAATAGAATATAAGAACCGACTTCCAATCATCGAGATCTCATCTATGAAAGCTACTTGCAATTCTTGATATAGCTTTGATAAGTTGTCCAATACTTCTTTGCTCAGTGAGAACAGTTGAGACTTGTTAAAAGGCATTAGCAATGCAGAATGGATTGTTGTTCCACCTGCATTATATGCAGCTTTTCCTGTGTATGCTAATATTAGACCTTTTGGTTTCATAGGATCAGTTGTGTTTTGTGAATCATAAATTCGTATAAGCATTTGGAAAATCGCTTTTGCTGTGAGCGTTTTACCTACACCTGCTCCACCTGTAATAAAAAGGTAAATTGGTTCCTTGGGTTTTTTTTTTTTTTAACTGCAATGTCTTTTACAATTGCTTGTTGTTCTTTGTTCAAGATTCTTCTAAGTTTGTAATATTCATTGTTCTCCATTAAAAATGGATGGGCAGTAATTTGAAATCCAAGATTGATTTTTTTCTTCATTTCAAATTGTTTTGGAAATTGCAAGTCCGATTGCAAATCATATTCCTCATAATGGGAATTGTTCTCTTGGTTTTGCATATTCATTTCGTTAGTATTCAAAGAACTAATTTGCTCATTTGTTGCAGTCTCTAAATCACCCCATGTTGGATTGATGTTATATGTAAATTTGGCTTCATTAACTTGAATTGTTTTTCATGTAATGTATATGCAGAGAGCCATGTAGGCAATTCTTGTTTCAATGTATCTTCACAATTTTCAAATGGCATATATAACTATAATTTCTCTCGACAAAAGTTTTCAATATCATTGTGTTTGTTATATTTGACAAATCGTATAACATTTGGTTTTTTCCTTTTAGATATGGGTTTGCCATTTTTCTTGTAATTTGATACAAATTCTGCAAGGCAGATTTTGCTAATGGAACTTGGTCGTCCAATGTAGTAGTCAACAATGGAATGGCACATAACATCTTCTGAATCATCAGGTTCTTGTTTCAAAAGAATAGGCGGTTTAAGCATAAACGTGCGTTCATCAACTGGAGACGTGTTCACAAATATACATTCCCTTGAACTAGAATTCAATGGCAATGAAAGTGCTATATGCACTGCTTGTTGAGCTGACATTTGCTGTAGATTGAGTAATGTATTTCCAAGTTTACGAATCATTTGCATAGCGTCAATTTCATCTTTCTGATGCTCTTTCCGTATTCTTCTAAATGCATTTGTCATAGACTTGTCAATTTTGGTCATATATGAACTACAATATGATGCTGCAGCATATGCATTTAGCACAAATTGTGCATCTGTATTTGCATTCCATAAAGCAGGGATACCGTTTGCAAAACTGTTATTCCAAATGTGAGAAGGTTTTCGTTTCAGGAAAATTGTTGGTTGCTTTACTGTATGTTGCAATAGTTCTATGTACTCATTTTGTAGTAGGCCTATTTCTAGGAGGAAATCGTCATGTGTTGTTGAATCATTGTAGTTTGTTTGCTCCAAGAATGCAAAAAACGATATTGATTTCTCTACAATTTTTTTATTTTCTGCATTGGTTGGTTCAATGATCATTGTTGATTTCATTGGTGGCATGGGGAAGTTGTATCTGCAATTTGAATTTTTTCGCTTCTTACAACTTTTTGTATGGTGATGTTTATGCAATTTAGCAACATCTGGCTCCAAATGATCTGTATTACAAGTGATGTAATTGTCAAGAAACTTCTCAATTTCTGAGTTGCTTTCTTTTCCATATATTGGAGCATTCTCTATCCATAACAGTCCATGTTCATGTTCAGTTCCTCTATTTTGGAATTCTGTTACAAAATAGTAATCAGATATTTTTCCAAAGAATGTAGTATCTTGAGATATCAATCGCTTTATAGCATTAATTCTATGTCTATAGTATTGGCTACATGTGACTGGATATTTTCTTATAAGGTAGTCAATGTCATCATCTTCTAATATATCAATAGCATTTTTATTTGCTTTATTTCTAAACAATGTGACAAGTGTATCTACTAATGGTTTCCATCGATGTTCTGCACTTGTGAATGTCACAAAGAAAGTTGGAGGGCCCAGTTGTCGTATCATTGCAAATATGTTTTTCCTAATTTGTTCCAAATGGTGAGAAGATATGCGAATGTTTTTGAAATCTATGTATCCAATGTCAGACTTCAATAACTTTCCAAATTTGCTTGATACTTGACATCTTTTTCTAATATTTTCCTGCCTTTTAGTTGTCCTTTTCTTATTCGCACCCATATGCAAGAAAGCACTTTATCAATTATTATTCGCATTGTCTTGAAAAACAAATTTGTTGTATGATATTGGAAGTCACCACTTGCTTGTAACAATTCCCATTGTACAATTTTTTGGTAACTAAACCTATTTGTGATGTCATGATCACGTGCATCGCCATAAAATAATGTTGGAAAGTTCATTTCTTCTGCATACTTGTCCTTGAAGATGCCTAATGGTCGTTGTCCTTCAGCAGGGCCACTTCAATAATCTTGTCTTGCAGATCGTAGATGCGTTGTGATTCTATTAATCCATGCACCAATGTTTCAGTAGGTGTTTCATTATTTGCATCACTATCTGTATCACTTTCATTGTCACTGTTTGAATTTTGTACAATGTATTCATTATCCTCTTGTAAAACATGGGCCCAATTCTCATTTATACAAATGTTGCTAGCTTTATAAAGACTTCTAGAACATAGTTCGTTCAATGCCTTCATGACAATAATCGGACGTACTTTACCTGTTTGGTATGCATTTTTGTATTGCAATCTCTTTTCAATGCAACTGCAATTGTCATTGTATCATTTAGATATTGTGGCAATGCTTTTTGCACAATGTCCATATGAACTGGTACATTGATAATTGATCCTGTTAAGCCAATTTGTGACCGTCTATGTCCCCATTGTCTGATTTGTGCAAATGCAATTCTCAATGACACAAGTCTTTCTTCTAGGTCTGAAAGTATATTTACAGTTGGCAATGAAATGTTACGTCTTATTTGTTCAGGTGCTGCAAATTGTGGTAGCTTTCCATTCTCGAGTGCTTTCTTGCAAGAAACACATATGTTTTCATTGCTAAAGGTCCTATTGTTCAACGTCAAATTCATATGCTTTTCTTGCAAATCTGTAGTGAAGAACCTAATATTTTTTGCAAAATGCAATTTGTTGCAAACTGCACATGTATTCCTAGGCGTGTCTTCGACTTTTTCCATATAAATTTGTATTGCATTTTTCTTTCTTGACTTCTTATTAGAAAATGGTTTTTTGCATTTGTCATTGCATTTGCGTTTTGTACGTATGAATGCTTTAGCTTGTGATAATTCAGCCTACAATCCTTAGTTGGTTGCATTTGCTCTAAATGACATGCTATCTCAAATGCAATATTATTGCTAAAATGTACTTGAGATATACATTGCTCTTTTTCTAGTACATGCTCATGACGCAATTGATTACAAACATCATTTGCTTCCATGCACAATTGTTGAGAATTGTGAACATATTCTTGTATCATTGCATGATAGTGAATATGTGATGTATTTGTCATGAATGACAAGATGTTAACAATATCATTGCATCTCGAATAAGCGCAACTGTACTTGACAAAGCTATTAGTAACAGAGGACCATACTTGGATATTGACTTTGAATATGACAGATATCCATTGTAGACAAAATGGTCCGCCTTCCACTTGTCCTTTTTCATATGGCATTGCCATATTTATCAGATATTGTTGCCAGTTGCTATTCATTGTATAGTGTATCGCATCAACTACTAGGTATTTCTCTAAACAATGCAATGCCTCTTGATTCTTATGCATAACTGCATTGCAAAAAGATTGCACAATGTAAAGTCGCAAACACTCTGCATTGAATTCTGTTGCTACTAAATAGCAAATTGCATTAAAGAGACTGTCACCACAATTAGATGTCACTTGCTTTGCAATTGTTAGTCCATTTAAAAGTATATTATTTGCAATGTGCATCCAATTTCTTTCAATATCTTTGCAAATAGGTGATAGGTAGATATTAGACTGGTTTCAAATGCAAATTGGAAACTTTTGGTAAACCAATGGTTCATAATGACCACTAACAGGATTTGCATCGTGAAAGAGAATGCGATATGGAATTGCATTTTCATGTTGATTAAAGAGCAAATATCTCGTTTTTCTTGTCAATGACCAAACTGCAATTGATATATCTAGCCATTTAGCTAGCCAACGTATGCAAAAGGTATCACCCCATAAACCTCGTTCAGACTCCTTTATATTTGTAGATGCAGAATAACACATTTTATGAAGATATGTACCAATATCATTAACACCATGTAACTCGTATAGGAACTCAGGTGCTAGTTCATATTGATATGACTGTATTGCTTTCAACGTCATTGTTCTTTAAGCAAAAAAGAAAGTGGTCTATTAACCCATTTCGCAATTCATTTGAAGTATAACGAAAATGTAGAAGCATTTCGAACGAGTCAAATAGACAATCTCCTACAGTATATGAAATGCATTTAGTCTAAAAAGACCATTTCTTTTTAATACAATATCAATGTTCTCAGGAAAAATGCATTGCAATCTGAATTTGTAATTGTCAACATCTATTATTTCTTCCATCATTTGCAATTGCTTACCAGAGTTGGCTTTTGCAATTGTCTTGTACAGCTTTGCAAAAAATATTAATGAAGTTAGCAAAAACTGAACATGATTGTTTTGAACAAAATGTATGTATATTAAAAAAATAGGCTATTGCATTATCTTGGTAAACAAATATCAAATTTCTAGCAACAAGCCATATTTATAAATAACAAAGAAATTGGAAATGGAAACAATGCAAAGACATAATGAAAAAAATGGAGCATAATTCTAAGAATATTTGTGCAAGTTAACAAAAGGGAACAATCGAAACACAAAATGAAGTTAACAAAAGGAAGTAATGGAAAGACAAAATGAACAAATGCAACAGAACTTTAAGAATATTTCTGAAAGTTAACATCATTGTCAATTGCATTTGTCAAATAAAATAACCATGAGGCTATTTATGAGTTTTACATAAGTGGTGCACCAATTCAACTGTCAAAATATAAAAAGTATCATCTCTGATTTGTGCTAGATTGCAACTCCAACATATTCCAAGGTAAAAAGTTTCCTGCTATTCGTTATCAGACTATGGTTATACTATATGGATCTAAACAAAATTCAAGGATCAAGGAACGCAAACAAGGCATTGAGAACTAGATACGAGTAGTGCATAAGCGTACTTCCATAACGCTTCTCAAGAAGATCCATCATTATGGGACGCTGCAGGTATGATCCATATAAATGATGAACATGTAATATGTTCAAAGGACAGCTTTGGCAAACACAACAACAATCTGCCTAAGCAAATTGTCCCAAGACTGTTGGCAATTCAGGCATGTGAAAGAAGATGCCCAAAAATTACAGATCTTTGATGATTCACAAATTGTGGTGAATTGGATGAATGGAACAAATTCATTGGATAATTATAAACTTCAACCTATATTTCAGGAGATTCTACTTGCTTAAACAGAGTATTTAACACATTATGTTTGAACATGTTTACAAAGACAGGAACATGGAAACTGATGGACTGTCAAAAGCAAGATTACACTTGGTAGCATGAGCTTGGGTCATTCAACAGAGAGTGGAAGGAGAGCTGATGGAATGTCTTTTAAATGTCAATATCTATATGTATAATTTTTTATGGCACTGTTTATGAACATATCTAGGACCTAATTCTTCATGAGACAAAACTGGTTTCAAACCTGTGATGTATGTCAGAATGACCATGATAGGGCTGTCATATTGACATTTTTGAAAACTGGTTATGAAGCAACATATCTTCTCAGCCATACTTTTATCACTTCCTATGCTTAAGCATATCTCTATATCTATATTTTTTTATGGGACTGTTTATGGACATATCTAAGAGCTAATTTCTTATGAGATAAAACTGGCTTCAAAGCTCTGATATATGTTAGAATGACTATGATAGGGCTGTCATATTGACATTTTTGAAAACTGTTTATGAAGCAAGATATGTTCCCAGCAATACTTTTATCACTTCCTATGCTTAAGGATATCTGTGAAATGCAGAAACATATATAATAAATGTAATTTTGTTTTCATAATAAAATAATTTTTTCTCTCTGAGCAGAATAAGGTAGTTAAACATCATATCAGAAGCAATCTGGTTATAAGTAGCTAACATGAGATTTTAATCTAAGGTTTAAATAGACAAAATGTCTTGATACATCATTATATGGAGCTAGTTGCATGCATTACTCAACTTCTACTTGTTGGGATCATCTCAAATAATATTATTGTTATGATTATAACAATTGATAATATTAATATTAATATTAATGTAAACACAGAATAAACAATGACAATTTCAGATTTGAATTCCAATATAATTGAATGAGAGAAAAAATATAAATGACTGAATACAGCTTAAATATCTATATTTTTTAAAACAATCACAGAGTAACTCGACTATAAATCTAGAGTAACTGAACCATAAACCTACACAATGCAAAAATTAAAAGCCTAACAAATTCACAAAAAGCAATTAATAGAAAAATTGACAAAAAGCAATTAGTCGAATAACACCGTACCTGGAACAAAGCTGACCGTTCAAATTCCTTCTCGTCTAGACCATATTCATGCACAACAGAGCCTGTACCAAGAACCACAGCTTCACCTAGGTCATCTCGGCCCAAATGACAAGGAAGTCACATGGTGCTCGAAACTGACATTTACAGGAATTTCCATAAAACCCATGCAGGTAAGAGAAACCCTCAGTATCACGGAAAAGCTTATAATTTTCGCAAATGAAACATTTCATCCAATATATAAACAACAACAAACGAACAACATCTAGTACCAATATAGCAAACCTTAATTCAGCACTTCTTAACAAAGCAAATGAACTTAACACTAACTAAATGAACTTAACAGAGTTGCTAACAAAGCAACCTTCCGTTCTAGGAGTAATATCAGAGTCGAATATTCATACATCCATAACAGAATTACAAACTTAAAGAAACATTATGGACCAAAGTAAACATACACATAAATTATACGAGTGAAAAACCTTGAATACACGCCTAAGATAGGAAACCGTGCAGTTACAAAACATACTGCAATCTTCAATATTTTAACATTTCAAACAGTTCAAAAACCCCAATTTATTTAGATCTTCATGTGCAAAAACAGTTCAAACTACAAAAGACTGCCACTCAATCTGTACCAAGAACCATAGCTTCACCCAGGTCGTCTCGACCCAAATGATAAGGAAGTCACATGGTGGTTGAAACCGACATTTACAGAAATTTCCATAAAACCCATGCAGGTAAGAGAAACCCAGAGTATCACGGCAGGCAGCAAACGCATTGTGTTTTCACCGCAGACAATACAACAAATACAAACGAAAAATCGCACAGATTGCAGAGCTAAACAACCAAGTAACAATAATAACCCAAAGGGCGCGAACAGGGTATAACCCAAGCCAAGTAACTTTCCAGGATCTCGAGCAGGGACAGTTGTCCGCCGATAAGACCACCACATCACATGCTGTAACCCAAGTCAATTGTAAATCAATCTGAATTTATTGCCAAATCAATTGTATACTGTCTGATTCATACGAGCGTTACACATCCGCTTGGGAATCACGGGACCACGTGCCCTTCACCTCGAACGATGTGAAGCGCGTAATAAGACCCGAAATCCTTTCCACCCCCAAAAACCTTGGTTCGACTTAGGTTATATCGCAAATATAATAAAAAATCGCGTTGGTCAACCCAAAGTCAGCGATCTATCGATCGCATATAGTCCCCAGCAGGGATCACGGAGTAACTAGACTATAAACCTAGAGTAACTGGACCATAAACCTACACAATGCAAAAATTAAAACCCTAACAAATTGACAAAAAGCAAGTAATAAAAAAATTGACAAAAAGCAATTAGTAGAATAACACCGTACCTGCAACGAAGCCGAGCGTTCGAATTCCTTCTCGTCTAGACCATATTCATGCACAACCCAGCCTGTGCCAGTACCATGAGAAAATGTGAAAATGACGAAATTGGTTAACGAAGTCTGCACACAAAACCCTCAGTATTCAACCAGAATGCCATTAACTTATAATGCTCAAATAACCATGGACTGTTGCATGCAGGTAACAGAAACCCTCAGTATTTAACTAGAATGCCATTAACTTATAATGCAGTAGCCGAACTTAACCTCTAAACAATACAACCAAGAATGACAGCTTCACGCAGACATTTACCCAAATTTCCATAAAACCCATGCAACTAAGACAAACCCTCAGTATTCAACCAGAATGCCATTAACTTATAATGCTCAAATAACCATGGACTCTTGCATGCAAGTAACAGAAACCCTCAGTATTTAACCAGAATGCCATTAACTTATAATGCAGTAGCCGAACTTAACCTCTAAACAATATAGTAGCCGAACTTACCAAAGCGACAGCACACAGTCGAGGGATACAAGCCGCACCTGGAACAACAGAACCACAACCAAACGTTTGCGATAGAGTTAACCGAGCAGGCAGGAACTGCATTGTGTTTTCACCGCAGACAATACAACAAATACAAAGGAAAAATCGTAGAGACCGCAGAGCTAAACAACCAAGTAACAATAATAATCCAAATGCCATTAACTTATAATGCAGTAGCCGAACTTAACCTCTAAACAATACAACTAAGAATCACAGCTTCACGCAGACATTTACCGAAATTTCCATAAAACCCATGCAGCTAAGACAAACCCTCAGTATTCAACCAGAATGCCATTAACTTATAATGCTCAAATAACCATGGACTCTTGCATGCAGGTAACAGCAACCCTCAGAGCAGGCAGGAACCGCATTGTGTTTTCACCACAGACAATACAACAAATAGAAAGGAAAAATCGCACAGACCGCAGAGCTAAACAACCAAGTAACAATAACAACCCAAAGGCCGCGAACAGGGTAAAACCCAAATAACCATGGACTCTTGCATGCAGGTAACAGAAACCCTCAGTATTTAACTAGAATGCCATACAGTAGCCGAACTTACCAAAGCCACACCCAGCAGGCAGGAACCCCACCGCAGACGAAAAATCACACAGATTGCAGAGCTAAACAAGCAAGTAACAATACCCGAGCAGGCAAGAACTCCACCGCAGACGAAAAATCGCACAGACTGCAGAGCTAAACAAGCAAGTAACAATACCAACCCAAAGGCCGCGAAGACAGTAAAACCCAAAGGCCGCGAAGACAATAAAACCCAAGCCGAACTTTCCAGCATCTCGAGGAGCAACAGCTGGCCGCCGATGAGACCACCACAGCGCATGCCGACCACAACTAAGACAAACCCTCAGTATTCAACCAGAATGCCATTAACTTATAATGCTCAAATAACCATGGACTCTTGCATGCAGGTAAGAGAAAACCTCAGTATTTAACCACAAGACAAACCCTCAGTATTCACAATAATAATCCAAATGCCATTAACTTATAATGCAGTAGCTGAACTTAACCTCTAAACAATACAACTAAGAATCATAGCTTCACGCAGACATTTACCGAAATTTGCATAAAACCCATGCAGCTAAGACAAACCCTCAGTATTCAACCAGAATGCCATTAACTTATAATGCTCAAATAACCATGGACTCTTGCATGCAGGTAACAGAGCAGGCAGGAACCGCATTGTGTTTTCACCGCAGACAATACAACAAATAGAAAGGAAAAATCGCACAGACCGCAGAGCTAAACAACCAAGTAACCATAATAACCCAAAGGCCGCGAACAGGGTAAAACCCAAATAGCAATGGACTCTTGCATGCAGGTAACAGAAACCCTCAGTATTTAACCAGAATGCCATACAGTAGCCGAACTTACCAAAGCCACACCGAGCAGACAGGAACCCCACCGCAGACGAAAAATCGCACAGACTGCAGAGCTAAACAAGCAAGTAACAATACCCGAGCAGGCAGGAACTCCACCGCAGACGAAAAATCGCACAGACTGCAGAGCTAAACAAGCAAGTAACAATACCAACCCAAAGGCCGCGAAGACAGTAAAACCCAAGCCGAACTTTCCAGCATCTCGAGGAGGAACAACTGGCCGCCGATGAGACCACCACAGCGCATGCCGACCACAGCTAAGACAAACCCCCAGTATTCAACCAGAATGCCATTAACTTATAATGCTCAAATAACCATGGACTCTTGCATCCAGGTAAGAGAAACCCTCAGTATTTAACCAGAAGACAAACCCTCAGTATTCAACCAGAATGCCATTAACTTATAATGCTCAAATAACCATCGACTCTTGCATGCAAGCCACACAGTAGCCAAACTTACCAAAGCCACACCGAGCAGGCAGGAACTCCACCGCAGACGAAAAATCGCACAGACTGCAGAGCTAAACAAGCAACTAACAATACCCGAGCAGGCAGGAACTCCACCGCAGACGAAAAATCGCACAGACTGCAGAGCTAAACAAGCAAGTAACAATACCAACCCAAATGCCGCGAAGACAGTAAAACCCAAGCCGAACTTTCCAGCATCTCGAGGAGGGACACCTGGCCGCCGATCAGACCACCAGAGCGCATGCAACCACGTGCCCTTCACGCGCGCCACGTGCCATTCACCTCGAACGATGCGAAGCGCGTAATAAGACCCCCAATCCTTTCCGCCCCCTAAACCTTGGTTCGACTTAGGATATATGGCAAATATATCCAAAAATCGCGTCGGTCAACCCAAAGTCAGCGATCTATCGATCGCTTATAGTCCCCGGCAGGGACTAATAACAACACTTCTCTCAACATTCTCCCAAAACTGCTTTCATCCATATTTGTATCTCCCTCCTTTCCAAGTTTCACTTTAAGAGAATAAGTTACCTTAGCTTTGGAGGAATATTGGGAGTAGTGTTGTTAATTTACCTAGAACACTAATGATGCTTAAATTTTCCATATATATATATATATATATATATATGACTTATAATGATGCTAGAATTTAACTTATAATATAATATATATGGATATCTACTTTATATATTTAAGTGTTATATTTATTGAAATTTTACTTTTATATTATAATTATCTTAAAAAAAAAGAAGTTTTGTAATTAAATGCATATATTATAAATAAAAATTTAACACATATATAATAAATGACAATTAAAATATTTTTTAATTTACATATAATTTTTTTATATTTTGTATAAATACTATAGTTTTATTATATATATATATATAATATTTTAAATTTAGATATTTCTTTTTAATATGTTAGGGTTACATTAAACTTCTATTATAGTTTTTTATAAAGATATAATTTATTAATTTAAGTGTGGATGGTATAACTAAAAAATTAGCCTATCAAAAATGTGGAGATGGAGATAAATAAATAGAAGTGAAAGATATTATTATAAACAAATTTAGTGTTCTATATAAATAAAAACACCTTTCTCAACATTCTCCCAAATCTACCTTAATCCATATTGGTCTCTCCCTCCTTGTCAACTTTGACATTTAGAGACAATACATGTCAAATTATCTTTGGGAGTAGTGTTGTTAATTTATTTAAAACACTAATGATATTGAAATTTGACTTCAAGTTTTTATTGTAGTGACCACCATATATTAATGAGCATATATATTAATTGGAATGACCACACCATGGTAAAATCGAAATTGTCAGACCTTAACTTCAATCAATGCACATATAAAGAGCAAGTTCGACATTCATACAAGGAGCATTTACAAACCATATGATATAGACCAACATATAGATCACAACATATTTGAACTTCAAGGATATAACTCAATGCAGAGAGAACACCAATATATACTATCGCCCTTAGTGAATTATAACATTCAATATTTAATTAAGGTAGTAAGGAACAACATATAAAATGAGTAATGCACGAGGATATATATCAATGGTTCAACCTTTCACTAGAATGTATATAAAATGAGTAATGCACAAGGAGATATATCAATGGTTCAACCTTCACTAGAATGTATATATCACATGACCTTCAAAAATAACTCAACCCACATATAATTTGTCATAACAGTTAAGTTGTCACTGCATAGAGAGGAGCCACCATACCACATACCACTTGCAACACATATCGTACAACCTTCAATGCATCATAGAACACTAACCATATAAAGATTTCACATTCATCACATATATTAACTTGAAGGAGTTACACATAGAAAAGAGCATCACCATGCTCTATAGTTTTATGAGTTCAAAGACCATAATCAATTCAATGATGACTTAAACTATACTCCATTATTTATAGAGGATAAAGCTGGAAATATTCCTCTCTACAGTCGTACTGATAGGTCTGCGAGAGAGAAATGACAAAGCTAAGATATGTAATGACTTCTTGTTTGAAAAACACTCACAAATGTATAGAAATATTATGACAAATGCTCAAAAAGGCACATTACCCGCAAGGAGGAGAGTGAAGATTTACAAAGACCACAAAAACAAGTGGCTCACACTTGAGCAGGGGATCACCAGTTTTGATACCATGATAAAGAACACAAATGAATAGACAAGATATGAAAGATAAAACATTGAATACATTCTACTTACATTTATATACATGTTAATACACTTTCCATGAGAGTTGGATTCTTCTTCTAATGTCTCTTGGACTCCAATGACTCATCATATTCCACTACTACACCAAGGGCACTTTTAAGACATTTTTTTAAGACAAAAAAAATCTTTTGTCTTAAAAAATCACTTTTTATTTTAGCTATTTTACATTAAAATTTTATATCAATTGAAATGTATTAAATATAAACTTTAAGAAAAAACAGTATGAGATAAAAATATTTTAAGACAAAACTATATATTTAAGACAAAAATAGTTTAAGGCAAAAATATTTTAAGACAAAAGCAGTTTGAGACAAAAATATTTTAAGACAAAACTTTATATCTACAACAAAAATAATTTAAGACGAAAATATTTTGAGAAAAAACTTTATATGCAAGGCAAAAGTAGTTTGAGACAAACATTTAAAGAAAAAACTTTATATTTAAGACAAAAGAAATTTAATTAAAAATTATTTTAAGACAAAAACAATTAAAGACAAAATTATGTTAAGAAAAAACTTTATATTTAAGACAAAAATAGTTTGAGACAAAAATATTTTAAGACAAATCTTTATATTTAAGAAAATGGCCACTTTATATGAAACCTATTTAATACAATTAACAATTAAGACACAAACATATCAATTCAAGGCAATATTATCTAACAACTATAAAATCGAATCTGACAGTGCACCCTAAGTCCTCCACTTTGCAGGAAACTACTATCTTGCGCCTATACCGAGGTTGTTATTTTACTTACCATTCAGGTTATCTTATATAAAGACAATGATTTGTTGGTCTCTTTGTTTTGTGGGGGTAGTCGACTAAGAAGAACGCAAAAAATTTTGCTGACAAGATTTCTTGGGCATCAATTCCTCTTCTATCCCTTTCATATTTGATTATACAATTAGAGACAACTTGTCTATTATTGCATTTGACACTGCTACACGGAGGGGGATTTTAAGAAATTTTTTTAAGAGAAAAGAAATATTTTGTCTTCAAATTTTCAATATGAGGCTCTAGTAGAAAAAGGTAAAGGTAAAGGATTAGGGCATTGTCTACTAGCATTCACCGAGTGGTTGGTTTACCATGGTTGTGAAGTGATATTCAACAAAGGAAAAGCGTGCCTGAGACACATAACCATGGGACAGGTGAAGTAGATCGGGGTTCGTGTGAAGAACATGTATAATCTAGATGTGTAAGACTATGATGCATTAAGCACTAAGGTAGAGAAAGTACAGGTCACGATGTCAATGAAGTTTGGCACAAAATACTTGGTCATTTGCATCATGGTACCTCAAATATTATACAACAAATAACCACTGGCCTCCCTAAAGGAGCACTTAAGAAGTATGATGTATGCAAAGGATGTACGCTGCGGAAGTACATAAAATCCACATTCCATGATCGGGACAAAAAAGCACATGCAGTCCTAGAAAGGATCCACTATGATGTTTTTGGACCTTTCTCGACAACCTACACTATCAGAAACAAATATTTTTTTATTTTTATTGATGAATTCTCACGGAAGTGTTGGATCTTCTTCACGTGGAAGAAATATGAGACATTCTCCAAGTTGGTAGAATTCAAGGCACTGGTTGAAAAAGAAGCTAGCAAGAAGGTGAAGGCTCTGTTGTAGCAGCTACAACTACCTCAAAAATTTTGGTCTGTACTTAAATTTTAGAGCCTACTATGTATATTGTGATCGATTGTTCCTTAGTCACTTGTTGGTAAGTTGATGATCTCAAGCTCCCCTTTTCAATCTTAAGAGTCGGTCATGCTTTTATTTTTACATAGAACGTGTCATGTTTGGGCATGTGGGTTATCGCTTGTCATGCAAAGGGAGGTTTGTTTTGATTCAAGGGGAAATATTTATGATAATGGGTTTTCCACACCACATAGACATGTTTCACACTCATTTCACACACTCTTACACAAGTGTTGCCTTTATCCTCCCGAATTCTATCATCGGAGCCGCACTTGTCGTAAGATGCCACAAAGGTTGTTTCATTAAGCAAAGTATGTGTTATATGTTCTAGATGGTCTATGCTGTATCACTAAGTTTTAAAATGTGTCATCGTAATCAAGTTTTATCATTGTTCACATTAGTTCCACTGATCCCACACTTAGCCAAATTTCGGAGTTTCCTTATCAACCTAGCCTCATCCAACTTTCCTGAACTACACACTTCACATATGTAACCCTCAAGCTTTTCCCTTTCCTATTGGAACTGTGCAATGCGCAGAAATCCCAACCTCCCTTAGCATTCAAAATTGCGTAGTGGTTTCCTCCAATGTCCTTCCCTCAGCTGGAACCCAATGTCTCCAGAAACTGTGCAGTTTTGTCCCTTGACTACCTAGTCTACCTTGCATCCTGAAATTGTGTAGATGTGTCCTCCTAGGGCCTCATCCCATAGCAGTGCCTTTCATCCAGCTAAAACTGTGTAAATGTGTCCTCCTAGGGCCTCATCCCGCAACAATCATTGCTCACTAAAACTACACAATTATGTCTCTGAGGGGCCACGAAGAAATATGACAGGATAGATGACTCTCAAGGAGATGAGGATAAAAATAAACAGACCAAGGAACCCAAGGTATGAGAGAATATTGGGACCGTATGAAGACTCCATCTGATGCATAACCCTTTGGAGGCTAGGTATGGAAAACAAAGCACATATTTTGAAATACACCTCTTACTGTAGCTTAAAAGTTTGCGTATCATTATCGTATCATTCTATCTTCAATGACATGCATGGTTGCAAGAACTGAAAGTCGTTCCATATGTTTCCTCTACGTGTCTTGATCCCTTTCACTCGTTTATTACATAGCTTAGAAGATGAAGAGAAATACCACATGTTTATTTAAGCTACAAAGGTTGTGACCAACATGATCTTATGACTAACCAAGCACGATGCAAGGCATACTAAGTGGGATGAAATATGTTTGATGATATGTATATAGTCAGTACACTCCTTTGCATTAATCCTTTCTTTGTATCCTACATGTACCCTCACTTCTTATTAGATTTGGTTACATGTTGTTAGTAGTCTCTTAGCTCTTTCCTGTCAAATAAGGGGAAGGAAATTCCTTCAACCTAATTTATTCAAGGCTCTTCATAGAAAGTATAGAGCTAAGAGAAGGAGATGTGGAATATCGCTATAAAACTCTTGAAAATACTTTGCATGTTTGAATCTATCCAAATGATTAATCTGCCACTCAACAACATTATCAATCTTGGAAGACATGAGAAAGATCACATCTCTAGATATTATAAACTTCTTATTCACTTCATCATAGAGATGGTATGCTTTGGAGGTATGAGTACCTAAAGAAGATACATTTGTTACTCCTTGCACTGAGTTTTTTTATCTATTCCTTATGTATGAAGGCATAAGAGGAGGAACCAAAAACCTTGAGATGCCTCACCGAAGGAATGTACCCATACCACATTTCATAAGGAGTCTTGTTTCTAATAGCAAGAGATGGGCACCTATTCTTTATATACATAACACATAGAACCACATCAACCCAAAACCTTATGAACTTAACGTGTGAATTGTGCCAAGTTCATAGTGAAAGTAATACATTCCAGTGAACTATGTGTTGAAAAATGCAGCAAGAAATTCTCAATGTTATTTTTCCTTGATTAAATTGAAAAATTTCGAATTTCCACATCAATAGACAACTTGGATGATGTTAACTTGTGTGACATGGATTATGTCACCTAGTTTACTCAATAAATTTGAGTTGGAGGAGTTAGAGTTCAGTTCTGCATATGTGATTGCTAATTTGTAGCAATAAAGATCAATTATCTTAGGTTGTGGTCATTTAAACTAGTTCTAATTTTGGAGGAACTAGCGAAAGGTCATTTAAGCAGTGGAACTTCAGTCAAACTCAGTGATCATCCAGTTAACTGATCAATCAACCCAAAATATTTGGGGCATGCAGAGAAGTCGAGTTCCCTAATATTGGTGGAGATTCCAAGGCTGTTTTAATTTCTTATAGATCACATTGTTGCAAGAACTTACTATAACAATAGTGGAGGTGGTAGCTTGAGTAGGAGCTTCTTGTGAAATTGGAGAGGGAATGGTTGTTGGTAGCATTAATAGCCTACCAGCAATTTTTTTTGCACCAAAATTCAATGTTTTGGGTAGGGATTTTGAGGGTGGATAATTTTTTTTTATGATTTTTGGTCATGTACGTCCTCACTAAGTATCTTGGGAGGTCTGGAATAGTTCCTTGCATGCATTCCTCACTAAATATGTTTAGGTATGTCTGTACTAGTTCCTTGAAAATTTCTGTTTGTCAAGGCTTAACAACTTATGATCTTATGTGCTCACAACAATCCGATAGTTTATGGCACTCTCCAAATCACCATTCCTGAAAGAATCCAACAAAATGACTTGTGAGGAAGATGAGAAGGGCACACTCTTATTATAACTAGCCTAGAACTAATGGAATTGGTTGGTCCCAATGGTTTTAGAGTTGTAATACTCTAGTTTGTTGGTTCAGATTGGCTAAGGCTAATCTTGTATTGAACCGACCTTAAAACACCAAAGTGACTAGTTCTCTATTAAATTGACCAATTATGAAGAATGTAGCGCAACATAGCTAATGAACACCAAATATTAATTTTTTAATAAAAAATACTTAAAAGGAAAAAAATATCTTAACCCAAGGGCCCTACAAAACCTAACCCGAGTAATTAATTGTAATATTTATTTTTTAAAGTTAAAGTGAAAGTTGACATTCTCCTTATCTTTCCCTTTTGAAAAGGAAAGATAAGGATAATGTCAACTTTTACTTAAATTTCGAATATTAACATTAATTGTTTAGGGTTGTTTCAGAGTGGTTCCAACTTCATTCAATTTTGAGAAAGTAAAATTTTAGATCCCATTCAAAACTTATTGGTGACTATTTGAACCGCTTCTTTGTAACGAGTCCTAGACTTTGACTTCCAATTTTTCATGTGCATTTACTTCATAATCATATTCCTCGTGAGACTTCGCAGCAGAAGTTGATATTTAATCCATTGCAAGCACTTGACCTAGCTTAGGGAACTATCAGCGACCCCTCCCAAGTTTCTCCTTAACATTGAAATTTTCTTTGGAAGCAGGCATTCATTTTATCAATTAGATCAATTTTTTCACTATGACAGTCCAATAGCACCCCTGCTAGCATATGCTTGACAATCCATCTCATCTTTACTATCTACCTTATAAACAATCTTAAATCTTGTGTCTCTAATCTAAAAGAGGAAGACCCAGAAAGTGCCTTCTTATCCCTCTTCTCAACCCACAATATGTTTAGCTTCTCTCTTGTGCTTACACTCTAGTATTCTCGCAGCTTCAAAATGGAAAATCTTAAACATGGTCTCATGATTTGCATTTAGAGAGAGATAATTCACCCTTTCTTTGCATCAAATTAGCCCCTTATCGTTCCCTTTACCTTTACATGCAAGCATATATTTTCCTTGTGGAGGACTGTTAAGCTTCCCATCCCTATTTCACCTCCCTCTCCTACCATCATGAACCTGATAAGATGAATTTAACCAATCTCACAGTATCTGAGATAAACAACCCATCCAATTGGGTAGATTGAGTTGAGACCCTTTTAGAAACTAAATCCATCCCTCCACAATGATATGTCCCTCTCCAACAACATCATCATGTTGTCTTCAAGATCTATCATTCCCATCATCACCATAAATTTCCCAGTCCTTCACTTACATCTTTGGTAACATCATCATTCAGATCACTTATACTTTGTTGTATTGTTTCTTGTGTTATGATTTCCTTTAATGGAAATATCTCCCTAGTAGGCATGAGTAACCAAATTCAAGTTCTTATTGAACTCTTGTGTTAACATACTTAATTTTCATTTTTACTTATTTAGTTTCAAATTCTAGTGCGGTTGGTTTATTGGTTGACTACTAGCATTCCACAAGCGGTTATTGATGATCATAGTTAGTTTAAACTGAACATTGGAATTTGCCTTGAAAACCAAGCTCTAAGAATATGCAATTATCATGGAACATTTTAGAGCTCATACTTTTATATAAAGGAATTCACTATTTTCATTCATTAAGAAAAGTTATATGAGAAAGAACTAAGTGGTTATTCTTTTTAAAATTTTCACCTACATTTCCTATCTATCATTTCCTTATTGAATGGGAAAGTAGGGTTTTTGGGATTTTAAAATTAAAGTTCTACGTTGGTGGTGTTCATCTCGCATTTTGGTCTCATTCTAAAATCTTGTTTGGATGTGCAAAACGAACATTGGTGTAGCTTTTAGTGTTGCAACTTTTAAAGATATGAAAATTCTATAATGATTTAAGACATGCAATGTTCGATATCTGCATGATACCTTTTCTTGACATTCCATTCATAAATTTGAAATTTGTAACAAGTATAAATTTTACTAATTAATTATTATATTGATTATTACAAAATTAAAGACAAAGGAAGAATAATATATAATGTAGGTTTATGTGAATGGAAAATGTTAAGACAAAGGAATAATTATATAATGATAGGTGGACCATAGGGGTTGGGTTCCTTACCATCAATGTATTCTATATAAGGAGGGAGAAGAAGGAGAAGATGGCATCAATTTTTCTTGTGTAATTGAGGACAAGGCTAAGAAGAGACAACATAGTAATGGATTGATGGCTCATGCGTGACTTGTTTTTGAAATATCTAGAGCAATAAGGTCTATGGCTAGGTGAAGAGTAGAACTCCAAATATTTTTTGCAATAATCAATCTTGAGTGAATAGAATTTCATATCTACCTAGACCTTTGCGAGAGTACTCTATTCTAGGTGACTACAGAGTAAATCATTTCCTTATTGGAAGTAATTAAACTTTTATCATCGTATAATTTAATTATAAATATTTAAAATACTAGATGTTTACAATCAATTTTATAAGGGGTTATGGCCTTCTTAATATTGTTGCTTGAATTTTAAATATTGAGATATAAATTTGTAACGAGAATATAATGACCTCAATTCCTTGTGAATGCTATAAGTATCTACTATGTGTATTTTTTTCAAATCTAATATAAATAGGATCAAATTTGTTTTTGCTAACGAAAAAACACAAACACATTCTATTATATAAGATTTTTTGTTATTGTTAACAAAATTATTATCAACCATGGTTTATTTAGAAAATAACATATATTAAACTATATAATTAATTATTAAATTGATAACTATTTAATATGGGTTGACTTTTAGTGATGTTTCTATGGATCATCTTATGATGTTGTGGATTATTTAGAAGTCGTGTCACTAGTAAGTCATGTTTTCATGTCTCCTTCTCATGTTCATACAAAATAAAGTAGAGAATGGATGGGAATATTTAATTCATGATACTAAAAATGGGATCACAAATTATCTTAAGTTTACACACAATATATTGACAATGTATCCATGTATGTAGTACTAGATTAGAGGGATTGCATCCACCAAGACTTTTCAATATATGAAAATATTAGGCTTCAAGAGTTCATGTGTTGTAGTGATGGTTGCTTTAAAGAGGGACAATCAAATTAACTCAAACTACTAGAATGGGATATTGATGGGTGGAGGTTAAGTTGTACCTATTATGGGAGACTCATCTTTAGTATCTCCTTCATCTATATGTTCTCCTTAGGTGATGGAAATTTTTCACAAAACTATTTTGAGCATTAACATTTGTTGATTACATAGTCATCTTATTTCATTAATAAAATTATATTTCTTGATAAAACAAGTAGCAAAATTCCTATTTGCGTGTTAGGATTCAAAATAATTTTTCCTTCCCCTAATATTATTATTTAACTTGAGGAGGTGGAGGATTTTGACGATGATGTTTTATGTTCTTCTATGCAATGTGAGCAGGCCTCGATGAAATTTAGGGCCTCAACTAAGAAACCTGGTGAAAGAGATAGTTGTTCAGTAAAGTCTATTGATATTGTTGTCAGGATCTCAGATGGTGCCTCCTACCTAACCTAGTCACAGTAACACAAAATTAAACTTTAAAGTTCCACTTTAATTCTTCCCACTAAGTTTTTACCACAATCTTAAGGGACCTTGGTAAAATAAGTCCGTTGATGATTAGTTGTGACATTTTGGTGTAATAATACTTGTACATACCATAGAGTACATAACTCCATATCAAAAACTAACCTTGTGTATCTATGTGGATGATATTTTGGTTATGGATGGCATAGTATTGATGAGCACCAATATTGAAACAAGGATGCTGCAACTCCTAGGCTACCAGCTTTACTTATCAACTCGGGGTTCATACAAACTTGGAGGTGACAGTGTTGTATGCACAAGTAAAAGTGATGGTTCTGCCTATTGTCATTACTCAGCTGGCGAGAGACGACTGGGGTTCCAAGCCAGACTTCTATATAGTCAGAAGAATCTTGATTCTTTGATGGAAGAAGGGAAAATCTACTCTAAGGGAGTTACTCTACTGCAGTAATGGAAAAGGCCAACTTGTAATGCTAAACCACACCATACCCTAATTAACATTTAAGAAGCTATGCTAAGAAGAATTGCTAAATCAACACTAAACAAATGCTACTATCTAAGTTGTAGAAGTAAAAAGAATCAAACAATACTAATGTGCAAGCAAAGAAACTAAACTAAATATGTTTTCACGTTTTTGGTTTTTTTAGGCAAAATCAAGTATGCAAACTAATTGTTCTTGTGGATGTGACAAGTGGATGGAAGGCATTTGAGGATGGCTAGAAGGTTTATGGAGTGGTTGGATGGTGTGGAGGGGTCCTAGGAGGATTTTTGTGACTTCCTAGAGGTTTCCCATCAATTTGGCCTCAAAACATGTCGTTTCAGGAAAACCTATAGGATGTACTAGAAACCTACACGATGATCTTGTAGGAATTACAGGAAACCTACAAGATACATCCAAGAGCTAATTGTGAGGTGTTGGAGGTGTTAGAAAGCTTGGGAAAGGTGTGTGACGGGTGGAATGGAGTGTTATAAGGTCTAGGATAACTCAAGAGTCAATATCCAAGATCAGAGATGGCTAGATTCACTCAATGTATCTAGGGGAATTCTAATGAAAAATGATGAGAAACTAGTGAGGGTGATGGCGAAACAAGGGATGGATAAGGTGGATGAAGTGGAAGGTAGCTACTGGTGATGAAGTCTTGGTCTCCTCCAGCAGTACCTCCTCTTCTTAAAACATGTGTGTCTTTTGAGAACTATGCAATAAGATACATTTTCATAAACTACAAAAGCATCAATCAATTACCTATATTATGCATGAAGAAAGTTGTTGAAGGGAATGAAAGCATGAATGAGATCTTATTGCAGAAATGGAGATGGAAAAAAATATGACAATGGAATCTACCTTGCGACATGAACCAAATATTGAATCAAAGACAACAAACTTCAAAGCTCTTATAAGAACTAGAAATCTATGTTTTTGGGGCTACTGAAGGGTCCCTTTCTCAAGTCATGGTCCCAGAGGGAGGAAGTGAGGCCGAGACACCTACTGACAACCTTGTGGTGATCTGTTTTCTCCTTGCTAACCTGCTACTTGAAATAAGGCACAAATGGAAGCAACCTATCACACAACCAATCTGATCTACACTACTTGTAATGGAAATGCATCTACTAAGCAACCTAACAACTAAGATATGAATCTACACTAAGCATACATGTACAATAAAGAGGAGCCTTGGCTGCTAGGGTTGGGACCTAACCCAATATCTTTAGCCCTATGAGTTAACTCAGTGCTGGCTCAAAACAAAACTCATTCTTATTACGAAAACAACATATTACACCAAAAACCGTCACAAGTCTTGCAGGTCGAAAAATAGAGTAAAGTTTTACAATCAAAAATCTGAAAAAAATATTGAGGTCCTAGGTCTCTCTACTTATACATCTGAAGTCTCCAATGACTTCCTTAAAATTAGGGAGGTTCAGCTCCCAAACTTGAGATAACTGGTGCTTTGTCTTTCACTTTCTCGCTTGCCTTCTAGTCCTCATGATTTGGTTGTTTGCACTTAGAGCTGATGGAGGAATATTTGAATGGAGGGGTAGTAAATGAGGAGGATTTACCTCCTATAATCCCTCTTCCTTGTCCCATTCGAGTTTTGACCTTGGTCTTTGCCAAAATTCCTTGCTTTTCTCTTTTAATCCTGCATTAAATGCACATTAGACCACAAAGAAAAATATCCAACTCTAACTCATCTCATAAAAAAAATATAATCAAAAGTATGCAATAAGTTATGAGAATAGTTGGTTTGACTAAGCTAGGAGGTGAATTAAGGCCCATATAATTAACTAATGATGAGGCTCATCATCACCCCTGTTGGTACTATTTTATTGCCATTCTTTTCTTCTACAAATCCATCATTCATCTATCATTTTCTCCCATAAACCCCTCATAGTCCATTGAGATTGATCAATTAAGCATTATAATTGTTATTTTACATTAAATTTAATTTGTGGATTTTTATGTTAAAAATTAGAAATTTTCAACAAAATTACGGGATGTCATGACTTCCTGTAATTAGTTTATTTTGTGACACGTGGCATGGTAGGAAAATAAAAACAAAGGATATGGACGTGATCACGGATGTACATACATGGTGAAAGATCTATTCAACATCGGATCTGGAGCTCCTGGATACATGGTCAATGATGGTCAAACCTAGCCTTTTTGGTCATAAAAGAAACAAAAAGCCAAAGTTACCTAAACTGATTTCGTTTTGTTTTGGAAATTAGTTAAGATTAGAAAAAAAACGAAAATCGCCTTTTTGACTATAAAAGCAGAAACATCTGCGTGATAATGTATGTACATTCGATTGTAAAACTTAAGGAATGTTAGTGAACGAGGGATAATAGACATTGAGCAGACTTAAGACTGCATATTGTATTTTTACCAGAACTCTGTTCTTGCATGTAATTGATTTCCAGACCTTAATCACAGGCAACGTTTCATCATTCCAGTGTTTTATGTGTTAACGGTTTCAACATTTGAAGTTTTCTAAGTGTACCATCAACGCGTGGACAAGCCCTGTGTGGGGACTGGTATACTTTCATTTCATTTTCATAGCATTTAGAATTCAGATCTGAATAGTGTTTGATGCCATTTCTTTGCTTGTGAATTAATTAATTCGATTAGAATTTCTTGCGAGTGTTATTGTATGATTCATGGTGATAGCTTGAAACTTCAATTGCTAAATTATTGAACAAGATCTTGTAAAAGATTTAATTGAGCACTCATTTTCGAAGTATCTCTGTGGACTCTGTTTTCATGCATTTGAGTTTTAGTATGCTTAAAAGAGTCTTTAGTTTTCATGAATTTGATTGTTAAGGTGCTTAGTGTGTTACCGAGAAAGAGTTTTTGTGAATGATATCCTTGTAAGAGGATTGAAAAGTCAGACTAGTAACATGTTGTGTCTTTAGAATAGTTAATTAAATTAGATGATATGAGTGTTTAAAGTGTGAAAGGAAACATATTCCAATCTCTTGTAAAAGAGTGCTGTAGCCTATCACAGTAGACACTTATCTAGGTAGATGAGATCCTTTTAGGTCTATAGATTGTAGACACGTGCCTCTAAGTTTACCTACCTTGGTTGACATTAAATTTAGTCTAATCTATACCCCTGGATTGGTCACTACATTTTGGCACCGTTTCCGAGGAGGCGCAACTAGAGGATTTCTAAAAACAAAATATAAAAAAATAAAAATAAACAAAAACAAACAAAAATAAAGAAAAACATAGATTTAATTTTAATTCATCATTTTAGAAGTCATGTTTACTTATGTCTAGATCTAGAGATGATAAAGGTAGATTCATAAAGCCCCCCCATCTAAAAACTAATTCACCACTAGGAGCAGACCCTTTAGGAAAAGTTGAACACACAACACCAGCTGGGAAAGTCACCATACAAACATTAGAGGATAAATAGAAATCAGGGCAAAGACTTACACTCATTGAGAGGCAAATTATATTGGCACACGAATCACATAATAAACATCTCCCTGAATCCTTTATAACAAGAGAAAGTAGCAAAATAACTCAACAATCTCTCCTTGAACTTACTGACTTTGAAAAATCTCAAGAAGGAGAAAAATCACTAGAACAACTTCTCTTTGAAACAAGTGACACTAAACAAGAAATTAAATCAACAGAGGAACATATCAAAATGGCTGAGGAAGGAGATGGATCAGCAAGAGGACCAAAAAATCAAGGTTGAAGAGAGGAGGAAGAGTCAACCTTTAAATTTCCTATTCAAGAACCAGGAGAAGATGAGGAAATAAAAATGAAAAACATACCTCCATCTGTGCTACCAAACTTTTATGGCATGGCTTCAAAAGACCCAGATTCATTCTTGTTTGAGTTTGACATAGTATGTCGAACATATGGTTACATAGATGATGCCCATAGACTAAGAGTCTTCCCAGCAACATTAAAAGCATCAGCATTAAGATGGTTCATGGGACTTGGTGAACATGCAATAACTGATTGGGATGGCATGAGAAGAATATTCCTAAAGAAATACCAACCTTATTGCAGATCGAAAGATTCTAAAGATGATATCTTTAGGATGAATCAACAAGAGGATGAAAATTTAGAGGAGTATTTGGAATGATTTGTTTACAATTTGCAAAAATCAAAACATAGGACCATGTCTCTTGATCTAATTCGAACAATATTTTTGAAGGGAATTCAAGAGGAATACTTAGATGATCTTAATTTGATGGGCAAAGGTGATATTTCCACTTTACCTTTCGAATAAATTGTTGATTTATGTGAAAAGTATTCAAGGAGCAAAGCTAGATATGGAAAAAGAGCTCTATCATCTAAAGCTACAAAATCTTCTTCAGCAAGTGTCACAAGGGTTGAAATAGGAAACCTGTTAGAAGAATTCAAAACAGATCTATTAAGTACCTTAGGAACTCAAATTGACACTCTAAAAGCCAAGAAAAGACAAGAAGAGGAAGATTAAATAATGGCTGTCTTTTGTCCAAAATGCTGGAAGAAACATGCCTTGAAAGACTGCCCATTAGAAAACATTCAAGTTTGTGCCTTTTGTACTGAAAATCATGATATATTCCATTGCTCTAAAGTCAAGATTTTGCAGAATTGTAATGTGGAAGCAGCTAATACAGAGATGGAGAATGTGTATTTCATGGGCGCCAAGAGACCATGGCAACCTAGACCTCCACCTTCAGGTATGTTTCCAAACCAAAATTTGCAATTTCCTACACAAGATCAGATGTATGCTCAGAATTCTTGGAATGTGCCCATGCCATGGCAACACCAAAGTTTCCAAACCAAAATTTGCAATTTCTTGCACAAGATCAGATGTATGCTCAGAATTCTTGGAATGTGCCCATGCCATGGCAACACCAAAATTACCCACAACAACAATGGAGATCATTTCAGTAGTACTCTCAACAATATCAACCATATCCTCAACCATACCAACAATATTCTCAGCCATATCAACAATATCGTCAGCCACATTCGCAATATCCTCAAACATATCAACAATATCCTCAGCAGCAAGTTGTTTATCAACCCCAAAACACTCAACAAGCATTGCCTGCTCCTCCACCAATAACTCCACCTCACTTACAACTCCCATATAACCAACAACCTCCTAGACCCACTCAGATTCCTGCTCAACCTGTACCAAATCCAAATAACAAAGCAGAGAGACCAGCCTATAATGTAGATGAGGGACCATCATATCCCACATTACCTTTACAAAATATCAATTTGAGGTCTGGTAAGGTACTTCAAAAAGAACCTCCAATAGCTGAAAAACAAGAAGAAAACAAAGAAAAAGAAAATGAAACTCCAACTCAAAGGAAACAAAGTGATGACATCAACAATAAACAAATGCAACCATTACATCCACCACCTTTTCCAGACAGATTGGCCCAAATAAAACTTCCCATGTCTATACCACAGTTTGATGTTTTAGATGAGTTAAAGAATGTCTATATAAAAATTCCACTATTGCAAGCCATAAAAGACATTCCCATATATACTAAAGCAATCAAGGAACTGTGCCTTAAGAAGCCTACTAGGAAAAGAATTGATCCACAAACTATTCATGTTATTGGACATTTAGCTGGCCTTATGACAAACACCATTTCAATGGAAAAGTATGTTGATCCTGGTATTCCCAGAGTCACTACAATCATTAACAACATACATATTCCAAACATCTTAATTGACCTTGGGGCCGCAATAAATGTGATGACTCTTGAAACAATGAAGACATTGCAACTCACAAACTTGCAGCACACAACAATTGTTCTAGAACTAGCTGATAGGTCTAAAGTGATTCCTGAAGGGATTTTGGAGGACATAATTGTTTCACTGGACTTTTGGGAGTATCCAGTGGACTTTTTAGTTCTTCAACCAAAACCTAATTTAGGAGGACACCTTATCATCCTTGGTAGAACATGGTTAGCAACTGCTTATGCATTCATAGGATGTAGATAGGGTAATATGATTATTTCATGAGGAACTGAAAGAAAACAACTCACTCTTTACCCATCAGCACAATCACCAACAATGGCACACAATTTATGGCTTGATGATAAATACAATGACAAGGAAGAAGTTCAATCTGTTTTCAGCATCAATCAAATCTATGATTTTCAAGAACATAATAATGATGATTTGGTAGAATTGTTCCTTTCTCAACCTGATATTTTTGAAGAATTAAGAAATGAATAGTACCATGCTACAGATGAACTTTTGGCACAGAATTTTCAGAAAACATGTAGCATTCATTCTTTACAAAAAACATTTCAGAACATTTTTCCCATTCAATCTATCACAAACACACAGAGTAAGACCATAGAGATTAGTCCAAGAAAAACTTTGAATATTAGCACTCACCTAGACTCATCTCAGGAGGAAAAATTGATCCAACTATTGAGAAAATACCACAAAGCATTTACTTGGGACTACACCGATATGCACGGAATTCACCTTGAAACATGCACTCACCATATTTACACGGATAGTAAGATCAAACCAGTGAGGCAACCGCAGAGAAGAATGAATCCTATGATTCAGGATATTGTTAGAGATGAATTACAAAAACTATTGAAAATCAATTTTATTTATCCTATCTCTGACAGTCAGTGGGTATTTGGTAGTAGTGCTCAAGAAAAATGGCAAGTGGAGAATTTGTGTTGATTACAGACAATTGAACAAAGCAACCCTCAAAGATGATTTCCCACTACCATTTATTGATCAAGTGCTAGACACATTAGCTGGGAAATCATCATTCTCTTTTCTTGATGGTTTCAGTGGCTATAAACAGATCAAGATAGCCTTAGAGGACCAGGACAAAACCACTTTTACTTGTCCCTGGGGCACTTATGCCTATAATGTTTTACCATTTCGAATTTGCAATGCTCCAGCTACATTTCAGAGAGCTGTACTAGCTATTTTTGCTGATTTAGTTCATGACTGTGTTGAAGTTTACATGGATGATTTTTCAGTGTATGGTAATTCATTTGAGCATGCATTAGAGAATCTTGAAAAAGTTTCAAAAAGATGTATTGAAGCTAATCTATCCCTGAGCAATGAAAAGTGTTTCATGATGTTAAATGAATTGTTAGTATTGGGTCACTATATTTCTTCTCAAGGCATTAAAGTTGATCCATCAAAAATCCAGATCATTGTCAATTTGCCAATTCCGAAGACCCAAAAAGAGGTAAGAAGTTTTCTTGGGTATGCAAGCTATTACAGAAGGTTTATTGAACATTTTAGTAAAATAGATTCACTTCTGTTTAAGCTTCTAGCAAAAGATACACCTTTCAACTGGAATGAGAATTGTCAGCAAGCTTTTGAAACAATCAAACAAAAGTTATCAACCACACCAGTCTTAAAAGGACCTAACTGGACCCTACCATTCCACATCTTTACAGATGCATCTGATACTGCGGTAGGTGCCTCATTAGGCCAAAAAGAAGAGTCTTTCAATTATGCCATCTATTTCATTAGCAAAAATCTAACACCTGCAGAATTAAACTACATAGTCACTAAAAAAGAAATGCTTGCCATCGTACATGCTGTGAATAAATTCCGATATTATATCACTGGTTATGAGGTTTTTGTACATACTGATCACTCTGCCATTAAGTATTTAATGAATAAACCAACCACTAATGGCAGAGTTACCAGATGGCTGTTATTATTACAGAAATTTAATATTATAGTGTTAGATAGATCAGGTAAGGAGAATCAGGTGGCAGATTTTCTTTCTAGACTACAAAATTTAGGTGAGGTTGTTCCGGTTGAAGATTCTTTTCCAGATGAAAAATTATTTGCAATTTCAATAGTGAATCCTTGGTATGCTGACTTAACCAATTATTTATCCACAGGAAGAACACCTCCATATTTTACTCCAAAGGAAAAGAAGAGGCTGATCAAACAAAGTGCTAGATACTCATGGGTTAATGGAGATTTATTTTACACCAGTTATGATATGATTATTAGACGATGTGTAAGAAATGATGAAATAATTGATATTTTAAAATCTTTCCATGATGAACCGTGTGGTGGGCATTTTGCAGCCAAAAGAACAACATTCAAGATTCTTAGTCTTGGATACTATTGGCCATCTATTTTTAAGGATTCCAAGAAGTATGTGAAAAGTTGTGATAGCTGTCAAAGAATGGGCAGACCAACAACTACAGACGAAATGCCACTTCAGCCTCAAGTACATTTAGATCCATTTGAAAAATGGGCTCTAGATTTTATTGGACCCATCAATCCAACTTCAAAAGGTCAAAAGTACATCCTAGTATGTACTGATTACGTGACAAAATGGGCTGAAGCCAAAGCACTAGTTCGGGCAACTGAACAAATAGTGGTAAACTTCCTTTTTGAAGAATTTTTTGTAAGGTATGGAATACCAAGAGAGATAGTGATGGATCAAGGTACTCAGTTTACCTCAAAGCTGGCCAAAGACATCACAGAAAAATATAAAATCAAGCACAGGAAAAGTACACCTTACCATCCACAGGCCAATGGCTAGGTGGAATCTACCAATAAAACATTGGAAGGAATTATCACTAAGACAGTAGCAATGAACAGAAAGAATTGGGAAGAGAAGCTCAAAGATGCACTCTGGGCTTACAGAATCACGTGGAAAAACACTACAGGATTTACACCATATCAGTTGGTGTATGGAAAAGAGGTAATGCTTCCTATTGAATTTCAAATACATACTTATAAGATGGCTACAGATTTAGGAATTGATCTCAATGAAGCACAACAAGAGAGAATTATGCAATTGAACCACTTAGATGAAATGAGGCAGCAAGCAGAGGAGACAGTAATCCTAATGCAGAAACAAAGGAAGCAGTGGCATGATGCACACATAAAAAAGAAACAGTTCAAAGAAGGAGACTGGGCTTTACTGTTTGACTCTAAATTCAGAGATCATAAAGCCAAATTTACCACACATTGGATGGGCCCATATGAAATAGTTCAAGTATATGAAAATGGATCAATCAAGCTTACTACCATTGATGGAAAAGGCAACACATTTCTTGTCAATGGCCATGATCCGGATTTAAACAGGAACGCAATAAAATACAGAGATAACCATAAAGACAAATATGCAGTGGAAATAATACTTCATTTCATTACTGTAAAATATTGAAATATGATTACAAATAGAAATGGAAATAACCCAGCTAGGGCGATGGTAGCTTATCTCTGAGAAGAGATGTGTCGACTACATGCCTCTGAACTGTTCTCCAAAAAATGTGTTACAATGAGGCTCGAGGGCCTATTTATTGTTGAGAAACAATGGAAAACCCCTCACATTCCAAAACCTAACAATTTGGCGTTTCATCTTCTAGGGTTAGGTTTTGGATGTGAAGGGTTTTCCATTGTTTCTCAACAATAAATAGGCCCTCGAGCCTCATTGTAACACAATTTTTGGAGAACAGTTCAGAGGCATGTAGCCGACACATCTCTTCTCAGTGATAAGCTACCATCGCCCTAGCTGGGTTATTTCCATTTCTATTTGTAAGCATATTTCAGTATTTTACAGTAATGAAATGAAGTATTATTTCCGCTGCATATTTGTCTTTATGGTTATCTCTATATTTTATTGCGTTCCTGTTTAAATCCGGATCAGGCCATCGGTTGAAACTCTATCATAAGCCCATCAGCAAGGAGGATTTTAGTCACACTGTATCTCAGCAAAGGGAGGTTGAGATATTGCAGCCTTCAGCTGTGATATCTCTACCTTAGTTCATTCAATTTCATTTAAAAAAAAAAAAAACCAAAAAAAAAAAACCACAAAAACAAAAACAATAATAATGGTTTAGATGTGAAAACCAGACTCTGGCACACTCTAACCCAGAATTCTCACTAGAAAACCATTCATTTGGTTGGTAAGAATTCCATGTTCTACTTGTTTACTGTTTTGTTCATCACTTCAATAATGACTTGAGGACAAGTCACAGCTTTAGGGGGGGAGAAGAATCAGAAGAATCAACATTTTGTTTTCCCTATCTCATCTCCTCATTTGTAAATCTTCAAAGAATTTGTTTCAGTATTTCAATAAAAGAGCTGTTTTTGTTTTTCTTCTAATCAGAGGGACCTGTTCAAGCAATATGCAGTGGGACCTGTTCAAAAGACTATGTTCTTAGTACCAATATTAGAGGGACCTGTTCAACAAATATCAGAGGGACTTGTTAAATATTGCATTCAAGATACATTAGGCTACTTCAACAAAGTTTTCAAAGGTTGTTTATCATCAAGGCTACATCAACAACAAGGATAAAAGAAGCTGCACAAACATAGTTCACATAGTTCTTCAAAGTTCTTCAGATTTTAAAGGGACCTGTTATATTCAATTTCATTTCAAAGGGACCTGTTTTGGACAGTGAAGACTAGTCATATTTGGACAGTGAAGATCAATCCTACCTGTGCACGCCAAATCAGCCATTGTCAACCAACAAGTGTAATGTATTGGTGAAATTTTTATTTTTAACATTTAAAATTCTTGAATTATTTTAGTGTTAAAAATGATGATTATGATTGCTTGTTATCAATTTCAAAAACCCCTATACCCATCACCCTTGTAACATTCCTAACTACTCAACTCTGCTATCATTTCCCATCACACTTTAGCCTATTTCCATATTCCTACTACGATTTTCAAACCTTTTCCTACACCACTCTTCAAACCTTGTCATCAACTCCTCATTTTTAAATCGGCCATCAAACCTTGTCATTGATCCATCATTTTTCAATCGGCCAAGTACCAACACGTAGTAGACAAGTGGTAAACCATTGGAAAGACAAGTGGTAAACCATTGGAAAGACAAGTGGTAAATCATTGGAAAGACAAGTGTTAAATGATTTCATTCATTTTGAATGTGGGAGTTATAAAATAGTCTTTTGACCCAAGTCGGCTCATGAAACATATATCCATTATCATCACTACAACACTCTTTATATGTGTATGGTGTTCTCATAATTGTACCTATGCAAATCAGTACCGCTCCTTCGTCTTTATGATGTGAATGTGCCTTCAACTCTGCATTATCATTATAGCAATTGGGTGAAGGTCGGCTGTTAAGTTTTCACTTTATAAAACTCTCAGCTCATAAAGTGCATTACCATGTGAGTGTTCAAGCTCTGAGTTTTCAAAGAGGGCCGAGACAGCAGGCGCTACAAAGGGAGAGCATAGAAAACAGGCTTACCACGAGTTTTTACCGCCGCCCAAGCAATTAAAGAAAGAAACCCTGAGAATCGAGGGTGTTACCAGGTCGGCTAAGTGGAATGCAAGAAAAGAAGTAACACATTGAAGAAACCCTGACTGAATTGTTAAGCATAAACAAAAGGGTTAGAACAGAGATTTTAAAAAAAATGACCAATAGAGCAGAGCCTGAAACATTTGATAGTTCACAATATCATGATGACCGTGTCACGATTTTAACGGAAAAACACTGGTTATCTTTTCTAGAGAAATTCAATGGAAACAGTGAAGAAGTGACAAAGCAGTTTGCATTCACATTCAATGGAGAGAAAGCATTAATAGGAAACTTCTCTTTTAGAATTTCAGAGGATACCATAGCACAAACATTGGGAATCAGTCCAGAAGGGGAAAAGTATTTCAAAACCAAACAATTTAAGGAAAAATCATGGACTCAGTTTATGTCTAGGTCAAGGGTTTCCTCTGTCAATTGGAAAAAGGGTGTTCCCAAAAGTTGGCTAATTCACCCTTGGGACGAAATGGTATACATTATTCAAAAATTTGTTACATGTGAAGGGCGTTACAGTATAGTATACCTATATCACATCAAACTTCTGTTGCACTTAAAAGGTCAATGCACCATCAGTTTGCCCTACTTCCTCTTACAGAGTTTGACTAAAATGTCGAAGACCATTCAGAAACGAAAAGGTAATGAAGATAAGAGTTTGTGTCATTTTGGGTTCATCAAAATTCTAATTGAATTTGAGTTGCAGAGGAGAGGAAAAACATGGAAAGAATTTTTAATTGCCAATAAAATTAAAGAAGATGAACAGGAACAGCAGCAAGAATGCACAGAGTTTATGCTTGAAGAAATCCCTAAGCGTAAGTCAAGCAATGTTCCTTAACCCAGCAGTGGTGTAAGGACAAGAAGGATGAGGCAAGAAACTGCCAAGAAAATTGAACAAGACAAAATCTTCACTACTTATACGAGAAGATCAAGGAGAATACAAAAGAACCAAACACAAGATGATCAACCAGAGTCAAATGCAAATGCGCCAATGTACATTGAAAGCAATGATCATTCACAGCCAGAACAGGAAGTAGAAATGGAAATCGAGAGTAACAAGGGAGAAAGGAAAGAGCCAAAACCTACAAACAAGAAACAAAGAAGGTTAGAGAAACAAATTGAAGAGCTAAAATAGGAATTGATGGAAGCAAACATGTTGGAGAAGGTCATAAAGAATGAAAATGAAATGTTGAGAGCTCAGAGCAAGAAGATTCAGCAGAAAAATGAGAAACTGAAGCAGAAAATCAAAGAACTTAGGACTAATCAAACTGAAGCGTGCAAATGGGTGAAAAAATGGTACACTCAGAAAAAAGCTCTCAAAGAAAAATATAAGAATCTGAAACATGAGTTCCAAGTTCAGAAGAATGCCCAAGTTCAGAGGAGTATAGATGTCTTGCTACAAGCGGCAGAGGCACAAGCAGGAACAAAATATAAAGGGAGCACATCAGGAGCACATCAGGATTAGCATGAGGACATGCTAAATCATTGAGCTTGGGGGAGATGTTGGTACTATTTTATTTCCATTCTTTTCTTTCTAAAAATCCATCATTCATCTATCATTTTCTCCCATAAAACCCTCGCAGTCCATTGAAATTGATCAATTAAGCATTATAATTGTTATTTAATATTAAATTTAATTTGTGGATTTTTATGTTAAAAATTAGAAAATTTCAACAAAATTACGGGATGTCATGACTTACTGTAATTGGTTTATGTTGTGACACGTGGCATGGTAGGAAAATCAAAACAGAGGATAGGGACGTGATCACGGATGTACATACATGGTGAAATATCTATTCAGCATCGCATCTAGAGCTCCTGGATACATGGTCAATGCTGGTCAAACCCAACCTTTTTGGCCATAAAAGAAGCAAAAAGCCAAAGTTACCTAAACTGATTTCGTTTTGTTTTGGAAATTAGTTAAGATTAGAAAAAAACAAAAATCACCTTTTTGACTATAAAAGCAGAAACATCTGCGTGATAATGTATGTACATTCGATTGTAAACGTTAAGGAATGTTAGTGAACGAGGGATAATAGACATTGAGCAGATTTAAGACTACGTATTGTATTATTACCAGAACTCTGTTCTTGCATGTAATTGATTTCCAGACCTTAATCACAGGCAGCATTTCATCATTCCAGTGTTTTATGTGTTAACGGTTTCAACATTTGAAGTTTTCTAAGTGTACCATCAACGCGTGGACGGGCCCTACGTGGGGACTGGTATACTTTCATTTCATTTTCATAGCATTTAGACTTAAGATCTGAACAATGTTTGATGCCATTTCTTTGCCTGTGAATTAATTAATTTGATTAGAAGTTCTTGCGAGTGTTATTGTATGATTCATGGTGATAGCTTGAAACTTCAATTGCTAAATTATTGAACAAGATCTTGTAAAAGATTTAATTGAGCACTGAATTTTGAAGTATCTATGTGGACTCCGTTTTCATGCATTTGAGTTTTAGTATGCTTAAAAGAGTCTTTAGTTTTCATGAATTTGATTGTTAGGGTGCTAAGTGTGTTACCGAGAAAGAGTTTTTGTGAATGATATCCTTGTAAGAGGATTGAAAACTCAGACTAGTAACACGCTGTGTCTTTAAAACAGTTAATTAAATTAGATGATCTGAGTGTTTAAAGTGTGAAAGGAAACATATTCCAATCTCTTGTAAAAGAGTGTTGTAGCCTGTCATAGTAGACACTTATCTAGGTAGATGAGATCCTTTTAGGTCTATAGAATGTAGACACGTGCCTCTAAGTTTACCTACCTTGGTTGACATTAAATTTAGTCTAATATAGACCCCTGGATTGGTCACTACAACCCCCCTACTGAAAGTGTTGCTCATCCTCTGAGAAACTTAGTCAATATCCATATCCTTCATGGCTCTGGTAGCCTCTCTAACATCCCATGCTTTTGTTGTGGTCTCCTCTTCTTGTTCATAGAAGCCTGCTTTCTTTTCTACCTCTTTCCACTGCCTCTTTTCTTCTTCTTCTTTTTTCCCTTCTAGCATCCCTAAGACTAGTGGTGGACTGAGTTTCAGGCCTATCCAATTGACCTTCAACCTTTGCATAGATTGCTTACACATAGGTGTCCTGTTGAGTGCCTCTCTTAACCTTTGAGGGGAGTGATATTCTCTTACCTTTAGGTTGTATGGCAGTGTGTTCCATCTTCTTAGGCAAGAATGTATACTATCATATCCTGGAAGCCTAAACATGTCCTCAAAATGTGAAATTGCTTGCTCTTGGGTAGCATGATATCTAGGTGCTAGATGAGAGTCATTTGCAATCAAATTATGGGCACTGATGAGGGCCATGGGATTTGATTTTTCAGCTCTGATCAACAGAGGTTTAATTTTCTCTCTTGCCAATATCCTTTTCATCTCTGCAAGCCTTGAATCCTCATGGTTCATCCATGATGCCAAAGCCATTAATTGTAGATATCTTAGCTTGGAATTAGGGTCCCATACATTCATGTCTGTGATGACCATGTTGTGTAAATAAAAATAAGCCATTTTGGCCCCATCCTCTAGTATACTTTGATCACAAAGATCAATAAACTGCCTGTAGTCCTGAAATGTCATGGTTCCCCTCTGTGCTAGTGTCTTCATATGAAACTATAGCCATTGTTCTTTGAGGTAGAGAGCATAGGATTTAGCTGTCATCCTACACTGAATTGCATCCAAGGAGAGGCTAGACATACATGCTATTTGGTTCTCTCTTTCCTGTTGTTGTCCCCTCAACCATGCATTTTATATCTCTAATTGATTTCTCATTATAGCTTCTCTTCCCTTAAGCCACTTATTTCTCTACCCATTTATTTGAGTTTCTCCTCCATGTGCCCAATGTATTCTACCCCTTTCGATTTGGTGATCTGCATCCATTAGTGAGTTCTAGCCCTCTCCTTCTCAAGCTCGAAGAACAATGGGATGGCAAATTTTCGAGGTATGACCCTTCCTACTTCAATAAACTAGTAATAGGAGTCCACGTTAGGTTGAGGGTTGGGTTCTTTTGTCTCTGGGTCCTCCTCTTTAGCCTCTTGCTGCTCCCCTACCTTTCTTTCCAATTTCTGTGCCTCCTGTAGATTTAGTAGAGTATCCTATAGGACTATTTTTGCTTCCTGTAGATTTTGTTTTGGATCTTGTAGGATTGTCTTACCCCTTGAGGAAGTTGATCTAGTAGTAGGCCTCCTTACATAGGTGATAAGGGACTTTAGGGAAGGCATTTTGTCTTTTTATGTAGGGGAATCTTCAATCTCAATAGGAATTTTTGTTTATGTTTATGGCTTCCCATATCTTATTCTTGTGCTCTTTCTTGTCCTGAAATATTATGGGGTCTGCCTCTACCTTTTTCCTTTTTACTTGATTGGAGTACTAAGAGAAGTGAGGGCAGTTGCTACCTATCTCTTAGTGGCCTCTGGAGACACCCTAGTTGACTCCTCCTTCTTTTACGTCCCCTATGTTTTATTGCCTTCTTCCTCTCTGTCTTTGTTCTCTTCTTATTCTTGTAGATCTTCATCATCTCTATCAGTTTCCTCCTTAATTTCCTCCTTTGTTTCTTCATCATCCTCCTTCTCTTCTCCCTCTTCTTCTTCATCTCCATCCTATTCCTTTGTGTTAGTTCCTTCTTGATCCATCTCATCCACATCTCCTTTTGTATCTTCTTCTTCATGTTTTACTTCCTCTTCATTGACAGTAGGACTAACATCATAAGTGATAGCTTTGATGTCATCCTCTGTTGGCATGTCTTTGAAAACTAACCATGTTATAGGGGTTCTGAGGTTTTGGAGGGAATCTTTAATGAGGATCCTAATCAACCCATGGTGAGCTAATTTTTTGGAATTCCCCTCCTTCACTTTGATGCTTGAGTCTATGAGTGATTGAAGTAAGAAATATGGTATTCTGAGCCTTTGGTGAGGGTGTGTTTCTACTCCAAATCTTTATTCTTCAAGGATACTGAAATGATAGACATAGACAACACTATATCTACCCTCACATGAGATGTATTTGATTAGTTGGTAGCCTACCTTGCTCCATGGATATGGCAGAATTTCCCTCCTTACTCCATTTTTGTCCTCAATGGGTTCCTCACTTTCTAAAAAGAATTTTCTTTTGGCAACCTGGCTATCTACTTTGTCTTCTTTTCTCCATGGGACTCCTAGGGAAAGTGTGGACCCCATTGATGAGATCAGGGGTGAGATCTATAGTGAGGCTCCTTATTACAACAATGGCATGTATTCTGGTGTGTGGAGTGAGGGAGAGAGAAAATCCTTGATCCACCTTATCATCATACGCTATGAATTTTTTGAAAAACCCCATCCAATTATGTCTTGTGAAGATTTCATCAAGAACTTGGGGGTGTTGTTGGATTCTCACAGTGTTTGTGGGTTCTCTCATATTAAACCCTCCTATCATCTTGCTGGTGAAGCTTGAGGAGAAAATGATATGGTTGAAACAACTTTTTCAAATGCAGGAGAAAAACAAAGATGACTGTGTATTTAATTCCCTTTACAAAGTTTCTAAATTCACTCAAATTTAGAGTATCCTTTATTCATTTACTTGCAAAAAGGAATGTCATTTTAGAGCCTACCTCTTTAGACTGGTTGCAGCGGCCAACTCCCTTGATATCCCTTCTGAACACTTCTTTGCCACTCATGTAGACAATCTCTATGTATCCTATAGACTGTATCCTATAGGAATTCCTGTGCATGCTCCTCTAGGAATTCCTGTGTATTGAACGATGGATCTTTGCTTCCGGTGGGTGGCCTGGGTTATGAGAGTGAATTGAGTGAGGCAGTTTCGAGGAGCTGAAATGCATGAATGCATGGGAACAATGTTTTATTTCCTGTTATGGTGATTCAGGATGAGGTGGTGTGCTAGTAGCAAAGGTACATTTCGATTTTTGGATCGTTGGTCCCCACTACCACCTCATAATTTCCCACTCCTCGTAATCATCTCCCACCTCGTAGATCCATAGTTTAACTACTTTTTTTCCTACTCATTCTCTATCTTTGAGTTGACTACAGCCATGTGTGAGAGGACACCTGGTTGTGCATGTGCTGACTGAACGAAGGTGGCCAAGTTAACTGGCCACCTTTTCACTTATAAACCAACTATCTCATAACCCTTACAATTTTTTACTACATGATGCATATGAGAGAGCGAGCGGGATACTTACCTGTGGTTTCAATGCTATGCTGCAGTTGTCAAAGACTAGAGGTGTTGCTGTGTATATTTGTTGCATGCCATTCTTCTTCCTCCTCTTGTTGTCTCCTAATGGTTTCTATGCTTTTGCAGGTATATGTGGTTGAAGATCTGATGCTGCTGCTTTGGAGCTCCTATATCATTTTGGTGAAGACTTGCTGCTGGTGTGATTGGCATTCTATGGGATAGGATGCTACAAGATTTCCTACAGGATGTCCTGTAGCTGTGAGGATGGTGACATGGATGGAAAGAAAGAGTGGGAGTGTGGAGAGTAAAGGGTACTCAAGTGATGCTCTTTATTCCTCTCTGTTTCCTTTTTTTTAAGACTGAAAAACTGTTGACACTAATCTTTTTTTTTTTCTTTTTTTTTTTGAATTGTGAGTGCAGGGATGATGATGGTGGATGAGGTGAGGTGCTAGATCATGGATGGGGCGAATTTAAGGGACATATCAAGTCCATCATATTCCTTTAGATTACTTCGTGTATGAGTTCTGGGTCACTGTAATTCCTACAGGATCATCCTATAGGTTTTCAAGGGATCCTATAGGAATAAAGGGGATCCTGTAGAAAACACAGTCTTTGCATAAATCGAAGCAATGGAATGGAAAAATGACAAAAATGATGGAGGGATGCATGGTAAGGAGTGAAGAAAATGAATATGTGAGTGGTAGGGGTCTCCTTCGGATCCTCTTTTGCTCCTTGACTGTCCTTCTTGCCCATCTACAAATGGAAATTTCATGATAATTTTTTATTTTGTTTTAAACAACTAGGCTGCCTGAGAGAGGTTTTCACCCTAGTTGTTTGCCTTGGGTTCCTCAAGAAAGGTTTTGACCCAAGGATCTTCTTATTTTATTTTTCTTTTTGTTCTTTTTTCTTTCTTTTTTTCCATCACTGGGCCGCCTCAAGAGGTTTTCAACCCAAATATGGGACTTAGGTGCCTCATGGATGTTTTCACCTGAGTCCTTATTCTTTTTTCTTTTTTCTCAGTGATTTGATGAGGGAGGAGTTGGAACTTTCTCCACCATCATCGTTGTTTTATTGATATCATCAACGAACTCTTGCTTTGATAAAGATCTCTTGTACATTTTCAATCAGTGTCCATTAACAAGCAAAGGAATGGCTTCTTCATCTATAGTTCTGATTTTCACTGAACCATTATCATGGCATCTTTCCACAGCATAAGGTCTGAGCCATCTTTTCCTTAACTTTCCCTTTAAGTCTTTATACCTAGAATCATATAACAATGCCCAATTGCCTTCCTAAAATTGCTTCTCCTTGATATTTTTATCATGCTAGATCTTCCTTTGAAGTTGGACTACCTCTGTATGTAGGAGGGCCTGCATTCTAAATTCATCCAAGCCATTCAACTAGAAAAATATTTATTTCTGTGCACTACTGAGATCCAAATCTAGGTGGGCTTCCATCCTTAATGTGTTATATTCAAATTCAATGGACAACAAGGCATTTTTCCCATAGACCAACTCATAGGGTGTGAATCTAGTGGTGGTCTTCCATGTGGTATTATAGGCCCAGGTAGCCTCAACTAGTCTTTTTGCCCAATCCTTCCTGCTGCTGCTCACCACCTTGGTTAAAATGCCCTCCAGTGCTCTGTTGGTCACCTCAACTTGCTCATTAGCTTGTGGATGATATGTAGTGGAGGTCCTATGCTTGATCTTGTGATGGATGAGTAGGTCTTCAATCATGTTGGAGGTAAACTGGCTGCCTTGGTCTGTGACCAACTCCCTAGGATACCCAAATTTGTAGAATACATTCTTCGTTAGGAACTCAGCCACCTTCTCTTTGTTGCTGCCTTAATTGACTTGGTTTCAACCCACTTAGTCAAATAATCAATGCACAAAATAATTTGTTGTTTTTGTTTTGAAGGAGGGTCAATAGGCCCAATGAAGTCCATGCCCCACTTGTCAAATGGCTTTAAAGTCTCTTGAGGTTGTAGAGGCAATTCATCTCTTGGAGTAGGCCTTCCCATCCTCTAGCACCGATCAAACTGACTGGTGCACTTTTTCACATCCTAATGAAGAGTGGGCCAATAATAGTCTTCTTGTAACACTTTGAATGTTGTCCTCTTTGTTGTAAAGTGACCTCCACAAGGCCCATCGTGGCAGTTCAGAAGGATGTCAAAGACTTCCTCTTCCTTAACCCACCTTCTCAAGATTCGATTTGGGCCAAGTTTGAAAAGATTTCCCCCAATCCAAGTGAAGGGGGCACTTTTCCTGACTATCTTGCTCTTCTCTTTGGAGGACAAGTTTGGTGGGAACTGTGCTGATACCAAATAGTTTGCTATATCATCAAACCATGGAGAGAAAACTGAAATAGCAAATAAGTGCTCGTTCGGTAACTGGTCATCCACCATTCATTCTTCACCTGTAGGCAACACCCTAGATAAAAATTCTACAACATCATTTTCCTTACCAGGCTTATCAACAATGGTTAGATCAAATTATTGTAATAAAAGTAACCATCTTATAATTAGAGCAATCACATCTTGTTTGTTCATTAAATATTTGATTGCATCATGGTCAGTATGCATAAATGTTTCATAGCCTGTAATGTAATTCCTGAATTTGTTTAATGAATGCATAAAAACGAGGAGTTCCTTTTCGGTCATAATATAATTTAGTTCAGCCTTTGATAAGTTCTTACTGATAAAATAGATAACATAAGGTAGTTTCTCATCTATCTGACTTAGGACTACTCCTATGGCTTTGTGTGAGGCATATGCATGAATGTGAAAGGGGAGGTCCTAGTTTGGGCCTCGGATAATTGGTGTAGTGGTTAACTAATCCTTTAGAATGTATAAGGCCTCTTGACCGATTTTTGACCATATAAACTTAGAATCTTTGGCCAACAAACAAAATAAAGGAGAGGCCAACTTGTTGAAGTCCTTTATGAACATTCGGTAGTATCCTGCTAGCCCTAGGAAACTTCTAACATCTCTCAGTATAGGACCCTTTATATGATGGATATTTTGTTTGGGTCCACCTACAGTCCTTGCTGAGATATTGAATGACCTATCATGGTCCCCGCAGTCATTAAGAATTCACATTTTTCAGGACTAAGAGACAGGTTCATTTCAATGCACTTGTGCATTACTTTGCCTAGGTTAGACAGGGCTTCTTGAAAATCATATCCATAAGGTGTAAAATCATCCATATAAATCTCCACCGCATCATGGACTAATTTGGCGAAAATACTCAAGACTGCTCTTTAGAAAGTGGCAGGAGCATTGCATAGGCCAAAAGGAAGGACCCTATAGGCAAAAGTACCCCAAGGACAGGTGAATGTGGTCTTATCCTGGTCTTTTGGGAAAATCTGGATTTGGTTGTACCCACTGAATCCATCTAGGAAAGAGAAAAACCTTTTTCCTGCTAGGCCATCTAGCACTTGGTCAATGAAGGGTAGAGGAAAATGATCCTTCTTTGTGGCTTTTTTCAACTCCCTATAATCGACACAAATCCTCCACTTACCATTTTTCTTGGGAACTAACACCAGAGGAGAGACCCACTCACTATCAGAGATAGGGTAAATGAATCCTACATATAGTAGTTTTTGCAGTTCTTCTTTGAATATATCTTTAAGAGATGGATTCATCCTCCTTTGTAGTTGCTGGACTAGCTTGCAACATTCTTTGATGTATATGTGGTGAGTACACACTGAGGGGTGTACTCCCTTCATTTCCTTGTAACTCAAAGCGAAGGCTTCTAGATTTTCCTTTAACTTGTTACATAGCTTCTCCTCTTTGAGAGTAGAAAGAGATGGATTGATTTTCAAGGTTCTCTCTGGGCTGAATTCTATGGTTTTGACATGGAGTGAGCTGGAATCGACCAAGCATAAGTTAATTATATTCTTGTTATGGGTTTCCTTTACTACTTCTTCTAAAGGTAATGAACTGGGAGTTGGACTTTAGAGTAGGTGTTCAATCAAGTCATCCTCATCTTGTTTTCATCCTCCCATGGTTGCTTCCAAATCATAAAGTTGGGCGGAATAAACCCCATCTTCTTCCTCCTCCTCCAACCATAAAGGTAAATCATGCTCTAGAGAAGATTGAGCAGGAGGGTATATGACTAACTGCTTGGACATATGCCCATTCTTAATGGTCATATTCCCAACTCTGCAGCTAATGTAAGCATCGACAGTGGCCAACCATGGCCTCCCAAGGATGAGAGGATAACTAGTAAGCTTAACCTTAGGCTGGAGAACTAGGAAATCTACAGGGTACTCCTAGGAGTCAACGGAGACCATCACATCCTCCAAAATTCCCTTACGGGTTACTGTAGAACGATCTGCAAGTTGCAAACTGTTGTGGTCTTCCTCAATGAACCTTGGAGGTTGAGCTTGAGAATTGTGTCCTTGGTCATCACATTAATTGAAGCCCCAAGATCGAGCAGAGTGTGTGGGACAATGGTGCCATTAATGTGCACATCTACTACAGGGCTTTCAGGGTCCAAATATTTTGGACATATTACCTGCCCCAACATTAATTCATACAACTACCCAATGACATTAATGGTAGGGGCATCCATTTTTCGCCTCCCTGGATGCTTGAAGCACTTCTCCTTAATCAACTTATTGTAAATGGGAACATCTTTTATTGCCTGGAGAAGGGGGATCTTTACACATAGATTTTTCAATTCTCCCAGAAGTTCAGTCTCTTCTGGGGTAGGCTAGAGTGGTTGGGATAATCTCTCAGGAAAGGGTGGATTTACTTTAAGGTTGCTTTCCTCTCTTTCTTCCTCAACCTCCCTAGGTGGAGGGGGAGGTTGGTTATCTGGGAGAACTCTTCCCAATCTCAAGTTAATCTCCTAGATTTCCACAGCATAAGTTTGATATGATGTCTCTCCACTACATATTTGTTGAGCCTACCTATTGTTCAGGTTCAGATTTTGCTGGGTAGGCATATGGGGTTGCTTTGGTGGAGCAGAGTGTAAGAGCTGTGGTTGGGCAAGTGGTGGAGGCAATAGAGCTAGAGAATTGTTGTATTGGGGCCTTCACCCCTAGAGTGGTGTATTCCACTGAGGTTGTGGCAGAGCACAAGGTTGAAATGATTGGGTGGCTGGCTGGGAATGATATTGAGATGCATAGGACCAAGGGGGGGGGGGGGGTGTAGACCAGGAAGGATGAGCAAAGGGTCCCCAAAAAGGTATAGTTGTGGTTTGGTTGGGGTTGTAATATGCATGGGATGACCCTTTCATGCTATGTTGGTATGGTCTAGGCCTAGGAGGTCTCCTTTGGTTAATGTAGAAAAGCTACTCAATGACCCCTTCAACTCCTTGATATACATATTTGAGTTCGGGTAAATATGGGCACTTGTTTGTGGAGTGGCTTTCCTCACAGATCGAGCAAATTTCAATAGATTTCAACGGAAACTCAATCCTAGGATGCCTCTCGGTGCATCTAGGACAGAAGATGGCCAAGGCTCTCTCTGCTTCCTCCCACTTCCTTTTAATGTTCATGGTGTCTAGTTGCTAGGAAAGGGTTTGCAACATCTCACTTTTGAAATCTTCTAGCATGTTTCCAATTTCACCCTCGATGGATGAGTTGGAAGATGATGTATTGGCCATAGGTTGAATAACCCTACCCTTTTTCCTAGCTTCCCTAGAATGGTTTCTAAAGACAGTCTTGATATCCTCATAGGGTAATTGGTAGATATCTCCTCTTGCTAACAAATGTAAGGTATCCAGAAGATCTTCTCTTACTCCCCTAAGCAGGACCAACTTTAGTGACTCAGGGTCAAGTATGCGCTTGGCCCTTTTGTAACTGAGCTAAAATCTTTCTTCATAGTCTTCTAAGAGTTCATCATGGCCTACGGTCATCCTAAAAATTTCTTCTTTAGAATCCTTTGACTGACAATAGTCCTGGTATTTTTTGTTAAAGGACTGATGCATCTAAGCCCAATTTGTGATGTTATCTCCAGGTAAGCCCATGAAACAGCACAATGCTACATACTTGAGGGTAGATGGAAATAGTTTCAACATTTTCTCATCATCTGTATAGTCATAGGTTCGACATATAATAGAAAACACAAATAGGAAAGTGGCGGTGTCCTCTCTGACCAGGCCATGGAAATGAGGTAGGGAAGAGGGGCTTATATTTTTCATCTTAGTGTCCCCATTGGTTTCCCTGATGGGGAAGGAACCCTCAACTCTCTCTCTATCCCCTCTGTCATTACGGTTCTCAACCATTCGTTTAGTAGGAATGGGTTCCTCTTCTTCTTCTTCCCCTGTACGTTCTTCAAATATGTCATGTTTCTCACCTAAGGGTTCCTCCAGTTCACAGCCATCGAGGAAGAGAGAAGGTTGGCTGCTGGATGCAGTGGGGGTATTTGGGAAAAAATTCCCTAAGTTGTCCCTATTCCTACGAGGCATGAAAGAAAATATTTTTGGGTTAGTTGTGTAATATTTATTTTTAACTTGGAAAGTACTTGCAGAAATGAAATTTTTGATTAAATGAAAATTACTGACATAATGAAAAAGGTACTTGATGAATTGAAATTGTACTCGTTGAATGGAAAGGAAAGTAGATAATGAAAATTGAAAGAAAGGAAACAACTATATTACTTTTTCAAAAATGAACTAATGGCAGAATATTGAAGACAAGAAATAGAAGAAAATAAAGCAGTAATCAAATTCTACTCAGACACCTCCTCGGCAATGGTTCCAAAAAGTGATGAGCGCCAGTATTGCAGCAAGGATGCTACAACTCTTGGGCTACCATATTTACTTATCAACCTAGGGTTCATACAAACTTGGAGGTGACAATGCTGTATGGACAAGTAAAAGTGATGGTTCTTCCTGTTGTCACTGTTCAATTGGCGAGAGACCACTGGGGTTCCAAGCCAGATTTCTATATAGTCAAAAGAAGCTTGATTCTTTTATGGAAGAAGGGAAAATCTACTCTAAGAGAGTTACTCTACCGCAGTAATGGAAAAGGCCAACATGTAATGCTAAACAACACCATACCCTAATTATCATTTAAGAAGCTATGCTAAGCAGAATTGCTAAATAAACACTAAACAAATTCTACTATCTAAGTTGCAGAAGTAAAAAGAATCAAACAATACTAATATGCAAGCAAAGAAACTAAACTAAATATGTTTTCAATTTTTTGGATTTTTAGGCAAAATCAAGTATGAAAACTAATTGTTCTTGTGGATGTGACAGGTGGATGGAAGGAATTTGAGGATGGCTAGAAGGTTTATGGAGTGGTTGGATGGTGTGGAGGGGTCCTGGAGGTTTTTTGTGATTTCCTAAAGGTTTTCCATCAATTCGGCCTCAAAATAGGCTGTTTCAGGAAAACCTACAGGATGTACTAGAAACCTACAAGATGATCCTGTAGGAATTATAGGAAGCCTACAAGATACAATCGAGAGCTAATTGTGAGGTGTTGGAGGTGTTTGGAATCATGGGAAAGATGTGCAATGGGTTGATTGGAGTGTTACAAGGTCTAGGAGCACTCAGGAGTCAATATCCAAGATAAGGGATGGCTAGATTCACTCAATGTATCTAGGGGAATTTTAATGAAAAATGATGAAAAACCAGTGAGGGTGATGGTGAAACAAGGGATTGATAAGGTGGATGAAGTCTTGGTCTCCTCCTAAAGTACTTGCTCTTCTTAAAACATGTGTGTCTTCCGAGAATTATGCAACAAGATACATTTTCATAAACTACAAAAGCATGAATCATTTGCCTATATTATGCATGAAGAAAGTTGTTGAAGGGAATCAAAGCATGAGTGATATCTTATTGCAGAAAATGAGATGGAAAAAAAGATGACAATGGAATTTTCCTTGTAAGATGAACCAAATACTGCATCAAAGACAACAAACTCCAAAGCTCATACAAGAACTAGAAATCAGTGTTTTTGGGGCTACTAAAGGGTCCCTTACTCAAGCCATGGTCCCAGAGGGAGGAAGTGAGGCTGATACACCTGCTGAAAACCTTGTGGTGATCCTTTTTCTCCTTTCTAAACTGCTACTTGAAAGAAGGCACAAATGGAAGCAAACTATCACACAACCAATCTGATCTACACTACTTGTAATGGAAATGCATATACTAAGCAAACTAACAACTAAGCTGTGAATCTACACTAAGCATACATGTACAATAAAGAGGAGCCTTGGATGCTAGAGTTGGGCCCTAACCCAAGAGCTTCATCCCTCTGAGTTAACTCAGTGTTGGCTAAAAAAAACTCATTCTTATTACCAAAACAACATATAACACCAAAAATTGTCACAAGTCTTGCAGCTCAAAAAATAGAGTAAAGTTCTACAATCAAAAATCCGAAAAAATACTAAGGTCCTAGTTCTCTCTACTTATACATCTGAAGTCTCCAATGACTTCCTTAAAATTAGGGAGGTTGGGCTCCCAAACTCGAGATAAACTGGTGCTTTGTCTTTCACTTGCTCGACTGTCTTCTAGTCCTCATGATTTGGCTGTTTGCACTTCAACCTGAAGGAGGAATATTCAAATGGAGGGGTAGTAAATGAGCAGGATTTACCTCCTATAATCCCTCTCCCTTGTCCCATTCAAGTTTTTACCTTAGTCTTTGCCAAAATTCCTTGCTTTTCTCATTTAATCCTACATTAAATGCACATTAGACCACAAAGCAAAATATCCAAGTCTAACTCATCTCATAAACAAAATATAATCAAAAGTATGCAATAAGATATGAGAGTAGTTGGTTTGACTAAGCTGGGAGGTGAATTAAGGCCCATATAATTACCTAATGATGAGGCTCATTAAGTATCTTGGTGGAAATATGTTTGGATCCATATGAACATGGTGATAATATTTAACAAAATCCTCATGTCTATTCATCAATTTCACGTGTGATTAGTCAGGACCCAACCTGCACACTTGTACCTAGGATATAAGATTATGTAATCCTTTCTTGGATAACTTCATTTTCGACATTAAAGGAAACATTTATAACTTGAGCGACGAACAGGGTGCATGGATGGCTTTCACAGATCTACTAGAATGAACAAAATACCACCCTCCCGATACTTCTCGAACTCCCCACACAGAAGGAGACACCACCAGTCCTGAATGAACCTCCATTCCCCATAGTGCTGATTACAAGCAATACAGAAAAAACAACCACCTACCATGAGCCAGAAATATGCACCTCACCTAAAGTGCCCACCTGTGAGCTGCATTAACTAGAGCTTGATATTTTCACTCCAATGGCTCCACCCAGCAACAAAGAAGCCTATAAATGGACTGAAGAGGACCACTACTACTCATTTGTTCCAGAAAAAACTAGTTCCCACTTGACCCAGACTGAAACTGCACAAGATGAAATAGGGGCTCTTAGAGGGGCCGCAGAAGCCCTTTTTCCTAATTTTATCCCATGTAAGGATCTTTCCATGCTCGATGAGACAAAGAAAAGATGAAATATTGGTCCACAACTTTGAGTACTAGATTTTTTTCCATAATGGGTCAGGAACCTGGTTAGATGAGGTAGAAAGTGTCGAATAATATTCTTTAAGAGAGAACATACCTTTTGAAAGGTGCCCCAACTAAAGCTTATCTAGTTTTCCTTTGTTCAAAATAGGACATTTATGCAGAATCAGGGTGAGGTCTTCCAAATATAGGGGTGAGTTCCACAATGGCCAATGATTTAGAGGCATCCAAAATCCTCACTTCCTCAATGCATTGGAGTCTTACCAGAACTATCTAACTTTCTTCACACATAGATGGGTGGTAAAGGTTCAAATATCGCATATAATTTCCTCTATATTAAGTTTGGGGTGCTACGTCAAGGCCTCCTCCCAAAATCTAGGTTTACTGTCATTTCTGATCTCCCAAAAACCATGGTCCTCATTCAGTGCCTGATTGTCTTTATCCTTATTCCAGATGGAGGATCCACTTGGCTGGAATAAGGGCTGTAATGGTCACGCAAGTTCTAATGCGATGAGACCTAGTGACCATCCCATTGACTTGAAGGTGATGGTGGAGATCCATCAGAGGGGAAGACCGTGGTTAGCCTATGCGCTGATTTAGGTGTGACATTGAAGGCTCAACTGTCAGATCCAGGATCATATGGCTAATTCTATGTAAATCGAATGACGGTTAAGCTCATCGGACTTTTGGTGACACATTAAAGTTGCAACATGACTGAATGTGATAGGAATGTCAGAACCGTCGATCTTCTGCTTGGAGAGATTTGTCATTCATTTTTACACATTCATTAACATTCCCCCAAATTTATTTTAATTCAATATATATAGCTAATTGATTTTAGTTATGTGATAAAATTTAGAAGGATGGGGGATTTTCAAGCACCCAGAAGGCTAACTACACTATAATCCTTCTTGTAACTAACCAACCTTTAGTTGGATCAACGTCTGAGGGGATGCTTGCACAAGGAGAAATGTACACCAATGGATTGGTCAAACACTCATGAGATGGAGGTGGTTCATCAACTTATTTATGGCAGTAAGCACCATAGTGATTTGCTTACCCTTTGAGCTTCAAAACATAGGTCTTCACCCAAATTTAAGGAATAGGTATGTTGCTCAGTTTTTCTAAGTTTTAAGGGATCAAATCAACTATGAAGGTGGTTCATTAGCCAACTAGATAAATCTTGGTGGTAAAATTTCCAATCCTTTAAACAACACATTGGCAACATAGGCTCACACAAGGATTTCAATGGCCTCAATCACATTCAAGTTAGTTAGCACATAAACACATAGGGTACTAGCTCAAGGTCATGGAGCCTCATAATTTCAGAAGGGGGGAAAGAATCCAGTTCCACTGAAATATTTGATTAGTGAACTACTAAGCTACTACCTTCTTGTTAAGCAAACAAACCACTAAAGAATTCATTTCTAATGTGTGTATATGTAAAATTTCTCCTCTGTCTCTTGGCACAACCAAGAGAGCACTGCCTTAGCTCTTCAATGCCTTCTCCTCCAGGGTTGTCTCCTTGATCGGTGAGAGATAACATTGACAATGGGCACTTCTTACCCTCAACCACCTTACTCCAATCTCATCAAGAATGTTAGTGAAATTTTCCAACTTCATTCAACCCCAATTGCATCACATTAAATCTATCACACCATGGGTTATTTTGGCTGCAAGAAACTTCTACATTTAATTCGGCTAGGTACGGGTCATGTCTAGGTGAGAAAGTAAGTGGATTTAGGTATTAAATTTGGTTGGGTGTGGCTGTCAAAATACACAAGTAGGTAAGCTTCGCTTAAACCAAACATCTGTAAGTTTGTCCCTTCCTTAGTTGCGTTAATTAATTTATTTTAAATGATAATTTTCATATGTTTAATTAGAGTTCCATTCATTCATGGTTCTCCACAATGGTGTTACAATCAAAATTATCATTACAAGGGTAAGGTTAGAACATGGGGATTTCACAAGCCCCCCACTCCACAATTATGTAGTGCACACAACCTAGTATTCACACAAATATGGTAAATTTGTTCCTTGTTGCAATAGGGAAAATAGTCATTAGGAGGAATTATATTCCCTCAAGGCCTTAATGTCTTTAGGAGTGCCCATAAATTTGGGGTTAATGTTCTTACTAGTACCTTTTAGTCTTGATGTTCCCTACAACTAGGGGTGTTTTGGTTTTGGGGAGTTATACTCTTAAATATGGATATGTTACCATTGGTAGTGATTCCTTTTGGAGATCCTTTGTCCATAAGAAAAACCCACCTAGGGGAAATAATCCATTTTCTATTATTTTTTCACAAGACCCTATAACCATAGTAGTAATAATCTATTTGGTATTGATTTAAACTCTAAAATTTGATATATGGGAAGATGATAAAGTCCATGTGATGGTCATCATTTTTCCTAGATCCATTTGATCAAAATTAGTTGCAATTTTTAGGGTTTCTTGATATATTGGATTTGGATAAGCTAATCAATCATCACATATGATATAACCCCAATTGGTCACCCATGCCTATTAAATTTCCTTTGAATATCCCAAATTTTGATGGAAATCCAGTAGCTAATCACATGACACATATCACCACTGATCATTTGTGGTGTTCATGTATCTCTTTTGTGGATGTAGGTTAGTTTAGCTTTTATGAATTTTTTAATTTTAGTAGTGTGAAATGTATCATGAAATTTTATGTTTATTATAAATTAATGTCTATCCCACTTTACCAATCATTTAATTTATATGAATGAATTAGTTATAAAATATATTATAATATTATTAAAAAACATGAAAAACAATGGGTAGAAATATACAATTTGTAATTTGTAATCATATGGGGTATCTAGCATAGACAAAATGATCTAGGTAGGTATCTTCATTGCAAAACTTTTCAAGTGCTAGCAAATAGATTGGCCACTTACTAATCAATAAGTTTCACCCGATGAGACTTGCTATACGCAATGGTGAGACTTGCTATAGGAAATTATGGAGAGATTATGGCCTCGAGAGTTTTTTCAAAGGTAGCTTCTAACAAATATTTCCAAAGTGTTTAGGTATTTGATGACTCCATTTTGGTTGTTAAATGGATGAACAATCAACAGAATGTCAGTCATTCTACGATGGAAATGTTTCAAATATATAATTATCAGTGATTTAACCATAGTCAGCTATAAAAACCATTAAATCACAACAAATCTCAAAAAATCATATATAATACCACTTTAAATCAATATTCTCCCACACCAAAACTTATATGCACAGCGGATGGTGGTGGCCTGTGTCAGATTGAATTCCATCTCTACATTATTCGAGGGTTCTGTAAATTCTACACTGAGATTTGAATTAGGTCAAATCAACATAATGGATGAGAGGGTCATAGAAGCCGATATCAACACGCAAAGGTACAAAGACACAGTAAGTAATAGAGAATTAGTTCTCAATATTCTGAGGTGTGTGCAGTGGAAGCTGAGGTAAATGTAGGTGTTATTTCTGATTCCATGACAACCCAAACGACATCATATCTCGACAAGAAGTTATCATACTGATCCATATCTTGTGAACCATGGTGTTTATCACAATGGCATTTGGAACCATGGAAATTTTTCCCACAACTAATGTCCTAAGTCTTCCTAGTCTATTAGACTAAGGATTACGGCGTTAGTGCTAGAGGAGTATCAGAATTTATGTGCGGAAGGAGGGCCTCATTTGACCCATTGCAAAGGAGGGTTTGTCAAGAAAATGGAGAGACCAACACCAATGTTTGAGAGCCGCTTAGTGTTTGAGAGCCACGAGACGAGAGTTTGAGAGCCACAAGACAAGGGTTTCTCTGATGAGCATTAAGGACATGAGGCCCAATGGTTATACCCCTTACGAGCATTTAGGGCAGCAAAGCACATAATCCTTTATTGGTGGGTGGCAAGAGATAGATATTAAGACCCTAATTCATAGGAAAAGTGGGAGACAGGGGTGACGGATAAGTGGGAAACAACAGGAAACAGTGGGCTAGGCCAGCGGAAAATGGAAATAGGTTGGCTTAAAATGGAAACAAGTTGGCTAAAACCACTGAAGTTTTTTTTGTGTAGAGGCAGAAAATCATTTTGGCGCCAAATTGTTTTAATTTTTATATGTTGGGCCTTTCATTGTGATTTTTCAAAGGAACTGGAAGTTGAGCTAGAAGTTTCAAGGAACATAACAAAGGGTTTATTTTCCACATGTATTTTCCTTTCAATTTGATGTATTTTCCTTGCATAGTTGTGGGCATTGGTATTATTTTCCTTGCATAGATGTAGGAATTGGTATAGCTGTAGGCATTGGTATTATTTTCCTTGCATAGTTGTAGGCTTTCTTAATATTATTAGGAAAACTATATATTGGTGTCTTAATGATTGTTTTTGCAATTTCTTGCCTATCTTGTAGAAACTATATTTGACCATTCCTAGTCACAATTTTTCTTGGATATTTTTCTCATTTTTTTTTACCCTCTAAAGATTGATATTGAAAATACCAATCGGAGTTCATAACCAACTCACTCTACCTCGGCATTTGATGTACCAGTTGTTATGCAATATTTTAACACATGTTTTTTGAGTTTTGGATGAGTAGTATCATTAAGCTGGAATGAAATTTGTACCATTACTGAAAGATATTCATATTCATCAACCATAATAATTCCTTGGACTCTGATTAGTAGTTTCCATGCATGATTAATATGCTCATTTGTTAAGCTAACAACATAGTCTGGATATATAATACCATACGAACAACTAGAAGCTGAATTTCCCATTATTGTACCTATTCTTGCATGTTCATATTCCTTATGATGGATATCAAATAGTTCAACCATGCAATGAGTATTAATTCCTCTTCAGAAAAGGGGTTCCAAACTTATTCTTATACCACCAAAATGGAGATAGGATTACCTTTTCTTCTTGGACATATTTTTTAAATTTTTGTATATATTGATGAGGGAAAAATATTAAGTGCAACTATTTGAGTAGCAGGTCCAAACACATTGATTTTTACTTTGACTTGTTTTAAGAGAACTTTATTCCTTAAGAGCTTAATACGATTATTCTTATATACATTATTACATGATAGTTCAGGATGATTCTTTAAAATGTAAACATTGCATTTCTTTTCAAATGTTGATTTCACAGTTTAATATAAACTGATGATAATTTATTTAAATAATTTATATACAAAATGATGCTTGTTTGTTAGGAACACTACTTGTTTTTTGAGCACCATATATGCAACCTCGTTGGTTTCACTAGTGTGAATATATAATGGGTTGGGTTGGTTTGGGTGGGGTGGGGTGGGGTGACTTTCATAATAAACATAAATCCTTCTTCTAAATCATCTCATAATTTACAATAGCAATAATATGTAGTGATCCATATGTTTTCACAGTGGCAACTACCCTTCTCGATGGATGCTACATCCATGGCTGCCCAACAATGATGTTAATTAAAGTCAAGAAGCTATGGGGAGTGGGTTATAAATCAAATATTTATGTCGAGAGTTTTGACCCCTCTCAACACTTGATAGATCCTAAATTAATATGGAACTATGCTAATTATAAAATTTTCATGATAGCATAACAAAATATTTTAGCAAAAAAACATAAAATGTATTATCAACATACATTATTATGAATGCACTGTAATAGACTCATCTCCACATCTAATACAACTATCTCTAGCTATGTATACATTCTTTGCAAATAAATCTAACACCTCATGTTTAGATCCTTACATATTTTCATCCTAGCCTATTAATTCTACTTGAAATCAGAGGTGCCTTGAAGAAGTATCTGTAGGGGACTCTGATTTTGATATTGAGATCTTATGTAGAATAGTGTTATAAACACCTAAATGCTACTCATTAAGATAATATTATATACATAGATTATCCTCCTCAGTATCTAGCATAATAAATTTATTTAATTCTACATATAGTGGTACTCGTGATATGTATATGTGTTACTCTATCTTCAGGGACATTAGTATGCCCTATTCTTTGTAAAGCTAGGGAGAATCTAGCCCTTGCCATCAAAGGCATTTTCGAGATCATTATTAAAAGGCAGAGTCAATCATGTACTTGGGCTACTCAAGAAGACAACTATGCACACCAAAAATCCCACAATGATGACTCTAGCTAAAGCAACTCTAGTACTCCCAATCTTCATTTTTCTCAGTGAGCTAGGCATGATTACTTCTCTTTTAAATATGGATCTCAGTTGTGTAACATTTTCAATCCATAATTGCAGAGTGTCAACCAACCAGACTTTCATTTAATTTTATGCAATCTCTCACTTTAATCCAACTTCTGAATGTTGTTATATAAATCCTAAACAAAAGCACAAGGAGAGTTTGCCTTGATACTGTTGCTCATGCAGAATTCTCCATCATATGATTTAGAGTCTGGGGAAGACAATGGTGTCAATCACTATCACACGACGTCTCAACCCTCAATTCACAATAGTGTTGATCACACCACGTCTTAAAGGATATATCATAAATGTCGAGGGATAGGTGTTACTCTATCTTCAGGGCCTTTAGTATGCCCTCATTTTTTGTAAACCTGGGGAGCATCTAGCCCTTGCCATCAAAGGCATATTCAAGAGCATGATTAAAAGGCAGAGTCAATCATGTACCTGGGCTACTCAAGAAGACATCTAGCACCACCAAAAAGCCCACAAGGATGACTCTTTTAAATATGGATCTCAATTGTGTAATATTTTCAATCCATAATTGTAGAGAGTCAACCAACCAGACTTTCATTTAATTTTCTGCAATCTCTCACTTTAATCCAACTTTTGAATGTTGTTATATAAATCCTAAACAAAAGCACAGGGAGAGTTTTCCCTGATACTATTGCTCATGCAGAATTCTCCATCATATGATTTAGAGTCCTGGGAAGAGAATGGTGTCAATCACTGTCACACCACGTCTCAACCCTCAATTGGCAACAATGTTGATCACACCACATCTCAAAGGATATATCATAAATGCTGAGGGATAGGTGTTACTCTGTCTTCATGGCCTTTATTATGCCCTCTTCTTTTGTAAAGCAAGGGAGCATCTAGCCCTTGCCATCAAAGGCATATTCAAGAGCATCATTAAAAGGAAAAGTCAATCATGTACCTGGGTTTTCAAGAAGATAGCTAGCACCACCAAAAATCCCACAAGGATGACTCCAACTAAAGCAACTCTAGTCATCACAATCTTCATTTCGTTGAGTGACATGGGCATGACTAATTCTCTTTTAAATATGGATCTCCGTTGTGTAATATTTTCAATCCATAATTGCAGAGAGTCAACCAACTAGATATATTAGTTTGTATTATTCTAGGAGACATCTTAATACACGTGCATGTTTTGTTTAGAGTGAAATGGTTGATTTGCTAGGTCTCCCCCACTCAACTCCAGACGATGCTCTTTGTTCATTGTTCACTGAGACCAAAAACCTCCTATAGAGCATTAACGATGGTTGTTTCCACTTTCACTTCCAAATTTTCTACCTTGTATTCCAACGTCTCCATTTTGGTGATTATCAAATCCACTATTGCATGCATGCATTCCACATCTTTTTTTAGATCACCAAGTTGATTTGAAATCAAAATAAAGTGGGAACGAATCTCGCTGACTATCTTCTCTCCTGTATTAGATATCAACTTTGAGACTTCCTTTTTCATCATGTTAAGTTTCTCATCTAGGGATTTATCAATACAATTCCCAGAAGTTGAGGCCATACTGTCTGCTCTTCACTTTCTAATAATAATCAACTGCACTTCTAAATTTTGTATCCAACCCTTTATATCTTTGTCTGGACTCGAGACAACTGCAGAGGATCTCTACTCACATTCAATGCTTACATCATGTCCTCGCTCATAATGAATTTGAAGATCCATTGCTAAAATAAACAATTTGAGAGCACACATGAACAAAGGTGACCAATCCAACTTTGAAACAATACTATTAGGTCCGACCCTGATATAGGAAGTTAATATTTTATGATTTTTTTCTCCACTTGTCTTGATACCTCTCCTTACTTCTCATGTGTTTCCATCTATTTCCTTGATTAGTGGGCTTCTTCATCCAAAATTGACGATCCTCGAGACTCTATTTCTTTAAATTAATTTTTTTTTTTATGTGGATTGTCATAACTTAATTTCTTCTTAATGAGGTTCATTGGGACTATCCTCCCTTGAAGGGGTGAAATCATGGGATATGGCATACATATAGATTATTTTGGTCTTCCATAATCATTCCTTGTGCCAAGTTAACTCCAATATTGGCCTGTTCATCTTCTAATCGATTGGTATCCCTTTTAATATGGCAGAGATCAAAACTCTCAAACTTATCTAAAAGGAGCTTTATTCAGTGGTATATTGGAGGAAAATCATTCCCCCTGCAATCCTTCATGTTATAACATTTTTGTATAGTAATTAATGAGTCTTCAAATACACTTATGTGATAGATACCATTTGCAAGTGCAATTTTTATCCCTTTCCAAAGGCCTAAGACTTATGCCTAACCCACATGCAATTTTTTCTCAATCTCTCAAGGCGAACAGTAGCCCCTCGCTCCTACCTCCCCTACCTTTGTGATCTTTTCACTCATTAAAAACAAATCAAATTAAACAATTTTTTTTACCCTTCATAAATTTGATAAATCATATGATAAACCAGATTTTATGTTACCCAATATAAATCATCAAAATTATCATTATTATCATATTTTACTTTCACTTCAAATATTCACAATTCATTTTATAAATATAACAATATTTCTTCTTAAAATTCACATTTCATTTAATAAAGAAATATTAATTACTATATTAATAGTTAATTTAATTAAAAATTTATTTAATTTTTAAAATAATATATATTTAGAATTTTATTTTGTTATATATAAGCGTAGTTTAAAAAGTCCACAAATTAGCCCAGAAAATAATGGAAATTATGGCAAGATTATGACAAAATCTAGTAGAAAGTTTTGAAAATTTTGGTTACACTTGTCAAATTTCAGGATTTTGGGTGCCCCAAGAGTTCTTGATGGTGTTGAATCCATTTCCACCATCAAAAAACAATTCAAACACTCCAACATTCTAATGTTTTGAAAAAAATCCACATTCTGACAAGAAATCTTCCATCCAGGAAAATTTGTGACATCAGTCAACAACGCCTATATATAAGTATTTTGTTATATATGAGGAACCCATGAATTTCAATCCAAAATCTTAAAAGAATCTTGCATCATTCTTTATGTTGGTAAGTGAGGCAATTATATTATATTTCAGCTATACAAAAAAAATACATATTATTTTCCATTGGTTTCGTCATCTAAATGAAAGATAATACATATTATTATTTATTAGTTGTTTATCTAAATAAAAAAAATACATTACTGTTTCTTGGCATACCACATGGAACACATACCAATAGCATAAGCTCATTGTCTTTGTCCTTGTAATCAAAATTTTAAGTGCGCCATAATAAAAGAAAACCACAAGTCTGAGATTCTATAAATTTGCATGGAATTTACATTGCATAGCCTATATCTATGATCATACTCTGTTTGCATGACTTAGCCTATATTTGTGATCATACTCATTAGGAGATTTACTAATGATTATAAGAAGAACAAAAACTGAATTCTTAACATGTTAGCTTGAGGGTGAGTCTATTTGTGTTGCCACTCTATTCTCTTCTTTCTATTCAAAACTAGGGAATTTCAAATTGATTATCCTCTTTATGATTTAGGAGATCCAACGTTTTCAGTTGGAGTCAAAGATCATCAATGCATACTAGAATTTTGGATTTACACTCACTCCTTTGCACCGACACTTTTCCCATGATGGCTTTCATGTGCTAATAAAGGTTAACTATTTGAATATACTTGTATTAAGAATCGAATTCACCCACAATTTCTTCATCCTGAACAAATTGTCTTTCTACTCTTGCTTTAGTTTCTACAACTTTGATTTTCATTTCTTTCTTCTTAAGATGTCTCCCAGAATAATGTATTAGCCATATATTAGTTTGTATTATTATAGATATCAGTTTATATAGTATGGAAATATGATAAAGAAATTGTACTTTTAAATAAGAATGTATTTATATATATAAGTTTTTGAGAAATATTATAGAGATATTAGTAAATTTAGTAAGACTACATCATGTGAATTTAGCAGCTTGTAAAACTTGAATTGGTCTACATTCACTACATGCATTTTAATCACAGAACTGCCTCATTGAAATTATTATTACATACATAAAAGTTTAAACCAACATATTTTAAAATAATTTTATGGTTTCACACATTGTCATATATTTCAACTTTTATTTATGTAATGATCCTAACTAGTGTTCACAAAATTTTCTTCGCATATTTTTATTACATTATTCTATACAAAATGGAAGACTAGGTATTTATGTTGATTTTGGTATTTGTAGTATTTATGTTGTTGATTTAGTTAGAGATTGGATTTATTTTTAGAAATAACTCTAGAAGGATACTTCAAAAGTTTGTGTGTGACTAGTTAGATGCTTGTTGGAACACTCTAATAAGCTTGCCTAAAAATGTTGGACAGATATTCAATGCTCACTCAACGCATTGGTAGAGTTTTGTTTATGGTTTTGAACCTAGATCTCAATTTTCTTCATATCTAATTCCTACAGAAGCACTAAACACTACCTTGAAACAACAAAAAAACAAAAGTACAAACAATCAAGTGATCAAAGAGCCAAAAAATACATTGAAAAACTACATATTCATAGATTCACTCCTTAGGTTTATTCGTTGGTCACGTTCTCTTGAAAACGAAGTAATACTCAAGTTAAACATTGTAGTTTTATTGTTTAAAAAACATGGTGCATTCAGGGAAATATCACATCGTCATCTGAATATTTAGATGAACGAGCAACAAGACCTACTCTAGGTACAGATGAATATGTCAACGAAATGATATATTGCAGTCGCAAAATGTGCCAAAATAGGAAGCTAAAGAAGATAAGGCTTGTTGGTATCCATAGATTGGACCATGGAGTTTATATAGAAGAGGTACATTATAATTAACAAATTGTTATTCTTATAATAAATAAATACACACATTATTATTGATCATTTCATTTGACTTTTTTATTTATGAAAAGCCACTTCTGGTTCCCAATATTCCTAAAGAACCAACAGATGATATTGATAATAGTGACTCTCAAGATGAAGGACAAGACACATTTATGGATGAAGCCACTTCACAGATAAATGAGGCTGGTGTCAATGAATTTATCCAAGACTTCTACACATCTTTTGAAGAAGGTGTTGACTCACCCCTAGCTCATTTTTCTAGGACACCTCTTTATGCAAATGTTGAATCTTCTATATTGGCGAGACTTATGTTGTTGTTGAACTTGAAGGTTACACATCGATTGAAAAACACATGCTTTATTGATATATTAAGGTTGGATTGATATTCCTATAAATTAATACTCTAGATGTCTTAAAAGTTTTGAATATTGTGTATACTTGTAAAAATCATTTGTTGCACCACGCAGACTTTTGGCAAACAAAATACTTCCAAAGGACAATAAGTTGCCTCATTCTCATAGAGAAGTATCTTCAATAATCAAAGACATTGGAATGGAGTACAAGACATATGATGCATGGCCAAATGACCATATATTGTACTATGGAAATAATGCAAATTTACAACAATGTGAAATGTGTCATACAAATAGGTATCATCAAGGTCAAGTATCCAAGAAGGTTCCTTATAAAGTATAATGACAAGTTCCACTAAAGTCAAGGTTTGAGAGAATGTTAAAATGCAAGGAGTTGGCAAACTATATGGATCATCATGCACAAGGGAGGAGCCAAGATGGTATCATGCGTATGGTTGCGGATAGTAAATATTGGAAAGAGATTGAGGTAAAATGGCCACATTTAAGAAATGAGCCAAGGAATGCAAGAATTTCTCTAGCAATGGATGGCGTAAATCCTTTAGGAGATCTTAGAACAACATATTCTGTTTGGCCAATGTTAATTATAAACAACAATCTTCCCCCTTGGATGGAAATGAAAAAGGAACATGCAATGTTAACTCTTATCATACCATGTACTAGAACATGTGAATGTAATGCTTTCTTGAATATTATATAAAAATATTTCAATTCAATTAATCCTAATAAAGAACTCTTTGTTCACTTAGGGAAATATCACTTAAAGGATATGGATGTATACATGGAGCCCCTCATTGATGAGCTTCATGAATTATGGGATGGTGTAAATATGTTTGATGTATCAAGACCCATCAATGATAGAAACTTCCTATTTCATGCGATTCTTATCTGGACAATTCATGATTCCCCCGGGGCTATCTATTTTTTGTGGTAATATAATATAAATTATATTTATAATTATTGTGTTCATTTTAGCATTTACTAAATATGGTTTCCAATCTTATTTTAGGAATAAAAACAAAGGGGAAACATGATTGTCAATCATGTGGGCCAAAATTGTTGCATATGCAGTCAAGGGATCTCAATAAAACTATCTATGATGAGTATCAAAAATTCTTACCACAAAATCATCGCTATGGAGTGCATGATAAACATAAGTTCAATGGAAAGGAAGTGGAAATGTGGAAGCCACTAAAGATGAACCTTGCTAGCTGGAAAGCGATGCATGACAAAAAAGAAGGGGCAAGTTTTCCCTTAAGAATGAAAAGACTCTCTATTTTCTACAAATTAGAATATTATGAGAGCTTGCTAATAGCCCACCTATTTGATACTATGCACATTGGGAAAAATGTGGCAGAGTGCTTGTGGAAACATCTAAATGGAAATAAAATTGAAGAAAAATAAAGTTAAGAAAGGACCTTCGAGTTGCCAATATCATGCTGAACATGTGGTTGCATGAAGACAACTCATATGTTCATGCTCCATGGACATTTACATCAAATGAGAAAGAAAACATCATTTCTACTATGAAAAGCATAAGATTTCCTTCTGGCTTTGGTGCGACATTAAAAAAATTATTCAGAAGATATGGATCAGATTTCTCAGGCCTAAAAACACATGATTAGCACAATTGGATAAAGGTAATGTTGTCACATGTTATATTTGTTGGAAACTTAATTAGAAATTGTATATCCTAGTGATAAAATTAGTTCATGCATATTTGAACATGGTTATTTGTTAATAGTCATGCTAGTATAGTGATAAAATCAGTGCATGCATATTTGAACATGGTTATTTGTTAATGGTCATGCAGTATGTGTTGCCTGCAACAATAACACGTACTTTTGACCACAATGTCAATTTGACTATTTACAAATTATGTAAATATCTGAGGTTTTTTTCAATCCATCATGCATACTCTTCCATTACTCTTATCATTTGAAGTGCATTGTTGGTTATGCCTTCAAATGAGTTTCTACTTTTAGTTTACAAGAAATAACAAGTCTTTATTGTAATAATTGTAGGTGGGTCTCATCTAAAGAGATATATCAGGATGACTTGAAGTATTGGAAGAGGAATGTTTCAATTTTGATGTGTGATATTAAAATGTGCTTCTCCAAGCTTCTTTAATTCTCAAGAGCACTACCTTGTACACCTAGTAGAAGAGATTTAACAATGTGGTCCTATTTATATTCAAACAATGTAGCTCGTGGAGAGATATATGAAGGTCTTAAAACAATTTGTGAGGCAAAAGGCTCAACCATAAGGGTCCATAGTTGAGGGGTACATGGTTTTCCAGGCCATGGTTCATTTGAGTGAGCACTTACCTCAATTTCATCTTGAAGCTGCACGATTATGGAATTATAACCAATCTCAATCATTTGAAGGAGAAAAAATAGAGGGTGAAGGGACTTCAAATAGGATAAAAGGTATATAAAAAAATTAGGAGTTATTTTTATCTTAAGTTTTATATTACATGGATTTAAATAATTATTAATTCATTGAACAAATACATTTTTCATTGTAGATGCTAAGGAGTGGGAGGAATTACATTTGTATGTTGCATACAATTATGACTTTATGTTGGAATGGATGGAGAAGTACACTGAAAAAAATAAAAATTAGAAGATGAAAATGCATGGGACGATATATATAATAGACATGGTGAAAACACTAATTGAAGATTCCCTGCAACTCATAAAAGAAAGTGGCTAGAGAGATGCTCATGGAACTGGCTAAAGACCAATATTGAACACAAGGCAACAAAAGGGAATGATAGAGTAACACAACAACAATTGAATTTCATTAAAGGATCTATAAATGGGGAGGTGATATATATTAATATATTACATATATTTAATAACATTTTTGTTAGATTTCATATCCTTGAATCTAATTAGTTGATATTTATATGAATTTAGGTAAGATATTACAAAGGGATGTGGAATTTTGGTCATCATTTTTGCATCAGAAAAGTTGGTGAAAAGAGAAAAATTTATGATTGTGGAGTTTTAGCATGATTTGAGGTGGAATGTCATTCACATGCAAATGATAGACAACCAATCACAAGAACACTTCGCTACTATGGAGTGTTGGAGGACATTATAAAGCATGATTTTATGTCTTTCAAGAAAGTTATTTTTCTTGTTGAATGGTACAAGCTTATTGAAGTGGGAGAAGAAAAAACTATCTTTCTCCATAATAATGGATTCCATATGATCAACACATCTAGGTTTGAAGCCACTTCTGAACCTTATGTGTTTCCAAGTCAATGTGACCAAAATTTTCTCATTCCAAATTTAGAACAACTTGGTTTATCATTTGTGATTGATTATGATCCAAGAGGATGAAGAGTAACATTTCTTCAAGATGTAGAGGACCATGATTTACTTGAAGATGTAGAAGTTCCCCCTGAAGACATAGATGGCCAAGATGGAGATGATGAAGAATTTATTATCAATGATGCATATGACCAAGACGAAGACTAGGACGAGTTTACTAAAGTGTCTGAAGGACATGAGCAACCACATGGGCATCAAATCCATGAAGATGATGAATTCATTGATTTTAATTTACTTGTAGTTGAAGCTGATGAAGGCTATGAAAATGATGGTATTAATTTATTTGTGGATTTAGGGTCTATTAATGATGGGGTATATATGCCATCAGATGAGGAGATTTCCTACGAGGATGACATTTTTTGATCACTATGTTTACTTTAATATAGTTTTAAGGATTCACTACAATATAATTTTTCTTTACAAGTTAAGCGTTGAGTTTTTAATTGTAATGAACATTAAGTAATTTGAATGTTTAATGTTTTACTTGTGCAGATGACATTTTTCGATCACTATATTTACTTTAATATAGTTTTAAGGATTCATTGCAGTATAATTTTTCTTTACAAGTTAAGTAATGAGTCTTTAATTGTAATGAACATCAAGTAGTTTGAATGTTTATGGTTATACTTGAAAGACATATATATTTGGTGTTACTGATTCTATTTTCTTATCGGTTTTTTATCAAGGTTTTCTTATTTTTATGTGATTATGTGTTTTTTTAAGAATGTGCCCATGGGTATTACTGATGCTACTATGGGGGATCCAATGATCTTAACTACTTTTATGAAAATGTTAACAAATGCACGAGGGCAAGACGCTGCTATGATGATGCATGATGTAAGCTTGAATATTGTCTTTTATAGGTTCAATTATCTTAAGTTCCTTATTATATTATGCTAATGTATGTTTTTGGAATGAAGGGAATCACTAAAGTCATTCCAACCCCTATAACACCTTATAATACATCTAAGGTAATGCTAGTGGTAAAACTTGATCAATATTTTTGTGCATTTAATTAACTTATTTCACTATATCTATTTATTAATATTTGTGTTTTTATTAAGCGTGCATTTTGTTGGCATGCAAGATTCATTTATGCCCCTCAATACACCTAATGTTGGCATGCAAGGACCATTAATGCACCCTTATACATCCAATGTTATGCAAAATGTAAGATTCAACCATCTATTTGCATGAGTTTGATTATGTTATTTGTTGAGAAATCTAGGGCATATATTTAATAAATTTTTTGCAAGATGACTCCATGATTTATGATGTTACCAAGAGCTACATCATGCCTTTCAATGGATCACCCCATCTGTTTTTTACTTCTTGTACCTGCAATACTATTTTACCAATTAACCCAGGCAATATATTATTCCAAAACATGTTGTCAAGTTACTTTTCTAGGTTTTTTATGTAATCAAGAGGTCATTTTAGGGTTTCTTAAATTCAAACCTTAGATCATACTCTTTTCCCTTTATGTCATTCTAGAGTTTATCCCATGCCCTAGAAATCAAATCATAGGGAACAAATACCTTAAGATTAAGGTTTCTAAATACTAGGGTTTTCTTAAAATATAAACCCATAAATTCAACCCTACTACATCTTATGATGGACCCTTTAAAAGAAAATTATTATACATACCTCATGGACACCTATCTGTAGTGCTTATTATTTTGGTTGCCATGATTCTTTGCAATGGTACTATACATTTCATTGATCATTTTCCATCTTCATGACCTTCTTTTAATGAGTCTTCCAAGATATTGTCATTCTATAATGGGACTTGCTTCTTCATGTGTTCCATCAAGTTATAGTATGGTTTCTTATGGAACATTTTGACTTGGTCCTGGAGGGTCATTTGACTCTATTTGATTAAAAAAAAAACTATGCAATATGTAACATGCCCAAATGGGTATTTATGACAATGACTCAATGACCAATCTTAAGAGCTCACAATGGGAGCTTGATCTAGAATACAATTCCTTGAGCATGAAACCATGCCTCAAGCATAACAAAAATAATCTTCTTTTTCTTTTTTTACATAAATTACATAGAATTGTGATTACATATGTCATTATGAAGACCAAACCTAGTTACATATTTCAACATTATTCATCTATTATTCCATCTTATTATTTATATTTATGCCTTGTAGGATGTTTCTAGGGTGACTCCACCAAGTATACAACCTATTGGTACAGAGGGTGATGTTATGCCATCTACACATAGACCAGAACCCCATAACATGCCCTTTACATCAAATGTTGGTTTAGTCATAATTCTCCCACTAGGATTGGAACAAGTTTCTTTGAGGAGTCTTATAGACTCACAAAAAAGAATGTTAAGGCTCCTAACAACTATTCCTGAAAATGTTCAAATCATACAAGAAATAATTGAACAACTTTAGCTATGGGAAATGCCATTGTTGGAGAGTGTAGCTCCTACAAGAGATCAACATGTAAAATTATTTTATTTTTTTATAATTTCATTTGTTACGTTTAGGATAATTATTTTAGAAATGAAAAATAGTTTCATATTTTGGTTGGGTTCTTAATAGTTCCACAATCTCATTGTAAATGCAAGAAGTAAGTGACAAAGTGCCTAATGTACCTATAAGGGCATCTTCCTCAATCCCCAAGACTACAACAATATCATCAGTGACCACAAAAGGAATGCAAGAAGTTAGTCTTGAAGGATGAAATGGGGTTGAAATTTTATCACTTTATTTTTCGTCATGCAGAACAATTATTTGGAAATACCATCTAAATGGATTGGAGGAAACAAACCAATGCCAAGAAAGAAGAACTATTTAAAGATGTAGTAATAGAATTTGGTAATCCTCGATTTGATAAGGAACTTATTTTAGAGATTGCAAGTAAATACATTCACTCAAAGAGGTCCAATTTAAGGGAAAAGTTGAAAAAAAAATTGATGTATCCACATCCATCTTGGATCACAAACCAAGTGACATGGGATGAACTTATGAAAGATGCCAATATTAAGAAGAAAGTTTGCAAAAATCCAAACTATACGCCATATGCACAAGGAGGAGCTAAGAGACGCCTCTGAGATACAAGAAAAGTAACCCAAGCTAGGGTGTCAAAAATTGGATCTCACAAATTAGGCTCATGTGGATGTAATAACATTCGTGGTGGCATGGTAAGTGATATTTCCATTTATTATATTTTCTATTTTAGCAAAAGTAAGCATGGTCATGTTGAGTTAATTGTATCTTATTATTTATTTTACCTTATACATATGATTATCTTTGTTAATGTAGGTTCACCAGTTTGAAAAGGAAGCTATAGAGGAAGACTTAAAATATAATTTATTACATGTTTCCCAAGGTCTTCACCAACACGTGATAAATCGAGGGGGAAAATTAATTACTGGTTATGGATCTGAGGTTACTTGTTTATAATATTTTATGAATAATGCAATAATTCAATTGGAGGTATAATTTTGTTCTAACAAGTTAAAGTGTGTTGTGTATAGGAATCAGGTGAAAGATCTGGGAGTGAGCATGGGGAGGAGATACAAGCACATGATGATTCTTTTACTGCACACAATCATTCAATTGTCATTCCCGAACCTTGGAAGGAAACCATTGTTGAATTTCAGCGAATGGGAGATAGAAATAATGAGGAGGGTGTTCAATGTGATGAGCATTCCACACTCACAATTAATATAGTGCCTAGAAAAACGAGGACAAAAAGGATTGATATGTGTTAAATTTTAATAACTTGAATGTGCATCTCTCTAGCTTCTAAGGAGTGCACTAGGTTTTCAGGGTCCAAACATAAACTAATTATGTGTGCAACAAAACAAATTTTGAAGATACTTTGTTTTTTGAACTTTGTGGAACAAAACAAATTTTGAAGGTACCTTGTTTTTTGAAGGTAATTTGTTTTCCTACAACACTATTTTTTATGTGAGTGTCATAAAAAAACAATGCCTTGACTCTACATGATGAATTTAATATATTGGGACTTTGGGTTAGCAATAATTTCCTTCAATGGCACTCCTACAACAATCTTTTGGAATATACGACTTTGTACACTTATGATAGTTCATAATTGAATATTGTTTGTCGAGAATTATATTTTACATCAGACTTGTTTTTAATTTAATGCTTGCTGTTCTGTTTGTGTTTCCAAGAGGAAGCAAAACCATCATGTTAGGGAGGGATTCTAATTAAATTCTTACTGTTTCTATTTCCAAGAGATAGCCCAACTATCATGTTAGGGAGGGATTCATTTTGTTTAATATTTCCTTTTATTATTGTGTCTACAACCTTCATTAGAGTTATTAATTATTAATGTGATTGTTGGGTTTCACCACTACAAGAAAAAAATCCACATGCATGCCCTTTTTTCTGAAACCTCTGCATATGTGGCATTCATGGGGTCAATCGGTACACCTCATCACAATCCTTCTATTTTTAGGTAACACACTATTTGTTATTGTTTTTCTTTCTTCGTTGTAGTTGTTACTTGGTTGTTTTCAGTAGTATTCATTCCCTTACATGCTTTATATATCCATGGCTATAATTTGTATCTCCTTCTCTGGCTACTAGGGTTTTCTCTAGTTGTTTTTTTTCATTTTAGAGTTTAATGGATCCACCGAGCTTCTATCCCTTTGGGAAATTTTTGCATTCTTGATATCCCTTTTTTCATACAGATAATTCTAGCAGCATGGGATCCTCTAAGAAATCACCTCGATTTCTGGAGGGTAAAATATGAAGCACTTCAGGTAATTTTGAAGTATTCTCTATTTTCTTTAGGCTCTAGTAATTCATAGGATATCCATCTCATAGACAACTATGTAGAAACAAGTCCATATATTTCTCTATCCCTTAACATTCAATTTTTTCAACTTCCATTTGGCTTCAATTAGAAACCAACACCCAATCCTATAATTATATCACAATTATTATACTAAGCCTTTAAAATTAATTTATGACAATAGCATTCTAAGTGGTCATGACAATGCCTTAATCATCATTCTAGTAACAATTTAGCCTCAAAATGATGCATGTTAACTTTTCTTTTGTCCAAATCTGTGAACACTTAAATTTATATGATTGGCAGATCAAGAGATGGGAGGATTCCAAAAGCCGGAGTATAGGAAATTAGAGGAGTGGACATGGTGAAAATTTGTGGTGAACATTGGTAAGGAAGAAAGTTTTTTAGGGCATGTTCTTCCACGTCCAGGTACTCTTCAACAACATCACAGGTAAGTCATTTCTCCCACATTACATCGTGTTGTTCCACGTGGTATGTTAAAAAATAAAAATGTTTTGGATTATATTTATTGTGAGTTATCATTTCTTAAAAACTATATGAGAATAAACTTTATAGCTCATTATCAAAATTTTAGTGGGTTTAAGTAGTTGCAAGGTGTCTACATTGTGGCTTATAGATTTTCTTAACTTAAAAAATTTTGTACACTCACCAATGGTAATCGCTCATCACACAGGGTTTTATCATTATACAAAATGGCAACATCGTGAGCATTAGTTGTCATGTTCAACCGATTTAAATCAGTTCAGGTCAGTTGTGTCTGTGGTTACTCTGTTTCTATGTTTCTTATTCAGTTGCAACATATTCTATCATGTACGATAGAAGAAAAGAAAGTGATTGAAATATAGGATATCCAACAAAGAGAAGGCATCTATAGTCATGAAAGGAGTGGAGCTGAACCATAACATATTGCAAATAAGTAGTGCTTTTCTTAGTCCACTGTCAATTATCAACTACAGAAAAAAAAGCTCGCCCTCTTATTGGAAACATTGTCTATTTGAGAAATGATTTTTTTGTAAACAAATGATTCACGACTCCACTTATTTGTGTTATGGAAAAGTGATGTTCTGAAAGCTGTTCAATGTTGGCATTAGGAGAAATTATTGATTTTTAAGGCAAAACTGTTCATTATTGACTTTTATAATTTATATGATAATGTGATGCACCCTTTAGGTGCTTTCTCTAATAGTCAGTTTTGTCCTGATATGATAATGTGCTGCACCCTTTAGGTGCTTTCTCTGACAGCCAATTTTGTCCTGATCTAGGTGGAACTTTATGCCATCAATACTCTGCTCACATCTTCTTTCTACAATCTTTAAATTATTTAATGTTGTCATTCTACACATAGATTACGTAGTGCCCACTCCAAACCTTCTTTTCCTATGTTGCCAAATGATTTTGCAACGACTTTTTCAACACTTTGTTTTGTTCTCTTTTGATCATGAATCTGAACTATTCTCATAGGAACTCTTTGCTATTCCATTTCAATCGAACATATACTATCCACTAACTTTGATTCTCAAAGTCACTTTGCAACATCTCCACTTCCAAAAATTTGGAATGACATGGCTCATTCAATGTATTTTGTCTTCACATAGAGATTTAAATCACCCTTCTTCAAATAATAATCAACCTCTGAAAACCAGAGATCTCTGCTCTTTTTTAACTAGCTGAGGTCTCCTTCTCCAAGTAGCGATTTCCTACTAGATTGACCCTATGGTCAATTAACTTCCTTTCAATGAAATCTGAAAATATTTCTTCACCACGTACTTTGGAAAATCAACCTTTAAGCCCTTGTGCTTGCTTCCCTACGTGCCAACTCCACAAATCAATTTACACATTGATTATTCCATTCCATACTCCCCATTCCATGATTGAACTGTATAACTGTGCTTTCTTCGTGTAGCGTTACACTACCATGCATAGGTACAAACCAATTCAACAATCAAATTGATTTTTCGCACATACAACCTCCAGAAACATGAGTTACCTACAAAAAGAAGCCATTTTCTTGCAGAGATCAATTTATACCATTCTAATCGCTCAATACAAACAATGATCACTCATACATTCAATTGATTGATGATCACATTTACTTATCTAGGGTTAAAGTCAAATCAAGGCTTGGGATCAAGAATTCGTTAAAGTCGATGAGGCAACTTTGTGAAACCTTATCCTAGTATTTTGTCAGAAACCATTATTTAATTATGAATTTGAAGGTTTGGTATTCATTGAAATCTTGATTTAATTATGGTTTCTACGGGTTGTTACTTTATCAGAAAACTTCATTTTATTAAGGATTTGGTACAAAAATTATTAAGGATTCGATCGTTTCGTAAGGATTCAATGACTTGTTATCTCCTAAGAAACCCATTTAATTAGGGTTTCAAGTTTTATCTATGTTTACCTTCTAGATTTTCTCTTGTGGACCTGTGGTTGGGGATTTCTAGAACCGTTTGCAGAGTTTCTAAACTACTGGCCTGTTTGAGGCATTTTATCTCACGGTTTTTGAAATCTTGGAATTGTTCAATAATCTTGAGCTTATTTTTAATGGATATTTTGGGGCATGAAATTTGAGTCTTTTATGAAATTTGAGACTTTTATGAAAATTTTCAAGGTAATTCTTGCAATCCATTTCGACAAATTTTTAAGAGGTGACTTCTTTCAGTGATTGAATTAAAAGGTTTTTGAAGTTTTTCTTTTTGATACTAGGTTCGAGAGTTTTTTTCATTGATATCTTTCGTTCACCCAATTTAGGGCTTCTTTATTTTTTGTATTTGCTTAGTTTTGGGCCTAACTTGATCAAAAAATTATAGTTCTCTTATTCCATTGCTTCTGTTTGAACTTTTGGTCTTCTGGATATTGTTGAAGGACATATTTTTAATGAAATTTTTTGGGGTCTAGTTAAGGTTTCCATATCTGAGACAATATGCTCAATTGTATTGTATTTAAATTTTGGAATTTTTGTTTTTCAAGTTTAATGGTTAATTTAATTATTTTCTTGGGTGCCCAAATTATATGGTTTTATTTGTAGTTCTATAGGTTTTATTTTCATTGTCTTCTTAGGTCCTTCATAGGGTTTGATAGTTTAGTATTGCTAAAATGTTTTCCTGATGAATTTATCTTAAAGGTTTTACTATAAATATTTTAGTGCATACAGTCAAGGGCTTCTAGTTTCGAGGGGTTATTAGAACTATTTTTTCAGATGCCCATTCGAAACTTACGTGGTTTATGTGGGTTTAGTTTCCAGGTATATTTTGAGTGAGGGGGCAATTAATGTTTCGAGGGATTGTTAGCATTAGTTTTTTAGATGTCCAATTCTAATTTTATTTTCTTGGTTAATTTGTGAGTTTAATTTCCAGGTTTTGTTTCAGGATTCTTGCTCTTATGAAATCAAAAGGCTTGGAAAATGTATATGCATTTTTTAAAAGTGATTTTTTTTGTGTATTCTTGAAGAGAAAAATATGAGGATACAGAGTGTCGATTATCATAGGCTTTTGGTTGTATGGAAAACTAATTTTTTTCTCATTTGCTATTTTGAGTGTTTACTAATTTTCCTAACTTTCCCCAACCTGCTTTAGAACTTGATTCTCCAGATATTTTCTGGTTTCAAGGGGTTATTGGAACTAATATTTCAAATCTCCAATTCTAGAGTTTTTTTTTTTTTTCCTTGGTAATTTCAGGGTTTAATTTCTAGGTTTTGTTTTAGGATTCTCATTTCCCATGTATTATAAGATTGTTCAATTATCTTTGTTTATCGCTAAATGGGTTTGTGTTGACAGTCTTAGCCTTTTTGCTAATAGTCTTTCCTTTGTTTTATATTTTTAGAGTCTAGATGGATACACTGTTGCATCGACTGTAGGAGATGAGACTCTTAGGTTTTAGCAAGTCTTTGGAGCTCCTGATACCTTAAAGAGGACCACGAGTAAAGATGCGGCTGGCAATTTTAACATGTATCTCACGCATATCCGTTAAGCATATTTTCCTCCTTCAGGAATGAGCAAAGGGGTATTATTTTCTCACATGGATGTAGCTAGAACTAGCTAAACTTATGGAAATATCCATATATGGTTAAGCTAAGCGAGCTTTACAGGTCACATGTCTAGAGTGTTGCATTTGGCATAGATATTCATTCTATTGATCTATCGCTAAATGGATTTTATGTTGAAAGCCTTTGTTTTTGTGCTGACAATCTTTCCTTTGTTTTTGTGTTGACCCAGTGACAGTCTTTCCTTTGTACTAGCATGGGGTCTTCACTGACAAAGCATTATCATATCACGTGTGTTCATATTGGGACATAAAAAATGAGGAAAAAATGAAATAATATATTGAGAATATAATAGGGGGTGAAGGGTTGTTATTTGTTGTATAGAAATATGTATATTATAAGGTATTTTTTATACAATACATTGGCCACATGGAGGCAAAAAACAAGTGGGTTGGAGAAATAGAGATTCAAGAGTATTGTTGGAGTATCGAGAGTGGGAGGGAGAAAGAAAAAAATATGCAAATATTAGGTCCATAGTAGCTTAATATTGAAAACTATGGCCCTAGTATTGACATGAAATTCATGGTAATTTTAAATTCTTAAAGTAAAGTGACATTCTCCTTTTCTTTCATCTTCTTCCTTTTACTTAAATTTTTAACACTACCATGAAATGACTTAGGATGTTTGAGAGTGGTTTTGACCTCATTAGATTTCATATGGAGAAAGTAGAATTTTAGATCTCACTCAAAATCCAACAAACTTATTAGTTTTTCAAGATTTCAGGATTGGGGGGATTGCAATGTTTCCATTGGATTTTTTCATGTACTAGCATATGGAACTCATATTTAATCAAGAGGATCAACCCCTATATCTACCATGATGTTAGTGACATTGGTTGTCAAAATCCTGTATCATGACCTTACTAAAAATGTACCTGTCACTCAAACAAAATCTTGACTGGGCATGCTACACTTTTTCTATCTTATGTTAATGCTTAGAGGGTGATATTAATGACAAAGAACCCAAGACATACAATGATTTTGATGATATGTAGGTATTTTTTGTAGCACGATTTTTTTGGATGCTACAAGCCATCCAGATCCTATTTGTTGATGTACTTTCAGTTCATAGATGGATTGCACTCGATGTTATTTTGGTTATGTGCACCCTTACATGTTATATAATTGAGAACTTGTAATTTGTGGACTTGTGGTTGATGAAGATTATAACTACTAGATGAATGATGTTATATGGTTTAATCCATGTTTTTATGTTTTTAATTACAAATTCATCATTCTACATGCTTTTGTTGACATATATGCATCAATATATATAAAAATATATATTATATAAAATTCACTCCCAATATAAATATAAAGGGGTATAAAAAAATTTAATGAAAAAATGGATACCTACAATATCTAGTGAAAGTAGGGGCTTTTTAAATTGGCAAGGCGTATTGGGTTTGTATTGGTAGGGTGTTAAATACAATGATTTTTAGAGGTATTTTCCAATATGTAGTCAAATTAAGGGTATTGTTTAATATTCCACGAACGCACGTGCTATGTTAGAGGTTTACTGAGTGAAGCCCCTGTGTGTATTGGTAAGTATTTGGAGCTCTTGATACCTTAAAGAGGACCAAGAGTAAATATGTGGTTTCAGTTCAGCGAGGAGGTCCAGGTGGCTTACCCAGACAACACAGGGGGCACATGAGGAAGTAGGAGAGCCTAAGACTTCTTTCCAGGTGCATCATTGTTGTAAGAAGTTTCCTAATTATGTTGCACTGATGTATTCCATTTTTGTTGTAGAGTCTTCCAGTTATGAGGAGACAACAGGTGAGAAGGTATGGTGGGATGCCATGATAGATACAATCATGTTGTTAGCTTTGGTATTTGATTTCCCTTTATATTAGATGTGTGTAAAACATATTTTCTTTAAAGTCATTAAGGAAGAAGTATGCATTAATCAGCCAGGATGTTTTGAGTTGCATGGATGGGATACCCATGTGTGCAAGTTGAAGAAGGCCCTTTCTAGGCTAAAGTAGCCTCCATGTGCTTGGTACTCATGGATTGATGAGTGCTTACAGATTATGGGCATCACTAAGATCATTGTAGGTACTAACCTGTATTATTTGTTTGATTATGATAAATTTGATATGCTTATATATGTGTTGTATTTATATGACCTAGTCCTAACTATTAGCTTAAAAAACTCTATCGCATGGTGCAAGAAGAAATTGGAAAGTGAAGTTGACATGAAGGACATCAACCTCATGCATTATTTCTTGGTCTTAGAGGTTTGGCTAAGTTGAGGTGATCTTGTCTTCGAATAGGGGTAAGTAAGCAATTGAGATTCTGAAGAAGTTTTGGGTAATGGACAATAAACCCTAGGCTACTGTTATGATACATATTTTGAAGTTATCAATAGATTAAGATTCAGATTTGGTTGATTCGTTAGTGTACAAAAGGTAGATAGGTTCCCTAACATGTCTGGTAGAATTTAGCAATCAAATTGATGTGCGGATGAGATCCCTTGTCTCACAAACAAGGAGGGCTCAGATACCAATTTAGTGTCCAACTTGGCTACTAATATACGGTTGAGCTGAGGTTGCTGCAAATTTTCTCCATGGTTTGAGGTATGCAAGGTACTTAACGGGCACACTGGCACAATGCTTCACAGTTCTTTGAGCTACTGCATGCTTTAGTGGATTTTGACTGGGCCAGAGATGCGAGTGGTAGAAAGAGTGATTAATGGTTTTGTTTCAACTTGGATTGAGATATAATATATTTGTTAGGCAGGAAGCAGGTGGAAGTGGCACTTAATTTGGCAAAGGCAGAGTATATTGAAGCCATTTTTGCTAGTTGTGAGGCCATTTGGCTTCACAAATTGACAATAGACTTGATCAATTAGATCTCGCCCACTGTGATTTACTGTGATAATAAAAGCTGCATCAAGCTCACTAAGAATCCAGTGTTTCATGATTGTTCCAAGGAAATTGATATCGTGTACCATTTTATGAGGGATAGAGTTGAGAAGGGTGCAGTTATCCTAGAGTAAGATTCTCAGGTTGCTGATATTTTGATAAAGCCCTTGCTAAGAGATTGTTTGAGATGTTGTGGGAGAGGCTTGAGAACTTTCTTTGCAAAGAGGGAGCCATCTTCAGTTTAGTGTTAAAAATGCATGTGCCATCCTTAGATGTGTTTTTTCTATCCAGTTCAATTCAAAAATTAGAATTCCCTGTGGATCGGACTTACCTAGGGCACACTATTCCACACGTGAGGTGATCTATTATAAGCATTCGTTGTATGTAGTTTGTGTACACTTCCCTAGAGTAGAATTAGGGTTTGATTAGGATTCACTAGTTAAGGTGTCCCTACTTATTTTGTTATTCATTTAGTTTAGCAGAGTTCTAAAATTAGAATGCCATGTGGATCAGGCTTAGCTAGGGCACACTATTCCACATGTGAGGTGATATATTATAAGCATCTGGTGCATGTAGCCTAGGTACACTTCTCTAGAGTAGAATTAGGGTTTGATTAGGATGCACTAATTACGGTGTCCCTGTTGTTTTTATTATTAATTTAGATTACCAGAGAGTGTGTGCACTGTTTTTCCTTTCCCAAGCTAATAAAGACAAATAGAGATGATTTTATAAATGCTGTAAATTGTTTTGTTTTGCTGTCAGTTTTCAGTTAGCATTTGAGATTTCAGATCTAGCACACAGAAGTAGTTTTAAGACTTCCTTAAGTTTGTAGGTTTGTTTTCCATGTAGTGAAATTTTAACATACTATTCTAGACATCCAAAAATTGTATGCTTCAAGTAAAGTGTGGTCAAGATTTTCTAGCCTTTTGTATGCACTAGGGATGATTTTAGACAACTTGTCTTCATCTGAATATTTTGGGGAATTGTTTTAAGTATGTAAGAGGACATAGATATTCAGTACTTTCTAGCAATTTTATTGCATTCTAGTTGGAAATCATACTACATATCAACTAGTGCTTTAAACATGTATTTCAAGCAGATTCATTAAGTAGATTTTCCGTTTCAGGTATGAGCATATGGGTATTATCTATGGTATAAGAATAATTTCTTGCATTCAAAATATTATAAATAAGAAGATACTATAAGCCTCTCTTGTTTAACATAATTATTTTTCCTTCTTTATACCATTTCTCTAACCATTCATGAATTCATTTTTTGAGTATCAAGAGGTTTGTGATTTGTAAATGGAGATGTCGTTCTGGACATGTACAAGTATGACATGGAAAGGGTAATATTATCAGCTAAGAGTAGCGAATATACACTGTGCCATAGTGATTTTGTTGTAGGAATAAATTGTTACATTCCTTGCAATTCAAATAGGCATCGACTTATGTTATATTGAAGATGTTGTAAGTCTACCTTGCTAATCATATATGTTTTTCCTTTTTATTCCAGTTCTTTGACCATTCATGAATTCATTTAGTTTATTTAGAGGTTTTTACAAAGAGGCATATTAAACAATCAAAAGCATGTTCATGTATTAGGTATAGCAATGAAGGATTGCATTAAAGAATTTGACCATTTTTTCTTTTCAGTTGAGTAAACGACTACTTCTTAGGTAAGAAGAGTGAATGTGATATGAAAATTGTTCAGTGTTGGCTAAGCAACTGTTACTGCAGATACCTATTTCCAAAGGATATGTATTTGGCTTTAACTAGAACATATAGCCTAGCCCATATACATGGGTATGTTGAACATGTCTTTTGGAAATTTAAATCTTGGTGAGGGATAGCAACAACCCGAGTATAAATTATTTTTCACCCTACTCGAGTATAAATTATGTTACCCTTATGATCCTCATTACAGGTATGTAACATGTGAGATGGAGTAAAGGAAAACGAGTCCTATAAAATCGATTTTATGGAAGTTAGGCAAGGTCATGGCAGTTATTTCAATTATTGTATATTTAGATATACCATTTAGTAATAACTTAGGCTGTTGAAATTACATATATATCAATTAAAAAAAACTATATTTAAACAGGTTATTCTGATACTATTGAAATATTTCCAAAACTGGCAAATTACATATATCAGTAATTTTGATTTAGTAGATGCTGAGAGATCATTATTACTATGGTGAAATATGGATTTGAAGTTAAACTACAGTGAATGGAAAAACGAACCTTAGCTCCAACCAACCACTGGAACTACCAACCTAAAACAATGAATTCCAAGGTATAATAGATTCAAGTAATTATAAAAGAGTTGAATAAAAAACCAAGGATATATTCTTTTTCAAGTTTAGTCACATTCAGATCCTGTATTTAATCTGCCTCGATGATGTGATCTGAAGATCGATATCAAGATCAAAGATTTTAGGTACACCATTAGCTATGTTTTCAAATATAACATGATCCATTAAGATAGATAAATCAGGCAACAGGTTGCAGGTAGAGATCAATTTCTTGATAAAACACTATTCTAAGAAGATTTTTCCAAAGACTTTCCATCCTAGTGTAGAGAAAAATAGGTGCTTTACTTTCATTTTAGAAGGATTTGAAACTTACCTTGAATTTTCACTAGTATTAATGACATTTTTGGGCTTTGAATGGGAACAAACAATGTTACCAACCAAAAATAGAGATGGTATCATCATTAAAAATTATGTTTATATTAAAGAGTAGATTGATTTTGTTTTTGAGCCATTTTTATATTGAGAGTTTAATAAGTTTGCAGAATTTTAATTTTATTTCAATTATTAATTATTATAAAGATGGTAGGGGTTCTTATTATTAAAAAAGTAAAATGACTCTACTATTACATTTGCAGATGCTCTGTGGAATCAGGCAAGGCAGGGCAAGTGATAATAAAGAAATACTAAGAGTGCACACATTTCTATTTCAAGTACGCACTACATTTATTTTATTTTATTTAAGTAAGTAGATCTCTTGGAAATGGTTGAGCAATGGTATAAAACTTGCCTTACGGGAATTTATTATTTTATTCTTAATAGGAAGAAGGATGGGTGGTTTGGTGTGCCTCTGAGAAACGATTAACTGCCTAGAAAAAAGCTAGTGATAGAGACTTCTCTGCAACTTCACCTTGCTATGAAGTTGATCATAATAGTTCATTACCTAAATTAGATTCATTGGATATGAAGCTTCCTCGGGAACTAGATCACCACCAATTTGGATACCAATTGCAGCAATTCTCGGGCTGCAAACAGGAGATGGAGCCAACTCGAATTGTGAAAGCCAGTAGTGGAGAAGATAATTTTGTAGGTCACCAATAGATTGAGAATTGGCCTATATCATGTTGCGAGGACCTGTGTCAATTTTCCATCTTTTGTAAAACCTTCATGAAGACAAAATTTTCAATCAATTGTAGATTCAAATGCATATACATTATTACAATTCTTTGTTATCAAGGAAGTCAATTCCAATTATACAAGGGTCTTGAAATTATGGTTTAAAAACTGGATATGAATTTATTTCCACCATTTAATGTGATTGAAGCTTTGAATTTATATGTTAAAGAGTAAACCCTCTTGTAGGATGGAGAAAATCTAGAACATTTTTTTTGCCTCATAATATGTCTTAAAATAAAATTCCAATTGAGGATCCTACATGTTCAAATGACATGAATGCATTTTCAGAAAATATAAGTGTGTTTCCTTATTATTTTCAATGTTGCTTTCGAGAATTGTTTTTTCATTTAGATTTAAAAGGACTTTCCTGTTAGCTTTAAAAATAATGGATTTATTTATTTATTATTCTATTGGTCTCCATAAACAACAGAGATTCAAGGCAATTAAAATCACTATTTGGGAACTTTGAATGTTTAAAATACCTTGAAAGAACATTTAAAATGATTTTTTAATTTTAATTTTTTTATATTTTTATATTGTCTTTAGAGAGACAATAGTTTGAATTATGTACATATAGTCTCTATAGAGATAATATGTTTTTAATCTCAGCTATTGTCTCTGAAAAGGCAAAAATGTAATTGTCTCTAAAGAGACAAAAATGAAAGTGTCTCTACAAAGACAAATGAAATTGTCTCTAGAGAGACAAATGAAATTGTCTGTTAATAGACAATAATTCTTGTCTTTAAAGAGGCAATAATAATATGTGTTCTATATTTTCTTTATAGAGACAAATTTTTGAGACATTAAATTTTGAGACACCGGCTTAAAGACAATATTTAAGATAATACACAAGTTTCTTTTTGTCTTAAGTTAAGATAATTGACTCAAATATTGTTTTAAATATTTAAAACCCCCCTACATGTAGTAGTGTGTTAATTGTGGTCGAGCAAGGTAGTGAGAATGACCTACAATGATGAGAATGACCTACAATGATGAATCGACCTAGAAAAGAACAACATCTACACAAATACTAACTTTCCTAAAATATCCATTAATACATGAAATGCTTCATAAGTGATACAATTTGCCACTACCTTAAGAGTGTCACTTACTAGTGAGATGTTCAACTTTGATACGCTCTCGGAAAAAAAAGACTAAAATAAATATATTACAATTATAATATATATATATCTATATATATATATATATATATATATATATATATATAATTTAATTTATATTACTTTTATTTGCATGAATACTTATTAAATATTTAATTAGGTTAAAATTCATTAATTAAATTAATTTTCTTTATTAATTATTATTATAAAATAATATATTTAATGTGCAGATAATATAAGTATAACAATTAAAAAAATATTTATTACCTGTTAAAATCTGACTATTACTTATAAGGTTTAGTCAATTTTTAACATCTATTTATAAATAAATGCATACACCCGAGTGTGTCACGAGAAATATCTAAAACAATTTATTTATAAGAGCAAGTTTTGTCACGAGAGTAACTAACCTACGATACAATTATATTGATGATACGTGGAGAATGATAATACACCAACTCTTCTTGACACACAAGACCGTTCGATTTTACGTTTCCCGCAGAAATGTTGGATGTCATTTTCAACACGTCTCCAAGGTGAAATCGGATTTGTGTGAATGTCATTTTCAACGTCTCTCAATCATGAAATCCGTTGAAATATTCTTTGAAGGTCACTGGGAGCAGCTCTGCTACAGCAGGAGACATTGCCTATCGCTTTCTTACTTGACTTGTGGTGTATAGATCCCTAAAATAATTCGGCTAGAGATCGTATCTGGCCGTATCCAGAAAAAGGTTGGGTCGTGTCTGCTAGCGCCAACATTATCCATCGCAATGCAGCCATGGCGAAATGCAGTAATATAATAAAAGTAAATGGTTGACTTGATCCTTTTATAGAGCAGTGTACTAGTTATTAGTTTATTGCATGATGTTTAGTGTTTGACAGTTATACAATATATAATTTATTGTTTATTTAAATTTAATTTAAATTTAGATTTTTGAGACAGGTTTTTTGCGATAATCACATCAAAATCATTTGTCGTTTTGAATTGATAAGTGTGGTTTATTATCAAGACAAGATGAAGAACCAGATCTAGGTACAGCTTAAATAAAGAGATCCTTCAAACAGTTAAAACGAAACAACCATAATTGACCACAGAGACAGAGCAACAACTATATTTGATTGGTCAAAGAGTTATCTAATTCATTAATTAATTTGTTAGAATTTGTTAGATATAATCATATATGAACTTAAATAAATCTAATATAAAATATTTATAACGTAGGAATTATAATTAAAATATTTATTAATTTTCCAAAAATAATTGTATTTAATCCATATGGATCTAAATAGATTTAAAATATTTTGATTACCTTTACTAATAAAAAGGAATAAATAATATAATATATGTTGATTTTATTACTAAACCTATTTTTATTTAACCAAATATGAATAATTAATATTAAAAATAATAAACTAATGATAATTCCATCCTTGGCGTACTATGGTATTGACTAGAATAAATATATAAGTAAAGGATTATTGCTTACTAAATAAATTTGTTAAATTTATTTAGTCAAATTAGAATATATTAAGGGAATTTTAAGGAATATAATAAATAATATAGTATATTATGTTTATTATAATTAGTTAATTAATAGGCTAATTTTATTACTCCTTATTTTTATTTAACCAAATATGATTAAATAATATTAAAAATATATAAAGTCTATAGATGAGTTTATTAGATTTTTTTTAAAATCAATTTTGATAGTTAAAGATTTATTGTAATGTAAAGCTTCAATTAAAATTTAAGAGCTATAGTGGTTTTTAAGGATTGAATCTATTTATGCATTGAAAACCACATTTTAAACAAATAAAAGATATAGAATATCAAATTAATTGTTTACTTAAATCCAATCAAAAGCCCAGTTGTCCATAGACCTCTAGTTTATTAGACATTTTTAGTATTTTTAGATAAATTTTGACAGGTAGGAATTTCTTGGAATCTTAAGCTATATAATTTGCAAAATTTGAATGACACAATAGTTTTTTAGGACACTAAATCCATTTATTACAATACAATTATATAGTTTGTCTTAGATCCAACTATTTCTAGCTTATCTCTTACAAATCTCAAACTAATTCTAAACTCGGCACACTGCATTAATGGAAGCATTACTAACAAGTTCCTTCATTAATGTTTACATGACAATAACAACACTTATCTATGTCTTGTTGGTCTTCATCAACACTTACATCCACTCGAGAATCTCGTAGACATCACTCTTTCTTCACCTCAACTTTGAGCTACCACTTGATTCCCATTTAAAACATAACTGTCTCTGACCATCATTGGCGAACTTGCAGAATTGACGCTTCTTGACCTTGTGAAGGAGAATGTCAATATTGAACCACTCTACGGGCTAACTTCAATCTATCAAAATGCAACAAACTACAATTATGGCACTTATATAGGTAAATTGTCTCAGTACTCATTGTAAACAACGGTCAATTATGCAACTAACCATTCTTTACATACAGACTTACATACTCTTAAAAATAACTTATAACTAATGCTCTTGAAGCACCTAAGAACAACTAGACATATCAACAGATAACAAACGCACATAACCAAATTAGCAATATGTTTTCTTGGCATCGAAAAGTGTTGAGAACCTGCACTAATTTAATTATATTACTCCGTCCATAAGTTGGTTATGCACCTTTTCATGACCATAATTAAAGGAAAAATGGAAAACTACTTAGCAAAGAAATCTCACAACAACAAAACAAATAATAAGGAAACTATCTGTTGACATTCAATGATAAACAAGTCACCACATCCCTCCTTGGAATAAGTCAATAGTTGTTCACATATAGGTGTTTCATCTTGGTTCAATCTTTGTCTTCGAGTTTATCTTGTTCAAAAAACTATTGTTAGAGTGGTCAATTCTAACAAACTCACAATCACATATTGAGTTAACCACACTCAATATGTGTAAGATAAAACTATTTAAATTACTACCTTTTCTAATGCCTATATATGTACTTCACTAGAAAAATCCTTAACTAATGCTTTCACATGCACATTCGTAAGAAATTTAACTCAATACACAATACCCACGAAGCTTCGTAAAAACAATGAGCAAACCAAAATCATCTAGAAAACCAACATATTGTGACTTCCATTTGGAGGACACATTCATTGTTGTGCCCCTCCTACATCATTATGGCCATCTTCCTCCCTTAGTCAATTTGCTAAGCCTCCCAAAGGTGATCTCAATACATGACTATGATTTGTATTTAATTAAATTTAAATTCAGCTCTGGTGAAATCCCATTGTATAAAAGAAGACCAAGATAGGAAAGATTAAGAATTCAGTGTTGGCAATTTGATTAGTCACAAAATGATGTTAGAAATCCTTAATGCATTGGTGAAAGGAAATGTTTACATTGTAGTGTTTCTGCTACTTTCACGAGGCCACATAATACCCTATATGCAACTTTGTGAACTTCTCTCTACCAGAAACCTTAATGTCATATTTTTCAAAACTCCTCTATATGTTGAGTGTGTTTGTAGAAAGCAAGAGGATGGTTCACTCTTAAGGATGCTAGTGGGAAATCTCTGAAGACTATTAAGACTCCAACTAATTTTCATGCTGCCATAAAACTAGGAAGAATACACTCGCACAATGATATTTCAAGCTATTCCTCCACAATCCACAAGTATCTACCATGAAAAATTCATATCTCTGCAAACAATGCCCATCGTTATCCCCATGCAATGGCTTCCTTTGTCTACGACTGCATACATAAAAAACTCTCCATGCATAGTGATATAGTTCATACAAGCACGGTACTCCCTAGTACAAATCAAAACATTGTCGATATATGAATTTGACAACATCACAGTCCTGATCGCGACATGTTATCATTGGATCCTAGTACAAGTGCGATTCATTCACAACAAAGTAATGCACACAAGAAATTAACTACCGAAACATATGAATGAACACTCTCAACAAATCAATTTTCTATGTTAATATACTTATTTATAGAGGATAATTAACTATCATGGATCTACATCTTCCTGAGCCTCCCATGAGGGAGTTAAATTAGAATTGGCTCTCATACCAAAATAGTAAATGGAAGAGAAACCATAGCACAAAATAATTCATACAAATAATCCTATTATCACATTCATTTACAATACAATTATATAGTTGGTCTTAGATCCAACTAATTCTAAACTTAGAGATAGGAGTTGAGAAAATCTATCAACTACCTCCCACAAATGTCAAACCAATTCTAAACTAAACACACTGCATTAATGAAAGAATTACTTCCAAGTTAAAATTCAATTAAAAATCTCATTGTCTATAAACCATTAATTTATTAGACATTTTTGGTTTTTTAGATCAATTTTGATAGGTAGGAATTTCTTGGAATCTTAAGCTATATAATTTGTAAAATTCGAGTAACAAAGTGGTCTTTTAGAACATTGAATCCATTTATGCATTGAAAAACACATTTTAAACAAATAAAATGCACAATACTACTAAAAATTATGCAATTAATTTCAAAAAGAAAAAAGAAAAATGTCTAATAATTAGAGTGTTGCGATAAATAGTATTCACATTTGATAATACCCAATGGTTCATCATGAACCAAAGGGCTTTTTTATGAGCAGTCGAGATATATTAGTGAAGTTAACATGTATTGAGAGCATATTTTGGGCATAAAGAACATGATGTAAGGGTATGCACGGAAACTACAACACGTGCATGAAAATCAAACTTCAGATTGCTGATTATAGGGATCTAGAGAAAAAAACTAATCTACTATTATAACGACCATAGGGATTTAGAGAAAAAAATAATCTCCTATAATAACGACATTCTTGCTAATATCAAACCAAGAACAAATGAAGCAATCAGGAAACTAACAAATCATATTCATTATCTAGTCTATGTGGAGAAAAATGAAGCCCTCATGTGAAATATCTCTTTGTAGGAGGTGGAGGAAAAAACCATGGAAAAAAGCAAAACTAAAGTGTTGGGACTGGAAGGGTACATGACACACTTCTTTCAGGCATACTTGCCAATTTCAGGGAAAAAAATTATAGTAGTAAAGGAATATAGGAAAACAACCTAAGATTTGTTGCCATTTAATGCAACTTTCCTGATTTTGGTATCCAAAAATAAAAAAGCAAAGGATCCAAGAGGATTCAAACCCATAGGACATTGAAATATTATATAAAAAATAATTATAATTGTCATCATCAATCATATCTGACCTATTCATTCTTTCTCAATCTCTCCTAAGAAAAAAAACTAGATTGAAGGTAGGCAAATCTTGGATGGAATATTAGTGGTCCATGAAACCATTCACTCTTTAAAAAAAACCAAAAAGCTAGGTATACTTATCAAAATTGACCTCTCCAAGGCTTTTGATAGGCTCAATTCTTCGCTTATTTTTTAGACCTTAAAATCTTTTTGGTTTTTGGACTCTTGGGTTATGTGGGTAAAATCTCTTATCTCCATCTTCTTCTACTCAATTATACTTAACGCTTCCCCCACAACTAACCTCAAGCACTCATGAGGCATAAGTCAAGGGAATCCCTTGCCTAATTTAATCTTTATTATGGGTAGGTTTGTGTATAACAATCAAAGGTGTAGTCCTAGATGGAAAAATAAAACACTTAAGTACCTTTGGTGAAGATCGTATTGTATCCCACAAGCAAATTGTGGATGATACTATGTTCTTGGGTTGCACCATAGTAAAAAAATCATTAATCTTATATCATTTTTTATGATTCATGAAATATTTAGCCACAACAATTAACCAATCCAAATCCTAGAGGTTGTTCTTTAACACCCCACTAGTTGTCAAGAACCATGCATCTCATATCCTTGGCTACAAAAATTGTTTGGTTTCCTCCACATACCTTGACATCCCTTGGTAGTAAACTCTCTCAAAGAAATACCTTAGGCTCATTTTATCTATAAACTAGACTCTCAGATGGACCTTCCATTCTCTTAACATAACAGGTCTTTAGGTGCTCCTCAAGTTAGTCCTTCACTCCCTTCTCACCTAAATTTTTTCTTACTTTTCATCTTCTAAAAGCATTCTCCACTCTATTTGTAACCTCCAAAGAGCCTTTCTATAAGTTGTTTTTCCCAAGGAAAGAAAGTGATCACTTGTAGCATGGGACAATTTGTGCCTTTCCAAGTTGAGAGGAGAATTGAGACTACGTGATCCTTAAACATTCACTATAATCATCAGAGCCAGACCTTAGCAACATTAGATTTATGGTGGGCATGATTTATGTAGGAAAATATAGAACTAGAAATATGGGAATAGAGGCAATACCCAACAAGTGGCTCATATTCAATCCATACAATTGGGATCCTCCATATGGAATCTTGCTAGCAAAGGCATGAAACTTGTCTATCAAAATTATTTTTGAGAAATCAAAGATGGTAAAGTAGCCCTCTTTCGGGATGACTCATGATAAAAGCTCCTAGAGTTGATCACTCAAGTAACATTTGGTGAGTTAAGAGACTTCATGCCTTCCAAATTTAGGCATTTAATGGTATATTAATAGCACATTGACATGGAAAATATCCATTAGAGGTGCTAGTTTCTAGAAGCAAATTGGTATCCAAAGCAATAAGTGGAAGAATGGGGGACCTTCTGGAAGAATATTCAACTAAGACTCATCCCAATTGTTAATGACCCGAAAATTTTGAAATGGGGTTAAAGAAGCCTATTTTATGAAATAAAGGAATGCTAATCACCCATTAGAGAACATATGGGCCATCATCTAGACACAAAATCTCTAGCCAAAAGTTTCCAATTTCCTTTGGCTTGTAGCATGAGGAATGATCCCAACCTGCAACAAACTCATTAAAATAAGTTTCATGGGCCATCCTCATGCCATATTTTCCAAGAAACCAATGATGATGGTCAAACCTTCTTCAATATCTACCATTTTGTCTAACATATTTGGTCTCAAATAGCTACAATCTTTCAACAAATGAATAAAAATAGGGAAAAAATGTTGCTCACATTAATAAAATAGTGCACATCATCTTCATCAATCCCATTTTTAATATAAATTGTAAATTAATTATGAGATTCATACTTTATAATTATTGAAGGAGAGAAATAATCATGTTTTCCATAGAAATAGGCAACCTAAGATGGCTATTTGGGAGAAAATCAAGCAAAATGTTCATGAAATGGTCCTTGTTCAACCTTTGGTAGAAAAGCAATGATAAAATTGAGGCAATGCATTAGTCATTATTCAAAATTGAGCTATCTTCCCCATTCCACTTTCTCTCAAGATCAAGTCTCCCTAGCCATGCCCCATCATTCTAAACACCTGGGTCCCCCTCCACATAAATTCATCTAAATCAATTTTAATGGTGTCTCCAAAGGAAACCTCGATTTCGCTGGCTAAAACGGTCTCCAAGGATGACCATGGAAGAATCATCCATATATTTGTAGGTTATTTCAAACACAGCAACAATAATGGTATTAATCTCCCTTCTCTTGAATTTGGACTTCACTTTTCCTCCTCTCTTAGTTTTTCCAACCTCATAATGGAAGGTGATTCCTAAACAATCATCATGGTGCTTGAGAAACTCATTCATGGTTTGACTCCTCATAAGGTTTCAACAAGTTGGAGGATAGAAGGTTAGTATCTCTCGAGTCACAACCATCCTTAATAGAATACATAAAATCATCACTTCCATATAAGGCACTTAGGAAACAAATTAGTTGACATATTAGTAAATGAAGGTTGTTTGTGATCTTCAACAATTCATTTGTAACATGGTAAGGTCTTTTGAATTTCATTATAAATATTGATTGTGATCAACTAAGAGAAAGCAATATGGAGTCCATGTATGGGGTAAGCTAGGAAATTATAAGTGGGGGGTCAAAAATTTGGTCATCCCACTAAGAAATTATGGGAGGGAATGTTCGAGACCACCCCCACCCCATGTTTAATTAATTCAAGAGCTCTCAATATCTGACCATGCTCAATCATTATTATGTTAAGCTACCACAAAGTCACTTCAGCTCTCACTATGCACAAAGAAGTATGAGTGATCAATACCTTTATGCAATCACGATGCCCCTGTGTTTAATGGTTTTTTATGGTACTTAGCTTTCTGATTTCATTTTAATTTGGATGTTCTTCTTCCTTTATGCATCCATCGGGTTTCCCAATGGTTCCATAGTTTTTTCTTGTTGTTTCCTCTCTTACCTTAACACTAGTTAGCTCGCCAATCATTACCCTTACTCAACTATGTCCTTAGATGGCTTATGATTACTCAGTGTCTTGGTATCTATGTCACATTTCCATTAGGTGCAAACTATTGCAGCATCATTCTGTCCCTTACCTTATCTCGATATTCTCATCTCCCTCCTTGTTGGTTTAATCTCATTTGAGTCTTGTCTCTCATCTAAGGTCATGATAATGCCTCACCAAAGAGCTCATTGTTGATGTGGAATTGCATATTATGAGGCCAAAGGAGGGACATGGGCTTATTGTGATGCAAAATCCTCTCCTCAAAACTATCATGATCAAAATATAAAAGTCATTCAAGGTTTTTCTTAATGAAGTGGAATATGATATAATTAGTGAAACAAACGCTCGAATATTGATATTTTTGTGGAGGTGGCTACCTAAATACTACAAGTCATACCAAGGGCATGAAGAAATAATTCATGCACACAATTAACTTATAATGGCGTATGAAGACCCTTTTAGGAAGAGTGTTGTTGAACATGAAAGGGACTAAAGAGAGGATTATGCGTATGCTTGATGAGTTACATTTCTACATGAAGAACCTGGATCATCACATGTCAAGGATTAGAGATCATGTGGGCCTCTAACTAGACCTAGGAAGCTCTCATTGGCATGACAAGGAACAACTTTAAATGGCTCCATTAGAATCATCTTAGTCCCCATGATCTAGTACCACTTCTACAGTCTATTTTCCATGTTTTCTATTCATCAATTTCTTTTAGCTACTTGGATAGAGAGTGTCAGTCTTTGGACCAAGACTTCGATTTTTTTGGTTTCGATCCTGGTTATCAAACTTGGATAGTTAAAATTAAAAAAAAAAATTAGTTTCCCTAGTAATAGGTAAAGGCAAGCCAAGACTATAAAATTGGTCTGTATTATAAAAAACAATAACTATTTGCAAAAAAAATCCTTCATAAATTATTTATTAAAAAATTGTGAAAATAATTTGTATTTCATGTCTATATTATAATTATATGTGAGTTCACAATTATGAGGTTAAAGTTATGTATGAAAACAATAACTACTATCATTTTGACAGATTTTTATGTCTCACATTGTGAATTTTTTTGGTTTACTTTTTATTGATATAGTGTAATATTTTAAAAAAGTAATATTAAAAGTGTTTAACGCACGATATATATATATATATATATATATATATATATATATATATATAAATAGGTAAAGTATTTAATAAACAATTACCCTATTATATATAAAAGTTATTAAACTAGTTCATATTAAGTAATCATTTTCCTGTATTATCGATGTGTTATTAAGGAAAAAATATGAGTAACATAAGTTTAAATATTTTGTCTATATTATATATGAATTACACAGTGATATTATGTGACCTATGCTTATAACTCACATGAAAAGCATATATATTATTGGATTAAAGAAAAACAAAAACCATGAACCTAAACATTATAGTTTAAAGGAGAGTCCACATATTTTTTATTTTTTTTCATTCTCCTCCTTTGAGGCTAGGAAGTTTGGATTTACGATCTTCTTAGTATAGATCTACAATTTTCTTGATCTGCAATCTTATTGACTAGAAAGAACAACTCGTTGTCTAGATTCTTTAGCCTTCTCCTTTTCCGCAAACACCTTAACCATAATTTTTTTATATTTCAAGATAGATCAATAGTATGAAGACACCTATTGTAACCTTTGCGGTTGGTGCACCTGATATCCCAAGTTTTCTTCAATCTCCTCGATCCGGAAGAAAATGCCTCTCCAAAAGAACATTCATCTCGACTATATTGATTATGTTCCTAGTTATTGGGGGTGTGATACTGTTAAATGGCAACCAAATTCTTAGAATTTTGTTGAGCCGTTGTTTGTAGTTCCCCATGTCACACATGGTGACCATAATGGCCTTGGCTTGTTCAAGGATAACAATGGTTGATGAGAAAGCACATTATGATAAGAGTTATATGACGCATAGGGACGAAAGTGGCATAGAATTCCAGGGAGAGTGTACACCACCATAGATAGGGATGCCAGGGATTCAAAGGAGTAAAATAGAAGAAATTGACAGATGTTGAAGGGGTAGAGCATAGTTGTGTGAGAAAGGTTATTGTGCCCAATCCAAAGATAAAGAAACCAAAGAAAAGAAATGGACCAAATCGTCCTAGAGAAACCAACATGCCTAAAACATGGAATCTATGAATAGGCGAGTCAACATGCCTCACTTCTCTATTTAGTTGAAAACAACATCCGTGTTCATCGCCATTGCAGTTGAGCAAGACAATGACAACAACATGCAATGATAAGGTGATCCAAGGAAAAGAACATCTACAAAAACATTGACTTTCTTGAAATCTATGTTAATGCTTGTAAATATCGCATGTTATGAGTATTGTGGTATGTCAACACCTGTGTAGACTTCTAGAGGGATTTGAGATATTAAAAATAACATAATTTCATTTGCATATGAGAAGTTCAAATTTGACATGTTATTTAGAGAATTAAAAATATTTATTATAATAATTAAATATTTAAAATAAATATATGATATTTATAATATGAATATATATTTTTTTAAAGTTAGAACATTTTATTAGATGCAAAAGAAAATATTTAAAAGTTTATTGTTAAAAGGTTTGTCGGTCTTACTCCGACAGGTTTGTTGACCATTTCCATTGGTCCAAAAAATACATAAGGTAGCTGACCATAACCGTAAGGGAAAGATATGCCAGAAGATCGAAAAAATGAATAGAACACCAAAACTCATGATCAATCATCGGAGTTGATAGAAGTTGGGTTGTTTGGACCCATCCTAGGTGGAGGAGTGGGCAAGAACAAGAAGTTGACATGTTGCTCCAGATGCGACAACCAAGCCTCCAACTTCGCCAGATTCTCCAAATTGTGCATATCTCTGTGCTAGACCACCACCACATGCCCCCAAAGTTGGCAATGGAAATATTGGATTTGATCCAAGGCTACCATGATTGCCTTATGCTCCTCCTAGTCAATTTTCTCATAGGCTTCGAGTTGTATTTTCATTTACTAGTGCAACTAACCTTTGGTGGTGCAAGAGGGGTTGTTCCTCTTCCTCGGTGGTGGTTGATGTTTATTGCGAGGTCCCTGCAAGGTCTCAGTTGCCTCTGAGCTCAACCCCGCCTCCTCACACTTACTGTAATGGCATCAAGGTTTGGGTTCTACGATCGACCGCATTCCACCTCAACCCAAGCATGGGCTACATTGAGGTTCCATGTGTATGCCCCAACACAAAACCTCTCCAATTCCTTGTCTGGGTTCACCACTACAACATTGGAACACCACCACACCATCGCAATATCTCAACATCGCAACACCACCGCACCACCACAATAATGCAACACCACAACACACCTAACATCAACAAGAGAACAACACCAACACCTTTGCAACACTAGCAACACTGCAACACCAACACCAATGCAACACCAAGAACACCACAACACGTCCATAGTGGAGATAAAATATCCCCCCTGAGCCCGATGACCTTCACCTTTGGACCCTCTTCTTAATCTATACAAATTGCATCGCCCCAGTTCGACCTCTACAAGGAACACCTTCCTAAGCTAAGGCACCCGAGTGTGCTAGCCTAGCCAAGACAGCGCAATATTCACCCTTAAACCGAAGAGGCAACCAACACCACAGACTCTCGGGCAATAATTTCCGCAAATCCCCTTTGAAATTCCATGCCACGCCTCCAACAACAAGAAGAATATACCCATCACTAGATCAGAATTCAAACAAGACACCAAAGAATGGTTGCCGACGGGTTGGGTTATGGAAGCTTGCCCAATCAAGAGGAAGCGACAGAGAAAGTCAGAACATATAAAAGAACTTAGGACTGTTGACTCCCTACCGCAGTCAAAAACCACCTCTGACAACATCCAAATAATAGAAAGTCATGTTATCCCCCCTCCAAAACTTATCATCATGTCATCGCTCTAAGTTACATGCTTTGAACTATCGTCGCCAGAGTATCATAGCAATTCCCATTGAATTCCAAAGACTGCTCATTTCCTATCAACCTTCGTTTAAATGCACACAAGCACGGTTAGCTATGTTCACATGGACTAGTAGTGGCGTACCCTGCAATGCATACCTCCTGCATGTCATGCACATGGGAAGTATGGGGGGAGGTCCAGCTCAACCTTCACTATCCTTGATTTTTCCACCCCCATCGGGATATAATATTAATAATTTAAATTAAAAGGAAATATTAAGATTTTATTATAAAAATGAAATATTAATAAAACCAAATTCATGCTATTTTATTTTTCTAAATAATTATTATAGTTTTGTAAAAATTTTCTAAATAAGATGAGTTTTTGCACATGATGCATTTTTTTTTTCTCTTCTCCTTAGCACGGGGTTGTTCTCAACTCCAGGTCTATGGTGACTCCATGCATATTATTATTTGGCTCAGTAACACTCAAGTTTGTAGGCACGTTCTACTTTTTCCTAAGCAATTTGGCTCATGCACTCTTTTAATTTTTTCTCTCGCTCTCATATTTGTAGGGAAGGGAAAAACCATGTTCCAAAAGAAGGTTTACTAATGGATGAATGGCCATGGGAGCCCTCAAAATTTCATGAAGGCAATGCTAGCTATACCTTCTACCATAATCCATACAAGGACTTACTCGCAGAGGTACAAAATACATCAACTCTTGAAACAAAACTTATTTGGTTCATTTAACAACTTTTTTGTGATTGACAGTTAATTTTGATCACCTATGTTTATGTTTTGCCTTTAGTTAATTGGGGTTGCCTCAAGCTTTTGTAACTCTGTTTAAAGCCATCCACGCTAATAAATATATGCTTGTGCCCTTTTTCTTTTTTCTTTTTTTATAAATAACTTTGGATAAAACACATTGCTCAAACAAGTCTTTTCTTCTTGAATGCGCAATCAAAATGCATCTATAGAATATAATTCCATCATTTTTAATGGATGCAAGTATGGTTTTTTTCCTTTGGAAGAAAAATATATTTGCTAACATAAATGTATAATAACATAAAAAAGAAAGCCAAATATCTATTAATATAACAAATAGATATATAATAACATAAAAAAGAAAGCCAAATATCTATTAATATAACAAATAGATATGAAAATATAAAATTTAATTTAGTATTCCCAAAACTATACTTTTGTTTGTTTTTTGCATATTTTGATACATCATGAAGTTATATTTTCTTCTCATAACTCATTTTTAGTGTTTTTATTTTTATTTGTTTTTCTTACATATTTTGAAGCAAGTTGAGTGATTTATAAGAAGTTAAACAATTATAGATTATTACGTAAATTTTTATAATTAAAATATTTTTCAAATATAATAAATATTTGATTATTAGATCTCTCAGTTTTCATAAATTTCATATTACTTCAATCATCAATTAAGTTGTCTCTCAAACTTTTACTATATTTAATATAATTATATTAAAAATAATTAATTAATTAATCTTCTTATTAATTTATAAAATAATATATTTAGTTTTTATATAAAAAAATTAATAATCAATAAATATTTATTATAAGAATGTCTTTTGAATTAGTCACATCATTTATTGTTGGTCTATATTTATAATCTTTATCCTTAAAGTAAACTACATTAGATAATCCGAAAGATCAACCAACAAATAAAAATATGATAAATTTAAAAAACATTTTTATGATGATGATGATGATGATGGTTAACGTCCGCTGAGACCAAATAATGATCTATCGGACCTAAAAAGACAAATTATTTATTTTGATTTAAGATTTTATTCCTATGCTCAAAAAGCTTGGAGAGAAGCCTCCCGAGTTCACTATAATTTTGGCATTGTAAAAGGCTAGGAAGGTCAGTATTGTAACAAAGGTTGTGAAATTGAGATCTAATGTGGTTGTATGCAGGGCACTCTAAGAGGAAGTGGTTTTCATCCTCGATGCTCCTATTCTCACAAATATGGCAGATCCTTTCTATCCATGGCGTTTTAGGAACTGCCCAACGGCCAGTTTCACTATGGAGCTCATGAGAATTCGTTCTAATTTTTTCTATGTTAGTTTTCTTCTTTGAGCTAGTTAAAATAGAGAGATACTTTTGATCTTCAAGGGTGGGGTTGATGACCTTCTTATAATAACTTAATTTTCTTTTAGATGCTAAATCTTTCTCACACCACAATTTTTCTTTGAACTTAGAAGTAACAATATCTTTAATGTTATTTATGTTTTGCAAAGCATCATTCTCATTGATCTCCCAATAGTTTAACCTGGCCCTTGTGTCCTTATGCCATCCTCGGTTAAGCCTTAGGTGGTTTTGGCTAGAATTTAAAGCTAGCTTAGGAAGTCTATGATTGTCTATGTTATTGAGCTTGTGCTTGTACACCAGAAACCTGAGCATAGCTAGGCTCTCAATAGGAGAAAGACCTGCTTCTATAAGGAGAATAGGATAGGGTTTATTATTTTTAATTTTCAGGTTATAAATTATAAAACACTTCTGGATTTGCTCAATCTTTCTCCATGATTCTCTGGAGATGCTGCAGCCCCAAACTTCACAGCCATATAAAATAACAGGGATGACTAAAGTTTCAAAGAGGAACTTCCTTTTATCCCACATTACGAGGTTTGCTGTTTTGCAATTGTTTTCAAGACCAAAATAAGCTTTCCATCCCCCATTGATCCTTTTCTCAATGCTATGGTTCCAGTTGAGCTTGTGATGGATATCAATTCCTAGGTACTTGTAAGAATACACTTCCTCCAAGTTATTATTGTCATACATAAAATTAGCACAAGTGTCCTTCTTGGATTTGATAATCATAACTTTTGTTTTGTCAGTGTTAACAATCATACCCATGGTAGAGCAGAAATCCTTAAGAAGCTTGAGTTGCTTATCAAGATCAGAAGGGCACCTTGCCAAAAGAACAATATCGTCAGCATAGAGAAGAAGGATAACGACTATCCCAGCTAAGATTGTGCCACCACATCCTGCTTCTTCTAAATAACCTTCGAGCTTATCGATGTAAATGCCAAATAGGGTAGGGGAGAGGGGGCAACCTTGTTTAACTCCGATGTTACACTTAATATCTTTTGACCACCCCTCATTGTTCTTTAGCTTGGCAATTACATTCTCGTATAGCCTTATAGCAGCAGCTCTCAACTCAAAAGGAACCTTTAGCTCTTCTAACCTATTCCAAAGGTTGTCTCTAGGAACCGTATCGAAAGCCTTTCTAAAGTCTACAAAGCAGCAAAATAAATTGGATTTATCATTACGACATTCCTCCGCAATGATCCTAAGCGTAACAATCAATAATCAATAAATATTACAAAAATCTAAAATCAAACCATATATTTATTATTTACATAAATTTAATTAAAATTAAAAATTTATTTATATAAATAACTTTCACTCCTCACTTTTTCCTTATAAAATGTAAACCTCTATTTATAAATAAATATAATAAATATATACCCCACACTTTATCATTAGAAACATTTAATTAATTAATTTATTAACTATTATTATAAAATAATATATTTAATTTTTAAATAATAAAAATTTTAATAGGTTAAAAATGGTTTATAATTTTCTGAGTTTTGTCAAAACTGAACATCGATTCCTATAAGTAACTTCCCTTTCAACATCTCCCCATAACATTTAAACACTTATTTATAAATAAATGCATCCCCACAATTTGTCACCAGAAATGAGAGCAAGTTTATTTATTTATATGAGCAATTTTTGTCCCGACATCAACTAACCTACAATACAATTATATTTATCTCACGTGGTGGATGACAAGTCACCAACACTTGTTGACCCAAAGACCGTTATATTTTATGTTTCCCACATAAATAATGGATGTCGTTTTCAACGCTCCAACTTATGGAATCGATTAGAAAATATGCTTTGGACAGTCTCTCGCATTATTAGAATAGCGGAGTAGATATAGTAATTATTAATCATAATAAAATAAGTTAATGATTAGTTTATTATTTTTATTTAATAAACATTAAATTTTTATTTAACAAAGGAGAGGTAAAAGTATTAAGCTCATTATTAATTTATTCATAGTGCTTAATATTTGTCCATAGATATTGGCTATTACTTATTTATTTGCCTTGTTTTATGTAAAATGATGTGAAAATAATAAGCCATTCATTAACTTATTGCAATATATAATTTCTAAATTAGTTTGATTGAAAATATTATATGAAAATATATAATTCCTAAATTAGTTTGATTGAAAATATTATATGACTATAGACATAAAAAAATTGAGAACCATATAAATTTTACAATAATGTATACTAGAGTTAATATAGACTTTCCAATTCATCGTTTATTCAAATTTGACTGTCTATGTTGCAAATGGATCGATAGTGTTCATGTCGAGTAATGTGCTAGTTGTTCATGTTAGGGTGGTTCATGTAAACTTAACTCTATCAAGTTACCAGTGGTTTTCTAGCTCTAGGTTTATGGGAATCCATGGTTTTTCCCATGATATTTATTTAAATGTAGCATATGTAAAGGCTCGGAAATCTCTATGTTAAGTTGTCTGATTGGCCATTGGGAACAAACAACAGAGTCTTTAGACACCACCGTCTTTGTTGGTGCTCTGTGATCATAATAGTGGTATCAAAGTTGAAAGTAATGACAACACGCCATGGCCAATACCATAAGATAAAAAATAGTATTTATTATAAGCTAAGAAATCTTTAAAATAAATGAAATTAAAAGTTTCGTTATAAATCTTGATTCCATGGAGCCCTGTGGTTCTGAGATCTCTAAATTGAACCAAAATTTGGACACACAGGTTAAAACTACAAAGAAAGGGTGTAGTTTGTTAGTGGTATAAGAAACACTATGAGAAATTTAGACCACCGAGAAATACTCTGAAGCAGGAATTTAATCAATACTTCAATGTCAACGGCTCTTGGTTAACTCCCTTAAGAGAGGGACCAATTATATGTAAGAGAGATGTGAGAGAGTTATTTGTTGTATGATTAGATAAGAGTAAATAGGGTAGTCTTTGTGTGCTAGTGGTGAAGTATGCTTTCCTTTGTTGGAGAGCATGATAGGAGAAGGCACCAATATGAGAAAACAATGTAGTCATTGTTCTAGAGCTTTAATAGAAGCACTATACTTAAGTGTAAGTATTATGCATGACTTTTCATTTCGATGCATGTTACGAGGGTTTCAAAGTGTAGATATGAACCTGTTCTTTCCAGCTTGATGAAGAAGTTTGCAAGGGTGATTTTGTATTCATTCTCAACAATCTAGGCCCTGATTGTCATTTACGTGCATGTATTTTTGTCATGATGGGTGATAATAAGCCGTTTTTATAGTTTCTCTTGTCAAAATATGAAACAAGGTTAAGAAATCTAGTGAAACTTGGAATAATAGGATATTTTCTCTGTAGTCAAGATGTAAGTGGCTCTCCCTCCCCAGTTATCGCATGAGAAAGTAACAAAATTGGTAGCCATGAGGAAGGCTGCATAAATGATTTCGTTGCCAATTCACTAGCCATGGAGAAATCACAACAAAAGAAAGAGGACATTGTGTGGAAGAGTCAACGTTGTTGAGAATCTAATGATTTATAGCTACAAAGGATGAGTGAATTTAAATTTGCCATGTGTTTGGAGGACATCCTTAGTGCTATGATGGTATGAGCAAATCTTGTTTCTCAGTTAGCTTGAAAACATAGATCAAACCATTTATATTAAATCAACATCAATCCCAACATCTAAGGATCTATAGGAAATGTTTAATGGAAGATCCTATCAACTTCCTATCATTATTTTATGTATTTTGTATTGTTTCATAAAGTTGAATTTGTCATCAACTGTTGTCATTTGTGGGAATGCTTCTATATGGTGAATTGTTAGTAGCACACAACATTTGTAAGGGAGTTAGAAATGAAATTTTACAAACTGATTTAGTCGCGTTAGAGAATGTTTGGTCAACAACCATGGTAGTGGTGCTTCTTTCAGTGTTTCTTGTAAGTTGAGCTTGGCTGGAAAATTTGACTAGTGTGAATGATCAATAGAAGCCATTTGTTAAATGCATCTATATGCTCAAGTCTTTGACATTCAAAGGTGGTTTGTACCCTAGTAAAAGAGATTATGACCAGAGCTTGCCTAATGTTATCCTTGTTCGAGCTTATGAACAGAGCTTGTGCATTGTTGCGCTCAACAAATTCTGATATGCCTCTGTATGTAGCTCAAGTGGAGAAAATTGAGAGGGATGTCCGAAAGAAAATGAAAGTGAATGTTCACCAATATTACTAGCATGTGAACTCTATCACAACTTCCAGTGTAGATATTGTTTATAATGGCAGTGTAGATCATGTGCATCTTGGTCTTGTAGTAGTTAAATTATTAATATTATAATTTGTTTGTAAAATCAGTCATGATGCAATTCCAAAATTAGATAAAGATGTCATTTTGTGAAACTGACTCTAGGTACATTCAATGTCTAGATGATGTTCCTATACAACTAGCGAGTACAACGGTTAGCACCCATGTATCTCAGTAGAGCGAGTTTTGTCACGAGACTAACTAACCTGCTATATGTTGAGGATGACAATACACCAACGCTGGTTGACAAAAACACGTTATATTTTATGTTTCCAACACGTCTATGGCATTGAAATTTATATGAATGTCATTTTCAACACGTCTCTAATCATGAAATCGGCGTTGAAATTTAGGGGATGTCTTTTTCAGCACGTCTTTAAATCTAAAAAAACAAATTGTAGGTTGACTGGGAACGCACGAAATCCTTAGTCTGTGTCCAACGAGTATATGTGAATAAATTTAATTTAATAGGGGTTATTAATTGTAAAGAGTTTTCGTTATAATATAACTTCACATACTCACAAATAATTCATTTCATTTCATTGGTTCATATAACTTTGTGTAACTTTTTGTTTAAGTAATCAATTTAATTAAAAAGGTAAAATCAGTACAGTTATTTTGAAGATAAATCTCAATTATTAAGTTGTGTATACAATTCATAATTGATGTAGATTAAGTTGAAATTAAATTATTAAATATTAATTGTTGTTGATTGGTATAATGAAATATGTAAACTAAGTTCAAAATCATTATTGAAAGATTCTTCTTTATTTTAAATTTATTATGTATTGAGTCATTTATTATATCTTTGAAATATATAATTTATATTGATGTATGAGTTGTACTTATATGTTCACTATGGAAGGAATTATACATATTCCTGATACATATACTCAGTTGTAAAAAAGGTTTTGGCTTAATCAAAATATTTTTGCTTTCCGTTGTACATAGATAGATAGTTGATACTGAAGTATTGTATCTAAATGGATGATGAAATGTTTTTTTGTTGTTATTAAAGTATTCACTGACACAACTCTCTCATATTGGTTTGTAAAAGTCACTTATTTGTAAAATAAAAAAATGTTTTTAGAATAATACCAAGTTTCAAGTCCATGTAATTGGAAAAAATAATGTTTTATATAGTGGAATAGTGAGCAAATGCTCAGATTTTATTTTTATTCATCAAATAATAGTTTGCATTTATAGGCACAGCATAGAAGACACTCAGAAAAAATAGACCCTAACAATCTCGATCTGACTTTCTAAAAATAGTAAACCACCTCAAATGTATTGATTGTGACACTCAACAACTCTGACAACTAAGACAAGTAAGTGGTGGTTGAATTACTTATTCCAACACTTTCCCTTAATTGCAACCACAAACATTTCAAACATTAGAAACCTACAGCTAAATACAATGTGACTTACAACTTGATAAAAAAACTTTAAACTAAGATGTTCATTAGTCTGAGTCTTAGCTAGGAACTTATCTCTCCAAACTTTAACACTTTCAACCCATTTCGTCCCCTTCCTACTCCATATGATGAACTCTATATATTGCTTCTTATTGGAAGTGAGATGATCCCAATCCATTTCAAATCCTTTTTCAAAAAGTTCAATTGCATCATCAATAGTTACTTGTTCATCGGACAACTCCTACTTCAATCCATAATAATGTTTAATATGTTAAGGACTCCAATACATGAAACATGAAAATTTCTTTAACTTTTCCATTTTCTACATCGTCCATGCTATTTTCAACATTCATTGCCACAACTTTTATGAAAACTTCATCAAAACATGGTGTTTCAAGTCATGCTTCAAAGAAATTTAATTCTTCTTCAACACTTATTTCGTCTTTTTGGTTCCTGGTAACATCTACACACTAAGAAACAATTATGAGATTTACAAAATCATCATAATTTGAGTTCTTTTCAATTTCCTTTATGTTGAGAGGTTCCTCCATTTCTTCATCTTTGTCTTTCTTTTCCAAATCTTCATTTTTTTTTTTTTTGCATTACAACCTTTGTAATTAGTTTCATCTTGTTAATCTAGTTGATCTTCAATCTAGGTTACCGCTTGATTAAGTAATTTATCTATGAACTTCTTTTCCTGCAACATTTGGAATTAACATTCTCATGAAAGTTGTTCACTATCATATTTCACTTTAAGTTATTCAATTACTCCATTCTGTTTGTTTACAACTTTCTCTATATTTTATTCTAGTGACTCTTCAAATATATCGCTCCCCCTCACACCATACTTCATCTCTAGGATATCCCAAAATACATTTATGCTTTTTACTCCACTAAATTCATTTAAAATGCTAGAAAAAATATTTTCGTCCATTGCTAATATAATAAGATATAATGTTAGTTCTCATTTCCTCTTATCATGATGGTTAACAACATTGTTTTGAACATAATGGAATAAATTAGTTGAACAAAGTAATTCTACCATTTCATTTGCCCAAGATTCATAGTTTATACCTGAAAAAAATTGGAGAATTGACATTACTGATTTCAAGCTTTCATCTGTTTGTCCAAATTCTTCATTGTTGTAGCCCAATTTTTCATTATGATCCTTAGGTATGTGTTCCCATATCAAAAACATTCCAGTTCCCATATTGGAAATATTCCATATTTTTCAGGGCCTATGTCCTTTGATTATTTATCCTCAATTGTTTTGATTCTCTTTAGAATGGCTTAATTCTCCTTTTATGATCTATGATTTCATTTTCTTTACATTTTCTTATACCAACTTAAATAAATAAAAATAAAAACATATTCCTAGTGCACCAATTTATCTTTACTACATAGCTAAATCTGTTGATGAAAAGAAAAAAGAGCAAAAAAACACTTTCAACAACTTTAGACAACTTACCAATAAAAATATAAAATATTACCTTATACCGATATTAAATAACCTTAAAATTACTACATAGCTAAATCTACTTAAAAAAACAATTTAGACAACTTTAAACAACTTACCCATAAAAAAAATAATAAAATATTACCTCATACCAATATTAAATAACCTTGAAAATATTAAACTTTAATGTAAAGCTCTAAAGTAAATAACCTATAAAATATTAAGCTTTAAAGTAAATCTCAAAAGTAAATAATGTTTACACAAATAAATCCTTTCATTCCTTATATTTCCTTTTCACCCATTAAAAAATTATAATAAAATATTACCTCATACCAATATTAAATAACCTTGAAAATATTAAGCTTTAAAGTAAAGCTCCAAAGCAAATAATGTTTCCACAAATAAAGATTTATAAAGAAGATATGACCAATTCATAACTCATACGGTTGCCATGAATATAAAGTTTAAACCAAACTTGTCATAATTCCAGTTGTGGCTATGGCTATCCACCAACTTTCTACAAAAATATTCCCTCAACGAGATCTAATTGGCTTGATAAATGATCGAGGAGGATCTGTTGATTCAATTGTACAGGTGTTCAAAGTGTTGTCATCAGTATTCAATGTCATCGTCGTCTCAATTTATGGTTTTCGTTCAGTTTCGACAGTGTTGGTTATGATCAAGTTGTTCAGGTAATGTTCATAGTTTTTCATGGCGTTCAGTTGATGCGGTGTTGTACCTGGTTGTCGACTTATGTCCATTAATAGTTTCGCCAAGATTAGTCGACGACATGTATTTTGTCATTCGACAAGCAGGATTTGGGTTCAACATGGTTGTCATCCGTGGCATAGGTTCATCGTCAAGGTTGTCGTTACAAAGATAGCTAGAGTCGATGATGTGCATGGGTTTTGTCGTCCATCGCAGAGGTTGATATATCGTCAGGGTTTTCGTCATAGCAAACATGTCGATGATAAGCAGGTGGATTTATGTCACATTGTGACAAAAGATTGTAAAAGGGTTTTTTAAATTCTATACTTAAACCCTAATCCTACACCTAAGTCCTAATGACTTAAACTAAACCTAAAACCCTAGTCCTAACCAAACCTATGCATAAAAAACTACATTAAACCTAAGTCCTATGTACAAATCCTATACCTAATGACCCTAACCATCATATTCAAACCAAGTTATAAATCCTACATCCCTAAACCTATCATATTCAAACCTAATGCTAAAAAAACCTAAGGTTCTAAACGGCTCGGCCTTTACATATTTTACATTGTAAAAACATTACAATGAACAAATACAGTCAAACCACCATCCCTAACCGCAGTGGGACTGCGACTCATGTGAGTGGAGTTAGCCGGCAGAGGTTAGAGCTCACCACAGTGCTAAACCATCAGCCTTGACCATGTGGGGAAGTTAACCTGGAAGGCAGGCATGTGAATAGACGGAGGTAACGTCGCGAGATTAACCGTCGGCTTGGAAACCACGCGAGGGATATTAGCCATGTAAACAGGGTTGTTACCATGCCGTTAGGGGATAGCCACCAAGTGTCTAGCAAACGGTTAGACCCCCACTATTCACATGCAAACAGTTAACCCAATCCTGCTCGGTCAGCAAACCATATGCGGTTTTGTTTAGACTATGGTTATTTTGGGTTTGATATTGTTTAAATGTGAAATTATTAATTCTACGACCATGACTATAACCCTAGGTGGCTAATGCCAACAGGACCGAAACCAAACCCTATCCAGAACCTAACTAAATTCACCTCAATTGTAGTCAGAGAAGGTTTTATGTATCCACGGGCCTATAAGAGGCAGTTTTTCCCATGGAGGAGATTAGGAGTGATTTTTGACTTTTGTATGCAGATTTTGGAGGACACAGGGGATTTTGTTTTTTGTGTTTCGGGAGCATCCAGGGTCGGTTTTGGAAGCTGTAAGAGGCATTGGAAAGCTGGTTCAGAGGGCTATGTGATGATAGTGATCAAATTTTCCTGCGTGCACATTCATTCTAGCCTTTTCTCTGTGTATTCAACACCTTCTTCTCATTCCTAATAAAACGGTCGCCCATCTTAAAAGTGGACCTGGAGACGTAGTCCGTCAAGGACGAACTCCGTATTCAATCTTGATGTCTAGTATATCTATGTATTTGCCGTTTCACTTCTATTTTACGTCTTACTTATGGTTTATCAGTTGTCTTAAAGTGTTCTGCTCCAGCAGATTTCCTCGATTTCCGTGCTTTCAGTTAACATTCAACTCATTAATGGCTAATCACTTCTACATCAATATATATTTTATGGTCATTTTAGATCATATAATTTGGTATTAGAGCAAGTTGCGTTTGTAGAGTTTTCCATTGAATGTTAATCGGGTCTAAGTCGCAACGAGGAGAAGGAATCCTTGAGCAGATCAATCCAGAGATTGGAAAGTGACAAGTCATTCAGAAATCGACCATGTCGGGACCTGATGCAGCTAAAAACACTAAAACTAAGATGAGTGAGGAACAGTTTCAGCAGGCATTCTTAACCATGCAGCAGATGTTGGGAGAATTGTATGAAGACAGGAAGACGAGAGATGTTTCTTCTTCAAAGGCATCAAAGAAGGACAAAGGTAAAGGTAAGACTGATAAAACTCCTTCACCTTCATCATCTCCATCATCCTCTTCTTCTTCTTCTTCTTCCAGAGCAGAATCTGAAACAAAAAAGAAACCTAAGAAAACATCTCTTTTGAAACTTGATGTTAAATTTGAGTTACCTGTTTATGAGGGTGAAATGAATCCTGAAAAGTTAGATAATTGGATAAAGCAGTTAGAAGTGTATTGTCGTATTCAAAACATTTCCAGCGATAAAACTAAAATTCAGTTAGCTACACTTAGAATTTGGGGGGGGGGGGGGGCGGGCAGCTTCAATCTGGTGGGAAAGTAAAACTCAGATAGATGTAAAGCATAAAGGAAAAGTCATCTCTTCATGGTCTAAGTTTTTGAAAGCTCTTAGGAAACAATTCTATCCTTTAGGATACATGCATCAAGATGTTATTGATTGGCAGCATCTGAGGCAAGGCAAAGGGTAGAGTGTTCAAGAGTTTACTTAGGAGTTCAGAAAGAAAGCACTGGCACTTGTTATCTAATTGGATACATGTGAAAATTTGTTAAAATACATCGGCAATTTACATTCATATTTGCAGCATACTTTATTGATGTTTAATCCTAATGATTTTGATGAGGTGTATGTTCAGGCCATATATATTGAATCAGGTGGTAGACCATTCAAGTTTTCATCTCAGTCATCCAAAGAGTTGGAAACAGGAGATTCTAGTGACAATAAGGGGAAGAACATTTCGAAGAGAAATAAATCAACGATCGTTCAGAAGGAAAGACCTACTTGTTCTCATTTCCAGAGAATCAATCATGATGAATCTAAGTGCTGGAAAATTCATCCAAAACTTAAGCCCAAAAAGTTCCTTAAGGTGAAGGATGAAAAGAAGGCCATTGCCGCAGTCCAACAAGATCTAGGTTCAAATTCAGGTGATGAAAGGAGGATAACTGCCATGGTTACGATAGGTAAAACTTTTGATACTGGTTCAAGTTTGAAAACTAATGTATCTTCTTCAAACAAAAATCCTTCAAATGAGGATAAAAGAATTGAACTATTCCACATAAGGATAACTTCTAAGCATACAAAGATTGACACAATGTTTGATAGTGGATCTCAAGCAAATTTAATATCTAAACATATAGTTAAACAATTGGGATTGGAGACAGAATCATCCAAGACCATGCCCATTAGGTTGGATTAATAAATCAACTCAGATACATGTCACAAAGCAGTGTCAGTTAAAATTTGCAATTGCATCTAAGTACATTGATGAGGTGGAGTTAGATGTGATCCCAGTAGACATATATGGAGTTGTCTTAGGAAATCCTTATCTTTATGATAGAGATGCAGTGTTTTATAGAAGAGAACATAAATATCACCTAAAGAAAGAAGGGGTTGAATTTATTGTTAGGGAACATAAAGTCAAATCAAACTTGGATTTTACTGTTACAAATCAAGTTAACCAGTTAATAAGTTCAAGTAAATATGTACTCATGTTTATTAAGGAACAACATAAGGATGATTGTTTGAGATGCGAGATTCAGTTTATAGATCAATTGATCAAGGTGGTTAAGTCTTTTCCAAGAAATCTTATTCATAAACAGGATAAGCAACATTAGATACATTTAATGTCCTATGAATATCTTCTTAAAGACAAAATGAATCTCAACTCATTCATTCAATTGAATTCTAGAAACTATCATCATCAACAGTGTATTGCAGGGAATGGTACATGTGAGTCCAATCAGATACTTGTTTTAGATGGTATGTTTATTTTCAGTTTTAGGGGGGCAGGTCGGTATTGGGGAAAGTTAGTGTTACATTTCTTTGGTATTTCATCATCATTTCGTGCTTTAAAAAGTAATGAAACCTCTTTTCAAGTGGAGAGGAAGTCTATAAATTTTCATGACAAAGCATTTTCAAAAGAAGATCTAAAGTTTTCTTGTCATGATTTGAAAACTAATGCATTAAGTGAAAATGTTAGTCAATGGAAATATCAGTCAATAGATGAAGAAATAATGATTCAAGTAAATCAATAATTACTTAGATACTTTCAAAGTCAAACTAAGTTTCAGCAGTCTTTACATCACAATTAGATGAGTTCTGTGCAGCAAGTTCACATAGTAATCAGTCAACAGGAAAGTAAATCAAGTCAAGTAATTGACATCAAGTCAAAATCAAAGGAGTCTTTGAGTATTTCAGTTATTCCGGAAAGTAGATTGTTAATACCCATAAGATGTATTGAACAATGTCATACAAATATTGTTTTCAAAGATGTTTTTGAATCACTAACTCATGATTCTTCGTGGAAAGAATTCAATTGTCATGTTGATAACAAGTTGTTTTCCCATCGTCGCAAGTTGTTCATACTGCGGATGGAAGAAACAAGTCACCGAATCAAAAGGTATCATGGTTAGCATCATCAGGGTCATCACTTGCAGGTGATTGATCAAATGTATTGGTACATCATCAGGTGAAAGTGGAAAGAGAGGGAGTTCTACCCTCATCAACTATTTAATTAGTCAAACTTTTGTGGTCCAAAAGCTTTCAAGTGGAGAAGAATGATCTAGGAGGATCCATTGATTCAGTTGCACAGGTGTTCAAAGTGTTGTCATCAGCATTCAGTGTCGTCGTCGCCTCAGTTTATGGTTGTTGTTTAGTTTCAACAGAGTAGGTTATGATCAGGTTGTTCACGTAATGTTCGTAGCTTTTCATGGTGTTCAGTTGATGTCATGTCATACCTGGCTGTCGACTTATGTTCATTGACAGTTCTACCAGGATTAGTCGAAGACATGTGTTTTGTCATTCGACAAGTAGGATTTGGGTTCAACATGGGTGTCGTCCTTGGCATAGGTTCATCGTCAAGGTTGTCATTGCAAAGATAGCTGGAGTCAACGATGTGCGTGGGTTTTGTCATCCATCACATAGGTTGATATATCGTCATGGTTGTCATCATAGCAAAGGATCAATATCATCATGTCGATGATAAGTAGGTGGTTTTATGTCACATTGTGACGAAAGATTGTAAAAGGGTTTTTAAAATTCTAGACTTAAACCCCAATCCTACACCTAAGTCCTAATGACTAAAACTAAACCTAAAACCCTAGTCCTAACCAAACCTATGCATAAAAAACTACATTAAACCTAATTCCTATGTATAAATCCTATACATAATGACCCTAACAATCATATTCATACCAAGTTATAACTCCTAAATCCCTAAACCTATCGCATCCAAACCTAATGATAAAAAAACCTAAGGTTCTAACCCTCTTGGCCTTTACAAATTTTACATTGTAAAAGCATTACAATGAACAAATACACTCAAGCCACCATCCTAACCATAGTGGGACCACGGCTCATGTGAGCAGAGTCAGTGGGTAAAGGTTAAAGCTCACCGCAGTGCTAAACCATCAGTCTTGACTACGCGAGGAAGTTAACCTGGAAGGCAAGAATGTGAACAGACGGAGGTAACGTCGCGAGATTAACCATCGGCTTGGAAACCATGCGGGGGATATTAAGCATGTAAACAGGGTTGTTACCGCGTCATTAGGGGATAACCGCCAGGTGTCTGACAAATGGTTAGACCCCCACTATTCACTTGTAGACAGTTAACCCAATCCCGCCCGGTCAACAAACCATATGTGGTTTTGTTTAGATTATGGTTATTTTGGGTTTGATATTGTTTAAATGTGGAATTACTAATTCGAGGACCATGACTATAACCCTAGGTAGCTAATGCCAAGACTGAAACTAAACCCTATCTAGGACCTAATCAAATTCACCTCAAATATAGTCAGAGAAGGTTTTATGTATCCATAGGCCTATAAGAGGTAGTTTTGGCCATGGAGGAGATTAGGAGTGATTTTTGACTTTTGTATGAAGATTCTAAAGGACATAGGCGATTTTGTTTTCAGTGCTTCGGAAGCATACGAGGTTGGTTTTGGAAACCGTAAGTAGCGTTGGAAAGTTGGTTCAGAGGGCTATTTGATGGTAGTGATAAAAAACGCTTGCGCGCACATTCAATCTATTATTTTCTATGTGTAATCAACACCTGATTCTCATCCCTAATAAAACAATTGCCCATCTTGAAAGCAGACTCAGAGACGTAGTCCATTAGGGACAAACTCCGTAATCAATCTTGTTGTCTGGTATATCTATGTATTTGTTGTTTTCACTTCTGTTTTGCATCTTACTTATGGTTTATCAGTTGTCGTAAAGTGTTCTTCTCCAACATATTTCCTCGATTTCCGTGCTTTCAGTTAACATTCAACTCATTAATGGCTAATCACTTCTACATTAGAATTTAGTTTATGGTCATTTCAGATCAATAAATACCCATGAAACTCCAATAGTGATGCCTTATTTCCCCTGCAACGTCTTCTAAATAGAACGGGGGACCTGCTTCCTCTTCTATGTACAACTAAAGGCAAACATGCTTCCTCTTCTATGTACAGATAAATCCATTTGTTGTAGACTCAGCCTCTATCTCTATAGCACAAAGAAAAAATTCAGTGACACCAAACAAACTCATCTTAGTGAATCCATTGGTTCTACCTCTGTCTCAAATATGTAGTCAACAATTAGCCTTGAAGATGCATGTTCTTACTTTGAACTTCGTATAGAGGTCAGTAAATTGTAGTGAATCCATGGTGGGGGGAGAGGCTTAGGTTTTTTTAGTAAATTAAGTGTATTTTTTAACATGCCACAAATGCACTTGATATGTATTAAAGCCCTCATGGCTCCAAAAAGTAGGGCAGATGATTAAGTTAGACTCAAGAAGTTAGATTTGACACACACATCTCTAGATTCTTGTTTACATCTTTTGGTGGTGTTTACTTCTGGTGTTTTATCTATAGTGATCATTTTCAATCAATCAATTCATCACCTAGTCTAGACTACCTTGCATAAAAATAATTACTATGAATGAAACTCTGGAAGCAAACTCTTCAAATGTCCAAATTAATATGTTGATCGCTTGAAACTGGTCTTTACCTCCACATTTGTACAGTAATGTTGTTGATCCTAGTTTTTTTTTTTTTTTTTTTTTTTCTTATGTGGACAGCTTGTTGATAACATAGAATATTGATTGATGATATTTACGTGAATATGCTAAAGAACTATGCAGGACAAATTTTGCAATAGAAATGATTAATAAAATATGTATAAACCTGATTATATGGCTCAATAGCATATACCAAAATCATGGCTCCACATTAACCTTGATCTCTGTTTATGGTTTGCTATGCCCCACGAGTTTTGAAAATTGCCATACAGACCCTTACTTACAAAATTTTAAATCCACTGAATTAATTGGAATAATAACTATTTATTTCGCTGCATTTGATCCAGGGATAGCGAAATAATTTTGAAACCATCGATTCAAGGTTAAAACCGGGATGAACAAACATATTTAATACCTCTTTTGACTGTTAAAACTGGGTGAATATACATATTTAACTAGATTGGCATCCTCCATATTTGAATTGGGTATTTTAATCATTTTGTTAATCATAGATTCTAATTAGATGGTTGGAAATAAAATAAAAGATGCTCTTCTTCGTCACCACCACATGAATAGATGAAATGGATGGAAACAACTTTCTTGCATATCTAAATCAAGTAATTAAATCTGGTTTAAATTATTTTTTTGTGAAAATATAATTAAAAATTTATTGTGCCATGAACTATTAACCACTTATACAAATTAATGCAAATTTAATTCACTTAATTGAAACTTAGCAAATAACCTATTTTGAAACATGTATCTATTATTGAAAATACCATTAAACTATGAAACATCTACTCCAACCACATGTCTAAGCTTATACTGTAACGTTTCCCACTATCTAGCATCCACGTAAAGGTGAAAGGGTTGCTTGTTCACATTCTCAAGAGAAACGTTTTTATTCCTCATGTTTGGATCGCCCATGTTTGATTACTTAACTTCATTTTCAAATTTAGATGTTTGATTTCTTTTTCCAATTACTCAAATTTAGATGTTTGATTTCTTTTTCCAATTACTCATTTTTGTATGGATTTTGAGTTTTGCAAGTTTAGTTACTTTGGATTCTTGATGAAGCTCTTTGAAATTACGATTCTGAAGACAAACATTTTCATTCCTCATGTTTCCATTGCCAAAGTTTGATTACTAAATTTAATTTTTAAATTTGGAGGTTTGATTTCCTTTTCAAATTAATCATATTTGTATGCATTATGGATTTTCAGTTTTTCAAGTTTAGTTATATTAGAATCTAGATCAAACTCCCTGATTGAGACTGTAAGGTATTTTGGTGTCTGTATTGTTCAGATGTGGAAACTCTAGGAAAATAAATAGTGGTAGATGATATAAGAATATATGTCTATAGTTTTTATAGAGAGAAAAAGAGATGTGGTTGGCATGTGTTATGAGATGAGTTATGTTTTATACATATTGTAACAACTTTTTAATTAAGGGATGTACATGCATGGAGTCTATTAGTTTCTTAAAGTATATGAGTTTTTTTAATAAGGGATGTACGTGCATTTACTGGCTGAGAAATATAAGAGGAAAAAAAGAGTCAAAACAAATTTATAAGAGTAAATAAATCCATTGTTACATGGCTCCGTGATTTTGTATTCTGAACCTTATGTTGAGTAGAAAGTTATTTTATACTTTGATTCTTTGTATTTGCATGAGGTGATTAGTAAAGAAATTTATTTCTTATTTTGATGTTTGTGTGGATTTAAGATTCTATACTCACATGTTTCTGCTCAAATATTTATTCCAAATATCTATTGGAGATTCACTACTCATAAAATTGACACTCTATGATTTTTTTTCCTTAGTGACTAGGATTTAGAGTGGATCCATAATTGACCCATGTTCCTCTTTCAATCCAATCAAGGGAAAGTTAATAATAAATATGATATATTAGTTTATTTTCTATTAAAAATGGATCATCTTATGTGAACAACTTATGAGTATTATGTTGATTATTGATGGTGAATATCAAATATTAGATTTGAGGGGAAATTACTTATTTGGAAATTTAATTATCTTAATATATTTAATAATATGAAATTCCTTTATTGTATTGATTTGGTTTTTGCTCTCACCATCATAATTAATTTAACATTGAATTATTTTATGCTCACTCTCCCTATTATAACTAATTCACCAATGCATTGTTAATTTCTTGTATTGATTTATTTTTTGTTAGCCATAGTGCACTAACAACTGGATGGAAAATCTTTGTGAAGGATAAACATTTGAATGTAGGGTATTTTCCTTGCTTTGAGAGATGCAGATCATGCAATATACTCAGTTTGATTCATAACAGTAATGATGATCAAAATCATGATCATGATGATGAGGAGGAACATGATGGCTTTGAGAGATGCAGATCATGCAATATACTCAGTTTGATTCATAACAGAAATCATGATCATGATGATGAGGAGGAACATGATGGCCAATCAATTTAGCCTCAAAGGTGAAAGTAGCCACGAAATCCATGTTCAATCAGTGCAGCATCCAAGTGGTGCCAACGTATCAGTTACACATCCAAGAAGGGAGAGACAATAGCTGGAAAATGGGTTTATTTTATGCCTATGAGGTTTAGTTATGTTTGGGAATTTGGTTTAAAAGAGTATTCATGATTTTTCTTTCTGGTTGGTTTTTAATGAAGAATATTGATATGAAATATTTTGAAGAAGATTGATATGAAATATTCTAGTTTCATTTTAATTTATATCATTTTTAATTCATTTATATATGAGTAAAACAAATGTTTAAGAATCTTTTGTATTAATATTAGTGGTTAATTATCTGATTATTTCATATGAATAAAAGAAATGTTTGAGAATTGTTAATTTACTATGTATTTATTGAATGAAATATTTTATTGAATGAAATATTTTAGTTTCCTTTAGTTTATATAGTTTTTATTCTTCTTTCATTTTTAAAATAAATGTTAGATTCATTCATATGAATAAATAAATATTTGAGAATATTTTATATTAATATTAGTTAATGATGAGATTCTTTCATATGAATAAAAGAAATGTTTGAGAATTGTTTATATTAACATTGATGGTTAATTTCGTTTTTAGTTAATTTAAAAAAATAAAATTATTGTTTATATATATATGGGTTTATCTTTAAAATAACATTTAAGATTGTTTTATATTGATTTATTGTTTTAGAATAAATATTAAAATGAAATTAATGATTTTTATATTTATCATATTTCCAAATATATTCATTTAAATTACTTTATATAATTTTTATTTTTTAAGTTAATTTATATATATTATATATTTAAAAATTTTAATTAATTTTTTATTCAATTTTTTTTTGTCCCCAGTAGAACAAAGCCAGTGAAAGAAGAAGAGGCACCAAAGCAAGCAGAGGCACCACCAGTGGCTAAGGTAGCAGGAGCAAACAGTTGCATATTCTATTATTTAGCGAGTTTAAGCAGCAGAAGCAAGGTTAGCAGGAGCAAAAGCAGTAGTGCCTGTAGTTGACCTAGTGCAAATTATGGTGCTGACTACTAGCTATATCCTTCCACCTTGTTTCGGACTTATACACCCTTTGGGAGAAGATCTGAAACTAGCCCTTTTCCTTATCCTGATCCTTATCTTGGACCCAAGCCTATAGTCCTAATAGATCTCCATCTATCTACGTAGTTTTTAATTAATTTTTCATTCAATTTTTATAAAACTTGTATATATATTCAATATTTTTGTATATATATTAACAATATTTCTACATATATATGTGAATATTATAACTTGAATTAGTCCGTATAATTTCTGTTTTCTTGTTTGTTTAGTTGTGTTAGTTACAACATCAATTATATCTTTTCTTTTTTAGGCTGATGTTGGTCATATATTTGACTGAATTTGGTGTATTGGACTAAATTAAATTCAATAAACCAGATCCATTATTCTAAATATTTTAGTTTAAACTGATTCGCAACAAAATCAATTAATTGATTTTAGTTTACTGTACTAGTACTTAATACATATGTGGAGAATTTCAATGATTTATAATCTTTAGATTTAAAGAAATTCACGTAAATCTTAACCTAAACTACATATATTACTCACACTATTAAGATGATGTATGTCTCAACCTATTTTACACAAAGTGAAATAAGGTTCAGGTTTTATACTATTAACTTAGATTATCTATTTGTCAACCTATTTCTACACAAACTGGAATAAGGTTCAGGTTTTTCACTGAATAAGAAAACATAGTATTTAGAGTATCTAATTGTTGTAAATATTATATATGACTGTTATTTTAGGTCGTCTGGCGAGTGTTCGTTATGGTGTGACACTTTGGATTTAATAAAAGTTTTAACTTTTCTATTCCATTTACATAATTTTTGTTTTTACAAATTTCTATGAACACGGGATAAACAACTAACTTTTTAAAATCTATATCTATTTTTATAATTAAAAGTGCGCATTTGATTAATTCCTGTATTAATTAATAAAATAGTAAAAAAATATTTTAAAAATAAAAATAAAAAGATTTCAACCATTTGAACAATCATCGGGAGGACTCTATTTGAAAACTTCGGGTTAACGAAGAAAAAGGAAAATAAAGTGAACAACTTAGACCATGAATGACTAATGGGTTGAGGAATTTTTAAGGAATATTTTGGAAATGTTTATGTTTTTTGTTTTTATTTTATATTTTTATTTAAATTATCAAAATTTATATTTAATAAAAGTTAATTATAAATTAATTTAAATCTTTTTATCTTACTTTGGATGTTTAATTTTTTATAACTTTTTTACATATCTAAATATTTAAACAAAGTAATTAAATCTCGTTTAAATTATTCTTCTACCAAATTATAATTAAAAAATTATTGTATCATTAATTATTTTTCGTTATAGAGATTAATGTAAATTTGATTCACTTGATTGAAACTTGGTGCATAACTTATTTTGAAACAAATATCTATTATTGAAAGGACCATTAGAGTATGGAACCTCTACTCCAACCACATGCCCATTGTCGTTTATAATTAAGTTTATAATCGAACGTTTCTCACTAGGTAGCTTCCACTTAAACATGAAATGGTTGCATGTGCACATTTTCAAGAGAAACATTTTCAAATTTGAATCACCCAAGTTTGATTACATAATTTCATTAATCCATTGGGTTTATTAATCCCGAGAGTTTATAATATTTATCCATTACATTTATAAATCCATTGGGTTTATAATATAAATTCTATGGTTTAATATTTTTTCTCGCTAAAATACTAATCTATTATATACAGAACAAAAATACAGTACAGTCACATAGATGCATCCTCAGAGGCCTGATTTTGGCACTCTGGTCTGTTTGAGATCAAAATGGCTACCTTCGCAGAGGTGCCAATACTAGTTAAGACCTTCCATACCAGGGTTCCTTGTTCTTCAACAAACATTATCCATATCAAACTAGAAAGCCCACGCAGGGGCAGCAAAATACCAACAACATTATCCCACGCAGGGGCTTCAAAAAACTTGACACTAACAAGCATTAAAAACTGATAATATGAACTGAACGCCGAGTCAAAACCTGAGAGTCGCTGAGGCTGGTGAATCTGCGTGGGAGACCAGCTACTCCTCCGGTTCCTCTTCGACGATCGGGAACCATCCGAATCGTCCAATTTCCTCCGCAGAAGGGAAGGGGTCAAGGTTGATGTCGACCTGCTTGGACGAAGATGCCTCCTGAGGCTGAGGAAGGCTGGGGGCCTGATCCGCTTCCTTCCCAGGTGAGGCCTGGACCATATCCGCTTCCTTCCCAGGCGAGGCCTGGACCAATTCTGGCCTTTCGCCCTGTTGCATCCCTTGGTCGCGGTGCTCAACATTGACGGATTGTGCCTCCTCCAGAAATAGTACTGAGACATGGGCATTGATACGGGGTCTGTCCATCGAGCTATTGAAGGCAAAAATGGCTGAGCCAAATGCTGGCGAAGGAACTGAGTCCGGGTCTGAGCTGTAAGAGTCCATGAATTGCCTGGATTGGATAGGATGAGCTGCAGGAAAGCTATGGCAGCGGCAGCGACAACAGTAGGACTGAGGACCTTCAGCGGGCGTCCGAGAGGAGCCTCCTCGTGTAGTGCCTCGTCGGCTGAGCATTCGCTCTCGAGGCCGGACCATTGTTGCCGGAGCGCTGAGGCTAAAGAGCGGAACGGGGTGGGGAGGCGGAAATGGCAGAGAGGCGAGCGGGTGGCTAGAAATGAAACAGAGGCGAAATACACACAGAGGCCTTTCAGTCCCAAAATTACATACGGTAAACAATGGAGCAGTGGATAATGTCTCCCGGAGGGCCGGAGACCATGCAAACACCTGAGCGAAGAATGCCGAATGCCAAGCATGAAGCAGCTTGTGCTGACCCCCCTCATCGCCTTTTCTAAACCCTGCAACCAAATCTCAATCCTCGAACGCCATAACTGCTCTTTGCTATCGGACCAACAGCTTGAATGCGGCAATGAATGCCGACCTGCGGTGAGCCTAGCCATATATCCCATGGCGGCGAACTGACAGAGAAGAATGTCCTTACACCTGAGGCAGCACATGCCTGGCATGTGTCTCCTCGTTTTCTGATGTCATATCACCCGCATCCGGGGAATTCTATGGTTTAATATTAGTCCATTGGGTTTATAACATTAGTCCATTGAGTTTTTTAATCCCTTGAGTTTATAGTTTTGTTAATTCCATGATTTAATTCATCCCTTCGCTTATTAACTCATTGGGTTTATAATATTAATACCGCTATAATAAACTCAAAATAATAATTCATTGGGTTAATATTATTAATCTTTTGGGTTTATTAGTCCCTTGGATTTATAATATTAATCTCTTTAGTTTATATATCCCTTGGGTCTATATTATTATTCCCTTGGGTTTTTAATATTAACACCCTGGGTTTATAATATTAATCCTTTGGGTTTATTAATCCCTCTAGTTTATTAATTCCTCAAAGTTAAAATATTAAAAAACTAATATTATATTCTTTTATATTAAACCCAATGTTATATACAAAATATTATAAACCCTAATATTTATTTCAATATAATAAATAACTATAAGATTCATTCATTACCATAATATTGGGTTTATATATATATATATATATATATATATATATATATATATATATATATATATATATATATATATATATATATATATATATATTATACACTATTATATTATATTTTAGTTTAATATACAACCTATATATAATAGAGTTCAGGCTTCTGTGATCCATATCAAGTTAGAGAAAGATTCTTTGGCGAAAATCACATCGAATATCATTTGTCGACGTCGACAAATGATATTCCATGTGATTTTCGCCAAAGAATCTTTCTCTAACCTATATATAGTTAATATTATAAATATATTCCAACTATATATATATATATATTGCTAATTATATTAATAAATATATAAAAATGATTTCCCATAATATAATAGCAAGAAATAAATACATATTGCTAATAATAACTAAACACTATTATTATATTATATGTTAATTGTATTATAGCTAGAAATATAGCTCTTAATATATTAAGATAATATTATATGGTAATATAATATAATATTAATATATAATTATATAGTATTAATGTAATAACTATAAATATGTAATATTAAAGTTACTATTATTTAGGTAGTCATTAATAATTAGAAATAGTTAGCCATTATCAACAAAAACTTAAAAATTATTTAGGTGGTTGATGTAAGCCTATTGGTGTATATCAACCATATTGGTAAATATGATTTGTGATAATATTATTATTACATCAAAGTAATATTGTTAAGTGTAGTAAAACATGCCATTGTGTGCGTGCCACTAAAACTAGGTCTCGACTCTTTACTAACAATACCTCATGTTCAATATCTCGGTTGAGTTTCTCACGAACCTTTTGTGTCATGGACAAAATACCGACAATATCTAAATTTCAATATCACATTGTAACAAATATTGTCTCAATATGAAAATCAAGCATGGTCAACAATCTTCAATCATGGTCAACCATAGTCAAATATCACATTGTGACAAATATTCTCTCAAAATGAAAATCAATCATGGTTAATCATGTTAAATATGAAAATCAATCATGGACAATCATGGTCAACCATTGTCCAACATCACATTGTGACAAATATTATCTCAATACGAAAATCAATCATGGTCAATCATCATCAACCATGGGAAACCATGGTTTATCATTACCAACAATGGTCCAACATCGAATTGTGAAAATATTTTATCAATATGAAAATAAACCATGGTCAAGTATGGTCAATCATCGTCAATGATCATCAATAGCCATGGTCGACCATCGTCCAACGTCGCATTGTGACAAATATTGTCAATATGAAAATCATCCATGGTCAACCATGGTCCAATTTCACATTATGAAAAAGATTCTCTCAATATGAAAATCAATCATGGTCAACCATGGTCTAACGCCACATTGTAACAAATATTGTCTCAATATCAAAATCAACTATGTGGTAAAGCATGTTTATTTTACAGTTTATAATATTTATCTTAGGGTTTATATACCTTGGTTTTACAATATTAATCCTTTGGGGTTTGGGTTTTAAGAATTAATCCCTTATTTTTATTAGTGCCTTGGGTTTATAATATTAATCCCTTGGGTTTATTAATCTAAGGGTTCATATTCCTAGGGTATAATATTATTGATTAAGGTTTATAATATCAATCCTAGGATTTAATATAAATCCCTTGGGTTTATAATCCATTTGGTTTGTCATATAAATTTCTTGGGTTCATAATATTAATTATAGGGTTTATATTCCTAGGGTCTAATATTAATCCTATGGTTTACAATATTATTCCCTTTAGTTTATTAATTTTAGGGTTTACATTCCTAGGGTTTAATATTCATCCTAGGTTTTGATGTTATTCCCTTGGATTTATAACCCGTTGGGTTTTTAATATTAAGCCCTTGCGTCTATTAATCTATTAGGTTTATAATATTAATCATAAGGGTCATGATATGAATCTTAAGGTTTAATGTTTATTTTAGGGTTTATATTAATTATCATAGGGTCTATATCCCTTTAGTTTATAATATTAATCCCTTGGGTTTTTAGTATTAATAACTTGGGTTTATTAGTCCCTTGGGCTTAAAATATCAAGGGTTTATCACTCTGGGATTGGATTGATACAAAAATGTATCCAACATCACATTGTGACAAACATTGTCTAAATATGAAAATAAGTCTAACAATCATTGTCACAATGTTACATTACATTGTAAGTTATTCAATTCCGCATTGTTACATTACAAAAATTGGATTTAATACCAGGGTCATAAAATTAGGGCATTTTAATATTTGGTTTATAATATTAAAGTTTAATATTTCATTTATAATTTGTAGTATTACGGTTTATAATATTAATCCCTTGCGTATAAATTATTCCCCCCAGTATATAATCCATTGAGTTTCTAATATTAATCCTTTAGATTTATTAATTCCTTATATTTATAGTATTAATCTCTTGGTTTCATAATATTAATCTTAGGGTTTATATTCCTAGAATTTAATATTAATCCTAAGGTCCAATGTTCTTCCCTTGGGTTTTTAATATTAATCCAATGGATTTGTTAATCTATTGGTTTTATAATATTGATCCTAAGGTTTCTAATATTAATCATAGGTTTTACATTTACATGTTCTAATAATAAGCCTATGATTTATAATATTAATCTTAGGCATTAATATCAATCCCTTAAATTTATAATTCTTTAGGTTTATTGTATTAATCCTTTGGGTTTATGAATATTAGGGTTTATGTTCCTAAAATTTAATATTAATATCTTATGGTTTACTATTAATCCCATTAATCCTTTGGGTTTATCAATCCCTTAGATTTATAATATTAATCCCTTGGGTTTAAAATTATCCCCTTAGTTTATAATTCATTGAGTTTATAATATTAATCCCTTCGGTTTATTAATTCCTTGGATTTATAGTATTAATCTCTTGGGTTTATAATATTAATCCTAAAGTTTAAAATATTGATCTTAGGGTTTATATTCCTATGGTTTAATATTAATCCTAGGTATAATGTTATTGCCTTGGGTTTATAATCCCTTGGGTTTTTAATATTAATCCAATGGGTTTATTAATCTAATGCAATACTATTAATCTCTTGAGTTTTCAATATTAATCCCTTATGTTTATTAATCTAAGGGTTCATATTCCTAGGGTATAATATTATTGATAAGGTTTATAATATCAATCTTAGGGTTTAATATAAATCCTTTGGTTTTATGATCCATTGGGTTAGTAATATAAATTTCTTGGGTTAATAATATTAATTATAGGATTTATATTCCTAGGGTTTAATATTAAGCCTAGGTTTTACAATATTTATCCCTTCACTTTATTTATTTTAGGGTTTATATTCCTAGGTTTTAATATTCATCCTAGGGTTTAATGTTATTCCCTTGAATTTATTAATCCAATAGGTTTATAATATTAATAATAAGGTTCATGATCTGAATCTTCAGGCTTAATGTTTATTTTAAAGTTTATAATACTTATCATAGGGTCGATATGCCGTTACTTTATAATATTAATCCCTTGGGTTTAATATTATTCACTTGGGTTTATAATCCCTTCAGTTTTTAGTATTAATAACTTGGGTTTATTAGTCCCTTAGGCTTATAATATCAAGGGTTTATTATTGTATGATTGAGATGGTACAAAAATGTACCCAACATCACATTGTGACAAACATTGTCTTAGTATGAAAGTAAGTCTAACCATCGTTGTCACAATGTTATATTACACTGTAACTTATTCAATGTCGCAATGTTACATTACAAAACTTGGATTTAATATAAGGTTTAAAATATTAGGGCCTTTAATATTTGGTTTATAATATTAAAGTTTAATATTTGGTTTATAATTTGTAGTATTAGGGTTTATAATATTAATCTTAGTGTTTACTATTAATCCCTTGGGTTTATCAATCCCTTGGGATTTTAATATTCATCATTTGGGTTTATCAATTCCTTAGGTTTATAATATTAATACGTTGCGTATAAAATATCCCTTCAGTATATAATCCATTGAGTTTATAATATTAATCCCTTATATTTATTAATTCCTTGGATTTATAGTATTAATCTCTTGGGTTTATAATATTAATCCTAAGGTTTATAATATTAATCTTAGGGTTTATATTCCTAGAGTTTAATATTAATCCTAGGGTCTAATGTTATTCCCTTGGGTTTATAATCTCTTGGCTTTTTAATATTAATCCAATGGGTTTATTAATCTCTTGGTTTTATAATATTGACCCTAAGGTTTTTAATATTAATCATAGGATTTATATTCATAGGTTTGAGTATTAGGACTATGGTTTATAATATTAATCTTAGGGGTTAATATCAATCCCTTAACTTTATAATTCTTTGGGTTTATATTATTAATCCTTTGGGTTTATTAACCTTAGGGTTTATGTTCCTACGATTTAATATTAATATCTTAGGGTTTACTATTAGTCCCTTGGGTTTTTAGTATTAATCCTTTGGTTTTATCAATCCCTTAGGTTTATAATATTAATCCCTTGGGTTTAAAATTATCTATCTCATTTTATAATCCATTGAGTTTATAATATTAATCCCTTTGGTCTATTAATTCATTGGATTTATAGTATTAATCTCTTGGGTTTATAAAAAAAATCCTAAAGTTCATAATATTGATCTTAGAGTTCATATTCCTATAGTTTAATATTAATCTTAGGTCTAATGTTATTCCCTTGGCTTTATAATGCCTTGGGTTTTTAATATTAATACAATGAGTTTATTAATATAATCCAATAGTATTAATCTCTTGGGCTTTTAATATTAATCTCTTGGGTTTATTAATCTAAGGGTCCACATTCCTAGGGTATAATATTATTGATAAGGTTTATAATATCAATCCTAAGGTTTTACATAAATCCCTTGGGTTTATAATCCATTGGTTTTGTAATATAAATTTGTTGTGTTCATAATATTAATTATAGGGTTTATATTCCTAGGGTTTACAATATTAATCACTTAATTTTATTAATTTTAGGGTTCAATATTAATCCGAGGTTTTAATGTTATTCCCTTGGGTTTTTAATATTAAGCCCTTGGGTTTTTAATATTAAGCCCTTGGGTTTATTAATCCATTAGGTTTCTAATATTAATCATAAGGTTCATGATATGAATCTTCAATTTTAATATTTATTTTAGTGTTTATAATATGGGTCTATATACCTTTAGTTTAATATATTAATCCCTTGGGTTTCATATTATTCACTTGGGTTCATAATCTCTTGGGTTTGTAGTATTAATAACTTGGGTTTATTAGTCCCTTGGACTAATATAACGGCTTTATTGTTGTAAGATTGGAAAGGTACAAAAATGTATCCAACATCACATTGTAACAAACAGTATCTCGATATGAAAATAACTCTAACAATCATTGCCACAATGTTACATTACATTGTAACTTATTCGTTGTCACATTGTTACATTGTAACTTGGATTTAATACAAGGTTTATAATAGTAGGGTCTTTTAATATTTGGTTTATAATATTAAAGTTTAATATTGGGTTTACAATTTGCAGTATGAGGGTTTATAATATTAATCTTAGGGTTTACCATTAATCACTTGGGTTTATCAATCCCTTGGGTTGTTAATATTAATCTTTTGGGTTTATCAATCCCTTAGGTTTATAATATTAATCCCTTGGATTTAAAATTATCTCCCTCGATATATAATCCATTGAGTTTATAATATTAATCCCTTAGGTTTATTAATTCCTTGGATTTATATTATTAATCTCTTGAGTTTATAATATTATTCCTAACATTTAATATTAACAAATATTAACATTGTAACAAATATTTTCTTAATATGAAAATCAACCATGGTCAACCATGGTCAAATGTCAGATTTTGACAAAGGTTATCTCAATATGAAAACCAATCATGGCCAATATCAAAATCAATCATGTTCAATCATTGTCAACCATGGTTGAATGTCACATTGTGAAAAGTTTTTTCTCAATATGAAAATCAACCATTGTCAACCATAGTCAATCATTACCAACCATGGCCCAATGTTGCATTGTGATAAATATTTCCTCAATATGGAAATAAACCATGGTAAATAATCATCAATATCCATGGTCATATTATGATAAAGATTGTCTCATGGCAAAATGTCACATTGTGATGAAAAGAGATCTTGGTTATAGGCCAAAACCCCCTTTCTTAAATAAATCTCAACCCTTGACCTGTGGGTTATAGCCCACAGGCCTTATCGGAAGCGTTCTAGGCTTTGAGACTTTTATAAACAATGGACTTACATTAAACTAGAGCCATGCCTTTATCGGAGCCTAAACACCCTTCGCAAGCATTACAATATATGTATTAAGCCTTAAAACCCCGCGGCCACACATAATACAAATACACGGGAAAACAACATAAAATCCTCCTCCGAACCCTTGGCTGGAACTCAAAATTAATACACCCTCCTTTATAAATATCAGCGGGTCTAACAATCGGCCATCACAATAATCCCTTAACTCTCCTCCCTTTTTCTCTGATGCGATAGTTGCAATTCGCTATCGCGAGGTCTAAAGTGTTAACAGACCCGACGCCCCTTTATGTTGCTCCCCTATAACGATATCGGGTCTGGAATATCGGCGGTGTCGTTATCGCGACCTCTCCAGTTTGCGATGCGATGGGTTCTGCGGACCCTATGGCCCTTTATACTCTGCTTTATAATGATTTCGGCTCCGAAATGTCGGAGCTTACACTTCGGCGATTCCAAAGGCAGCCACTCCTCTACACTCCTCTGATGCACTATTTGGGTCGGACCCGATATCGCATGAATCAATTTAATAAAGTTTCAATTCCGAAACAGTGTTCCGCTAAGGAATTATCGTGAATTCTCTATGTAAACAGAGTTATTCACAGGTAGTTTACGCGCACCGATATAATGAAGACGAGCTTTAGTTAAGCATCACTTTAGTACTTCCCTCCTTTAATGGATTCAAAGCTCCCATTCGATTCTTCTGAATCGCTGCAACTCCTCCTCCAAGGTTGTTCTGTCTTCCACTTGGATTTAATGTCCACAGTGATTCCTCTTAATCACTTCGTTCCCTGTGTCCTGAAGAATTTCTGTCTACAACCTGCAGAGCCTACGAATTCATAGCAATTTATTCACGAAATACTTCTTAAATACATTGACACAGATAGGAAATAACTAAGAATATTTATTAATGGAAAAGCAGGGTTACATTCAAGACTCGGTCTCGCTTACACGCATGCATAGGCACACAGGCCTAAATTTCAATTGTGCAAGGCCTCCCTCTCTCACAGGCCTGATTATCAACACTAGTGGCCTTCCTCCTACCCGTAGGCTTACATATGGTTATATAGAACTGGGATTGGATTACTAATCCCATCCTTTCCCTAAATCACTCAAATAAAAGCTCTAAAGCTCTACATGTAATGCATACATATGACAAAAAGCCTCTTGAGGCTATATTCCATCTTTTCCCTATTTTAAAATAGAAAAGCCTCCTTATCACTTAATGGTCCACATCCATTCCTTTTATGCCTAAAATCTCTCCCTAGTTCCTATGTTCTAATTTATTTATTTTGAGAACATCTAATTAAATCACACTCAAAAGCCTAAATATTAAACTGACTTGGAACTTAGGAAACTAATTCCAAAAATGCATGACCCCCTATGTCTACTATTTACAATGATTTTCCTTTGGCTAAATGCTCCTGCATCAGACTCCCAAAGTAGAAAATATTCATGATCACCTAATCATGTGTCTTTTGGTCTTGGTCTTCCTGGATCCCACAGTTTGTTCTGCAAGTCATCATGTGCTATTGCTTGCTGTCTTTCTCCAGATTTCCAAAGCTTGTTCTGCATCCTGCCTCTAGCTATGCTTTCATACTCTACTTTTGACTTTCCTTTGCTGAAATTCTTCTGCTTTCTTGCTGTTGTCTGCTACTTCTGAGACACCTTCATCATCGGTCTTCTGATGCTTTCAATATCTATGTCTAGCTTACTGCTATTGTCCCCAATTTTTGTTAATTCAGCTGCCACCATAGATGTTGCTAACATTGATGTTGTTGTTGTCAATGTTGCCTCAGCTGTCACCATAGATGTTGCTGCCTCCCAAACTTCCTGTCCCTCTGCAACATTCTTTGGCTCATCACCTGTAACTTTATCTTCAGAAAATAAATTATCATTTAATTCTCTTCCTGCAATAACATATCCATTTATCTCTATTTGTATACTAGTAAGCAAAATCAATTTTAACAAACTAGTATCTGCTCCTTTTTCAACTTCAGGCAAATTTATTCTAGTATCTGCAAATTCTTCCTCAGGTTCAAATGTCTCCAGCAAACATTTCAGCCATTTCTTCTCAAGCATTTCATCAACATGCTGTAAATTAGTTCCAGCATAACCTTCGTCTTCCCCTTCGACAATCTTCAGTAATTGTCCATCATCATCTTGATTGATTCTGGCAATCAAATCAAGTTCTTCAAACACTGTAACCTCATCCTCTATCACTGTAGCAGTTCCAAAATTCTGCCCCACAGTTCTCTCTTGGCTATTTAGGCAAGCCAACTCTTTATTGTCACCCATGGAAACAAGTTTCTGCATATGAGACATGATTGTCTCATCTTCTTTCTGCAACAGTTCTTCTTCCCTCAAGACAATTCCAAGTGATGGACTGTCTTCTACATCACCTGCACTCACAAAACACTTGTTAAAATTAAAAACATAAGGCCACTGTGCCTTATCTTCTTTTGGCAACAATTCAATTTCCTGCTCTGTTTTCTCCTTCTCCTCTGTCAGCATATCAGCATGCTGATTCGAATTCTCAGCAAAATTCATGAGACTGTCCATTAGTCTCTCTTCCACACCATCTGTTCTAATGATGCCTTCCTGCTCTTGTCCACTGTAGTGAACTTCTTCTCCCTTAACTGTTGCTGATTATCTTCACTTTGAAATTGTTTTCTTTCTATTGCCTCTTTACCATCTTCAAACAATCTCTGCTCAATCTCTTTAATCACATACGCATACTCATTCATGCTGTTTAATGAACCTGCAAACAAATTATTGCATCTTCCTACTTCCATGCCTACTTGAGACACATCTTCTTATTCAGAAGCTATGACTGCAACTTTTGTTCTACTGTCAGGTTCTCTCATCAGTTTCTCCAGCAGTTTAATCTCCTCTTCACACTTAGCAAGCACTTCATCACAATTCTCTTTCCTTCCAGCTTCATCCTTTACATGTTGTGTTACAGTATTAAAACACTATCTTCCTTTGATCCTTGTAGTCTCAAGGTCTTTTTGTTGTAGCAAATCACTACTTCCCTCATTCAAGAGGTCTTCTCCATCATACTCTATTCTTCTAGAGTACTCCTCCAGACTTTTGACATCTCTAAAAGACTGTCCATCCTCTTCAAAACACTCTTTTGTTAGTGTTCCTTTTTTCTTTACTAAGTCTTTCCCATAGACTTCCTCTTCCTTAACATCTTTTAGTAGATGTTCTTCTTTCCTACTATTTGTCTCAACGGTTTCCATGGCTATCTCCACTGTGCCTATCATCGTAGTGAATTGATGATCCTTTACTATGTTTTCAGCTAACATAGTCTCTTCCTCAAGTTTTCCTTCAGTCCCTGGCTGTTTATCTCCTCTGAAGATATCTCCAAATGGTTTTTTTTCTCCCCCAGTATCTGCCATCATACACAAACTATCAGTTTTAAAAATATAAGACCTTATGGTCTCACTTGATGGTTCAGCCATCATTCCTCCTTGCTGTTCTAAATCATTCATATGATTCATAAATTCTTCGATGGTCTCTTCTTCAATATCATCAAGCCCTTCACTTAGTTGCTTGACATCTTCCACCAACTGTATATGAGATCTATCTACCTCATCTTCTTCCAGAACAGAATTTAGATTCTGCTGGTCTTTTTCTTCCTTCATGACAATATTAGCCAATTGTCTTTCACCTGCAAACATACACAAATTGTCAGATTTAAAACTATGTGACTCTTCGGTCTTACTTGAAGTTTCAGTCTTCAAGTCTTCATCTTCACTATCTCCCAGAAATTCTCCTTGTTCTGGTTCACAAATGGGTTCTTCCATTTCAACTTCCTTGAGTTTTCCCTTCAACCCCTTCACTTCCTTTTGTTGCAGCCTTCTCTGCAACTTATGCGACTTTACTGGCTTCTTACTTAAGACCCAACCTAGTTTCTGGCTTTCCTCAAGCATTCTCCTTAATGCATTGAGTTGTTCTTTTAATTTAGCAACCTCTTTGTCAATTTCCTCTTGACTCATCTTCTTGCCATTTACCTTGGCATCCTCTTTCTTATATCCTCTATTGTGGCTTTTCTCTGAACCTCTGCTATGACTATCAGTAGTCATCTTCTTCTCTTCTTTCTTCATGAGCTCCTTTGCAACAAGCCTCTGCAACAGCTAGTCCTCCTGGCTGCAATCTTACCTCACTAAGCTCTCCTCACTTAGTCTTTTGGTAAGTACGGGTGCTCTTTCTGGAACCTCTTCCTGAGAAACACCTTTGCTCCTTCTAAGCTTCTGCAATCTCTCACTCTCTCTTGAGAACACTTCAGTTGTCCTCTCTATCCAATTTCTTATTGGATTCTTCAGGTTCACTCCCACTTCTCTATAAGGATATTCTCCTTACTCTATCTTTAAGAACTCACTTGGTTCTTCTCTCACAGCTTCTCTTGCTATCACCTGTGCATTAGCATAAAAACACACATTCTTAATTTAAAACAGAATATAACATATTACCTCTCTTTCAAGATCTCAGCATGATCTTGTTCCACCCATTCTTCTGCACTTTGAATGGCTTGTCCTCTGGTTGGTTTCTCAAGTCCTTTTTCCTTCAGAACTTGCATTAAGCAATCTTTCTTTCTCCTTTCTTTAAGGAATTCTCTATTCCTGTTTACTCCAAGCCTCTGCTGGAATTGCTACAATCCCCCACTGTAGTCTTTTATCATTCAGCTCATTGCCTTTTCCTGTGTGCATGTTCCTCTTCAAAGAAATCTTCCCTGCTTTATTTCTGTTCTGACAGTAATGCTGCTTTTACCTCAATCCTTCTCTGATACCAACTTTTCATTTTTGGAATGCTTCTCCCTGCAGGAAACTTTCCTTGCTCTGATACCACTTGATGAAAAGAGATCTTGGTTATAGGCCAAAACCCCCTTTCTTAAATACATTGACACAGATAGGAAATAACTCAGAATATTTATTAATGGAAAAGCAGGGTTACATTCGAGACTCCTCAGTCTCGCTCACATGCATGCACAGGCACACAGGCCTAAATTTCAATTATTTATTTTGAGAACATCTAATTAAATCACACTCAAAAGCCCAAATATTAAACTCACTTGGAACTTAGGAAACTAATTCTAAAAATGCGTGACCCCCTATGTCTACTATTTACAATGATTTTTCTTGGGCTGAATGCTCCTGCATCACATTGTCACAACCATTGCCATCAATAGTCAACCATGGTTCAACATTGCATTATGACAAACATTGTCAATTTGAAAATCAACCATGGTCCACCAAGGTCAATCATGCTCAACCATGCTCAACCATGGTCCAACATTACATTGTGACAAAGATTCTCTCAATATGAAAATCAATCATGGACAATCATGGTCCAACCTCACATTGTGACAAATATTGTCTCAATATAAAAATCAACCATGGTCAACCAAGTTTGTTTTAGGGTTTATAATATTTATCTTAGGGTTTATATACCTCAGGTTTACAATATTAATCCTTTGTGTTTCTTGGTTTTTAGTATTAATCCCTTGTTTTTATTATTGCCTTGGGTTTATTAATTTTAGGGTTTATATTCCTATGGTTTAATATTCATGCCAGAGTTTAATGTTATTTCCTTCAGTTTATAATCCCTTGGGTTTTTAATATTAATCTATTGGGTTTATTAATCCATTGAGTTCATAATATTAATTGGAAGGTTCATTATATGAATCTTCATGTTTAATGTTTATTTTAGGGTTTATGATAATTATTCTAAGGTCTATATCCCTTGGTTTTATAATATTAATCTCTTGGGTTTAATATTAGTCCCTTAGTTTTATAGTATTAATCCCTTGGGTTTATAATATTAATCATATAGTTTATAAAAGGTTTATAATATTAATCATATGCTTTATATTCCTAGGGTTTAATGTTATTCCCATGGGTGTAAAATCCCTTAGGTTTCTTAATAGCATATGTTTATAATGTTAATCCTAAGGTTTATAATATTAATCTTAGAGTTTAATGTTTATTTTAGGGTTTATATTCCTTCCATTTGTAATATTAATTCCTTATGTTTAATATTATTCCTATGAGCTCATAATTCTTTGGTTTATGAGTTCCTTCTGTTTATGATATCAATCCCTTTGGTTTAATGTTAACAAAGGGTTCATATTCCTAGGGTATAATATCATTCACAAAATTTATAATAATAATTCTAGGGTCTAATTTAAATCTCTTAAGTTTATAATCCATTGAGATTATAATACAAATTTCTTTGGTTTATTAATCTATTAGTTTAGAATATTATATTAATTATGTTATAATTTGAAATATAACAACCATTATAATATTATATAAAATCATGGTATTATATTAATATATAGTATAATATTAATATAATAACCATATTATTATTTATATTATTACTAAGAATTACAAATATTTAATTTTTAATAGTTAATTTTACATTATATAATTATTAATGTAGTCAATCTAAGTTTATCTGGGTATATCATCTACCTTAATAAATATGATTATGCTAATTAATAACAAGAAAAAATCTGTTTATTTTACTTAATGGCTCAAATTTTCAAAATCGGTGTTTTTTATCTACAAAATAGATATCAATTTCATTCGATGCCGTCCCCTGGGCCCTGGATACTTGTAACGAAACAATTACCATTTTATCTGTTAGATCTACAGGCCCATTCATCGATGCTTCTCCCTCAAATATATGTAACTGTGTAATTAGTTGAGAGCATTCGTTATGGAGATCCTTTACCATGTATACATTTTACGAGAAATTTAAAACTTTTACTTCGTGATTTGAGAAGGTTCACAGCATAAAGTGTTGCCATTCGTATTATCATCTCTCAGCTCTACTTAAGAAGTGTTAGAACCCATCAGCCGAACCATTTTTAGTAGTGATTCACACACTACACATTCATCGCTTGATTTCTTATTTAAATATAAGAAATACTTTGCAAATATTTAAATTTAATTAAATATTTAACACACTTACAAAAGAGCAAGTTTTGCCACGGGAGTAACTAACCTGCAATGTAATTATATTTATGGTACGTTGGATGACAATACACGAACGTTGGTTGACAAAAAGACCGTTATATTTTATGTAAATGGTGGATGTGATTTTCAGCACGTCTTTCTGTCATGAAGTCTGCGTTGAAATTTATGTGAATGTCATTTTCAACATGTCTCTAAATCATGAAATCTTCTATATGTTGGTTCAGTGGGAGCACCTGTCCTACAGTAGGAGACAAATCCTAAAATGGTTTGACTAAAGATCTTATGGCGGTACCCATAGAAAGGTAGAGAGACCCACCAGTTGTAATATTGCATGTTAGCGATAACACTATCCCCCATCCACTGGCCATCTTATGTCGATTGGTTCAGCGGGAGCACCTGTCCTACAGTAGGAGACAAATCACTTGTTTAATTGAATTGCGGTGTATTGATCCTAAAATGGTTTGACTAAAGATCTTATGGCGGTACCCATAGAAAGGTAGAGAGACCCACCAGTTGACCCACCAGTTGTAATATTGCATGTTAGCGATAACACTATCCCCCATCCACTGGCCATCTTATGTCGATTGGTTCAGCGGGAGCACCTGTCCTACAGTAGGAGACAAATCACTTGTTTAATTGAATTGCGGTGTATTGATCCTAAAATGGTTTGACTAAAGATCTTATGGCCGTACCCATAGAAAGGTAGAGAGACCCACCAGTTGACCCACCAGTTGTAATATTGCATGTTAGCGGTAACACTATCCCCCATCCACTGGCCATCTAATGTCGATTGCCATTGTAGAAATATTTAAATTATTTGTATTTTTTTATTTTTTTATTTAGATTTTTAAATTAGCAATTAGATTAGATTAGATGTAATAAAATGCCCAGATAAATGTGAAATTTTATGTGATCTAAATGTAAATAAGTTTAAGTGAAAGAGACATTTTAATGTTTATACTATTAGATAAGAAAGAAAAATCTTAATATTTTTTAAAATTAAGACTTTTATATTTCTTTTATTTTGTGAAAATTTGAATACAAAACTAAAAATTTTACATAGCTGAATGGTGGGGAATTGGAAATGCAAGTGTAAGCTTTTGTCATTCTTAAATTAATCTGCATACTTATATTCATATTAATCTACAAACACAACTCTAATCTTAAAAACATTAAGACAAATTATAAGGATTCATTGCTTTGAAGCAATTAAACCCAGAGAAAATTTATTTCATGGAACCATGAAATATATAAAAGCATTGAATATATATATATATATATATATATATATATATATATATATATATAACAAAAATAATGTTATTAGTCACAAATAGAAGGAGAACCATGGCATATACAACACCATTGAAGATTTAAGTGAAAGAAGATGCATATGTTTACATTGAGAATCACAAAGAATAGCTGGCATGTTATACATTTAAGAAGCCATTTGATTTTAAATAATAGTGAGTAAAGTTTTATGAAAATGGTACAATGGAATGTTTGGATTTGGTGTAGGTAAAATCCTTTTGTATAGTGTGCATTGCAATTTATTTTTTTGGCATTGTGTTTATATAGTGTCCATATGTATGAGGAGTCCATAGGTACTACCATAGGAGGTAGAAGTAAACAAAAATAAGATAACACCTAGAGGCATAGGTAATTTCAAATGGTATGTTTTTCCTTGAATAACAATAATAAGTCACCTTGAATTAAGAAATAAAATCCAATAATAACAATCCCTACTATTAATTTCACATCACAAATAAATTATAATAATTTTTTTACTTAAAAAATATATATATATAATTTTTATTTTATATATATATATATATATATATATAAATTAATTATATTCATATTATACTATATAATTAATGTAAAGATGAACTCCCTATTAAAAAATGTATAGATCCGAATACCAAATATGAATGGCCATAAAAAGAAGCATCCTTATCTCGAATGATATTCTTTATCTTTTAGTAAGTTGAAACTTGATGATGAAAAATATAAAACAAGGAAAATGATGAAGGTTCACTCCTTTAAGAGGATATAAATATGCTTTCAATTTTACAGATCGAGGGGAAATCATAAATGTGTGATCGGTTTTTTATTTTTCTTTTCAAATTGTCACCAAAGCTTTTATAAACGATTGTTCATCTTATGGGTTTCAGTCCTAAAATTGAAAGATTTATATCTAGTGTAACACTAGTGCTTGCATCCTCACCTGCATATGAATTCATGGATTATTACGTTGAAATTACATAGGTAGAGAAGTTTTTAATAATTGAGAAGCTCTTCTTTTTATTTTTATTTTGTATATTTATTTTTTAATTATTTATTAAATATATTTAATTTTTTTTAATTATTAATTTAAGTTTTAAAAATATTTTTTTAATTATATATTTAAAATTTATTTTTTTAATTATTAATTACATATATTTTAAATTTCATTTCCATATGATAATTTAAAGTAAACAAATTACTATAAATAATATATATATTTTTTAAGATATTTATGTTTTAGTGCGTTATTTGCTCATCTATCTTCATTTTTCAAAATAGCCAATGATTTTATTTTACATTTTTCCTAATTTCTTAATTATTAATTCAAATTTAATTTAATCAAATATATATAAAATTAGTTTCCTAGTCATATGTTTGGAAAACTATTTTTTAATTATTAATTAAATATATTTACAATTTAATTTCCTTGCGATAATAATTAGTTTAAATTACTCTTGAATGTAGAAATTTTATTACCTATTTATGTCTCAGTTTGTGCTATCCCTTGTAGCTGGTATTTTCTCACCTATTTTTGTCAACTTTCGAAATAACAGGTGTTGTCTTGATTATTTCCATCTCTTTAAAATCTTGTTGGAGTGTATCATTTAAAATCTTGTTGGAGTGTATCAGTATTATAGTTATATTTTTAAATTCTTCTTAAAATGATTAATAATAGTATTTATTTTTTACATAAATTTTTAAAAAAATTGTAATTCAAAATTATAATAAAAAATGTGTACAATTGAGTTGAATAGATATGTCAAGGCAATAACAAAGAGAATTGAATTAAGATAAAAAGATATGCAAATAAGTTTTTTTTTTTTTTTCCTTTTAATAATGATTAAAAAGAAAAGTATTATATGCGCATGATGTTCGGTTTTTTTAAGAGTACACTGAGTGAATTACTCTTTAATATGGTTGCTAAGAGTCGTAATTATAAAACACTATTATTATTTAATATATTTTATATTTTCATTTTAACATAAAAAAAACATATATATCAAATAAATCTCTTATAAATTTTTTATAATCTTACTCATTAGTAAACAAATAGAATGAAAAGACGTGTTTGTACACCATAAAAATAATAACTTCCTTGCTAATAATAACAGTGAGAGATCTTATATTTCAAAAATAGCTTCTCATCAACAATTTTCCGAAGTATAATTTCACAAACATAGTGCATGTGACAAATTTTTTATTGTATATGAATTTGAATGATAACATATATACACCATCTTTTTTTATAAATAGTTTTACAAATATCTTAGAATCTAAGTCATTTTAATAATAATAATCTTGGGCATATACATGATAGTTATATCATGAAAAGAAGTTCAATTTCCCTTTCCCATGTGTGTTTTTAAGGTGGAATAAATCATTTCCTTTCTTACTTTGAATTGAAATTCGAAAAGAAAAGAACTCTGCAATAAAAATTAATTCTCCTGTATATATCATATTTCGGATCTCATATTATAATATTATATAAAATAAAAAAAATACTATAAATGAGATGGAGTGTACATTGAATTTTAACTAATGGTGGATGAATGTTGTTTAAGATACAAAAGAAAACAACAAGATCTCTTAGAAAAGAAAATACACATGTGAATAAGTAATCTAGCAATAAGGCGATTAACATAATCATTTAAATTGTGGTTTATTTAGATTGATAGACAATGGTAATAAGATTAACATAATGAATGATTAAAGTTGAAAAATAATAATAATAAAAATTAGAATATTTTATTTATTTAAAAAAGAAATCCTAAATTAAAATATGCATATCTATTACATATCAAATTCAAACTTATTACCTAAAACTTATTACAAAAATGTATAACACAATGCAATCTTACCATTCAATCACAATAACCGAACCTATCAATGGCTTTCTACCTGCAACAATGGCTTTTTGAGATATCTTGGAAATCTTCCTTAAAAAACTATTTGTTATGGCTTTCTACCTGCAACAATGGCTTTTTGAGATATCTTGGAAATCTTCCTTAAAAAAACCATTTTAACAAATGATTCATGTTACTTTAATTGATAGTGTAAGTGGATGTATATGTAGTAGAATTTAATAGGGAAAGGATTTCCCATTAATAAGTTCAAGAAAAGTGAAGTAGTAGCTAATATGATAACTGAACTCATTAAGGTATAATTTATATTTGTAATTAATTTTTTAAATGAATTATTTTTTCATTTTCTATTTTATTAATTCTAATTAATTTGTTTAAATAAAATCAAATTTTCAATAATCAGTGTTACTTAATCATAATTTTTTATTAAAAAACTGAACAACAATAATAATTATACATTTAATTTGCAATTATAATATTACGCACAATAGAATAATATTGCAATAAGTTTCATCATGCGTTTCATTTTGTTTGTAAAAATATCTTAAATTCTACCACTGCACCTCACCCATTTTTAAGATAAGAACACTTATTGGTGTAAATATCATTGGTTAACTATTTCTTCGGGATTGTTATTATATAATATGTAATTAGTTTTACATTCTATTTTTACGGTTAATAAGTTACTCAGACATAACCCTCTCCTACCTAGATTTCACATTTATAAACAAGTAATTTTATCATTAATAAGATGCTCTTTCATTGTGCTATTTCATTGTGGAGATTATTTGGGCGTGTAGTTCACTGCATCAAAGGATTTCATTGTGGAGATTATTTGGGCTTGTAATTCACTGCATCAAAGGATAGTAAACAAATTTTGGGAGGCTTTATTTGCATAATATCTTAAATTCTACCACTGCACCTCACCCATTTTTAAGATAAGAACACTTATTGGTGTAAATATCATTGGTTAACTATTTCTTCGGGATTGTTATTATATAATATGTAATTAGTTTTACATTCTATTTTTACGGTTAATAAGTTACTCAGACATAACCCTCTCCTACCTAGATTTCACATTTATAAACAAGTAATTTTATCATTAATAAGATGCTCTTTCATTGTGCTATTTCATTGTGGAGATTATTTGGGCGTGTAGTTCACTGCATCAAAGGATTTCATTGTGGAGATTATTTGGGCTTGTAATTCACTGCATCAAAGGATAGTAAACAAATTTTGGGAGGCTTTATTTGCATTTACTACATCAAAGGATAGTAAACAAATTTTGGGAGGCTTTATTTTCATTTAGTGCATCAAATGATAGTAAACAAGAGTTTAATCACAGTAAAATGTGGGAGCCTTCCATTGGTAAAATAAAATATTTGGAGGTTAATAAGATTTGAACCTAGCACTTTATTAGGCCATTTTTGAAACTTACCATTAAACCACAAAGCCAAATTTGTTTGAAATAAAAGGGGAAACAAACTTATATATTTTTAGAAGTATTTCATATATTTTAAATTTGAAAGGATTTGAAGAATATTTGGCTGCATAACAATTATGACTTCAATAGTTTCCATAGTTGGAGTTGTTTTTAATGGAAGGAAAATTATCAAGAGTGGTTTAGAAAGCTTAAAAGTTCCCTTGTTTTTAATGATTTGTGGAAGTTTTTTAAGTCAAGAAGGATAGTGATGGAAAAGAAATTTCACTAGAGTCGCCTGATAATGAGAAGCAGCGTGTAATTAGGGAGACAAAAGACAAAAATGCATATGCATTAATAACTATATCGGTGACATAAGAGGTAATCTGATATATCATTTCTTGTGGTACTACATTCAAAAAATTAAAGAAGTTAAAAGAATTGTATGATTCACACTCAGAACTCATAATTATTCAGTTATTATTAAAATTGTTTAATTTGGAGATGAAGTATAATGATCCTTTGAAGAGTGCCTCTGAAATAAAAGAAATTTTTCATGATATAGAAGCCACTGGAATTAAAGTAGATTTACAACTTATAGCTTTTATAAAATTCCTTCACTGTGTCTATTCACAGTATTTGGAATCTCTCCAAGCTAATGGACAATTAAAAGACATTGCATTTGATAAACTAGTAAGAAAAATAGTTGAGCGATAAAAATCCTTTGGGAAGAAAGAGGCTCCACCTAACTCTAATGTAGAAACTTTTTGCCTTGCACAAAAGAATCAAAAGTCTCATGCTGAAACCTGTAGAGGTGATAAAAATAGTAGAGGTCATGGTAGGAGAAATTATAGAGGCAATGCTACAAAAATAATTAGGGAGATAGACAACAAAATGATAGACAACAAAGGAATTTTAATGATATACCAGCTATCAAATGTTTTAGATGTGGTAAAATGGATCATACAGCAACTAGCTGTAAAATCCCTTGGGAGAAAGTCAGTGAAAGGACAACAGTTGAATGAAAAGAAAGATTAGCCACCACTAGATAAGGGAAAATGATCATAGTTTTCACATTACATTGTTGCTCACTATAATTTTAATATTGATGATGTTTTCAACACTACATTTTCTTCATGGCGAGATAGTTGGATTTTGTATTCAGGAGTCACTTGTCATATGACATTTAGGCAAGAATTTTTTGAAACTTTCAGTGATGATATTGATGGTGTTATTTACTTTGCTGACAAGTCTCAAATTAAACCTTCTGGCATTGGGTCTATTCGTTTGAAGATACCACATATTGCATATTATGTTCTATAGGATGTACTTTATATTCCATAGTTTCAGTGAAATTTGATGTCTCTTATCCATATTTCGAAATAGAAGCATTCTATTCATATATTTGATGGCATCATAGAGATACGAAGAGCATATAATCATGTAGTTATTACAACCGGTGTGGAAGAAGGTACACTTTTAAAGTTAAATGGTACTTCATCTACTAATTCTTGTGAAAGTTATACTTGTTTGGCGCAGAAAAGTGACATCTTGCCTCCTAGCTTGTTGTGGCATGCTCAATTTGGTCACATCAATTATGGCAACATCAGAATTATGAGAAATCAAGGTATTAAATGTCTTCTGATAGTTCCAAGAAAGATTGCAGCTTATGATGCTTGTATTTTGGGAAAACATTGTAAACAACCTTTGCATATTTCTTCTTTTAGAGCTTCATGAAAATTAGTTCTTATACATTCAGATTTATGTGGACCTGTGCTTGTTGCAACTACTAATGGAAATAAATATGTGCTGGCATTTATTGATGATTACTCGAGAATGTGTGGGGTGTATTTGTTGAATAATAAGTCAAAAGTGTTTGAAGTTTTTAAAACTTTTCATTTGATGATTAAAAATGAAACTCATCAAAATATAGGCATTCTCAGAACTGATAGCAGTGGCGAGTATACTTATCATGTTTTTGAAAAATATTTGAAGGACAATGGAATCAAACATCAAACTACCATACCTTATAATCCACGACAGAATGGCATTGCACAACATATGAATAGAACTTTGCTTAATATGGCTAGATCTATGATGTTCTTTAAGAATGTTAAGTTGATGTTTTAGGGAGAAGAATTGCTTTGTGCAGCTTATATTCGAAATCATTGTCCTTCTTCTGTCATCAATAATAAATCTCCTTATGCAATGTTGTATAATCATCTTCCTGTTGTTCAACATTTTAGAGTCTTTAATTCTTTATTCTATGCATTAATTCCTAAACATCAGCGCAACAAGTTGGGTACTAGAAGTTGCAAATGTATTTTCTTTGGATATTCTTCTACTTGAAAAGTATACAGGTTTTATGATGAAGAAAATAAAAAAATCATTCTTTCGAGAGATTTTATTTTCCTTGAATCAGATAAGGATAATGCCACTGTTGATAGGCAAATTAGCTTATTTCGAGAAATTTGCATCTAAAAAGTTCTATTTTGAATCTGATAATGATGTTCCACATATTGAAAGGGGGGTTCCCATTCTAGATTAATTTTTGTTTTTCCCATCTTTGACTCATGAAAATGATGAGGATGTTACTGTTGAAGAAAATTTGGAGGATAGTGTTGTTTCTGCAGGGTCAGAAAATGTTCCTAAAGAACCTGTACTTCAGGATGAATAACTATCATAACCACTTTAGCAACCTTTATGAATATCTACACGTGATCAAAAAGTTCCAATCAAGTATGATGATTTTGAAATAGGAATGTCTTCTAAAGTAGATCTGGGTAATGTTTCTCACTAGTGAACCTAGTTACTTTGAAGAAGCTACTAATTGTGATGAATGGAAGGATGCAATGAAAAAAGAATATGATGCACTTATTAAGAATGGAACTTGAATGTTAGTGGATCCTCCTACAAGTGTCAAACCCATTGGTTACAAATGGGTGTATGAGATCAAATACAAAGAAGATGGTTCACTTGATAAATAAAAGGCAAGGCTTGTAGCAAAAGACTATGCTCAGAAGGAAGGTGTTGACTACACAGAGACATTTTCTCCTACAGCAGAATGGGGCACAATTAGAACTCTATTTTCTCTTGCAGCTCAGAATAACTAGAAGATACACCATATGGATGTTAAAACATATTTTTTGAATGGCGATTTGAAGGAGGATGTTTATATGTTTTAGCCAGAAGGTTTTTTTGTCAAAGGAAAAGAGGAAAAGGCATGTAAGTTAGTGAAGGCTACGTATGGACTCAAACAAGGATCTTGTGCATGGTATGAAAAATTAACTGAACACCTTCTCAATTTGAATTATAAGTTATTTGATATGGATGACACAACTCTATTTGTTAAGAAAATTAGAAAGTCGGTTGTATATTTGGTTGCGTATGTAGATGATTTCATGATCAGAGGAAACAATGATGACTATATAGTGCCTGTTAAAAGAGAATTATTGAAAGTTTTTTACATGATGGGTTTGGGTTTAGTACATTATTATTTAGGGATTGAAGTTGATCAGAAACCCAAATATATTTACAATTCTTAGAAAAGGTATATTGGACAGCTATTGGACAGATTTGAGATGCGGGGTTGTAATCTTGCCGCTACTCCTGTGGAGCAGAATTTGAAGCTTACTTGCACTAAAGGAAGTATGTTTGAAGATCCAATAAAGTATAGGTAACTTGTTGGAAGTTAGAATTTTCTAACTACTACTAGACCTGACACAATTTTTGCTGTAGGGATACTTTCCAAGTTCATGTATAAGCCATGTGAAGGTTATTGGAATGCAGCAAAGTGAGTGCTCAAGTATTTGAAAGGCACTCGAACATATGGCATAAAATATTCCAAAGTTGTAGATTTCCATCTCATGTCTATTCAGATTCTAATTTTGATGGAGATAAGGAGAATGGAGTCTCTACTTCTAGTTATTTGATGAGTCTTGGATCAACAACCATTAGTTGGAGATCATGCAAGCAATATGTTCTTGCCGATTCTACCATTGAAGCTGAATATTTTGTAGCAGATCAAGCTACAAAAGAAATCATTTGGCTTTGAAAAATACTTGAAGACTTGCAGGAGAAACCAAAGGTTTCAATTCCACTACTCGTCTACAACTCAATTGACCAAGAATCCCAAGTTTCATGATTGAAGAAAGGATATTAAGACCAAATATCACTTGATTTGACATTATGTAGAGGCCAAAGTTATTCATCTGACACATTATCCTACTTCAGAGTAGATCACAGACATATTTACAAAGCCACTGGGACGTGAAAAGTTTGAAAGGTTCATAATGTTACTCGACATGTCAGATGTCCCTTCGGATTAAGGGGGGAATGTTAACTAATCCTTCGGGGTTGTTATTTTATAATATGTAATTAGTTTCACATTCCATTTTTATGATGAATAAGTTAGTGAGACATAATTTTCTTGTACCTAGTTTGCACATGCATAAATAAGTAATTTTATCATTAATACCGTCAGACCAAGAGGTAACTCCTCAAATGTAATTGTATTATTCATTCAAGTTGTTGATTATTATATACAAGAGGGAGTGACTGTTCAGTTCATCTCCTAATGACTCTCCATTTTCTCTATTGTTTATTTACACTAATTACAATTGTTCACCCAATCCCTATGATTAGGTTTCAAAATTTCCCCCCCTTAATCTGAAGGGGTGTTGGTGAGTCCAAGCATCGTTCTGAATCTTTCAAGATTTTCTTTTCCAAGCGCTTTGGTGAAGATGTCTGCAATTTGCTCATTAGTGGAACAATGGTGAAGACAGATTGTTTTGGCCTTAACATGATGTCGAATTATATGATATTCTGTATTGATGTGCTTCATTCGATCATGGAACTTTGGGTTATTGGCCAACTTTATTGCTGAGGTATTGTCAATCATGAGTGGAGTCGATTGTACTTGTTTTACCTGGAAATCTTCAAGAATTTTCCTAAGCCACACATTTTCTTTTGTTGCCTCAGCTGCTGCCACATATTTTGCCTTTGTTGTGGAATTTGCTGGAACTTATTGTTTGCATGATCTCCAGGAGACAGCTCCTGATCCAAGACTCATAGCATAACCTAAAGTAGGTACCCTAGTTTCTTTATCTCGATCGAAGTCCAAATGAGAATATCCAATCAAGCTAAAGTCTCCCACCTGTGTATACTTGATTCCAAAATCTTGAGTTCTGTTCAAGTACTTTAGAACTCTTTTTGCAATAGACCAATGTCCCTCACAAGGATTTTTCATAAACCTAGAGAGGATCCCAACAAAAAACGAAATGTTTGGTCTGGTAGTAGTTAGGTAGTTGAGACTTCCTACAAGCTATCTATACTTTGTTGCATCCTCAAATTATTTTCCTTCAATGGATGTGAGCTTTAAGTTTTGTTCCATTGGAGTAGTCAAAGGATTGCATTCAGTCATGCCAAACTTGTTCAATAGATCTCCAATGTACTTCTTTTTAGAAAGGAACATGGACTTCGGATGTTGAGTTACTTCAATACCAAGATAGTAATGAACATAGCCCAAATCAGTCATTTCAAAACCTTTCCTCAATTCCTTCTTTATGGATGCAATGTAGCTCTCATTGTTTCCTATCATCAGAAGATCATATACATATACCACAAGATATACAATTGTTTTTCCAAACTTCTTGACAAACAAAGTTGCATCATCAAAATCATAATGTTTGAAATTGAGTTTAAGAAGATGGTCAATTAGTTTTTCATACTTGGCTCGCGGTGCTTGTTTGAGGCCATACAAGGATTTCACAAGTTTGCATACTTTATATTCATGTCCTTTCACAGCAAAGCCTTTAAGCTAGGACATAAAAAAATTCTCTTTTATATCTTCATTCAAGAAAGCAATTTTTACATCCATTTGATGGACTTTCCAACCGTTCTGAGCTGCTAGGGAAAAGAGTGTCTGGATGGTAGCCCATTTTTCTATGGGGGCAAAAGTATCCTCATAATCGACCCCTTCCTTCTGTGAAAAACCTTTTGCCACAAGCCTAGCTTTGTGCTTGTCAAGTGAGCCATCAACTTTATACTTGTTCTTGTAGACCCACTTGCAGCCAATTGGTTTAGTTCCCAATGGAGGGTCAACCAGCTTCCAAGTGCCTTTCTTTATTAAGGCATCATACTCATTTTGCATTACTTCTTTCCATTCATCATGAGAAGAAACTTCTTTGAAGGAAGTCGGTTCAAAATCTGTAGACAAATTCAATTCACAATCATAAGAAACATCCATATCAACAGGTGAATCAGAGTCATCTACATCACATCCATTTTTCCAATTTGAATTTCTACTTCCTGTCTTTCCAACCTCATCAGGATGAACACTTTCAAGTGTCTTTGTCAACCACTTTGGGGGACCTTTCTCAGATGGTACAGGATGCTCCGTTGATTGAGTTGGGACTGAATCAAGATTGAGTCTCCCAATTCTGTCAATTACATCACTCAAAGTATCATCCGTTGTTGGAGTTTCATGCGGGGGAGAGAGTGCTTCAGAAGAATATTCCACAGGTTGATCTAGTATATAAATCCCCCCTTCAAGATGTGGAATCTGATTATCAAATTCTTGAAATGATTTTGCATTTGTGAATCTATCCAAGCGATCAAGTTGTTGCTCAACAACATTGTCAGTTTTGGATGATTCAAAAAGGATTACATCTCTAGATACATAAAAAAATTTATTGACTTCATCATAGAGACAGTATGCTTTGGAGGTGTATGAATACCCCGGGAATATAAACTTACAACTTCTTACACCAAGTTTGTTTCTATGTACCTTTGGTATCAAGGCATAACATGTGGAACCAAAGACCTTGAGATGCTTTACCAAAGGAATGTGCCCATACCACATTTCATAAGGAGTCTTGTTTCTAATAGCATTAGTTGTAAATCTATTATTTACATATACAACACATAGAACTGCATCAGCACAAAACATCAATTTTACATTTTTGAAAAAAATCATGGAGCGCACCATATTTAAGATTGTCCTATTCATTCTTTCAGCTACTTCGTTCTGTTGGGGATTATAAGGCACAATTGTTTGATGTTTGATCCCATGTTGGAAAAGATAGTTTTCAAATTCATTTGAAGTGTATGCTTTTCCATTATCATTTCGAATAGAGTCAATATGAGATTGTGCATCATTTTCAATCCATGTATGAAAGTTCTTGAATGTTTGAAAAGTATAAGATTTGTTCTTCAATAAATAAACCCAACACATTCTGGTGTAGTCATCAATAAATGTCATCATATATTTATTTCCATTTGCAGAAGGAACGGGCATTGAACCACATAAATCTAAATGAATGAGTTTGTCGTGCAAAACAATTATTTGGAAATACCATCCAACTAGATTGGAGGAAACAAACCGATGCCAAAAAAGAAGAATTATTTAATGATGTATTAACAGCATTTGGTAGTCCTGGATTTGATAAGGAACTTATTTTAGAGATTTCAAGTAAATACCTTCACTCAACGAGGTCCAATTTAAGGTAAAAGTTGAAGAAAAACTTGATGTATCCACGTCCAGCTTGGATCACAGGCCAAGTGACATGGGATGAACTTATGAAAGATGCCAAGTTTAAGATGAAAGTCTGCAAAAATCCAAACTATACGCCATCTGCACAAGAAGGATCTAAGAGATGCCTCTGAGATACAAGAAAAGAAACCCAAGCTAGGGTGTCAAAAATTGGATCTCAAAATTAGGCTCAGGTGGATGTAATAGTATTTGTGGTGGCACGGTAAGTGATATTTCCATCTATTATATTTTCTATTTTAGCAAAAGTAACCATGGTCATGTTGAGTTAATTGTATCTTATTAGTTATTTTACCTTATAAATATGATTATCTTTGTTAATGTAGGTTCACTAGTTTCAAAATGAAGTTTCAAAGGAATACTTAAAATATGCTTTATTAAAACGGTTCCCAAGGTCTTCGCCAACACGTGATAAATCAAGGGGAAAAATTAATTATTGATTATGGATCCAAGGTTAGTTGTTTATAATATTTTATGAATAATGAAATAATTCAATTGGAGGTGTATTGTTATTCTAACAAGTTAAAGTGTGTTGTGTATAGGAATCAGATGAAACATCTGGGAGTGATCATGGGGAGGAGATAGAAGCACATGATGATTTGTTTGCTACACACAATCATTCAATTGTCATTCCTGAACCTTGGCAGGAAACCATTGTTGAAATTCAGTGAATGGGAGACAAAAATAATGAGGGTGTTCAATGTGATGAGCATTCCACACCCACAATTAATGTAGTGCCTCACAAAAAGAGGACAAAAAGGATTGATATGTGTTAAATTTTAATAACTTGAACGTGCATATCTCTATCTTCTAAGGAGTGCACTAGGTTGTGAGAGTCCAAACATAAACTAATTATGTGTGCAACAAAACAAACTTTGAAGATACTTTGTTTTTTGAACTTTGTGGAACAAAACAAATTTTGAAGGTACCTTGTTTTTTGAAGGTACTTTGTTTTCCTGCAGCACTATTTTTTATGTGAGTGTCACAAGAAAACAATGCCTTAACTCTACATGATGAATTCAATATATTGTGACTTTGGGTTAGCAATAGTTGCCTTCAATGGTACTCTTACAACAATCATCTGGACTATACGACTTTGTACACTTATGATAGTTCATCATTGAATATTTTTTGTCGAGAATTATATTTTACATTAGACCTGTTTTGAATTTAATGCTTGCTATTGTGTTTGTGTTTCCAAGAGGAAGGACAACCATCATGTTAGGAAGGGATTCTAATTAAATGCTTACTGTTTCTGTTTCCAAGAGATAGCCCAACTATAATGTTAGGGAGGGATTCATTTTGTTTATTATTTCCTTTTTTTATTGCATCTACAACTTTCATTAGAGTTATTACTTATTAATGTGATTGTTGGGTTTCACTACTACAAGACAAAAAGCCACACGCATGCCCTTTTTTCTGAAACCTCTGCATATGTGGCATTCATGGGGTCAATCGATACACCTCATCGCAGTCCTTGTATTTTTAGGTAACACACTATTTGTTATTGTTTTTCTTTCTTTGTTGTAGTTGATTCTTGGTTATTTTCAGTAGTATTCATTCCCTTACATGCTTTATATATCCATGGCTATAATTTGTATCTCCTTCTCTGGATACTAGGGTTTTCTCTCGTTGTTTTTTTTCATTTTAGAGTTCAATGGATCCACTGAGCTTCTATCCCTTTGGGAAATTTTTGCATTCGTAATATCCCTTGGTTCATACAGATAATGCTAGCAGCGTGGGATCCTCTAAGCAGTCACCTCGATTTCTGGAGGGTAAAATATGAAGCACTTCAAGTAATTTTGAAATATTCTATGTTTTCTTTAGGCTCTAGTAATTTATAGGATATCCATCTCATAAAAAACTATGTAGAAACAAGTCCATATATTTATCTATCCCTTAACATTAAAATTTCTCAACTTCCATTTGGATTCAGTTAGAACCCAACACCCAATCCTATAATTAAGTCACAATTATTATACTAAGCCTTTAAAATTGATTTATGACAATAACATTCTAAGTGGTCATCACAATGCCTTAATCATCATTCTATTAACAATTTAGCCTCAAAATGATGCCTGTCAACTTTTCTATTGTCCAAATCTGTGAACACTTAAATTTATATAATTGGAAGATGAAGAGATGGGAGGCTTCCAAACGTCGAAGTGTAGGAAATTAGAGGAGTGGACATGGTGAAAATTTGTGGTGAACATTGGTAAGAAAGAAAGTTGTTTAGGGCGTGTTCTTCCACGTCCAAGTACTCTTCAGCAACATCATAGGTAAGTCGTTTCTCCCATGTTACATTGTGTTGTTCCATGTGGTACGTTACAAAATAAAAATGTTTCGGATTATATTAACTGTGAATTATCATTTCTCAAAAACTATAAGAGTGCGCTTAAGTAGTTGCAAGGTGTCTACATTGTGGCTTATATATTTTCTTAACTTAAAAAATTTTGCACACTCACCAATGGTAATCGTTCAACACACAAGGTTTTATCATTATACAGAATGGGAACATCATCAGCATTAGTTGTCATGTTCAGCCGATTTAATTTAGTTCAGGCTAGTTGTGTTTGTGGTTACTCTGTTTTTATGTTTCTTATTCAGTTGCAACATATTCTATCATGTACGATGGAAGAAAAGAAAGTGATTGAAAGATAGGATATCCAACAAAGAGAAGGCATCTCTAGTCATGAAAGAAGTGGAGCTGAACCATAACACAATGCAAATAAGTATTGCTTTTTTGAGTTCACTATCAACTATCAACTACAGAACAAAAGCTCGCCCTCTTATTGGCAACATTGTCTATTTGAGGAATACTTTTTTGGTAAACAAATGATTCATGACTCCACTTATTTGTGTTATGGAAAAGTGATGTTTTGAAAACTATTCAGCGTTGGCATTAGGAGAAATTATTGATTTTTAAGGCAAAATTGTCCATTATTGATTTTTTTTATTGACTTTTATAATTTATATGATAATGTGATGCACACTTTAGGTGCTTTCTCTGACATTCAGTTTTGTCCTGATCTAGGTGGAACTTTATGCCATCAATACTCTACTCATATCTTCTTTCTACAATCTTTAAATTATTTGATGTTGTCATTCCGCACATAGATTACATAATGCCCATTCCAAACATTATTTTCCTATGTTGCCAAATGATTTTGCATCGACTTTGTCAACACTTTGCTTTGTTCTCTTTTGATCATGAATTTGAACTATTCTCATAGGAACTCTTTGCTATTCCATTTCAATTGAACATATACTATCCACTAACTTTGATTCTCAAAGTCACTTTGAAACATCTCCAACTTCCAAAAATTTGGAATTACATGGCTCATTCAATGTATTTTGTCTTCACATAGAGATTTAAATCACCCTTATTCGAATAATAATCAACCTCTGAAAACCAAAGATCTCTGATCTTTGTTAACTAGATGAGGTCTCCTTATCCAAGTAGCAATTTCCTACTAGATTGACCTTATAGTCAATTAACTTCCTTTCAACGAAATCTAAAAAGATTTCTTCACCATGTACTTCGGAAAAAAGACCTTTAAACCCTTGTGCTTGCTTCCCTACGTGCCAACTCCACAAATCAATTTCCAAATTGATTATTCCATTACATATTCCCCCCCATTCCATGATTGAATTGTACAATTGTGCTTTCTTCCTATAGCGTTACACTACCATGCATAGGTACAAACCAATTCAACAATAAAATTGATTTTTTGCACATACAACCTCCAGACACATGAGTTACCTACACAACAAAGCCATTACCTTGCAGAGATCAATTTTTACCATTCGAATCGCCCAATACAAACAAAAATCACTCATACATTCAATCAATTGATGATCACATTTAGTTATCTAGAGTTAAAGTCAAATCAAGACTTGGGATCAAGAATTCGTTAAAGTCGATGAGGCCACTTTGTGCGACCTTATCCTGGTATTCTGACAGAAACCATTATTCAATTATGAATTTGATGGTTTGGTATTCTTTGAAAGCCTGATTTAATTATGGTTTCAACGGGTTGTTACTTTATTAGAAAACTTCATTTTATTAGGGATTTGGTACAAAAATTATTAAGGATTCAGTCGTTTTGTAAGGATTCAATGGCTTGCTATCTCTCAAGAAACCCATTTAATTAGGGCTTTGAGTTTTCTCTGTGTTTACCTTCTAGATTTTCTCTTGTGTACCTGTGGTTGGGGCTTTCTGGGACTGTTTGTAGGGTTTGTGGACTGCTGGCCTGTTTGAGGCATTCTATCTCATGGTTTTTGGAACCTTGGAATTGTTCAATAATCTTGAGCTTATTTTTAATGGATATTTTGGGGCATGCAATTTGAGACTTTTATGAAAATTTTCAAGTTAGTTCTTGCAATCCATTTGGATAGATTTTTAAGAGGTGCCTTCTTTGAGTGATTGAATTAAAAGGTTTTTGAAGTTTTTCTTTTTGATACTAGGTTCGAGTGTTTTTTTCATTGATATCTTTCGTTCACCCAATTTAGGGCTTCTTTATTTTTGGTATTTGCTTAGTTTTGGGCCTAATTTCATCAAAAAACTATAGTTCTCTTATTCCATTGATCCTGTTTGAACTTCTGGTCTTCTGGATATTGTTGAAGGACACATTTTTAATGAATTTTTTTGGGGTCTAGTTAAGGTTTCCATATCCGAGACAATATGCTCAATTGGATTGTATTTAAAGTTTGGACTTTCTGTTTTTCAAGTTTAATGGTTAATTTAATTATTTTACTGGGTGCCCAAATTATATGGTTTTCTTTTAATTTAATTGATACTTTTATGGGCACGTTTGTAGTGCTACAGGTTTTGTTTTCATTGTCTTCTTAGGTCCTTCGTAGGGTTTGACAATTTAGTATTTCTAAAATGTTTGCCTGATAAATTTATCTTAAAGGTTTTATTATAGATATTTCAGTGCATACGGTCAAGGGTTTCTAGTTTCAAGGGGTTATTAGAACTAATTTTTCAGACGCCCAATCAAAACTTACGTGGTTTCTATGGGTTTAGTTTCCATGTATTTTTTGAGTGAGGGGACAATTAATGTTTCGAGGGATTGTTAGAATTAGTTTTTCAGATGTCCAATTCTAGTTTTATTTTCTTGGTTAAATTGTGAGTTTATTTTCTAGGTTTTGTTTCAGGATTCTTGCTCTTATGAAATCAAAAGGCTTGGAAAATGTATATGCATTTTTTGAGAGTGATTTTTTTGTGTATTCCTGAAGAGAAAAATATGAGGATTCAGAGTGTTGATTATCATAGGCTTTTGCTTGTATGGAAAACTAATGTTTTTCTCATTTTCTATTTTGAGTGTTTACTAATTTTCTTAAATTGCCACAACCTGCTTTAGAACCTAATTCTCTAAATATTTTCTGGTTTCAAGGGGTTATTAGAACTAATATTTTAGATCTCCAATTCTAGAGTTTTTTATTTTCTTTGGTAATTTCTGGGTTTAATTTCCAGTTTTTGTTTCAGGATTCTCATTTTTATGCAATCAAAAGTTTCAAAGAATGTACATGCAATTTTCAAAATGTATTTCCTACGTATTATTGAAAAGAAAAATCTGAGGCTGCTAAGTGCAGATTATCATAGGCTTTTGGTTGTGTAGAAAACTAATGTTTTTCTTATTTGTTGTTTTGAGGGTCCAATCTACCTGAATTGCCCCCAACCAAATGGTTTGGAACCTCTAAGGATAGTTACTGATGGCTTCTCCAATAAATCAATGTTCCATCAACTAATTGCTTTTTTTTTTTTTCAAATTTTTGTTCTTTTTTAAATGCTAGAAATCTTATGTGGAGGATTGTTTCCCATGTATTCTGAGATCATTCAATTATCTTTGTTTATTGCTAAATGGGTTTTTGCTGACAGTCTTAGCCTTTTTGTTGACAATATTTCCTTTGTTTTGAGTTTTCAGAGTCTAAATGGGTACACTATTGCATCGGCTATAGGAGATAAGACTCTTAGGTTTTGGCAAGTCTTTGGAACTCGTGAGAACTTAAAAAGGACCAAGAGTAAAGTTGCGGCTGGTGATTTTAACATGTATCTCACGCATATCCGTTAAGTAGATTTTCCTCCTTCAGGAATGAGCACAGGGGTATTATTTGTTCACAGGGATTTAGCCAGAACCAGTTGACCTTATGGAAATATCCATATATGGTTAATATAAGAGAGCTTTACAAGTCACATGTCTAGAGTGTTGCATCTGGCAGAGATATTCATTTGCTAAATGGATTTTGTATTGAAAGTCTTTGCTTTTGTGCTGACAATATTTCCTTTTTTTTGTGTTGACACAATGACAGTCTTTCCTTTGTATTTGGTAATTATTTGGAGCTCTTGATACCTTAAAGAGGACCAACAGTAAATATGTGGCTGCAGTTCAGCGAGGAGGTCCAGGTGGCTTACCTAGACAACACAGGGGGAACATGAGGAAGTAGGAGTGCCTAAGACTTCTTTCTAGGTGCATCATTTTTGTAAGAATTTTCCTAATTATGTTGCACTGATGTATTCCATTTTTGTTGTAGAGTCTTCCAGTTACAAGGAGACAACAAGTGAGAAGGTGTGGTGGGATGCCATGATAGATACAATCAAGTTGTTTGCTTTGGTATTTGATTCTCCTTTATATTAGATGTGTGTAAAACATATTTTCTTTAAAGTCATTGAGGAAGAAGTATGCATTAATTGGCCAGGATGTTTTGAGTTGCATAGATTGGATACCCATGTGTGCAAGTTGAAGAAGGCCCTTTCTGGGCTAAAGTAGCCTCCATGTGCTTAGTACTCATGGATTGATGAGTACTTACAGATTATGGGCATCACTAAGACTGTTGCAGGTCCTAACTAGTATTATTTGTTTTATTTTGATAAATTTGATATGCTTATATTTGTGTTGTATGTAGATGACCTGGTCCTAACAGTTAGCTTAAAAAACTCTATCGCATGGTGCAAGAAGAAACTGGCAAGTGAAGTTGACATGAAGGACATCAACCCCATGCGTTATTTCTTGGTGTTGGAGGTTGGGCTGAGTTGAGGTGAGCTCGTCTTCGAATAGGGGTAAGTAAGCAATTGAGATTCTGAAGAAGTTTTGGATAATGGAGAATAAACCATAGGCTACTGTTATGATACATATTTTGAATTTATCACTAGATTCAGATTTTGGTTTGGTTGATTCATCAGTGTACAAAAGGTAGATAGGTTCCCTAACATGTCTGGTAGACTTTAGTAGTCAAATTGATGTGTGAATGAGATCCCTTGTCTCACAAACAAGGGGGCTCAGATACCAATTTAGTGTCTAGCTTCACCACTAATGTATGGTTGAGCTGAGGTTGTTGCAAATATGCTCCATGGTCTGAGGTATGCGAGGTACTTAAAGGGTATGCTCGCACAATGCTTCACAGTGCTTTGAGCTACTGCATGCTTTAGTGGATTTTGGCTGGGCCAGAGATGCAGGTGGTAGGAAGAGTGATTAATGTCTTTGTTTCAGCTTGGGTTGAGATATAATATCTTTTTTAGGTAGGAAGAAGGTGGCAGTGGCACTTAATTTGGCAAAGGCAGAGTATATTGAAGCCAGTTCTGCTAGTTGTGAGGTCATCTGCCTTCACAAGTTGACAATAGAGTTGATCAAACAGATCTCGCTCACCATGATTTTTTGTGACAATAAAAGCTACATCAAGCTCACTGAGAATCTAGTGTTTCATGATTGTTCCAAGGACATTGATATCTTGTACCATTTTATGAGGGACATAGTTGAGAAGGTTGCAGTTATCCTAGAGTAAGATTCTCAGGTTGCTGATATTTTGACAAAGCCCTTGTTAAGAGATTGTTTGAGATGTTGTGGGAGAGGCTTGAGAACACTTTCCCTGCAAAGAGGGAGCCATCTTTAGTTTAGTGTTAAAAATGCATGTGCCAGCCTTAGATGTGTTTTTTCTGTCTAGTTCATTTCAAAAATTAGAATGCCATGTGGATCAGACTTAGCTAGGGCACACTATTCCACAAGTGAGGTGATCTATTATAAGCATATGTTGCATGTAGCCTGTGTACACTTCCCTAGAGTAGAATTAGGGTTTGATTAGGATGCACTAGTTAAGGTGTCCATGCTACTTTTGTTATTCATTTAGTTTACCAGAGTTCTAAAATTAGAATGCCATGTGGATCAGGCTTAGCTAGGGCACACTATTCCACAGGTGAGGTGATATATTATAAGCATCTCGTGCATGAAGCATGGGTACACTTCCATAGAGTAGAATTAGGGTTTGATTAGGATGCACTAGTTAAGGTGTCCCTGTTATTTTTGTTATTCATTTAGTTTACCAGAGAGTGTGTGTACTGTTTTTCCTTTCCCAAGCTAATAAAGACAAATAGAAATGATTTTCTGAATGTTGTAAATTGTTTTGTTTTGCTGTCAGTTTTCAGTTAGCATTTGAGATTTCAAATCTAGCACACATAAGTAGTTTTGAGAGTTCCTTAATTTTACAGGATTGTTTTCCATGTAGTGAAATTTTAACATACTGTTCTAGACGTCCAAAAATTGTATGCTTCAAGTAAAGTGTGGTCAAGATTTCCTAGCCTTTTGTATGCACTAGGGATGACTTTAGACAACTTGTCTTCATCTGAATATTTTGGGGAATTGGTTTAAGTATGTAAGAGGACACAAATATTCTTTTTTTCTAAGTAATATTGATTTATTGATATGGTACAAAAAGTTACAGAGAGGCTTGACTTCAAAGTTGTTGAACATCAATCAGCACCAAAAATCTGTTTGTTTTGGACCGCCCCAACATAGGGGAAACCAATCCATTGAACCTTAGAGACTACCCCAGCATAGGGGAAACCAGCCATTGAACTAGAAAGAAAACCACTCCTGGGTAAACATAGTTTTTCCAAAGAGACTGAATCAAAAATGTAAGAAGCATGTCTAGAATAAAAAACAACACTAACAGGTTGCCACATAGAAAACATTACTAAAAACAGTACATATCCTCATATCCACCTCGCAGAAAACAACACTAACATGTTGCCACGCATCAATTCAGAGGATCCTTCAGGGCTTGTTCCTCCTCGATTCTACATGTAAATTGATACCAGTCATCATCCGTGTCAGACACGCCATGTCCCTGAGTTGGTGGAGCCTCCTCAGTGCCACCTGTGCCCATCTACGCTTCAGAAGTGTCATTCAGTTTACTGCCCAAAGCCTTCATGCCACTATGCTTGTTGCTCTCAGTTGAAGGATCGCTAGCTATATCCTTGCCATGCAGAGTCGCTCTACCTTCGTTTTGTGGCCTGTTGCTAGGAATGCTAATTCCTTAGCTACCTGAAGCCTCCATGCTCTGCTTACCCTTGATTTCAGTCAGAGGAGCTTGCGGCTCAGATTCTTTTGCAAAGGAAATTATTACAGTTGCAATGATTATAGGGTGGTTTAAGGTGCTTCTGAAATGGAACTGGGTGTTGTGAGGAGCAGGGTAAGGCAGAAGAGGGAAATCCGCAGTGCGGACTGCTACGCCTCTCCCTTCAACGGCTTGATTTCTAGCACGACCCTTGCCACTTCTGGTATTTGGGTAGGGACTGAGAGGATTGAGTGTATCTGTGGAGGAGTCAAGGGAAACAATGGCTGAGTTAGTCGAAGCTAGCGTGCGATGAAGCCTCCATGGGTTCCGCCACGCCTACTACACATTGTGTGCCTAATGTGAGCCATAGCAGAATTATGAGTTATGTTGGCATTAGAGGAATTGGAAGAATTTCGATGCAACAAGTGAGCAGAAGAGGTTTGGGCCTGGTCTAAAATGCAGTGTCTGGAGTGCGAGAAATGAAAGCCATTTCCAAGATCCAGGAAAGGAAGTATCCAACATCAACTGCTGGTCACGGTGTGCATGCAAGGTTCAACAGTTTGCAGAGGGCAAATGCCTTGAAGCAATGGAGGAATTGCCTTTCGATCTGCAGGAGCCATGGGTATGAGGGAGATGGATGTATCTCAGCTTACGGGATCATTTATTGCCTTCTGCAATGTGTTATAACTTCCCTTGAGGTTGGCGTGGGGGACGAAGCTGGAAGTCATATGGCTCTCCCGTCCGCCATCCGACCATCTAATCACATCAATTAGCATCATTGACACCCGCATCCAAGTGTGTTTCTTCCTCATTTTCCCTTTCCTTTTGCACCAAATCATTGTAATCCTGCAGTTGTGGAGTGGTAGCTATAGTGTTAAGTGTTCCTACATGAAGAGTCTTTCCATTATCAATTCCGATGTTATCTAAGAAATCTGCTACTTTGTTACCATTCTGACGAATGTGCTTAATGGTAACTGCTCTGTGAGTTAATAGCCATTGTTCAATCTGCTCCAACCATTCTGCCAATCTCCAACTGCTACCGACTTTGTGAGATGGGGTTCCCTGTAATATCTGATTTACCATGTTGTTAAGAATATGAGAATCTCGTTCAATTATAAGTGGGAATAGACCATGGCTCTGAGGAAGGAGAAGTCCTTGCCATAACCCTCCTAATTCAGCCAAATTATTTGTATCCCAACCAATTGAACCCATAAAAGTTTGGAGAACATTGCCCTTGTGATTTCTGAAGATTCCCCCAAATCCTGCTTTACCCGGGTTACCTTTAGATGCTCCATCAAAGTTGAGTTGAACCATGTGTGGTGGAGGGGGAGTCCATCTGTTAGGTGTTGCTCCTGGAGGAGGAGTTTTACCTTGGTGAGCCTGCTTATGGTGCCACTGGAGGTTCCAATTTACCCATATGTTTTGTTCTAGAGGGGTGGAGGGGAAATCATCATCAAGCCATGATTGGAGCAGTAAGGTTTCTCGAAGGTTTTGACATAAGTTATTCCATATAACTTCTATAAGAGAGGAGTCGTCCTTGAAGATGTGACAATTTCTCTTTTTCCAGATAGTCCACATGAGAAAACCTGGTATGAGTTTCTATAATGCATTTAACAATTTACTTTTGTAAAGATGGGCTGCCCAAGTGCGTATAGTGTTGGTGGAATCCTCTTTACTTCGTCCATCTCTTTGACATCTAAAGTTGACTTTGTCCCAAAGTCTGTTTGCCATCGGACATGAGTTTAGAAGATGCTTAGAGGTTTCTTCCTCCTGTTTACAATTTGTGTACATCGAAGGTCCGTGAAAGCTTCGTTTCTGAAGATTGTCCCAAGTAGGGATTTTGTTTTGGAAAAGCATCCAGAGGAAGGTGGATATTTTTGACCAAATTGGGGGATCCCAAACTTTGTTCCAGAGCTGGTCCTTGACTGTAAGGTTCCTTAGAATTATATGATAAGCTTCTTGTGACGTGAAAGCTCCTCGCGTTTCATAACCCCATCTGATGATATCTTTCTTATCTGAGTAACGTATTTTCCTGTTTGAGAGTTCTGTTTCCAGACTATCTTGGATGATTTGCGTGCCTTGCCTGAGAATGTTATTTGAGCTTATCCATTGCCTGTAACCTTGGGTGTGAGTGCACTTCCAAAGTTGATTTACCTTGATCATTGGTTGTTCTACCCAATCCTGTAGTTGGTGGGGAGTGATTAGGTCCTTTAATTTGAGTCTTTGCTGCCATGAATCCTCCCAAAACCTTGCATTATGTCCATTCCTGATTTCCCAGAAGCTGTGTAGTTGAATTAGATATTTATGTTATTTAGTTGCATTCCATATTAGGGAACCTGGGCCAACATCTTTGAGCCGAATTAGATCCTCAATTGGTCTATTATTGGCATATTTTTCTATCCAAAGGATTGCCCAAGGAGTGTGTGGGTCCGAGATCCATTTCTACCAGATGCATGCTCCCATAACCGCATTGTTGTGTTGAGGATCACGTAATCTAGTACCTAAAAATTTTTTCGGGAGGCAAACTGTGTCTCACTTAAACAAAGCCCATTTTCTCTTTTGCTTTGTATTTCCCCATAAAAAAGCTCGTTGAAGATTTTTGATTGCTTTGAGAACCCATTTGGGTGCTGCCAGTACCGAAAAGAGGTAAAGTGGCATGGATTGTAACACTACTTTGATTAAGACTAGATGGCTCACCATGTTGAGAGCTCTGAAGGTCCAAGAAGAGATACGTGCTTCCAGTTTTTCTAAGAGCATCTTCCAGGATGAGTGCTTTAAGGTAGAGGTTTTCATTGGAGCACCCAGGTATTTGGAGGGGAGAGCTGCAATCAAGAAGCCTAGGATTCTAGCAATGGAGGACTGAGTTAAGGCTGGGGTGTGAAAGAAAAAGATTTGGGATTTAGCTTTTTTAATGCAAGATCAAGAGGCATCCGAAAAATCAGATAAAATGGTCTTTAGTTTTAGGGTTTCCTGAACCGAGGGATGACCAAATAACATATTTTCATCCACAAATTGTTGATGGGTGAAAGCAGGGGTGTTGGGAAAGGAAAGGCCTCGTAATTGCTGGGAATGAAGGGAATCTTTGATGTAACACCCAAGCCCTTCTGCCATAATAACAAAAAGAAAGGGTGAGAGTGGGTCACCTTGTCGGATACCTCTAGATGGGCGAAAGGGGGTGGAAGGGATACCATTGGCTAGAATTGAAAAGAAGGTGAAGGTGATAAGACTCATTATCCATCTAACCCATGGGGGGCTGAAGATAAAGGCAAGCAACAGTTTTTTAATATACTTCCAACTTAAACTATCAAAAGCTTTTGAAAGATCGATTTTTAGGAGCATACCTGCCTTTTTGGATTGCTTTAAGGAGTGAATGATTTCGTGAGTGAGAATAATGCCATCTATGATCTGCCTTCCTTCCACATATCCTGATTGCTCTGGTGATATAAGTAATGGAAGTAGGGGTTTGAGTCGCGTGGCAATAACTTTGGAGACGATCTTATATATGACATTACATAATGCAATAGGTCGGAATTTGTCCGGAGTCTGACTGTGTTCCTCCTTAGGAATATGGGTGATGAAGGTTGCGTTCAAAGATGGAAGCATCCATCTATTGGCCCTGGATTTCTCAACTACTTGCCATACCTCTTCTTTGATTAGATCCCAGAAGTTGTGGAAGAAGTCGGATGTGAAGCCATCTGGTCCAGGTGCTTTTCCTACTTTGAGCTGTCGCATAGCTGTTTCCACTTCCTGTAAAGATATAGGCCTGAGAAGGATTTGATTGTGTTCCTTTGTTATGATCTTAGGAATTTTCTGAGTGATTTTCTCTATAGCTGGAAACCGATCAATCTGCGGTCCCTGATGCACCATCCGAAAGTGGGTGAGGAGTTCCTATTCTATATCCTCATGTTTCTCCAATTGTTCCCCTTGTCAATTATGAATGTGAGTAATGTTGTTATGCATTCTCCTTTGGATAGTAGTTCGGTGGAAGAACTTTTTGTTGTGTTCGCCTTGTTTAAGCCATCTGATTTGTGACTTTTGTTTCCAATGTATTTCTACCTTCTTTTCTCTCTCAGAGATTTGCGTTTGAAGGTGGCTTTCCTATTCTACTAGGGCGTCGGATCTGCCTTCATTTATGATTCTCTACTGTAATTTTTGCATTTCCTGATCAAGAGCACCTTGTGCTTGAAAGATATTGCCGAAGGTAAAGTGACTCCACTATTTGATGTTTATCTTGAGATTTTTGAGTTTTTGCTGTAGTTGATACATTTTTGTGCCTTCCGATGGATTGAAGCTTTTCCATACCACTATAATTAGGTTGTGAAATCGTGGATGAGTCAACCAGAAGGCTTCAAAGCAAAAGGACCTGCATGTAATGTTTCCCGGTCTTTGCCATTGAAGCATAATAGGCCAATGATCTCAACCAGAGAGTGGTAAGATTGAGGCCGAGAAATCCCCTCCAAGATGGATTGCATTGTCAGAGAGCAGGAATCTGTCTAATCAAGAGGCAATTTGATGAGCACCTGCTTGTTTGTTGTTCCAAATGTATACTCCATTGTTGCATGCCATATCTATGATCCAGTTGTCTTGGCTGAAATTTTTGAAGTGAGTGCTTTCAATGTCTAGCTTGACCCTTCCTCCTCTTTTTCCCTCCAATTTTGTTATCATGTTAAAATCTCCTCCTATGATCCAAAGTCGATGGGATATTTCTAAGTTGATCTGAGCTAAAGTATTCAGAATGTCTACCTTGTTTATTGCAACCTAGGGGAAGTAAACATTGGTCATGTGTCCATGTACGTTTGTCCCTATAATATGGAACGTGGCTTGAATAAAGTGCTTACTAGCATGAATGTTGGTAAGTGTTATGGCTTTTTCATCCCATACTATTGCTAGTCCTCTTGATGCTCCTATGGCACCCACTGCAACTTGTTTTCTTCATGGCCATGCTTTGGCAAGGATCTGGTCCAACATTATAGAGTTACATTTTGTCTCCTGCAAGAAGAGTACTTGTGGTTTCTCCTGTTGAAACATGTTTTTTATCAGTCTATATTTCCCAGGGCTATTGAGCCCTCTAATGTTCCATGAAATGAGCTTCATGATACACGGTTGGGTAGGGGATTGTAATACTTGGTAAGCTTGGAGTATCTTCCAGATTCCACCAGCATCTCTCCTATGCGAATGGTTCTTTGAAGATTTGTTTTCCTTCCTCGATTCTTATTATCTTTGAAGATGTTTCTTCCATCCCATTGACTTCCAGTTTGGATACCTAGCGATCTTTGCTTTTGTGCTCTTGAGAGAATGACTTCTAAGTTTTCCAGCTGCCTTTCTGGGATCTTGTCGTATTCCTTTTCCTTACAGGCCTGTTCTAGTCCCAGTATATCCATATCTCCAATGTCGAAGCTCTCCAGCTCCTCTTCCATGTGTTGAGTTTCTTCTTGCTCTACCTCTATATCTTCTATATTTGTGGGTTGTTGGTGCGTGCTTTCTACTTCCATTCCTTGAGCATTCCATTTTGGGGATTTACTGGGAGGGGGCGATTTGAGATCTGAGGATTGCATAGAAGTTTGGGATTTTTTTGAGCTTGAGGGAGTGGGATGGGGGATAGTCTTAGGAATGACTTCGAGGAGTTCCGGGTTTTCTATGATGTTAACCTCCGGCTGGAGTAGGGTTTCAAAGTTGTTACTGGTTGATGGGATGGAGATATTGGTAACAGGTTTTTTGGCGGATGAAGAGGGCTTTTTGTGGGTCTTTTTGTGAGTGGTGACTTTGGTGAACCCATCCAAGTCAGGTTTGTCCGTGGTGGGAGTGGTCGAGGTTTTCAGGTTAGAAGGACAATCTCGGAATAAATGGCCCAGGGCGTGGCATTTTCTACAATGGAATGGTACATGCTCATAATCTATTGACTGTATCCATTCGTAATCATCATGATAAAGGCTTACCGCATCTGGGAGAGCTTTGTTGAGGTGCATATATACACAAATCCACGCATAGGAGGTGTATCGCTTGAGTTTCGTCTCCTCTGCAACTTTGATGAATTCACCCAGGCCATTCCCAATATCTTGCAGAAAATTTTCATCCAGTACTCTAGAGGGAGGGAGTAAAGGTGAATCCACACAGGTTCCTAGCTCAAATCTTCTTTGTCTAGATTGAAACGCTCAATCCAATCTCACAGATACAGTCTGGCTACATTGAAAAAATATGGTTCATTATCTAGTACTCTATTTCGGTCCTCCAAATAGTTGAAGATTGCAGTAAAGAAGCCCTTAGGTCCTACCTATAGAGTAATGTGCCCTTTTGGTTTCCATTTGGCTGCTATCCAGCCATGCAGTGCTTTCTCTGTGGGCCAAAAGCCTATGAACTTTCCAATCAATGCATGATCTTGCATATACTAGATTTGAGTGTTGATCCATTGACTTGGGAGCTCAATCTTAGGTCTGTCAACTCCTACAAGCTTGCAGGTCATTGACGTTACTCTGGGTGCTTCATTTCTATCATTATTTTTTGGCGTATCTCCATGCTTTGTTCTGATACTTTCTTGGTTGTCTTACTTGACATTTTTTATGTGTCGCAGAGCATTTTTAGTATTAGTGGGGGGAGGCTCCATAGCCTCCCCCTGAGGGGGTTCCATTGTTGGCTGTCGATTCCTTATCGTTCCGTAATGAGCTTATGGCTGGAGGGTAATGGTCGTAGGGCGTTGTTTGCAAGGGTCTGCCATTTGCAGAACTGTAGCAAACCCTAATAGTGCGTGAACCGTCAGAGCTCCCCAAGATGCCCAATGTCGTATTCGAAGTAATGAATATTACAATCAAGAGTACATAGATATTCATTACTTTCTAGCAATTTTATTGCATTCTAGTTGGAAATCATACTACATATCAATTGGTGCTTTAAACATGTATTTCAAGCAAACTTGTTAAGCATATTTTCCGCTTCAGGTATGAGCCCCTGGGTATTATCTATGGTATAAGAATAATTTCTTGCATTCAAAATATTATAAATAAAGAAGATATTGTAAGCCTCTCTTGTTTAGCATAGCTATTTTTCCTTCTTTATACCATTTATGTAACCATTCATGAATTCATTTTTAGCGTATCAAGAGGTTTGTGATTTGTACACAGAGATGTCATTCTGGACATGTACAAGTCTGACATGGAAAGGGTAATATTCTCATGTAATAGTAGTCAATATACTCTATACCATAGTGATTTTGTTGTAGGAATAAATTTTTACATTCCTTGCAATTCAAATAGGCATTGACTTATGTTATATTGAAGATGTTGTAAGTCTACCTTGCTTATCATATCTGTTTTTCCCTTTTATTCCAGTTCTCTTACCATTCATGAATTCATTTAGTTTATTTAGAGGTTTGTAGAGAGAGGCATATTAAACAACCAAAAGCATGTTCATGTATTAGGTATAGTAGTGAAGAATTGCATTGAAGAATTTGACCATTTTTTCTTTTCAGTTGAGTAAAGGACTACTTCTCAGGTAAGAAGAGTGAATTTGATGTTCTGAAAGTTGTTTAGTGTTTCTAAGCAACTGTTACTACATATATCTATTTCCAAAGGATATGTATTTGGCTCTAACTGGAACATATAGCCTAGCCCATATACATGGGTATGTTGAACATGTCTTTTGGAAATTTAAATCTCGGTGAGGGATCGCAACAGCATAAATATAAATTATTTTTCACCCTACTCGAGTATAAAATATGCTACCCTTATGATCCTCATTGTAGCTATGTAAAATGTGAGATGGAGTAAAGGAAAACGGGTTACATAAAATTGATTTTATGGAAGTATAGGCAAGGTCATCGTAGTTGTTTCACTTATTATATATTTAGACATACCATTTATTAATAACTTAGGTTGTTGAAATTACATATATCACTTAAAAAAACTATATTTAAACAGGTTATTCTGATACTATTGAAATAGTTCCAAAATTGACAAATTACATATATCAGTAATTTTGATTTCGCAGATGTTGAGAGATCATTATTACTACAGTGAAATATGGCTTTGAAGTTAAACTACGGTGAATGGAAAAATGAACCTTAGCTCCAACCAACCACTGGAACTACCAACCTAAAACAATGAATTCCAAGGTATAATAGATTCAAAGAATTATAAAAGAGTCGAATAAAAAACCAAGAATATATTCACTTTCAAGTTTAGTCGCATTCAAATCTTGTATTTAATCCGCCTCGGTGATGCGATCTGAAGATCGATATCAAGATCAAATATTTGAGGTGCACCATTATCTGTGTTTTCAAACATAACATGATCCATTAAGATAGAGAAATCGAGCAAAAGTTGCAGGCAGAGATCAGTTTCTTGATAAAACACTATTCAAAGAAGATTTTTCCAAAAACTTTCCATCCCACTGCAGAGAAAAATAGGTGCTTTACTTTCATTTTAAAAGGGTTTGAAACTTACCTTGTATTTTCACTAGTATTCATGACATTTTTGGGCTTTGAATGAGAACAAACAATGCTACCAACCAAAAATAGAGATGGTATCATCATTAAAAATTATGTTTATATTAAGGAGTAGATTGATTTTGTTTTTGAGCCATTTTTATATTGAGAGTTTAATAAGTTTGCAAAATTTTAATTTTATTCCAATTATTAATTATTATAGATATGGTAGGGGTTTTTATTATAAAAAAAGTAAAATGACTCTACTATTGCATTTGTAGGTGCTTCGAGGAATCAGGCAAGGCAAGGGAAGTGATAATGAAGAAATACTAAGAGTGCACACATTTCTATTTCAAGTATGCACTACATTTATTTTATTTTATTTCAGTAAGTAGATCTCTTGGACATGGTTGAGCAATGGTATAAAACTTGCCTTACCAGAATTTATTATTTTATTCTTAACAGGAAGAAGGATGGGTGGTTTGGTGTGCCTCCAAGAAATGATTAACTGCCCAGAAAAAAGCTAGTGATAAAGACTTCTTTGCAACTTCACCTTGCTATGAAGTTGATCATAATAGTTCATTACCTAAATTATATTCATTGGATATGAAGCTTCCTTGCGAATTAGATCACCACCAGTTTGCATACCAATTGCAACAATTCTCAGGCTGCAAACAAGAGATGGAGCCAACTCGAATTGTCAAAGCCAGTAGTGGAGAAGATAATTTTGTAGGTCACCAATAGATTGAGAATTGGCCTATATCATGTTGCGAGGACCTGTATCAATTTTCAATCTTTTGTAAAACCTTCATGAAGACAGAATTTCCAATCAATCGTACATTCAAATGCATATACATTATTACAATTCTTTGCTATCAAAGAAGCCAATTCCAATTATACAAGGGTCTTGAAATTGTGGTTTAACAACTGGATATGAATTTAATTTCCACCATTTAATGTGATTAAAGCTTTTAATTTATATGTTAGGGAGTAAACCCTCTTGTAGGATGGAGAAATCTAGAACATTTTTTTATTTTCCTCATGATATGTCCTAATATGAAGTTCCAACTGAGGATCCTGCATGTTCAAATGATATGAATACATTTTCAGAAGATATAAGTGTGTTGCCTTATTATTTTCAATGTTACTTTCGAGAATTGTTTTTTCATCTAGATTTAAAATGACTTTGTTGTTAGCTTTAAAAATAATGGATTTATTTATTTTTTATTCTATTGGTGTCCATAAACAACAGAGATTTAAGGTAATTAAAATTACTATTTGGGAACTTTGAATGTTTAAAATACCTTGAAAGAACATTTAAAATGATTTTATTTATTTATTTTTAAATATTTTTTTATATTGTCTCTAGAGAGACAATAGTTTGAATTATGGACATATAGTCTCTATAGAGACAATATGTTTTTAATCACAGTTATTGTCTCTAAAAAGACAAAAATGTAATTGTCTCTAAAGGGACGAAAATGAAAGTGTCTCTACAAAGGCAAATGAAATAGTCTCTAGAGAGACAAATGAAATTGTCTCTTAATAGACAATAATTCTTGTCTTTATAGAGACAATAGCAATATGTGTTCTATATTGTCTTTACGGAGACAAATTTTTGAGACATTAAATTTTGAGACACCGGTTTAAAGACAATATTTAAGACAAAACACAAGTTTCTTTTTGTCTTAAGTTAAGACAATTGACTCAAATATTGTCTTAAAACACCCCTACATGTAGCAGTGTGTTAATTGTGGTTAAGCAAGGCAGTGAGAATGACCTACAATGATGCGCTGACTTAGAGAAGAACAACATCTGCACAAATACTAACTTTCCTAGAATATCCATTCATACATGAAATGCTTCATAAGTGGTACATTTTGTCACTACCTATATGAGTTAAGAGATACAAGAAACTAAAAATAACAATGTCCCTTACTAGTAAGCCGGTCAACTTTGATACCCTCTCGTAAAAAAAAAACAAACAACATTGTTATAATAAAATAAATATATTACAACTATAATATTAATAATTCAAATTTTATATATATATATATATATTTAATTTAATTTATATTACTTTTATTCTCATGAATACTTATTAAAATAAATATATGTTCATATAACAAATGATACGCAAATAAAAGAGTTAGTGTTGTCAATACTTTTTTTATTTTTTTTTTAAGGTGGTTTGAATTTATAGTTTTCTCTTACAATTAAACTTTATTGTTTTTCTGGATCGGCCATTTCTCTAAAAGTTAAACGGTTAAACACCACACTTTTATAGATTGAACTTTTACTACTAAAATATAAGAAATATTTAGACAATTAAATATTTAATTATATTAAAATTCATTAATTAAATTAATTTTCTTTGTTAATTATTATTGTAAAATAATATATTTAATGCGCAGATAATAGAAGTATAACCATTAAAAATATATTTATTACCTATTAAAATCTGACTATTATTTATAACGTTTAGTCAATTTTTAACATCAATTTATAAATAAATGCATACACCGTCTAACACAATTTATTTATAAGAGCAAGTTTTGTCACGAGAGTAACTAACCTACGATACAATTATATTGATGATACGTGGAGAATGATAATACACCAACTCTTCTTGACACACAAGACCGTTAGATTTTACGTTTCCCGCAGAAAATGTTGGATGTCATTTTCAACGCGTCTCCAAGGTGAAATCGGATTTGTGTGAATGTCATTTTCAACGTCTCTCAATCATGAAATCCGTTGAAATATTCTTTGAAGGTCACTGGGAGCAGCTCTGCTACAGCAGGAGACATTGTCTATCGCTTTCTTACTTGACTTGTGGTGTATAGATCCCTAAAATAGTTCGGCTAGAGATCGTATCTGGCCGTATCCAGAAAAAGGTTGGGTCACATATTTGTAATGGGTCGTGTCTGTTAGTCGCTATAGAGGTTCTTAAGGATGGAATTTATTTATGTATTGAAAAACATATTTTAAACGAATAAAAGATATAGAATATCAAATTAATTGTTTACTTAAATCCACTCAAAAGACTAGTCATCCATAGACCTTTAGTTTATTAGATATTTTTAGTATTTTTAGATAAAAGTTGGTAGGTAGGAATTTCTTGGAATCTTAAGCTATATAATTCGCAAAATTTGAATGACACAATGGTTTTTTAGAACACTAAATCCATTTATTACAGTACAATTATATAGTTGGTCTTAGATTAGCTTATCTCTTACAAATCTCAAACTAATTCTAAACTCGACACACTGCATTAATGGAAGCATTACTAACAAGTTCCTTCGTTAATGTTTACACGACAATAAAAATACTTATCTATGTCTAGTTGGTCTCCATCAACACTTACATCCACTTGGGAATCTCATAGACATCACTCTTTCATCACCACAACTTTGAGCTACCACTTGACTCCCATTTAAAACATAACTGCCTCTGACCTTCATAGGCGAACTTGCAGAATTGACGCTTCTTGACCTTGTGAAGGAGAATGTCAATATTGAACCACTTTATGGGCTAACTTCAATCTATCAAAATGCAGCAAACTATAATTATGGCACTTATATAGGTAAGTTGTCTCGGTACTCAGTGTAAACAATGGTCAATTATGAAACTAACCTTTCTTTACATACACACTTACATACTCACAAAAATAACTTATAACTAATGCTCTTGAAGCACCTAAGAACAACAAGACATATCAACATATAACAGACGCCCATAAGCAAATTAGATATATGTTTTCTTGGCACCAAAAAATGTTGAGAACCACTAATTTAATTATATTACTCCGTTCATAAGTTGGTTATGCACCTTTTCACAACCAGAATTAAAGGAAAAATGGAAAACTACTTAGCAAAGAACTCTCACAACAACAAAAAATAATAATAAGGAAACTATCTGTTGACATTAGGGATAAACAAGTCACCACATCTCTCCTTGGAATAAGTCAACGGTTGTTCATATATAGGTGTTTCATCTTGGTTCAATCTTTGACTTGGAGTTTCTCTTCTTTAAAAAACTATTGTTAGAGTTGTCAATTCTAACAAACTCACAATCACATATTGAGTCAACCACACTCAATATGTCTAAGATAAAACTCTTTGACTGACCTACCTTTTCTAATGCCTATATACGTACTTCACTAGAAAAATCCTTAACTAATGCTTTTACATGTGCATTCATAAGAAATTTAACTCAATACAAAATACCCACGAAGCTTCGTAAAAACAATGAATAAACCAAAATCATCCAAAAAACCAACATATTGTGACTTCCATTTGGAGGACACATTCATCGTTGTGCCCCTATTACCTCATTATGGCCATCTTCCTCCTTTGGTAAATTTGTTAAGCCTCCCAAAGGTGTTCTCAATACATGACCATGGTTTTTATTTAATTAAATTTAAATTCAGCTATGATGGAATCCCATCGTACAAAAGAAGACCAAAATAGGAAAGATTAAGAATTTAGTGTTGGCAATTTTATTAGTCACAAAATGATGTCAAAAATCCTTAATGCACTGGTGGAAGGAAATGTTGACGTTGTAGTGGTTCTGCTACTTTCACAGGGCCGCATAATACCCTATATGCAACTTTGTGAACTTCTCTCTACCAAAATCCTTAATGTCGTCTTTTTCAAAGCTCCTCTAAATGTTGAGTGCGTTTGTAGCAAGCAAGAGGATGGTTCACAGTTTAGGATGCTAGTGGGAAATCTCTGAAGAATATTAAGACTCCAGCTAATTTTCATGGCGCCATCAAACTAGGAAGAATACACTCCCACAATGATATTTCAATTTATTCCTCCACAATCCACAAGTATCTACCATGAACAATTCATATCTCTGCAAACAATGCCCATCATTATCCCCACGCCATGGCTTCCTTTATCTATGATTGCATACATAAAAAACTCTCCATGCATAGTGATATAGTTCATACAAGCCCGATACTCCCTAGTACAAATCAAAACATTGTCCATCCATGAATTTGACAACATCATAGTCCTGATCGCGATGTGTTATCCTTGGATCCTAGTACAAGTGTGACTCATTCACAACAAGGTAATGCACACAAGAAATTAACTACTGAAACATCCGAATGAACACTCTCAACAAATAATTTTTCTATGTTAATCTACTTATTTATAGAGGATAATTAACTATCATGGATCTACATCTTCTTGACCCTCCCATGAGGGAGTTAAATTAGAACTGGCTCTCATACCAAAATAGTTAATGGAAGAGAAACCATAGCACAAAATAATTCAAACAAATAATCCTATTATCGTATTGATTTATAATACAATTATATAGTTGGCCTTAGATCCAATTAATTCTAAACATAGAGATAGGAGTTGAGAAAAGCTATCAACTACCTCCCACAAATATCAAACCAATTCTAAACTCAACACATTCCATTAATGAAAGAATTACTTCCAAGTTTAAATTCAATTAAAAAACTCATTGTCTATAAACCACTAGTTTATTAGACATTTTTGGTTTTTTAGATCGATTTTGATAGGTAGGAATTTCTTGGAATCTTAAGCTATATAATTTACAAAATTTGGATGACATAATGGTTTTATAGAACACTAAATCCATTTCTATAATTTGTAAAATTTGAGTGACAAAGTGGTATTTTAGAACATTTAATCCATTTATGCATTGAAAAACACATTTTAAACAAATAAAATGCACAATACTACTAAAAATTATGCAATTAATTTCAAAAAGAAAAATGTCTAAAAATTAGAGTGTTGTGATAAATGGTATTCACATTTGATAATACCCATTGGTTCATCATGAACCAAAGGGCCTTTTTTATGAGTATTCGAGATATATTAGTGAAGTTAACATGTATTGAGAGCATAGTTCGGCATAGAGAACGTCATGTAAGGGTATGCACAGAAACTACAACACGTGCATGAAAGTCAAACTACAGATTGCTGATTATAGGGATCTAGAGAAAAAAAACTAATCTACTATTATAACGACCATAGGGGTTTAGAGAAAAAACTAATAGACTATAATAATGGCATGCTTGCTAATATCAAACCAAGAACAAATGAAGCAATCAAGAAACTAACAAATCATATTCCTTATCTAGTCTATGTGGAGAAAAATGAAGCCCTCATGTGAAAGATATCTTTGTAGGAGGTGGAGGAAAAAACCATGGAAAAAACCAAAACTAAAGTGTTGGGACTGGAAGGGTACATGACGCACTTCTTTCAGGCATACTTGCCAATTTTAGGGGAAAATATTATAGAAGTAGTAGAGGAATATAGGAAAACAAGCTAAGATTTGTTGCCATTTAATTTAACTTTCCTGATTTTGGTGTCCAAAAAGAACAAAGCAAAGGATCCAAGAGGATTCAAACCCATAGGACTTTGAAATATTATATACAAAATAATTATAATGGTCATCATCAATCATCTCTAACCTATTCCTTCTTTCTCGATCTCTCCTAAGAAAAAAAACTACATTGAACGTAGGAAAATCTTGGATGGAATATTAGTGGTCCATGAAACCATTCACTCTTTAAAAAAAACCAAAAAGCTAGGTATACTTATCAAAATTGACCTCTCCAAGGATTTTGATAGGCTCAATTATTCACTAATGGTTTAGACCTTAAAATCATTTTGGTTTTTGTACTCTTAGGTTATGTGGATAAAATCTCTTATCTCCATTTTCTTCTACTCAATTATACTTAAGGCTTCCCTCACAACTACCCTCAACAACTCATGAGGCATAAGTCAAGGGAATCCCTTATCTAATTTAATCTTTATTATGGGTAGGTTTGTCCATAACAATCAAAGATGTAGTCTTAGATGGAAAAATAAAACACTTAAGTATGTTTGGTGAAGATCGTATTGTATCCCACAAGCAAATTGTGAATGATACTGTGTTCTTGGGTTCCCCCATAGGAAAAAAAATCATTAACCTTATATCATTTTTTGGATGATGATTCACGAAATATTTAGCCACAACAATTAACCAATCCAAATGCCAAAGGTTGTTCTTTAACACCCTACTAGTTGTCGAGAACCATGTATCTCATATCCTTGGCTACAAACATTGTTTGGTTCCCTCTACGTACCTTAGACATCCCTTAGTAGTAAACTCTCTCAAAGAAATACCTTAGTCTCATTTTATCTATAAACTAGACTCCCATATGGACCTTCCATTCTCTTAACATAACACGTCTTTAGGTACTCCTCAAGTTAGTCCTTCACGCCCTTCTCACCTAAATTTTCTTATCTTTTCATATTCTAAAAACATTCTCCCGTATATTTGTAACCTCCAAAGAGCCTTTCTATAAGGTTTTTTTCCCTGGTAACTTGTAGCATCGGACAATTTGTGCCTTTCCAAGTTGAGAGGAGAATTTAGATTGCGTGATCCTTAAACATTCACTACAATCATCAGAGCGAAACCTTAGCAACATTAGATTTATGGTGGGAATGATTTATGCAGGAAAATATAGAACTAGAAATATGGGAATAGAGGCAATCCCCCGGCTCATATTCAATCCATACAATTGGGATCCTCCATATGGAATATTGCTAGCAAAGGCATGAAACTTATCTATCAAAATTATTTTTGAGAAATCTAACGAGACTAACTAACCTGCAATGCAATTACATTTAGTATATGTTGAGGATGACAATACACCAACGCTGGTTGACAAAAACACGTTATATTTTATGTTTCCAACACGTCTATGGCATTGAAATTTATATGAATGTCATTTTCAACACGTCTCTAATCATGAAATCGGCGTTGAAATTTAGGGGATGTCTTTTTCAGCACGTCTTTAAATCTAGAAAAACAAATTGTAGATTGACTGGGAACGCACGAATATATGTGAATATTTGGTTTTCTCAATTTTTTTTTTCTTATTATTAATTATAAAAATAATTAATATATAAATATTATCTATATATAAAACAATATTTTTAATCATAAAATTTAACAATATTTTTAATCATAAAATTTAGTTTAATAAGGGTTCTTAATTGTAAAGAGTTTTTGTTATAATATAACTCCACATACCTAAAAATAATTCATGTCATTTGTTCATATAACTTATTGTTTAATTAATCAATTTAATTAAAAAGGTAAAATAAGTATAATTATTTTGAAGATAAATCTCAATTATTAATTTGTGTATACAATTCCCAATTAATGTAAATTAAGTTGAAACTAAATTATTAAATATTAATCATTGTTGATTGGTATAATGAAATATGTAAAATAAGTTCAAAATCATTATTAAAAGATTCTTCTTTATTTTAAATGTATTATGTATTGAGTCATTTATTATATCTTTGAAATATATAATTTATATGGATGTATGAGTTGTAACTATATGTTCACTATGGAAGGAATTACACATATTCCTCATAGTTATACTTAGTTGTAAAAAAGGTTTTGGCTTAATCAAAATATTTTTGCTTTCCATTGTACATAGATAGATAGTTGATACTGAAGTATTTTATCTAAATGGATGATGAAATATTTTTTTTGTTATTAAAGTATTCACTGACACAACTCTCTCATATTGGTTTGTGAAAATCACTTATTTGTAAAATAAAAAAATGTTTTTAGAATTTTATTTATAATTGCCATTGAAATAATACTAAGTTTCAAGTCCATGTAATTGGAAAAAATAATGTTTTACATATTGGAACAGTAAGCAAATGTTCATATTTTATTTTTATTCATCAAATAATAGTTTGCATTTATAGGCACACCATAGAAGACACTCAGAAAAAATAGACCCTAACAATCTCGATCCCACTTTCTAAAAATAGTAAACCACCTCAAATGTATTGACTGCGACACTCAACAACTCTGACAACTATGTAGTCACTTGAATTGACAACTAAGACAAGTGGTGGGTCACTTGAATTGACAACTAAGACAAGTGGTGGTTGGAATTACTTATTCTGACACCTTCCCTTAATTACAACCACAAACATTTCAAACATTAGAAACGTACAACTAAATACAATGTGACTTACAACTTGATAAAAAAAACTTTAAACTAAGATGTTCATCAGTATGAGTCTTAGCTAGGCTTACAAATATGACTCAAACATTTCAGTTTGACTTTCTTTGTTGACTTTCTTTGTTGTCACATATTGATGAAATTTATTTTGGAACTTATTTCTCCAAAGTCTAACACTTTTAACTCATTCGTTACCTTCCCAATCCATATGATGAACTCTATATATTTCTTCTTATTGGAACTGGGATGATCCCAATCCATTTAAAATCCTTTTTCAACAAGTTCAATTGCATCATCAATAATTTCTTGTTCATTGGACAACTACCACATCAATCCATAATAATGTTTAATATGTTAAGGACCCCAATACATAAAACATGAAATTTCTTTAACTTTTCCATTTTCTATATCGTCCATGCTATTTTCAACATTCATTGCTACAACTTTTATGAAAAATTCATCAAAACATGGTATTTTAAGTCATGCTTCAAAGAAATTTAATTCTTCTTCAACACTTATTTATTCTTCTGGGTCCTGGTAACAACTAAGAAACAATTATGATATTTACAAAAATCATCATAATTTGAGTTCTTTTTAGTTTTCTTTATGTTGAGAGATTCCTCCATTTCTTCATCTTTGTCTTCCTTTTCCAAACCTTCATTTTTTTTTTCATTACAACCTTTGTAATTAGTTTCATCTTGTTCATCTAGTTGATCTTTAATCTAGGTTACCGCTCCATTGAGTAGTTTATATATGAACTTCTTTGCCTGCAACATTTGGAACTAACTTTCTCATGAAAGTTGTTCACTATCATATTTCACTTTAAGTTATTCAATTACTTCTTTCTGTTTGTTTACAACTTTCTCTATAATTTCTTCTAGTAACTCTTCAAACATCTCGCTCCCCCTCACACCATACTTCATCTCTAAGATGTCCCAAAATATATTTATGCTTTTTACTCCACTAAATTCATTTAAAATGCTAGAAAAAATATTTTTATCCATTGCTAATATAATAAGATATAATGTTATTTCTCATTTCCTCTTATCAAGGTGGTTAACAAAATCGTTTTGAACATAATGGAATAAATTAGTTGAACAAAGTAATTCTACTATTTCATTTGCCAAAGATCCATAGTTTATACCTGAAAAACATGGTATAATTGGCATTACTGATTTCAAGCTTTCATATGTTTGTTCAAATTCTTCATTGCTGTAGTCCAATTTTGCATTATAATCCTTGGGTATGTGCTCCCATATCGAAAACATTCCAGCTCTCATATCTGAAACATTCCATATTTTTCAAGGCCTATGTCCTTTGATTCTTTATCCTCAATGGTTTCGATTTTCTTTAGAATGGCTTAATTATCCTTTTATGATCTACGATTTCCTTCTCTTTACATTTTCTTATACCAATTTAAATAAATAAAAACAAAAACATATTGCTAGTGGACCAATTTATCTTTACTACATAGCTAAATTTTCTGAAAAACAAAATAACTACTTTCAACAACTTTGAACAATTTACCAATAAAAAAATATTACCTCATACCAATATTAAAAAACCTTCAAAATACTCCATAGCTAAATCTTAAAAAAAAAAAAAAAACAGGTTAGACAACTTTAAACAACTTACCCATAAAAAATAATAAAATATTGCGTCATACCAATATTAAATAACGTTGAAAATATTAAACTTTAAAATAAAGCTCAAAAGTAAATAACCTATAAAATATTAAGCTTTAAAACAAATCTCAAAAGTAAATAATAAGTATTAAGCTTTAAAGTAAATTCAAAAGTAAATAATGTTTACACATACAGCCTTTCATTCCTTATATCTCCTTTTCACCAATAAAAAATAATAATAAAATATTACCTCATACCAATATTAAATAACCTTGAAAATTTTAAACTTTAAAGTAAAGCTCAAAAGCAAATAATGTTTCCACAAATAAAACTTTATAAAGAGGATATGACCCATTCATAACTCATACGGCTGCCTTTTTTAAAAAAAAATGAGCATGAAGTTTAAGCCAAACTTGTCATAATTTCAGTTGTGGCTATGGCTCTCCACCAACTTTCTACAAAAATATTCCCTCAGCGAGATCTAATCGACTTGAAAATACGCGTGACACTTCTATAGTGATGCCTTATTCCCCCTGCAACGTCTTCTGAATACAACGGGGGGACCTGCCTCCTCTTCTATGTACAACTAAAGGCATACTTGCTTCCTCTTCTATGTACAGCTAAAGCCATTTGTTGCAGACTCAGCCTCTGTCTCTATAGCACAAACAACAAATTCAATGACACCAAACAAACTCAGCTCAGTGAATTCACTGGTTCTACCTCCGTCTCAACGACGTAGTCAACATGCAAACTCTTCAACTGTCCAGATTAATATGCTGATCGCTTGACACTGGTCTTTACCTCCTTATTTCTACGGTAATGCTGTTGATCCCAGCTTTTTCTTATGTGGACCGCTTGTTGATAACATACCATATTGATTGATGGTATTGACGTGAACAGACTAAAAAACTACGCGGGACAAATTTTGCAATAGAAATGCCACATTAACCTTGATCTGTGTTTATGGTTTGCTATGCCCCAGGAGTTTTGAAAATTACCATACAGACTCACTCTTACAAAATTTTAAATCCACTGAATCAATTGGGACAATAAATATTTATTTCGCTGCTTTCGATCGAGGGATAGCTGAAGAATTTTGAAACCATCGATTCAAGGTTAAAACCACGATGAACAGACATATTTAATACCTCTTTTGAGAAGCATACAAATTTTACAATAATGTATACTAGAGTTAACATAGACTTTCCAATTCATCGTTTATTCAAATTTGATTGTCTATATTGCAAATGGATTAATAGTGTTCATGTCGAGTGATGTGTCAGTTGTTCATGTTAGGGTAGTTCATGTAAACTTAACTCTATCAAGTTATTAGTGGTTTTCTGGCTTTAGGTTTATGGGAATCTATGGTTTTTCCTATGATATTTATTTAAATGTAGCATATGTAAAGGCTCGAAAATCTCTATGTTAAGTTGTCCGATTGGCCACTGGGAACAAACAACAGTGTCTTTAGACACCACCATCTTTATTGGTGCTCTATGATCATATAATGGTATCAAAGTTGAAAGTAATGACAACATGACATGGCCAATTCCATAAGATAAAAAGTAGTATTTGTTATAAGCTAAGAAATCTTTAAAATAAATGAAATTAAAAGTTTCCTTATAAATATTGATTCCACGGAGCCCTGTGGTTCTAGAATCTCTAAATTGAACCAAAATTTAGACACACGGGTTAAAACTGCAAAGAAAGGGGGTAGTTTGTTAGCGGTATAAGCAACGCTATGAGAAATTTAGATCACCAAGAAATACTCTGAAGTAGGAATTTAATCAATACTTTGGTCTACTATTCAAGGTGTCCTCATGGAAGAGGATGAAATAAATATTGCTAATGCCATAAAGAATGGAATTTCAAAAGATGTTCAATAATGTAGCAAAAAAGTTGAATAATGAATATAGTGAGGGGACGTAGTGATGTCGAGAGTAAGGAAAAACACAAATAACAGTTTGATGTTTAACTCTTACTTGTCTTGTACATGTTGACTAATGTTCCTCATCATAAAATATAATTGGTGTGTAAGTTATTTGGTTTTTAATTAGTTTGATTTGAGAGGTTTAGTCCAACTAAAATAGCATGTTGAAAGTATGGAAAAACACCAATAACAATTCGAGATTTAACTCCTGCTTGTCTTGTACATATTGACTAATGTTCCTCATCATAAAATGTAATTGGTGTGTAAGTTATGTGGTTGTTAATTAGATTGATTTGAGAGGTTTAGTCCCACTAAAATAGCTCTTACTTTGATGTTTGGTTGAGATATTCTCTCAGCTAGTTGATTGTATGGTCAAGATATAATTTATTTCTTGAACCCATACTTCTTGTATTTATATGTGATGTTTAATAGAATACACATGAGTTTTTGGTGTGCAATTGGTTTTACAAACTAGTATCAACGTCAATGGCTCTTAGTTAACTCCCTTAAGAGAGGGACCAATTATATGTAAGAGAGATGTGAGAGAGTTATTTGTTGTATGATTAGATAAGAGTAAATAGGGTAGTCTTCGTATGCTACTGGCGAAGTATGCTTTCCTTTGTTGGAGAGTATGATAGGAGAAGGCACTAGTATGGGCAAAAATGTAGTCATTGTTCTAGAGCTTTAATCGAAGCACTATAATTAAGTGTATGTATTATGGACGACTTTTCATTTAGGCACATGTTACGAGGGTTTCAAAGTGTAGATATGAACCTATTCTTGCTAGCTTGATGAAGAAGTTTGCAAAGGTGATTTTGTATTCATTCTCAACAATCTAGGCCCTGATTGTCATTTACGTGCATGTATTTTTGTCATGATGGGTGATAATAAGCCGTTTTTATAGTTTCCCTTGTCAAAATATGAAACAAGGTTAAGAAATTTAGTGAAACTTGGAATAATAGGATATTTTCTCTGTAGTCAAGATGTAAGTGGATCTTCCTCCCCAGTTATCACATGAGAAAGCAACAAAATTGGTAGCCATGAGGAAGGTTGCATAAATGATTTCTTTGCCAATTCACTAGCCATGGAGAAATCACAACAAAAGAAAGAGCACATTGTGTGGAAGAGTCAACGTTGTTGAGAATATAGTGATTTATAGCTACAAAGGATGAGTGAATTTAAATTTGCCATGTGTTTGGAAGACATCCTTAGTGTTATGATGGTATGAGCAAATCTTGTCTCTCAATTAGCTTGAAAACATAGATCAAACCATTTATATTAAATCAACATCAATCCCAACATCTAAGGATCTACAAGAAATGTTTAATGGAAGATCCTATCAACTTCCTATCATTATTTTATGTATTTTGTATTGTTTCATAAAGTTGAATTTGCCATCAACTGTTGTCATTTGTGGGAATGCTTCTATATGGTGAATTGTTAGCAGCATACAACATTTGTAAGGGAGTTGCAAATGGAATTTTACAAACTGATTTAGTCGCGTTAGAGAATGTTTGGTCGACAACCATGGTAGTGGTGCTTCTTTCGGTGTTTCTTGTAAGTTGAGCTTGGCTGGAAAAATTGACTAGTGTGAATGATCAATAGAAGCCATTTGTTAAATGCATCTATATGCTCAAGTATTTGACATTCAAAGGTGGTTTGTACCCTAGTAAAAGAGCTTATGACTAGAGCTTGCGTAACGCTATCCTTGTTCAAGCTTATGGCCAGAGCTTGTGCATTGTTGCACTCAACAAATTCTGATATGCCTCTGTATATAGCTTGAGTGGAGAAAATTGAGAGGGATATCTGAAAGAAAATGAAAGTGAATGTTCACCAGTATTACAAGCCTGTGAACTCTATCACATCTGCCAATGTAGAGATTGTTTATAATGGCAGTGTAGATCATGTGCATCTTGGTCTTGTAGTAGTTAAATTATTAATATTATAATTTGTTTGTAAAATCGGTGATGATGCACTTCCAAAATTAGATAAAGATGTCATTTTGTAAAACTGACTCTAGGTACATTCAATATCTAGATGGTGTTCCTATACAACTAGCGAGTACAATGGTTGGCACATGTATCTCAGTAGATGGAAGTTTGTCCATAGAATACTTAGTATTTTAGTTATTGCAAACATATAATTAGTTGTGCAAGCAACTATTTTAAGAGATCAAGTGCAAGTAGAACTCATCTCTTAAAATAGTTGCTTAAAAATTCTAATTTATTATTATTAATTTTGTTAATTTTTGTTGGCTAGTTAAGGTAATGAATGGTTGTTTATTGTATTCATATGGAGTATAGCCTATTTGAAAGTGAAATATTATTTATTTATAAAAATCAAACCAAATCTACCTTAAATCCGGATTTATCAAATACCTAGACAAATTTAATTCCATTTACACTAAAAAAATAATTTTCACCTCCAAAATTTTTATAATTTTTAAAATTTAAACTAATCCTTATAAACTCTACATAAATATTGAACTACACAAATTAGTCGAGTAAACCTTGTAACTCTACACTATTTAGAGAAAAATAGTTTGACATCTCCCCTACATATTTTAAGCATTTATCTCTTAATAAATACATAGCCCACACTCAAGACTCCCATTCTTAATAATACATAACCCAAACTCTCTCACCACAGATATTAACCCACAATCTGATATGTAACACACTTGCAATTTATTTATAAGAGCGGAGTTTTGTCACGAGACTAACTAACCTGCAATGCAATTACATTTAGTATATGTCGAAGATGACAATACACCAACGCTGGTTGACAAAAAACACGTTATATTTTATGTTTTCAACACGTCTCTAATCATGAAATCGGCGTTGAAATTTAGGGGATGTCTTTTTCTGCACGTCTTTAGATCTAGAAAAACAAATTGTAGGTTGACTGGGAACGCACGAAAATCTTAGTATGTGGTCCAACGAGTATATATGTGAATATTTGAATATTTGGTTTTCACCAATTTAGTTTTATTATTATTAATTATAAAAATAATTAATATACAAATACTATTTATATATAAAACAAGATTTTTAAAAACAAGATTTTTAATCATAAATTTTAATTTAATATGGGGTTCTTAATTGTAAAGAGTTTTTGTTATAATATAATTTTACATACCCAAAAATCATTCATGTCATTTTTGTTCATATAATTTTTTGTTTATATAATTTTTTGTTTAATTAATCAATTTAATTAAAAAGATAGAATAAATATAGTTATTTTGAAAATAAATCTCAACTATTATTTTGTGTATACAATTCACAATTAATAAATTAATATAGATTAAATTGAAACTAAATTATTAAATATTAATCACTGTTGATTGGTATAATGAAATATGTAAACTAAGTTCAAAATCATTATTGAAAGATTATTCTTTATTTTAAATTTATTATGTATTGAGTCATTTATTATATCTTTGAAATATATAATTTATATGGATGTATGAGTTGTACTTATATGTTCACTATGGAAGGAATTACACATATTCCTCATACTTATACTTAGTTGTAGAAAACGTTTTGGCTCAACCAAAATATATTTTCTTTCCATTGTACATAGATAGATAGTTGATACTGAAGTATTTTATCTAAATGGATGATGAAATGTTTTTTTTATGTTATTATAGTATTCGCTGACGCAACTCTCTCATATTGGTTTGTAAAAATCACTTATTTGTAAAATAAAAAAAATGTTTTTAGAATTTTATCTATAATTCACATTGAAATAATACTAAGTTTCAAGTCCATGTAATTGGAAAAAATAATGTTTCACATAGTGGAATAGTGAGAAAATGCTCATATTTTATTTTTATTCATCAAATAATAGTTTGCATTTATAGGCACAACATAGAAGGCACTCAGAAAAAATAGACCCTAACAATCTCAATCTCACTTTCTAAAAATAGTAAACCACCTCAAATGTATTGACTGCGACACTCAACAACTCTGACAACAATGAAGTCACTTGAATTGACAACTAAGACAAGTAAGTGGTGGTTGGAATTACTTATTCCAACACTTTCTCTTAATTACAACCACAAACATTTCAAACATTATAAACCTACAGCTAAATACAATGTGACTTACAACTTCATAAAAAAACTTTAAACTATGATGTTCATTAGTCTGAGTCTTAGCTAGGAACTTATTTCTCCAAACTTTAACACTTTCAACCCATTTCGTCCCCTTCCTACTCCATATGATGAACTCTATATATTGCTTCTTATTGGAAGTGGGATGATCCCAATCCATTTCAAATCCTTTTTCAACAAGTTCAATTGCATCATCAATAGTTTCTTGTTCATTGGACAACTCCTACTTCAATCCATAATAATGTTTAATATGTTAAGGACCCCAATACATGAAACATGAAAATTTCTTTAACTTTTCCATTTTCTACATTGTCCATGCTATTTTCAACATTCATTTCCGCAACTTTTATGAAAACTTCATCAAAACATGGTGTTTCGAGTCATGCTTCAAAGAAATTTAATTCTTCTTCAACACTTATTTCGTCTTTTTGGTTCCTGGTAACATCTACACACTAAGAAACAATTATGAGATTTACAAAATCATCATAATTTGAGTTCTTTTCAGTTTCCTTTATGTTGAGAGATTCCTCCATTTCTTCATCTTTGTCTTTCTTTTCCAGATCTTCATTTTTTTTTTTGCATTACAACCTTTGTAATTAGTTTCATCTTGTTCATCTAGTTGATCTTCAATCTAGGTTACCACTCGATTAAGTAGTTTATCTATGAACTTCTTTTCCTGTAACATTTGGTACTAACATTCTCATGAAAGTTGTTCACTATCATATTTCGCTTTAAGTTATTCAATTACTCCATTTTGTTTGTTTACAGCTTTCTGTATATTTTATTCTAGTGACTCTTCAAATATATCGGTCCCCCTCACACCATACTTCATCTCTAGGATATCCCAAAATACATTTATGCTTTTTACTCCACTAAATTCATTTAAAATGGTAGAAAAAATATTTTCATCCATTGCTAATATAATAAGATATAATGTTAGTTCTCATTTCATATTATCATGGTGGTTAACAACATTGTTTTGAACATAATGGAATAAATTTGTTGAACAAAGTAATTCTACCATTTCATTTGCCCAAGATTCATAGTTTATACCCGAAAAAAATTGTAGAATTGACATTACTGATTTCAAGCTTTCATATGTTTGTCCAAATTCTTCATTATTGTAGTCCAATTTTGCATTATGATCCTTAGGTATGTGTTCCCATATTAAAAACATTCCAGTTCCCATATTGGAAACATTCCATATTTTTCAGGGCCTATGTCCTTTGATTATTTATCCTCAATTGTTTTGATTCTCTTTAGAATGGCTTAATTCTCCTTTTATGATCTATGATTTCATTTTCTTTACATTTTCTTATACCAACGTAAATAAATAAAAATAAAAACATATTCCTAGTGCACCAATTTATCTTTACTACATAGCTAAATCTGTTGATGAAAAAAAAAAAACAAAAAGCACTTTCAACAACTTTAGACAACTTACTAATTAAAAAATAAAAAATATTACCTTATACCGATATTAAATAACATTGAAAATACTACATAGCTAAATCTACTTAAAAAAACAATTTAGACAACTTTAAACAACTTACCCATAAAAAAAAATATTACCTCATACCAATATTAAATAACCTTGAAAATATTAAACTTTAATGGAAAGCTCTAAAGTAAATAACCTATAAAATATTAAGCTTTAAAGTAAATCTCAAAAGTAAATAATGTTTACACAAATAAATCCTTTCATTCCTTATATTTCCTTTTCACCCATAAAAAATAATAATAAAATATTAATAATAATAATAAAATATTACCTCATACCAATATTAAATAACTTTGAAAATATTAAGCTTTAAAGTAAAGCTCCAAAGCATATTTTGTTTCCACAAATAAAGCTTTATAAAGAAGATATGACCAATTCATAACTCATATGGCTTCCATGAGTATAGAGTTTAAACCAAACTTGTCATAATTTCAGTTGTGGCTATGGCTATCCACCAACTTTCTACAAAAATATTCCCTCAACGAGATCTAATTGGCTTGATAAATGATCGAGGAGGATCCGTTGATTCAATTGCATAGGTGTTCAAAGTGTTGTCATCAGTATTCAATGTCGTCGTCACCTCAGTTTATGGTTTTCGTTCAGTTTCGATAGTGTTGGTTATGATCAAGTTGTTCAGGTAATGTTCATAGTTTTTCATGGCGTTCAGTTGATGTGGTGTCGTACCTGGCTGCCGATTTATGTTCATCAATAGTTTTGCCAAGATTAGTCGACGACATGTATTTTGTCATTCGACAAGCAAGATTTGGGTTCAACATGGTTGTCATCTGTGGCATAGGTTCATCGTCAAGGTTGCCGTTACAAAGATAGCTAGAGTCGATGATGTGCGTGGGTTTTGTCGTCCATCGCAGAGGTTGATATATCGTCAAGCTTTTTGTCATAGCAAACGTGTCGTTGATAAGCATGTGGATTTATGTCACATTGTGACAAAATATTGTAAAAGGGTTTTTAAAATTCTAGACTTAAACCGTAATCCTACACCTAAGTCCTAATGACTAAAACTAATCCTAAAACCCTAGTCCTAACCAAACCTATGCATAAAAACTACATTAAACCTAAGTCCTATGTACAAATCCTATACCTAATGACCCTAACCATCATATTCAAAACAAGTTATAAATCCTACATCCCCAAACCTATCATATTCAAACCTAATGCTAAAAAAACCTAAGGTTCTAAATCACTCGGCCTTTACATATTTTACATTGTAAAAACATTACACTGAACAAGTACAGTCAAACCGCCATCCCTAACTGCAGTGGGACTGCGACTCATGTGAGTGGAGTTAGCGGGCAGAGGTTAGAGCTCACCGCAGTGCTAAACCGTCAGCCTTGACCATGCAGGGAAGTTAACCTGGAAGGCAGGCATGTGAACAGATGGAGGTAACGTCGCGAGATTAACCGTCGGCTTGGAAACCACGCAAGGGATATTAGCCATGTAAACAAGGTTGTTACCGTGCTGTTAGGGGATAGCCACCAAGTGTCTAGCAAACGGTTAGACCCCCACTGTTCACATGCAGACAGTTAACCCAATCCCGCTCGGTCAGCAAACCATATGGGGTTTTGTTTAGACTATGGTTATTTTGGGTTTGATATTGTTTAAATGTGAAATTATTAATTCTACGCCCATGACTATAACCCTAGGTGGCTAATGCCAACAGGACTGAAACCAAACCCTATCCAGAAGCTAACTAAATTCACCTCAAATGTAGTCAGAGAAGGTTTTATGTACCCACGGGCCTATAAGAGGCAGTTTTTCCCATGGAGGAGATTAGGAGTGATTTTTTACTTTTATATGCAGATTTTGGAGGACACAGGGGATTTTGTTTTTAGTGTTTCAGGAGCATCTGGGGTCGGTTTTGGAAGCCGTAAGCGGCATTGGAAAGCTGGTTCAGAGGGCTATGTGATGATAGTGATCAAATTTGCATGCGTGTACATTCATTCTAGTCTTTTCTCTGTGTATTCAACACCTTCTTCTCATTCCTAATAAAACAGTCGCCCATCTTGAAAGCAGACCTGGAGACGGAGTCCATCAAGGACGAACTCTGTATTCAATCTTGATGTCTAGTATATCTGTGTATTTTCTTTTTCACTTCTATTTTACGTCTTACTTATGGTTTATCAGTTGTCGTAAAGTGTTCTTCTCTAGCAGATTTCCTCGATTTCCGTGCTTTCAGTTAACATTCAACTCATTAATGGCTAATCACTTCTACATTAGTATTTATTTTATGGTCATTTTAGATCATATAATTTGGTATCAGAGCAGGTTGCATTTGTAGAGTTTTCCATTGAATGTTAACCAGGTCTAAGTCACAACGAGGAGAAGGAATCCTTGAGCAGATCACTCCAGAGATTGGAAAGCGACAAGTCATTCCGAAATCGACCATGTCGGGACCTGATGCAGCTAAAAACACTAAAACTAAGATGAGTGAGGAACAATTTCAGCAGGCATTCTTAACCATGCAAAAGATGTTGGGAGAATTGTATGAAGACAGGAAGATGAGAGATGTTTCTTCTTCAAAGGCATCAAAGAAGGATAAAGGTAAAGGTAAGACTGATAAACCTACTTCACCTTCATCATCTCCATCATCCTCTTCTTCTTCTTCTTCTTCCAGAGCAGAATCTGAAACAAAAGAGAAACCTAAGAAAACATCTCTTTTGAAACTTGATGTTAAATTTGAGTTACCTATTTATGATGGTGAAATGAATCCTGAAAAGTTAGATAATTGGATAAAGCAGTTAGAATTGTATTGTCGTATTCAAAACATTTCTAGCGATAAAACTAAAATTTAGTTAGATACACTTAGAATGGGGGGGGGGGGATATCTTTAATCTGGTAGGAAAGTAAAACTCAGATAGATGTAAAGCGTAAAGGAAAAGTCATCTCTTCATGGTCTAAGTTTTTGAAAGCTCTTAGGAAACAATTCTATCCTTTAGGATACATGCATCAAGATGTTATTGATTGGCAGCATTTGAGGCAAGTCAAAGGATAGAGTGTTCAAGAGTTTACTCAGGAGTTCAGAAAGAAAGCATTGGCACTTGTTATCTAATTGGATACACATGAAAATTTGTTAAAATACATCGGCAATTTACAGTCATATTTGCAACATACTTTATTGATGTTCAATCCTGATGATTTTGATGAGGTGTGTGTTCAGGTCATACATATTGAATCAGGTGGTAGATCATTCAAGTTTTCATCTCAGTCATCCAAAGAGTTGGAAACAAGAGATTCTAGTGACAATAAGGGGAATAACATTTCGAAGAGAAATAAATCAACGATCGTTCAGAAGGAAAGACCTACTTGTTCTCATTTCCAGAGAACCAGTCATGATGAATCTAAGTGCTGGAAAATTCATCCAAAACTTAAGCCCAAAAAGTTCCTTAAGGTGAAGGATGAAAAGAAGGCCATTGCCGCAGTCCAACAAGATCTAGGTTCAGATTCAGGTGATGAAAGGAGGATAATTGCCATGGTTATGATAGGTAAAACTTTTGAGACTGGTTCAAGTTCGAAAACTAATGTATATTCTTCAAGCAAAATCCTTCACATGAGGATAAAAGAGTCAAACTCTTCCACATAAGGATAACTTCTAAGCATACAAAGATTGACACAATGTTTGATAGTGGATCTCAAGCAAATTTAATATCTAAACATATAGTTAAACAATTGGATTGGAGACACAGAATCATCCAAGACCATGTCCATTAGGTTGGATTAATAAATCAACTCAGATACATGTCACAAAGCAGTGTTAGTTAAAATTTGCAATTGCATCTAAGTAGATTGACGAGGTGGAGTTAGATGTGATCCCAGTATACATATGTGGAGTTGTCTTAGGAAGTCTGTATCTTTATGATAGAGATGCAGTGTTTTACAGAAGAGAACATAAATGTCACCTAAAGAAAGAAGGGGTTGAGTTTATTGTTAGGGAACATAAAGTCAAATCGAACTTGGATTTTACTGTTACAAATCAAGTTAAGCAGTTAATAAGTTCAAGTAAATATGTGATGGGGCCAGCCCACGTGGTCCCGCCTTGCTTCAGCTAATGTGGACTTACATTATTGAACTGGTTGGAATATGCGGTAATTGGGAATTGATTATGGTTTAATTTACAATCAACACGACTGTACTTTGTATTAACCCTCCGTTGGACACCTGTTCTCCTCGAACTTGGCAAACCCTACCTTGTTTTTGTTACCCGGTTCGCGCCTTTGCGGTCATTTTTGCCTTCGATGCTTGGTCTCAGTGGTCTCTGTGTTGTTTTGGCTCCGCCTCTGGTTATTTGTCTGTGATGAAACCCTTCGGGTTTCCGCCTGTTCTGTGGTGATATGATGATGCCTCAACTATACCCTGTCGTTACTGTGTGGGTTTGTCTATCTGGCACTTGGTTTCGTTGGTAAGTTGCTATGGTTCCATCGCATGTTCATTTTGTTTTCATGGCTGTAAGAACTATCCTTTGTTTGATTTCGTGGTTACTGTCTGGTCTGGCCTTCTTGACAATTCTTTGGTTAAGGAATATGGCGTAATGATGCTCGGTCCGCTCAACTCGACAGTTGCACAGGTCGATGGAATTCCGGTTTCGTTCCTCTCCGGCGCTCGGCTATTTGGACAAGGTATGACACAGTTCTATGCTAGAATTTCTTTTCCTCTGTTTGCACCGAGACTAACGTTCTTCGTCCCCTCTGTGGACAGGGGTCTCTGTTTCAGGGTTCTGTTGGCCTACTGTTCCGGCACACTATCAGGTATGATTACTCTCCTGTCTCCATACTCAGGGTTTTCATTTACAGGTGTTGGAAAGAAACCCTGACCTTCCACCTTCTATGTCTTTTGCAGGTGTGGCCGTCTTCTGTGTCGTAGCAATGGCTTCCGTCGACTCCTTCCGGGTAGTCCTGTTCTTGTTTTGCTTTCTTGTAATGAGTCTTGGTCCTGATCATGGATTATGGTCGCTTGTTATGTGAAATGCCTGTTTATTTATTGTGTTTGGGATTTCTGGGTTTGTCAAACCCTTGGCCGTAACTTAGGAGGGTTTGTGGGTCGGTTGCAACGTTGTTCGGTTGCACCACGATGCACAGTTCTATGTAATTTTTATGCAGAAGAAATACATTGTAAAATTAAGTGATAGATAGACTCATTCGCTCCCAGTTCTGGTTGCTTACCCGGTTATTGTGGTTGTTTGGTTTGAACCCTTAGTGGGTGCTGGTTCTTTCCGCCTCTTGTTCGCTTTCTTCTCTGCCAGTTCGTAGCTCTTTGAATACCGTAAAACACTGTTGATATATTTAAATAAAAAAATGAAATATTTACGCAACACTGTACATACAGGCTTTTGTTACTGAGGACACATATATGAACAATTTGTTTGCTTGTGCACTGAAATAAGATGAAGGAAAATGTATATTTATTATTCTCTTGTATATGCTCCGCTGTTGAACCCCCCTGGGTTTGCTTGCTTGTCTTTTTATACAATGTTTTCAGGCAGCTTGATAACTACTTGTAGTTATTCAATTACAGTTTTAGCAGTTACTATAGGCATGACTTTCTTTGACTATCAATAGTTTACTTAGTCTGCCTTTTTTACCATAGGAATTCGTTGTTAACCACCTACTCACCCTAACCTACTATTATCGTTTCTAACTAGAACCTATTACAATATTTCAAACATAATGAACATAAATTAAAATAAAAATAGTTAACAATGTAGCTGACCACGAAAGAAAGAAAACAAAAACATAGGAACTTGACAGACTTGCTGTCCGTTCAGTGAAATGTTTCTCATCCCCAATCTTTTTCAGAAACTTTGTTCGCCCTCCCTCGGTCTTCACCCTGTTGACCAGATGCTCCTGCATCAATATGTACTCATGTTTATTAAGGAACAACATAAGGATGATTGTTTGAGATGCGAGATTCAGTTTAAATATCAATTGATCAAGCTCATTAAGTCTTTTCCAAGAAATCTTATTCATAAATAGGATAAGCAACATGAGATACATTTAATGTCCTATGAACACCTTCTTAAAGACAAAATGAATCTCAACTCATCCATTCACTTGAATTCTAGGAACTATCATCATCAACAGTGTATTGCAGGGAATGGTACATGTGAGTCCAATCAGATACTTGTTTTAGATGGTATGTTTATTTTTAGTTTTAGGGGTGTAGGTTGGTATTGGGGAAAGTTAGTGTTACATTTCTTTGGTATTTCATCATCATTTCGTGCTTTAAAAAGTAATGAAGCCTCTTTTCAAGTGGAGAGGAAGTCTATAAGTTTTCATGACAAAGCATTTTCAAAAGTAGATCTAAAGTTTTCTTATCATGATTTGAAAACTAATGCATTAAGTGAAAGTGTTAGTCAATGGAAATATCAGTCAATAGATGAAGAAATAGTGATTCAAGAAAATCAATAATTACTTAGGTACTTTCAAAGTCAAACTATTTTTCAACAGTATTTACATCACAATTGTATGAGTTCTGTGCAGCAAGTTCACTTAGTAATCAGTCAATAGGAAAGTAAATCAAGTCAAGTAATTGACATCAAGTCAAAATCAAAGGAGTCTTTGAGTATTTCAGTTATTCCAGAAAGTAGATTGTTAATACCCATAAGATGTATTGAAAAATGTCATACAAATATTGTTTTCAAAGATGTTTTTGAATCACTAACTCATGATTCTTCGTGGAAAGAATTCAATTGTCATGTTGATAACAAGTTGTTTGCCCATCGTCGCAAGTTGTTCATACTGCAGATGGAAGAAACAAGTCACTGAATCAAAAGGTACCATGTTTAGCATCATCAGTGTCATCACTTGCAGGTGATTGATCAAATGTATTGGCACATCTTCAGGTCAAGGTGGAAAGAGAGGGAGTTCTACCCTCATCGACTATTTAATTAGTCAAACTTTTGTGGTCCAAAAGCTTTCAAGTGGAGAAGAATGATCTAGGAGGATCCGTTGATTCAATTGCATAGGTGTTCAAAGTGTCGTCATCGGTATTCAGTGTCATTGCCGCCTCAATTTATGGTTGTCGTTTAGTTTCAATAGAGTTGGTTATGATCAGGTTGTTCAGGTAATGTTCGTAGTTTTTCATGGTGTTCAGTTGATGTCTTGTCATACCTGGCTGTCAACTTATGTTCATTAACAGTTCTACCAAGACTAGTCGACGACATGTGTTTTGTCATTCGACAAGCAAGATTTGGGTTCAACATGGGTGTCGTCCTTCGCATAGGTTCATCGTCAAGGTTGTCGTTGCAAAGATAGCTGGAGTCAACGATGTGTGTGGGTTTTGTCGTCCATCACATAGGTTGATATATTTTAAGGTTTGTCGTCATAGCAAAGGATCAATATCATCATGTCAACGATAAGTAGGTGGTTTTATGTCACATTGTGATGAAAGATTGTAAAAGGGTTTTTAAAATTCTAGACTTAAACCCTAATCCTACACCTAAGTCCTAATGGCTAAAACTAAACCTAAAACCCTAGTCCTAACCAAACCTATGCATAAAAAACTACATTAAACCTAAGTCCTATGTACAAATCCTATACCTAATGACCCTAACAATCATATTCATACCAAGTTATAAATCCTAAATCCCTAAACCTATCGCATCCAAACCTAATGATAAAAAAACCTAAGGTTCTAACCCTCTTGGCCTTTACAAATTTTACATTGCAAAAGCATTACAATGAACAAATACACTCAAGCCACCATCCTAACCACAATGGGACCACGGCTCATGTGAGCAGAGTTAGCGGGAGGAGGTTAAAGCTCACCGCAGTGCTAAATCGTCAGTCTTGACTACGCGAGGAAGTTAACTTGGAAGGCAGGCATGTGAACAAACGAAGGTAACGTCGCGAGATTAACCATCGGCTTGGAAACCGTGCAGGGGATATTAAGCATGTAAACAGGGTTGTTACTGCGTCATTAGGGGATAGCTGCCAAGTGTCTGACAAACAGTTAGACCCCCACTATTCACTTGCAGACAGTTAACCCAATCTCGCTTGGTCAACAAACCATATGTGGTTTTGTTTAGATTATGGTTATTTTGGGTTTGATATTGTTTAAATGTGGAATTACTAATTCAAGGACCATGACTATAACCCTAGGTAGCTAATGCCAAGACTGAAACTAAACCCTATCTAGGACCTAATCAAATTCACCTCAAATATAGTCAGAGAAGGTTTTATGTATCCACAGGCCTATAAGAGGCAGTTTTGTCCATGGAGGAGATTAGGAGTGATTTTTGACTTTTGTATGAAGATTCTAAAGGACATAGGCGATTTTGTTTTCAGTGCTTCGGAAGCATACGAGGTTGGTTTTGGAAACCGTAAGGAGCATTGGAAAGTTGGTTCAGAGGGCTATCTGATGGCAGTGATAAAAAATGCTTGCATGCACATTCAGTCTATTATTTTCTATGTGTAATCAACACCTTATTCTCATCCCTAATAAAATAGTTGCCCATCTTGAAAACGGACTCGGAGACGTAGCCCATTAGGGACAAACTCCGTAATCAATCTTGATGTCTGGTATATCTATGTATTTGCTGTTTTCACTTCTGTTTTGCATCTTACTTATGGTTTATCAGTTGTCGTAAAGTGTTCTTCTCCAACATATTTCCTCGATTTCTGTGCTTTTAGTTAACATTCAACTCATTAATGGCTAATCACTTCTACATTAGAATTTAGTTTATGGTCATTTCAGATCAATAAATACCCATGACACTCCAATAGTGATGCCTTATTTCCCTTGCAACGTCTTATAAATAGAACAGGGGGACTTGCTTCCTCATCTATGTGCAACTAAAGGCATACGTGCTTCCTCTTCTATGTACAGATAGATCCATTTGTTGCAGACTCAACCTCTATCTCTATAGCACAAAGAAAAAATTCAATGGCACCAAACAAACTCAGCTCATTGAATTCATTGGTTCTAACTCTGTCTCAAATATGTAGTCAACAATTAGCCTTGAAGATGCATGTTCTTACTTTGAACTTCGTATAGAGGTCAATAAATTGTAGTGAATCCCTGGTGGGGGGAGAGGCTTAGGTTTTTTAGTAAATTAAGTGTATTTTTTAACATGCCACAAATGCACTTGATATGTATTGAAGCCCTCACAAATTCACTTGATATGTATTGAAGCCCTCATGGCTCCAAAAAGTAGGGCAGATGATTAAGTTAGACTCAGGAAGTCAATTTTGACACACACATCTCCAGATTCTTGTTTACATCTTTTGGTGGTGGTTACTTCTGGTGTTTTATCTATAGTGATCATTTTCAATCAATCAATTCATCACCTAGTCTAGACTACCTTGCCTAAAAATGATTACTATGAATGAAATTCTGGAAGCAAACTCTTCAAATGTCCAAATTAATATGTTGATCGCTTGAAACTGGTCTTTACCTCCACATTTGTACAATAATGTTGTTGATCCTAGTTTTTTTTTTTTAATGTGGACAGCTTGTTGATAACATAGAATATTGATTGATGATATTTACGTGAATAGGCTAAAGAATTATGCGAGACAAATTTTGCAATAGAAATGATTAATAGAATATGTATAAACCTGATTATATGGCTCAATAGCATATACCAAAATCATGGCTCCACATTAAACTTGATCTGTGTTTATGGTTTGCTATACCCCACGAGTTTTGAAAATTGCCATACAGACCCTTACTTACAAAATTTTAAATCCACTGAATCAATTGGAACAATAAATATTTATTTCGCTGCATTTGATCCATGGATAGCTAAATAATTTTGAAACCATCGATTCAAGGTTAAAACCAGGATGAACAAACATATTTAATACCTCTTTTGACTATTAAAACTGGGTGAATATACATATTTAACTAGATTGGCATCCTCCATATTGGAATTGGGTATTTTAATCATTTTGTTAATCATAGATTCTAATTAGATGGTTGGAAATAAAATAAAAGATGCTCTTCTTCGTCACTGCCACATGAATAGATGAAATGGATGGAAATAACTTCCTTGCATATCTAAATCAAGTAATTAAATCTAGTTTAAATTATTTTTTTGTGAAAATATAATTAAAAATTTACTGTGCCATGAACTATTAACCACTTATACAAATTAATGCAAATTTAATTCACTTAATTGAAACTTAGCAAATAACCTATTTTGAAACCACATGTCTAAGCTTATACTATAACGTTTCCCACTAGCTAGCATCCACGTAAAGGTGAAAGGGTTGCTCGTTCACATTCTCAAGAGAAACGTTTTTATTCCTCATGTTTGGATCGCCCATGTTTGATTCCTTAACTTCATTTTCAAATTTAGATGTTTGATTTCTTTTTCCAATTACTCAAATTTAGATGTTTGATTTCTTTTTCCAATTACTCATTTTTGTATGGATTTTGAGTTTTGCAGGTTTAGTTACTTTGGATTCTTGATGAAGCTCTTTGAAATTACGATTCTGAAGACAAACATTTTCATTCCTCATGTTTCCATTGCCAAAGTTTGATTACTAAATTTAATTTTTAAATTTGGAGGTTTTATTTCCTTTTCAAATTAATCATATTTGTACGCATTATGGATTTTTGAATTTTTGAATTTTAGTTATATTAGAATCTAGATCAAACTCCCTGATTGAGACTTTAAGGTATTTTGGTGTCTGTATTGTTCAGATGTGGAAACTCTAGGAAAATAAATAGTGGTAGATGATATAAGAATATATGTCTCTAGTTTTTATAGAGAGAAAAAGGGATGTGGTTGGCCTGTGTTATGAGATGAGTTATGTTTTATACATATTGCAACAACTTTTTAATTAAGGGATGTACATGTATGGAGTCTATTAGTTTCTTAAAGTATATGAGTTTTTTTAATAAGGGATGTACGTGCATTTATTGGTTGAGAAATATAAGAGGAAAAAAAGAGTCGAGACAAATTTATAAGAGTAAATAAATCCAATGTTCCATTGTTACATGGCTCCGTGATTTTGTATTTTGAACCTTATGTTGAGTAGAAAGTTATTTTATACTTTGATTCTTTGTATTTGTATGAGGTGATTAGTAAAGAAATTTATTTCTTATTTTGATGTTTGGGTGGATTTAAGATTCAATACTCACATGTTTCTGCTCAAATATTTATTCCAAATATCTAGTGGAGATTCACTACTCATAAAATTAACACTCTATGATTTTTTTCCTTAGTGACTAGGATTTAGAGTGGATCCGTAATTGACCCATGTTCCTCTTTCAATCCAATCAAGGGAAAGTTAATAATAAATATGATATATTAGTTTATTTTCTATTAAAAATGGATCATCTTATCTGAACAACTTATGAGTATTATGTTGATTTTGGTGAATATCAATTATTAGATTTGAGGGGAAATTACTTATTTGGAAATTTAATTATCTTAATATATTTAATAATATGAAATTCCTTTATTGTATTGATTTGGTTTTTTCTCTCACCATCATAATTAATTTAACATTGAATTATTTTCTGCTCACTCTCCCTATTATAACTAATTCACCAATGCATTGTTAATTTCTTGTATTGATTTATTTTTTGTTAGCCATAGTGCACTGACAACTGGATGGAAAATCTTTGTGAAGGATAAATATTTGAATGTAGGGTATTTTCCTTGCTTTGAGAGATGCAGATCATGCAATATACTCAGTTTGATTCATAACAATAAAGATGATCAAAATCATGATCATGATGACGAGGAGGAACATGATGGCCAATTAGTGTAGCCTCAAAGGTGAAAGCAACCACTAAAGCCATGTTCAATCAGTCCAACATCCAAGTGGTGCCAAAGTATCAGTGACACATCCAAGAACAGAGAGACAATAACTAGAAAATGGGTTTATTTTATGCCTTTGAGGTTTAGTCATGTTTGGGAATTTGGTTTAAAAGAGTATTCATGATTTTTCTTTCTGGTTGGTTTTTATTGAAGAAGATTGATATGAAATCTTTTGAAGAAGATTGATATGAAATATTCTAGTTTCATTTTAATTTATATCATTTTTAATTCATTTATATGAATAAAACAAATGTTTAAATGTTTAAGAATCTTTTATATTTATATTAATATTAGTGGTTAATTATCTTATTATTTCACATGAATAAAAGAAATGTTTGAGAATTGTTAATTTACTATGTATTCATTGTATGAAATATTTTAGTTTCCTTTAGTTTGTATAGCTTTTATTCTTCCTTCATGTTTAAAATAAATGTTAGACTCATTCATATGAATAAATAAATATTTGAGAATATTTTATATTAATATTAGTTAATTATGAGATTCTTTCATATGAATAAAAGAAATGTTTGAAAATTGTTTATATTAACATTGGTGGTTAATTTCGTTTTTAGTTAATTTAAAAAAATAAAATTATTGTTTATATATATGGGTTTATCTTTAAAATAACATTTAAGACTGTTTTATATTGATTTATTGTTTTAGAATAAATATAAAGGTGAAATTAATGATTTTTATATTTTCCTTGTCATATTTCCAAATATTTTCATTTAAATTACTTTATATAATTTTTATTTTTTAAGTTAATTTATATATATTATATATTTAAAATTTTTAATTAATTTTTCATTCAATTTTTATAAAACTGGTATATATATTCAATATTTTTGTATATATATTAACAATATTTCTACATATATATGTGAATATTATAACTTGAATTAGTATGTATAATTTCTGTTTTCTTGTTTGTTTAGTTGTCTTAGTTACAACATCAATTATATCTTTTCTTTTTTTAAGCTAATGTTGGTCATATATTGGACTGAATTTGGTGTATTGGACTAAATTAAATTCAATAAACCAGATCCATTAGTCTATTTCTAAATATTTTAGTTTAAACTGATTCGCAACAAAATCAATTAATTGATTTTAGTTTACTGTACTAGTACTTAATACATATGTGGAGAATTTCAATGATTTATAATCTTTAGATTTAAAGAAATTCACTTAAATCTTAACCTAAACTACATATATTACTCACACTACTAAGATGATGTATGTCTCAACCTATTTTACACAAACTGAAATAAGGTTCAGGTTTTACACTATTAACTTAGATTATCTATTCATCAACTTATTTCTACACAAACTGAAATAAGGTTCAGGTTTTTCACTGAATAAGAAAACATAGTATTTAGAGTATCTGATTGTTGTAAATATTGTATATGACAGTTATTTTATGTCATCTGGCGAGTGTTCGTTATGGTGTGACACTTTGGATTTAATAAAAGTTTTAACTTTTCTATTCCATTTACATAATTTTTGTTTTTACAAATTTCTATGAACACGGGATAAACAACTAACTTTCTAAAATCTATGTCTATTTTTATAATTAAAAGTGTGGTAGAAAATGAATCAGATGAAGATGGCACTAAAGATAATTCGCACTGAAGCGGGGGTTTCGGCGGATGAGGGTTTTAGAGGCGGCGAAGAACTGAACAAATAGTCCTGCATGCGATCCTGAAGCAAGGAAGGTGAGCAAGGAGTGCAATTTTAACTTAGAAAGCTCAAATCAGGGATTCCCAGAACGTAGCAAGAGGAAATGAAAGGAAGAGTAAGCGCTGAGGGACCTAATGGAAACAAACAGGGGGAGGGGAGAGATCCCCTCCTACAAGAGCATGGCAACGGGGGAGGCAAGTAAGGAGCATATGCGGAATGGAATGAAGCTAAACAACGGAGAAAGCTCAGCTGGCAGAGCAAAATGGGAGACGGGACTGCGAGGTAAATGTCTTCCCAGAGCTTCGAAGAAACCCTGGTTCGTAATACCAAGCAACAAACTTGAAGAATATAACAGTTACATGAAAGACTATGCATTAATATGTAAATTTGTAGGGTTATGGCCATCAAAGAAAGACTTATCTAAATGGATACAACAGAGACAGAAACCAAAGGGGCATGTGGAACTAAAATTAGGAGCAAAAGGTTTTTTTCCAGTGATATTCTCTAACATAGAAGATAGGGAAAGGATTTTCGAGGGGGGACCATACTTCATGAACAATGCAGGCTTATTTATGTGGCACTGGGTAGATTGCTACAACCCAAACAAAGAGAAAATGCTAGCAGCCCGATCTGGGTAAGACTCTTCGGGCTTCCAATGGAGTTTTGGGACCCAAAAATTTTAGAAGGCATAGGGAATACAATAGGGTCTTTGTGAAAGTTGCAGAATCCACTAAAAGATGAAGATACACATCATATGCTAGGATATGCACGTATATGAATATAACTGAACCTCTCCCAGACTTCATTGAGTTGGAATATCATGACGAGATTTGGCAACAACCAATGGATTACGAACACATACCTTTTTGATGTAGGCGATGTCACGAATATGGGCATCTTTTCAGACAATATCCATTAAACAGAACAGAGGATGTTAAGGAGAAGAGAGAAGAGGAGAGAATAATAACAGAGGAATTGGAACAGGGGGAAGAGGGTTTTAAAGAAGTAAAGTAGAAAAAGAAAGCAGGGTTTAGTAAACCACAACAACAACAACCAAAGGAGAATATTACCCTGGAAACACAGAACAAATTCAAAGTCCTCCAGGAAGAAGAGATTGAGATGGGGGAAAAAGAAGACAGTGAGGAAGAGAGTATGGAAAACTCAAAAGAATCTGAGGAAAAAATAGTAGAACAAAAGGGTACAGAGCATGGGGAGGTAGAGGAAAAAGGGGAACAACCAAATGAACAAATACAAATGGAGATAGACCCACAAAAAGATAAAGGAGGGGAAGAGGAATGCATAATGAGGAAGCTGTTACATGAATGGAGATTGCTAGATGAAAGATTCATCCCGGAGGAGCAGAAGCAAATATATAAAGAAGCCTTCCAAAAATATAAAGAAAAAGTAGGGGTAACAACAGCAAATAGAATGGAACCGATAGAACTACAAGGAAATCAGAACATAGGAATGAGCAGCTCTGGCAAAGGAGGAAGAAAGAGGGGCAGACGAACAATGAGCGAGACAATTCAGGAGGTAGGAGAGATGCTGGTGAACTCCGGAAGGGTCATACCTCTATCAGAGGTATTCCAACTACCACCAAAACTGTTAAAATGATTATTACAAGTTGGAACATCAGAGGCCTCAACAGTAGAGGTAAACAAAGATATTTGAAAGATAGATTAAAAAGAGATAAACCAAGCATAATGATAGTCCAAGAAACAAAGATTAGTACAGAAAGAATGAAAGAAATAATGAGCAGGGGCAATACCAGATATGAATTAATGGGACAGGATGCAACAGGTAGCGCAGGAGGATTGGCAATCATATGGAACCCGGAGGAAATACAATTTGAAAATTGGATAAGCCTCCCACGAATCCTCTTAGGAACATTCAGGATAATAGGATCATCGGAATGCACAGTTTTAATAGGAGTGTATGGACCACATACACCAATAGAACGAAAAGGATTCCTGCAAAATCTAAAAGCAATGAGAAGACTTATCCCAGAGAAGCCATGGATTATAGGGGGCAATTTTAATATGATTAAGACCTTAGAAGAAAAGAGGGGAGGACTGAGAAGGATAGATTCAGATATGGAAGTGTTCAGAGAAATGATAACAAAACAAACATTGGTGGATATCCAGACAATAAATGGTACCCATACATGGAATAATCGCGGAGGAGGGACAAATCAAATAGCCTCAAGATTGGATAGATTCCTTATCTCAGAACAAATCATGATGAAAGATGTATTCATAGAAGCCATGATCCTACCAGTAGTAGGCTCAGACCACTGGCCAATAAAGTTGGAGATAGACCTCAAGCAGAGCCCCAAAATAAGGTTGTTTAGGTTTGAAGCCTTTTTGCTCAAAGACCAGAAGTTTCTAGCGAAAATAGAAGAATGGTGGACTAAAAGCAGACAAAGTGGAAGAAGCAAGATGTAAACCTTTCAACTTATATTGAAAGAGCTTAAAGGGAGAATAAAAAAATGGAACAAAGAGGAATTCGGGGACATCCTCAAGGAGAAGTAGCGCTTAGAACAGAAATTGAGTGAACTGCAACAGCAGGATATACTGGAGGGCAAAAATGAGGAGAGAAGCAGAGAAGAAGGCATTGTAATAAGCCAATTAGAAGAGCAAAGGAATTATGGAAACAAAAGTCCAGAGTTCAGTGGCTTAGCGAAGGAGAGAGAAACACAAATTTCTTTCATAAGGCTATGATCCAGCACAGACAGAGGAATAGGATCTTCTCAATTAAAAATAAGGAAGGCCAACGCATAATCCAGCATGAGGAAATGGAACAGGATTTGGTAAATCACTTCAAAGATTTACTCACTGAACCCCAGAGAAATAGAACAAAGGCCATAGACGGGATTAGTAAGGAAATTCCCAAGCTCGTAACAAAAGACCAAAATTTAGCCTTGATGAGGAGGGCAACCATAGAGGAAGTGGAGGAAATAGTGAAGGGCTTGAAAAGAAACAAAGCCCCAGGCCCTGATGGATATACAACGGAGTTTTACCAAGCTTGCTGGCATTTCATAGGAGAAGAAATCCTTGAGGTGGTGGAGGAAGCGCGCATACATCAAAAGGTATGGCTAGGATTAAACTCCACTCTTTTAACTCTCATCCCCAAAATAGCCCATTTAGAATCAGCAGAAGGCTTCTCGCCGATTGCCCTTTGTAACGTTATTTATAAGATTATAGCCACCTTAATGGTCAAAAGACTCAAACCAATCTTGCCTAACATAATATCCCGAGAACAGACAGGGTTTGTGGAAGGGAGGCAAATCTTAGATGGCTTGGTAGTTTCTCAAGAAGTTATACACACCTTAAAACAAAAAAAGGAACCAGGCATGATGATCAAGCTGGACTTGTCAAAAGCATATGATAGATTGAACTGGAAGTATCTGGAAGCCATTCTTCAAGCCTATGGGTTCTGTAACAGATGGGTGAATTGGATACTTAGCATGATATCCACGCCGAACTTCTCCATACTTCTAAACGGTACACCAACTGCAACCTTTAATGCTTCAAGAGGTCTACGCCAAGGAGACCCTCTGTCTCCTTTCTTGTTCATAATAGCAGCTGAAGGGATGGGAAGGTATTTTAAGAAAGAGCTAAGAGAAAGGAAAATTAAAGGGTTGCGCCTATGGGGAAACAACATCCCAGTTATGCACCAACAGTTCGTAGATGATATCATGATATTCTGCAAGGTATCACTGAGAGAAGTCAAAAAGGTAAAAGAGATCCTAGAGGTATTCATGGAAGCTTCAGGAACTGAAATAAATAAGGATAAATCGAGCGCCTTTATTTTCAATTCACTAGAAACAGTTAAAACCCACCTAACAAGAATCTTGGGGTTCAGAAAGGGAGAACTGCCCACCAAATACCTAGGAACCATGCTTGATATAAGCTCGCTAAGGATAGCCAACTGGCAACCCATTATAGAGAAACTTAAGAGCAGTCTAGAAAACTGGTCTTTCCGGACCCTGAATATAGCAGCTAGGGTGGTGCTTCTTAAATCGACATTGCAATCAATCCCTATCTATCCCTTATCGGTTATGGCAATGCCGAAAGGATTTTGCACTAAAATGATTGAAATTTACAGGAAATTCCCAAAGGGAGGCCCAAAACAGCAGAAGAAATGGTCCCTAAGTTCATGGAACAGCTTAACAAAAACAAAGGAGGAAGGGGGGTTAGGGCTAAGAGATCCTTATACCTTAAACCAAGTCCTAGCAGCAAAACTTTGGTGGAGGTGGATGAAAGGAGGCAAAGATCTTTGGAAGGAAATATGGACATCAAAATATAACATGCCCACAGCAGCTGAAGAAATTATGAGAAAGGAAGAAATGCCAAGAGGATCTGCGATATGGGAGCTGGCATGTCAGAACAGAGATATCATAAATGGACATGCTTTTTGGGAAATAAGAAATGGAAGGACAGCAAAATTCTGGGAGGAAGCCTGGCAACAGAGGGGAAGAATGATGGAAATCCAGGAGTTGCAAAATATCTACAGGGAAGCCAGGGCTAAAGGCTTAACCCTAGTCAAAGACTACTGGAAGGAAGGAGGAGAAAATGAGGTGTGGAGAGAATGGAAAGGACCTAAAGAATGGGACAATAACATCGAGGAGGAACTAAAATCCAGGATAATAAAGGATTTGGAATCACGAAGGATTAAAAACAGAGATGGACCAGATATCCTCAGATGGGGCAAAAACACAAAAGGCACTTTCTCAATCAAAGAAGCTTACACCATAAAATCCAAGCAAACACAGGAAGCCCGAGCACAAGACTGGAAACAATTATGGAAGAATAAGTGGTGGCCAAAGGTCACTATGTTTGCATGGCTAGTAGGCAGAAGACGCATACTTACATGGGATCAAATACAGAAAAGAGGGTTCTTAGGACAATCAAGATGTAGCTTATGTAATCGAAATGTAGAAGATCAGGAACACATCCTAAATGGTTGCATGGTAGCTCAGCTTCAATGGGATGAAACTAGAGGCCTCGTTGGAAAGCAAACCGAAATCGCATGGATATAATTCAAACTCTCTTTCAATGGGGGAAGGGAAAATTTCAAAGCCCGGTGATCAGGAGAGCATGGAACCTGGTAGTGGGGTTCAATATATGGAACATTTGGAAAGAGAGAAATAGAAGGATTTTTCAAGGTAGGATATCTACAACTGAGAATTTATGGAAAAGAACTCAGAACCAAATAAGAGAAACAATACTATCGGAAACGTGGGACCAGGAAGACTGGAAAACTATGGAGGAAGAGAGCCATATCCTAAGAAATCTAAACCTGGAACCCGAGATGGTTATCCCTCATCATCAAAATATTCAGGGAATAAAAAAACAAAGCCCAGCTGTTTTCATTCGTCCCCAGGAAGGCTTTATCAAACTTAACTTTGACGGAGCATCAAAAGGAAATCCAGGACCCGCTGGATATGGAGGGATCTTCAAAGATAGCCAAGGTCAAACTAGATGGATCTATGCAGACAGAGGAGGTATAATGAGTAACAACGAAGCCGAATTCATGGCGGCATATCAAGGAATCAGGATCACAATAAGAAATGGATACATGAAATTAGAAATAGAAGGGGACTCAAATTTGGTAATAGAGACAATCAGAAAACTAAATCATGGTAAGTCATGGGAACATGTGGCTAAGAGCTGGAGGATGGTGGGCCTCATCCAGGACCTATAAGAATCATTGAAACGTATCGAGTATAAGGTCATTCATCATGTAAGAAGAGAAGGTAACAGACCAACATATTATTTGGCAAATTGGGGGTGCAACGAACCGGAAGGAAAAGTGGATACCATATGGACACCTTAGCTGGCCACGACAAGATGGGAACACTTAAATCGAATCACCAAATAGGACAATAATGAAGCAATGTAGTTGTGATCATGATAACACTCTTTCCCCGATCGGGGTGGAGAATTACGGCCAGTTCAAGGCAGTAATGAGATATGGACATGGCAACCACACGCCACACATCAAGGCTATCATTATTAGGTTAAGGGCGGCAGCTTGCAGAGGAGTACACATACCAAGATGAGGAGCAGATCGAATCATGGAAATGGCAGGTGAAAGGATCGGCGGCGATCATCTGCTGCAACAGGGGCTAGGTGGTGGTATTCTTTTAAGAACCGAAGCAGGTAGAACAACAAATAATTGGAAACTTGGGAAGGTGGTGAAGGACAGAGGAGTTTGGCATAGAGACTCGGATCATAGACTTAAACGACGTCAAAGCGATATGGCAGAGGGAGGAAGAAGGGAAAGGCAGGTGAAGGAGGGAGAAAGGAGGAGTACCTAGAGAGAGCAGGAGCAAACAACGGAGGAAACTGATAATTCCGGAGAAAGGGAAATGGAGATAGGGGAGGAGGAATGCAGGGCGAGGGTGACCTTTGAAGTAGGGCAAAGTAGCAGAAGCAATAATAGGAGCAAACCGACAAAAAGAGGAAAAGGAAGGAGGCGTAGGGGACGTGGAAGATCTTGGCAGGCAGACCACTGTGAGATGAAGACTCCAGCCTCGAACCAGCAGAAGAGGGGTCGTCGCTCCATTGGGCAGGCTACGCAGGAGGTGGAGAGAGCTTATGGCAAAGAGACCAACGAAGACATCAGGAGGATTATAGACGCGCTGGAAAACAGAGTTCTGGACGAACCCTCCAATCCAGAAATGGAGGAGTGGAACACCTTGCTTCCGGATCCCGGGAATACGAGAGGGCGACTAACGCTATATAAACAGGCATTACACATGTATTGGGTGATGAAACATTTGTTAGCTAGAGAAATGGAGCAGGTCGCTGTTGAGATAATAGAGATAGCCCAAGGTTTGTCGAACATGAGGAAAGAGATGACCAGTCTGCAGCTCATGATACAGAAGCAGGACAACAAAATAGAGGAAATTCGCAGCATGTTGAAGGAGCTTACCAAAGTGAAGCATGAGTCGGAAATCAAGCGAGAAATCATGGTAGACTGAATGTCTTACCCAGCTATTTTTTTGAATTTTTTGATAAGCTGTAGTGAACCAGTCTGTTTGTTATGCATCTGAGACTAGTCTTTAAGAGACAAAATGTAGATAGGGAACTGTTATGCTTTTTGATATGTTGTTTCTCAAAGTGGACAAGTGAACATTCTCAGACAATGTTTTATGAGAGACCAACAGACCCGGTTTCCCTGCGGGGCGGGTTGAGGTCTCGTACGTTTGTATAGTTTTATTCTTGCTGTATATAATAGAAAAGGTCACGCCGTAGCTTACAAAAAAAAAAAAAAGTGGGCATTTTATTAATTCTTGTATTAATTAATAAAATAGTAAAAAAATATTTTAAAAACAAAAATAAAAAGATTTCAACAATTTGAACAATCATCGGGAGGACTCTATTTGAAAACTTCGGGTTAACGAAGAAAAAGGAAAATAAAGTGAACTTAGACCATGAATGACTAATGTGTTGAGGAATTTTTAAGGAATATTTTGGAAATGTTTATTTTTTTGTTTTTATTTTATATTTTTATTTATATTATCAAAATTTATATTTAATAAAAGTTAATTATAAATTAATTAATTTTTTTTTATATTATTTTGGATGTTTATATTAGAAATATAACTTTTTATAACTTTTTTACATATCTAAATATTTAAATAAAGTAATTAAATCTTGTTTAAATTATTCTTCTACCAAATTATAATTAAAAAATTATTGTATCATTAATTATTTTCACTTATAGAGATTAATGTAATTTTGATTCACTTGATTGAAACTTGGTGCATAACTTATTTTTAAACAAGTATTTATTATTGAAAGGACCATTAGAGTATGAAACCTCTACTCGAACCACATGCCCATTGTCGTTTATAATTAAGTTTATAATGTAACGTTTCTCACTAGGTAGCTTCCATTTAAACGTGAAGTGGTTGCATGTTCACATTTTCAAGAGAAACATTTTCAAATTTGAATGACCCAAGTTTGATTACATAATTTCATTAATCCTTTGGGTTTATTAATCCTGAGAGTTTATAATATTATTAATCTCTTAGGTTTATTAATCATTTATGTTTATGATATTAATCCATAAAATGTATAATAATATATTTAGGGTCTATAATATTAATTTCTTAGGTTTGTAATATTAAACCCTTGGATTAATTAAATAGTTGGACTCATAAAACCTAATGTTAAAATTAATATTAACATTAAAACTACAATGTGATAAGAAGTGTGAAAATCATTATTACAATGATAAATTACATTGAAATTTATTCAATGTTGCATTACGACATTAAATAAATTAGGGTTTAATATTTTGGTTTATAATATTTTGTTTATGGTTTATTTTTATTTACAATATTTGGTTTAGGGTTTAAAATCATACGAAATATAATAATATGAATCTTAGGGTTTATAATATAAATCATAGGGTTCAATATTATTCCCTTGAGTTATTATATGTTGGGTTTATAATAGTAATACAAATGGTTTATAATATTAATCCATTGTGTTTATAATACTATCTCATTGGGTTTATAAAATAAATTTTAGTGTCTAATATTACTATGTTAGGTTTATTATCCATTGGGTGTATAATATTCATCCATTAGATTTATTAATCCATTGAGTTTATAATATTATTATTCGCTTGGGATTATTAATTCCATGGGTTTATAACATTAATCTCCTTGGTTTATAATATTAATCCAAACGCTTTATAATATTATCCATTGGACTTATAATATTCATCCAAAGCGTTTATAATATTTTTTTTTCTCAATTAGTCTACTCCTATATTCATACAAAAAAGTTACAGCGAGGCTGGCCTCGAGAATTCATGCCATGAAGTTGGCATAGAGCAGAAAAACTTGCCATCCTGATTGTGGAACCAGAACTTACATCAGAGAGAATAATTTCAAGGAACATTGAACATTCCAGAGAGACTCAAAAAACTGACCCAAACAGTGATACCGGACTGAGTAAAACATTGTTGTTTCAAGGACCGATTTTTACATAAACATAAACATAAACAGGCCCCGACCTGTATCATAGACAAAAGCCTGAGACAGGCATGAACCCTGTGAATTGAAAAGGAGTTGAGCTTCGTCTTCGGAGGCAAAACCAAAAAACCAGAGGCGTTGACTGGTTCAATCTTCATCTGAGGTGGATGGTTGTTCCTCTAAAATTCCGCACCCAAATTGATCGGAGTCCATGGAGTCAGAAGAATGGACCGCAGAGCTTGAAGGCTCTCCTCTCGAGGGTTTGCTTGGGCCGACATTGGCTTCAAAGTGCATAGTAGGCATGCCTCCGGTGACATGGCGCGGGGTGGAAATTTGACTTGCCAACCTCTGTTCCTCTGTAGCCCTCTGTTGAACTGCTCCCGAACCCGTGTTATGCTCACACCTTTCGATAGTCACAGAGACGATGAAGGAGGAATTTTCCAATGAACAAGGAATGCAGAAGCGGGCAGTGGGATGCACGTGATGCATATAGGCTTCGCTTCTATCTTGCCCTCGTCCCCTACCCTTGCCACTTCTGGTGGCTGGAAAGACCGATGCATCTTCAGAGGGGTCTAGAGTGGTGGAGGAGTGTTGGTTGGTGGCTCGACCACGTGAACCGCTGCGCCTGCTGATCATTCTCAGCCTTTCTTTTGGCATTTTTATGGGATGGGGACTGTTAAACTGAGGAGGGAAGGCGGATAAACAACTGAGGGGCGAATGCACCGAGAGAGCCAAAGACTGAGCCCGAGAAAAGTGGTAAGCGTCAGGAACTGGAGCTGAATGGAGGCCGGAGAGGGTAAAGGCGCATATAGCCCTACAGAGCCAGACCAACAAGGAAGAACTCTTAGCATGCACCAGTGCCAACGGGAAGCAGGTGGGCGAACTATCGCTCGAAGAGTCACCTAGGATTGCAACCTTGATGGAGCCGAATGCATACAATAGAACAACAACAATGAGAATTAAAATGAGCGCCATCGTGCCTATAACCAGATGCAGGGAAGCCAGAGTTAATGATGCCATTAATGTATTTGTGCGAGGCCAGCTATCCAGGCCATGACTCATCCACCTGACGCAGATGGGCTGCCACTTGCCCACCTTGTGCGCCTCCATCGTACCTCTATATCTGTCAATCACCTGCATCCGGTTGCGAGTAGTCCTGTTGCACCAGAGAAGTGCATTCATGTTTGAGTTGTTCATCATCTGAGTCTCCGAGAGGTCCTGAGAAATATGGGATCTATTGGTTTATCCCTTGATTCGCCAGTCTATTTGCTACTTTATTGGCAATGTGTCTTACATGCTTGAAGGTGATGCTTTGGGGGTTTTGGAGTCGTTCCTCCAAAAGTTCCAATCTGCTGAGCAGCCTCCATCTAGAAGCTATCCTGGTTGCCGAGGTACCTTCTTGAATCCTGGTGGCTACTGTTATTAGGATAAGGGAGTCTCCCTCGACCTCTAATGGGAAGAATTTTTTTTGATCTACAATGCAAATCCCTTTCCACAGTCCTTCCAATTCAGTAGCGTTGTTGGTGTCTTTGCCAATGGTTCCATAGTAGATATGTAGTGCTGCTCCCAAATCGTTCCTGAAGACCCCCCCAAAGCCCGTCGGCCCATGATTACCCTTGGCTGCCCCATCAAAATTCAATTTGTATGAGTTGGATGCAGGAGGAGACCAAGTGAGAGGAGAGGCAGAACTAGTTGGAGGACGAGCTTTGACATGGGCCAAAAAGGACAGGTCCAGATTCCAGGCATTCATGATGAGGCGTTCCTGAGGTGATTCTGGCAGATCCGTGTCTTGCCAGTGTCTGATAGCTAGAGTTTCTTGGAGATTTTGCTTCAGAAGAAGCCACAGAGTATCAATTGGCCTGTTGATATTGTTAAAAATTTTGCTATTCCTTTCCTTCCAGAGTATCCAGTAGAGAAAGCCTCGGATTAGATTCCACGGAGAGTTTAGAAGAGGGCTTTGAAAAGGGTGCTTTGGCCATTTTCTAATGGTATCTATTATATCTCCCATCCCTTCCCCTGATCTTCTATTTCATTGTTCAGTTTTCTCCCATAACTAAGTAGCTAGAGGACAAGTCTCCATGAGATGCATGATGGATTCAGAGTTGAGATTGAAGTTGGGACATCTAGATGGGCCAATGAATCCCCTTTTTTGCAGATTGTCCCAAGTGAGGATACGCCTCTTGCTTAAGAGCCATAGAAAGGTGGAGACCTTAGGCCATATTCCTGGTTGCCAGACCCGTTCCCAGAGCTGATCCTTGTCTGTCTGAGTAGCTGAGTAGCGAAGCTGGTAAGCTTCCTTGGTGGTAAACATTCCTCTTGGCGTATGTCCCCATCGCAGTTTGTCCTACTGATCTGAGTATTTGATTCTTCTGTTATTTAACTCCTGATCGATCTCGGTATAGGTTTCCCCGTGCCAATTAGCCTACTAGGTGCTAGCGAGTTTCCATCGTTGAAAGTCTTGGGGCGTTTGCAGCTGCCAGAATTGATGAACATGGGTGAGAGTTGCTTGCTGCATAGAAACCTACCATATTGGCTTCTGGAAAAGAGAGGCTAGTTTTGGGAGTTGTTGCCAAGAGTCCTCCCAGAACCTAGCTGTGGTTCCTAAATGAATTTCCCACAAGCTATGCTCTTGAATGAAGGTGCTGTGAAGCTTGGCAGAATTCCAAATCAAAGAGCCTGGGGTTGTAGTGCTAATTCTTATGAGGTCATTCCATTGAATTCCTGGGGCATATTTTGCTTGCCATAGCCGCGCCCAGGGTATTTTTGGTTTGGAGATCCAATTCCACCATATACGGGCTCCCATTGTGTTGTTTCTTTCGAGAGGATCCCTTAATCCGAGCCCACCCTCTAATTTTGGCTGGCAGACCTCCTTCCAATTAACAAGAGCCCATTTCCTATTGAGACTAGAAAAGCCCCACAGAAAGTTTCTTTGAATATTGCGGATTGCCTTAAGGACCCATTTTGGCGCTACCAGAATAGAAAAAAGATACAGAGGCATGGCCTGGAGAACAGATTTGATCAAAATGAGTCTGCTGGCCATATTAAGAGAGTGGAAAGTCCAGGATGAGAGCCTTGAATCCAATTTGTTGAGAAGAGTCCTCCGGGAGGCGTGTTTTATGGCTGAGTCCAACAAAGGAGCTCCCAGGTATTTCGAGGGTAGCGCTGCTGTAGAGAATCCCATAATACAAGCGATGTTTCTTTGAGTGGTGGCAAGGGTGTTAAAAAAGAAGAGTTGGGATTTGGAGGCATTAATAGAGGTACCCGAGGCTTCAGAGAAGAGAGAGAGCAGATCTTTGAAGACTTTTGCCTCTTGAGATGAGGGGTGGCCAAAAAGCATCGTATCGTCTACAAATTGTTGATGGGATAAGGGATGAAGACCATGGAGAGAAATGCCCTTTAGAGCTTGAGAGGATATGGCAGAGTGAAGCAGATGACTGAGCCCTTCTGCCATGAGGACAAAAAGGAAGGGGGATAAGGGATCCCCTTGACGAATACCACATGAGGGGCGGAAGGGCGAAGAGGGGGAGCCATTGAGCAGGACTGAAAAACAGGGAGAGGAGATGAGATTCATGATCCATCTTGTCCAAGTGGCATTGAAGCCAAAAGCCAATAACATCTGATGAATATAGTTCCAGCTAAGTTTTTCAAAAGCTTTAGAGAGATCAAGCTTTAGAATCATACCTGGCTTTTTAAGAAGCTTTAGAGAGTGGATTACTTCATTTGAAAGAATAATGTTGTCCATTATCTGACGCCCTTCTACGTATCCAGTCTGCTCCGGTGAGATGAGAAGAGCGAGGAGAGGTTTGAGCCTGTTCGCCAGTACTTTGGAGATGAGCTTGTAGATGACGTTTCATAATGCAATCGGCCTGTATTTGTCAGGCGTATTTGGTTCATCGCCTTTAGGTACTAGTGCTAAGAAAGTGGCATTTAGGGAGGGGAGAATCTAGTGCATAGATCTTGATTCCTCCACTAATTCCCATACCTCTGTCTTGATGAGCTCCCAAAACTCGTGACAGAAATTGGTGGTGAAACCATCAAGACCAGGTGCCTTGCCATCCTTGAGTTGGGCCATCGTAGCTTCTACTTCCTGCAGTGAAATAGATTGGAGCAATTTTTTGTTGTGGTCCTCCGTTATGATTTTAGGAATGTGTTGCGTGATGGTTCTAATGGCTTGATCTCTGCTTCCTGGAGGCTCCCTAAGAGTTTCCTGAAAGTACTCTTTAAATTCCTTTTCCATGTCTTCATGCACTTCTAATCTTTCCCCTTGACGATTGTTGATGAATGCAATATTGTTGTGCATTCTTCTTTGAATGGTGGATCTATGGAAGAATTTTGTATTCTTCTCCCCTTCCTTGAGCCACCGGATTCTGGATTTTTGTCGCCACATGATTTCTTCTTGCTGCCTACATTCCTCAATTTTAGTCCAAAGGGTCTGCTCCTATTGCGCCTGCTCTTCTGTCCTACCCTCCAAGATGATAGTCTGTTGAAGTGAGCACATTTTTTCTTCCAACTTTTTCCGATTCTCAAAAATGTTGCCAAACTAAGTACGGTTCCAAACTTTCAGAACTTGTTTTAGGTTTTTTAGTTTCTGTTGGAATTGGAACATTTTGGCTCCTTCAGGTGGGGTAAAGGATTTCTAGGCCTCACTGACCACTGCTTTGAAGTTAGGATTTGAGAACCAGAAGGCTTTAAATCGAAAAGGTCGGTTGCATCTTGTACCTGGCCGTGACCATTGTAACATAATGGGCCGGTGATCTAATCCTCCTTGGGGCAATATGTAAGCATGAAAGTCCCCTCCCAGGTGTATAGCATTGTCCGAGATGAGGAACCGATCTAGCCTAGAAGAAATATGCTGAGTACCCCTCCACTTATTGGTCCAGGTATATACACCATTGGAAGTCTGAATATTCATTAATTGATTGCTTTGAATAAATTCTTTGAAGCCGTTACTGTCACCTTCTAACCTTGATCTGCCGCCGTGTTTCTCCTCCAGCGTCGTTATGATGTTGAAGTCGCCGCCACCAATCCAGAGGGGGAACTGCCTATTAGAATTGAGAATGGTGAGAGTATCCAAAAGTTCTAGTTTTTGCTGTAAATTTTCTGGAAAATATACATTTGAGAGATGCCCGTGAATGTTTGTCCCGATGAGATGGAAGGACGCTTGGATGAGGAAGTGGGTAGCATGAAAGTCTTGAAGAGTGAGAACCTGCGGGTTCCACATAATTGCCAGCCCTCCGGAAGCTCCGGAGGCGTCTACTGAAACTGAGCAGCTGCCTGACCAGACCTTATTAAGGATTCTTTCTATAGCAGTGTTATTACTTTTCGTTTCTTGAAGAAAAACTAATGATGGTTTTTCTTGCTGGATCAAGTTTTTTAACATTCTGTGTTTTGAGGGGCTATTGAGCCCTCTCACATTCCAAGAGATGAGCTTCATGAGGAACAATGGGGTTGGGGTTTGTAGAACTTTGTCAACTTAGGGAATCGCCTGGATTCCATTAGTATTTCTCCTACGATAATGGTCCTTTGCAAATCTGTTTTGCGCCCTCTTTTCTTCGTTTCTTTTAGAATTTTTTTTCCATCCCAGGGGCTTCCTGCTTGTATACCTAGAAATTTATTGTGCTGAAATTTGGTGAGAACTCCTTCCAGCCTTTCAATTTGCCATGTGGGTATTGAATTGTATTCTTTCTGCTTGCATGCTGTTTCCAATTTGAGGATATCCAAACCTTCCAGACTAGCATTCTCTGGATCCTCGTCCATTATTGTGGGAGTATTCTGATCTTCCATGGATGCATTGTCATGCAAACTAAGAGCTAGAGCAGCATCTAGCTCCATTGAAGAAGACTGTTGGCCGGACTCTGGAACAGTTTTCTCCGAGGTAGAGGGATTTAGGTCAGTATCTAGAACAGATTTCTCCGAGTCAGGAGATATTAGAAGGCTGGAGGGAGCGGAGGCTGAGGATGGCCGAGAAGCTTTGATAATCTGGGAGGATGAGGGTGGGGAAGGGATCACCTGAGGATCTAAGCTTTGATTCTCTGAGGGATCTTGAGAGGAGAGTATTATAAATCTATTCTGGGATTCAGGCTTTTTGGGGCTTTCTAGGGCTGCGGGATTTTTCTTTGCATGCTACCGACAATTAGGGACTTTAATGAATCCTTCAGAGTCTTTACTAGTTTCATTAGTAGAGGTTTTGGGCAGAGTATTCAGAGGACAATCCTGGAAGCGATGGCCATGTTCATGGCATTTTTGACAGCGAAAAGGAATATGCTCGTAATCTAATGTTGAATCCATTCAAAATCATCATGAAAGAGGCTTACCGAGTCTGCAAGAGCTTTGGTCAGATGCATCTGGACACAGATCCTGGCGTATGAGGTGTATCCTAGAGTTTTGGTTTCCTCAGCTACTTTGATGAAAACCCCCAAGCTATTGTCGATGTCTGTTAGCGTTTCCTCTTTCCAGTATTCCACAGGAAGGGAGTACATACGTATCCATACTAGAGCCCAACTGAAATCTTCCTTATCTGGGTTAAATCTAGCTTTCCAGTCACGAAGGTACAGACCTGAGGAGTTAAAGAAGTACTGGCCGCCTTCAAATATTCAAGATTTGTCCTCCACGCAGTGGAAAATGGCCGTGAAGAAGCCTTTGGGGCCTAGCTGCAGAGTGACTTGTCCTTTGGGCTTCCATTTTGAAGCGATCCAACCCTGCAGAGCCTTTTCAGTTGGCCAAAATCCGAGGAATTTTCCTATGAGCACATGGTCCTGCATAAATTGAATTTCGTTGTTGATTCGATGACTGGGGAGATCGACTTTGATTCGTTCTGCAGCTTTCGGGATGCATGTTGCCGAGGTCGCCTTTGGCTATGACGTTGGAGACTTTTGGTTCACGCCTTTGTCTTTGGCATTCGCTTCACATGCTACTGAGGGGTCAGCTTCATTATTGACTAGTTTAGATCCTTGATCTGTTTCTGGGAAAATGCCAGGAGGGAAAAAAGGTACTACAGGCCTGGAAATGTCAGAGGCGAAGGCGTTGAAATGAGGGGGGGAAGATTCCACCCCTCCTGAAGGCACATCCATGGGAAAGAAGTCAACAGGAGCGTTGTGGCTTAAACTTTGAAAACCAGGAGTAGGCAGGGATTAGGGTTATCTCGTAAGGAGCAGAGCGAGGCATTTGCAGAGCCGAGGGGTAAAAGAAAATTAATTAATTGACACTAAAGGGTATTAAAGCGTTTATAATATTAATCATAAGGGTTTATAATATTTATCCATTACGTTTAAAAATCCATTGGGTTTATAATATAAATTCTATGGTTTAATATTAGTCCATTGAGTTTATTATCCTTTGGGTTTATAACATTACTCTATTGAGTTTTTTAATCCCTTAAGTTTATAGTTTTGTTAATTCCATGATTTAATTCATCACTTCGCTTATTAACTCATTGGCTTTATAATATTAATACCGCTGTTATAAACTCAAAATAATAATTCATTGGGTTAATATTATTAATCTTTTGGGTTTATTAGTCCCTTGGGTTTATAATATTAATCTCTTTAGTTTATAAATCCCTTAGGTTTATATTATTATTCCCTTGGGTTTTTAATATTAACACCTTGGGTTTATAATATTAATCCTTTGGGTTTATTAATCCCTCTAGTTTATTAATTCCTCAAAGCTATAATATTAAAAAACTAATATTATATTCTTTTATATTAAACCCAATGTTATATACAAAATATTATAAACCCTAATATTTATTTCAATATAATAAATAACTATAAGATTAAATCATTACCATAATATTGGGTTTATATATATTACACTATTATATTATATTTTAGTTTAATATACAACCTATATAGTTAATATTATAAATGTATTCCTAACTCTCTATATATATATATATATATATATATATATATATATATATATATATATTTATTTATTTATTTATTTATTTATTTATTGATAATTATATTAATAAATATATAAAAATGATTTACCCTAATATAATAGCAAGAAATAAATACATATTGCTAATAATAACTAAACACTATTATTATATTATATGTTAATTGCATTATGGCTAGAAATATAGCTCTTAGTATATTAAGATAATATTATATAGTAATATAATATTATATTAATATATAATTATATAATATTAATGTAATAACTATAAATATGTAATATTAAAGTTACTATTATTTAGATAGTCATTAATAATTAGAAATAGCTAGTCATTATTAACAAAAACTTAAAAATTATCTAGGTGGTTTATGTAAGCCTATTGGTGTATATCAACCATATTGGTCAATATGGTTTGTGGTAATATTATTATGGCATCAAAGTAACATTGTTAAGTGTAGTAAAACATGCCATTGTGTGCATGCCACTAAAACTAGGTCTCGACTCTTTACTGACAATACCTCATGTCCAATATCTCGGTTGAGTTGCTCGCGAACCTTTTGTGTCATGGACAAAATACCAACAATATCTAAATTTCAATATCACATTGTAACAAATATTGTCTCAGTATGAAAATCAACCATGGTCAACAATCTTCAATCATGGTCAACCATAGTCAAATGTCGCATTGTGACAAATATTCTCTCAAAATGAAAATCAATCATGGTTAATCATGTTAAATATGAAAATCAATCATGGGCAATCATGGTCAACCATTGTCCAACATCACATTGTGACAAATATTATCTCAATACGAAAATCAACCATGGTCAATCATCATCAACCATGGTAAACCATGGTTTATCATTACCAACAATGGTCCAACATCAGATTGTGACAAATATTTTATCAATATGAAAATAAACTATGGTCAAGTATGGTCAATCATCGTCAATGATCATCAATAGCCATGGTCAACCATCGTCCAATGTCGTATTGTGACAAATATTGTCAATATGAAAATCATACATGGTCAACCATGGTCCAATTTCACATTATGAAAAAGATTCTCTCAATATGAAAATCAATCATGGTCAACCATGGTCCAACACCACATTGTGACAAATATTGTATCAATATGAAAATCAACTATGTGGTAAAGCATGTTTATTTTACGGTTTATAATATTTATCTTAAGGTTTATATACCTTGGTTTTACAATATTAATCCTTTGGGCTTCGGGTTTTAAGAATTAATCCCTTATTTTTATTAGTGCCTTGGGTTTATAATATTAATCCCTTGGGTTTATTAATCTAAGGGTTCATATTCCTAGGGTATAATATTATTGATAAGGTTTATAATATCAATCCTACGGTTTAATATAAATCCCTTGGGTTTATAATCCATTGGGTTTGTAATATAAATTTCTTGGGTTCATAATATTAATTATAGGGTTTATATTCCTAGGGTCTAATATTAATCATATGGTTTACAATATTAATCCATTTAGTTTATTAATTTTAGGGTTTACATTCCTAGGGTTTAATATTCATCCTAGGTTTTAATTTTATTCCCTTGGATTTATAATCCATTCGGTTTTTAATATTAAGCCCTTGCATCTATTAATAAATTAGATTTATAATATTAATCATAAGGTTCATGATATGAATCTTAATGTTTAATGTTTATTTTAGGGTTTGTAATAATTATCGTAGGGTCTATATCACTTTAGTTTATAATATTAATCCCTTGGGTTTTTAGTATTAATAACTTGGGTTTATTAGTTCCTTGGGCTTATAATATCAAGGGTTTATCACTCTCGGATTGGATTGATACAAAAATGTATCCAACATCACATTGTGACAAACATTGTCTCAATATGAAAATAAGTCTAACAATCATTGTCACAATGTTACATTACATTGTAAGTTATTCAATGCCGCATTGTTACATTACAAAAATTGGATTTAATACCAGGGTTATAAAATTAGGGAATTTTAATATTTGTTTTATAATATTAAAGTTTAATATTGCATTTATAATTTGTAGTATTACGGTTTATAATATTAATCCCTTGCGTATAAATTATCCGCCCAGTATATAATCCATTCAGTTTCTAATATTAATCCTTTAGGTTTATCAATTCCTTATATTTATAGTATTAATCTCTTCGTTTCATAATATTAATCTTAGGGTTTATATTCCTAGAATTTAATATTAATCCTAAAGTCCAATGTTCTTCCCTTGGGTTTTTAATATTTATCCAATGGGTTTGTTAATCTATTGGTTTTATAATATTGATCCTAAGGTTTCTAATATTAATCATAGAGTTTACATTTGCATGTTCTAATAATAAGCCTATGGTTTATAATATTAATCTTAGGCATTAATATCAATCCCTTAAATTTATAATTCTCTGGGTTTATAGTATTAATCCTTTGGGCTTATGAATCTTAGGGTTTATGTTCCTACAATTCAATATTAATATCTTAGGGTTTACTATTAATCCCTTGGGTTTTTAATATTAATCCTTTGGGTTTATCAATCCCTTAGGTTTATAATATTAATCCCTTGGGTTTAAAATTATCCCCTTAGTTTATAATCCATTGAGTTTATAATATTAATCCCTTCGGTTTATTAATTCCTTGGATTTATAGTATTAATCTCTTGGGTTTATAATATTAATCCTAAAGTTTAAAATATTGATCTTAGGGTTTATATTCCTATGGTTTAATATTAATCCTAGGTATAATGTTATTGCCTTGCGTTTATAATCCCTTGGGTTTTTAATATTAATCCAATGGGTTTATTAATCTAATGCAATACTATTAATCTCTTGAGTTTTCAATATTAATCCCTTATGTTTATTAATCTAAGGGTTCATATTCCTAGGGTATAACATTATTGATAGGGTTTATAATATCAATCTTAGGGTTTAATATAAATCCTTTGGCTTTATGATCCATTGGGTTAGTAATATAAATTTCTTGAGTTAATAATATTAATTATAGGGTTTATATTCCTAGGGTTTAATATTAAGCCTAGGTTTTACAATATTTATCCCTCCACTTTATTTATTTTAGGGTTTATGTTCCTAGGTTTTAATATTCATCCTAGGGTTTAATGTTATTCCCTTGGATTTATTAATCCAATAGGTTTATAATATTAATAATAAGGTTCATGATTTGAATATTCAGGTTTAATGTTTATTTTAAAGTTTATAATACTTATCATAGGGTCTATATGCCGTTACTTTATAATATTAATCCCTTGGGTTTAATATTATTCACTTGGGTTTATAATCCCTTCAATTTTTAGTATTAATAACTTGGTTTTATTAGTCCCTTAGGCTTATAATATCAAGGGTTTATTATTGTATGATTGGAATGGTACAAAAATGTACCCAACATCACACTGTGACAAACATTGTCTTAGTATGAAAATAAGTCTAACCATCGTTGTCACAATGTTATATTACATTGTAACTTATTCAATGTCGCAATGTTACATTACAAAACTTCGATTTAATATAAGGTTTAAAATATTAGGGCCTTTAATATTTGGTTTATAATATTAAAGTTTAATATTTGGTTTATAATTTGTAGTATTAGGGTTTATAATATTAATCTTAGTGTTTACTATTAATCCATTGGGTTTATCAATCCCTTGGGATTTTAATATTAATCATTTGGGTTTATCAATTCCTTACGTTTATAATATTAATCCGTTGCGTATAAAATATCCCTTCAGTATATAATCCATTGAGTTTATAATATTAATCCCTTATATTTATTAATTCCTTGGATTTACAGTATTAATCTCTTGGGTTTATAGTATTAATCCTAAGGTTTATAATATTAATCTTAGGGTTTATATTCCTAGAGTTTAATATTAATCCTAGGGTCTAATGTTATCCCCTTGGGTTTATAATCTCTTGGCTTTTTAATATTAATCCAATGGGTTTATTAATCTCTTGGTTTTATAATATTGACCCTAAGGTTTTTAATATTAATCATAGGGTTTATATTCATAGGTTTGAGTATTAGGACTATGGTTTATAATATTAATCTTAGGGGTTAATATCAATCCCTTAACTTTATAATTCTTTGGATTTATAGTATTAATCATTTGGGTTTATTAACCTTAGGGTTTATGTTCCTACGATTTAATATTAATATCTTAGGGTTTATTATTAGTCCCTTGGGTTTTAGTATTAATCCTTTGGGTTCATCAATCCCTTAGTTTTATAATATTAATCCTTTGGGTTTAAAATTATCTCTCTCATTTTCTAACCCATTGAGTTTATAATATTAATCCCTTTGGTGTATTAATTCCTTGGATTTATACTATTAATCTCTTGGGTTTGTAACAATAATCCTAAAGTTTATAATATTGATCTTAGAGTTTATATTCCTATAGTTTAATATTAATCTTAGGTCTAATGTTATTCCAATGGGTTTATAATCCCTTGGGTTTTTAATATTAATACAATGAGTTTATTAATATAATCAAATAGTATTAATCTCTTGGGCTTTTAATATTAATCTCTTGGGTTTATTAATCTAAGGGTCCATATTCCTAGGGCATAATATTATTGATAAGGTTTATAATATCAATCCTAAGGTTTTACATAAATCCCTTGGGTTTATAATCCATTGGTTTTGTAATATAAATTTTTTGCGTTCATAATATTAATTATAGGGTTTATATTCCTAGGGTTTACAATATTAATCACTTAATTTTATTAATTTTAGGGTTTAATATTAATCCCACGGTTTAATTTTATTCCCTTGGGTTTTTAATATTAAGCCCTTGGGTTTATTAATCCATTAGGTTTGTAATATTAATCATAAGGTTCATGATATGAATCTTCAATTTTAATGTTTATTTTAGTGTTTATAATATTTATTGTAGGGTCGATAAACGACTCGGCTCTGCAAGGCGACTAGGGTTCCTCTGAAACCCGTGACGGCGCTTCCAGACAGAGGAGCCTCCTGCAAACCCTGACCTATTCCAGGCACTGAGACCACATCGCATCAGCTCTGCGCCAGCCAGGCGCTATGGAAACACCGGGGGGGGCGACAGGGCCCTCCCCAATGCAGCAGGAGAAGGACTCTGACTTCTTCTTCGGATCGATTAGCAGAGAAATATTGAACAATGAAAGCTCAACAAGGCAAGAGAACAGCAAGCCGGAAGATCCGTAAGGTCAGGACAATGGACCTCAGGACAAAGGGAAAAACGACAAAAAGGAGACGCCAAAAGTCACCTCAGCCACCTGCAAACCTGTAGCTGCAGAAAGGCCCAGAATCGAACTACAAGGTCACCTGGTAAATGCTAGAATAGAGTTTATGAAAGAGCATGCAATCATAGGGAAATTCATAGGCTTATGGCCAACGGAAAAAGCTCTCTCTGGTTGGATAGCTGCCAAAAGGAAACCAAAGGGAGATGTCCAGCTTCAACTAGGACCGAAAGGCTTCTTTACAGTCATCTTCTACTGCGTGGAAGACAAACTCAGGGTGTTAGGTACAGGCCCACATTTCTTCAATGCTGCAGGGCTGTACATGCGAGACTGGAAACCCAGATTTAATCCAGATAAAGAAGACCTAACCTGGGCACCAGTATGGATCCGACTATATGGACTCCCTGATGAATATTGGGACGAAGATTCACTCAGAAGAATTGGAAATGGTGTGGGAGAATACATCAGGACGGCCGAAGAAACCAAATCCCGCAGATTCATTTCATATGATCGCATATGTGTCTTCATAAGGTTGAATGAAGCGCTACCAGAATCGATAACACTCTCCCATTGGGATGAAGAATGGACCCAGCCCTTGGATTATGAGCATGTGCCCTTCTGATGTAGACGATGCCATGCTCTGGGGCACTTATTCAGGGACTGTCCTCTAAATGTCCCAGATCTGTCTCAGAACTCCTCCGCCAAGCCCAATCAAGATGGGTTCACCAAAGCAACAAGCAGAAGGCGCTCGCACCGGAAAAACGCCAGCGGGCAAAAGTCTCAGCAGAATAATCACAAAGATCAAGCATCCAAAAATAGTTTTGAGATCCTCAATAGCATTCCGGAAGAACGACCCATGGAAAATCCCAGCAAAGCCGATCTCCCATCCTCCTCAAGCCGCCCCCCCCCCTCCAGCCCCCCCCCCAACTCGAAAACCCCTTTCATAATACCAACCATTTTATCCAGGAATCAGGAGGATCCGATGAATAACCCCAAGAATATGGAGATAGACGGGAAACAGAAGCCCGCCCAGACTTCAGAGCCTACACAGGAAGACACCAGTGTCATAGAAATAATGGAGGAAGAAGCTGAAAATGTGGACCTTCACGGACTGGACATTAATGAACTAGAGTTGGCATGTAGGAAAAAGGCGTTTGAATCCATCGCTGAAACTGACCTAGAAAAGTTGGAGATGGTCATCTCCAAAGTCTACCAACAACATCAGTTAGGGATTCAAGCGGGAAGCACCTGGGATGGTAGACTGCGTCCAAAAGATTTCAAAAAAAGAGGAAGGAAAACAGTTCTTCAAAGAACAATAGAGCTTGGAGAAGTCCTAGTGGATTCAGGCCACTATGCGAAGCTTACGAAATACTTCAGCCCCTCTCAACCCAGTTATCAATGAAGCTCATCTCTTGGAATCTTAGAGGCCTCAACGGCCCTGCAAAATATAGAATGCTCAAAAACATGATAAAGATGGAGAAACCGCACATTTGCTTCTTTCAAGAAACCAAATGCAATAGCGCTACTCTAGGTCGAATACTCTCCAAGGCCTGGCCGGGCTGCCAATCAGTGGCTGTGGATGCGACTGGAGCTTCGGGAGGACTCGCCATAGCCTGGAACACTCAAGCCATAACTCTCACTGATTTCCATGCAGCCCACCATCTCATTCAAGCGGCCTTTCACATTATAGGCACAAAGGTTCATGGGAACTTATCTAATGTTTACTTCCCACAGGATGGAGGCAGTAAAAAAATACTCCTTGACACCATCGAGGCCCTCAGCATTAACAGACAACATCCTCTCTGGATTGTGGCGGGGGATTTTAATATGATCACCAAACTAGAGGACAAAACAGGGGGTAGAACCAGATTGGAACCTGAGGTGGAACACTTCAAGGATTTCATCCTAAATGCCTCCCTTATTGATATGCCCTTTTGTAATGGAATCTACACTTGGAGCAATCACAGAAAAGGGAAGCATCAGATAGCCTCCAAGCTGGACCGATTTCTGATATCGGACAACGCAGTGCACATCGGGGGCGATTTCAATGCGGAGATTCTGGCCCACTCTGGATCGGATCACTGGCCAATAGCCCTGCAATGGCAAAGACCAGGGAGCAGCACCAGGAAGCCATTTCGATTTGAAAAATTCTGGTTAACCCACCCGGCATTCAAGGACTTCGTCAAATCTATTTGGGCCTCCTTTGTCCCTCCAGAAGGCACCAAAATGTTCAAACTCCAACAGAAATTAAGGCACCTGAAAAGCCACCTCAAACACTGGAATAAGGAGATCTTTGGGAACATCTTCGAAGCCCAACAGCAACTCAATCAGGAGCTCAAGCTACTCCACCAGACAGTCATCAATTCAGGGCATACAGAGGCTACCCTAGAAAAAGAAAAGCACATCAACAATCAACTTGAAGAAAGGAGAAAGCAAGAAGAAATTTATTGGAGACAGAAATCAAGGGTTAGATGGCTTAAAGAAGGAGAGCGTAACACCAAATTCTTCCACAATACAACAGTGCAACGAAGAATGCACAACAAGATCTCATTCATCCAGAACCAGGAGGGAGGTAAAGAGGAGGAGCATGAGAAAATAGAAGAAACCCTCCTCAATCACTTCAAACAAGTCCACCAAGAACAATCAGGGGATCGGAAGGCAGCTATCGAGAAAATCACAAACAACATTCCCAGGATAATAACGGAGGAGCAAAACGATCTGCTCATGAGCCCGATTCTCAGCCAAGAGGTGGATGAAGCAATGGCGCAGCTTAAAGAAGGTAAGGCTCCTGGTCCTGATGGCTTTACCACTAATTTTTTTCATGCTTTCTGGGATATGATTAAGGTAGAGGTTTGGCAAATTGTAGAAGAATCTCGAGCCCTTCGATGGATGCTGCCCTCTCTAAACTCTACCTTCATCACTCTCATTCCCAAGGAAGAGAACTCCACTACCCCTGACAAATTCAGGCCCATAGCTCTATGCAATGTTCTCTATAAAGTCATTACCAAAGTCATCGCCAACAGACTCAAGCCCCTTCTCCCTCAGATCATCTCACCTGAGCAATCAGGCTATGTGGAAGGCAGACAAATAATGGATGGTATAATACTCTCCCATGAGATCATTCACTCGCTCAAGCTCTCCAAAAAAGCGGGCATGTTACTCAAGCTTGACTTATCCAAGGCATTTGACAAACTCAGCTGGGCCTATATTCAGAACATGCTGAGAGCCTTTGGCTTCTGTGCCACTTGGGTAAGATGGATAATGAGCCTCATCTCCTCCTCCCACTTCTCCATTCTTGTCAATGGGCTGCCCTCTAACCCCTTCAAACCCTCCAGGGGCATCAGGCAAGGGGATCCTCTATCCCCCTTCTTATTTGTGATAATGGCGGAGGGCCTAGGTCGGCACATCAAGCAAGCTAGGCAAGCCAACCATATTAGGGGAATCTCAATCCACAACTCCCCTGCCTCCTCCCACCAGCAGTTTGTGGACGACACCATGCTGTATGGCCATCCCTCTGCTCAGGAAGCCTCATGTCTGAAATCTCTGCTCAACGACTTCTCAAAAGCTTCAGGAACCCAAATCAATAACACCAAATCCCAAATTTTCTTCTTCCACACCCCTCCCTCTGTCAAACGTGCTGTCTCTCGCATTCTGGGTTTTCAAACTGCCTCTCTCCCCTCCACTTACCTGGGAGCGCCTCTCACTGCCTCCGCCATAAAGCAACCAGCTTGGAGGCGTCTTATTGAGAAAATGGAATTTAAACTGAACCTTTGGACGCACCGCTCCCTCAATTTAGCAAGTAGAGCGGTGCTCCTTAAAGCCATCCTTCAAGCCATGCCCCTCTACTTGTTCTCCATCCTAGCCGCTCCAAAATGGGTCCTGAAAAGGCTGAGAAATTTACAGCGCAATTTTCTTTGGGGAAGTTCAGCTACCAACCATAAATGGGCGCTTGTAAAATGGGACACCACTAGCAAGCCCAAGCACAAAGGTGGAATTGGCCTCCGAGACCCTGAGCACAGCAATATCATCATGACCGCCAAAATCTGGTGGCAATGGTTAACAAATCAGGACAAACCATGGGCCAGAATTTGGATCGCCAAATACACCAACAATATGCCGCATGCAGAGCTTATTAGATTCACGCCCACAAGCACAGGTTCACTCATTTGGAATGCGGCCAAGCAGCATCACCAATTGATTCAGAAACATAGCTTCTGGGAAATAAGGAATGGTCAACATGCCAGATTCTGGTACGATGCATGGAACCAACTTCCCAAACTAACCAATGTACTTCCAGCAGCCATTATTCCAGGTGGGCAAGAGCAACGGCATGCCAAAGTCCACCATTACTGGAATCCGGAAACGGGAAGAGGCTTCAGGAATTGGCTTTCTAGCAACCAAATAATCAACACCAACAGAACGCAGGAAGCAGAGGCCCTTGACACTGAATTGGCAAAAAGAAGAATTAGGCACAACAACAACGACGACATTCTCAGATGGGGCTACCTCCCCAAGGGCTCTTACTCCACCTCTGAAGCCTACAATCTTTTAGAAGATCCTCCCGTCAACCCTAATCCTCTCTGGTCTAGAATCTGGAGTTTCAAAATATGGCCCAAAATCACTCACTTTCTTTGGTTGGTGGGACACAAAAAGATTCTTACATGGGACAAATTGCAGAAACGCAACTTCCACGGGCCCTCGATTTGCCACAACTGCTTTCAGAATGAAGAAACCTTGCAGCATCTTCTAGACTCATGTCCGCTTGCTACTCAACTATGGGAGAAGATAGAATTCAGAAGTCAAAGGCACTGCAGAGACATGGGAGGCATAATAAATACCATTAGGCAATGGCCAAAAAGCCCCTACAAAAGTGGTTTGCTTAACCACTTGTGGAACATAATTCCAGGTTTTCTCCTATGGAATATTTGGAAGGAACGGAATAGGCGCATATTCAAAAACTATAGCTTGAATAAAGAGGACATATGGAACAGGATGCACGCCAACATCCAAGAAACCATGCTTCTGCAGTCCTGGACCCAACAAGATCTCCCAACTGAAGACAATGAGAAAAACATCTTATCAAACTGGGGACTGCAACTGACACAAGAACCAACCACACAGCAAGCAGCAAATAGCAACGGCAAGGAGAAGGAAAGCTGGGAGGCCCCACCTATTCATTCATACAAGCTCAACTTTGATGGCGCTTCCAAGGGAAATCCAGGACCTGCAGGATTTGGAGGAATCATCAGAGATCATCACGAAACTCTGCAACAGATCTACTTTGGCAACCTAGGTTGGGACACCAACAATTCAGCAGAGCTGGAGGGCATGTGGCAAGGACTTCTCACTGCAAGGAGACACAATCTTCAACCATTGATAGTGGAGGGGGAATCCCAAATTCTCATAAACATGGCCATTCGAATCCAGAATGGATCGCAGGCCAGGAAAATAGCCAATAGTTGGAGACTAGAGGCCAGACTCAGCAGCATGGCGGAGGAAATTGGCAACTACAATGCCATCTCTTTTCATCATACTAAAAGAGAAGGTAATAAGGTGGCTGATCTTCTTGCCAACATAGGGGTTGACTCAGATCAGCCATTCCTTGAGGGACACCTGAACATCATTCCAAATAATCAAAGAAAACAGGAATGTGAGAGTCTCATCCACAGGGACAATGAGACCCCGGATGCGGGTGGCGGGACGGAAGAGATGGGAACGCCACATGCCACGCATGGGCTGCCCCGTGTAAACAATACGGCCACCAGGGGAAGGCCGTCAACCTTAACATGAACCCCCCAGCTGCGTTAATGCAGTTAATGGCAAGGGTGGTAGGTTTATGGATCTGCAGAGAGCACTTAATGCGCGCCTGGTTCGAGGGCATAAGGCAGAGTTTATCAGGCGCGATGGAGTGCGCAAGGAATTATTGCCTGAAGAATTTTGGAAGAGGGGAAATTACAGAGAGCCGAGGCGGTGGCAGCTTCGTTCACCTCGACGCCTGGTTTCTCGTGGTCACTGTCACTGCCATTGCCACTCTGGTTGCTGGTCATGTAGACGGCGGCAATTGGCTCAATTGCAGGGTAAGAACTGGAATTGGTCCACCTTGCTACCAAGGGACGGGTCTCAGAAAGGAAATTGGGCACCAGAGAGAGATCTGGGAAACAATTGGCTCTGTCTTCGACTCCAAGCTCACTTGCAAACACACAAGAAAAGATTCAGAATCACCATGGTTAAACTCCGACAACGACAGCCATGTAGGAGAGGTCCAGCAAGAGGTTCCTCCTCGCGAGCCCCAGCAGTGGATGAGCATCACCACTACTGCTGCTGCTATTGCCATAGGAGAGCCAGAGCTACCCCACTCCCCATCAGTCAGTTCTTGGAGGTTGGGAGCGCTAATGAAGAAAAATCCGAGCTTCCCTCCTTTGGCTCAGTGGTTTTCACATTGCAAAGTTCTGAGAGCAACCCAGGGCTCAATGCCCACATCTCAGTCATGTTCACAAAACTTCGGGAAGGAAATGGGGAGAACACCCCTCAGAACTTGCAGGAGAAGCAAGCGGAAGGCAAAGGCAAAGAAATTGACAAAGGAGAACATGAAGCAGGGAAACAGAGCTCAGCTATGGAGCCACCAGCGTCTGAGGCTGGACCGCACGATACCTCTCCTCCGGTGGGGCCAGCTCCTTCAGATATTGATGAAGAGACATGGAGAAAGATGTGGGAGGGACGACCAGAGGGGGATGGCTGGGCGTATGTTGTGGAGGACAAAAGCCTCGCTGAAGAAGCTGATGCCTATTTCGCGACCCTTCCTTCATCTTCAACTCATCACAAGGATTAACGCAGACGCAGACGCGGGTACTTCTCTCTTGCATTTTCGTTTTGCTTGCTGGCAGCTGATGCTTGCATCGTCGCCATATGTAATTAAGCCTTGTCTCTGGTCTGATCTTAATTTCAATTGGTCCACGTCGAGCGCTTCTGTCTTGCTCACTTCTATCTGGTTGTTGAGTCAGTCCCTTTTGGCAGTTAGCCCCTGCATGGGCAGTAATGTGTTGGGTCCTCTTTCTGTGGCTCCACTGGGAGTCCGTTGATTTCTAGAACTGTTTTTGCAAATTTGATCCGGTGCTGCCCCTGCGTGGGAGCTTTTAGTGTCGAGCATGGTCTGAATGGTTTTGATAAGGCTTTCCCTGCGTGGGAGCCTTCAGAATTTTGGTCAAGGTTCCCAGGGTGCTACCAGAGGCCCTGGAAAACTCGTCTTACAGTCTGTAATTTTTACTTGTACAGTTAATATATGACTTAGCTAGTTTTTACGGAGAAAAAAAAAAATATTTATTGTAGGGTCTATATACCTTTAGTTTAATATATTAATCCCTTGGGTTTCATATTATTCACTTGGTTCATAATCTCTTGGGTTTTTAGTATTAATAACTTGGGTTTATTAGTCCCTTGGACTTATAATATAACGGGTTTATTGCTGTAAGATTGGAAAGGTACAAAAATGTATCCAACATCACATTGTAACAAACATTATCTCGATATGAAAATAAATCTAACAATCATTGCCACAATGTTACATTACATTGTAACTTGGATTTAATACAAGGTTTATAATAGTAGGTACTTTTAATATTTGGTTTATAATATTAAAGTTTAATATTGGGTTTACAATTTGCAGTATGATGGTTTATAATATTAATCTTAGGGTTTACCATTAATCACTTGGGTTTATCAATCCCTTGGGTTGTTAATATTAATCTTTTGGGTTTATCAATCCCTTAGGTTTATAATATTAATCCCTTGGATTTAAAATTATCTTCCTCAATATATAATCCGTTGAGTTTATAATATTAATCCCTTAGGTTTATTAATTCCTTGGATTTATATTATTAATCTCTTGGGTTTATAATATTATTCCTAACGTTTAATATTAACAAATATTAACATTGTAACAAATATTTTCTTAATATGAAAATCAACCATGGTAAAATGTCGGATTTTGACAAAGGTTATCTCAATATGAAAATCAATCATGGCCAATCATGGCCAATATCAAAATCAATCATGTTCAATCATTGTCAACCATGGTTGAACAACACATTGTGAAATGTTTTTTCTCAATATGAAAATCAACCATTGTCAACCATAGTCAATTAGTACCAACCATGGTCCAATGTCGCATTGTGATAAATATTGCCTCAATATGGAAATAAACCATGGTCAATAATCATCAATAGCCATGGTCATATTATGATAAAGATTGTCTCATGGAAAAATGTCACATTGTCACAACCATTGTCATCAATAGTCAACCATGGTTCAACATTGCATTATGACAAACATTGTCAATTTGAAAATCAACCATGGTCCACCAAGGTCAATCATGCTCAACCATGCTCAACCACGGTCCAACATTACATTGTGACAAAGATTCTCTCAATATGAAAATCAATCATGGACAATCCTGGTCGAACCTCACATTGTGACAAATATTGTCTCAATATAAAAATCAACCATGGTCAACCAAGTCTGTTTTAGGGTTTATAATATTTATCTTAGGGTTTATGTACAATATTAATCCTTTATGTTTTTGGGTTTTTAGTATTAATCCCTTGTTTTTATTATTGCCTTGGGTTTATATTATCAATCCTTTGGGTTTATTAATCTAAGAGTTCATATTCCTAGGGTATAATATTGTTGATATAATTTATAATATTAATCCTAGGGTTTAAAATAAATCCCTTGAGTTTATAATCCATTAGGTTTATAATATAAATTCCTTGGGTTTATAATATTAATCATATGATTTATATTCCTAGGGTATAATATTAATCCTAGGGTTTACAATATTCATCCCTTGGGTTTATTAATTTTAGAGTTTATATTCCTATGGTTTAATATTCATCCCAAGGTTTAATGTTATTCCCTTGAGTTTTTACTATTAATCTATTGGATTTATTAATTCATTGAGTTCATAACATTAATTGGAAGGTTCATTATATGAATCTTTAGGTTTAATGTTTATTTTAGGGTTTATAATATTTATCCTAAGGTCTATGACCATTGGTCTTATAATATTAATCTCTTGGGTTTATAATCCCTTGGTTTTATACTATTAATCCCTTGGGTTTATAATATTAATCATACAGTTTATAAAAAGTTTATAATATTAATCATATGGTTTATATTTCTAGGGCTTAATGTTAATTCTAGGGCCTAATATTATTCCCTTGGGTTTATAATATTAGTCATAACGTTTATAATATTAATCAAACGATTTATATTCTTAGGCTTTAATGTTAATCCTATGGTATAATGTTATTCCCTTGGGTTTATAATCCCTCGTGTTCTTAATTTTAATTCAATGGGTTTATTAATCCCTTGGGTTTATTATATTAATCTTATAGTTTAATATTAATCCTATGGTTTATAATATTAATCTTAGGGTTTAATATTAATCCCTTAAGTTTATAATCCTTTGGTTTTATAGTATTAATCTTTTGGGTTTATTAATCTTACGGTTTATGTTTCTTGGATTTAATATTAATCCTAAGGTTTAATGTTATTCCAATGGGTTTAAAATCCCTTAGGTTTTTTAATAGCATATTTTTATAATGTTAATACTAAGGTTTATAATATTAATCTTAGAGTTTAATGTTTATTTTAGGGTTTATATTCCTTCCATTTATAATATTAATTCCTTACGTTTAATATTATTCATATGGGTTCATAATCCTTTGGTTTATGAGTCCTTTCTCTTTATGATATCAATCCCTTTGGTTTAATTTTAACAAAGGGTTCATATTCCTAGGGTATAATATTATTCACAAAATTTATAATAATAATCTTAAGGTCTAATTTAAATCTCTTGGGTTTATAATCTATTGGATTTATAATATATTGAGTTTATAATACAAATTCCTTGAATTTATTATTCCATTGGTTTAAAATATTATGTTAATTATGTTATAGTTTGAAACATAAAATTAATATAATATTATATAAAAATATAGTATTATATTAATATATAGTATAATATTAATATAATAACCATATTATTATTAAGATTTACAAATATTTAATTTTTAATAATTACTTTTACATTATATTTCTAATAATTATTAACGTAGTTGATATAAGTTTATCTGAGTATATCATCTACATTAGTAAATATGATTGAGCTAGTTAATAGTAAATATAATTGAGCTAGTTAATAACAAGAAAAAACCTGTAAATATGATTGAGCTAGTTAATAGTAAATATAATTGAGCTAGTTAATAACAAGAAAAAACCTGTTTATTTTACTTAATGGCTCAAATTTTCAAAATCAGTGGTTTTTATCTACAAGATAGATATCACTTTCATTCAATGCCGTCCCCTGGGCTGATACTTGTAACGAAACAATTACCATTTTATCTGTTAGATCTACAGCCCCATTCATCGATGCTTCTCCCTCAAATATATGTAACTGTGTAATTAGTTGAGAGCATTCGTTCTTGAGATCCTTTACCATGTATACATTTTACGAGAACTTTAAACCTTTAATACTTTTACTTCGTGATTTGAGAAGTTTCACAGCATAAAGTGTTGCCATTCGTACTATCATCTCTCAGCTCTACTTAAGAAGTGTTAGAACCCATCAGCCGAACCATTTTTAGAAGTCACACACTACACATTCATTGCCTGATTTGTTATTTATATGCTTTTTAAACTATAAGAGATACTTTGCAAATATTTAAATTTAATTAAATATTAACACACTTACAAAAGAGCAAGTTTTGTCGCGGGAGTAACTAACCCGCAATGTAATTATATTTATGGTACGTTAGATGACAATACACGAACGTTGGTTGACAAAAAGACTCTTATAAAATATGTAAATGGTGGATGTGATTTTCAGCACGTCTCTCTGTCATGAAGTCTGCGTTGAAATTTATGTGAATGTCATTTTCAACATGTCTCTAAATCATGAAATCTTCTATATGTTGGTTCAGTGGGAGCACCTGTCCTACAGTAGGAGACAAATCACTTGTTTAATTGAATTGCGGTGTATTGATCCTGAAATGGTTTGACTAAAGATCTTATGGCCGTACCCATAGAAAGGTAGAGAAACCCACCAGTTGTAATATTGCATGTTAGCGGTAACACTATCCCCCATCCACTGGCCATCTTATGTCGATTGCCATTGCAGAAATATTTAAATTATTTGTATTTTTTTATTTTTTTTATTTAGATTTTAAATTAGCAATTAGATTAGATTAGATGTTGCAATAAAATGCCTAGATAAATGTGAAATTTTATGTGATCTAAATGTAAATAAGTTTAAGTGAAAGAGACATTTTAATGTTATACTATTAGATAAAAAAAAAAAATCTTAATATTTTTTAAAATTAAGATATATATATATATATATATATATATATATATATATATATATATATATATATATATATATATATTTTGAAAATTTGAATACAAAACTAAAAATTTTACATAACTGAGTGGTGGGAAATTGGAAATGCAAATACAAATTTTTTTCATTCTTAAATTAATCTGCATGCTTATATTCATATTTTTTTTTTTCTGAATACGACTAATTCTATTATCATACAAAACAGAGATACATATAGAGTACAGTGGGCAAGGCTATGAAGATTTGCCTATCAGCCTTTTTCTTGCCCTGATTACAGTTCCAAAATTGAGCAAAATCAAAAATTGGAATTTGATACTCGGCCACTGAAGACACATAGACTTTGAACAGACACGAGGACCATGGACTGACCCAGACAAAGACAGACAGACACATGAACAATTACATCCGACACAATGACATAGATGCCACTTGGCAGAATCATAAACAGAAGACCCAAGAAATGGAGTTGTCTATAATGCGACTTTTTGGAGATTCCGGTGACGGAATCCGGCGGAAGAAATTGAGATTAAATCGTGATTTCTTGCAGTTAAAATGGTTTTTTAACTGCATATTTGGATTCAGCACCCTGAAAAACCCCTGGGACGCTTTGATTGTGCAGAAACTAGCTATCAAACTTGCGATTCCAATAAATTGCTATCGGATTTTCACCGGAAAAACCCGCCGAAAAGGCTTTCAAAAAATCGCATTATAGACAATTGCCCCAAGAAATGCCGCTGAGGTTACGTGGAGCGGGCTCATTCTTCATCGATGGTGTGAGGCACTTCTTCTACGTGGCACCCGAAACGGAGAGAATCATCAGAGTCGGAGAGAGGGATGACCGCGTCCGAGGTCCCTCCCAGTGCTGGCCTACTCGGACCAGCAAGCGCTGAAGGACCGACAGCAGGGACGCAATCCAAACCGAATTCTCGTCCAGGGGCCATACAACTAATTCCAGCCCCAACCGAAAGGCACGCGATGGGGGAATCCTCTCTACTGTAGCGTTGCCCATCCGGTAGAGGCTCTGCCCCTCGCATAGGATGGCTTGCTGCCATAATTGTCTCTACCTCCGCGCTTTGAGAGACTCCAGGCTCAATCATAATGGAAATTACCAGAGTGGAATTGGCTTGAGGGCAAGGGAGCCTATACCTGAGCATGGGAGGCTCCGTTTGACCCTCCTCTGAACTAGTGCTTCTACCGGCACGGACGCCACCAACCTCATTGCTTCCCTGGAACCTCTGAGGCACTGACGTGACTTCAATGGAGGAGGAAGGGGAATTGTAGCCTTGCCGTTGCGTGGAGGCCCTGCCTCTGGTTCCCCCTCACCTGCTACCCATGCGCGGCCTTTCCCTCTGCATTTCTAGCTTTTCCAAATACACTCTCACGCAGGCACCCGGAGCTCCTTCAGCGCCAAGGACAAACACAGTCTCAGCAACGTTGCAGGGCGTGCTCGTCCCTTGCCTTGAAACCGGCAGGATGCTCTTCGAATTCTCGCCTTCTTTCTCCTCTGAGCGCAGCAGGGCATCAACGTAATGCCAGCCCATATTCCTCTGTGGAGCAAACCCTGTCCCATTAAATTTCTCCATTGCACCATTAGCCAAGCAACTCGCATGAGCTGAGAAGACAGGCATTAATGCCTTCGACCGTCGGGCTGCATGCGGGATGATATCCCACCTCACCTGGTACCCTTTGTCATCACGGGCTTGCCACCTGCCCACGTGACCGCTGACGCTATCAACACGTAGTTTCTGCACCCGCATCTGGGAGGGTGAGATCCTTCTGCACCAGGGAAATGCAGTCATTTTTAAGCCTGTCATCTTCTGATGTATCCAGAGATCCTGCAAAATATAGAATGCACTGAGATGCTCCTTGGTTGGCTAGTCTATCTGCCACTTTGTTCGTTGTTCTTCTTACGTGCTTGAAGGTTATACTTTGGGGATTTTGTAGCTTTTCCTCCAATGATTCCAGTCTGCTTAGTATCCTCCAGCTTGTGGCCACCTTGACCGCTGGCATGCCTGCCTGAATTCTTTGAGCGGCATTGATAAGGATTAAGGAATCTCCCTCCACTTCCAATGGGAAGTAGCTGTTTTGTTCTGCAAGGCATATGCCCCTCCATAATCCTTCTAATTCAGCTACATTGTTGGTGTCTTTGCCGAGTGAGCCATAGAAGATCTGCATTATTGCTCCTGTATGATTTCTAAAAATTCCTCCATAGCCGGCGTTCCCTGGGTTACCTTTGGCTGCTCCATCAAAGTTTAACTTATAGGTGGCAGTTGCTGGAGGGGACCAGCTGGTAGGAGAGGCGATGCTGTTGGAGGTTCGGGTGCTTTCCTTCGTTATTGTTGAGACATTCATATTCCATGCCTTTAGTATCCTGCATTCCGTTGGAGAGTCTGGCATATCTGCATCTGACCAGGTTTTGATGGCAAGAGTTTCTTGCAGGTGTTTGTTTAAGATCAGCCATAAGGCATCTATGGACCGGGAGGAATTGTTAAAGATTCTGTGATTTCTTTCCTTCCAAAGAGTCCAATATATGAATCCTGGTAAAAGGCTCCACAGATAGTTTAGAAGCTGACTCTTGAAGGGGTTTTTGGGCCAATTTCTTAAATTCTCGGTTATATCTTCTGTCCTGGCTGCTGATCTCATATTGCAAGTTTCAACTTTCCTCCATATTTGCGTTGCTAGCTGACATGTTTCCATTAGATGACCGATTGTCTCAGAGTGAAGGTTGCAACTTGGGCACCTTGATGGCCCTATGAATCCGCGCTTTACCAGGTTGTCCCAAGTGAGTATTCTTCTTTTGCTGAGAAGCCATAGGAAGGTAGAGATTTTGGGCCATAGTCCTGGCTGCCAGACCTTTTCCCAGATGTGGTCCTTATCGTTCTGGTTGTCGGTGTATCTGAGCTGGTGTGCCTCTTTGGTGGTGAAAGTTCCTTTAGGCTTATGGCCCCATCTAAGTCGATCCTGCTGAGTGGAGTATCGGATTCTTCTGTATGATAATTCTTGATCTATGTCCTCATATGTTTCTCCTAGCCAATCTCTCTGCCAGAGACTGGCCTCCTTCCAGGTTCTGAAGTCATGACTTGCAGATTGTTGCCAAAATTGATGGACATAAGTGAGGTGTGCTTGCTGCATCTGCGCTTGCCAGAGGGGCTTTTGAAATACTGTAGCCATCTTGGGGAGCTGCTGCCAAGAATCCTCCCAGAATCTCGCCGTGTTGCCGGAGTGTATTTCCCAGAAACTATGTTCTTGAATGAACTTACTGTGGGGTTTGGTTGCGCTCCATATAGGTGATCCTTGAGTAGTGGAGTTGATTCTGATTAAGTCATTCCATTGACTGCCTGGTGCATATTTGGCCTGCCATAGTTTGGCCCATGGTGAGTTAGGCTTGGTGATCCAGTTCCACCACAGTCGAGCTCCCATGGTGTTGTTGCTTTGTATCGGATCTCACAAGCCTAAGCCGCCTTCCGACTTGGGTTTACAGACGTCCTGCTAATTTACAAGCGCCCATTTCCTATTCAAGCCAGATGACCCCTAAAGGAAGTTACGCTGAAGATTGCGAATGGTTTTTAGAACCCATTTTGGGGCGGCCAAGAGTGAAAAGAGGTACACAGGCATGGCTTGAAGGACCGATTTGATCAGAACAAGCCTGCTGGCAATGTTGAGAGCACGGAAAGTCCAAAGAGAGAGTTTGGATTCAAGCTTATCTAGAAGAGTCTGCCAGGAGGTATGCTTTATAGCCACAGCGGCCAGGGGAGCCCCTAAGTAAGTCGACAGAAGCTTGGAGATAGTGAAGCCCATTATTCTAGCTATGTTCCTTTGAGTGGGGGGAGGAGAGTTGAAGAAGTAGAGCTGGGATTTCGAGGAATTGATGGAGGTGCCTGAAGCTTTGGAGAAAATGGAAAGCAGGGATTTAAAGACTGAGGCTTCTTGCGAAGATGGGTGTCCAAAGAGCAAGGTGTCGTCAACAAACTGCTGGTGGGATTTAGGGGGAAGGCCATGAACAGAGATGCCTTTCAGCATTTGGGAGGAGACAGCTGCCTTTAGCAATCTACCCAGCCCTTCGGCCATAATGACAAAGAGGAAAGGCAACAGAGGGTCCCCTTGCCTTATGCCCCTAGATGGCCTAAAGGGAGAGGAAGGAGAACCATTTAACAGAACTGAAAAGCTCGGAGAGGAGATCAAATTGATAATCCATCTTGTCCAAGTGTGACTGAAGCCAAAAGCTAAGAGCATTTTTTGTATGTAGTTCCAACTGAGCTTGTCAAATGCTTTAGATAAATCTAGTTTTAGAAGCATACATGGCTTTTTTAGAATCTTGAGAGAGTGAATCATCTCATTTGATAGGATGATGCCATCCATGATCTGCCGCCCTTCAACATAACATGTTTGTTCCGGCGAAATGAGTAGGGGCAGGAGAGGTTTGAGCCGATTTGCAATGACCTTGGTGATGAGTTTGTAGATTACATTGCATAAAGCGATGGGTCTGTAGTTTTCAGGCTTGCTTGGTTCAGCACACTTAGGTACTAATGCTATAAAGGTAGTTTTGAGGGCCGGGAGAATCCAATGCATGCTTCTTGATTCTTCCACCAGTTCCCAGACCTCTTCCTTGATTAGCTCCCAAAATTCATGGTAGAAATTGGCTGTAAAGCCGTCTGACCCAGGGGCTTTACCGTCCTTGAGCTGATTCATGGCCTCTTCAATTTCTTTTAGAGATGTGGGCTGTAACAATTTGTTGTTGTGCTCTTCTGTAATTATTCGAGGAATATGCTGAGTGATGGCCTTAATTTCCTCTTCCCTGTTTCCTGCCGGCTCTTTAAGGATGTCTTGAAAGTAGTCTGTAAATTCCTTTTCCATGTCTTCGTGGGCTTCGACTCGCTCTCCTTGTTGGTTGTTGATGAAGGTGATGTTGTTGTGCATACGCCTTTGGAGAGCTGTCCTTTGAAAAATATTGGTGTTCTTCTCTCCTTCTTTTAGCCAGCTGATACGCGATTTTTGTCGCCAGAGTATTTCTTCTTGTTTCTTCCGTTCTTCTATTTGATGCCAGAGGATTTTCTCTTGTTGGGACTGTTCCTCTGTTCGGCCTTCTTGAATGATATCTTGCTGTAGTGCTTCCATTTGCTTTTCCAACTTTTGTCGATTTTCCTGTATGTTGCCAAATTGTGTTCTATTCCAATTTTTGAGGACTTGTTTTAAATTTTTTAGCTTTTGTTGGAATTGATACATTTTGGCTCCTTCTGGTGGCCTGTAGGACTTCCATGCTTCTTCTACGATTTTCTTGAATTTTGGGTTTGTGAGCCAGAAGGCTTCAAATCGGAAAGGCCTATTGCATCGTGTACCAGGCTGAGACCATTGGAGCATTATGGGCCAGTGGTCCGATCCTCCGTGGGGCAAGATGGATGCATTGAAGTCTCCTCCTAGATGGATTGCATTATCTGAGAGGAGGAACCTGTCTCGCCGGGAAGCAATATGATTGGTGCCACTGCGCTTGTTAGTCCAAGTGAAGATCCCATTGGTGGTTGGAATGTCCATTAGGTGGTTGTCCTGAATAAAATCTCTGAGCCCTTTGCTATCATTTTCTAACCTTGTTCTACCTCCTGTCTTCTCCTCCAGCGATTGAATAATGTTGTAGTCGCCTCCACTGATCCATAGCGGGAACTGTCTGTGCTCATTTAGAATGGAGATTGTTTCCAACAAATCCAATTTCTGCTGTGTGTTTTGCGGAAAGTATACATTTGAGAGGTGCCCGTGGATATTTGTTCCTATTAGATGAAAGGATGCTTGAATGAGGAAATGGGTGGCATGGAAGTCATAAAGAGTAAGGATCTGTGGATTCCATAGAATGGCGAGTCCACCCGAGGCCCCTGAGGCATCTACTGACATTGAGCTACTGCCTGCCCAAATCTTATTTCGTGCTTTCTCCATAGCAGTTGTGCTGCTTTTGGTTTCTTGAAGAAAAACTAGGGAAGGTTTTTCTTGTTGTATCAAGTTCTTGATCATCCTGAGTTTTGAGGGGTTGTTGAGTCCTCTCACATTCCAGGAGACGAGCTTCATGGTAACTGGGATGTGGGTTTGTAGAACTTGGTCAACTTAGGGAATCTCCCTAATTCCATAAGTAATTCTCCCACTGTGATGGTTCGCTGTAGATCCGTTTTGCGTCCCCTCTTCTTGGTTTCTTTGAGGTTCTTTTTTCCATCCCATGGACTTCCTCCCTGTATGCCTAGATTTTTGTTGTGATGTACCTTGGCTAGAACTCCTTCTAGCTGATCTATTTGCCAGGGAGGAATGGTATTGTATTCTTTTTGCTTGCAGGCTGTTTCAAGTTTTAGGATATCAATACCTTCTAGGATAATGTTCTCCGGATCTTGTTCCATGTTGCTAGGGGCATTTTGCTCATCCTCCTCTGTGGTGTTCTGTAAGCTTAGCGCCAATGCTGCGTCTAAGTCCATGGCAGATGCCTGTTGTTTGGAGTCTAAAACTGATTTCCCTTTGCCGGCAGAAGGGGCGCTGGGATCTGGAGCTACCTTTGAGATGTCTTCAAAAGGTGGGAGAGGAGATTGAAAAGAGCCAGGATTAGCTGAGAGCTTGTGGGTGGGAGGATTGAAGGATGAAGAGGGCTGAGAAACAGATTCCAAAGGCTCCACACTAGGTGGGTCTTGGGTAGCCAGAGGAGAAAATTTGTTCCTAGAGTCTAATCTGGTTGAGGTTTCTGGGGCAGCGTGACTTTTCTTGGTATGCCTGCGGCGGTTGGGGATTTTAGTGAAGCCTTCCGAATCGATCAGGGTTTCAGTGGGAAAGGCTTTGGATTTTATATTCATATTAATCTACAAACACAACTCTAATTTTAAAAACATTAAGACAAATTATAAAGATTCATTGCTTTGAAACAACTAAATTCGAGAGAAAATTTATTTCATGGAACCATGAAATATATAAAAGCATTGAAAATATATATATATATATATATATATATATATATTGTTCTTAGTCACAAATATCAGGAGAACCATGGCATATACAACACCTTAAAGATTTAAGTGAAGGAAGATGCATATGTTTACATTGAGAATCACAAAGAATAGCTCTCATATTATACATTTAAGAAGACATTTGATTTTAAATAATAGTGGGTAAAGTTTTATGAAAGTGGTACAATGGAATGTTTGGATTCTGTAAAGGTAAAATCCTTTTGTATAGTATGCATTGCAATTTTTTTTTGGCGTTGTATTTATATAGTGTCCATTCATATGAGGAGTCCATAGGTATTGCAATAGGAGGTAGAAGTAAACAAAAATAGAGTAACACTTAGAGGCATAGGTAATTTCAAGTGATATGTCTTTCCTTAAATAACAATGATAAATCACTTTGAATTAAGAAATAAAATCTAATAATGACAATCCCTACTACTAATTTGACATTACAAATAAATTATAATAATTTTTTTACTTAAAAAAATAAAATATATATCTTAAATTAAGATATAATTAATGTAAAGATGATCTCCCTATTAAAAAATGTAGAGATTCGAATAACAAATATGAATAGCCATAAAAGAAGCATACTCATCTCGAATGATATTCTTTATCTTTTAGTAAGTTGAAGCTTGATGGATGAAAAATATAAAACAGGGAAAATGAAGAACGTTCACTCCTTTAAATATGATGGATATAAATATGCTTTCAATTTTAGAGATCGAGGGGATATCATAAATGTGTGATCGGTTTTTTATTTTTCGTTTCAAATTGTCACCAAATATTTTATAAATGATTGTTCATCTTATGGGTTTCAGTCTTAAAATTATGAAAGATTTATATCGAGTGTAACACTGGTGCTTGCATCCTCGACTGCATATGAATTCATGGATTATTACGTTGAAATTACATAAGTAGATAAGTTTTTAATAATTGAGAAGCTCCTGTTTTTATGTTTTATTTTGTAGGGCTATTTTTTAATTATTTATTAAATATATTTAAAATTTTATTTTTTAATTCTAAATTTATTTTTTTTTAAATAAATTTTTAATTATATATTTAAACTTTATTTTTTTAATTACTAATTACACATATTTTAAATTTCATTTCCATATGATAATTTAAGTAAACAAATCACTATAAATAATATATTTTTTTAGATATGTATGTTTTAGTGCGTTATCCCTGGTGCCTAGTATTTGCTCATCTATCTTCATTTCTCAAAATAGCCAATCTTCTTATTTTGTATTTTTCCTAATTTTCTAATTATTAATTAAATATATTTAAAATTTAATTTTTTTAATTATTAGTAAAATATATTTAAGATTTAATTTTCTAATCATATATTTAAAAATTATTTTTTAATTATTTTTTAAATTATTTTTGATAGTAAAAATTTTATTACCTATTTGTGTCTTAGCTTGTACTATCCCTTGTAGTTGGTATTTACTCACCTATCTTCGTCAATTCCTTGTAGTTGGTATTTACTCACCTATCTTTGTCAATTTTCGAAATAACAGGTGTTGTCTTGATTATTGCCATTTCTTTAAAATCTTGTTGGAGTGTATCATTATTATAGTTATATCTTTGAATTCTTGTTAAAATGATTAATAATACTATTTATTTTTTACATAAATTAAAAAAAAAAATTATAATAAAAAATATATATTATTGATTTGAATAGATGAGTTGAATAGATATGTCAAGGCAATAACAAAGAGAATTGAATTAAGATAGGAAGATATGCAAATAAGTCTTTTTTTCCTTTATGTTTAAAAAAAAAATATTATATGCCCATGATGTTCATTTTACAATGAGTGAGTTACTGTTTAATATGGATGCTAAGAGTCTAATAATTATAAAACACTATTATTATTTCAATATATTTTATATTTTCATTTTAATATATATATATATATATATATATAAAAGTAAAATTATAAGAAATTTATTTGTTATATATATATATATATATATATATATAACAAATAAATTTCTTATAATTTTACTTATTAGTAAGCAAATAGACTAAAATAACATATGTGTTTATACAATCTAAAAAAATAATTTCTTTGTTAATGATAATGGTGAGAGATTTTATATTTAAAAAATAGAACCATGTGCTTTGCTTCTCATCAAGAGTATAATTTCACAAACATAGTGCATCTAACCATTTTTTTTTTATTGTATATGAATTTGAATGATAACATATATATACACCATCTTTTTTATAAATAATTTTCCAAATATCTTAGAATCTAAGTGATTTTAATTATAACCTTTGGCATATACATGATAGTTACATCATGAAAAAAGTTCAATTTCCCATGTGTTTTTTTAAGGTGGAATGAATCGTTTCCTTTCATACTTTGAAGTGAAATTCCAAAAGAAAATAACTCTCCATTAAAAATTAAATTTCTGGTATATATCATATTTCGAATTTCATCTAGTACTCCCAAAAAAAATAATTATAATATTATATAAAAATATGGAAGATACTATAAATGAGATGGAATGTACATTGAATTTTAACCAACGATGGATGAATATTGCTTAAGACACAAAAAAACAACAAGATCTCTTAGAAAAAAAATGCATATGTCAATGAGTGATCTAACAATAAATGTATTAACATAATCATTTAAATTGTGGTTTATTAAGATTAGTAGACAATGATAATAAGATTAACATAATAGTTGATTAAGGTTGAAAGATAATAATAATAAAAAATTAGAATAGTTCATTTATTTACAAACAAAAAAAATCCTAAATTAAAATGTGCATCTCTAACTTAAATTAGATAACAAATTCAAACTTATTACCCAAAGCTCATTACAAAAATGTACAACACAATGCAATCTTATTACTCATCTCTAACTTGAATTATATATCAAATTCAAACTTATTACCCGAAAACTCATTACAAAAATATATAACACAATACAATCTTATTATTCATCTCTAACTTGAATTAGATATCAAATTCAAACTTATTACCCAAAGCTCATTACAAAAATGTATAACCCAATGCAATCTTATTACTCATCTCTAACTTGAATTATATATCAAATTCAAACTTATTAACCAAAGGCTCATTACAAAAATATATAACACAATACAATCTTATTATTCATCTCTAACTTGAATTAGATATCAAATTCAAACTTATTACCCAAATCTCATTACAAAAATGTACATTACAATGAAATCTTATTACTCAAGAACCGTAACCGAACATACCAATGGCTTTCTACCTGCAACAATAGCTTTTTGAGATATCTTGGAAATCTTCCCTAGAAAAACCATTTTAACAAATGATTCATGTGACTTTGATTGAGACTTTGATTGATAGTGTAGGTGGATGTATATGTAATAGAATTTAATAGGGGAAGGATTTCTAGGTGGATGTATATGTAATAGAATTTAATAGGGGAAGGATTTCTTATTAATAAGTTCAAGAAAAGAGAAAAGTAAAGTAGTAGATAATATGATAATTGAACTCAATCCTGTGTAATTCATATTTTTAATTAATTTTTTAAATGAATTAATTTTTCATTTTCTACTTTATTAATTTTAATCAATTTGTTTAAATAAAATTATTTTTTCAATAATCAAAGTTACTTAATTATAATATTCTATTAAAAAACCTAAAAATAATAATAATTATACATTTAATTTGCAATTATAATATTACACACAATAGAATAATATTACAATAAGTTTTACCATATGTTTCATTTTGTTTGTGAAAAGATTTTAAACTCTACAACAGTAGACTGGAGTTTATTTGTTTTTACTGAAAGATTTCTATATTTTTTTAGGAGGCCATAGGTAAAATAAAATATTTGGAGGTTAATAAGATTTGAACCTAGCTCTTTATTAGGCTATTTTTGAAACTTACCATTGAACCACAAAGCCAACATTGTTTGAAATAAGAGGGGAAACGAATTTATATATTTTCAGAAGTATTTCATATATTTTGATTTGAAAGGATTTGAAGAATATTTGGTTTCATAACAATTATGACTTCAATAGTTTCAATAGTTGGAGTTGTTTTTAATGGAAATGAAAATTATCAAGAGTGGTTTAGAAGGCTTAAAAGTGCCCTTGTTTTTAACGATTTGTGGGAAGTTTGTTAAGGCAAGAAGGATAGTGAAGGAAAATAAATTGCACCACCTAGTAATGAGAAGCAGCGTGCAATTATGGAGACAAAAGACAACAATCCATATCTATTAATAATTGCATCGGTGACATAAGAGGTAATCTGATATATCGTTTCTTGTGGTACTGCATTCGAAGCATTAAAGAAGTTGAAAGAATTGTATGATTCACACTCAGAACTCATAATTATTTAGTTATTGTTAAAATTGTTTAATTTGGAGATGAAGTATAATGATCCTTTAAAGAGTGCCTCTGAAATAAAATCCATTTTTCATGATATAGAAGACACTGGAATTAAAGTAAATTTACAACTTACAACTTTTATAAAATTCCTTCATCGTGTCTATTCACATTATTTGGAATCTCTCCAAGCTAGTGGGTAGTTAAAAGACATTACATTTGATAAACTAGTACGCAAAATAGTAGAGTGATAAAAATACTTTGGGAAGAAAGATGCTCCACCTAACTCTAATGTAGAAAATTTTTGCCTTGCACAAAAGAATCAAAAGTCTCATGCTGAAATTTCTAAAGGTGATAAAAGTAGTAGAGGTCATGGTAGGAGAAATTATAGAGGTTGGGGAGGAAAAATAAACTGGGAGATAGACAACAAAGTATTTTTAATGATAGAGCAGCTATCAAATGCTTTAGATGTGGTAAAATTGGTCATACAACAACTAGCTATAAAATCCCTTGGAGAAAGTCAGTGAAAGGAGAGAACAGTTGAATGAAAAGAAAGATTAGCCACCACTAGATAAGGGAAAATCATCATAGTTTGCACATTACATTATTGTGCACTATAATTTTAATATTAATGATGTTTTCAACACTTCTTACTTGAATTTCTGTGTATGGATCTTTAATATGGTTTGAGTAAACATCTTATGGTGGTACCCATGAAAGTTCAAGAGCACTAGCTCGACATTCTTATGTTGATTGTGGATTTTTGGAATATTTTGGAAATACACAACCAACTTGACTAACTTAACTTCAAGTTAGCCTAACACCATAGTTTCCAAATTCAATCAAATTAATAAAAAAAAATGAAAATTCCTATCTTTGATTTGGTTCAAGGATTAATACGCCAATCAAAGTTCCATGTGTTCCTTAACACCATAGTTGCCAAAGTCAGTGAAATTAATTAAAAAAATGAAAATTCCTGTGTTTGATGTGGTTCGGGGATTAATACACTAATTTAAAGTTCAATACAAACATGTGTGCCCTAACACCATAGTTGCCAAATTTAGTCAAACTAATCAAAAAAGTATGAAAATTCTTGTGCTTGATTTGGTTCGGGGATTAATAAGTTAATTCGAAGTTTAGTACGAACATTTGGTTCACACATGAACATAGTAAATTCAGTTTATAGTTTATGGATTAATAAGCTAATTCGAAGTTTAGTACGAACATTTGGTTCACACATGAACATAGTAAATTCAGTTTATAGTTTAATTTTTAGTGGATGACAGAAAAACCAGTTGATAGTTTATTGACATGTATTTGTTTTCTAAGCATAGTGTGCCCTAAACGCCAAATAGATGGCAGTGGAATAGTGTGTAAGGAATGGTAACTAATTGTGAACATGGTAAATTTTCTATTTTTCAATTTCGGTATTGCAGAGTAAGATTTAGAAAGCTGAAAAAATTGGAAATTCTATAGAGAATGATCAATTTTTTTAAATATACTTATATCATAAAGGAATTCAAATAAATATTTAATTTTTAAATATATAATTTTATCAAACAATTTTAAATATAAAAAAAGTTATTAGTTTCTTTTCTTAATGAATTATAGTTTTAAAATTATTTATATTAACTAAAAAGGAAGAAATTATTTAAATTTCAAAATAACTTGGAAGAAAATAAAACCAAGACATTGTTGTTACATCCAAAAAAATATATATGTCTAAATATTTAAGATGTATATTGTCAATTTTTTAAAAAATTTATATTCAAATTTGAATTTGGTAACTATGGCTAACATTATCCACCATCCTAGTATTAGAGCTACCACAAGATATTACAGTTGGTGCCCTGAGCTTAGGTTGATTGCAAATTCCTAACATATTTTGGGATGAACTAACATGGGCAAAGCCCAAAATATTTAGGCAATCTGCAATCAACCTAAAAATAATACTCATTCACAATTTTATCTTGATTTCCATTCCAAACATATTTTTGAAAAGAAAATAATCAAGTTCCTTTATTTTCACTTTTAAAATATTTCCAAAATCAACAATAAAATTAGGTTAAACATCATCGAGTCACTGAGCTATTTGTAGTGCAATAGTGGTGGGTGGTGGTGTAGACACTCTCTGATCTGTCGTTTTCTCAAATTATGGTTGTCCATAGACCACCCATTGTAGCCAAATAGATGGTGTCTGCATCTACTAATGTGTCAGTGCAAGTTGTCCATATGAGCCAACAACTTTGTTTATGAGTAGTCGAGACAATATTAATGAAGGTAACATGTATTAAGATCGCAAGTTAGGCATTGAGAACGGGATGCAAGACCATGAAAGGCAACTGCAACGTGTGCATGAATGTCAAACTGCAAGCCACTAATTATAATGGGAAGATCTTCATACTCGGAAGTTAGAACACTTGCATAGTCCGGAAGACTAAACTTTATGTGATAAGAAACTATTATGTTTATTGTTCACCCTTTCGGCTCATCACCACTCAAAATAAAAATAATAATCTCTTACATCTAATAAATATTGAATTTAAAACTCCTTGAGATGCTCAAAACATTAGGGGAATTTTGAGGTCTAAAATGAGCCTCCTAAGGAAATTATAAATAATAGTGGAAATAATAAAAATAATATTAGATCACATCATTAAATTTTAGAGGGGAAAAAGAAAAATCTAATTTTTCAACTCATATTTTCAACTTATCTTCCTATGTGTTTACTCAAATTTCGAGCAAAAACACTCATTGGATGCATAACTTGATTCCTCATCCAAGGAGTACCCATGTCGCATACTTTCGATGGACACTACTACATGAAAAATGAGGAATACATGAAAAAGTGATTGCAATCACAATTTTTCATGTATTTCTGATTTTTTGTGTACCAAGGTCCATCAAAAGTATGCAACATGGGTACTCCTTTTATGAGGAACTAAATCTTTCATCCAACAAGTACTCCCACTCAAAATTTGAGTAAAACCTTAGGGAGATAAGTTGAAAATACGAGTTGAAAAAATAGTTTTATTATTTTATTATTTTTTAATCTTTTTACCTTTTCACTCCAAAAATGGTGAACATCCCCCATGGTTGACATCATCATCTTGAATACTATTGGTTCTTATAAAGTTTATTCTAATTGTAAATTTTTCTTAGGAGGCCCATTTTATACCTCAGAATTCCCCTAATTCTAGCCTCACACTCCTTTTCCCATTCAAACTTCTTCCCTTTCCGCTGCAATGATATGATATGATAAGAAATCTGTGAGAAGTTCTTGATGAACCTCCTATAGTAGCCTGCCAAAACAATAAAGGATATCACCTCATCCACATTCGTAGGAGATACCCACTCCATGATGACTCTTATATTTTCTGGATCTACTGCAGTTCCTTCCTTGGAGATAACATGCCCCAAGTAATGTACCTCAGTTTGAAATAAACTACACTTGTTGAGTTTAGCATACAACTGATGCTCTCTCAACAATGTGAACACTATTGCTAGATGTTCAACATGTGCTTCCTCATTTTTAGAATATACCAGTATATCATCAATGAACAAAATAACAAACTTATTCAAATATGGACACAACACACTATTCATCAAGCACATAAATGTAGTTGGAGCATTAGTTAAGCCAAATGGAACAACAAAAAACTCATAATTCCCATACCAGTCCTAAATGCGATCTTGTAAATTCCCTCCTCTTTGATGTCTACCTAATGATATCTGGATCTCAAGTCGATCTTAGATAACATTTCTTCTCCCTTCAGTTGAGCGAACAAGTCATCAATCCTCAGTAACAGATACATGTTCTTGATGGTTACTTTGTTCAACTGCTTGTAGTCAATGAATAATCTGAGAGTACCATCTTTCTTCTTTACAAACAATATCGGTGCACGCCAAGGTGATACATTTTGGCTAATGTACACCTTTTCGAACATTTCCTTCAACTCCAACTTTAACTCAATCAACTCATATGTGCTCATCTTCTAAAGTGTTTTTCATGTTGGAGTTGTCCCTGACACTAACTCAATAGAAAAATTTACCTCTCTGTGAGGTGGAAAATCTATAATGTCCTTAGGAAATACATCCTTGAACTATTGTAAAACTGGGAACCTCCTCAACACGTCTGCATCTTCAACTTCCTTACCCTTATCACTAGAAATGTGCACTGGAAATAGCTTACAGCCTTTTCCTGCGACTATGCTTTGCTTGCATAGTTGTCACCATCCTAACTGATGTATCTTTCTTCTTACCCTGTAAGACTCTTGCTTCTCCATTATCATCAACACACTCAATGGCTTGCCATAACATTCTGCCTTGGTTCTATGAAGATACAACCAATCCATTCCCAATAACATACTGTATGATCCTAATCGTAATACATTAAAATGTGTTGTGGTAGGCATACCATTCAAATCAAATGCACAATCCCTTACCCAATGATGAACTCGCTTCTTCATACATGTATCCAACTTCACTAACCAAGACTTTGCATGCAATTCCTTACTCAAACCACACTTATCCACCAAGTTAGGAGGAACATAGCTATAATTATATCCAGGGTCAATAAAGATAGAAATAACTTGATCACAAAGCTTACCGCCCATCTCAATGATAGATGCCTAATGATTTTCCTGTCTGTTATCCAATGTTTCATAGATATGTGGAATAATCTAACCAACATCCCCAACAGTTTGTGCCTCTGGCGCACTATATATCTGAGGTCTACCACCCTGATTCTGAGGACAATCTCTGTGGCACTCAATGGTAGATTACAAGCATGTTGACATGCCAAGCGTCTGTTATAGGTGTTAGTTTCTAGAAGAAAATTGGCATCCAAAGCTAATAGTGGAAGTATGGGTGACCTTCTAGAAGAATCTTCAACAAAGATTCATCCCAACTGTTAATGGCCTGAACATTTTGCTTTGGGGATACTTATCTTGGTGCTCATTCACAGTTAAAGAATCTTATTTTCTCAAATCAAGGAACGTTAATCACATAATGGAGAACTATATATGTTCCATCATCTGGACATAAAATCTCTAGCCAAAAGTTTCAAAATTCCTTTGGCTTATAGCACAAGGAAAGACCCTAGCCTATGATAATTTGATTAAAATTGGTTTCATGGGCCATCTACATGCCACATGTGTCAATCACCCATCGACGATGGTCAACACTTATTAAATATATATCCTTTTATGGACCATATCTGGTCTCAAGTACCTACAAACATGTTCCAAATGAATATAAATAGGGACAACATGTTTATCACATTGACAAACTAGTAACAATGCCACCTTCATCAACCCCATTGTTAATATAAACTAGAACTTACTCATAGGCTTCATACTTTGGAATTATGGAAGGAGAGAAATCATCAAATTTTTCATAGCAATAAGCAACTTTAGATGGCTATTTGGGAGAAAATCAAGCAAAATGTTCATGAAATGGTCCTTCTTCAACATTAGGTAGAAAAGGATAGGAAAAATCGAGGTAATGAATCAATCATCCTTCAAAATTGAGCTATATCCCCTATTCCACTTTCTCCCAAGATGAAGTCTCCCCAACCTTCCCCCAACATTCTAAACACCTGCGTCCACCCGACTTCATCAAGCTCAATTTTGATGGTACCTCTAAAGGCAACCCAAGTTTACTTGGATACAATAGAGTCTCCAGAAATCACCATGGAAACATCCCCCACTTATTTGTAGGTTATTTTAAACACAACAAAAATAATGATATTAATATCTTTTCTCTTGAATTTGGACTTCACTTGGCCTCATGTCTTAGTTTTTCCAAGCTCCTAATGGAAGGGGATTCTTAAATAATCATCATGATGCTTAAGAAACTCATTCATGCTTTGACTCTTAGAAGAGTTTCAATTAATTGGAGGATATAAACTAGTCTCTCTTGATTCACAACCATCCTTTATAGAATCCCTATGGTCATCTCTTCCCATATCAGGAACATAGGAAACAAACTAGTTGACAAGTTAGCCAATGAAGGTTGTTCGCAGTCTTCAACCCTTTATTGTGTAACATGGTAAAGTATTCTAACTTAAAAGTTTAATAACAATTGTGATAAGCTAAGACAAAGAAATATAGGTTACATGTATGAGGTAAGTTCATAAACAATAGGTGGGGGATCGACAAGTTGGTCATCCCACTAAGAAATTATCGAAGGGGGCATGATAGGCCACCCCAGCCCATGTTTAATTAAGTCAATAGCTCTCTAAATATCTCACCATTCTTAACCAGTATTATGTTAATACGCCATAAAGTCACTCCAACTCTCAATATGCACTAGGAAGTATGAGTGATTAGGTCCTACATGTGGTCATTATGTCTTTATGTTTAAGGTTTTTTATGGGCCTTGGAATTTCGATTACACTACAATTTGAATGGTTTTATTTCTATCCATCCATCGTCTTTCCCCAATGACTCAATAGTTTTTTCCTTTTGTTTCCTCTCTTACCTCTACACAAGTTAGCTTTTATATTCATTACCCTTCCTCATATGTGTCGCTTGGTTGGTTTTCATTCCTTAATGTCTTGGCATCTCTGCCACATTTCCACTAAGTGCAAGATATTGCACCAACTTTATGTCCCTAACCTTATCTTGGTGTTCTCATATCCCTCCTTGTTATCTAAATCTACTTTGAGTCATTTCTCTCATATAAGGTCATGAAAATTCCCTACTAGTGAAAACCCAGTAAGGAAGATCATTGATAAATAGGAAAGACACAAAAGAATATATTTTACTTATGCTTAATGAGCTCCATTTTTTCCTGAATTTCTTAAATCATCAGATGTAGAGGATTGGAAATCATGTGGGCCTCCCTCTAGACCAGAGAAAATATCAATGGCATGGTAAGGAGCCTATTGAAATGGAACCCTTAGACTCATCTTAATCCCCATGATGGCAGGTCTTTATCTACCAATAGAGATCAACAGTATGAAGATACATATTTTAACCATTGTGGTTGGTGCTAGTATCTAGAACCCAATATCCTGCATTTTCTTCAATCACATCTACCTAAAGGAAATACCTCTCGTCGCAAGCCTCCATCTCGACTATATTGATGATGTTCCTAGCTATCGGGGGGTCTGATCCCATTAAAAGGCAACCGAATTCTCAACATTTTATTAAACCTTTGTTCATGGTTGGCCACACCGCACATGGTGATGACAATGGCATTGGCTTGTTTAAGGATAAGGCATGTTGATGTAAAAGCGCACTACAAGAAGAGATATATGATGCATATAGGGATGAAGGTGTCACATAATTTCTAGGAACAATTCAGACCACAACAGATAAGTATGCAAGGGATTCAGTGGAGAAAAATAGGAGCAATTGATCGATGGTTGAAGGGGTAGAGCATAGTTGAGGGAGAAAGGTTGTCATTCATGATCCAAAGATAGAGAAACTAAAGATAAAACTAGACCAGAGAAATGAACTTGAGCATACAAGAGAAACCAACACACCTAAAGAAGAGAATTTATGGGTGGGTGAGTTGAGATGCCTCACTTATCTATTTAGTTGAAAACCACATCCATGTCCACTTCAATTCTGGCTGAGTAAGGCACTGAGGGTGACCTATAATGATAAGTCAATCCAGGGCAAACAACATCCACACAAAAACTGAATTTCCTAAAATGTTTATTAATGTTATGTAGTGTTTCATGATACGAGTAGTGCAATTTTTCATCACCTCTCTAGACCTCTAGAAGGATACCAAAAACTAATAATGATATAATTTCATTTGCATATGAAAAGTTCAAATTTAACATTTTATATAGAGATTTAATAATAATAATAATAATCATCATAATAATAATAATAAATATTTAAAATAAATATCCCATATTAATAATTTAAATAGATTTTTTATAAAATCAAATATTTATAAATTAAACTCATACTATTTTTATTTGGAGCTATCTTTAGTGCCACCTTCTGGACTTTCCGATGCCAAATCCTGTGGAAAAATTCGAGGTAAAATCTTGATTTGTGTTATTTAAATTGATTTTTTTGACTATATATACATATTCAACACCCTAAAAAACCTAAACCTTAAGGGCACTTTGATTGTGCATGGGTTACCCATCAAGTTTGTGATTTCAATATATTCCTACCAAATTTTAAAGAAATTAGACTGGAAAAACCAACCAAAAAAACTTCCAAAATATCTCACTACAAACAACTAATTTTTATTTTTCTTAATACTTATTTTTTTCGTTAAAATAAATATATATTAACATAAAAAGATGGTCAAATATTTATTAATATAACAAATAAATATATACACACATATTTTAATTTAATATTATCAAAAACCACTTTTGTTTTCCACATATTTGAAGCATCTTGAACATATATTTTCCTATGATAACCCATTTTTAATATTTCTAATTTTATTTGTTTTTGACATATTTTGAAATGTGTTGAGTGATTCCTGAGAGATAAACCTTTACACTTTCGCTTAATTTTTTATTATTAAATATTTTTTAAATTTTATAATATTTATTATTTTTCAAATAATTATGTATTTAATTATATTAAAAATAATTAATTAAATTAATGTTTTTATTAATCATAATTATAAAATAATATTTAATTTTTATATAATAAAAATTTAATAATAAAACAAATATTTATTATTTATTAAAGTTTAATTAAATCTAAAAAACGTGGTTAGATTAGATGTTGTTTCTTTCTTTATTAAAATCTTTGTTCCCCAAATAATTGATTTCATTTTTAAGATGGTAGACTTTGAAACCTTAAACTTTATGAAAATTTTCTTTACCACCACTTTTTTCACTTTTGGTGAAGTTTACTATGAGAAAATCGAGGACATAACCATGGGTTCTTCTCTTTCTCCTGTTGTGGCCACCATATCCATGGAGTATTTTGAAACCTTATCCCTTGAGACCTTCCGCTTAAACTTAAATTTGGGAAGCTTTTTGTCAATAATAGATTTGTTATTTGGTCCCATGGTATGCAAGAACTCTCAGCCTTCCTCTCCCATCTCAATCACATTTCCCCTCACATCCAATTTACCATGGAGCTTGAATATAACCATTCCCTCCCATTTACTGATGTCCTTGTCTTGTGCCTCCATTATGGTAATCTTAATCATCAATTATATCAGAAGAAGACACATACTGATAGATACCTCCATGCCAACTTTCACCACCATCTCACATAAAAATCTATTGTGCTCAAAACCGATTTACTCGAGCCATTCAGATCTTTTACTCTCAATCCTTTCCCAATCAAAAATCTCATCTGACCAAAGCCCTCAAAGCCAATGGTTACTCCTCATCCCAAATCAATAAGGTCTTCCATTATGTTCTCCACCCCGAACCTAAACACCTTTATAGTAATCCACCCTTAGCCAAAGTAACATTTCCCTACATTCAAGGGGTTACCAATCATATTCCCAAAATTATTTCTAAAAATAACATCAAGACCTTATTAAAACCCCAGAAAACCCTTAGTCATCTCTTCAGATCGGCCAAGGACAAAAATGACCCCATGCTTGGCCCAAAGTCTATGGAATCTCATGCTCTTGTGGAATGTCTTACATAGGACAAACTGGTAGATCCTTCAAACCTAGGTCCAAAGAACATATAGATGACATCTATCATAGTCGCATTGCAAAATCAGCCATCATTGAGCACTCTCATAATACCAAGCATCTAATTTATTATGATAAAACAAAAATATTTTCCTCTGCCCCCTTTCATTCCAACTATATCACTAGAAAAACCCTAAATATTGAAAAACACCATAACAACTTTAATCGACAATATAAATACCAATTAAACCATACTTTAGAAACCTAATATCCATTTCTTTTTCTCTAAAACCCTTTCCCCCTAATGTCAATTCTAACCCTTCTTAAACCCCTCCTTCCACCCGCATTTTCTTAAACCCTTCTTAAACCCCTATAATACAAAGTTTTGTCACGACATTAACGAACCTATAATACAATTATATTTATCATACGTGGTGGATGACAATAAACCAACGCGGTTGACACAAAGACCGCTCTATTTTATATTTCCCACATAAATGTTGGACGTCATTTTCATCATGGGTCTAAGTAATCATATGGATGCAGGAATAAATTTGGTTGGTATTCTTATTCGTCATAATATTTTTTATGATTTTAAATTTTTTTTTTAATCTATATTTATTATTTAAATATTATATATTATGTATTTTTTGTTTTAATTTTTATGTTATTACTGTCAAAACAAATTTAATATAAATTTTAAATATTATATAATTTTTGTTTTAATTTTTGTGTTATGATTGTTAAAATATTTTTTCGTTAATATAAATTTTTTGTTTTATGTTAGTAAATTTTTCAATTCTGGTTTAATTATAATATAAGTTTTAATAAAGTAATATGATAGATATATAAGTTTTATATTATTTTAAAAAGATTAATTATATTCATTTTTAATGTCAAAATAGTTAATAATTTGGTATAATTATGTATTATTTAAAAAAAAATCAATTGATTTGGTCAAATCCATTAACTATAACTTATTTTAAGGATGAACAATCAATTTTAGCTTGGAAGTTGATGAGTTAGATTTTAAGAGGACCTTACAAATAATAAAACAAGTTTGAAGCCACCTTTAAATGAGAAATTTATGAGAATTCTAACATTTCAAGCAATAATGATATGCCGCATGGATTTTGAAGAAATTCCTAATCTTCTAACAAGAAAAAAGAATAGAGATTTCCTTACAGATAGGGTAACACCAAAAAGGCACAAACCCAATTGTGTTTAGATTCAAGTGTGAATGTAGAGGAAGCATCATAGCCTATGTAACCACAAATTTGAGATTCTCATACCCAACCTATATATATATATATATATATATATATATATATATATATATATATTCTAATTAAAGTATTAAATAGACCTTTTTATAAACATTGAAATCTAGCATCAATGTGTCAACATTAACGAAACATATATAAATCTCTCAAATTCAAATGAAAACAACTATTTCATCTTGATAAACATAAAGAGTCCTTTTAGTGTTTTATATAAAATATCAATGACCTAGGAATGTAGACATGTAGTGTGAATCTCAACTTTCAAATTTCAATATTCATGCTTTATATCTTAATGTGTACAATGTAGAATCACATGGCGTGAAAATAGAGATGAATTTTTTTTAATAAATCTAAATATCTAATATAAATTAATTTATACTGAAATCTTATCTAAAAGTTTTAGTATTTTGAGTGTTACACAGTGTAATAGTCTTAAACAGCAGAATCACTAACTTTTTTGTTTTTTATAATTTTATTTGAAATTGCTTTTATATATAAAAATATAAGTAAAACTACGATCAATAACATGCAGATTTTAAAATATCAATATTCGATAGTTAAGAAAATCATTATCAACCATGCAGCGACTCCAGTGGTAGTGTATTGACTGTCCGATCCGTCGTTTATTCAAATCCGATTGTCTATAAACCACGCGTTACAGAGGAATAGATAGCGTTCGCGTCTGCTAATGTGGCAGGTTGTTCATCATGAGCCGAACAGCTTTATCTATGAGCAGCCAAGACGATATTAGTGAAATTAACTTGTATTAGGATCACAGGTCGGGCGTAGAGAACGGGATGCGCAGGAATGCAAGGCAACTGCAACACATGCATAAATGTCAAACAGCAGGCCGTTGACAATAATGGGAAAGATCTCCATACCCGAAAGTTGGAACAGTGAACTTTCTGCCATTCGATCCTTCGGCTCTCCGCCATGTTGGTTATTTTTCAATGGGGAAAATACCAAAAAAACCAAATATTCAAACACACAGAGGCAATGCTCTGTTTCTTTTGCTCCAGGATCTTTTGTGCACACAGAAGACTTAAAAAAAATTTCACTGAGAGACAGAGTATTTCACCATAAAATATTTCTATTCATTAAAACAAAAAAAACACATTCACTCTGTCTCCATATGAGAATTTACACTGCTGGAAAAATTCCCATTAACATTTACTGCTGTAAAACCTTCATTCACATTTACTGGTGTAAAACAATTTTACATACTGCTGTAAAAGCAAAACTTACAGAGTTACAAAAACTCGCTCCACCATTTTCTTTATGCACTGGTGTGCAAAACCACACATGGTTTTTGCTACACCTCTGTTTTACAATACATCACAAAAACATTACAAACCTGTTCATATCTTTTTACACACTGCTGTGTGTTCCACCTTTTACTGCACCCACATATTTTTACGCTGCTGTGAGCACAAGTTCTTTACCTCCTGTGTGCCCCATAATAAAAAGTCAACACAAAAAAAAACTTACTTATTACATACTATTTTTGGTTTTAATACATGCCGTATAAAAAGTATATAAAAAAAATATGTTAAAATGTGCCCATAACCATATTTATGATATTCACCTAAAACTATGTAGCAGCATTAAATTTCAGGACTATTCTTCCACGTCGGTCAACCAAAAACTCTTTCACTCCACGCAACATTTAATTTGATGCAGGCCCGTGTGTAGGTTTAATCAATCAAGGGCTAAAAGGAGTGGAGCAGATCGAACGGCGGATAATGATATCGGAAGGCCAACAAGTGCTGAACATTAACCTCCCGAGAAAATGACGTTGCGTTACGTCAGGGCTGAACCACGTGTCGGCTCCACATTTTCTCGGGCCCTTGTGTACGAAAACCATTCTCTGCAGGTAGGCGGTCCGAGAAATCTTTAAACCGGGTTTGTGGTTTTGCAGGCGGTTTTGGTTGATAGCGTACGGCAGCGTTGAAATTAGATTTCAACACGCCACACAAAAAAAACTTTTACATCAAATAAATAATTTCTTTTTAAACTTCGTAATGGTTTGTAGAATTATTATCTTTTACGTAAAATAAATATTTAATCTAAAACTTCGTAATGGTTGGTATAATTGATATGATAAACCTGGGTTTAAAATAGTAATCATTAATGTAGATTAATTTGAAAATAGGGTTATTAAAAATCAATAATTATTAATTAATGTAACTTTGTTTAATGAAATATGTAAATTAATTTGAAATTATTATTAAAATAATTATCTTAATTTTAAATTTACTATACATTTATTGATGATGATGATAGTGGTGGTGATGGTGGTGGTTAACGTCCACTGAGACCAAACTTTGGTCTATTGGACCTAAAGAAAACGAATTATTTAGTTTGATTTAAGGTTTTATTCCTATGTTGAAAAAGCTTGGAGAGAAGCCTCGTGAGCTCACTATAATTTTGACATCGAAGAAGGCTACGAAGGTCAGTATTGCAACAAAGATTATGAAGCTGAGATCTAATGTGGTTGTATGTGGGGTACTCTAAGAGGAAGTGATTTTCATCCTCGATGTTCATATTCTCACAGAGATGGCAGCACCTTTCGATCCATGGTGTTTTAGGAACCACCCAATGACCCATTTCACTATGGAGCTCATGAGAGTTCGTTCTAATCTTGGCTATATTAATTTTCTTCTTTGCGCTAGTTAAAAACGATAGATACTTTTGATTTTCTAGGGTGGGGTTGATGACCTCCTTATAATATCTTAATTTTCTTTTAGCTGCTAAATCTTTCTCACACCACATTTTTTTTTAACTTAGAAATAACAATATTTTTAATGTTATTAATGTTTTGCAACGCAACATTCCCGTCGATCTCCCAATGGTTTAACTAGGCCCTGGTGTCTTTATACCAACCTCGTTTGAGCCTTAGGTGGTTTTGGTTAGAATTTAAAGCTAGCTTAGGAAGTCTATGGTCTCCTATGTAATTGACTTTGTGCTTGTACAATAGAAGCCTAGTCATAGCTAGGCTCTCGATAAGGGAAATACCCACTTCTATAAGGAGAATAGGATAGGGTGTATTGCTTTTAATTTTGAGGTTATACGTTATAAAGCGCTTCTGGATTTGTTCAATCTTTTTCCAGGATTCTCTAGAGATGCTGCAACCCCTCCTCCAAGTTACTATTGTCATACATAAAATTAGCTTAAGTGTCCTTCTTGGATTTGATAATCATAACTTTTGTTTTGTCAGCGTTAACAGTCATACCCATGGTAGAGCAGAAATCCTTAAGAATTCTAAGTTGCTTATCAAGATCAGATGGGAACCTTCCGAGAAGAACAATATCGTTAGCGTAGAGGAGAAGGATGATGACTATCCCAGCTAAGATCGTTCCAACACATCCTGCTTCCTCTAAACAACCTTCTAGCTTGTCGATGTAAATGCCAAATGGGGTAGGGGAGAGGGGGAAACCTTGTTGAACTTTGATATTACACTTAATATCTTTCGGCCACCACTCATTGCTCTTTAACTTGACAATTACATTCTCGTATAACCTTATAGCAACAGCTCTCAACTCTGAAGGGACCTTTAGCTCTTTTAATATATTCCATAGGTTGTTTCTAGGAACTGTATCGAAAGCCTTTCTAAATTCCACAAAGCAACAAAAGAGATTGGATTTATCATTGTGTCATTTCTCCACAATGATCCTAAGTGTAACAAGGTGATCCGTTGTTGAGTGTTGCCTTCTAAAACCCACTTGGCCTTTAGCCCGCTTACCTTTACTTTCAAACCATATGCTCAACTTCTTTTCCAAAATAATACCATATATCTTGGCTAAGAGAGGGCTGATCATAATTGTCCGATAGTTAGAGGGGTTATTTGTATCCTCACTTTTCAAAATAGGGATAATGAGACTCTAAGTCCAAGGCTTAGAGAACCCTTGCTTGACCACTTGATTAAAAAGCTTTTGGATGTGGGGGATGAGGACAAGACCTCCAATTTTTAAGTTTTTCATTTGGTAACCTTCAATGTCCTTAGCTTTCCCATTTCCAGGCGTTTAACCCCAAAATCAATGTCTTCTAATGAGAAAACTTATTTCGTTGTGAGCAGGGTTTCACAGTTATTCATGACATTCGGAGATTCATAAAGCTTTTTAAGATAGGAATTCTAGTCGTGTAAAGCAAGTTTATTATTATCTTGAGTTTTCCTAGTTAGAATCTGCCTCCAGAATTTCTTAGGAGCTACCTTAGAGAGGTGTAAGAGATTCTCTTATCTTTTACAAATATAGTGCCTTTTTTTCCTTTTAGTTAGGGCTTTGTATATTTTTATCTTGCCAATTTTAAGAGATTCATCAAGCACTTCCTTAATTAATCTCCTCGCACTTTTACAATCTGTGTCCTACCATGGGTTGGTTTTGTTGTTTCTTTTATTACTTGAAAATTCAATTGAGAACTTGTTAATAGAATATGAGAGCGTTGTAGTAAAATTATGATAGAGGTCTTCTTTGTTGTCTATACAAGATAAAGGAAGCAAATTAGTTTTTAATTCCTCTAGAAAGAGACCATTTTTATTTCTATCAAAGATTACATTCTTTTGTCTATAAGGATTATCTTCTATGGGATCTCTATGCATGAAAAAATTGAGAGTTATAAGTAAAGACCTATGATCAAAGTTAGGCTCGTGGTTGTTTAAGATGTCAAAATTTATTATTTCGTTGTATAAAGGGAGATCGGAAATAACATAGTCTACCACGCTGCTACCAAGCCCATGGATGCAGGTCATCTGGCTAGAATTGGGCCACTTCTTTAGACCGTTGCAAATTATGAGATCTTGAGCACTACAGAGCTTAACTAGCTCTGACCCAAACAAATTCTCTTCGAGGTCTTCAGAGCTCCTTTTGTACCGGCTAGCCAAAGTAAGATCTTCGTCTAACCAAAAAGGATTAGGGTTGGAATAATTGCTTAGAAGAATAGCTTGGTTGCTTGAAGTTCGAGCATTAAAGTCACCCATTAAAAGGATATTACCTTCATTCCTTCGGCTAGAAATATCATCTCTAAACCATTGTAAGGACTATTTTTATTTAGACTCTTTTTCTTATAGAAGTTAGAATTGATGGGGGGGAATAACAGATTGCTATGTAGGTCTTTTCATCATTAACGTCAGTAATTTATATCAAACTATATTGGTTGTAAGGTTCGTTTTTATAAATCCTAGCATGGGGGGAGATGTTCTTATGAATGCAACAAGCTATACCCCCAATGCCTCTACGGGAGGATCGTTTGTTCCAGGTAGACCATAGTGCAAAGCCATCTATGTTTGGGACCTTAGATTCTTCGTGCTCCCAAGTTTCAACAAGAAATATAATATCAACATCATTCGAGATCCAACTTAACTTGGGGCCTTTGTTCCATGGAAAGTCCCGACAATTCCACGAAAGAATCTGAAGCCTGTTGAATTGCTATTTATTACTATCTTTTTGGTTTCTATCTCGAATAATGTTCTATTTCTGATTATTGCCCATTTTCCTTCCTTCCTAGCTTCTTTTACCTTTTGAACCTCCTTTCTTAATTCTACTTGATCTTCTTGAATGAGATATTCATTTATAAATATTCCCATTTCTTTTAGACTTAGGTTTTACTAAGTATGTCATACTTATGGTCAGTAGAGCTCATCTTTATTTGGATCAACCTTCCTTTATTCTCAGTTAGTTTCCCCAACCTTGTTGCTTCTGTGAGACACGTTGTTTCAATTTATAATCTATTATGTAATTCTGTTTGAGCTATGGCTAAAGTATCCTCGTCTTCCTCCTCTTTCAGACCAAATAATATAAGATTTAAGGCCCTTTTGTTATGCTCATGATATAATTCTATCAATTTTTTCATTTCATCTTTAATTGGTTTGATATCTAATTTATCTGCCACACTATTTAGGGTGAGACGACTATTAGCTTTTTCTTCTAGTTCTTTAATCATGTCCTTCATTTTAAGATTCTCTAAAGTATCACCATCTCCTTGCTAGGATGTTTGGTTAGTATCTTGGTTTTGATTTTCTACAACCTGCAACCTAGTCTCCATTGCCTCCATTTTATTCTCCAGTAGTTCTATTTTATTTTCTATTTATTTTTAGATCTTCTCTTCAGGAGATGTGAATTTATTTTCCAGCTGTTATATTTAACACAAAGAAATATTTTGTTTGTCAATTTCATGTTGAATATAAAATTATTATATAATATATGACATGTGTTGACTTCATATAAAACATAAAAGGACGTATACATCTTTGTCATAATAATGAGTAACACTTAATTAAAATTTTTAATTATAAGATATTTTACATTTCTAATTGTAACTTCACATTGAGTATAAGAAGATTTACAAATCTTCCTCATACTCTATTTTAAAAAAACCTTTTCATTTTATTAAGAAATTTTCTTTCAATTGTTTTATAGATAGATAGATAAATGATATTGAAGTATTTTACTTAAAGTGAAAATTGAAATAATATTTTTTGTTATTAATGTATCCATATATACATCTCTCATATTGCAATGTAAAATGCATTTATATGTCAAATAAGAAATCTTTTTTTAACAAAAGGAAAAGAAAATTCTTCACCGTTCACATTGAAATAATATGAAGCTTCAATTCCATATTAAAACATAAAGAAATTACACATCCTCCTTTTTTATACATAATATGAAGCTTCAATTCCATATTAAATCATAAAGAAATTACACATCCTCCTTTTATAAATGTATAAAAAGTGTTTATTTATAAGAGTTTTTATATTTTTAATTATTTTTCTTATATATATAAAGAGATATATATAAAGAGTGGGAAAACCATATGTGGGGCAATTTAGATAACTCAGTTGTCAAACTAGTTGTGGGGCAACTATTATTGGTTATTATCCATAAAAGCATGCTGACTCATTACTATTATTCAAGGAAAACCATGTCACTTGGAATTACCTCGCTAGTAGTCCACAAAAAAACATACTTTCACTCATGATAAATGTGTCTGGGTCTTGAACCATTATCCTGTTGCTTTAAATCTAAAAATTATGTATTATAAAAAAATTATATTTTATGTTCTTATTAAATTTGTAAAATACATTTTCCAATAAAATAAAAATACTTCTTTATAAAAACAAGTTTTTATATACGTATCTCCCTTTTTGTTTTATAAAACATAATTATCAAACATCTTTCACTACAATCAAGTTTCAAATTCAAATCCCTCCAATTTATCACCGGGCTAGATAACGCCATGAGCAATTTATACCACCAAGAAATACTATGAAATAGGAGTTAATAAATACTTTGGTCTATTTTATTCTAGATTTCCACGTGGAAGAGGACGAAATAAATATTACTAATTCCATGCTGGACCGAATTCCCACATAAGTTGAATACCGTAGCAAAAAAGTTACTAAGGAATTTAGTGAGGGGACGTAGTGATGTTGAGAGGAAGGAAAAACAGAGAAAAACATATGATAAAGTTAGCTACAGGAAGTACCGCAGATGATAAAGTTAGACACAGGTCCAAATTAATAGTCTGATTGCTTGAAGCTGGTCTTGACCTCCAAAGTTGCATCGTAATATTATTGATCCCAGCTTTGATATTGGTCCCAACTTCAGTCGTGATGGAAATACTTTACCATGCATACATTTTAACATAACGTTAACCATTTAATATTCCCGAACAGAATACTTTTACTTCGTGATCTGACAAGGTTCACTAAAAAAGTTTCAATGGTAAATAATGTTAGACATTCATATTATCATCTCTCAGCTCTACATAGAATCGGCTAGAAACCAATCTCGTGGTTGTGGTTTACTGGATACGGGAGAGTTTGGTTTTCACAGGTTTTATGGTTTAAGCTTGAGTAAGATTTATGGTTTAATCTTGAGTAAGGCTATTGTATATTTCAGAGTTATTCTTATTATTTTTTAGTGAAAAAAATTGTTAATAATGATTCAAGAAAAATTAAACAATTATGCGTTAGAGTTTTAAATTTTATTTTTAAAATATAATAAATACTTTATAAATATTTAAGTATAATTAAATATTTAATATTTTTTTGAAATATATAAATATTTAATATATACTAAATATTATTAGTTAGTTTTTTTTGTTTGCTAGGTTTGTGAGTCCTGAAAATTTTGATTTATTAAGTAGTTGTAACTCAAGGGGATTTAAACAGACAAAATCAACTGAAAATTTTTCTTTTAACCAATAATTTTTACACTACACCTTGTCACCATCTATTCCCTATCGGCTATTATTTATTATTATTATTATAAAATAATATATTTAATTTATATTTGATTATATATATATATATATATATATATATATATATAATTAATTATACAAGATTTAATTGTATTGCCCAGTAGGGTATTATTTCTTTAATTATTATTATTATATAATAATAGGTTTAATTTATATTTAATTAAAAAAATTATTATTTACATAAATTATATTTAATTTAAAAAAAATATATTTCAGCTTAATAGAATCGAAGTATTTATATAGTATTTATATAGATAAGGTTTTTTCATTCTAACACATCTTTATGGAATTTAAGCATTTATTGCAGTAAGAGACACTTTCTAGCCTAAATAAAGTAGAGATGTTGTAATATCTAATATTTTATACCTGTCAAATTACATAAAATTAAAATTAAAAAATAAAATAAAATAGAACATAAAATTTAAAATCAAATTAAAAATTAAATAAAATATTTTGACTTGGTCAAATTACATAACAATATAAATAAAAAATTAAAAAACATAAATTAATTATTATAATTATAATTATTTATAATTTATAATTAAACGAGTCTAGATCTATCTTAACTCTGGATCTACCTAGCGGCAAGAGGGATCAAATATCTTTTTACTCTAAAAAAAGTTTGCATAAAGAGATTGGATCCCTCTCTTCATTTGGTAGATCCAAACTTAAGATGCATTAGGTTGGTTTATAAAATAAGACACTCTGAGTTGTAATTTTATGTTATGTAGTGTAAACCATAAAATTTAAAATAATTATAATTATAATTAATTAGAGACGATTGTTGTTATTTTTGCGCTACAAAATTTAACAAAGTATGGTTTTGTCAATAATATTCTTGTGTAATATAGCTTATTTAATCATATTAAAATTCTTTTGTTTATAATAAAAATGATATTTACACTTTGAATATTTGATTTCACGAAACATTTAATAAATCCAAAATTAAAATATGTCTAAGCTAACATTTATTATAAATGGGGATGACCATACACCAAACACGGTTGACACAAAGAGCATAAATGGTGGATGTCATTGAAATTTATATGAATGTCATTTTCAACCAGTCACTGAATCAAGAAATGGGTGTTGAAATTTATGGGGATGTCGTTTTCAACATGCCTCTGGAGTCTAAATCGTGAAATCTTCTTTGTATATTCACTGGGAGCCCCTGTCCTATGGCAAGAGTCATTCTCTATCACTTGTTTACTTGGATAGATCCTTAAAATTGTTTGACTAAGGATCTTATATGGCCGTACCCATAAACAGTTTGAGAATTACACCAGTTGTAATATCGTGTGTTAGCGCTAACGTTATCCACCATTTTAGCTGTTATATATATATATATCGTTTTGTTTTCAAAATTTGCAATCACAATCCACCATTTTAGCTGTTTTATCTCGATTGTCAATTCAGAAGTCTCTCTTTTTATATATATATATATTTATTTATTTATTTGTTTTCAAAATCTGCAATCACATGCAGTTTGGCACCATCCACTGGGCTATGGAGCAGCAGGTAGTGATGTATAGACTGTCAGATCTTTCGTTTGTTCAAATCGGATTGTCTATACACCACCCGTTGTAGACGGATAGAGTGTTCATGACTGCTAATGTAATGGTAGTTTATCAAGAGGCCAAAGGCTTTGTTTATGGGTAGCGGAGATGATATTGATGGGGTATTTTACTGAGGCTGTAAATTTGTCTGGATTATTTCAGTAAGAATATTTTTTTATGGCCGAAATAGATTTTATATCATTAAATCTTTTGAAGGTCTAAAATCTTTAAATTTAATAATTATGATTTAAATTTACAAAAATTTCTGCCAAATCTTATAAAAAATTTTAAACAAATTTTGATGACATATTGATAAAAGTAACCTACATGTATTTATTAGGATTTGGATTACAAGTCAGGCGTAGAAAACGGGATGCAAGGGCATGCAAAGCAACTGCAACGCGTGCATGGTGGTCAAACTGCAGGTCACCGGCAATAATGGGAAGATCTCCATATCCGAAAGTTGGAACACTTACGTAGTCTCGAAGACTGACCTATTTGTCAAAAGAGATAATAATATTTATTGTTCGACCCTTCGGGCTTGTCACTCCACAATGTGAATAAACTTTTACATCAAACAAATATTTAATTTACAGTTTCTTGATAATGAGGACAATTGACATTTTTTTAGATCAATGAATATTTAATTTAAAACTTTGTAAGAGTAAGTATAATTCATCTGGTTTTAATTTGTGGCCATATAAATTAAACTACTTGTAATTATAAATAGATATCAATTTATAACAAATATAAATATGTTAAAATTTCAAAAATCATAAAAATTATGATAATGAGATTTTTTATTTCAATGATATGAAACCAATGGTATAAATTTTCTGACATGAGTAATTTTTTCTATGACATGCTTTTTGGTAAGACTTCACATCTCATTATTTAAATGTTACCATATATGTTTTATTATGTTTTATTAATTTTTTATAGAGTAGTTTTTTTCTTAATATAAATTTTATGTTTTATTTTATTAATTCAATTTTGTAAAAATGAAACAAAGTAAAATTACACATATACACCGCATAAACATATTTAATCAACTTAGTTGCTACAAAATTAGTAATGATTTAGAGAAAAGACGTATATTCATTGTTTTCATATTGAATCAAGTTCGTTATTGTGAAACTAGCTAATGATTTAGCAAAATTATGTATAATGAGTTTTTATGTACTTCTATAGCTTTTGCAAGTCACCTTGAATAATGCTGCAAAAAAATTCAATTAGCATGTTCAAGTTGTAATGTATTTTGAAAATAGTTATTGGACCTCAACTTTCAACATGATGAGTTGGATTGAAAGAGAACCTTATAAATAATAAAATAAATTTTAGCCCACTTTTACTTTTAAAAGGCATTTGGCAGGATTCTAATATTTGAAGAATTAATAAATCTCTTTTGAAACCATAAATTTAGGGGGAGATGGACAAGTCATTCTTGGTCATGATGAAAAAGTAGTATTGCAATTCCCATGGGGTATTGGAAGAGCAACAAATAATCAAGTAGAGTATTAAACCCTCTAGAAAGGTTTGGAGCTTGCCAATGAACAAAAAATTTCCCGAGTCACTATCTTGGGTGACTCTATGTTAGCCATTCGTCAATTCACCAAATACAAGAAGGCTATTTTCTCTAAGTCGTTGCCTCTAATCTAAAGAATCTAGGCCTCAATATCTCTATCTGAGACAAACATTTAAACTCGAAAGTTGTTGGGCTAGCAAAAAAAGGAGTTGATATCAACCAAGGTATTACACAAATAAAATCTAGAATGTGTCATTCTCCATTTCCTTAAATTGCTATTAAATTATCTAATAATTGGGTCGATAGGGAGCAATCTCATTTTTCCACTCTCCAGAATTTGGTTTTAATGGGTGTATTAAGGGGATCTTGCCTTCATACATCATTGGATTTTTTGGTCCATCTTTTCTGGTCAACTTCTCCATTTTCCTGAACTTTTTATTTCTTAGATCACACCTAGTGGCACATTCTGGCAAATAGGTGGTATCATACACTAGCCTCGTCCCTCCCTTACGGTCTTATCTATTTATTTATCTTTGGCCTCAAGTTATTGCACTCCACCTTGGTTGCGACGTTTTCCTTTGTGTTCTTGATTATGGACTTAATTCTCTTGCCTTGCAATGAGTTCTTTTCATCACCTCCCTATCCTAGAAATATTTCATAAATATTTGGATTCAATTGTCTTAGAATGGCTCATGCAAATGTTTAAGGATCAATTAGGTATCATTCTCTAGAGGTCTCTTTCTCCCACATTTTCCCTTCTTGGTTCTTGAAGTTAATGGTGGAAATTCTTTTGTCCCGGGTTATGTTGTTTCAACCATTCCTCCCCTTTAACCTTTGCCTTGGTATGGTGGAAATTTCATAGCAGATGTTTTTGCTTCAAGCTCCAAGAACAGGATGACTAGTTTCTCATACCACTATGGATCCATTAGCGCTTGAGAAATGATTGACAAGCTCATGGACTCCACTTAGGCTTTGGTTGCCTCAATCCCTAACCTCGAAGATATGATCGAGTGTCAGAAGTTCTCATTCCAACTCTTTGTTGAAGTTAAGCTATTAGTTCACCACACTGATATGGAGCACTATTTAGATAGCCTCAATGAGGAATCTCTCATGTTTGTTCTCAGGTGGTAGTTTTGGAGGTCTCCGCCTTCCAAGCAAAAAGAATGAGAGATAGTGGCACTACCTTTGGTGACCCCATGGACAAAAGGAGATCTCTTCATGTCAGAGCTTTAGAAATCAACAACCGTGACCTGTAGTGATATCAACTCCTTGTCTATTGAGACAATTTTATTTCTTTGGGCTTGTAGTTTGTTCAATCTATATTTGATCTTCTAATGTTGGTCTATAAGTTTTATCCTTTTCTTGGAATTTTTTTAGAGTCTACAGTGGACATCTCTTTTGTTTTGAAAGTTTAATCAGTCAAGGAGGTAGTAAACACTTTGTTTACTCTCTCAAAGACCTATTTTTCGTATCGAATTGAAGATGTAAGATTTCTAGTCCCAAATCTATTCTTTTATTAATATGAAAACCCTTACCCATTCCGTTGATATATATATATATATATATATATATATATATATATATATATATATATATATATATATATATATATATATATGGGGCATTAATAATATAAAAGGAAAGAAATAGTAATATACAAGGTATGTGTTTTGAATTAATTCATCATTGTTTAACAAGTAAGGGCATATCTCTCTAGCTAGCATCTCAAGATTTAAAAGACACAAACATAGTCATGTTCAAATTCAATTATGAATTTGATTGTATACGGGCCATGTTAACTTCCCATTTTATATTTTCATTTCCAACGGGAAATGGATTGATTTTATAAAAATTAGGATCTATCATGAGCATAATAACATTGAACAAACTACATAAAAAATCTCAAAATAAAACAAAAAATTGTTGTCACTTTTATTATTTTTGAACAACTAAAAACCCTTCAACCTACTTACTCTCCCAATAGGTTAGTGTCTTACATAGCATATAGGTGGCCCATGGTTGAGCATGTGAGTTTCAACCTTCAAGCTTCAGATTTTATGGTTCAAAATGCATGGTGTGAGTTAGGACGAAGACAAGATTTTCCTAGCATGTCCAAGAATACATAGTTTGTGTAATGAATCTCATACTAAGATAATATATTGTGTTTAACTCAGAATCTATAAGCATCATGCATTGTGTGTTTATGTTAGAGTTTCATCTTATGTATAACTTCCAATACAAGTAAATACCCATCAAATTTAACGTTGAAAACTAACTAAATTATAACTTTATTATAAAATATATTATTTTTATTAATTGTAAAAGGAACTAATATACAAATTAAACATATATACATTTTGAAAAACATGGAACAAGATTCTTAACCATTGAATTTAACCCAAATTTATCTTGGAGATTCTTAATATGTAAATAGAATGTTACAATATGACTTGTCAATACCACATTCCCAACAAACATATGACACTTTTTAATATGACATTTTTTTGTAATCATATTGATTAACAAGGAAAAAACTATTTTGCAGATTAAGCTCAACCTTTAATTTTTGTATACTATTAAGAATATTTTAGAATATTTCATGGAGGTTAAATCCCTACCACCCACTTAATATAATTATTGATAATTAAATTAAAATTTTGAAACCAAATTACTAAATATTGACCATTATTTAATCTAGATTGGTATAATGAAATATGTAAACTAATTTTAAAATCATTATTAAAAGATTCATTTTTATTTTAAATTTATTATATTTTTCAAATGTAAATCTCTCTCTTTCTCTCTCATTTAATATAAAAAATTTCATACTAAATAATATCTATGTATTAAAATGTTATATGTGTGTGTGCATAGTGTCATTCATTAACTTCATGTTGAAAATAAAAGAACTATATAACATATTGTCATATATCTACATGCTAAAACATATATACATTAAAAAAAAAATTAATATAGTGTCCACACTTTGGTTATGCGCCTGCACTTGTTTAAATATAAGGTTATTTATAGCCACCACCTCGTATACATGCCTAACCCGAGGAGGTATATGGTGTGGCAGGTAACGTTGTCATACCAATGTTTATTCAATGTTTATTACTTGTCTATAATCTATCGCTGATACGATGGCATAAAAACCCTGTGACTTCTCCTCGAGCGTATCAAGACTGTCCTGCCCTCATTTGTTGGCGCCTCCTGCGCTGGACATCTGGCAACAGCATTGAATCCCGCTGGCCTGTTCACGTGATTGGGGTATGGTTGCTGAGCTTGGGACTTTCCCGCGCCTTGCTTTTGGGTAATAACGCCTTGATCAACGGTGTGAGGTTTCTGCATGAGATCGAGGGTCACAAATGCTCCACGCTTCCACCACTGGCAGGTAGGGTATATACGTGGTCTTTTCCGGATTCTTCGAGGTTTTCCTCATACTGCTCGGCGCTTCACAGCTCTCTGCTCACCACTGCAAGGGTTTTACCCCATAGCTCCACGCCGAGACCACCCGCCATTCCAGGCACATGCGCCATCCCTGAGGGGCTTCCGCTCCATGGTTTCTCATTCTCGAATCGGCCAGGTAATTATACAATCAATTGGAAGTTCTGATGCGATTTTGAATTTAATTGCTATGCAGAAGTTTAATATTTTATCCATTGCTTGACAGGTTGTGAACGGCAACTTCCAGCTTCTACGGCATTGGAAAATCCCTCCAGATGAGGCCCGCCGAGTTACACAGGTATTTATCTTGGTTCAAGGGTTTAGTTTTCGGTTGATTCTCCTCTGTCGCGCTTTGGGTTGCCAGGGGTTTTCCTCTGTGCTTGAAATGAGGCCCCAACCTTATTATTGCACGGTTGGCCGCAGATCACGATGGACCGATGCCCTTATTCTGGTTCCAAATTTTATGGGTCTGCTTAAGGAAATTGGGTACCTCTTCGTTTGTGGTGATTTGGGTTCTACCTCTGGTCCCCGAGGCTGAAGTTCACTTAGTTCTACTAAACAGCTGTTTATATTTTTGGTTTGCCGAATGTACTGGGACTATAACCGTATGTATTGTGACTGTATTGAAGCCTGGTTGGAAACCGGCTAACTTGTTTAATTTGGACTCATATGGCTTGCGGCTGATAGTTTAATATAACTCACTGTTTATGTTACGCTACTGTTACTTTTCATGTTGATAAGAAATGGTTCTCTTTTATGAAATATATGGTTTGATTGTTACCTGGATGCGTAATGCAGTTTCTCATATTGGAATCCTGCTTTTTCGATTTACGGCATGCATGCACTTTGTTTACAGTATGATCTAAGGGTCCATCCCATATCGTCAATGTATTTAACAGATATGCATAAATTTAAAGAATTGTCGCGCCTGCATCTGATTATTATAGATGTATGGTCGACTAGTTCTGGGTTCTCCGTAACACGACCCCTGATGTTCTGGAAGTTATGTAATAGTTATACAGAATGGTTATTGATTTCCTAGTTCATTATTAGCGGACAATACTTCTGCGACCTCTATGCGATTGTTTAATTTGGTACTTTCCTTGATGCAATTTAAATATTTCCACTGTACATTACATGAATGTCAATATGGTTTTACCGTATAGCTCTTTGCTCTTCTTGGTAATGGTTTTCATATTTAATCGTCGTAATATTCAGAAGTCTGTTCCACTTAACTGTTCAGATCTTAAGATTCAGGATATTATCTAGGTTTTTGTTCCCCTGTTCGTATTTGTCTGTTCTTCCTTCAGGCTTATTCCAACGCTATGGAATCTCCAGAAACCCCACCTGCTACGGTTTGACCTGGTTCGGGGTTCAGGGTTTATTTGTTCCTTCTTATTACCTTATTAAGATCTTCACTTGACACCATCTAACTGATTGAAGTTATCAGGAAAGGTATTTTGTCTAAGATTATAACGAGAGATATTCGGCTTACTGTGAACATTAAGGGTCAATATTTGATATCGACCCAGAGTTCTATTTTTCCTCATAAATAGCTAGATTTTCCTGGTTTGGTTTCCCCACGACTGTAAGCCTATTTGTCTGGTAGGAATCAGGCTTGTTTTTGCAAGTATACCACTCTCTTTTGTTCAGATAATCTCAGTTCTCTATCCTTCGAGTTTTACAGATACTCTGTCTATAATTTCTTTTGCACAGTAAATCATAGCTACACTATCTTTCGGTTTTTACAGATATACTGTCTATAATTTCTTTTGCACAGACAATCATAGTTATACTATATACTGTTTACAATTATTGCATAGACAATCACAGTTACACTATAAGTTACACAGATAACTATGGGGACATGAGGGTTCCGTTACTTACCTGATCTTCGCTGGTAAGGTGAGTCTAGAACAAGTCTCCTGCCAAATCTCTGTGTAAAGCTTGTTATCCACCCAACCGCGAGACTTGTCCTTCGGGACCTGAGTCTCCCCCCAAGCTTCTGCTTACCGAATCACTATCCTTAGTAAGACAGCACTGTGTGCTTGACTATCTGGTCCTTACCAGACTTAGTCCATACAGGGTTTTTCCTTCCCTTTCTCTTTCTCTGTCTGTCTCTACAGCCCAGAGTTCTCTCAACCAACCTCCCCTTTCCCTGGAAACCCTTCCAGTTAGGGAAGGTGGTTATTTCTAGTTTTGTTAACTAAATTTTCTTTTCCAGTTCCCTTTTGGGAATTCAGATATTTTCATGAGTAATTCTCTTAATCATTATTTTAGTGCACATGTAAAATCAACAAAATACTCTCAAAAGAAAATAAATTCCTCAATATCATTCTAATTCAGTTTTTGCTGTAGTAACTTTTAAATAATTACATTTTTACGGGGTCATCACATCTCCCCCTCCTGAGATTGGATATCGTCCCGATGTCTAGTGTCTCCAAACAGTTCCGGGTAAGCTTTACGAAAAAGCTCTTCGTCTTCCCAAGTGGCCTCTTCAGGTCCATAGTGCTGCCACTGCACTTTAATTTGGGTAATAACCCGCTTCCGCAGCTGTACTTCTCTCCGGTCGAGAATGCTCAGCGGCTTGACCAGGACCTCTCCTTCCGGTTCGACTTGCAACTAATAACAGTATCAGTCTTTTGTTCCAGATACATTTCCAATTAGTTCAATTGAAAGCAATCCTTACCCGTATATCTTGCCACTTGATCACATGCTTAGGGTCATAGATATACTTTTTAAGCATGGATACATGGAAGACATTATGAATTCTAATGTGGCTTGGTAAAGCTAGCTGGTAAGCTACTGGCCCAACTCTTGCCAAGACCTGAAAAGGTCCGAAGTAACGAGGTGCAAGTTTAGCACAACTGCTCCATTGCAGAGTACTTTTCCTGGCTTGAATTCTGATGTAGACGTGATCGCCCACCTGATACTCTTTGAACCTTCTTTTCCGATCTGCAAAATTTTTCTGCCGATCTTGAGCGGCCTTTAGGTTGGCTCGCACCTTTTTGACCATGTCCTCCATCTCCTTGAGCATTTCTGGTCCCAACCTTAATTTGTCCTCCGGGCCACTCCAATTTGAGGGTGTCCGACATTTTCGTCCATACAAGACTTCAAATGGAGACATCTGAATTGATGTGTGATATCCATTGTTGTAAGCGAATTCCACCAAGTGCAAATAGTCTTCCCATTGTGTCGGTTTTTGCATGACACATGCCCTCAACATGTCCTCCACCATCTGATTTACTCTCTCCGTCTGTCCATCAGTCTGGGGATGGTAAGCTGTGCTAAAATTCAGCTGTGTACCCAGTTCTGCAAATAACGCTCTCCAAAAGGCGAATGTAAACTTTACATCCCGATCTGATATTATAGTCTTTGGGAGTCCATGAAGTCTGAACACATTTTGCATGAAAATGTGCGCAATTTGTACCGCCCTGTAGGTGTATTGCACTGGTATAAAGTGTGTTGCCTTACTTAACTTATCTACCACTACCATAATAGAGTCATTGTTCCTCTTTGTTTTAGGCAGCCCAGTTATAAAGTCCATAGATATAATTTCCCATTTCCATTCTGGGATTGGCAGGGGTTGCAATAACCCAGCCGGATGCTGGTGTTCCGTCTTGATCTGCTGACACTCCAAACATCGCGCTAAATATTCAGCCACATGCTTTTTCATTCCCAGCCAGTAATATTCCTTCCGCAGTGAAGTAAGCATTTTCTGATACCTGGGATGCCCTGCGTAGTGGCTGGTATGAAATTCATTCAAAATTAAATTTTTAAGGCTGTTGTCATTTGGTACAAACAATCGCTTCTTATAAAGCAGCATTCCATCCCTGCTTACTTCATATTCTTGCTGACTTTCTTTGCTGGAAATTGGCATTTGTTGCTTCATTTGTTCATATTCAGCATCTTGGCTAGCTGCTGTTTTCATCATTTCCCACAAGGAATTTTCCCATCTACTGAGTGTAACTTCGTACACACACTGTACCTTTCGACTCAGTGCGTCTGCTACATGATTTTCCTTTCCCTTCAGATGTTTAATGTCAAAGTCGAACCCGCTTAAGAAATCTGCCCAACGAGCTTGTCTTGCATTCAGTGTGGGCTGACTAAAATAATTTGTTAAGCTATGATGATCTGTTAATAACAGAAATTTCCTTCCCAGAAGGTAGTGCTGCCACATCTTAAGCGCATGTATGACAGCTGCCAACTCCAAATCATAGGCAAAATACTTCTTCTCATGTTCCTTCAATTTTCTCGATTCATAGGCGATCACTTTCCCTTCTTGCATTAACACACCTCCGACGCCTTCTCGGCTGGCATCGATACATACCACATAGTCCTTATCTGGATCAGCTATACTTAAAACGGGAGCAGACGTGAGTAATTTCTTAAGTCTTTCAAAACTTTGTTGACATTCAGAACTCCATTTGAATGTCCTCCCTTTCTTTTGCAAGGACGTGATGGGATATGCCACCCTCGAAAAGCCTTCCACAAATCTTCCATAATATCCAGCCAATCCCATGAAAGATCTGATATCCGCCACGTCTTTTGGCACAGGCCAATCCAGTATGGTTTTTATTTTCTCAGGATCCACGACAATCCCTTCCTTTGTAATCACATGACCCAAATACTGAATTTCCTCTTTATAGAAATCACATTTGCTGAGCTTAGCATACAACTGATGTTCTCGCAGAGTTTGCAGTACCATCCGGAGATGTTCCTCGTGCTCCTCCTTAGAGCGAGAATAAATCAAAATATCATCAATGAATATTAGTACAAATTTGTCTAAAAATTGATGGAACACGTTGTTCATTAAGCACATGAACGTGGCGGGTGCATTAGTCAATCCAAAAGGCAGCACTACAAACTCGTAGTGTCCATACCGGGTCCTGAAGGCTGTTTTAGCAATATCCTCTTCTTTAATTATGATTTGATGGTAACCAGATCGCAAATCAATTTTAGAAAATACTGTCGCCCCCTTAACTTGATCAAAAAGCTCATCGATCCGAGGTAAGGGGTATTTATTTTTAATTGTGAGCTTGTTCAGCTGCCGGTAATCAATACACATTCGAAGAGTTCCGTCTTTCTTCCTGACGAATAACACCGGCGCTCCCCATGGAGATACACTGGGGCGGATATAATTTTTATCCAGCAATTCTTGTAGTTACATTTTCAACTCAGTCAACTCAGGTACACTCCTTCTATAAGGTGTTCGCGAAACTGGAGCAGCTCCTGGTATTAACTCAATGGTGAAGTCTATATCCCTCTTTGGAGGTAGTCCAGGAATTTCCTCCGGAAACACATCTGCAAACTCTTTTATTACCGGGAGGTGGTCTAGCGGGTTTACCTTATTCTTAGTTTCTGCATAGCCCACCTGAATAGCATACACTTGGCATCTATTCTGGATGCATTTTGCTAGCTGAGATGCAGTGATTGGCCGGATCTGCACTGGTCGTTTAATTCCCTGCATTTCTTGTTCTATTCCCGCATCATCCTTGTACCGTATGATCTTCGTTTTGCAGTTCACTAAAGCCCAATGCTTTTCTAGCCAGTCCATCCCAATTAGGACATCATAGGACCCAAGTGGAAGCATATTCAGGTCTGCCACTACTGGTTGTCCTGCTATCACTATAGGGCAGCTTTTGATTTTTGCCATTACTCATCTTTTAGCCCCTGTAGCTAGCTGTACCAGCCAAGGGTTCCTGAATTTTTCAGGCTGCAATTTACACTGTTCAACTATCTTTGGACTAATATAACTTAAAGTAGCTCCAGGATCAATTAGAACAGTGATAGAAAGGTCTAAAATTTTACCTTCAAACTCTACCATGGTGGGCTGGTATTCTGCCTGGTGGTCGTCCAAGGCTGCGTTAATTCTTGGCATACTTCATCCCACGTCACCCACGGTTGATGCCTCATGAATCTAGGATATCTGATCAGTTCCCTTCCTTTGCGGACAATTCTTGACGTAGTGCGGTCCGCCACAACCCCAGCACTGCACTGGGGGTCTGGTTATTCCTTCAGCATCCATCTTGGCGGGTTGTTCACCCATTCTGGTTTCACTGATGGGCTTGGGTCTGAATGAACCTCTCGGTGCTGCTCTACTGTTCTGGCCCTTGCTGCTTCCTTTGACTCCACTGCTCCGACTTCCCCTATTATTTCCAACAATTTTACTATTCTTTTTCTCATTCCATTTTCTGTTGGAACTGTCCCCTTTCTGTTTGCTCTGCTGGTAGCAGATTCTGGCCTTGCGAATAGCTTCATCCATGGTTCTAGGATTGTCAAATTCAATCCTTTCCCTCATATACATGGGTAAACTGCTAACAAACCGCTGCACCTTGGCTTTTTCTTCTTTAAGGTAGGGTACATAGCGGAGCAAAGATGTGAAACGATTGATGAACTCATCCATAGTCTGTTGTCCTAATCGCAGATCATGGAATTCCTTTGCCTTTTCATCATAAAAGCGTTCCGTCAAGTATCTCTCCTTAAAATATTTCTGGAATTTTTCCCACGTTATGGTTCGTTCGCTTACCCCTTTAACGATTTTAACTTCCTCCCACCACAGTGTCGCCTTCCCTTGTAACTGGAAGATAGCCAATCGTGCCTTCAAGTTATGATCATACTCATATAACTGAAAATATTTATTCATATTGATTAGTCATGCCTCAGCCGCTTCCTCTTGTTCCCCATCGAAGTGTGGGGGTTTAATTTTCCGAAATTCTCCTTGTAATTCCACCTTTTGACGCTTTGAGGTCTGCTGTTCTGATGCATTATCAAATTGATCCTCTCCTTCATCAGGGACTTCAGATTCCGCTTGATAACGTTGCTCCTCCGCCATTCTCTGTTGTGCTGCGTTGGGGTTAGCTAATGGCGGGTTCTGTTTGTCAGACAAACTTTTTAAAATCCTTTCCTGCTCCATTGTCAATCGTGCATTATCCTCCCGTAGCCGAGCCATTTCGTTTTTCAGCTCTTGAACTGTTTCTAGTATGGCTAGATTCGTGCTGCGGGTCTCCTCACCCAGCTACACCCACAACTCTGGGTTGTCTCCAGGATTTGTTGCAGGCCCCCGATTGACTGCGGGCCTATGTGGTGCACTGCCAGCTCCCTGCATGCTAACTATTACTTTGTGGTACCTTGATTGCTCTTTTCTTTCCTTTTGACTAGCCTGTACCTGGCCTGGTCTGATCATGAAACATTTAACATTGTGAGCTACCTGCACAATTTTGTTACCCCAAAAAGAATATCAATGTCATAATGACCTTCTCATCTTTTAATACTTCATTCACATCCCAGAGGCCACAGTATGGATAATCTGGGCTCTGATACCAATTGTCATATATCTACATGCTAAAACATATATACATTAAAAAAAAAAAATTAATATAGTGTCCACACTTTGGTTATGCGCCTGCACTTGTTTAAATATAAGGTTATTTATAGCCACCACCTCGTATACATGCCTAACCCGAGGAGGTATATGGTGTGGCAGGTAACGTTGTCATACCAATGTTTATTCAATGTTTATCACTTGTCTATAATCTATCGCTGATACGATGGCATAAAAACCCTGTGACTTCTCCTCGAGCGTATCAAGACTGTCCTGCCCTCATTTGTTGGCGCCTCCTACGTTGGACATCTGGCAACAGCATTGGATCCCGCTGGCCCGTTCACGTGATTGGGGTATGGTTGTTGAGCTTGGGACTTTCCCGCGCCTTGCTTTTGGGTAATAACGCCTTGATCAACAGTGTGAGGTTTCTGCATGAGATCGAGGGTCACAAATGCTCCACGCTTCCACCGCTGGCAGGTAGGGTATATACGTGGTCTTTTCCGGATTCTTCGAGTTTTTCCTCATACTGCTTGGCGCTTCACAGCTCTCTACTCACCAATGCAAGGGTTTTACTCCATAGCTCCGCACCGAGACCACCCGCCATTCCAGGCACATGCGCCATCCCTGAGGGGTTTCCGCTCCATGGTTTCTCATTCTCGAATCGGCCAGGTAATTATACAATCAATTGGAAGTTCTGATGCGATTTTGAATTTAATTGCTATGCAGAAGTTTAATATTTTATCCATTGCTTGACAGGTTGTGAACGACAACTTCCAGCTTCTACGGCATTGGAAAATCCCTCCAGATGAGGCCCGCCGAGTTACACAGGTATTTATCTTGGTTCAAGGGTTTAGTTTTCGGTTGATTCTCCTCTGTCCCGCTTCGGGTTGCCAGGGGTTTTCCTCTGTGCTTGAAATGAGGCCCCAACCTTATTATTGCACGGTTGGCCGCAGATCACGATGGACCGATGCTCTTATTCCGGTTCCAAATGTTCTGGGTCTGCTTAAGGAAATTGGGTACCTCTTCGTTTGCGGTGATTTGGGTTCTACCTCTGGTCCCCGAGGCTGAAGTTCACTTAGTTCTATTAAACAGCTGTTTATATCTTTGGTTTGCCGAATGTACTGGGACTATAGCCGTATGTATTGTGACTGTATTGAAGCCTGGTTGGAAACCGGCTAGCTTGTTTAATTTGGACTCATATGGCTTGCGGCCGATAGTTTAATATAACTCACTGTTTATGTTACGCTACTGTTACTTTTCATGCTGATAAGAAATGGTTCTCTTTTATGAAATATATGGTTTGATTGTTACATGGATGCGTAATGCAATTTCTCATCTTGGAATCCTGCTTTTTCGATTTACGGCATGCATGCACTTTGTTTACAGTATGATCTAAGGGTCCATCCCATATCGTCAATGTATTTAACAGATATGCATAAATTTAAATAACTGTCGCACCTGCATCTGATTATTATAGATGTATGGTCGACTAGTTCTGGGTTCTCCGTAACACAAACCCTGACGTTCTGGAAGTTATGTAATAGTTATACAGAATGGTTATTGATTTCCTAGTTCGTTATTAGCGGACAATACTTCTGCGACCTCTATGCGATTGTTTAATTTGGTACTTTCCTTGATGCAATTTAAATATTTCCACTGTACATTACAAGAATGTCAATATGGTTTTACCGTATAGCTCTTTGCTCTTCTTGGTAATGGTTTGCATATTTAATCGTCGTAATATTCAGAAGTTTGTTCCACTTAACTGTTCAGATCTTAAGATTCAGGATATTATCTAGGTTTTTGTTCCCCTGTTCGTATTTGTCTGTTCTTCCTTCAGGCCTATTCCGACGCTATGGAATCTCCAGAACCCCCACCTGCTACGGCTTGACCTCATTCGGGGTTGAGGGTTTATTTGTTCCTTCTTATTACCTTATTAAGATCTTCACTTGACACCATCTAACTGATTGAAGTTATCAGGAAAGGTATTTTGTCTAAGATTATAATGAGAGATATTCGGCTTACTGTGAACATTAAGGGTCAAGATTTGATATCGACCCAGAGTTCTATTTTTCCTCATAAATAGCTAGATTTTCCTGGTTTGTTTTCCCCACGACTGCAAGCCTATTTTTCTGGTAGGAATCAGGCTTGTTTTTGCAAATATACCACTCTCTTTTGTTCAATAATCTCAGTTCTCTATCCTTCGAGTTTTACAGATACTCTGTCTATAATTTCTTTTGCACAGTAAATCATAGCTACACTATCTTTCGGTTTTTACAGATATATTGTCTATAATTTCTTTTGCACAGACAAACATAGTTATACTATATACTGTTTACAATTATTGCATAGACAATCACAGTTACACTATAAGTTACACAGATAACTATGGGGACATGAGGGTTCCGTTACTTACCTGATCTCCGCTGGTAAGGTGAGTCTGGAACAAGTCTCCTGCCAAATCTCTGTGTAAAGCTTGTTATCCACCCAACCGCGAGACTTGTCCTTCGGGACCTGAGTCTCCCCCCAAGCTTCTGCTTACCGGATCACTATCCTCAGTAAGACAGCACTGTGTGCTTGACTATCTGGTCCTTACCAGACTTAGTCCATACAGGGTTTTTCCTTCCCTTTCTCTTTCTCTGCCTGTCTCTACAGCCCAGAGTTCTCTCAACCAACCTCCCCTTTTCCCTGGAAACCCTTCCAGTTAGGGAAGGTGGTTATTTCTAGTTTTGTTAACTAACTTTTCTTTTCCAGTTCCCTTTTGGGAATTCAGATATTTTCATGAGTAATTCTTTTATTCATTATTTTAGTGCACATGTAAAATCAACAGAATACTCTCAAAAGAAAATAAATTCCTCAATATCATTCTAATTCAGCTTTTGTTGTAGTAACTTTTAAATAATTACATTTTTACGGGGTCATCACACATATGGCATGTGTAAATTCCATGTTGAGTATGGAAGAGCTATATAATGTATTCTATTTGTCAAATTTCAGGTTGAATATGGAGGGACTTAAACATCTTCCTCATATTAAGTGATATACAATTAAATTGTTTTTCAGATTGAAAATATGGACTATATAACATATGTTATGTGTAAACTTCACATTGAGTATGAAAGGACTATGTAATATATGTCATTTGCCAATTTCATGCTGAATAGGGAAGGGATTAAGCATTTCCCTCATATTAAGTAATATGCAATTAATTTTTTTTATTTATAAGAAATTAGAAAACACTAATAGGCATGTATTTGGAATAGGATTTTCAGATTTTTAATTTAATTATTAATATTTTTTAGGTGGATAGTGATATTTATTAACTAATTAAAAAAATTCATATGAATTGAATTATGATTTTTTGGGCATATGGTATTGATAAGCGCTATATATATATATATATATATATATATATATATATATATATAACTTGAATGTTTTTTAGGATAGGACATCCAGAATTTTAATTTAATTATTCATAATTATTAGATGGATGGTAAAGATTTAACTTCCATGGAATATTTTAGAATATTTATAGTAGTATACAAAAATCAAAGTTTAAGATTTATCTATAAAGTATTTATGCATTTTTTTCTCTTTTAATTAATTTGACTAACTAAAAAAATTCCATATGAAATGAATTAAGGTTTTTTGGATACGTCGTATTGATAAGGCATAATAAAGCCTATCCACTGCTATACATACATACATACATACATACATATATATATATAAAGTTATAATTTAATTAGTTTTTATTTTTTTAAACTTCCCTATGAAATGTATGTGTTTTGATATTTATTATGGACTGATATTTGCTAGTTGTATCTCTACTTTGAGTATGGAAAGAATTACATATATTCCTCATATTCATATGTATTCAATTGTGAAAATGTTTTTGACTCAATCAAAATATATTTACTTTCAATTATACATAGATAAATAATTGATATTAAAATATTTTACTTAAATAGATGTTGAAATAAACTTTTTTAATTATTAAAGTATTCACACATATCTCATTTATTGAATTATAGAAATATTTATTTCTGAATTAAAAATTATTATTATTATAATTTAAAAAAATATAATTTATATGAAATAATGTTAATGGACTTCATTAATGAAGTATAAAAGGTATATGATAATAAGAATTTATTTATTTTTATATTCCCTGTATAATTTTTTAATATGAAATTATTTTATTTAAATTAAATATTAAATTATTTTATTTGTAATTTATATTTATATAGTTTGTATTAAAAAGTAAATTTTATTTATTAAAAAATTACATATGTTAAATTATTATTATATATATATATATATATATATATGAGAGTTCAAAAGGAAAAATAATGGAAAGCAATTTATTTATTTATTTATGTTTACTGTAATGATGCTTTGAGGAAATTACCTAGCTTGTTAACGGTGTAAACAAAATAAATGAACCTTTAAGGATTTTTAAAATACCTGCCAAGAACTATGCTGGACATATTTTGCAATAGATATGCTTAATAGGATATGCATAAACCTGATTTTATGCCTCAACAGCATACCAAAATCATGGTTCCACAGAACCTTGATCTGTGTTTATGGTCTTGCTATGCCCCAGGAGTTTTGAGAATTCCCTAACAGACCCTTGACCTAAAATATTTGAAACCCACTGAATCTATTGGGACAATAAATATTTATTTGGCTGAATTCGAGCGAGGGATAGCGGAAAAGGTGCATAGGGTTGGAATTTGAAAGTTTGAAACCATATCCTGAAGGTTAATAGCAGGATGAACTGATATATTTAACCAGATTTTTATAATTGACAACAAGAGAGAATCTGTTTACTGTACTCGATGGCTCGAATGTTCAAAATGCGTCTCTGAGTGCTTTTTATCTACAAGATAGATAGCACTTTCATTCAATGTCGTCCCCTGAATACTTGTGACGAAACAATTACCATCTTATCTGTTAGATAGACAGCCATATCCATCAATGCTTCTCCCTCAAAGCTTCTCCCTCAAATTATCTGTCACTGTGTACCAATTGAGGGCATTTGTTATGGAGACCGTTTACCATGGATACATTTTACCATAACACTTTAAGCCTTTAACATCTCCGAACCGACTACTTTTACTTCATGATTTGACAACGTTCACATAAGAAAGTTCCAATGCTAAATAATGTCAACATTCATATTATCAACAATAATGTTGACATTCATATTATCAACATTGATGCGATCCATTTTTAGTAGTGATTTCATAATTTTGTTCAGAAAATAATGAAAATTTTAGTAAGATTTTCAAAAAAATCTTGTAGAATTTTTTGAAAATTTAAATTACAATTGTCAAGATTAAAGATTTTGGTGTCTCAAATTTTTTTGATAGTGTTAAATATATATCCACTTTTAAAAAAAGACTATTTCAAATAGTATTGAATACATTTCCACTATAAAAAAATTCAAATACTTCTTGTAACACCTTTATCTATAAATCTCATCATTACCAATACTTCAAATACTTCTTGTAGCACATTCCTGCTTCACCCTCACAGTCCTGGGTAAGTACTGAGGGTGCATGGTTATTGTTGCAGGTCTAATTTGTGCATTCACCCATTTTTTATAGCTAGAAAACTCAAAAGGGCAATAACCCCGAGCCTTTGGTGTAGGGTTCACCCAAATGGACAATGGGTGTGGTGTGCAATTCTATCCTTAGCCACGTGCTTGCCAACACGAGGCCTCCCGGTATGCGTGTTTTATTTTTCCTTGATAGTTGTTGGCCTTATTACCTCGAATGGGGGTTTGTTACAAACAATTTTCTTTTTTCCTGTTTGGGTTCCTCATTAAATGGAGGATGGTGCTATGTGCGTCCTCTATAGTTCGAATGGTGATGGCCCCTTGCTCCTGGGGTTACATCGCAGATGAATGTAATTTAATTTCTAGGTTTTGGTTGTAAACATTTAAGCGAGACTTTGTCGCTAACAGTTTTTAAAGATTGATTCCTATTAATACATTGGAGAATTTTGTTATGTTCTTATTAAAGTTCCTCTTGATCACTGAGTTGCTTTCTGAAAATGGTTATGGATTGGTGAGTTCTTCATTTTAAATTGTTCTCAAACGTCGTTCTAGGGCGTCCTCTCAGGTTTCCCTCAAACAAATCTGAGGACTGAATCTAGTTGGATAATGTTTATATATAATTTTACATGGGAACCATGTTTTCTCGAGTATCCCATTTCCGTAATAAGTACTGTGCTTTTTTCAAATTCTTAATGTGCTGGAACAAATCATTGGAATGAGCTTTCTATTTGTCTAATATGATTTTTCGCCATAGGTTCAAAAATTAACATTCGAATTTCTAACTATTGTAATAGCATATTTACCTTTAGCATGGTTGTCTATCAGCATACTCCATTCCTATGGTTCGGTTTTGTAGTCACATAAATGCATTAGTTGGTTCCTAGCCATATCACCTAACTCTGAATGAAATTTTGTATATTCTTGCTTCCCTACTCAAGCAGGGCACCCACCTCGGTTTGTTTCATTTTTCTCTTTTATATTACTTAGAGGTGTTTGGCTAGCTCTAGCCATTCTATCATAGGTTCACTTTTATTATTTTTTTTTACCGAATCATACCACACTCAAGTTGGGGCTCAGTCTATCTAGTTGCTAATTTTGTCACACGGACTTAACGAATTCAAGTTTATAATATAGTGGCATTATAACAAACGTATTTCCAACATTTTGTTATCTGCACATTTTCTACAATAACTTGTATCTAATTTATCATTCAATTAAATTACATTTTCTCCTAATCTTAACACGGCTTTGTCAATCTAAAAACAGGATTAAATAAACAATATAAAACCAATTCCAAATTACCTTATCCTAATCTTACACACTCTTTAGGCATATTGCACTTATCTAGATTGTACTTATCTGCCATGGCAAAACCAATCTATATTCGATGAACCTCTTTCCACCATTCCTATGAGAACCTGGCAATTATGTTAAGAGTTCTCCCCCCAAGCTCCTCTTTCACCCAGCCAATCAGTTATCAACACGTAGAAATTTCTGCTACTTGGCCTCAAGACCCTAAGTCCAACAAACAATCACTCTTACTTCCTCCAGGGAAGTCTATTTAGAGTTCAAATTTATTCCCATTGCATGCTCCTTCATCTCAAGGAATTTTTCTTTTTTCCCCAAAGGAAAATACCCCCTTTCCTTCCTCCTTCTCTCCTCCTTTTATAAAGGAAGAGTAGGGAAGAAAAGTGTAATTGTTTTAACTCATAACTGTTGGGTGAAAAAAGTTACTAAGGTTCATTAGTGACTCTTTTAGAATCTCCATAGATTACCATATATGTCATAATTATTCATTTATTTAATAAAATTGTTATTATTATTAAATCTAGTTACTATCCACTTCCAAAAGTAAAAACCAAAGTTCATTTCCTTACTATAAAGTAAAAACATTCAAGTAAAAGTAACTTGAAGTACTAGGATGTCACATCTTCCCCCTCTTAGGGGAACATCATCCTCGGTGTTCATCTTTCTTGATATTTTCAAAATAATTATGGATACACCTCTTGCATAAAATTTTGATCTTCCCAAGCAGCTTCCTTCGGGCTAAAGTGTTTCCACTGCACTTTAACCAGGATGATAGCTCATTTCCGCAATGTTACTTCTCTCTAATCGAGTATTTGCACGGGTTTGACCATAAATTCTCCTTCCGGTTCGACTTGCCACAAATATCATTGTTATATAATTGATTTGTACATAATCGCCATACTCTCAAGTAAATAATTTTTGAGTTATGCACACCTATTTATGTACAAATATATGTATAGATATACACATAGCCTATGTACGTACATTCACGTATATATATATATATATATATATATATATATTTACCTGAAGCTCTTGCCAATTTATGATATGTTTGGGGTCATATACATACTTCTTTAAAAGGGAAACATGGAACACATTATGGACCCTAATGTAACTGGGTAGGGCTAGTTGGTAGGCCACCTGCCCAATCCTATCCAAAATTTGAAATGGGCCACAGAACTGGGGGGCCAACTTAGTGCACTTCCCCCACTTCAACATACTCCGCTTTGGTTTAATCCACACGTATACATGATCTCCCACCTAAAATTCTCGGTAAGTCCTCTTTTTGACATCATACATTTTCTACCAGTCTTGGGCAACCTTCAAGTTTTACCGAACCCTCTTCACAGTTTTATCCATTTCCTCCAACATATCTGGTCCCAATATCACTTTATCCTTCGGACTATTCCAGTTTGCAAGTATGGTACATTTCTTGCCATAAAGTACCTTGAAGAGTCTCATTTCAAGTGACTTGTGATAACTGTTATTGTACACGAATTCTACCAGATGTAGATATTCTTCCCATTTCCCCAGTTGTTGCATCACATACATGCGCAACATATTTTCTAACACTTAATTCACCCGCTTGGTTTGTCCATCAGTCTGAGGGTGGAACGTAGTGCTGAAGTGGACTTATGTACCTAACCCGGTGAACAATGCTTTCCAAAAGGCAGAAGTGAACTTAACATCCCTATATGATATTATGACTTTTGGAATACCATGTAACCTGAAAAGTTCCCTCATGAATATATCTGCTATTTGGGCTGTTTGATACATGGATTTGATAGGTATGAAATGAGTTTTCTTACTCATATTATCAACTTCTACCATAATTGGGTCATTCTGCCTTTTAAATCGCAGCAATCCCATTATAAAATCTAAAGTTATAGTATCCCATTTCCATTCTGGAAAACGTAGCAGTTGCAATAATCCATCAGGGTGCTAGTGTTTTATCTTAACTTGATGATACTCTAGACATTTACCCAAGTACTCAGAAATATCTTTCCTCATTCCAAGCCAGTAGTAGGCTTTCCTTGTAGCCTTCAAAAGTTTTTGGTAACCCGAGTGGGCAGTGTAGGGGCTTCTATGAAATTCATCTAGCATGCTTTGTTTCAAAGTCAGGTGGTTAGGTACGTAAATATGGTTTCTAAATAACAATAAATTCTCAGAGTTAATACTATACTCCCCTTGCTCTGTTGAATTTTGCGCAGATTTCACTTTCTGCCATAAATAATTGTATTCGAGGTCCTCCTGGGTTGCCTCCTTTAATTGATCTGCAAAATCAGGTTCAATCTTACTAAGAGAGATTTCGTAGAGGTGGTGCAACTTCCTACTTAATGTGTCTGCCACTCTATTCTCTCTCCCCTTCAAGTGTTTAATTTTGAAGTCAAATTCACTTAAAAATGCAGTCCATCGAGCTTGGCGTGCATTCAAGGTAGGCTGATTGAAGAAATCGGTTAAGCTGTTGTGGCCCATTTTAAGAATAAATATTTTCCCCAATAAATAGTGTTGCCATACTTTTAAGGTGTGCACTACCACCGTCAGCTCCAATTCGTAAGCATAATATTTTTGTTCATGCTTCTTGAGTTTATGGGATTCCTAAGCGATGACCATATCATTCTGCATTAGAACACCACCCACACCCTCTTTGCATGCATCTGTGCAAACTACAAAATCCTCTTCAGGATCTGCAATTTTTAAGACTGGACCTGTTGTGAGCAATTGTTTGAGTTTATTGAAACTTTCTTGATAGTCTTTTGACCATTTGAAGGTTGCCCCTTTCTTTTGTTGGGAGGTAATTGGATACGCAACCTTGGAGAATCCCCTTATAAATCTTTTGTAATAACCAGACAGTCCCATAAACGAGTGTACATCTGTCACATTGGCTGGAATAAGCCAGTTCATAATGGTTTTTATTTTCTCTGGGTTGACTACTATACCCTCAGAAGATATGATGTGTCCTAGGTACTGAATTTGATCTTTATAGAAATCACACTTGCTGAATTTAGGGTAAAGTTGATTTTCCCTTAAGGTTTGCAATACTATGTGAAGGTGTTCTTTATGTTCATCAATACTTCTGGAGTATATGAGAATATCGTCAAGGAATATAAGAACGAATTTATCCAGATAAGAATGGAAAACCCCATTCATCATGCTCATGAAGGTTGCTCGGGCATTAGTAAGACCAAATGGCAAGACCATGAACTCATAGTGGCCATAGCGAGTTCTAAAAGCAGCCTTGAATATATCTTCGTCTTTAATCTGAATTTGGTGATATCTAGATCTTAAATCAATCTTTGAAAATATCGCTTCCCCCTTAACTTGATTGAAAAGATCATCAATCCGGGGTAAGGGGTACTTATTTTTCACTGTCAACTTGTTCAATTGTCTAAAATCTATACACAGCCATAGAGTACCATCCTTCTTTCTTACGAATAGAACCGGAGCTCCCCAAGGGGATACACTCGATCGGATGTATCCTTTATCCAACAGCTCTTGCAGCTGGATTTTTAATTCAGTTAGCTCAAGAATATTCATTCTGTATGGTGCCTTGGACACTGGAGCTGCTCTAGGGACTAGTTCTATGGTAAAGTGGAGGCTTCTTTTGGGTGGTAGTCTAGGAATAGCTTCTGGAAGCACATCCTAAATTCTTGTACTACAGGAATTTCCTCTAGGGCTAACACCTTGAGCTTGGGGTTTGTAAATCCCACTCAAACTGCATAGACCTGACAACCTTTACACATACATCTAGCCAGTTGATGAGTTGTAACAGATCGTAGCTTCACCTCTCTCTTAACCCCCTGGACCTCTACCCTAACAATGTTTTCAGACAAAAAATTAATGGTCTTATCCTTACAGTTTACTAAGGCCCACTGCCTCTCTAGCCAGTCCATTCCTATCAAAACATCATAAGAGCCTAAATATGGCGACACCCATAGTTGCAAAATCTACTTTTGATTTCTACAATGATTGCTTGAATTTTTGGTGGAATATGCCAAGATGTAATTATTAAGGAATTTCAGTCATATAGCAAGGCATGAACCCACACTAAATTTCAAAAGAAAAAACATATTTTTAAAATAATATTTATTTTAATAATAAAATAATTATTATGTCTTAATTACAACTCTTATTAAATATCATTTTTTATTAATTTAGTAAAAACTTTATTTAGTATAAGAAAAATTTAGATTAACTCATGTTGGATTTCTTTATAATTTATTTTATTTTATTATTATTGTTGTTAATTTAATTCAATATATGATATGTATGTAAACAAATCTTTTTAATATTATTATTTAATTATATATAATATTATATTTTCTATTCTAATGTCACTGGCTTAAATCCTCGATACTAACATGTAATATGATGATTGTATGTACTTGTACAGTCTACGACTTTGTATATTTGGTCAAAAGAATATTAACTATGAAACAACGAACTTGAAAAATATGATTAACTGAAGGTTAATACAATCAAACTCAAAGTTTTACATACATAAAATTTAAAACTAAAGCTTGTACTTTGTCTATTATTATGATTACATCTCTCAATCACCTTCAATGAAAGTTTTGTTTTTGACCCTAATTAAACTATATTTAAACTAAGCAATCAAACGTGACAATTGATTCATACTTTTCATATCTCTCAATCACCTTCAATGAAAGTTTTGTTTTTGACTCTAATTAAACTATATTTAAACTAAGCAATCAAACGTGACAATTGATTCATACTTTTCAAAATTCAATAATTAAATTAAGCTATAAAAATAAAATCTACTAACTATACGCATTTACGCATTTACTACTGAATTTAAGCATTTACTACTGAATTTAAGACGAATTTACTGCTGAATTTACGACTTTGCTTATTGATAAGAGAAAATTTTGTCACGACATTAACAAGCCTATACTACGATTATATTTATGATACGTGGTGGATGACAATAAACCACCGCGTTTGACACAAAGACCGTTATATTTTATGTTTCCCACATAAATGCTGGGCGTCATTTTCATCATGGGTCTAAGGTCTAAGTAATCATATGGATGCATGTATAAATTGGGTAGGTATTCTTATTCCTCAAATAATTTTTCCCCCATAGTAATTTTTTCAATTCTGGCTTAATTATAAAATAAGTTTTAATGAGGTAAATAAAGTAATATTATAGTTGGATATATTTTATATTATTTTTAAAAAATCAAATATATTTAATAATATTTATTTTTAATGTCAAATTTGTCAATCATTTGGTGTAATTATGTATTATTTTTTATAAAAATTAAGTGGCTTTGTTAAATTCATTAACTATAATGTATTTTAAAGAGCAACAATCAATTTTATCTTTTAATTTGATGAGTTGGACTTTACTAGGACTTTATAAATAATAAAACATGTTTGAAGCCACTTCTAAATGAGAATTTGAGAAGATTTTAGCATTTCAAGCAATAATGATATCCGCTCATGGATTTTTAGGAAATTCATAATCTTTTAACAAGAAAGGAGAATAGAGATTTCCTACATACACGTTAACACCTAAAAGACACAAACTCAATTGTGTTTAAATTCAAGTGTGAATTATAAGAAGCATCATAACCTTCGTAACCACAAATTTGAGATTTTCATATCCAACCAATATATATATTCTAATTATAGTAAATAGACTTTTTTATAACATTAAAATCTAGCATATGGATTTTGAAGAAATTCCTAATCTTCTAACAAGAAAGGAGAATAGAGATTTCCTACTTACAGGGTAACACCTAAAAGACACAAACCCAGTTGTGTTTAGATTCAAGTGTGAATGTATAGGAAGCATCATAACCTTGGTAACCATAAATTTGAGATTTTCATATCCAACCACTATATATATATATATATATATAGTAGTAAATAGACCATTTTTATAAACATTAAAATCTAGCATCAATGTGACAGCTCTAAAAAACTACATAAAGTTCTCAAATTCAAATGAAACAACTATTTCATCAAAATAAACAAAAAAAGTCAGTTAGTGTTTTATATAGAATATCAATAACCCATGAGTGTGGACACTTAATGTGAGTTTGAAATTTCAAATTTCAATGTTCATTCTTTATGAAATTTCAATGTTCATTCTTTATAATGTGTACAATTGAGGATCACATGGTTCGTGCTTTATGCTTTAATGTGTACAACATAGGATCATATGGTGTGAATGAGGACAGAGACGAGTTTTTTTAATAAGTGTAAAGATATAATATAAATTAGTTTATGCTAATCTTATTTAAAAAAAATTAGTATTTTGAGTGTTACGTAGTATAATAGTCTCGGACAGCAGAATCACTCAATTTTTATTTTATTTTATATAAATTTATTTAAAATTGCTTATACATGGATAAAGCGATATGCTGATTTTAAAATATCAATATTCCATAGTTAAATAAGGAAAATACCATCAAATTCAACTTCTATAAATGTCATTATCAACCCTGCAGCAGCTCCAGTGGTAGTGTATTGACTGTCCGATGCGTCGTTTATTCAAATCCGATTGTCTATCGACCACGCATTGCAGAGGAATAGATAGCGTTCGCGTCTGCTAATGTGGCAGGTTGTTCATCATGAGCCGAACAGCTATATTTATGAGCAGCCAAAACGATATTAGTGAAGTTAACATGATGTATTGAGATCACAAGTCGGGCGCAGAGAACGGGATGTGAAGGCATGCAAGGCAACTGCAACGCGTGCATGAGTGTCAAACTGCAGGCCGTTGGCAATAATGGGAAGATCTCCATACCCGGAAGTTGGAACACTGAACTTTCTGCCAAGAGAATATTTTATGGTTCGATCCTCCGGCTCTTCGCCACACAAAATAAAATAAATTTTACATCAAATAAATAACTTTTTTTAAACTCCGTAAGAGTTTGTAGAATTATAATCTTTTACGTCAAATAAATATTTAATTTAAAATATCGTAATGGTTGGTATAATTGTTGGTATAATTGATATGATAAACAAGGGCTTAAAATAGTAATTATTAATGTAGGTTAATTTGAAAATATGGATTATTAAATATCAATAATTATTAACGTAGCTTTGTCTATGAAATATGTTAATTTGAAATTATTATTAAAAATTTCTATACATTCATTAATATATAAGGATTATATAATATGTATTATATTGAAAAAAAATGAAATTATTTTGTTGAAAAATGTTGAATATGTAACTGTTATATAATATATAAGGATTATATAATATGTGTTATATTGAACACAAAAGAATATTTTGTTGGTCACTTTGTTGAATATAGAATTATTATATAATATATGATATGTGTTGATTTCATATAAAATTTGGAAGGAGTTATACATTTTTGTCATATTAGTGAGTAATATTTAATTAAAATGTTTTAATTATAAGAAATTTTACATTTTTAATTGTAACTTTACATTGAGTATAAGAAGATTTACATGTCTTTCTCATACTTTATTTTAAAAAAGCTTTTTTATTTGATTAAGAATTTTTCTTTTAATTGTTTTATAGATAGATATATAGATGATATTGAAATATTTTATTTAAAATGAAGATTGAAATAATATTTTTTTGCTATTAATGTATCTATTTATACATATTTTGTATTGCAATGTAAATGCACTTATATGTCAAATAAGAAATCTTTGTTTAACAAAAGAAAAAGAAAATTATTCATCGTTCACATTGAAATAATACTAAACTTCAACTCCATATTAAATCATAAAGAAATAACACATCTTCCTTCTTTTAATGTATAAAAAGTATTTATTTATAAGAATATTTTTATTCTCAATTATTTTTCTCAGATATACATATATAAAGAGTGGGAAACCATTTATGGGGCAATCTAGATAATTCATTTGTCAAAATAGCTCTGGGGCAATCATTATTGGTTGTTATGCATGAAAACAAGCTGACTCATTACTATTATTCAAAGAAAACTATACAACTTGGAATTACCTCACTAGTAGTCCATAAGGAGACAAACTTTCACTCATCCTAGATGCATCTCAATCTTAAACCATTAATCTATTGCTTGAGGTCTAAAAATAATGTATTATAAAAATAACATCTCAATCTTAAACCATTAATCTATTGCTTGAGGTCTAAAAATAATGTATTATAAAAATAATTATATTTCAGATTCTCATTAAATTTATAAAATATATTTTCCAATCAAATAAATAAATAAAAACACATAACTTTAAAAACAATTTTTTATATACATTAAAATTTTTGAAAAAAAATTACATATCTCCCTTTTGTTTTATAAAACATCTTTAAATACAGTAAAATTATCAAACATTTTTCAATACAATAAAGTTATCAGGGTTCAAATTCAAATTCCTCCCATTTATCACTAGGCTAGATAACGCCCTGAGCAATTTATACCACCAAGAAATACTATGAAATAGGAGTTAATAAATACTTTGGTCTATTTTATTCTAAATTTCCACGTGGAAGAGGACGAAATAAATATTGCTAACGCCATGATGGACCGAATTCCCACAGAAGTTGAATACCGTAGCAAAAAAGTTAAGAAGGAATTTAGTGAGGGGACGTAGTGATGTTGAGAGGAAGGAAAACCAGAAAAAAACATAGGATAAAGTTAGCTACAGGAAGTAACGCAGATGATAAAGTTAGACTCAGGTCCAAATTAATAGTCTGATTGCTTGAAGCTGGTCTTGACCTCCAAAGTTGCTTCGTAATATTGTTGATCTCAGCTTGATATTTGTAATGCCCCGAAAAAAATAATGTAAATATTTGATTTACTGTGGTAAAAACAAACTGAATTGGTTATTTGTAGTTGATTAAAAATTAAATATAATTTGGTTGATAATTTTCGCTCATTGTGAAATGTGAAAAAAAAAATGTTTCTAGAATGAAGGGAAACCCTCAAGGAGGAAGTTGTCCTCTTGAGGTGAGAAAAAACGGTTGCTGAGAGGCAACCCTAACTACCTTCCCTAACTGGAGGATTTCCAGAAAAAGGAAAGGGGGAAGAAAAATTTTGTGTTGTAGAGACAGGCAGAAGAGAAAAAGGAAAAAAAAGGAAACTCCTAAGAAAAGGAGGTGGCTAAGTTTTGTGATGACCAGATAGCCCTGCTCACTGTACGAGCAACTTGCAGTGGTCGGGCGGTTTGACAGATGACAGACCTAGTTTCGGGTGATTGTTAGAAAACTATATTCGATCTAAGGTATATTCGATCTAAGGAACTCTAGACACCGTTTCTTCCAGGAATTTCAGCCAGAAACAACCAGAAGAACTTCAGGTATGAGGCCAATCTCTGGACTGATATTAATTAGTAATTTTATAAGGTTAATCTTACTATTTCCTTTCCTGTTATATTATGAAGGATGTGAAAGAATTATTTTACAGAAAAACTGTGCTAGGATGTAACCAAGAGGGAAGAGTTTTATATCTGTCTTTCTTTCCCTGTTCTTTTTATTTTCTTCAAAAAAAATACATGTAGTTCAGGGAGTCAAATGTGAGCAAGGACCGTTAGGGAACCCTCTCAAGGAATTACGGAAAATGAAACACCGTCAATACAGAGACTTATTTTAATTGCAAGATTCTCGGAAATAAAATGCCTATGCAATAAAAACATATATATATTTCATACATTATCAAACTCAACCCGAAAACATTGGTAGAATTAAACTATAATCTATCTCAAGGAAGACCCTGAGGTATAAAGCCGAAACCACTAGGGTATGTGAGCCTCAGGACCAGGGTTAACCTTTAATATCATGCAGGACAAAGAATCTGTAAGTCGGTACTGTAACCTCAAACACATACATGTAATATAGCTGGTAAATAGACGGAAATCGATGCTCCCCAAAGGAATAAGTAAACAAAGAATTTATATAAGTGAGGAACCAGAACGAGTTCGCATAGGATTTCTGTGACTCTTGCAAACAAAAAGAAACTATAGCAAGAAATCTGACGAGTAACCATTGCCCAACTCTTGAAATTGGAAGCATAGAACAGTAATTGTCATATGGTAGGCAGACATACAGTGTAAAAGTAATATGAATGAACAAGTAAACTGATAAGTGTGCAAAGCCGTATCTATATCCCAACAGAACTACAAAAATACTGTCATAATTTAAAAGTGTTTTCCCACAGTTCATAAACCCTAGCAAGGGCTGGTACAAAGAGGGAAATTAACTATACAGTCAGGTGCCATAGGGGAAGCGCTCGCCTCTCCAACTCAGCCGAGCTCGGGTCGTAAAGACCTCGACTCTCCTTAGAATAAAAATTTATAAAACATACCGATGAATTTAGATAGTGTGGGAAAAACTGTAGTAAGGCAACATAACAGTTCCAGGATATAACCCGCATAACCTGATAACTGTAGAATTAAAATTACATAACACACACATCCGCGAGCTCAAAGGCTTGGTAAATTTATCAAAGGAAAGCAGAGTTATCAGTTCATAGCCCGCATCCTTGCGTCGGTTGGCAGATTTGTCAGGCTTAAAATCTGCCAAGAACAGTAACCAAGAGAAAGATACCTTAAGGGGGTCTAGGCCAAAGGGCCAAATCCATCTGCCAATAAACACAGGAAAAGTAAAGCAAAAAAAAACCCTACACTCTGTGCAATAAATTTATCATTTCTGTAATAGAACGCCTATGCTAAAGCATAGCATGTGGAATCATGTTGGGATGAACTCACTTGATTCGCCGTAGCTTTAGGGAGCAAGAAACTGAAGCCAGGCAGCCTCACCCGCGCCTGTGCACACTGTGATGAGGGGAGAGATCCTCATGCCTCAACACAGTTACCAAAAACACGTCGAAAGCAAGTCAGGAACTTCAGATTACTCATTATACAACTGAAAATAGTGCAGAGCAGAGGAAATGATGAAAATATTTTAGACAGCACAATAAACCTTACCTCAAGAAAGCCGTTGTAAAAGACATAGTCCAATCCGCCTCGAGCCAGTAGCAGGAATGAGAAACCATGACCATACACCAACTAGAAAAGCGGGGGTATGTGTTTGGTGCCTAAGCAAGGAGACATTTCTGGAACCATCAATGAAAATATCTCATTGAGAAAGGTGAACACCAAAATAGCTCCGCTCGGATGAGCATTTCCTCTATCCACTGCCAATACGGGTAGGCGCCCGAGGGCATGAGAGTAAAGGGTACCAAAACCCTGCCTCCATCACGTGACAGAGCCGTCAGGAGTAATTTCCATAGCCAGGTGTATGAAACCAGAACAATCAACATTAAACCCAGCAGTTAATACTCTGCCACCTCGGAAATATCATTTATTTGCTTACATAAGACGAGATATTTTCCATGTTAATCGTGAATGTGAACTTTATGTGTAGGTGGCATGCTGTAGTGTACATAGGCGGGGTTAAAGTTTAAAAAAAAAATTTACTGTTACATAAATTTACCGTGGATGCATTACAAGTGGTATCAGAGCCCAGGCTCCAAAAACTGTGGCCTCTAGGAAAGTGGTGTGGATATACAGATTGAAAAATAATTTATCTCCACCAATCATTTAAAAAAAAAAAAAAAATGTTTGACTATTCACCTGATATTTTATGTTGAAGTTCAGGAGCAAGTTCGACAGTATGAGAAGAGCAGACAGTGCATCCTAGGGATTTGTGGCGGGTCAAGGACCTGCAGGGAACAATCCCGAGTTGTGGGTACAGCTCGGAGAGGAGACTCGCAGTACAAACCGTGAAATTTTGGAGACTGTACAGGAACTGAAGAATGAAATGGCCTAGTTGCGGGAGGATAACGCCAGGTTAACAATGGAACAGGAGAGGATTATAAAGAGCCTCTCGGATAAACAAAATCAGCAACCACTGCACCCCAGTACTGAGCAACAGGGGATATCAGGGGAACATAATCAAAATACAGAACCTGAAGAATCGGAAGGAAGGGAGGAGGAACGATCTGATAATGCCTCCGAACAGCAGACATCAAAAAGGCAATGGATAGAGTTGCAAGGGGAATTCCGCAAGATCAAACCGCCACATTTTGACGGAGAACAAGAGGAGGCAGCTGAAGCATGGTTGATCAATATGAACAAATATTTCCAGCTGTATGAATATGACCACAACCTTAAGGCGAGATTGGCCATTTTTCAATTGCAGGGGAAGGCCACCTTGTGGTGGGAGGAAGTGAAGATGGTAAAAGGAGTGAGTGAACAGACTATCACCTGGGAAAAATTTCAAAGGTACTTTAAAGAAAGATACTTGACAGAACGCTTCTATGATGAAAAGGCAAGAGAATTCCATGATCTGCGACTGGGACAGCAGACTATGGACGAGTTCATCACTCATTTTACTTCCTTGCTCCACTATGTGCCCTACATTCGGGAAGAAAAAGCTAAAGTACAGAGGTTTGTCAGTAGTCTACCCTTGGGTATGAGGGAAAGAATCGAATTTGACAATCCAAAGATGATGGACGAGGCCATACACAAAGCCCGAATTTGTTACCAGCAAAGCAAGCAGAAGGGAGAAAGCCTGGGTAAGAGATGGGTCGATAAAAAAGGCAGCAAACTGGCCGGGAGTACCAAAGGTAACCGTGGTGGTGGTAATAGAGGATTTGCCAAAGGGAAAATCAGCAGAAATTCACAGAAGAATTCGCTGCGACTAAAGCCCCCCAATGAGTCCAGAACCAATGACCAATTTGGAAAAAATGACAATGAAGGGACAACAAGGCCTCCAGTGCAATGTTGGGGCTGTGGTGGCCCCCATTATGTGAAGAACTGTCCCCAATGAAAAGGGACTGAGCAGGTTTCCCAGGTCTACGAAGCTTCTACGGTTGGAGATGTAGGGCGAAGTCTACCGAGGATTAATGCTGCTCTAGAGGATCGTCAGGCAGAGTACCAGCCGACCATGGTGGAATTCGAAGGTACACTCTTAGACCTTGCTGTCACTATTTTAATTGACCCTAGTGCAACGTTAAGTTATATTAGTCCTAGAATTGTGGAACAGTGTAGGTTGCAGCCTGTTAAATTTAAGGACCCTTGGCTAGTCCAGTTGGCAACAGGGGCAAAAAGACGGGTAAATGCCAAAGTCAAAAACTGCCCTTTAAAAATAGCAGGACAGCTAGTTACAGCAGACTTAAATGTGCTTCCCCTTGGCTCGTACGATATATTAATTGGTATGGACTGGTTGGAGAAACACTGGTCCATAATTAATTGTAAAACCAAGACTATCAGTTATAAGGATGAACTGGGAATAAAGCAAGAAATGTAGGGAATCAAACGGCCAGTGCAAATTCGGCCCATAACCGCCTCACAGTTAGCAAAATGTATTAGGAAGGGATGTCGGATTTACGCTGTCCAAGTGGGCTATGCCAACTCAAAAGATAAAACAGCCGCAATAGAGAATATCCCTGTGATACAGGAGTTTGCTGACGTATTTCTGGAGGAAATCCCTGGGCTACCACCTAAACAGGACATAGATTTTACCATTGAATTAGTGCCAGCAGCCGCCCCGATATCCCGGGCACCCTATAGAATGAGTATACCGTAATTGACAGAATTAAAAATGCAATTACAGGAGCTGTTAGACAAGAATTATATCCGCCCCAGTGTGTCACCCTGGGGAGCCCCGGTGTTGTTCGTTAAGAAGAAAGACGGGACCCTGCGCATGTGCATAGATTATCGTCAACTAAATAAGTTGACAATCAAAAATAAATATCCGCTGCCCCGTATCGATGAACTATTTGATCAGGTAAAGGGAGCAACAGTTTTCTCGAAGATTGACTTGCGATCAGGGTATCACCAAGTCAGGATTAAAGAAGAGGATATAGCTAAGACCGCTTTCAGAACACGATATGGCCACTATGAATTTGTGGTGTTACCCTTTGGGTTGACCAACGCCCCTGCCACTTTTATGTGTCTAATGAACAACGTATTTCACCAATACTTGGACAAGTTCGTGCTGATCTTCATCGATGATATCTTGATTTATTCTCGGACGATGGAGGAGCACCAAGAGCACCTCAGATTGGTACTGCAAACCCTCCGAGAACATCAACTATATGCTAAGTTCAGCAAATGTGAATTTTACAAAGAACAAATACAATATTTGGGACATATAATCACTAAGGAAGGAATTGCAGTTGACCCTGAAAAGATAAGAACAATAATGGAATGGCCGGTACCTAAAGATGTGGCGGACATCCGCTCCTTTATGGGATTAGCAGGCTATTATAGACGATTTGTGGAAGGATTCTCGAGGGTAGCATATCCCATTACTTCCCTACAGAAAAAGGGAAGGGCCTTTAGGTGGACCCCGGAATGTCAAAGGAGCTTCGAGCAACTCAAATACCTGCTCACCACAACGCCCGTTTTAAGCATAGCTGATCCCAACAAGAACTATGTGGTGTGCACGGATGCGAGCAAAGAAGGGGTAGGGGGTGTGTTGATGCAGGAAGGGAAGGTAATAGCATATGAATCAAGGAAATTGAAAGAACATGAGCAGAAATATTCTGCTTACGATCTAGAATTGGCAGCTGTGATTCACGCCCTGAAAATGTGGCGACATTACCTGATGGGAAGAAAATTTCTGTTATTGACAGATCACCATAGCCTGACCAATTATTTTAGTCAACCCACTCTGAATGCAAGGCAAGCGCGGTGGGCAGATTTCCTAAGCGGTTTCGATTTTGAAATCAAGCATTTAAAAGGGAAGGAAAATCGGGTGGCGGACGCTTTAAGCAGAAAAGTGCAATGCCTATATGAAATTTCCTACAGTGAAGGGAAAAGCCCCTTCAGGGAAATGATTACAAAAGCAGCTGAACAAGATGCTGTTTACCAGCAAATAAAACAACAACAACCGGCCAGCAAGGAAAAACAGCCGGATTATGCCTTGGATGCTGCCGGAATGTTGTACTATAAAGAGAGGTTGTATGTGCCCAATCAGAACAATGTTAAAAATCTGATATTGGACGAGTTTCATAAGAGTCATTATGCTGGGCACCCTGGGTATCAAAAGATGATTACTGCACTGTGAAAAAAAAAATTTGGCCGGGAATGAAGAAAGACGTGGCTGGTTATTTGGCACGATGTTTAGAGTGTCAGCAAATCAAAGCAGAACACCAGCATCCTGCAGGATTATTACAACCGTTACCCATACCGGAATGGAAATGGGAAACCATTTCCATGGACTTTATAACAGGTCTACCTAAGTCGAAGAAAAATAACGACTCCATCATGGTAGTGGTGGACAAACTGAGCAAGTCAGCGCATTTTATACCGGTGCAATCTACCTATAGAGTTGTTCATGCAGAATATATTTAAATTGCATGGGTTACCAAAGACAATAATTTCAGACCGAGATGTAAAATTTACATCGGTTTTTTGGAAGACACTGTTTGAAGAATTGGGAACTCAGCTGAATTTTAGCACAGCTTATCACCCTCAAACGGATGGGCAAACTGAACGGGTGAACCAGGTGGTAGAGGATATGTTAAGAGCATATGTGATGCAACAACCAACCAAGTGGGAGGATTATTTGCACTTGGTCGAATTTGCATACAATAATGGCTACCACACATCATTGCTGATGAGTCCCTTTGAAGTATTGTATGGGCGGAAGTGCCGCACCCCCTCGAGCTGGAGTGGACCGGAGGACAGATTGATGTTGGGTCCTGAGATGCTTAAGGAAATGGAAGAACTGGTGAAAAAGGTACGATCTAATTTGAAGGCAGCTCAAGATAGGCAAAAGAACTTCGCTGACAGAAAAAGAAGGTTTAAGGAGTATCAGGTCGGTGACCATGTATATGTGAGGATTCACGCAAGAAAGAGCACATTACAGTGGAGCGGGTGTGCTAAGTTGGCACCTCAATACTGTGGCCCATTTCAGATCCTAGCAAGAATTGGGTCGGTGGCCTACCAGCTCGCTCTGCCAAGTCACATATGGGTTCACAATGTCTTTCATGTTTCCGTGCTAAAAAAATATGTTTATGATCCTAAACATGTGATTAATTGGCAGGATGTTCAGGTGAGAGTTATCACCGATAGATCTGTTTAAATGTTTCCCTTTTGGCAGAAAAACTGACTTAGGATGTTGCATGTTGCAGGTAGAACCGGAAGGAGAAATCCGGGTCGAACCGCTGAGCATCCTCGATCGGAGAGAGGTAACACTGCGGAAGCGGGATATTACCCAAGTTAAAGTGCAGTGGCAGCACTTTGGGCCTGAGGAGGCCACTTGGGAAGATGAGGAAATTATGAGAAAGACCTATCCAGGACTGTTTGTGGCTGATAGACATCGAGATGATGTCCAATCTCCGGGGGGGAAGATGTAATGCCCCGAAAAAAACAATGTAAATATTTGATTTACTGTGGTAGAAACAAACTGAACTGGTTATTTGTATTTGATTAAAAATTAAATATAATTTTGGTTGATAATTTTGGCTGATTGTGAAATGTGAAAAAAAATGTTTCCGGAATGAAGGGAAACCCTCAAGGAGGAAGTTGTCCTCTTGAGGTAAGAAAAAACGGTTGCTGAGGAGGCAACCCTAACTACCTTCCCTAACTGGAGGATTTCCAGAAAAAGGGAAGGGGGAAGAAAAATTATGTGTTGTAGAGACAGACAGAAGAGAAAAAAGAAAAAAAAAGGAAACTCCAAGGAAAAGGAGTTGGCTAAGTCTGGTGATGACCAGATAGCCCTGCTCACTATACGAGCAACTTGCAGAGACTGAGGTCTAGCAAGCAGCAAGGGGGAGATTCTGGTCCTGAAGGACGAATCTCGTGGTCAGGCGGTTTGACAGATGACAGACCCAGTTTTGGGTGACTGTTAGAAAACTATATTCGATCTAAGGAACTCCAGACACCGTTTCTTCCAGGAGATTGCCAGAAAACGACATTTCAACCAGAAGCAACTAGAAGAACTTCAGGTATGAGGCCAATCTCTGGACTGATATTAATTAGTAATTTTATAAGGTTAATCTTAGTATTTCCTTTCCTGTTATATTATGAAGGATGTGAAAGAATTATTTTACAGAAAAACTGTGCTAGGATGTAATCAAGAGGGCAGAGTTTTATATTTGTCTTTCTTTTCCTGTTCTTTTTATTTTCTAAAAAAAAAAATACATGTAGTTCAGGGAGTCAAATGTGAGCGAGGACCGTTAGGGAACCCTCTCAAGGAATTACGGAAAATGGAACACCGTCAATACAGAGACTTATTTTAATTGCAGGATTCTCGGAAATAAAATGCCTATGCAATAAAAACATATATATATATATATATAACAGAGAGTGTGATAGTTAACTGTTCCCTGTCCAGTTCCTATATAAGTCTCGAAACATAGAAAAGCAAGAAAACACGTTTCTGGAAACTCAACCCGAAAACATTGGCAGAATCAAACTATAATCCATCTCAAGGAAGACCCTGAGGTATAAAGCCGAAACCGCTAGGGTATGTCGGCCTCGGGACCAGGGTTAACCTTTAATATCACGCAGGACAAAGAATCTGTAAGCCGGTACTGTAACCTCAAACGCATACATGTAATATAGCTGGTAAATAGACGGAAATTGATGCTCCTCAAAGGAATAAGTAAACAAAGAAATTATATAAGTGAGGAACCAGAACGAGTTTGCATAGGATTTCTCGTGCAAACAAAAAAAAACTGTAGCGAGAAATTTGACGAGTAACCATTGCCCAACTCTTGAAATTGGAAGCATAGAACAATAATTGTCATTTGGTAGGCAGACACACAGTGTAAAAGTAATATGAATGAACAAGTAAACTGATAAGTGGGCAAAGCCGTATCTATATCCCAACAGAAGTACAAAAATACTGTCATAATTTAAAAGTGTTTTCCCACAATTCATAAACCCCAGCAAGGGCTGGTACAAAGAGGGCAATTAACTATACAGTCAGGCGCCATAGGGGAAGCGCACGCCTCTCCAACTCAGCCGAGCTCGGGTCGTAAAGACCTCAACTCTCCATAGAAGAAAAAATTATAAAACATACAGATGAATTTAGACAGTCTTGGAAAAACTGTAGTAAGGCAACGTAACAGTTCCGGGATATAACCCGCATAACCTGATAACTGTAGAATTAAAATTACATAACACACGCATTTGCGAGCTCAAAGGCCTGGTAAATTTATCAAAGGAAAAGCAGAGTTATCAGTTCATAGCCCGCATCCTTGCGTTGGTCAGCAGATCTGTCGGGCTTAAACTCTACCAAAACCCCTGAACAGTAACCAAGAGAAAGATACCGTAAGGGGGTCTGGGCCAGAGGGCCAAATCCATCCGCCAATAAACACAGGAAAAGTAAAGCAAAAACAAACCCTACACTCTGTGCAATAAATTCATCATTTCTATAATAGAACGCCTGTGTTAAAAGTATAGCATGTGGAATCATGTTGGGATGAACTCACCTGATTTGCCGTAGCTTGAGGGAGTAAGAAACTAAAGCCAGGCAGCCTCACCCGCGCCTGTGCATATTGTGCTGAGGGGAGAGATCCTCATGCCTCAACACAGTCACCAAAAACACGTCGAAAGCAAGTCAGGAACTTCAGATTACTCATTATACAACTGAAAATAGCGCAGAGCATAGGAAAATGATAAAAATCTTTTAGACAGCACAATAAACCTTACCGCAAGAAAGTCGCTGTAAAAGACATAGTCCAATCCGCCTCGAACTAGCAGGCATGAGAAACCACGACCATACATGAACTAGAAAGGCCAGGGTATGTGTTCGGTGCCTAAGCAAGGAGACATTTCTGGAACCATAGATTAAAAGATCTCATTGAGAAAGGTGAACACCAAAATAGCTCCGCTTGGATGAGCATTTCTTCTATCCACCGCCAATACGGGGAGGCGCCCGAGGGCATGAGAGTAAAGGGTACCAAAACCCTACCTCCATCAGAAGGGGAGGCGCCCGAGGGCATGAGAGTAAAGGGTACCAAAACCCTACATCCATCAGGTGACAGAGCCGTCAGGAGTAATTTCCATAGCCAGGTGTATGAAACCAGAGCAATCAACATTAAACCCAGTAGTTAATACTCTGCCATCTCGGAAATATCATTTATTTGCTTACATAAGATAAGATATTTGCCATATTAATTGTGATTGTGAACTTTACGTGTAGGAGGCAAGCTGTAGTGTGGGTTAAAGTTTAAAAAAAAAAATTACTGTTACATAAATTTAGCGTGGATGCATTACAATATTGCTCCCAACTTAGGTCGTGATGGAAATACTTTACCATGCATACATTTTACCATAACCCATTTAATATTTCCGAACAGAATACTTTTACTTCGTGATCTGACAAGGTTCACTGAAAAAGTTTCAATGGTAAATAATGTTAGACATTCATATTATCATCTCTCAGCTCTACATAGAATCGGCTAGAAACCAATCTCGTAGTTGTGATTTACTGGATAAGGGAGAGTTTGGTTTTCACAGGTTTTATGGTTTAATCTTGAGTAAGAATATGTATATTTCAGAGTTATTTTTGTTATTTCTTTAGTGAAAAAAAATTGTTAATAATGATTCAAGAAAAATTAAACAATTATGCTTTATACTCTAAGAGTTTTAAATTTTATTTTTAAAATATAATAAATACTTTATAGATATTTAAGTATAATTAAATATTTAATATTTTTTGAAGTATAATTAAATATTTAATATATACTAAATATTATTAGTTACATTTTTTTGTTTGCTAGGTTTTGTGAGTCCTAAAATGTTTGATTTATTGAGTAGTTGTAACTCAAGGGGATTTAAACAGACAAAATCAACTAAAAATTTTTCTTTAACCAATAACTTTTACACCACACCTTGTTACCATCTATTCCGCATCGGCTATTATTTATTTATTTTTTATTATTATTATTATAAAATAATATATTTAATTTATATTTGATATATATATATATATATATTACATAAATTATATCTAATTATACAAGATTTACTCATATTGGCGGGTGGGGTATTAGTTCTTTAATTATTATTATTATTATTATATAATAGGTTTAAATTATATTTAATTAAAAAATTTATTATTTACATAAATTATATTTAATTTTAAAAAATACATTTCAGATTAATATAATCTAGGTATTTATATAGATAAGGTTTTTTCATTCTAACACATTTTTATGGAATTTAAGCATTTATTGCATTAAGAGACACTTTCTAGGCTAAATAAGGTAGAGATGTTGTAATATCTAATATTTTGTACCTGTCAAATTACATAAAATTAAAATTAAAAAATAAAATAAAATAGAACATAAAATTTAAAATCAAATTAAAAATTAAATAAAATATTTTGATTCGGTAAAATTACATAAAAATATAAATTAAAAAAATTAAAAACATAAATTAATTATTATAATTATAATTATTTATAATTTATAATTAAACGAGTCTAGATCTATCTTAACTCTGGATCTACTCAACGGCAAGAGGGACTCTAAAAAAAAGTTTGCATAAAAAGATTCGATCCCTCTTTCATTTGGTAGATCCAAACTTAAGATGCATTAGGTTGATTTATAAAATAAGACACTCTAAGTTGTAATTTTATGTTATGTAGTGTAAACAATAAAATTTAAAATAATTATAATTATAATTATAATTAATTAGAGAAAATTGATTGTTGTTATTTTTGCGCTACAAAATTTAACAACTGATGGTTTTGTCAATAATATTTTTGTGTAATATAGCTTATTTAATGATATTAAAATTCTTTTGTTTATAATAAAAATGATATTTACACTTTGAATATTTGATTTCACGAAACATTTAATAAATCCAAAATTAAAATATGTGTAAGCTAACATTTATTATAAATGGGGATGACCATACACCAAACACGGTTGACACAAAGAGAATAAATGGTGGATGTCATTGAAATTTATATGAATGTCATTTTCAACAACTCACTGAATCAAGAAATGGGTGTTGAAATTTATGGGGATGTCGTTTTCAACACGCCTCTGGAGTCTAAATCGTGAAATCTTCTTTGTATATTCACTGGGAGCCCCTGTCCTATGGCAAGAGTCATTCTCTATCACTTGTTTACTTGAATTGCGGTGGACAGATCCCTAAAATTGTTTGACTAACGATCTTATATGGCCGTACCCATAAACAGTTTGAGAGTTACACCAGTTGCAATATCGTGTGTTAGCGCTAACATTATCCACCATTTTAGCTGTTTTATCGCGATTGTCAATTCAGAAGTATATATATATATATATATATATATCGTTTTGTTTTCAAAATTTGCAATCACAATCCACCATTTTAGCTGTTTTACTCGATTGTCAATTCAGAAGTCTCTTTTTATATATATATATATATTTTTGTTTTCAAATCTGCAATCACATGCAGTTTGGCACCATCCACTGGGCTATGCAGCAGCAGGTAGTGATGTATAGACTGTCAGATCTTTCGTTTGTTCAAATCGGATTGTCTATACACCACCCGTTGTAGACGGATAGAGTGTTCATGACTGCTAATGTAATGGTGGTTTATCAAGAGGCCAAAGGCTTTGTTTATGGGTAGCGGAGATGATATTGATGGGGTATTTTACTGAGGCTGTAAATTTGTCTGGATTATTTCAGTAAGAATATTTTTTTATGGTCGAAATAGATTTTATATCATTAAATCTTTTGAAGGTCTAAAATCTTTAAATTTAATAATTATGATTTAAATTTACAAAAATTTCTGCCAAATCTTATAAAAAAATTTAAACAAATTTGAAACCTGATGACATATTGATAAAAGTAACCTACATGTATTTATTAGGATTTGGATTACAAGTCAGGCGTAGAAAACGGGATGCAAGGGCATGCAAAGCAACTGCAACGCGTGCATGGTGGTCAAACTGCAGGTCACCGGCAATAATGGGAAGATCCCCATATTCGAAAGTTGGAACACTTACGTAGTCTCCAAGACTGACCTATCTGTCAAAAGAGATAATAACATTTATTGTTCGACCATTCGGGCTTGTCACTCCACAATGTGAATAAACTTTTACTCAAACAAATATATAATTTACAATTCCTTGATAATGAGGACAATTGACATTTTTTTAGATCAATGAATATTTAATTTAAAACTTTGTAAGAGTAAGTATAATTCATCTGGTTTTAATTTGTGGCCATATAAATTAAACTACTTCTAATTATAAATAGATATCAATTTATAACCAATATAAATATGTTAAAATTTCAAAAATCATAAAAATTATGATAATGAGATTTTTTATTTCAATGATATCAAACCAATGGTATAAATTTTACTGACATTAGTAATTTTTTCCTATGACATGCTTTTTGGTAAGACTTCACATCTCATTATTTAAATGTTACTAATGCTTTTTGGTAAGACTTCACATCTCATTATTTAAATGTTACCATATATGTTTTATTAATTTTTTATAGAGTAGTTTTTTTCCTTAATATAAATTTTATTTTTTATTTTATTAATTCAATTTTGTTTATAAAGAAAAATGAAACAAAGTAAAAATTACAAATATACATCATATAAATATATTTAGTTAGTTACTGTAAAATTAGTAACGATTTAGAGAAAAGATGTATATTCATTGTTTGCATATTGAATCAAGTTCGTTATTGTGAAACTAGCTAATGATTTAGCAAAATTATGTATAGTGAGTTTTTATGTACTTTTATAGCTTTTGCAAGTCACCTTGATTAATGCTGCAAACAAATTCAATTAGCATGTTCAAGTTGTAATGTATTTTGAAAATAGGTATTGGACCTCAAATTTCAACATCATGAGTTGGATTGAAAGAAAACCTTATAAATAATAAAATAAATTTGAGCCCACTTTTACTTTTAAATATGGATTTGGGAGGATTCTAATATTTGAAGAATTAATAAATCTCTTTTGAAACCATAAATTTAAGGGGAGGTGGACAAATCATTCTTGGCCCTAATGTAAAAGTAGTATTGCAATTGCCATGGGGTATTGGAAGAGCAACAAATAATCAAGAAGAGTATTAAACCCTTTAGAAAGGTTTGGAGCTTGCCAATGAATAAAAAATTTCCCGAGTCACTGTCTTTGGTGACTCTATGTTAGCCATTCATCAATTCACCAAATCCAAGAAGGCTATTTTCTCTAAGTCCCCACCTCTAATCTAAAGAATCTAGGCCTCAATATCTGTATTTGAGATAGACATTTAAACTCGAAAGTTGTTGGGATAGCAAAAAAAGGAGTTGATATGAACCAAGGTATTATAGAAATAAACTCTAGAATGTGTCCTTCTCCAATTCCTTAAATTGCTATTAAATTATTTAATAATTGGGTCGATGGGAAGCAATCTCATTTTGCCACTCTTCGGAATTTGGTTTCAATGGGTGCATTAAGGGGATCTCACCTTCATACATCATTGGATTTTTGGGTTCATATTTTCTGGTCAACTTCTCCATTTTCCTGACCTTTGTATTTCTTAGATCACACCTAGTGGCACATTCTGGCGAATAGGTGGTATCATACACTAGCCACATCCCTCCCTTACGGTCTTATCCATTTATTTATCTTTGGCCTCAAGTTATTGCACTCCACCTTGGTTGCAATGTTTTCCTTTGTTTGCTTGATTATGGACTTAATTCTCTTTCCCTACGATGAGTTCCTGTCATCACATCCCTATCCTAGAAATATTGCATAAATATTTCGATTCATATGTCTTAGAATGGCTCATGAAAATGTTCAAGGCTCAATTAGGTATCGTTCTCTGGAGGTCTCTTTCTCCCACATTTTCCCTTCTTGATTCTTGAAGTTAATGGTGGAAATTCTTTTGTGCCGAGTTATGTTGTTTCAACCATTTCTTCCCTTTAACATTTGCCTTGATATGGCGGGAATTTCATAGCAAATCTTTTGCTTCAAGCTCCAAGAACAGGATGACTAGTTGTTCATACCACTATGGATCCATTAGCGCTTAAGAAATGACCGATAAGCTCATGGACTCCACTTAGGCTCTGGTTGCCTCAATCCTTAACCTCGAAGATATGATCGAGTGTCAGCAGTTCTCATTCAAACTCTTTTTTGAAGTTAAGTTATTAGTTCACCACACTGATATGGAGGACTATTTAGATAGGCTCAATGAGGAATCTGTCATGTTAGTTCTCAAGTGGTAGTTTCGGAGGTCTCCACCTCCCAAGCAGAAAGAATGACAAATAGTGGCACTACCTTTGGTGACCCCATGGAAAAAAGGAGATCTCTTCGTGTCAAATATTTAGAAATCAACAACTGTGACCTGTAGTGATATCAACTCGTCTATTGAGACAATTTTATTTTTTTTGGCTTGTAGTTTGTTCAATCTATATCTTTTCTTCTAATCTTGGTCTATAAGTTTTATCTTTTTCTTGGAACTTTTTTTAGAGTCTACAGTGGACATCTCTTTTTTAAAGTTTAATCAGTCAAGGAGGTAGTAAACACTTTTTTTGCTCTCTCAAAGACCTATTTTTTGTATCGACTTCAAGATGTAAGATTTCTAGTCCCAAATCTAGTCTTTTATTAATATTAAAACCCTTACCCATTTTGTTGATATATATATATAGATATATGGGGCATTAATAATATAAAAGGAAAGAAATAGTAATATACAAGGTATGTGTTTTGAATAAATTCATCATTGTTTAACAAGTAAGGGCATATCTCTCTAGCTAGCATCTCAAGATTTAAAAGACACATAGTCATGTTCAAATTCAATTATGAATTTGATTGTATACGAGTCATGTTAACTTCCCATTTATATTTTCATTTCCAATAGGAAATGGATCGATTTTATAAAAATTGGGATCTATCATGAGCATAATAACATTGAACAAACTACATAAAAACTCTCAAAATCAAACAAAAAATTGTTATGTCACTTTTATTATTTTTTAACAACTAAAAACCCTTAAACCTAATTACTCTCCCAATAGGTTGGTGTCTTACATAGCATATAGGTGGCCCATGGGTGAGCATGTCAATTTCACTATGGTCACCCATAATTAAATTAAAATGGTCACCCATGGGCCACCCAGGAGTTTTGAGAATTCCCTAATAGTCCCTTGACCTAAAAAATTTGAAACCCACTGAATCTATTGGGTTAATAAATATTTATTTGGTTGAACTCGAGCCAAGGATAGTGGAAAAGGTGCATAGGGTTGGAATTTGAAAGTTTGAAACCATATTTTGAAGGTTAATACCAGTATGAACTAACATATTTAACCAGATTGTTTATAATTGACAACAGGAGAGAATCTGTTTACTGTACTCGATGGCTTGAATGTTCAAAATGCGTCTATGGATGCTTTTTATCTACAAGATAGATAGCACTTTCATTCAATGTCGTCCCCTGAATACTTGTGACGAAACAATTACCATCTTATCTGTTAGATAGCAACCATATCCATCAATGCTTCTCCCTCAAATTATCTATTACTATGTACCAATTGAGGGCATTTGTTATGGAGATCCTTTAGCATGCATGCATTTTACCATGACACTTTAAGCCTTTAACATCTCCAAACCGACTACTTTTACTTCATGATTTGACAAGGTTCACATAAGAAAGTTCAAATGCTAAATAATGTCGACATTCATATTATCAACAATAATGTTGAAATTCATATTATCAACCATGATGCGATCTATTTTTAGTAGTGATTTCATAATTTTGTTCAGAAAATAATGAAAATTTTAGTAAGATTTTCAAAAAATCGTGCAGGAATTTTTGAAAATTCAAATTACAATTATCAAGATTAAAGATTTTGGTGTCCCAAAATTTTTTGATAGTATTAAATATATATCCACCATAAAAAAAGGTACTTCAAAAAGTACTGAATACATTTCCACCATAAAAAAATTCAAATACTTCTTGTAACACCTTTATCCACAAATCCCATCGTTACCAATATAAAAAAAAAAAAATAATAATAACTTATAAAAAAACCCAACTATCATTACACTACCGTAATAATATGGTACGTGGAATTTATTCATTCAAACTCAGTGCAATTGTTTAAATAATGCTTCGTTGCTCCCACATATGATTATTAATTGTTATTACAATTGACTTGACGGTAATGACATCTTTGATTATGTGTTGATCTTCAGTATCTCACTTTTATGGATTGTATTGACATTTCCTGGGCTTGTTCGGATAGCCCCTGGTTGGATGGTTTCCAGTTGTTAAAGCTTGCCCTAATCACTTGCCATCTATGGTCTGATGCCCCACACGGAGTTGGCGATGCAATCAATGCCATCTCATGTCCTGAGGGTAAACCATTTCTACTCAGTGTTCAGGTGCTTCCCTTGTTCATTCGCTGGGTATCATTCTGGAGGTTTCCCTCAGGTTCTTTCTGCAACTTTCCTCTACAACCCATCGCAACCTATCTATTGTGTACAGGAAAAGGTTCCCATACATATCTTCCTACAGTCAAGCTTGTATCGAAGCTGCAAGCTTCCACCCAGCATAAGTAAGGTTCAGTTAATAGTTTGAAATCTGAGTTGGAATTTTGGTTCTCGATCTTTACGTTCAGTTTGATCTACACTAGTTAATTAGTTCTATATGGTGTTCTGTTGATGATGTCTCTTTTCCTGCAGGTTCTGCCTCTATACCATGCCTATAGTCTCTGTTGTTGACACGTTCCTGCTTCACCCTCACAGTCCTCGGTAAGTACTAAGGGTGCATGGTTAATGTTGCAGGTCTAATTTTTGCATTCACACTTTTTTTGTAGCTAGATAACTCAAAAGGGAAATAACCCTGAGTCTTTGGTGTAGGGTTCACCCAAATTGACAATGGGTGCGGCATGCAGTTCTATCCTCAGCCATGCGCCAAACAACATGAGGCCTCCCGATATGTGGGTTTTATTTTTCATTGATAGTTGTTGGCCTTATTATCTCAAATGGGGGTCTGTTATAAACAATTTTCTTTTTTCCTGTTTGGGTTTCTAATTAAATGGAGGATGGTGTTATGTGTGTCCTCTGTAGTTCGAATGGTGATGGCCCCCTACTCTTGGGGTTACATAGCAGATGAATGTAATTTAATTTCTAGGTTCTGGATGTAAATATTTAAGTGAGACTTTGTCGCTAACAATTTTTAAAGACAGATTCCTATTAATACATTGGAGAATTTTGTTATGTTCTCATTAAAGTTCCTCTTTATCACGAGTTTCTTTCTAAAAAAGGTTGTGGATTGGTGAGTTCTTCGTTTTAAATTGTCCTCAGAATGTCATTCCAGGGCATCCTCTCAGGCTTCCCTTGAACAAATCTGAGGACCAAATCTACTTGGATAATGTTTATATATAATTTTACATGGGAAACCTATTTCTCAGGTCTCCCATTTTCGTAATAAGTATTGTGCTTTTTTTAAATGCTTAATGTTGTAGAACAAATTATTGGAATGAGCTTTCTATTTGTCTAATATGATTTTTCACCATAGGTTCAACAGTTAACTGTCGAATTTGTAGCTATTGTAATAGCATATTTACCTTTAGCATGGTTGTCTGTCAGCATACTACGTTCCTATGGTTCGGTTTTGCAATCACATAAACGCACTAGTTGGTTCCTAGCCATATCACCCAACTTTGAATGAAATTTTGTATATTCTTGCTTCCCTACTGAAGCAGGGCACCCACCTCAGTTTGTTTCGTTTTTCTCTTTTATATTACTTAGAGGTGTTTGGCTAGCTCTGGTCATTCTGTCATAGGTTCACTTTTATTCCTTTTTTTTACCAAATCATACTACACTCAGGTTGGGGCTCAGTTTATCCAGTTGCTAATTTTGTCACACAGAATTAACGCATTCAAGTTTATAATATAGTGGCATTATAACAAATGTATTCCCAACATTTTGTTCTCTGCACATTTTATACAATAACTTGTATCTAATTTATCATTCAATTAAATTACATTTGCTCCTAATCTTAACATGACTTTGTCAATCTAAAAACAAGATTAAATAAACAGTATAAAACCAATTCCAAATTACCTTATCCCAATCTTACACACTATTTAAGCATATTGCACTTATCCAGATTGTACTTGTTTACCATGGCGAAACCAATCTATATTCGATGAACCTCTTTCCACCCTTCCTATGAGAACCTGGAAATTACGTCAAGAGTTCTCCCCCCAATCTCCTCTTTCACCCAACCAATCAGTTATCCAGATGTAGCAATTTCTGCTACTTGACCTCAAGACCCTAAGTCCAGCAAACAATCACTCTTACTTCCTCCATGGAAGTCTTGTTAGAGTTAAAACTTATTCCCACTGAATGCTCCTTCATCTCAAGGAATTTTTCTTTTTCCCCAAAGGAAAATACCCCCTTTCCTTCCTCCTTCTCTCCTCCTTTTGTAAAGGAATAGTAGGGAGGAAAAGGGTAATTGTTTCTTTAACTAATAACTGATAACTATTGGGTGAAAAAGATTTACTAAGGTTCATCAATGACTCTTTTAGAATCCCCATAGATTACCATATCTGTCATAATTATTCATTTATTTAATAAAATTGTTATTATTATTGAATCTAGTTACTGTCCACTTCCAAAAGTAAAAACCAGAGTTCATTTCCTTACTGTAAAGTAAAAACATTCAAGTAAAAGTAACTTGAAGTACTGGGATGTCACATCTTCCCCCTCTTAGGGGAACACCGTCCTCGGTGTTCATCTTTCTTAATATTTTCAAAATAATTATGGATACGCCTCTTGCATAAAATTTTGATCTTGCCAAGTGACTTCCTCTGGGTTGAAGTGTTTCCGCTACACTTTAACTTGGATGATAGCTCATTTCCACAATGTTACTTCTCTCTGATCGAGTATTTGCAGGGGTTCAACTATAAATTCTCCTTCCGGTTTTCCCTGCTACAAATATCATTATTATATAATTGATTTGTACATAATCACCACACTCTAAAGTAAATAATTTTTGAGTTATGCACACCTATTTATGTACAAATATACATATATATATACACAGCCTACATACTACATTCATGTATTTATATATATAGTATCTTTTACCTGAAGCTCTTGCCAATTTATGATATGTCGGGGGTCGTATACATACTTCTTTAAGAGGGAGACATGGAACATATTATGGACCCTAATGTGATTGGGCGGGGCTAGTTGGTAGGCCACCGGCCCAATCCTGTCCAAAATTTGAAATCGGCCATAGAACCAGGGGCCAACTTAGTGCAATTCCCCCACTTCAACATACTCCGCTTTGGTTTAATCTGCATGTATACATGATCTCCCACCTGAAATTCTCAATAAGTCCTCTTTTTGTTAGCATACATTTTCTGCCAGTCTTGGGCAGCCTTCAAGTTTTGCTAAACCCTCTTCACAGTTTTATCCATTTCCTCCAACATATCTGGTCCCAATATCATTTTATCCTTTAGACTATTCCAGTTTGCAGGTATGGTACATTTCCTGCCATAAAATACCTCGAAGGGGATCATTTTAAGTGACTCGTGATAATTGTTATTGTATGCAAATTCTACCAGATGTAGATATTCTTCCAATTTTCCCAGTTGCTGAATCACATACATGCGCAACATATTTTCTAACACTTGATTCACCCGCTTGGTTTGTCCATCAATCTGGGGGTGGTATGGAGTGCTGAAGTGGACTTGTGTACCCAACCCGATGAACAATGCCTTCCAAAAGGTAGAAGTGAGATTAACATCCCTATCCAATATTATGACTTTTGGCATACCATGTAACTTGAAAATTTCCCTCATGAATATATCTGCTATTTGGGCTATTTAATACATGGATTTGACAGGTATTAAATGAGTTGTCTTACTCATCTTATCAATTACTACCATAATTGGGTCATTCTGCCTTTTAAATCACAGCAATCCCATTATAAAATCTAAAGTTATGGTATCCCATTTCCATTCTAGAAAACGTAGCAGCTACAATAATCCAGCAATGTGTTGGTGTTATGTCTTAACTTGCTGACACTCTAGACATTTACCCAAGTACTCGGAAGTATATTTCCTCATTCCAGGCCAATAGTAGGCTTTCCTGACAGCCGTCAAAAGTTTCTGGTAACCCGAGTGGGCAGCATAGGGGCTTCTATGAAATTCATCTAACATGCTTTGTTTCAAAGTCAGGTGGTTAGGTACGTAAATACGGTTTCTGAATAACAATAAATTCTTAGAGTTAATAATATACTCCCCTTGCTTTGTCGAATTTTGCACAGATTTCACTTGCTTCCATAAATAATTGTATTCGGGGTCCTTCTGGGCTACCTCCTTTAATTGATCTACAAAATCAGGTTCAATCTAACTAAAAGAGATTTCGTAGAGGTGGTGCAGCTTCCGCCTTAATGCGTCTGCCACTCTATTCTCTCTCCCCTTCAAGTGTTCAATTTCGAAGTCAAATTCGCTTAAAAAGGCAGTCCATCATCTTGGCATGCTATCAAGGTAGGCTGATTGAAGAAACTGGTTAACCTGTTGTGGTTCATTTTAAGCATAAATATTTTCCACAATAAATAGTATTGCCATACGTTTAAGGCGTGCACTACCGCCGTTAGCTCCAAATCGTAAGCATAATATTTTTTTTCATTCTCCTTGAGTTTATGGTATTTGTAAGCGATGACCATATCATTCTGCATTAGAACACCACCCACACCCTCTTTGCATGCATCTGTGCAAACTACAAAATCCTCTTCAGGATCTGCAATTTTTAACACTCGAGCTGTTGTGAGCAATTTTTTTAGTTTATAGAAACTTTCTTGACAATCTCTTGACCATTTGAAGGTTGTCCCTTTCTTTTAAAGGGAGGTAATTAGATATGCAACCTTGGAGAATCCCCTTATAAATCTTCTGTAATAACCATCAAGTCCCATAAATGAGCGTACATCCGTCACATTGGCTGGAATAGGCTAGTTCATAATGGTTTTTATTTTCTCTGGATCGACTACTATACCCTCAGAAGATATGATGTGTCCTAGGTACTAAATCTGATCTTTATAGAAATCACACTTGCTGAATTTAGTGTAAAGTTGATTTTCCCTTAGGGTTTGCAATACTATGCGAAGGTGTTCTTTATGTTCATCAATACTTCTGGAGTATATGATAATATCGTCAATGAATATAAGAATGAATTTATCCAGATAAGAATGGAAAACCCCATTCATCATGCTCATCAAGGTTGCTCGGGCATTTGTAAGACCAAATGGCAAGACCATGAACTCATAGTGGCCATAGCGAGTTCTAAAAGCAGCCTTGAAGATATCTTCATCTTTAATCCGAATTTGGTGATATCTAGATCTTAAATCAATCTTTGAAAATATCACTTCCCCCTTAACCTAATCGAAAATATCATCAATCCGGGGTAAGGGGTACTTATTTTTCACGGTCAACTTGTTCAATTGTCTGAAATCTATACAAAGCCGTAGATTACCATCCTTTCTAGAATTGGAGCTCCCCAAGGGGATATATTGGGTCGGATATATCCTTTATCCAGCAGTTCTTGTAGCTGGATTTTTAATTCAATTATCTCAGGGATACTCATTTTGTATGGTGCCTTGGATACTGGGGCTACTCCAGGGACTATTTCTATGGTAAATTTGAGGCTTCTTTTGGATGGTAGTCCAAGAATATCTTCTGGAAACACATCCTAAATTCTTGTACTACAGGAATTTCCTCTAGGGCTGACACCTTGTCCTTGGGATTTGTAAATCCAACTCAAACTGCATAGACCTGACAACCCTTACGCACACATCTAGCTAGTTGATGGCTTGTAACAGATCGCAGCTTCACCTCTCTCTTAACCCCCTGCACCTCTACCCTAACATCATTTTTAAACAAAGAATTAATGGTCTTATCCTTACAATTTACTAAGGCCCACTGCCTCTCCAACTAGTCCATTCCTATCAAAATATCATAAGAGCCTAATGGTAATATATTTAAATATGTGCTAATTTTCTATTCTGCTAACTTTATTTCACATCCTTCTACTTTTGCACAGACTTTTCTCTTTGCAACAGTAGTTAGTTGAACCAACCACAGGTTCTTAACTTTTGAACTTTTTAGATGACATTCATCTACTATTCTGGGACTAACATAGCTCAAACTAGCACCTGGATCAATTAAAATGGAAACAGGAAGATCAGATATTTTACCTTCAAGCTCCACCATTGAAGGTTGATAGTCTGCCTGATGATCTTCCAGTGCTGCATTGATTCGAGGTACGTTTCGTGCTACATCACCCACAGTAGAAGCTTCATGAATATTTGCAACAGGTTCCACTCTTCCTCTATGAGGACAGTTCTTGTAGTAATGGGGTTCCCCGCAACCCCAGCACTATAACGGCGGTCGGGGCACCTGACTGGTTTCCAATTTACTTGATGCCTCACTTTGTCTTACATCACTCAAAGGTCTGTACTTTTGTTGATTTCGATTAACAGGTCTAGTTGGTGCTTTGCGTCCTAAGAACCTAGTTCCTGGGTTTCTCATGCTCTTGTTATTTGTAAAGTTTTTATGTCCCTTCCTACTTGTCCAACTCTTCTGCACTTCACCTTTCTGTTTCATTTGCTGATAGCATATTCGAGCTTTTTGGAGTGCTTCACCCATTGTTTTTGGATTGTCAAATTCTACTCTTTCCTTCATGAAAGCAGGAAGGCTGCTAACAAAACATTGGAATTTAGCCTTTTCTTCTCGGATATAAGGGATGTACCTTAGTAATGATGTGAATTTTGTTAATGAATTCATCCATTGTTTGTTTCCCTAATTTTAAATCATGAAACTCCTTTGCTTTATCATCATAGAACCACTTTGTTAGATATCTATCCTTAAAATGTTTTTGAAATTGCTTCCAGGTAACCTCTTTCTCATTAATCTCCTTGACTATTTTAATCTCCTCCCACCATAGGGTGGCCTTGCCTTGGAACTGATAAATTTCTAGCCTTGCTCTCAAATTTTCATCATATTCATATATATGAAAATATTTGTTCATGTTAATAAGCCATGCTTCCGTTGCTTCCTCTATTTCACCATTATAGTTTGGTGGCTTAATCTTCTTGAACTCTCCCTGAAGTTCTGTTTTCTGTCTTTTTAATCCCTTTTCGTTGGAACCATTATCTGATTCCTCCTCATTATCAATTTTCCCCCCTTCTGATTCCTGATGGTGTTCTCGTTGTTTTCTTGTTTTTGTTCCATTCTCTTCTCCTTGACTAGGGTCTGGATTTCTCTGGTTTTGTTTATGTAATAAACTTTTCATAATTTTCTCTTGTTCGAAATGGAGTCTCTCATTTTTTGCTCATAGGTTCTGCATTTCTATCCTCAACTGTTGAATTGTTTCGAGTAAGGCAGCATTGCTGTCAACATTTGTTTCTCCCAATTGAACCCATACTTTTGGGTTACAACCGGTACTCCTATGTGCATCAGAATCATTTTGTTATTTTCCAAATTATTCAACCCGACCTCAATGTAGTAACCTTAGGCTCTGATACCAATTGTAAAACCCTTATCCATAAATGCCATCATTACTAATATAAAAAAAATAAAGAAAATAACTTATAAAAAAACCCAACTATCATTACACTATCGTAATAATATGCTACATGGAATATATTCATTCAAACTCCATGCAATTTTTTAAATAATGCTTCGTTGTTACCACATATGATTATTAATTGTTATTATAATTGACTCGATGGTAATGACATCTTTGATTATGTGTCAGTCCTCCGTATCTCACTTTTGTGGATTGTATTGACATTTCCTGGGCTTGTCCAGATGACCCCCTGGCTGGATGGCTGCCAACTGTTAGCGCTTGCCCTAATCCTTTGCCATCTATGGTCTGATGCCCCACGCAAAGTTGGTGATGTAATCGATGTCGTCTCATGTCCCGAGGGTAAACCCTCTCTACCCGGCGTTCAGGTGCTTCCCTTATTCATTCGCTGGGTATCGTTCTAGAGGTTGTGCTCAGGTTCTCTCTGCAACTTTCCTTTGCAACCCATCACAACTTATCTACTATGTACAGGGAAAGGCTTCCCATACATACCTTCCTACATTCAAGATTATATCGAATCTGCAAGCTGCCACCCAGCACAGGTAAGGTTCAGTTAACAGTTTGAAATCTGAGTTGGAATTTTGGTTCTCAGCCTTTACATTCAGTCTGATTTACACTAGTTAATTAGTTCTATATGGTGTTCTGCTGATGATATCTATTTTCCTACAGGTTCTGCCTCTATACCATGCATAGAGTCTCTATTGCTAACACTTTCCTACTTCACCCTCGCGGTCCTGGGTAAGTACTGAGGATGTGTTGTTAATGTTGTAGGTATAATTGGTGTATTCACCCTTTTCTTATAGCTAGATAACTCAAAAGGGAAATAACCCCGAGTCTTTGGTGTAGGTTTCACCCAACTGGACAATGGTTGAAGCATGTAGTTCTATCCTCAGCCATGCACCAACCAGCAAAAGGCCTCCACATATGTAGGTTTTGTTTTTCCTTGATAACTGCTAGCCTTATTATCTCAAATGGGGGTTTGTTATAAACAATTTTCTTTTTTCCTATTTGGGTTTTGATTAAATGGAGGATGGTGCTATGCGCGTCCTCTGTAGTTCGAATGGTGATGGCCAAAAACTCCTGGGGTTACATTGCAGATGAATGTAATTTAATTTCTAGGTTCTGGTTGTAAATATTTAAGCGAGACTTTGTCGCTAACAGTTTTTAAAGATTGATTCCTATTAATACATTGGATAATTTTGTTATGTTATTATTAAAGTTCCTCTTTATCACTGAGTTTCTTTCTGAAAATGGTTGTGGATTGGTGAGTTCTTTGTTTTAAATTGTCCTCAGAATGTCGTTCCAAGGCGTCCTCTCAGGTTTCCCTCGAACAAATCTGAGGACTCAATCTACTTGGATAATGTTTATATATAATTTTACATGGGAACCATGTTTTCCCAGGTCTCCCATTTTCGTAATGAGCACTGTGTTTTTCTATTTAATTGCTTAACGTGTTGGAACAAATTATTGGAATGAGCTTTCTGTTTGTCTAATATGATTTTTCGCCAGAGGTTCAACAGTTAACTTTCGAATTTCTAACTATTGTAATAGCATATTTACCTTTAGCATGGGTGTGTGTTAGCGTACTCCGTTCCTATGGTTCAGTTTTGTAGTCACATAAATGCGTTAGTTGGTTCCTGGCCATATCACCCAACTCTGAATGAAATTTTGTATATTCTTGCTTCCCTACTGAAGCAGGGCACCCACCTCGGATCGTTTCATTTTTCTCTTTTATATTACTTAGAGGTGTTTGACTAGCTCTGTGCATTCTGTCATAGGTTCACTTTTATTCCTTTTTTTTACCGAAGCATACTACGCTCAGGTTGGGGATCAGTTTATCCAGTTTCTAATTTTGTCACACAAACTTAATGCATTCAGGTTTATAATATAATGGCATTATAACAAGCATATTTCCAACAGTTTGTTCTCTGCACATTTTCTACAATAAATTGTATCTAATTTATCATTCAATTAAATTACATTCTCTCCTAATCTTAACACTGCTTTGTCAATCTAAAAATAGGATTAAATAAGCAGTATAAAACCAATTCCAAATTACCTTATCCTAATCTTACACACTATTTAAGCATATTGCACTTATCTAGATTGTACTTATCTGCCATGGCGAAACCAATCTATAATCAATGAACCTCTTTCCACCCTTCCTATGAGAACCTAGCAATTATGTCCAGAGTTCTCCCCCCAAGCTCCTCTTTCACCCAGCCAATCAGTTATTCACACGTAGCAATTTCTGCTACTTGGCCTCAAGACTCTAAGTCCAGCCAACAATCACTCTTACTTCCTCCAGGGAAGTCTTGTTAGAGTTCAAACTTATTCCCACTGAATCCTCCTTCAGCTCAAGGAATTTTTCTTTTTCTTTTTCCCAAAAGGAAAATACCCCATTTCCTTCCTCCTTCTCTCCTCCTTTTGTAAAGGAAGAGTAGGGAGGAAAAGGGTAACTGTTTCTTTAACTCATAACTAATAACTGCTGGGTGAAAAAGAGTTACTGAGATTCATTAGTGACTCTTTTAGAATCACCATAGATTACCACATTTGTCATAATTTTTCATTTATTTAATAAAATTGTTATTATTACTGAATCTAGTTATTGTTCACTTCCAAAGGTAAAAACCAAAGTTCATTTCCTTACTGTAAAGTAAAAACATTCAAGTAAAAGTAAATTGAAGTATTGGGATGTCACACTTCTCAAATTATATTTTTTTAATTTTTTCTACCCAATTCATACAAAAAAAATTGGCGAATTATAACCCCGAAATCGAACAGTATCATAGTATGCTTTCATTGCTTGATTTTTTCCTTAAGATAGATATATATATATATATATATCCATTTAGTCGTTCATTCAAATCTGATTGTGTATAGATCACCCATTGTAGCCAGATAGATATTGTTCGCGACTGCTAATGTGCCAATTGTACGATACAAATGAAGGTAAGATGCATGTATTAGGATCACAAGTCAAGCATTGAGAATGGGATTCAAGGGCATGCAAGAAAACTACAACGTGTGCATGAAGAAAACTACAGGCCACTGACAGTAATGGGGAGATCTCCATACCCGAAAGTTGGAACACTTACATGGTCGGGAACACTGAAGTTTCTGCATGGCAGATCATAATATTTATTGTTCGACCCTTTGCTCTCTTCACCTCACAAAATGAATAATCTTTTACATCAAACACGTTTAATTTAAAATTTCCTAACAGGGTATAATTATACCCCTAATATTTAATTTAAAAACTTCGTAATAGTTGGTATAATTGATGTGATATTAATTTAAAACAAAGAGTTTTAAATATTAATCACGACTTGAGTTATATAAATTAAATTAAATAATCGGTAAACTGACATACACATCAATCTATAATAAACTCAAAACCATTCCTAATAAATTAACTAACCTATACATTTTTTTTAAATATATTATTATTAAAAAAAATGTAATCAAGCAAGGGACTAATTAGCAAAAATGATTTACATAAGTTACAAAAATGAAATAACTAAAGAGCTCAAGGCCATAGTGATTCCTGTGAGAGAAAAATGGGGACCACTTTCCCGCTGAGGGTAAACCAAATGGCCCCTACATGAAAGCATCAGCTTGAAAATTACATAAAAGGCAGATAACAAGATACAAAAAATCTGGTGATAAGTTCCTAGAGTGCGGGTCATAGAACTGCAAGGAAAAATTATAGGAAAGATATGAATTGTTAATTGAAGCCACATGCTTGCCTCTGGAGTTAAAGGATACCTCTTTCTCCTTTTTTGAAGTCTGTTGAGCCGCAGTGTCTTTCGAATTTTCCTCCACTATGAGGAATTCAGACGAACTTGAATCGTTCTATGCCTGATCCTTCTCTACTTCCCAGCCCACTTAGCTTTGAAATTGCATGTCATCGATCATGAGAGAAAGAGAATGGGTTTTTGGTGAGGAGTGGAAGTGCAAGCCATCCTAAGAGCTAGAGGATGAAGGATAAATCGAGACAGAAGAGAAGGAAATGTCGAAGAATTTGGTTAATTGGCACATAGTTTGACGTATGCCGCTCATATGGGCATTGGCCTCCGTCACTTTCTAAGTCACCACTTCTTTGGCTTACTCATGCTTCCATAGAGGCCTATCCAATAGATTTCTTATGGCTCAATTCCCATCTCCAATGCACCTTCTCTCATCAGCTTCCAGCAAGGTCACTATGTGTTGAATGTGCATTGATATTTCAGGGTCAAAGATTCCTAATTTTTCATTGATTCAAGAGACACGAGGGGAGTGCCCTGTACCCCGACCACCACCACCTTTTTTGACTCTTCCTCACTCACGAATCATTGTTACAGACTAGAGGATGAATGGAGGAAATCCTGAGTTGCAGAGAGAAATGATGTGAGGGAATGGAGAGAGGCAAAGTTGCTCAAGGAAGGTGCAGGAAATGAGGCAATGGAGGATAATTTATCCATAGAATTCACCAGCCACAAGGAGGAAGAAAATGAATTGAATGAGGCATCAATGTAAGGTACAGGGAAAATCGTCAAGCATATGTAGAGCAAGGGATCCAAACTTATTGAAAATGGAATTTTAGTTTTCCAGCAAAAAACATTGAAGGCCCATGGCACCACTTGTGAGTAGCAATCAGGACATCACATATGGAATGTCACTTAGATTTGGGGTTAACATATATTTTGTTATTAATTATAAAATGAATTAACATACAATTTAAACTTATATACATTTAAAAAAAATATCATGGGATCAAGATTCTTAATCATGGAATTGACTCCAATTTTATAATTCTACCATGGAGATTCCTAATTGACTTATCAATACCACATGCCCAAAAAACCTTAACTCATTCATATGATACTTGATAATATGACATCTTTTAATTAATAAATTTAATTAAAAAGGTAAAGAAAGCATAACTACTTTAGTGATAAATTTCAACCTTTGATTTGTGTATCACTAAGAATAGTTTAGAATATTGGGTGAAGATTAAATCCTTACCATCCACATAATAATTATTGATAGTTATATTAAAATTTTGAAAGCCATATTCCGAAACAGACACACCTATCATTGTAATTAATTTAGATTAATTTGAAACCAAATTACTAAATGTTAACCATTATTAAAATATTCATCATTTTGCATATATATGTATATTTCTTCATATTAAATAATATATATATATTAAAATGTCACGTATGTGTGGGCGGCCCACTCATCAACTTCATGTTGAACATAAAATGACAATATAATATATGTTATGTGTAAATGTCATGTTGAGTATGGAAGGACTATATAATACATATGCTACTTGTCAATTTTATGTTGAACATGAAAAGGTTGTTAAAAATAGCAACAAAAAAATCCTAATTTAATTTGTCCTTGAATTAAATTAGGAATTAAATAAAAAATTCTATTTCATAGCAAATTGTAACAGTTAACTAAGATAAGTTGACTTAGTTGACTCAGTAAATTCGAGTTGGAAGTCTATCTAGAGTGTAGAGTGATTCCTAAATTTTAGAGGTCTAGGTTGAGTTATTTTGAGTTGTAATTAATTAATTCAGTCTAACTTAGTTAAAGTTAGTTAAACTAGCTCCAAATGTTGGAGGAACTAGTAGTATCTCTAGCATTGCGACGCAACTTCAGTGCTTAACCGATTAACTGATAATTCACTCATAAATAACTCATGCATGTTAGTTATGAGAAATACCCAGTTGATATTAGAGTTTAGGGATAGTTTACTTACTATCAGTGGTATAATTTTCTGAGTTGGACAGATGGTGCATGCAACCAGTAGAAGGTCTATGATAGATTGCGCAGTTGTGGTGAGAGATTTTCCCAATTAGATATTAGCTAATTCCCTTAGGGATTGTGCAAGGAAGTAGAGGCTTGGCAGGCAGCAGATTTGTCTAAGTGTTGGCTTGAGCTGGTTTATGAAGTGGTGAGATAGGTTATACTTGTGTAGAGATTGTTCAATTTGAGAAAGCATTGTATTTTTGTTCTCAAATCTTATGGTTAATGCAATAAAGATATTTGGGGTTTTGAGCATTTTCTTTCCCCAAAAAAATATTTTGTTATGTGTGATTGAAATTCTTCCTTTCCTACTTAGTGTTTTCATCAATCAATTTTTATTTCTGATGTTGAGTAGAGTAGATTCAAGTCTTTTGTTCTAGCATATTACATAAGAAGTTTGAATCTACAAGTAGAAATCTGCATGGTATTGGAGCTGAAATCACTTTAGAAGAGGAGAATATGAGTTTGTTGTGCAGGTGCAATCAAATTTACAGTTTCATACTTCAAAGTCAGCAGGATGTCATTCCACAGTTTGAGACTTGAGAATGCCCTAGAGAGAAGCTCGAATTACATAGCTTGGAAGGACAGGATGGAGGCAGCATTAGAAGACAATAGGCTGAAGGAATTCATAGATCATGATATTCCTAAGCATCCAACATCTGATTCTAAAGATATGGTTGAATGGAGAAAGTGTGTGGAAAAGGCGAGAAGTATTATCCTAGAAGAAGTTCAAGACCATATTGTCTAAAATCTCCAAGGTATGGAAACTCCATTTTCAATGTGGAAGGAATTGACAGGCCTATTTCAAAATAATAGTGACCATAGAAAGCTGACACTGAAGGACGAGCTCAAAAATATCAAGATGGAGAAGGGAAACTTAATTCTGAAGTACTTGACCAAGTTCACCTAATGTTGAGATGAGCTTGGAAGTGTTGATGTTATTGTTGCAAAAGATTATCTGGTGAGCCTAACACTTCTAGGACTTCCCAAGAGCTGGCACAACTACTAGGACTTAGTTAATGGGAGGGAAAAGCTACTAGAGTGGGATAGATTGCGATCCAATTCGATACAGGAAGAGATTTGGTGGAGCACTAGAGATGGTTCCTCATCAAAGAATGATGATGAGGAGAACTGTGCCTTTAAAGATGGGAAAATAAAGAAAGGGAAGGGAAAGTCATCCCATTCCAAAACAGATTCTAGTCAGGGTGGAAAGAAGAAGGACATGTCGAAAACCAAGTGTTTTCACTTTCACAAGCTAGGACACTTTGCCACAAAGTGTCTGTAAAAGAAGGCCAGTAAGAAGCCCTCAGGAGGAGCGGAAGATGAAGCTCTTGCTTCGAAATTCGAACTAGATTTTTCCCTCATCACTTGCCTGGTGTCATTGGTGATGGGTAGTGTGTTGTACCTAGAGAGTGGAGCTTCATTCCATATGAGCAGTAATAAAGAGCTCTTTAGTAACCTAGAGGAGAAGGATCTCTAGATGCATATCGAGATAGGTGATGATGGGAGGTATAGCGCAACCGATATTAGTATTTTTACCTTTCAGAGGGAGTCTAGTTCTCCCCTCACTTTGAGATATGTCATGTATGTTTTGGTTTCAAGAATGTTGGGTTGTGTTATATTCTTTCCACGACTAGCCCATGTAGTTAACCGAGGGGTTAGGAGGGTGGCGGAGCCCCCCCTTCATTGCGCCGATTGCGTAGTGGGGAGAGTCCCAAGGGGTTTGAGGGGTGCAGGTAACCCCACTCTATGGGGTCCGAGGTAGTGCCCCGGAAAATTTTGGTTTTGGAACCTATGTTAGGTTGGGTGGACCCACCTATGGTTTTGTGCATGATTTTTGCACATGTTTTTGGACGCAATGGTTTTCATTCCATGGTTTTGGATGCAATGATTTTCGGTCCATGGTATTGGATGCTTCAGCATGTCTAAATATGTATTATAAAATTGAAAGGAACATAATGAAAAATCAAGCTGGTAGTCACGGTTTTGGGATCCATGGGAAATTCTTTGTGTATATGTGTTTTATGTGTTATGCTTCACATTGTTTATTTTCTGTGTTTTAGAATTCGTATGTAGGTAATTTATGTACGGGGTTATAACCTACATTTGGTATCAGAGCAGTTTTGGCTTCAAGGGGACGCCTTTGTTGCTAAGGGGTTTCGCTCGGGCCTGTGGTAGACCCTGTTTAGTGGGAGATCTACGAGATCAATTCTGGTGGTGAAAGAAGATGGCAAGCAGTGGAAAGATAGAGATCAATAAATTTAATGGTCATAGTTTTGAGTTGTGGAAACTCAAGATGGAGGATCTGTTGATGGATAAAGATCAGTGTATTGTGGTAGATCCGGGTACTAAACCAACGGGAGTGTCCAATGAAGATGGAAGAAGTTGGATTGGAAGGCAAAGAACACAATATGATTGTGTGTCTCAGATTCAGTATTGTTGAATGTATCAGGGGAAGCTATGGAAAAGGCTTTGTGGGAAAATTAAGGGACCTTGTACCAATCTAAGTCTCTTGTGAATAAAATGTTCCTGCGGAAAAATCTGTATAACCTAAGGATGAAATATGGAGACTCGGCGACAGAGCATCTGAACGCATGTAATATTGTGGTAAGTCAATTAGCATTTGTTGATATTAAAAATTTCAAATGAAGATAAGTGCATCAATTTGTTGTGTTCTCTACCAGATTTGTGGGATAATCTGGTTATTGCAATAGGTAGCAATGCAACTGCCTTGCAGTTTGATGAAATAGTCTCATCCTTGCTGATAGATGAGATGAGATGGAAAAATATGGAGAGCTAGAATGGTGATGCCTTGTCTATATGAGGACGGTCCCAAAACAGAAACAAAAATAAGTCATTGAGTGGGAGATATAAATCTCCAGGAAAACCTATAAAGGTAGTGTGCTAGAAATGCGGAAAGGAAGGGCACTACAAAAGGGACTATAAACCTAAAGCTCCTGATAAAGGAAATGGATTTGATGATGCTCCTTCTGCAGAGGTGAAAACCACCTCAGATGAAGGTGGGAATGTGTACTTGGCTTCTTCAAGTACACATGTAGATCATGAGGCATGGTTGATTGACTTAGGTGCATCCTTTCACTTCACTCCCCATAGAGAGTGGTTCTGCGAGTATGAGAAATGCGATGGTGGTGATGTATTCTTAGGGGATGGTAGGAAGGCTAGAATTGTTGTTTGTGGAAAAGTAAAGTTGAAGTTACAAGGTGGAAGGGTTAGAACACTTCTGGGTGTTCTGCATATTCCTGCATTGGCCAGAAATCTGAATTTTGTAAGCAAGTTGGATGATGCAGGTGTAAAAATAGTGTTCGAGAAGGATACCTGCAAGATGGTTCAGGTAGCACTGGTATTGATTTGGGTAGTTCGGATTAGAACTTTGTACAAGCTGTAAGGTAGCATAGTTGTTGATGGGTGCAATAGTTCTATGGTTCCTGAAAGTGGAGCAGAAAATCTAGTGGTCTCTGGAGAGAAGACATGTTGTGGCATCAAAGGCTTGGACATATTGGAGAGAAGGGCCTTCGAATACCTCATGGTAAAGGTATGGTAGAAGGTATGAGTAATAGCTCTCTGGATTTTGATTTATGTGAAAATTGTGTATATGGGAAACAAAATCAGGTGAGTTTCCCCTCTGGTGGTAAGAGGGAAAAACATATATTAGAGCTTGTGCATAGTGATGTGTTTGGACCTGTGAAGGTTCCATCACTGGGTAAGTCTGTATACTATGTATCATTTATAGATGAATTCTAAAGGAATACATGGATATATTTCCTTAAGAAGAAATCTGAAGTCTTTGACAGGTTTAAATAATTCAAGGCTCTGGTGGAAAACCAGATAGAGAAGAAGATAAAGGTGTTGAGGATAGATAATGGTGGAGAGTTTTGCAGTAAGGAATTTGAAGAATTTTGTAAGAAGTGTGGTATAGCATGGCAGAAGACTGCTCCATATACACCTCAGCAAAATGGAGTTGCAAAAAGAATGAACAAGATGTTGATGGAAAGGGCAAGAAGCATGCTCAGTGGTTTCAGGTTAGGACACGAATTCTGGGCAGAGGCGGTGGAGACAGCATGTTACCTGGTCAACAGGTCACCTTCATCAGCGTTGGAGGATAAAACTCCACAAGAGGTATGGACTGGTAAGAAACCCTCTCTTTCACATCTGAGGGTATTTGGATGTGATGCATATGTACATGTTCCAAAGGAGAAACAAACCAAGTTGGATAGTAAATCTAAAAAATGCATCTTTATTGAGTATAAGGATGGTTTAAAGGGTTATAAGCTTTGGAACCCAGTAACAAGGACGGTTGTGTACAACTGAGATGTGGTGTTCAGAGAGGTGAAAGATGTTATTAAACATGAAGTACAACCAAAGGAACCTGAGAAGATAGAGTTTGAGCTAAAGGAGGAAGAATCAGACTCTACAGCAGAGGAGGAATCAGAAGATGAAGAGCCACAAACTCCGGTTGTGAGAAGATCAGTTCGAGAAAGAAGGAAGCCAAAAAGGTATAGTCCATTTGATTTTTGTTCAAATTTTTCTTTATCTATTACTGATGATCATCCCAAAATTGTGAAGGAAGCAGTAGATTCAAAGGCTGGAAAACTCTAGAAAGAGGCCATGGTTGATGAAATGGCATCTTTTCAAAAAAATGAGGCTTGGCATCTGGTGGAGTTGTCGGTTGGAAGGAAACCCATTGGTAGCAAATGGGTGTTCAAGAAGAAGACAAATAGAGAAGGAAAGGTGGAGAACTACAAAGCTCGGTTGGTAGAAAAAGGTTATTCCCAGGTGCCGGGAATTGATTTTAGTGATATTTTTTCTCCTGTTGCCAAGGTAACTTCAATTATATTACTGTTATCTGTTGTTGTTGCTTTTGATTTTGAGGTAGGAAAAATGGATGTGAAGATAGCATTTCTTCACGGGGATCTGGAAGAGGAGATCTACATGAAGAAACCTGAAGATTTTGCGGTGAAGGGTAAGAAAGAACTGGTATGCAAGTTAAAGAAGTCTTTGTATGGGTTAAAACAGTCACCAAGGATGTGGTATCAGAAATTTGATACATTTATGCAGGGACTTGGCTTCACCAGAAGCAAAGCAGATCACTGTTTGTATTTTAAATTAATTGGTGACCATGTTATCTATCTGGTCTTGTGTGTGGATGATATGTTGCTAGTTGGAAATGACAAAGAAATTATCCAGGATTTAAAGACCCAATTGTCCTCCAAATTTGACATGAAATATCTTGGTGCTGCAAACTATATTTTGGGCATGGAAATTAAAAGAGATCGGGAAAAGAGGAAGCTCTGCTTAAACCAAAGGAAGTATGTCGAGACAATACTACAGAGGTTTAATATGTAGGATAGTAAAGTAGTGAAGTTTCTTGTTCCTATAGGTGTAAAGTTATCTGTTGAACAGTGTCCTAAGACACAAGAAGAGGAAGAGGACATATCTTGTGTTTCATATGCAAGGGCAGTAAGTAGCTTGATGTATGCAATGGTCTGTATTAGACTAGACATTACACATGTAGTGGGAGTATTGAGCAGGTTTATGTAAAAACTAGGAAAGGAGCATTGGACAATAGTGAAGCGGGTTTTCAGGTATTTGCGTGGCAGTAGTGATTATGGTTTGTGCTACCAAGGAAGACCAGGATTGGACAACGTGTTAAATATTCGTGGCTTTGTTGATGCAGACTGGGTTGGAGATCTGGATCAAAGAATATCTACAAGTGGGTATGTGTTTAACCTATTTGGAGGTGCAGTCAGTTGGATGAGTAAGAAACAATCTGCAGTGGCACTATCAACTACAGAGGTAGAATACATGGCAGCCACTCATGCAAGAAAGGAAGCAGTTTGGTTGCAGAGATTGTGTTCAAGTATGGGGTTAGTATAGCGAGCTATAAGGATAGACTGTGACAACCAAAGTGCAATTTTATTGGCAAAGAACCCTACATAGCATTCAAAGACAAAGCACATTGATGTTCAGCATCACTTTGTGAGGGATATGATAGAAGACAAAAAGGTGTTGCTAGTAAAGGTGGACACTTTGAAGAATACTGTAGATGCATTGAAAAAATCTGTGAGCTCTAAGAAGTTCTCTTGGTGTAGAGAAACAATGGGTGTTGCAGAGTTGGATAAATGACTAAGCTCTCTTGTGGCCCCCTATGGAAAAAAAACAACAAGTGGGAGAATGTTGGGTTGTGTTATATTATTTCCACGACTAACCCACATAGTTAACAGGGGGGTTAGGAGGGCGGCAAAGCCCCCCCTTCGTTGTGCCGATTGTGTAGCGGGGAGAGTCACAGGGGGTTTGAGGGGTGCAGGTAACCCCACTCTATGGGTTCCAAGGCAACACCCCAAAAAATTTTGGTTTTGGAACCTATGTTAGGTTGGGCAAACCCACCTATGGTTTTGTGCATGATTTTCGCACATGTTTTTGGACACGATGGTTTTCGGTCCATGGTTTTGGACACAATGGTTTTCAGTCCATGGTATTGGATGCTTCGGCATGTATAAATATGTATTATAACATTGAAAGGAACATAATGAAAAATCAAGCTGGTAGTCCTGGTTTTGGGATCCAGGGGAAAATCTCTGTGTATATGTGTTTTATGTGTTATGCTCTTGCATTTTTTATTTTTTGTGTTTTAGAATTCGTATGTAGGTAATTTCTATACAGGGTTATAACCTACAAAGAAGAACTTGGTTAATGTTGCCATGTTGGAGGATAGAGGTTATGATGTGATATTTAGTAAGGGAAAGGCTTTCCTTCGTCACATAGCCACAGGATAGTTGAAGCAGATAGCGGTTAGAGTGAAGAACCTCTACAAATTGTAGGTAGAAGACTCTACTTCTTTGAGCACTAAAGGAGAGAAGGTACAGAGTTGAGAGATCGGTGAGTTGCAGCATAGAATATTTGGTCACTTGCACAACCGAGCTTTGATGACCATTCAATAAATTTCTACAGGACTTCCCAACGGTATACTAGAGTAGGGAGACACATGCAAAGGGTGTACATTGGGGAAGTACACCAAATATTCCTTTCATGACAAAGACAGTCGAGCACAAGCAATCCTTGATCGAGTTCACTTAGATGTGTGTGGACCATTCGCGAAAACATCCACAGCCAAGCACAGGTATTATGTAATATTTGTTGAAGATTTTTCTCATAAGTGTTGGATTTTATTCTTGTAGAAGAAAGATCAAACGTTTGATAAGTTTTGTGAATTTAAAACCCTTTTTGAGAAAGATACTGGCAGGAAAGTTAAAGCTCTCATAAGCAATAATAGTGGAGAGTATGTTTCTAATAAATTTAAGAACTTTTGTGCAATAGAAGGCATTCGATAGGAGTTGATAGCACCTCATAACCCATAATAGAGTGGGGTGGTTAAAAGGAAGAACATAAGTATTGTGGGAGTGGCACGGGCGACGTTGCATGATTAGGGCCTACCATTACACTTTTGGTCTAAAGCATGCAGAGCAACTATTTATTTTCTTTTTTTTGGTCAAGAGTGGAGCCATCAATTAACTGAAAAAACAAGATTACATATGGTACACGTCTTTACAAGTGTAAATACTAGCAAAAGGCAGACCCATTGATGAAAAACAAACAACAGGTTCAATAAAACCCAAAACATTACCCACAAAAACCAATTTAGATGCTTCAACCCCTTCTCAGCATATTGGCCATCGCAGTTTCCACAAGCCGCCAACACTTTAATCCTACGAAATGCGAGAGTTAACCTCCGTCGTTCGATCAACCTTTTGATCAGACAATCCAAAGTCCATCTTAGCATCGCTAGACCTCGGTACATTGCATATTGCAAAACTAGGCTTATCTTTGACCAGACTCATTTACCGAATGCGATTTGCGATTAAAACTCTATCATCGATCTAGTTCTTGATCCGAGGATTGTCGCAACATCGCACCAAGACCTTGTGCGCCCCCTAACTGCTCCCTAGAGCTGATATAGAAAAATAATCTTGGTCTATAAAACTTTAGGTCCGCAAGCCGCCAATACTTGATTCCTGCGAAAAAGCAAGAGTTAACCACCACTATTCGAGCAACCCTTTGATCTAACGACCCATAATCCATCGCAACATCGCAACCTTGGCACATCACACCTAGTAATATTGTAATATCGCAACCTTGGCATATCGCAATATTGCAGTATCGCCATATCGCAAAACTGGGTTTAACACTGACCCGACTCTTTTACCGAATGCGATTTGTGATTAAATATCCACCTTCAATCTGGTTCTTGATCTGGCAATTGTCGCAACATTGCATCGGTAACTTGCTCGGCACTTAAACCACTTCCCGGAGCTGATAAAGATTATGAATCGTGGCCCATAAAACTTTGGGTCCGCTCTTAGACTTAACCTCCAACCACTTTAGCACTTGATATCCAATCAATGGCAGATGCACATAAAACCTATACTCTGCGGCCATTCAAATAACACGCAAGTTACAAATAGCTGAACCCTGGTAATTACATGTGATGTCATCGTTTGGAAATAAGATCGACGGTCAAGAATTGATGCGGCGCTTCAACCAGGCTCAAGGACTTGCCCCCTCTCCTACTCCCGCTAATCTTTTCCACCATATATGTTCGTTGATCTTACATGATCTAATGCCTCTTGTGCATCATTATCTCACCTCTTAGTCCTTCTCTTCACTTCGGGTTTATGTTGTTCCTTCAACTCCTGCTAGTCTTCCTCCTGCTCATTATTCATGGTCTAGAGATACGCCATGTCTTTGGCTACCTATCGTTGACAATCATCACGCAGTTTACCAGAGGGTAAAGACTCCCAGTCATACTGAATATAGCTTTCCTTACATAGCACCCCTTCATTTGCCAGATGATCAGCTAACATATTGGCTTTTCTTCGCACATGAACGAAGTTGGCAGTTCTTAGGGTTCGCGAGTGGGAATGAATATGCTAAATACTTGTGAGAGTCTCCAGTGTTTCGACACTTTTCCAGGGGCCATTCCATTACACATTTTCTTGGTCACATTAATAACCAATTCAGAGTCAACTTCGAAGATGGTGTTATGTAAATTTGACTCCATAAGGATTTACAAGCACTGCTCTAAGGCCATGAGCTCCGCCATGTTATTAGTGGCAGTCCCCAAATGACTGTGAAAGATATCCTTTATGCACCCCTGCTCATCTCTTATGACACCGAAAAATCCAGCCATCCCTGGTTTGCCCTTAGAGGCCCCGTCTATATTGATTTTCCAAAAACCATGAGGAGGAGGCTGCCAGACATCTTTACGAGTAGTTGTTTTACTCACACCCTTGACAGTGCCTTGGGAAACCAGAGAATGGAGACCCAACTGTAGCAGTATGTGAGCATACTGGGGCGAAGGAGGGTCCTTAGGAATTTTCCAAATAAGAGCTCCTACTGTATCTTTGAGCTGTCGTAAAATTTGGACAATGATGTTCTGGTTTGAGCCTGTTTTGTTCTTGGAAATCCTTCCATTGCATTCTTTCCAGACATCCCAGATGATAAATCCTGGAACCAGAGTCCAAGCCTTGTTAATGATTTCATTATCTAAGAAGTCTTTCCTCCAATTCTTCAAAATTTTGGTGATGTTGAGTCTGTCCCTATCAGGTTTCCTAAAGACTGAAGCTGCCCAATCCCATAGGGTAGAGGTGAAGGGGCAGAGGTTTAGTAAATGTTCCATCATCTCCTCCTGTAGGCCACATAGATGGAATTTGGATGGGCCAACAAAGCCCCTTTTCAGAATATTCTCCCATGTGAGAATTTTCTTTTGGTGAACTAACCACATAAACAACTTGATTTTCATCCATTGCAAGTTCTGCCAAAGGTCATTACAAACCTGATTAGGGTTTGGATAATCAAAACCTAGGGCCATGTGTTTAGCTTCTTTGAGGTTGAAGGTGCCTTCAGTGTTTCGACCCCATCTCAGTTGGTCTGACAAGGATGTACCAAAATCTTCCTCTGCTCCAAGTCAAGAGCAAGAGACTCTGTTTGGGCCTTCAAAGGACTCTCTTCACTATAACCAAGATCCTTCCACATTCTCCAATTACCATTGTTCCTTGCCTGATCCCAGAAGTCACTCACCATAAGTAAACCTTTTTTCAGTGTCAGTTTTGAGAGTAGTTAGTCATTCCCTAAACAAATTTGGTTCCTGCTGCCAATTGTCCCCCCAAAACTATGCAAGGTTCCCATCTCGGATCTCCCAGAAACTATGCTTCTGGAGAATGGCTCTATTCTCCCAAGCAAGGTTCCAAATATGGGAGCCCTTGATGAATCCAGACATTTGGATATGATCCCTCTCCTGGCAATTATTTGCATATTTTTTGCTTCCAAAACTTGGCCCAAGGGGTGCCGGATTCCTTGAGCCACCTCCACCAAAGTTTGGCTCCCGAAACTCTACTGAGGATTTCAGGGTCATGTAGCCCCAAACCACCATGAGCCTTACGTTTACAGAGCTTGTCTCAAGCTACCAAATCCCACTTCTTTTTCTTTTCCCCCTTGCCCCAAAGAAAATCTCGTTGAATATTCTTGATTTGTTGCATAACTCCTTTAGGAGCAGGAAGAGCTAAAAACATGAAAATGGGTATAGCCTGCAGAACAACCTTAGTAAGAACAAGATGCCCCACCATATTCAAAGACTTGCAGGTCCATTTCTTTACTTTTTCCTGAAGTTTATTAGTTACCGGCTCCCACACTCCCTTGCGTAGAGGTTTGTCAGTAAGAGGCATTCCAAGGTACTTAGAAGGTAACTAATCCCTTTGAAACCCAAGAATTCTGGTAAGGTTCCTTTGAATAGCAACGTCAGTGTTAAAAAAGCACACCTTTGTTTTGTCAAGGCTTACCTCTATACCAGCGGCCAATGGAAAGTCGTTCAACATTTCTTTGAAGGCTCTAGCTTCCTTGACCGTAGGAATGCCCTGCAACATTGTGTCATCCACAAATTGTTGATGAGTAGAAGCAACACCATCTAGAGTAAGTTTCAGACCCTGGATTTTTCCTTCAGAATTTTCCCTATTGATCGCTCTACCTAGCCCTTCCATCATGAGAACAAAGAGGAAGGGGGACAGCGGATCCCCTTGTCTGAGACCCCTAGAAGGCATAAAGGTTCTATAGGGAGAGCCATTAAGCAGAATGGAGAAGCTGGTCATGGACACAAGGGCCATAACCCATCTTATCTAGTTGTGGTCAAAGCCATAAGCTCTTAGCACTTCCATGATGTAAGACCAGCTTAGCTTATCATAAGCTTTCGCTAGGTCAAGCTGCATGATCATACCAGCTTGCTTATTGCTCTTTAGAGGGTTTACCACCTCGTGAGCTTGTATGATGTTGTTGAGAATCTGTCTTCCTTCCACAAATCCAGTTTGCTCCTCTAAGATGAGAGCAGGAAGATGAGGCTTGAGTCTATTAGCGATCACTTTGGAAATGATTTTGTACACCACATAACATAAGGCTATGGGTCTGAATCTCTTTGGTGTCATAGCTTTTTCCTGCTTTGGAATCAAAGCTATGAAAGAGGCATTAAGAGATTTCAAAATAGTTTTGGATCTTCTAGAGTCTTCCACAACATCAAGGATATCTTACTTGATAGTTTTCCAGTAAGATTTGAAGAATTCCACGTTAAAGCCATCAGTGCCAGGAGCTTTCCCATTTTTCATCTCATTGATAACTCACTAACATCCTCTTTAGACACTAGCTTGTTAAGATTTTGGTTGTCTTCCTTGGTTACAAGCTTAGGAATAAACTTGGTGAATTTGTTAATGAATTGAGATCTGTCAACGAGAAGCTCCTCTGCTATGCTAAGGAAGTGTTGAACTAGGAAAGATTCCATTTCTTTATGAGAGATTAGCTCTTTCCCTTGAGAATCTTTAAGTTTTGAAATTCTGTTATGAGATCTGTGATTAAAGGTTGATCTATGAAAAAACTTCGTGTTTCTTTCTTCTTCTTTAATCCACTGCACCCTTGATTTCTATCTCCATAAAATCTCCCCTTGCTTGCATCAAACGTCCCATTCATTCTGAAGAGGGTCAGCCTGAATTTTTCATTCCTCCGTAAAACCTTCTGAGATGATGATCTGATTAATCTCCTGGAGTTTTTTCTCAACTTCCCTTTTAGCTTTAAAGATACTCCCAAACTCCTTTTTGTTCCAATATTTAAGCCTATATTTGATGTGTTTAAGTCTCTGTTGTAGCATGAACATTTTAGTGCCTTGAATGGGCATATCTTCCTCCCACCATTTGTCAATATCGCTGGTGAAGTCATGGTGAGAGAGCCAAACATTTTCAACCTAAAAGGTCTCTTCCTCAGTATACCCATGAAAGTAGCTTCAAGCTGGATAGGCCAGTGGTCCGAGCCTCCAAAGGGAAGGATTGAAGCTGACATATCAAGGCCTTTGAGAAAGAGGTCCTCTGCGATTATGAATCTATCTAGTTTAGAGGCGACATGAAAAGCCCCACCCTCTTATTATTCCAAGTAAAAGTGCCATTTACTGTTTCGGTGTCTACTAGCCCCATGTTATTCATGAAGTTCTGGAAGGCAATGGAATCTCTGCCTAGTTTTCTGGTACCTTTTTTCTCTGTAAGATATCTGATCATATTAAAATCCCCCACTAGAATCCAGGGCATATCAAGATACTCTCTCTCAGCTTCTCAAGGGAGGTGAGAAGCTTAAGTTTGTCTTCTAGTTTTTTAGGGCCATAGACGTTAGTGATCATGTAGATCTCCTTATCACCCAAAGGTTGAATCGCCAGTAATAGATAGTTCCTAGAAGCTTCAGCATCTAGGATTCCAAGTTTTTGAGGATCCCTTAGAGTAAGAATACACCCCGCCAAGTTATCCACTTTAACCTCTAGATACTCATACTTGATTAACCATTTTTTGTGTATCTCTTTGATCTTGTCCATCGAACATTTTGTTTCCTGAATAAAAACCATATCTAATTTTTCTTCTTTTATTCTACTGCTAAGAGTTCTTTGTTTCCTTTTGCTTCCTAGACCCCTAATGTTCCAGGTTGTAAGCTTCATTAAGAAATGTTTGTAAAGGAATAACTAGTAAGATCACTCATCTTACCTCAGTTAATCATAAGTTTCCCACATTCAGTCAGTAGCTCATTCTATTTTTTTCTTCCCCTTTTCCTACCCAGGTTCTTGGAAGAATGCATCGATGTATCCTCCATCGTTTTCACTCCCCTATTCTCCTAGCTATTATGGTTTCTTTTGACTCCAGAACACTTCATTTTTGATCTCCAGAGGAAATGTTGTTGAACCCTGTCAAACTCCTCTTTTGGCAGAGATTCCACCCCTTTGGTGATTCCATGCTCCAGAAACTTTTCTAGATCTAAATTCTCCCTCTCTAGAAATTCTGGCAGTTCTTGGTCTTCTGTTCCAGCCTCACTTGGGGTCATCTCGTGATCCCTACTGAGCTCCATAATGATCAAAATATCATCCTTTTGTTTGTTATTTTCTGGTATATCCTCCATATTAGCATCCCTTTCTTGATCAGTGGGAATATTCTTTGATTCCTGGTTTGTCCCGTTGTTTTCGACTTCTTCTTCTAAGATCTTGAAACTATTGTGACTCGATTGTCTGTCTTCATTAATTTTCTTTTGGTACTGCTTGCCTCCTTTTCCTTTACCCCCAACCCTAGTAAAACCTTCGGGATCCTTGCCTATAGTGGCTTTCGTATTGCTCTCTAGCTTGTTCAATGGGCAGTCCCTGTATAGGTGCCTGTGTTCATGGCACTTATGGAACCTAAATGGGACGTGTTCATAGTCCACCACCTACACCCATTCCTCATCATACACTTCTAAAATGATTGCATCTAGAAGTGCCCTAGATAAGTCCATTTCCACACATATCCAGGCGAAGGAAGTGTATTTGCCTCTTAGAGTAGCATCTGAGATCTTTATAAAATGCCCTAGCTTGTTTCTGATAGCCTTTAGAGACTCCGGAAACCAATAATCTAAAGGAAGGGAGTAGAGTCTTATCCATACCGGCACCGAGGTGAAAGTTTCTCATTCTGGGACGAAGTTCATTACCCATGGTCTCATATAAAGGCCTCCAGAGGCGTAAAAATAAGGTCCTCCCTTGAACACTCTATCTTTATCCTCTAAGCTTGTGAACACCACCGTGAAGAAGCCCTTGGACCTAAGGTGAAGGTCAATTTTCCCCTTTGGTTTCCAATGGTTCCTTATCCATGCTTGCAAAGCCTTCTCCGTCAGCCAAATCCCCATAAATTTACAGATAACAACATATTCCTTCATGTGTTCTTTGTGCACCTACAGCGTTGGGTCACTTAAAATGACTCGAGGAATAGTGGACAACTTGGGTTTAAAGACCCTTGATGTACTCATAGGAGCATATTTCTGACTGCTAGCCTATGTCCTCTCCTCCTTACTATCCTCCTCATGATTCTCTTCCTATCCTTTAGGTCTGATGGTTTCTAATTTTTCTGTATTCGTAGCCTTTGTTACGACCTCCATTGGTTTCTTCAAGCAACGCGATCCAACTCCCTTGATTCTATCTGCAACCACTTGACTGTAGGAGGGAGTAGAACTCCCCCCTCCATGCCCCGCCATGGTGACCAACATCAAAACCCTAAAGCAAAACCCTAGTTCAGATTGTAGAATCACACAATTGTTTATATTCATAACGGAAGCCCTCATCGAATTCTCATAATGAGTACACCAGAAGAGGATTTTTTAGGGAATAAACCAGATGTGGCACACTTTAGTATCTTTGGTTCATCAGTATATTTCCATGTTACCAATGATGCATGGAAAAAACTAGAGCCAATAGCTGAGTTGGGCATATTTGTGGAGTACATTGATACACCTCACAACTATCGAGTGTACCTGCCAACCAACAGGATGACAGTGGTTCGCCAAGATGTGAAGTTCGATGAAGAGAAGGCCATGAAATTTTCCCTTGAGAGGGAGCTTTAGCTGCATGTAGTCAATGAGATTTTAGCTCCAAAGGAGGAACCTCGAGATGATGTGGAGAAACCACATGGAAAGGAGGAGAGAGTGGAGACACCCACTCATGCAGATACTTCCATAGATGGGAGAAAGTGCACCAGAGAGGCTGATAGGTTATTGCATGATTCTAGAGAGAATGTGGGAGCACCCACATCATAGTGCAAGCAGAGGAGGTTACTAGAGAGGTACACTGGCTACATGGCTATGATGAGCGAGAGTGTAGAGATTAAGCCATCCTCATTCGAGGAATCAATGCAACAACCACTGTGGGTTGATGCCATGGTTGAGGAGTATGACTCCATTATCATAAACAGTGTTTGGTAGGTAGTCCCAAGACCAGCAAACAAGTTAATATTTAGTTCCAAATGGCTTTACCAGGTAAAGCAAGCAACATATGGGTATGTGGAAAAACAAAAAGTCATATTTGTGGCTAGAGGGTTCTCTCAGGTGGAGGAAATTGATTATGTTGAGACTTCTTCTCCTATAGAAGGGTACTCATCAATTAGATCCATTCTAGCACTATCAGTAAAGATGGGATGGAAGATACATCAGATGGATGTAAATACAACATTCCTCAACAGCATGTTTGAGGAAGAGGTGTATATTGAGCACCCTTGAGGTTTTGAGACCTTCAACAGAGAGTCACATGTGTGCATACTGAAGTGAGTGTTGTATGGATTGAAACAAGCACCACGTGCTTGGTACACCTGGATTGATAGTTATTTCATTGGATTGGGCTTCAATAAAATTAAATCAGATGTGAACCTTTACCATATTGTGGTTGAAGGTGAATTGTTGATTATTGTTTTATATGTCGACAATTTGATTCTGACAGGTGATGAGAATTTGATCAAGTCTTGCAAAGAGGATCTTGCACGAGAGTTCGAAATGAATGGCTTGGGGCTCATGCATTACTTTCTAGGTATGGAAGTATGACAAGGATATGAGGAACTATTTGTCTCTCAAGGAAAGTGTGCGAACAAGATACTGAAGAAGTTCTACATGCAGAGAAATAAAACTATGGAGACTCCTTTAGCTGGTCAATATATTCGAGTTGGAAGTACATCTAGAGTCATGTAAAATAATTCCTAAATTTCAGGGGTCCAAGTTGAGTTTTTTTGAGTTGTAATTAATTAATTCTATCTAACTGAGTTAAAGTCAGTTAAAGTAGTTCCAACTGTTGTAGGAACTAGTAGAAGGTCTAACAATGGGGAACAACTTTAATGCTCAACCATTTAACTGATAATTCACTCATAAATAACTCAAGCTTATCAGTTCTGAGAAATACCCAGTTGGGATTAGAGTTCAGGGACAATGTTGTAGGTTTTAACCCTGTACAGAAATTACCTGCATACGAATTCTAAAACACATAAAATAAAAATGCAATAGCATAACACATAAAACACATATACACAGAGATTTTCCCCTGGGTCCCAAAACCGGGACTACCAGCTTGATTTTTAATTATGTTCCTTTCAATGTTATAATACATATTTATACATGCCAAAGCATCCAATACCATGGACTGAAAACCATTGCGTCCAAAACCATGGACCGAAAACCATCGCGTCCAAAAACATGTGCAAAAATCATGCACAAAACCATAGGTGGGTCAACCCAACCTACATAGGTTCCAAAACCAAAATTTTCTGGGGCGCTGCCCCAAACCCCATAGAGTGGGGTTACTTGCACCCCATAAACCCCCTGTGACCCCCCCCCCGCTACGCAATCAACACAGCAAAGGGGGGGCTCTACCCCCACTCTAACCCCCCGATTAACTACATGGGCTAGTCGTGGAAAGAATATAACACAACCTAGCATTACTATCAATTGTATAATTTTCCGAGTCATACAGATAGTGCATGCAATCAATAGAAGGCCTATGATGGATTGCATAGTTCTGCTAAGGGATTTTCCCAATTAAATATGGGATAATTCCTTTAGGGATTTCGTAAGGAAGTAGGGGCTTGACAAGCAACATATTTTGCTAAGTGTTGGCTTGAGCTGGTTTGTGACTCAGTGAAATAGATTATACTTTTGCGGAGCTTTTTTGGGTTGAACAAGAATTGTATTTTTCTTTCATATCTTTTGTTTAATGTAATATAGATAGTCAGCGTTTTGAGCAGTTGCTTTACCCAGAAAACTATTATGTTATGTGTGATTGAAATTCTTCCTTTTCTACTTAGTGTTTTCATCCGTCAATTTTTGTTTCCGCTGACGAGTAGAATAGATTCAAGTCTTTTGTTCTAGAATTTTACGTAAGCAGTTTGAATCTACAAGTCTAAATCTACATGGTATTAGAGTTGAATTCACTTTAGAAGAGGAGAATTTGAGTTTATTGTGTAGGTGAAATCAAATTTACAGTTTCATACTTTAGAGTCAGCAGGATGGCATTCTATGGTTTGAGACTTGAGTATGCCCTGGAGGGTATCTCAAATTACATAGCTTGGAAGGACAGCATGGAGGTAGTGTTGGAAGATAATGGGATGAAAGAATTCATAGATCATGATATTCGGAAGCCTCCAACATCTTATGCTAAATATCTAATTGAATGGAGAAAGTGTGTGGAAAAGGCAGAAGGATTATCCTAGAAGGAGTATGAGATCATATTGTCTCGAATCTCCATGGTAAGGAAACTCCATTTGTAATGTGGAAGGAATTGACAGACTTGTTTCAAAATAACACTGACCACAAGAAATTGGCATTGAAGGAAAAGCTCAGAAAGATTAAGATGGAGAATGGTGACTCAATTTTAATGTACTTGACGAAGTTCATCCAATCTAGGGGTGAGCTTGGAAGTGTTAGGGTTACTACTGTAGAAGACAATCTAGTCAGTCTAGCACTTCCAGGACTTCCCAAGAGCTCCCACAACTACCAGGACTTAGTTAATGGGAGGGAGAAGCTACTAGCATGGGAGAGATTGCGGTCTGACTTGGTATAGGAAGGGATTTGGTGGAACACTAGCGAAAGATCCTCATCAAAGCATGATGATGAGGATAATTGTGCATTAGCTAGGAAGGGGAAGAAAGGGAAGGGGAATTCTCGAAAATCAAGTGTTTTCACTGTCACAAGCTGGGACATTTTGCCATAAAGTGTCCGCACAATAAGGCTGGTAAGAAGCCCTCGGGAGGAGCGGCTATTGAAGCTCTTCAAGTTCTAGAAGGAAAATTGGTTAACAGTTTTGGAAACCAAGAGGCTCAGGGGGAGGTCAAGATGCTATTACTAGCCTCATAGGTCGAGAGGTTGAACAAAGTCTATTCAAGTCTTAATCTCTAACAAATCTATTCAACATATAAGGATAATGATAACATTATTGTATCTTTAATATGGAAATGTTATCTATGAAAGAATGATGAACATTGAGCAGCCTTACAGGTCTTGACTGTCCTTATTTTCTTTAAAAGATTGAATTTATTTTATGAACTAATCAAAATAGATGGAGGATATTTCTAAAAGAACCTTCTAAATAGTAATATAAATGAAATTAGTGTAATATGTATTTTGTAACTAGTTTAGGAAATCATATAGTCTGTAAATAGTGTAGAGATTAATTGTAGTCATAAATTATCAAGTAAAGAACCAATGTGGTCTTGGTCAAATAATACAAAAGTTGGTAACCCCAACATTGTCTAGAATAAATTCGTTGCCTATAGTTAAGGGTGACTGCATGAACCCCTAAAGAATTCGACTAAAATTACCACTTAGGAGAAAACTACAATGTCACGGGGATATGTTAGTATCCATGCGACAAGAGACCGCTAGGACACAATTCTTCTTCGAGAAGGGAACAAGAAACATTGTGGCCAGAATATGAGCCATAACTAATTTAACATGAGTAAAAATTCGTTCCACAAAATATACTAGACATTAATAATTAAACTCACATAACAATTGTAGTTTTCAATAAAAGGAAGAATTATAAATATATTCAAAATATACCATCGCATCCATACATCAGTGGAGTTATGCAATAACACATGAAAACATCTAGAACTCACAATGATAAATTTCAAGGGAATAATCACATAATTTAACCAAGGTTCTGATAATGTAATGGCATCAATAAAATATACAACCCTTGCCGGAAAGGACAATACTCCTAGGAAATAATGGAGAATTGTAATTTATTAGTCCATTTATCATTAAATACAAGTTTCAGGTATAATTATTTGCTAAATCATTCTGAGTCCAAATATCTATGATGTGCTACAAGAAAGACCCTAAGCTTTGAAACTGGATTGTTCACCGAGAAGAAACATCAATATTGGAAGAAAAACCCTAATTCTAAAGTCCAAATAAACAAGCATGATATGTCGACTATAGTTCAAATCGATTATAGTAGCTGCCAGAGGCTGATAAAAATCCCAGAGAAGGGCATCCAAGTGAGAATTTTTACTAGAATCCTGTAGAATGAGATCCTCAAACCGTAGATAAAAAAAACGGGTTACATCAGAACCCAAGGCCATACCTTCTAAAAGACCAAAAGCAATGAAATTAGTGATAATAAACCCTAAACTATTAACAGAAACTCAAACTTAATAATTTATTCAAACTGGTTGCAATCCTATTCAGACCTAAACCAAACAAAGATATTTATCTAACTCTTTGCTAAAATATGGGTATTAGATGTAGACCTAGGATTGAGACATCAACAAGGGTTAAAAAGGGTCAAAATATACCCTAAACATTAAAAAAAGTGATTCAACAACTATTATAATGGACATAAAGACTTTACCTCGAGGGAGAAACTGACACCATTGTTATGAATCCAGAAACCGCGTGCAACATTTTTCTAAACACCTATGTAAGTAATTGAAATTCAAGGTTGAGTAATAGTTAAACAGGAAATTCAAGGTGGAACTAGTATGAAATAAACCAGACAAGTAACCCACCTGAGGAGCAGTAAGGTAGAAGAACAAGAGCGTAGAGACAGAGCTCTTGTAGATCCAAGCCTCAACAGGCAGAATGGGAGTACTAGGAAGAGCTGGAAGGGAGGTAGTTTCCGTCAACCATCCTCCCACAAGCTAAACCATTAGATGGAAACCCTTTTTCATGATCGATGTGGATCATTCCACCTAGAGTGCATTCAATAACTCGAAAGTTCTGAACGAAGTTCTTCTTAAGAGTTGCTAATACCACTAAGGTTAACCATGTTCAAGGGTAAGTAAGCTCGATACCAAGTAGAGTTAGCATGTTAAGGTGTGCCAGGATGTAGGGTTGTTGTGACATCGACACTTAATACTTGTACCAAGGTAGAACATATACCACAAAGTTAATAACCCATGAATGTTTTGGTATTCAAATGTTCAATTCATATTGATGCAATGTATCACACAAACCTTTGTTTCACTAGCAGTGTATGCTTCATTCACATTATTAATATTTTTGTTCTTTTCCAGACAATATATACTTGTTTTATGATAAGAGATATACATAAATACATAATCATGTCTATGACTTAGGAACAGGTTTTTGTGTTATATAAAAAAAAAAATTGGCGATGTAATTCTTAGTAATTATCTCATGTTTTTTGCCTTATAGTGTCATGTGTGGAGGGGTATTACAAGTGGTATTAGAGCAAGGGTTCAATACTAATACCTATTTTGGAATCTAATTAATAATTACATCTATGTTGTGAACAAAGAGAGAGAGAGAGGGGAGGAGTGGAGGAAAAAATGGCAGGAGGATCTGGAGGTACACCTACCTCAAGAGCCAATCTTGTGATGTGGGTACAATTTGATGTAGGGTAGCAAAACCCCACGTTCATGCTGTTGGAAACTTTTCAACAGTTAAGAACTGAAATGGCCAATCTGCAGGTAGATAATGAAATATTGATGTGTGATCAGGAGAAGATCTTAAAGATCCTTTCTGATCACTAGAATCATTGAAACCCTATACCTAACTCTGAGGATAATGGCAGGCTCAAGGAATAAAGATAGAGGGGAAAAATGCTCTTGAAGGAAGTCGTACTCAGCACATGGAAGGAGACACGGGGGGGAATGAGGAAGGATATGACAATGCAACTAATTACTAGCAAAATAAGAAAGAGAAAACTGAGTTGCACGACGAGTTTAAAAATATTAAACCTCTAGTTTTCAAGAGGGAAATGGAGGAAGTCGTTGAGGCATGGTTAATCAATATTAATAAATATTTCCAAATTTACAAATATGATGACAATCTAAAAGAGATATTAGCCATTTACTAGCTTAAAGGGAAAGCTAAGCTATGGTGGGAAGAGGTTAAGGTTGTTCATACAATTACTGAACAAGAGGTGACTTGGGGAGACTTCCAAAAATATTTCAAGGAGAAGTATTTGATGGAGTGATTTTATGATGATAAGGAAAAATAATTTCATGATCTCCAGTTGGGACAACTCACGATGGATGACTTTGTAACCAAATTCACATCCCTATTAAGGTATGTACCTTAGATTCAACAGGAAAAATCCAAAGTTCAACGTTTTATGAGCAGTCTACCAACTTTCATGAAAGAACGACTAGAATTTGAGAATCCCAAAATAATGGACGAGCCTATACGAAAAGCGTGAATTTGTTATGAGCAGATGAAATCAAAAAGAGAAGGCAGTAAGAGTTGAACTAGTAAAAAAAAAAAAAAAAAAAAAAAAAATTAGAATATGAAAAATTTGAAGACCAGAAGCACCAAGGCTCTACATAAGAATCAATACAGTAAATTTACTAGAAGGAATCAAGAGAAAAAATTAAAAAATTAAAATTAAAATTAAAAAATTAAAAATTAAAATTAAAAAATTAAAATTAAATTAAATTCAAATTCAAAATTTAAAATTTAAAAAAAATCACAAGGGGAAATCAGGAAAATGGGAGTTTCCAGTAAACCTAAATTCATTCAATAGAAAAAGACCTCATTATAGTGTTGGGGCTATAGAGAGCCTCATTACTATAAAAAATTCCCCACCCTTCTAGGGCCGAACAAAATGACAACATTCAAGAAGCCTCCACAGTTGGTGAAGTAGCTCACAACATACCAAGGATTAATGCAGCTCTGGATGATCATCAAGTTGAATATCAATGCGCTATGATCAAGCTTGAATGTAAGATACATAACTATGATCATTCAATTTTAATAGACCCAAGAGCCAGTTTGAGTTACTTCAGCCCCAAAGTTATTGAAAAATGTCATATACCAGCTTGTAAATTTAAAAATCCCTAGTTAGTGTAATTGGAAACCGGGGAAAGAAGAAGAGTAATAGCTAAAATAAATGATTGTCCTATTGAGATAACAAATCAGCAAATTAATGTAAATTTAAATATATTACCTTTGGGGTCTTATGATGTTTTAATTAGAATGGATTGGTTGGAGGAGCATTGGTCGTTAGTAAATTGTAAATATAAAACTATTAGTTATCTTAATCAAGGGGGTGTTAGATAGGAAATTCAAGGTGTGAAGAGACCCATAAAACTGCGACCAATTATTGCCTCCCAGTTAGGAAAATGCCTTAGGAAGGGGTGTCAAATTTATGTAGTGCAAGTGGGTTTTACTAATTCTAAAAGTAAGTTAGCCTCTTTGGAAAGCCTGCCAATCATTCAAGATTTTACGAATGTGTTTCCAGAAGAGATTCTAGGATTACCTCCTAAGAGGGACATTGATTTCACCATAGAATTGATCCCAGGGGTCACACCTATGTCAAAGGCCCCTTACCAAATGATTATTCATGACCTAACCGAGCTCAAAATGTAGTTGCAAGAAATACTCGATAAGGGCTATATCCGCCATAGGGGGCACCCATTTTTTTTGTCAAGAAAAAATATGGTACTCTGATATTATGCATCGATTACCGACTGTTGAAAAGTGTGCAACAAGAAATGCTAAAAATAGCACTGCTATAAATAGCTCGGCTATAAATAGTAGTGCAGCCATTGGAGGTCTTAGCAACAATGGGTGAAAAGTGAAAGTGCTAAAAATAGCTTTTCTAAAAATAGCATTTCTGGATCCCTTCTTATTTTAGTCAGTCCCTGGACTAAACATAGGAAGTAAAATTTGAATTTGATATCAACAACAGTTTAAAAATTAATTAATTAATTCATCTTGAGTTAATTAGTTAAGGAAAATCAAACTTGAAGTGTATGTGGGGACATGCAACAATTTCTCCATTAATTGAGGTATTTAACCTTCAGTTAAAGAGATAAGGATGAGTTGTAATATTGAGTTGTAATCAGCTGACTTAGTTTAACTTAGTCAAGTCGAGTTAGATTAATTTAACAGTTTTTTAAATTAATGAAAGTTCAGTTAGTTAACGCTTGCAAGAATGTAACTACTATATTTCAAATAATTGAGTATTCACTCATGGATAGCTCATGCATGTTAGTTCATTCAAAGACCCAGTTGAGATCAGATGGAGGGACAGGGTACTATTAGTTGCTAGGATATTCCTTGGTGAATATTCCTTGCATGCAAAAGGAATATAATTCCTTATGGATTTCGTAGTTGGAAATGAGGTTATAGTGAGTGTGATGAGGCCAATTCACACATGTGATATCATTGGACCCCAATCAAAACTGCGGAAGGAAATAGGAGGCTTGGAGGGCTTGAGGAAGATATATTCTATGTCTATTGAGTCTGTGAGATGTATTGTTTGAGTACAAAGAGAGCAAGATAGCTGGAGAGTTGATTATTTTTGTAACTTGAACAATATTTCCACTTGTATGATAATACAGAGTTGGGGTTTTAGGTTGGTGCTTTCCCTAGTGATATATCTTTTGTGTTATGGTTGATTACTTCTCATTCTCAGTTATATATGTTCATGCTTGATATTGCTCATGTTCGATTAAGCTTCCGCTAAATTGTTTGTAGAAGTAGATCTAGTGTTTTTCTTTAGTACATTGCATTACTAGGTGATCTACAGTGGGAAATTCTACATGGTATCGGAGCAAAGGTGATCGAGGAAGAATAGTATACAAGCAGGAGAAGTACGAAGTTTGGTTTCTGAATATTGAATTGAGTTCTTATCGCATCTATGTCACCGATGGCGTTCGGAGGTTTAAGACTCGAATATGCCCTTGATGGAAATTCGAATTATATAGCCTAGAAGGATCGCATGGAGGCAGTATTGGAAGATAACAGTCTCAAGGACTTCATTGATCAAGAAGTCCAAAAGCCGACTAATGCTACTCAATTAGCGGAATGGTAAAAGTGTGTGGCTAGAGCAAGACGAATCCTCCTGGAGGGAGTTCGAGATCACATTGTCTCGAGCCTTCATGGGAAGGAGACTCCATTTTCGATGTGGAAAACATTGAAAGATCTTTATTAGAATAGCAGTGATTAGAGGAAGCTGGCGCTGAAGGACAAACTTCGCAAGATCAAGTGTGAAAAGGGCGAAACAATCTCTACATTCCTGAACAAGCTCACCACCTGCAGGGATGAGCTTGCAAATGTAGGGGTCGTGACTGCTAATGACAACATGGTGAGTCTAGCACTCCTCGGTCTTCCTAAGAGCTCGCATAGCTACCAAGACTTGGTTAATGGAAGAGAGAAACTGCCAGATTAGGAACGGCTTTGGTCGGACCTAATGTAGGAGGAGATAAGGCGAAGCACTAGGGATGGATCTTTATCAAAACAAGATGATGAAGAAAATATAGCTTTAGCGAGTAAAGCTATGAAAGGGAAAGGGAAGGCGTCCCAATCCAAATCTTCTTATGGTGGGAAGAAGGTTGACAAGTTGAAGGTGCGATGCTTTCACTATCATGAAGTTGGGCCATTATGCTATGAATTGTCCATAGAAGAAATCCAAGAAGGGTTCCTCAAAGGGATCTGATGGTGATGCACTAGCTTCACAATTTGAGTTGTATTTCTTGCTTATCGCATGCGCGGTTTCATCCATGGTGGGATGTGTTTGGTACCTGGACAGTGGAGCTTCTTTCCACATGTCTGGTGACAAGAATCTTTTCAGTACATTGGAGGAGAAGGATCTCCAGATGTGGATCGAGATGGGCGATGATGGAAAATATTGTCTCAAGTGAAGGTACAGTTGTGTTTCACAGGGAGCATGGTGCTCGTCTCACCCTATCTGCTGTTAAGTATGTACCAGGTCTGAAAAAAATCTTCTGTCTGTTGTTATTCTAGAAGATAAAGGCTATGATGTAGTCTTTAGTAAAGGAAAAGTGTTCCTAAGGCATATCGACACCGGACAAAACAAGCGAATTGGGATTCGAGTAAAGAATATCTACAAGTTGGAGGTAGATGATTGTGCTACACTGAATTCCAAAGCAGAGGTAGTGCAAAGCCAAGATGCTGGTGAGCCATGGCATAGAAGACTGGGCCACTTGCATCACAGGGCCTTGAAGATCATGCAACAAATTTCTATCGACTTACCCAAGGGAAAACTAGAGCAAACAGATACATGCAAAGGATGCACCCTGGGTAAGTATGCGAAAGCTTCCTTTCAGGATCGGGATAGTAGAGCTAGACCAATCATGGAGCGAGCTCACTAAGATGTATGTGGACCATTATCTACAGCCTCCACCACTAAGCAAAGGTACTACGTTATTTTTATTGATGATTTTTCTCGTAGATGTTGGATCTACTTTATGCAAAAGAAGGATCAGACCTTCTTGAGGTTTTGTGAGTTTAAAGCCTCAATAGAGAAAGAATATAGGAATAAAATAAAAGCCTTGCATAGTGACAATGGTGGAGAGTATGTTTCCCAGCAGTTTAAAGACTTTTGTGTTGCAAAAGGAATTAAACGGGAATTGACGGCACCTCATAACCCACAATAGAACGGGGTGGCCAAAAGGAAGAATAGATCTATTATGGGAGCAGCTTGAGCGATGTTGCATGACCAAAGCCTAAAACTTCGTCTGTGGGCTAAGGCATGTAATACAACAGTGTATCATCAGAACAAAAGTCCTCATCATGTTTTGGGGATGAAGACACCTATGGAGGCTTTTTCGGGGAAGCGACCAGATGTGAGTCACTTCCACATCTTTGGATCACCAGTTTTTTGTCATGTGACCAAAGATGCTCAGAAGAAGCTAGACCCAACAGCTAAGTTGGGGATACTTGTGGGGTACACAGATACACCCCACAACTATCGTGTGTTTCTGCCTGCCAATTAGAGGACCGTAGTGCACAGGGATCTGAAGTTCGAAAAGCAGAGAGCCATGCGAGTGTCACTTTAGAGGGAGCTCAAGTTGCATGGCGATGAGGAACTTTTAGCTCCAAAGGAGGAGAAGCCTCTTGATGATGTGGATCAGCCACATGTAGAGCATCCAATAGTGGAGACCACCACTTCTAGAGAGTCTTCCAGAGACAAGTGGAAATGCTCGCGGGAAGCTGATAGATTGATGCCAGATGTGAGAGAGAATGTGGGGCAGCCATCCTCTCAGCGCAGACAAAGGAGATCTCCTGAGAGATACACTGGCTACATGGCCCTGGTTGGGGAGTGTGTAGCAACCGAACCTTCTTGTTTTCAGGAGGCAGTGCAGCAATCAGTATGGGTTGATGTAATGATATAAGAGTATGATTCTATCATGTGGAACAGTGTGTGGGATGTTGTCCCTAGACCTACGAACAAGTCAGTAGTTAGTTCCCGATGGCTTTACAAGGTAATGCAGGTAGCTGATGGCAGTGTTGAGAAACACAAGGTAAGGTTTGTTGCCCGAGGTTTCTCACAGGTTGAGGGGATCAACTACGATGAGACCTTTGCTCCTGTAGCAAGGTACTCATCTATCATATGGATGTGAAGACGACGTTCCTCAATGGGAAGATTGAGGAATAGGTATACATTGAGCAGCCCGAAGGATTTGAGACCTTTGATCGCAAGTTGCATGTCTGCTGACTCAAGCGAGCATTGTATGGGCTGAAGCAAGCACCCCGTGCTTGGTATACCAAGATCGACAGCTATTTCACTAGGTTGGGCTTGAACCTATACCACATCATGGTAGATGGTAAGCCATTGATTATTGTACTTTATGTCGATGATCTGATTTTGACAGGTGATGACCAGTTGATACAGTCTTGCAAGGAGGACTTTGCAAGGGAGTTCGAGATGAAGGACATGGGCCTCATGCACTACTTTCTAGGCATGGAAGTGTGGCAGAAAGATGGGGAAGTATTTGTGTCTCAAGGCAAGTATGCCAATGAGATACTCAGGCGCTTTCACGTGGAGAAGTGCAAGCCCATGCAGACTCCTCTAGCTGGGAACTAGAGGCAGGAGGATGCTACTTCAGGTGAGGTAGTAGATGCTAATGTTTATCAATAGCTGGTGGGTTCACTCATGTATTTGGTGAACAACCGACCCTACTTATGCTTTGCGGTGAACCAGCGGAGTCAAGCTATGGTTCAGCCTACCAAGCTGTTTTGGAAGGCAGCGAAGCATGTGCTGAGATATCTCAGAGGCACTACATAGTACGGATTATGGTACAGATGAACAGAGGGAGTGAAGCTGAATGGCTTCACGTATGTAGATTGGGTAGTTAGTCCATCAGACCGGAAGAGAACTTCTGGAGGAATCTTCAACCTTAGTTCAGCTGCAATTTCTTGGTATAGCAGGAAATAGAGATCAGTTGCACTTAGCTCAACAGAGGCTAAATACACGGCTGCGAGTTAGGCAACATGTGAGGCCATTTGGATGCGGAAGATTCTAGTGGGATTTTTTGGTTAGATGATGGATCCTACAGTGATAATCAGAGTTGCATAAAACTCTCTAAGAATCCAGTGTTTCATGACAGGTCCAAGCATATAGATATATGTTACCATCATCTACGGGACTGTGTGGTCAAGAGGATCACGATGTTGCAGTATGTTTCGACCGAGGAGTAGGATGCAGATATTTTGATGAAGGCATTGTCAAAATGCAAGTTCGAGTTCCACAAAGACAGGATTGAGGTTGCTAATAATCCATTTCTTGTTGAGAGGGAGTGTTGAAAAGTGTGCAACAAGAAATGCTAAAAATAGCACTGCTATAAATAGCAGTTTAGCCATTGGATCTCTTAGCAACAATGGGTGAAAAGTGAAAGTGCTAAAAATATCTTTTCTAAAAATAGCATTTCCAGATCCCTTCTTATTTTAGTCAGTCCCTGCACTAAACATGGGAAGTAAAATTCGAATTTGATATCAACAGCAGTTTGAAAATTAATTAATTAATTCATCTTGAGTTAATTAGTTAAGGAAAATCAAACTTGAAGTCTATGTGGGGACATGCAACAGTTTCTCCATTAATTGAGGTATTTAACCTTCAGTTAAAGAGATAAGGATGAGTTGTAATATTGACTTGTAATTATTTGACTTAGTTTAACTTAGTCAAGTCAAGTTAGATTAATTTAACAGTTTGTTAAATCAATGAGAGTTCAGTTAGTTAATGCTTGCATGCATGTAACTATTGTATTTCAGATAACTGAATATTCACTCATGGATAACTCATGCATGTCAGTTCAGTCAGAGACCTAGTTGAGATCAGATGGAGGGACAGTGTACTATCAATTGCTAGGATATTCCTTGGTGAATATTCCTTGCATGCAAAAGGAATATTATTCCTTATGGATTGCGCAGTTGGACCTGAGGTTACAGTGAGTGTGATGAGGCCAATTCACACATGTGATATCATTGGACCCCAATCAAAACTACGCAAGGAAATAGGAGGCTTGGAGGGCTTGAGGAAGATATATTCTATGTCTATTGAGTCTGTGAGTTGTATTATTTGAGTACAGAGAGAGCAGGATAGCTGGAGAACTGATTCTTTTTGTAACTTGAACAAGATTTCCACTTGTATGATAATACAGAGTTGGGGTTTTAGGCTGGTGCTTTCCCCGGTGATATATCTTCTATGTTATGGTTGATTACTTCTCATTCTCAATTATATTTGTTCATGCTTGATGTTGCTCATGTTCGATTAAGCTTCTGCTAAATTGTTTGTAGAAGTAGATCCAGTGTTTTGCTTTAGTACATTGCATTACCAGGTGATATACAGTGGGAAATTCTACACCGATAACTTAACAAGCTGACAATTAAGAATAAATACCCGTTACCAAGAATTGACGATCTGTTTGACCAAGTCAAAGGAGCCACGATGTTCTCCAAGATAGACTTGCGGTTAGGGTACCATCAGATAAGGTTGAAGGAAGAGGACATTCCTAAAACTGCTTTCCAGACTCGCTATGGCCATTATGAATTTGTGGTTTTTCCCTTTGGCCTAACCAATGCTCCAACAACTTTCATGAGTCTCATGAATAGTGTATTCCACCCTTATCTTGATAAATTTGTATTAATTTTTATTAATGATATCCTTATATACTCAAGGAATTTAGAAGAGCATAAGGAGCACTTGCGAATAGTTTTGCAAACATTACAGGAACATCAATTGTATGCTAAATATAGTAAGTGTGATTTCTTTAAAGAGCATATTCAATACTTAAGAAGTGTCATCTCTACAGAAGAGATAGTGGTTAATCTAGATAATATCAAAACCATTACGAAATGTCATGATCCTGCTAATGTTACTGACATCTGATCATTCATGGGCTTAGTAGGATATTACCATCACTTCATTAAAGTATTTTCTAATTTATCCTATCCTATCCCCTCCTTGCAAAAGAAAGGAATATTTTTTACGTGGACTGTTGAATGTCAACATAGTTTCGAATTACTAAAGCATTTGCTAACCATAGCTGCAATGCTAAAAATAGCAGATTCGGAAAAGGAGTTTGTCGTTTGCACAAATGCATGTCAAGAAGGAGTTGGAGGGGTGTTGATGCAAGAAGGCAAAGTTATTGCATACGAATCCCGAAAAATAAAGGAGCATGAGCAGAGGTATTCTGCTTACGACTTGGAACTAACTGCAGTAGTACACGCTCTAAAGGTATGGAGACATTATCTTCTGGGAATTGTTTTTTTGTTAATGACTAATCATAGCAGCCTAACCAGTTTCTTTAAGAAACCTAATCTCAATGCTCATCAAGCTAGGTGGACCACCTTTTTGAGCGAATTTGATTTTGATATTAAACATTTAAAAGGAAAATAAAATCGAGTAGTGGATACACTAAGTAGGAAGTTGCATCATGTGTATGAGATTTCATACAGTCAAGTTGAATTTAATTTTTTAGAATCAATTAAGGAGGCTGCGGAAAATATCCAGAATATTTATTTTTGTGGCAACAAACCAAAGAAATAAATGATTCAGGACAACAAATTGATTATGGCATAAATAATGATAATTTACTAATTTTTAGAGGAAGAATATATGTTCCAAATCAGGTAGTTGTTAGAAAATTAATATTGGATGAATTTCACAAGAATCCATATGTTGCTCACTTTGGATATTAAAAGTTATTCTTTACCGTTAATAAAACTTACTTTTGGCCTAGAATGAGAAAATATATCACAGAATATTTAGGAAAATTCCTGGAATGTCAACGAGTTAACACTGAACACAAATGCCCAGCTGAACTGCTTCACTCGCTACCCATTCTAGAATGGAAGTGGGAGGTAATTACTTTAGACTTCATCATTGGTTTTCCTAAAACTAAGAAGCAGAATGATTCAATCATGGTGGTAGTAGATAAGTTAAGTAAAGTAGCCCATTTTATCCCTATTCAATCAACATACAAAACTGTGCAAATTGCAAATGTATTTATGCAAGAAATTTTTAGATTACATGGGTTGCCCAAAATTATGATATCAGATAGAGATGTGAAATTTACATCAACTTTTTGGAAAACTCTCTTTGTTGGCCTGGGAACTCAAGTTAGGTTTAACACAACATATCATTAACATACCGATGGACAAAAAGAGAGCGTAAATCAAGTTCTTGAAGATGTGTTGTGAATGTATGTATTGTTGCCCCTGTGCAAATGGGAAGAGTACCTCTGCCTAGTGGAATTCACATACAATTACAATTACCATAAATCAATTAAAATGAGTCCCTTTAAAGTTTTATACGGAAGAATATGCAAGACTCCCATTAATTGGAATAGTCCGGAGGAAAAACTCATGTTAGGACCCGACATGTTGGTAGAAATGGAAAATATTGTAAAAAGGGTATGACAGAATCTAAAAGCTGCCCAGGATAGATAGAAGATGTATGCAGATAAAAAAAGAACCTTCAAATAATTCCAAGTAGGGGACCATGTGTATGTTTGAGTGAAGCCCAAGAAGAGCACCATGCAGTGGAAGGGGTGTGCGAAACTGGCCCCACGATATTGTGGACCCTTCCAAATTTTGGAAAGGATTGGACCTATTGCATACTAGTTGGCATTACCTGGTTATAAGAGATTTCACAATGCATTTCATGTGTCCTTGTTTTATATATATATATATATATATATATATATATATATATATATATATATATATATATATATAACTATAACTTTAGACACGTAATTAACTAACAAGAAGTACATGTAACAGTATTATTATTAAGTAATGAGTACATTTGTTGACATTGAATGAGATTTTCAAAATATTTACAATTTTAACATTTTGTGACATTGGACCAGGTAGAACCAGACGAAGAGTTCTTGGTATAACCTTTACACATTCTCGATCAGAGAGAAACAACACTGCAGAAACAAGCCATCACCCAGGTTAAAGTGTAGTGGAGGTACTTTAGCCCAGAAGAGGCCACCTAGGAGTATGAGAGTTTGATGTGGGAATCATACCCTAATATGTTCCAAAGGCATGAATAAACACTGAGGACTATGTTTTTCTCAAGCGGGGGAAGATGTAACATCCTTGGACCTGTATATAAATTGTTCTTTATGTTTCTTTGTTACTATGTAAAACTTGTTAAGTTTATTTAATGAAGACAGTAAAGGAATGTGAGAAATAATATATAACCATTAATATATTTTAATTTTATAGAGTTTAGGCTTCTGTGATCCATATCAAGTTTACAAAAGATTTTTCGGCGAAAATCACATGAAATATCATTTGCCGACGCGTTTCGAACCAACCAGTGTGGTTCATCGTCAGGACAAGTTGGTTCGAAACGCGTCGGCAAATGATATTTCATGTGATTTTCATCGAAAAATCTTTTGTAAACTAAAATATTTTAATTTTATTTTCTCTTAAAGGAAAAGATTAGACTCGATCAGAGGAAAATACTTCAAGAAAAGAGAATCTTTGGTTTCCAAATAGTTAGACAGTTATTCCCCTCCCCAAAGAGATTAAAAAGAAAATCTCAGATGGAAAAGGCAGGTAGCCTAGGGAGCAGGAAAGGAGGAAAAATTGACAGGACGTTGTCAGAAGCATGTATTCTGCTATGAGGCCTTCTTGGGGGTAACTAGTGGATGCCTTGGCAAGGACATTATTTCCAGACTGGACAAGTGATCTTAAGGCTGTAGAAGGAAAAATGTTGAATTGTTTTGGAAACCGAGAGGCTCGGGGGGAGGTCTGGACGTTATTTCCAGCCTCATAGGTCGAGAGGTTGAAAGAAGTATTTTCAAGTCTTAATCTCTGACAGAGCTATTCAATAGACAAGTATAATGATAGCAAATAGAAATATTATTTGTGAAAGAATGATGAACCCTGAACAAGATAATAGGTCTCAGTTGTCCTTATTTTATTTTAAATATTGATTTTACTTTATGAACTAATCAGAAAAGATGGAGGATATTGCTGAAAGAATCTTTTGAATATTAATATAAATGAAATTACTGCAGTATGTATTCTGTAACTATTTTAGGAAATCATAGTCTGTAAATAGTGTAGAGATTAACTGTATTCATAAATTATCAATTAAAGAACCAATGTGGACTTAGTTGAATAATACAGAAGTTGGTAATCCCAATGTTGTCTAGAAGAAAGTCATTGCGAACAGTTAAGGGTGATTGCATGAAACCCCTGCAATTTCGACTCACATTACTAGTGAGGAAAAAACTACGTAGGATAGCTTAGTATCTCTACAACCAGAGGCTGCTAGGACATAGTTCTTCTCCCATAAGGGAACAAACATTGTGGCCAGAAGCTGAGCCATAAGTAATTTAACATGAGTGAAAATTCGTTCCACAAAATATACCAGACATTAATAGTTAAACTCACATAACAATTGTACTTTTCAATAAAAGGAAGAATTATAAATATATTCAAAATATAGCATCGCATACATACAACAGTGGAGTTGTGTGATATCACATGCAAACATCTAGAACTCACAATGAGAAATTCGAAGGGAACAATCACATAATTTAACCAAGGTTTCGATAATGTATTGGCTTCAATAAAACATACAACCCTTGTCGGAAAGGAAAATAATCCTAGGCAGTAGTGGAGAATTCCGAGTCCAAAAATCTATGATGCGCTGCAAAGAAAGACCCCTAAGCTTTGAAACTGGATTGTTCACCAAGAAGCAACATCAATACTGGAAGCAAAACCCTAAGTCTAATGTCGATTACAATTAGACTTCATTAAGGTAGCTACTAGAGGCTGATAAAAATCCTGGAGAAGGGCATCCAAGAGGGAAGTTGTATCAGAGTCCTGTAGAATGAGATCCTCAAACCGCAGGTAAAAAAAAAGTGTTACATCAAAACCCAAGGCCATACTTTCCAGAAGACCAAAAGCAGTGAAATGATTGATCATAAACACTCGATTGTCAACAAAAACTCAAAGTTAATAATTTATTCAAATTGGTTGCAATCCTATTCAAACCTGAACCAGTCAAATAACTTTACCTCATTATTTGCTAAAATCTAGGCATTAGAGGTAGACTTGGTACCGCGACATCAACGAGGGTTAAAAAGGACCAAAATATACCCTAAACCTTGAAGAAATTGATTCAACAACTACTGCAATGGACACAAAGACTTTACCTGGAGGAAGAAGCCAACGCCATTATCGTGATTCCAGAACACATCTGCAAGGTTTTTCCGAACACCTGTGTAAGTAATTGAAAGTCGGGTGAGTAATATTTAAATAGGAAATGCAACGCGGAACCAGTATGACTTAAACTGGACAAGTAACCCACCTGAGCAGTAGCAAGGTAGGAGAACGAGAGTGTAGAGACAGAGCGCTTGTAGAGCCAAGCCTCGACAAGCAGAATGGTGGTACTAGGAGGAGTTGGAAGTGAGACGGTTTCCATCAACCGTCCTTCCACAAGCTAAACCGTTAGACGTAAGCCCTAATCCGTGAATGGGGTGGATCATTCCACCTAGAGTGCATTCAATACCTCGAAAGTGTTGAACATAGTTCTTCTAGAGAGTTCCACTAGGGTTAACCATGTTCGAGGGTAAGTAAATTGGATAGAAAGTAGAGTTACCGTGTTGAGGCACGCCGAGATGTAGGGTTATCGTGTCATCGACACTTAATACTTGTACCACGGTAAAACATATACCACAAAGTTAATAACCCATGAATGTTTGGGTATTCAAATGTTCAATTCATATTGATGCAATGTATGAATCAAACTTATGTTTTACTAATGATGTATGCTTCGTTCACATTATTAATATTTTTATTCTTTTCCAATCGATATATACTTATTAGTATACATAATCATGTCTATGACTTAAGAACAAGTTTTTGTGTTATATAAAAAAAATAAAAAATAGAGATGTAATTCTTAGTAATTATCTCATGTTATATGTTATTGGCCATATAGTGTCATGTGTAGAGGAGTGTTACATCCCCTTTATATTGTATGATAAAAATATCTCTATACAATAAAATTCCGAAAAAATAAGCATGCAATGAAGTTGTGAGGAGATTACATAAGTTTAAACAAAATAAATAAACTTTTAAGTATTTTTTAAATAACACCATTAAATTATAGGTTAAAAAATCTTTAAATAAGTGAAATTAGAAGTTTCATTATAAACCCTGGTTCCGCTCCGCCCTGTTGTTCCGGAATCTCTGAATTGAACCAAACCTAGAAAAACAGCGAAACAGCCTAAACCTGCGAAGGAGGGCACTTTGTCAGTGGCGTAGGCAACGCCTTGAGCAATTTAGACCGGCAAGAAACACTCTGAAGCAGGAAGTTGATCAATACTTGGGTCTATGATATTCTAGGTTTTCACGTGGAAGAAGACGAAATAAATATTGCTAACGCCATGAAGAAACAAATTCCCATAGAGGTTGAATACCGTAAAAAATAACCTAAGGAATCTAGTGAGGGGACGTGCTGATGTTGAGTGGATGGAAAAACACCAAATAGCGCGTATGATAAAGTTAGCTCCAGGAAGTAACGCAGATGATAAAGTTAGACACAGTAAGTCAGAGTTGAGATCACGCGTGTCCAGATGAATAGGCTGATCGTTTGAAGCTGCTCTTGACAGCCACAGTCGTAAAGTAATATTGTTGATCCCATATTGATAGTGAATTTGAGCCTTTCTTATTGTTGATAACATATAATATTGCTGAATGATGTGACGTGAACAGGCTAAAGAACTATGCGGAACATATTTTATAATATATATCCTTAATAGATTACGTTTAAATCAGATTGTATGACTCACAGCATACCAAAATCATGGTTCCACATGAACCTTGATCTGTGTTTATGGTTTCATGATATCCCCCACTGTTTTGAAAATTCTGCACTAGACTCTTGACCTAAATTTTAAACCCTCGCTGAATTCGAGCCAGTGATAGTGAAAATAGATGCATAGGTTGGAATTATAATACCTAAATTTTAAACCCCACTGAAACTATTGGGAAAATGAATATTTGTTTCGCTGAATTCGAGCCAGAGATAGTGAAAATAGATGCATAGGTTGGAATTCTAATACCATTGCTTGAAGGTTAAGACCAAGATGAACAGACCTATTTAACCAGATTGTTTATATTTGACAGCAAGAGAGGATTGATGGCTCGAATGATCAAAATCCGTCTTTGGTGCATTTTATCTTCAGGATGGATAACACTATCATTCTATGCTGTCCCCTGGATACTTGTAAGGAAACCATTACCATTTTATCCGTTGGGTAGAAAATCCCTTACCCAAATCTATATAACTAATACAATCACATTTGACAGGTTTTTAGGGGTATTACTTCTTATTTTCGATAATATGTTATTTGATAATAGTTCAAAATAATCTATATAATACAATCACATTTAACAGGTTTTCAGGGTATTACTTCTTATTTTGATAATAGTTAAAAAGTTATTTGATATTTGATATAATTTATTTCAACGTAATTAATTACGTTAATGTTAATCTGATGGTTAATTTGTATAATTTATATTCATGAAATCATATATATTAAATTATTGGTAAGAATTGATAGGCAATAGTCCATATTATAAAATACTTACGGCATGATATATTAAAAAAATCATAAAAAAAAATAATTAATTATAATTTTTTCTTTATTATTATTATTAATTTTATATATATATATATATATATATATATATATATATATAATTTAAACATATATACATTTAAAAAACATGTAACAATATTTTTAATTATGGAAATTAGTCAATATGTCCAATATCATAAGTGTTGATATAGTATTTTTATTTAAAATTAATTAAAAGAGAATAATTAACTTGGAGATAATTTTAATCCTTGATTTGTGAATATTATTATAAATATTATGGCCTATTTCATGGAGGTTAAATCTCTACAGTGTACCTAATAAATATTAATAATTAAATTAAAATTTTAAAAAATTTATTCTTGAAATAGACAAGTCAAGTTATTTCAATAACTTATTATTTAATTAATATAAACAATGTTATTTTTTATTTGATAATTTACATGATATTTTAGCATGGATATTTCCACACTCAGTAAATTATTGTTGATGATGAGGACTTCTCGAGAATTGTGTGTTAAGATCTTCGTTATGCCCAAAATTTTGGGTGAACCCATCACCCATCTTCAAGGCTTTGAAGCTTACTGATGATGGGAAGTGTTGGAAGTGTTGGACAACTATAAATAGAAGATGGCCATGAAATATATCCCTTATAGGAAGAAAAATTATAGCCAATATTGAAGGAAAATAGGAAGGTATTTGATTAAAATAAAATAATTTATTAAATAGATCAAATTTAAATGTAACTGAATTAGTTAAATAAATAATAGTGAGCATAATCAGATTGGTAAATTTAAATTTAAATTTAAGATTGGAAAATTTAAATTAATAAATAATTTATAATAAGTCAAAAAACTTATTAAGACTAATTATATTTAAAGGATAACAAATTATTAATTAAAGAATATTAAAACATTAAAGGAAAAAAATTGGTTAAAGAAAATAATAAAGAATTGAAAATATAATGTGTTCTAATAATTATTGAAAATATAACGCCAAATTAAACGGGGTAAAATTAGATTAATAAAGAAGTTAAAATAATAGATTTTTTTTTCCTTTTCACTTTTTTTTAATATTAGTAAGAGAAATTAATTTAAAAAATAACTTAATTAAATTAAATTCATATTTATTATTAAATATATATAACTTAAATTAAATTTCAATTAACTAAAAATATTTAAAATTAATTAAAATAGAAACAAAAGAGACATGGGAAGGCCCGAGTTAAGAAGGATTAGAGCTTGGAATAAGGGAAAGTAACTTAGAGGACATGAAATAAGTCTTGGGTTTCTAAGATTGGCTTAAATGATATCCATCATCCCTATTAAAGTTGTTAGTGTTCTTTTCAATTTGTAGGGCTTCCCTAATAAATCCGTTGGCATGGAGATGACACATTTAGCAATGAGATTATGTAGGTGTCAGCCATATGTTCTTTGAGTTGAACTTTAAAGGATCTTACACATTTGTCTTATGTAAGACATTCCACAAGAGAAAGGGATTTTATAGACTTTGGGGCCTATCATAGGGTCGGCTAACTAAGGGTTTTTTGGGGTTTGAAATATTATTTTTTAAAGAATTTTGGAAATATGATAGGTAACACATTGAATGTAGCCTAAGGTTGCCTTAGCTAAGGGAGGGTTATTGTAATGGATTTTTGGTTCCGCATGGAGAGAAGAATATAAGGATTTGTTAATATGGAATGAGGAGTAATCATTGGATTTAAGGGATTTGGTTAGATGAGATTTTTGTTTGGAAAAGGATTGAGAGGAGGAAATTAAAATGACTCTAGAAGCAAGAGTTTTAAGCACATCAAACTTTTAAGCTAGATAATGGTGGGAGACGGTGTAAAGATAATTATCCATATAAAATTCTAAAAACCCTCGTCAACAATAATTTACATAATAATTTTTTAATTATATTAAATAAATGTAAAAAAAATGGTAAATTTTAAAATATAAAATAATAATAATTTACATGATAATTTTGTAATTATATTAAATAAATGTAAAAAATTGTAAATTTTAAAATATAAAATAGTTAATATTTAAAATCTGATGGATTTAAAAATATAAGATAGTTAACATGTTTCGTTTATATTTATAATTATAAAATTTAAATTTAAATTAAAAGAAAATTTAATCTCCATTTTTAATAAGCAAACATCTCTGAATATAACTTGAAGACTCTCCTAACAGAATACTTGTTACTTCGTGATTTTTACAAGCTACATAGCAGAGAGTTTTAATGCTAAATAATGCTGGCATTCATATTATCATCCTCAGGTCTACATACAAGTTATTAGAAACCATGAAGTGACAAGTTGAATTCAGTCTTCTCCATGAAAATGAAATTATCACAAGCTACATAGCAGAGAGTTTTAATGCTAAATAATGCTGGCATTCATATTATCATCCTCAGGTCTACATACAAGTTATTAGAAACCATGAAGTGACAAGTTGAATTCAGTCTTCTCCATGAAAATGAAATTATCACAAGCTACATAGCAGAGAGTTTTAATGCTAAATAATGCTGGCATTCATATTATCATCCTCAGGTCTACATACAAGTTATTAGAAACCATGAAGTGACAAGTTGAATTCAGTCTTCTCCATGAAAATGAAATTATGATTTCTCACGTATCGTGTCGAAATTTTGAAGTGGCGGGGTTCGGTGCATGGAAATTTTATAAGATTTTGATGAAGAAATTAGTCATTTTAATAATCCATTTTAAACAAACGTAGGGGACCAAAAATCTCTCACTTCATTACTCCAAACAGGAAATGCATAATGTCTGGCGGAACATGTCTGTAATTAATCTGGTCAACGATCCTGTCACTTCAATTTTATCACGGCTTTTGGGTAGAGTGGATGCATCTTTCAGTTGGGCTTTACGTTGCTTATTTCATAATATTTCTAATATAGTGTGAAATTTAGCTGCATGATTATATTTTCGAATATTCCAAAAACTCCAATAAATAAGAATAAAAGTTTTGACTCTTACAATAAAAATATTACAAAAAGATAAGAAGAGCCGACTTTACTCGTGCTATAAACCACGTCTTTGCATGGTCAGAATTTGTTCCTCAAATCTTCAAACTAATTTCATTGTCACTCAGAATTAGTAAACTACCAACTCATTTGTTTTTCAATTTTCAAAAGCCATCTTGCGGCCGAAATCGAAACTTCGAAGGCATAAGTCAATTATGATTTGACCTGCAAAGAACGAACGAGTAAATGACTGCGACATGTAGGCTCAATCCAAAGGATTTGGTATTGTGTCATCCTGTTCTAACTAATCTGTCTTCTTATGGCTTTACAGAAAGCAAAGAAATTCTTCTTTCCGGTGAATATTAAACTATATTATGGGATCATGCGATCTCACCCTCCATTATTTTTCGTCGTCTTATGCATGATCTCTCTCATCTCTGCCCTAAATTTCCACCCTTCTTATTATTAAATACATTAGCAAATAAAAAATTTGCAATGTCAATAATTACCTGCTCACCCTATATTCACATTCACACGATGAAAAAAATTGCTCATATGGACTCCCTTTATTCTATGCCAACAGCTGGATAGTTCACACAATCTGAAACCATTAAACTATCTGCAGCAGCTGCAACAATTGAGAAAAATAAGCAGAAGCACTCCAAATTTAATAATGGAGCGTGGTTTACTGGCCTTGCTCTTATTGGGCTTAATGTTATTCTCCTACGCACTGTTTTTTGTTCTGGCAATTGTATATTTGCGTGTGACGAACACAGAAACTGCTTTTTCTTCTTCTTCTGCCATGGATGAAGAAGGGAATCCAATATCAGGTATGGAGTATAAAGTTTCAACGCCGAATTAAATTCTTTTTTTTTTTTTTCTGGCTTTCTCGACTGGTAGATCACTGATAATGTTTTGTGGGGTGAAATATTAAATTGCAGAAGAGATATCAAGGGGTAGTTGGGAGATAATAATAAGACGAACCCCGAGGCGTCGGCTGCTTATTCCGTGAGGCTAAGGCCTTCTCCGCCGCCACAAATGTAGATTCCAATCTCTTGAATTACTGTTCTTTGTAAATGTTAGGTTTAGGTTTAGGTTTAGGTTTTGCATGGTTTGAATACAAGTAACCATCAAGCAATTAAATTATGAATCGGATGACGTCTCAAAGATTTCATCCATGTCTGGTTTTCGTTATGAATTGGACGACGTCTCAAAGATTTCGTCCACGTCTGGTTTTCATTTATGAATCGGATGACGTCTCAAAGATTTCATCCCCGTCTGTTTGCTTTTTCTTTTCTGCAAGTGTTAGCGTTTGAGTTTATATTTCTCATGGTTCGAATACAGTAACCATGAAGACAATAAATCATGAATCGGGTGACGTCTCAAAGATTTCATCCACGTCTTTTCAGGCCTTATGATATTGTAAGTCTATATTGTAAGGCATATATTTTTATCAATCTCGATGAAAGAACGATATTGTAAGTGTATATACAATATGTATATGTCAGCAGCGAAGCTGTTGCTTTTAATCGTGAGATATTTTTAAATTGGGTTGTTACGTGGCCTTCATTAATCCATCTTTTGTGTGATTTTCATGGTTTAGGGTTTTGGTGCTTTATATATATAACGGCTTCGGTACCCTGATTGCATTTCTTTTCTTCATAAGCACCAGCCATGAGTTGACCTATACATGATTCTGGATTTAAGGCTTTGATTCTGAGGATATGCTGCGTGGTTCATTGGATCTTCACTTGAGGATTGAGGATGTTACTAATACTGCATTACATTCGAGAGAAAATTTATTATAGGGAAAGGTACTATAGATTTATGATAATTTAGTTTTTATCACATGCAATAGTGTTACTGAAATTAGTACCTATCAAATTTGATATTATATAATATATATGTTAATTTAAAATTTATTAAAAACTAATAGTGAAAGGGCAATTATTACATATTTGATATTATATAATATATATGTTAATTTAAAATCTATTAAAAACTAATAGTGAAAGGGCAATTATTACATATATTGCCTTGTGTTAATTTATAATATATTGAAATATAATAAGTTAAAATTTAATTTTAGTTTTAAAATTAAACTTTGCCTCGGTTAAGAGTTGATCCTTACAAATATAAAGAGTTATTTTAAGAGTTAAATAGATTTCAGATTTGATCCTTAGAAATATAAAGAGTTATTTTAAGAATTAAATATAAAGAATTATTTTAAGATTTAAATAGATTTAAATATATTTTGCAGTGTATTGTTATAAGGAAAATAAAAATATTAGTTTAAGATTTAGATGTATTATGTAATTCTTTAAAGTAAAGATTGTGTCTATACAAATTATTGAAGTATTATAATTTATTACGGTCTTATTTTTCTAAATAAATTAAAAACTAATTTTTCATATATTACTAAAAAATAATTATTAATTAGTTAAAATAAAATTATTAATAAATTTATATATATATATATATATATATATAAAATTTAGTAATAGTATTTTTTAAAACATTTTTTTCTAAAAATTAATTTTTTAATTTAAATATATTAAATATTTAATTTTTTAAATTAATTTAAAAAATTAATATTTTTTTTTAAATAATTTTCTTAAATATTAAATAATTTTTATTTAAAACAAATTATATATAAAATTATTTAAAACAAATCATTCATATATATATAAATAAAGTAATAGCTTTTTCTTTTTAAGCGCTTTTCCTAAAAATTAAATATTTTTTATTTAAATATATTAAATATTTAATTTTCTTAATTAATTTAAAAAATTAATAATTTCTTTCTAAAATAATTTTTTTAAATATTACATAATTTTTATTTTTTATATATAAACTATTTGACTTTTTTTTTTTGTAAGCTTAGGTGGGACCTTCTCATTTTCGAGTTTTTACATGTCCGTTATTCACCCCATTTCCAGGGAGGGTAGCACAAGAATCAAACCCAAGATCTCCCGTTCGGTGAGACTTCATTTCCACGGCCATTGCCACTTGAGCTACCCCATGCGGACATATAAACTATTTGACCTTTAATCTTATTCATAAATTATTTTATTATTATTTTTAATATTCACTACTATTTTTAATATAGAATTAATTAAAAATTTATTTAATATTCTCTCATTTAAGATTAAATATATATAAACATATAAATTTAATTTTAACCTTAAAAACATCAACATATTATAGGTTTAATTTTAATTTAAAACTATTAAACAAATAAATATTTATTTAAATTTATTACAATTTATCATTTTATAGATTTATTTATATATTTTATATTAAAAAAAATTTTTTCTTTTATATCATATAAATTTAATTAATATATCTATATATATATATATAATATAATTTTTATGTTTAACTTAAGAAATAATTTAACATAAAAGTAAAACAATTCCAAATAAATTATACTCCACCCTAAACATGTTTATAAAAATCTTCAAAATATAGTCCTTGAATGATGGTCATGTTACGCATTACTAAAAAATACTATAGAAAGAGCGTTATAACCTAGGTATTCATTTTTGAAAGTAACGATCAAAAACATTATGTTACTTATTATTATGGAAAAAAAATGATAGGCACAGCGTTATGGTAAGAGCTCTTGTCATAGGGGATTAAATGCTTGGTTAGCTGTGATTTTGATATCTGTATAACATACACTCATTATTTTTTATTTACAAAGTCACAGCGTGCGCGTGTTATTGGAATATCGCGTGTTATTGGAATATCGAAGACACAATTAACTAGACATTTAATACCCTACAACAAACTGATTAACTCTTGCCAACATGTATTCATTTTCAAAAGTAACCAGAAAACATACCATGTCGCAAGTGTTTGGAATCTTTTCCCTTAATTCCTCGTACCACTCTAAAAGCATAGTGAACTTTTCGAATAGAAAACTCGTGGAGAGTTGACAAGGACGCCTTTGATTTGTGGCATAATGAGATGTCCAAATATAACTTGCATAAAGGGTAAGCTAGCAAATTGATAAGTTGTTAACCTAATTGTGTTCAGCTGGAAGGTTTTATAATCCACTTTATCATAAATTTTAACCTATTAGATTTAAAAATGTATGTACCTTTACCAGAATGAATTATTCTTTTAATTAAATCTAGTTTATATGTGAAATAATCTTTCTGATACAAAATACTAAGCTTTTAGTTTTTGGGTTTCGCAATTATAAGTTCGTATTTATGTCACACTTTACATTTTATGGGTAAGTAAACAATTTTATAATGTTTTTTGGTTTTATAAAAAAATTCTAAAAGAGTGAAAGGTTTATCTTAAAATAATATACATTATTTCTATTAGCAAGAAGAAAGGTATTCGTTAAACTCTGTGAAATTTAAATTAAGGTGTTTTTTAATCTTAACTTTTCAAAATATCTATTAATAATTTTTTAATTATTTTCTTTAAAGTTAGAAAACATTCTTTTTACATTTAATTATTTATACAAAATTATTATACAAAACTAACCTAATTATGACTACTTCCCCCCCTCATTCATACATACATATCTTTACTACCAAATTCAAACAAATTAAAATACTAATTCCAATATGAAATGCATTCTCAAATGTTCGCATCTTTAATAAAGGGAAGATACTGCTTAAGAGGCCTCCCTTAAATGTTTCAACTATATTCAACATGCCTTTTGGGAGTAATATTCTTTTCTTAGAAATTGTGTATTTATCATTGAGTAATAAAAAAAAATCTAGAGATATTTTAAATGCAAATTTCTATTTCACTTTTTATAATTAAAACAATATATAAATTATTTAATTTAAGAATACTAGCGCAATAGTAAATAATATATTAACATTCACGTTTTCCATAATTTAATTAAAAAATATTTTGATTACCATGTTTATTTTATCAAAGGTATGTAACTTAATTTTCTTATTTTTGTCTCAAGTATAGTTTCTTTTAAAGAGATTTGATGATTTATTTTAGATTTTTTTTAAATAATTATTTATATTTCTGGTTGGTAGTATAATTATAATTAGTAAAAATTATGTTGGGAAAGTGATCCAAATTCAATCTCCCAAACATATTAAATTTATTAATAATTAAAAAAAACAAAACTATTTATTGATAAATTTTTAATTATTTAATGATGTGAGGTTTGGGGTTCCGTTATATCTAGAGAGTCATGGAGAAAAATTAAGATGATTTAAAAGAAATTCATAACCTACAACCTAAAGATCAAGAGAAATACACCATATCCTATCCTCTTGATCGAAGTTGGTTTGTCCCCCATTCAAAGTACGGCTACTTTTAAATATCTTATGTATTAGAAGAAGCTTCACAACATGGACCACAATAGGCTCTTGAAAATTGCTTCTAAATCTAGTCAAAACCCCCACCTTCACCTCAAGAGTGGGTGGCATAAGGATGCCAAGTCTTGGCTCAACCATTGGGCGATTAAGGAGGAGATTGTCATGGGAAGAAAGGATAGTGTCAAATATGATATTACCTCCATTTTTAAGGACAATCTCTGGGATGATAAGGAGCTGGAGGGTAAAAGGAAGCTAAGATACTATAAGGAGGTGATCAACCCCACCCTTTATAACCAAAATTATCTCTTTGTGTTAACTAGCATGAAGAAAAAATGGGCATCGCTAGGATAAGAATTAATTCTCATGAGCTTTAAAGTGAAACTGTGTGGTGGTCTACTCCCAAGACTCCCTGGGAAGATAGAATCTGTCAGATTTGTGATACTAAGAAGGTGGAGGATGAAAAGAAATTCCTTTTAGATTTCCTGAATCTTACTCACTTCCTCTCTCATTTCCCTAACATATGCCACACTTCCAAGCTTCTTTACTTATTAAGGCAAGCCAACTATAGTGATCTTGGAGCACTTCTTTCCCTTTTCTTTGATAATAGAAACTTGATTTTGAAGAATCGCGATTAAATTCTTTTTCTTTTCTTGAGGTTCGATAGACCGCATTGGTCTCAATGGAGATTAATCATCATCATCATTTTTATAAAATAAAATATCTATCATGAATTTTTAATGATCATTTACTTTAAATAAATATTTTGTTATATTTTTTTTCCACTGGAAAAATCTGTAATATTTCATTATAAATATGAAAGATTACATATGTAGATGCTTTGAAGCATATGCCAACTGTTCTGTACATTTTCACAAAAAATTTGCATGTCTGTGCTGTATATATGTCTGTTACATTATCAAAAATTGTGCAAAATTGGTGCCATTTTTGGCAATCCTCAATCTATTTCAATTATATCATGTTGTGCAGTCAAATCCTCAAAAAACTGTTATGTTATGTCGCCTGTTGACCCGCAGTAGGATATGTCGGGTCTATATATGGCCGATGGTAATATTTCTGCTCCTGCTGATCCAAAAATTCAGTGATTTCCCATAACCCATTCTCCATCACCGCGGCCTCCTTGGAAAGCTTGTCAGCAGTCTGGTTATGTTCTCTGTATATATGAGAGATGTGAAAAAAGTTAAAAGCATCCTTTAGTATAAATACTTCATCAAGCAATACATTTAGAGTGTGTGAGTGACATGTGGTAATTCTATTGACCCAGTTTGTAACAATCTGAGAATCGCCAAATATGTTGATGCTGGTGCATTGGTGACTGAGTGCAAAATGTAACAGATGACGGAGAGAAATGAGCTCAGAATAATTGTTTGTGCCAGCCCCCAAATATTTTGTTATATATATATATATATATATATATATATATATATATATATATAATAATAAATTATTTAATTTTCATATTAATTTCTATGATCATTTATTTCTTTTTTCTTTCCCTTCTTTTATAATTAATTCTTAATTTTAACCTTATTGTGTAATTTATATATGATTTTTTCTTCTGTATGTTCTCCATTATATATATATATATATATATATATATATATATATATATATATATATATATATATATATATATATATATATATATATATATATATATATATATATATATATATATATATCTATTTCTCATATACTTGAAGACTTTGTTTAGCATCAATTTTCTAATAATAATTCCATTTGGTACTTTTTCTTCATCCATCTACAAGTATCAAACTCTATCTCTTCAACATGTTAAGAACACTTATTAAAGTGTCAAACAATCTAATATTCTATTAGCAACCCAACTAGAGGTCCACTCCAAGTTGTACTTTACTTCCTTTTTGTACTGTCCATACTAGACATTTTTCTAACAAGGGGAATACTTTCACAAATTACTTCCAAAAAGAAGAAGCCCCTCCTATGACCTTCATTTCTCTTCCAATCCAATCCTACATTTAGCCATAATCAATATAGTTTGCTAACAATGTCACTTTTTTCCATATACCTCCATTATGTATCATTCTCCATAACGAAGTTGAAGCTTGTCCAAACAAATGTATGCTCTTAAGACCGCACCCTCCGTATTCATTTTTCTTGGCTAGTTATTTCCATTCTACCAAAGGGATACCATCTTTCTTTCTTTTCCTTGTCCACAAGGAACAAAAAAATTAATTTTCTTATCCTCTCTAGTATTTTGATATGGGTTGTACAAGGAAGGAAATGAAATATACACACATATAATATAATAGAGAGCATTGTAATATGTTGAAAAGCCAACTTCTATTAAGAAATAAAATATCATAATACTATAGAACACAAACTAGCTAGAATGCTAGTAGGTATCTCTCGAGTGAGAGAGATGTCATTTCACGCATTCACAAAATATATTACAAGATGTCAAAATAATGACCTTTCAACATAAATAAATAACCCTAAAAGTATAAAACTCCAACCATATAAAATGAAGCACCAAAATGTTTTTAGGTCTCAAGGTAGTTAGTCAATATATCAACTTCTTAAGGGCACAACTTTTCATACAATCTCCATTTGGGGCACACAGTAGCACATTAGAAATAACTATTTGGGGAATACAACTTTCTATTATGGGCAAGGCATGGCATGGAAACACTTGGCCCTTGAATTTCCCAAAAAAATCATTTAGGACCTAAAAGTAAGCCAAGAATTTTTGGACACAAAAATTGTAAAAAAAATGCAAAGAAGATGGAAAATTGTTGATTCAATGGATGATGTGGGTGGTCACTGATATCCTTATGGATTAGTCCTCCCTCCTTAGGAGGAAATGGTGTCCATTTTGTCAACTTCCCTCATCAGATAGAGAAGCTTTTTTCTCAATTTGACTCATGGCGAGCCACTTGCCTTCGTGAAGAAGTTGCTCTGCTTTAACAACCTAGTAGAGTTGTATGTGTTGTTGGTGCATATCCTTTGTATCAGTGCCCATGATTTTATCTAATATATCTATTCAATTCATTCAGGACTGAATTATACATTGGTTAATTTCTCGTCTACCTCTGAAGTGTCCAACAGAGGTGGAAAATATGGTCAAAGTAGATCCACATTAAATACTAGATGCATGCCAAGGAAAGGGGGAATGCTTAATTCAAAACAAAATTCCCCCATTGCCTTTATTATTGAGTAATACCTGGCTTCCTATGGGGTCATATGTGCTTCCTTTTGTGTAAATGCAACCATACTTTATCACCAACCTAAAACTTGTTTTGTAAATTGTGTTTGTCATGTCACTATCTATAATTGGAACTAGATTTCTACAGGACATCATGACCCTATTATTGGAGGTGGTGGATCTGTTCAAAAAATTTGGCCTCTTTATTTTCATTGACCTGAGAATGGGAGGACTCTACTGGTGAAGATTCAATAAGCATAACTACATCAATTGCGACCAATGATTGGAACCCCAAACACACTTAAACAATAATGTGACAAATAAAGCTATGGAGGACTCTATTGTACCTACGTTTAACATATGGAAGTTTTTGTCCTTGTACATGAATTATTGGAGTTAGACATGCATAATCATCTTGTTGACAAGTTCTATTTTCCCATTTTTTTCAGGGATGAAAGGTTGTCGATTTGGTCAACTTGGTATCCATTAGAGACAATATGTTGAACTAGAATGTGTTGAGGAACATGTTGTCACTATCTAAAATAATGGTCTGAGGTAGCCCAAAAGTAACCCAAACATGCTTAAAGAATACTTTAGTAGTGACCTCAATTGTGATACTCTTATTGCATGGTGCAAAATTGGCCATCTTAGAGAACCAACTCATAACCACAAACACACAATCATTGACGTGCTTGGTGGAGAGAAAAAACAACATGTAATTCATGGATATCGACTCTTAGGGATTTCCTAGAGTACGAAGATGAGTTAAAACTTCTATTCCTTAATGTCTAGTTCAGTAATGGCACAAGTGACGCATAATTTGATATACCAGTTGATCCAAAAAAAATTCTGAATACTTTCTTAAACAAAAATATTTGTTATAGGACCTTTTATTGACACTTATATTTGCATGTGAAACATGATAAATACATTCTCTAAACGATACTTCACCATTCCATCAACACAAACAAGAATCAAATAACCATGAAGTAATCATTACATAAGACGTCATAACGGAGTTCGTCTAATGTGGACTATGTCTCTAAGCCTTGGTTCAATAGTGGGGAGGTCACTTCATTAGTCTCAACAAAAGATAATGAGGAGATGGCATATCTTCATCAACATAAGGATGGATCGCTCATCTCAACCGAAAATGTCTCTCCAAAGAGACGTTCTCCTACAAAGAGATCTCACTCACAAAGACCTACTTTAACAAGACAAAGTAATGACCTCTCACAAAAGTGGCATAAAATAGACACTCTTACATAAGTGGCAACAATTCCTCTTTAATCCATTGATAAAATTCAAAACATACTCATCATCATCATAATCATCTCAAAATTCTAAGACCGATGGTTGTAAACACGACTACCTTTTGGCAAAGTGTCAACATGGCCCTCTTTTAGCACCACACCATATTGGTTTTGTGCAAAGGCTCAAATGATGAATTTCCTACAAGGATTCAGATCGTTTTTTCCTACTATAGCATACAAAGATCACTGGAACCTACAACATAAATCCATCCTTTTGTCAAAAGAAAAACATGAAAAATGGTTGAAATGCATCATTATACCTCCCAATCTAAAGATGGCCTAAAAATCGACTACTCAAATATAGAAACTGAATGCACCATCACAATCCTTATGAAATTCTAAGAAATATTAGTATAAACTTGACCCCATTTCGACATTGTCAAATTGGGGCCTCTAGGGAATCTAAAAGATTCCCTTGCTCATGGTTCCACCCTTGAAACTGGGCGTGTCATGGTTCTACCTTGGAACTTTGTGTTGTCTGCGTCAACTTTGTGGTTCCATTCTACACATGTTGATATGTTTCCCCCTCAATCATGACAAATTAACATTGCTTAAATAATAAGTGGGAGACGTTGATTACAAAGTCAGAACTAGTGGGTGAGTGGCTAGCGGGTAATATAATAAAAAAAAATGGAGGAGGTCCCAAGGTCAAACTCATCGGCCTCCCCCATTGATTGTTCATTTTTTATAATAAATAGACATTAAGTATAGTTTTTATTGGAGGTTATTTTAGGACTGTCAGCGGTAGGCCGATCAGCAGATGATGTGGGTCCAACTCATGTCAATATCTTATTTAAATTGGGTGTTCCATTGGGCGAGGGCTCGAGGTCTAACCCGCAAGCCCCGACCCATATATTTTAATATATGTTGGTTGATCATAATACGACAACCACTGGGAGGGTTGGCGGGTCCAATGGGCATAACACCCAATTTTACATGTTTTTTTTATATTTTTAACAAAAACCAAAAATTTCCTGTCATATTCTATTAGGTGTCACTATAAAAATTAACCATTTGAAAATTTAATTGGTTCTTTCTATCATTCAAGTTGAATTCGTTGCATGCTTTTTTGCCATCAAATTTAGTGGAATGCCATCGAATTTAACCAAACTATCAAAGTTAGTTATGCTCCAACTTTAGTTGGCACTCTGCTAAACCCTGTCATTAGGCTCAATTTGACTGAAACTTTGATTGGAAATAAGTTTCACATACAAATTTGGATTGAGACGTCATCTATGCCATTGGAATTAGGACAAAAATCTCTCCAATTTGATCTCAATTTCGACGAGATCCAAAGACTCCAATTTTTCAGTTTCTCTAGAGCCACCTGGATCATTCCTCCCCTCTAAGGATATTATGGTCCCCAAAATCATAAACATGTATGCAATCTCAATTTTCATAACATATTCCTTTGATAGAAAACCTTCCCTTTCCTTCACCTTTGTACTTCACAACTTGGAATGATGAAACCGATACCCATATCCATATGCAAACCTATATCTATTAATACATGTCCAACTTATAAGACCAAAGAAAACCTCATCCTTGCCAAGATTTTATAACACACTCATGGTCAAGTTTATAATAGAAACCAAACCCTTTTCTATCCAACTAAAAGGCCAAAATATCACCATGTTACATTCATAAGTTATGGAAAAAACATCACCACTTTTACAAACACTTTCGTGACATGGGATTTAAAAATGTGGTCATGCTTAACTACTTAAAAATATTCTAATGTTGCCATCTCTCACCCAACTAGATTAGTGGGTCTTCTTCTTGTAGTTAATTCTCTTGTTGAACTGCTTCACTGACTCGTTCCTTTGCAAGTGCTTTCACATGCTTCCTGTCCATATTTAGTTGTGTCTTTGGATGGATGTTCCAACATGTAGCTCTCTGATGTCCTCTCTTGTTGCAATGGATGCAAAATTTTTTTCTTTCCCAAACTTTCTTGACTTTCTTTCTACCCTGATATGGAGAAGGGTATTCATGTCTTGGCCTCTTCCTCATTGCCATTATTTTCTAGCACTTGACAACAACATGGTAATTCAAACCACAAAAGGTACATGGTTTTCTATGACATAAGTTTTTCTCATCATTATCAATTTTCTTGTAATCAAAATGAACATTAGAATTATGAGGTGTTTTATACATTTCGTGGTTGTCTCTAGTGAAAGACTAAAAATAATTACTTTCCTTAGCTCTTTATTTGCAATGCTCACTATCATGGGAATATTGTTATGTGCTATCAACATCATCTTTCCTCAATGGTTTTGGGAATGGCCTGGATTATTTTTTTGAGTAATTCTTTGCTTATGTTGCCTTTGAACATTCTCCTTCAATATACCTGATTCCTGCAAATTGAGGCCTTTTACAACCTCCAATGGCTAAGTAATTCCTTGGCCATTAATACAAATTCCTCTGACCTTTATACCCCATCTTGGTGAAGAATCTCATGTTGGTCCCTAAAATAGGTATCTTAATGCTTCTAATAGAAATAACATCATGAAAAGAAGGAGTTTTTATTACCTTCAATTATGTTGGTTATGTTGGGTCATCTTCTTTGGCCAACTCTCCTTTTATAGTGGAACATTCTCCCATTTGTTCCTCCACAACTTGCTCTAACATGAGCCTCAATTTATGCTTATCTTCCTCTACATCTTGTATAAGCCTTCTAAGCTTTGCATTCTCTACTTGAATGCAAAGATTAATCTCTTCCAACTCTTTAAGTATTGCTCGCTTCAATCCTTTTCCCATGACATTCACAATCCCTGGAAAAATGGTCAGACCGCTCTGATACCACTTGATCCGAAAATTTTTGTGAACACTTTCTTAAAAAAAAATATCTGTTACAGGACCTTTTATTGACACTTATATTTACATGTGAAACATGAGCTATAAATTATCTAAACAATACTTCACCAATCCATAAAAAAAAACAAGAAGAAAATAACCAGGAAGAAATCATAACACAAGACGTGATAACGGAGTTCATTCAGTGTGGATTATGTCTCTGGACCTTCGGTCAATAGTGGGGAGGCCACTTCATTAGTCTCAACAAAATATAATGAGTACATGGAATATCTTCATCAACACAAGGATGGATCTCTCATCTCGAGTGGAAATGTCTCTCCAAAGAGACATTCTCCTACAAAGAACTCTCACTCACAAAGACTTCTCCTTTAACAAGACAAATAAATGACTTCTCATAAAAGTGGCATAAAATGGACACTCTCACATAAGTGGAAACAAGTCCTCTTGAATCCATTGATCAGATTCAAAACATACTCATCATCATCATAATTGTCTCACAATTCTGAGACCGATGGTTGTAAACATGACTACTTTTTGGCAAAGTGTTAACATGGCCCTCTTTCAACACTACTCCATCTCAGTTTTCATGCAAAGGATCAAAGGATGAATCAGATCATGATGTCATATTGTAGCATACATAGATCACTAGAACCTGCAACATATATCCATCCTTTCGATAAAACAAAAATAAACAAAATGGTCGAAATGCATCATTATACCTCCAAACCTAAAGATGGTCTGGAAATCATTGCCTCAAATATAGAAATTGATTAAACCATTGTGATCCTTGTGAAATTATAAGTAAACTGAGTATAAAATTGACCCCATTTTGACATTGTCAAATTTGGGCCTCTATGGAATCTAAAAGATTCCTCAAAGATTCTCTACTCAGGGTTCCACCCTTGGAACTGGGTGCATCAAGGTTCTTCCCTTGGAACTGGCACATCATGATTTCACCCTGGAATTCTGTGCTGCCTGTGTCACCCTTCATGGTTTCATTCCTCCCATGCTAATTTTCTTCCCCTTCTGTGACAACAAATGAGTGTTGTTTAAATAATAAGAGGGTGACGTTGATTACAAAGTTGGACCTAGCGGGAAAGTGGTTAGTGGATCATATAATAAGAATTTGGTTGTGGGAGGTTCTAGTGTCAAACATGCAGGCCTCCTTCATTGGTTCTTAATTTTTTTATAATAAACAAATTTCAAGTACAGTTTTGGTTGGTGGTTATTTTGGTTCGGTTGGTGACTGGCATGAGTCCAACTCTCGTTGGCTTCTTAATTAAATTAGGTGTGTTGTTGGGTAGGGTCCCAAGGTTAGACATGCGGGCCCTGGCCCATACATTTTAATATATGTTGATTGGTCGTAATACGATAACCATTGGGAGGGTTGGCAGGTCTGCTGGGCCTGCCACCCAATTTTATATTTTTTATTATATTTTTAACACAAACCAAAAACCACCTCCTAGATTCTGTTAGGGGTCACTGGAATATTAACCATTCAACAAATTGACCAGTTTTGTCTATTGTTAAAGACAAATTTGTTACATGGTTTGTTTCCACCAAATTTAGTGGAAATCCATAGAATTTAGTGAGGCTACCAAAGTTAGCTATGCTCCAAATTTAGTTGGCACTCTGATACACCTTGTCATTAGGCCTAGTTTAACTAAAACTTTGACTAGCCATAACTTGTGCATCAGAAGTAGGATTGAGGTGTCATCTACGTCGTTGGAATCTGGATGACGATCTCTTCAATATGGTCCTAGTTTAGATGTGATACAGCATCACAACAATAAGTACATTGGTCACACATTGATTCGTAAATTTCCATGGATATTCTACTGGACAATTCGTCACAACAAATTTGATAATATTATATTAAAAATCTGAGATTCTACATTATTACAGTTTTATTTAATTTCTAGATTTGTAAAATTAACTATAATTATTGCTTGCATGTAAAAGTAAATCAAGCAGAAAAGAATAGAATGAAAAAATAATCTCACGCACACATAATACACAATATATTCTCTTTAGGAAACCCTTTCGAGAGAAAAACCCAGCTGGAAGGTGAGGTCGCTTCGCTCTCTCTCTGTCTGGAAATATGGTTGCAAATACAAAGAAGTAATGTTTGTGGCCCGTGGGATGCTACAATGAACAGATCCTCTTTGTTTTCTCTCCCTCCTATCTCTCCTGACTATCTTTTCTCAACTATGGAACAAAATGCTCTCGAAAGAATGGAATCCCTCTTGCTCCTAGTGGCACAGTTATAACACAACCTGATAGCCTACTAGTGGTTAATTTTGACTACATCAACTCTTAACTAGAGTTACAAAATAGACTCTTCCAGAGTCTTTTACATCACAAACACGAGGCTAGCCCCTTTTCCATGAATAATGGGGGCTGGCACGACATCCTCCCGAACTATAGGTGTGAAAACAAGAAGGTCAACTTCTGAGTGGCATAACTTTTGCATACGGAATCTGATTGATGTGATTCTTGTGTTGTTGGAAAGATTTTTGTGTGTAGAATAGAATAAAAAGGTGTGGCACTAAAGTGGCAAAGTTTCATCCCCAAAAAATGTCGTTTGATGCCTTAAAATTCTCCTAGAAGGTTTCAGACATCATTTCACCAAACTAGGTCCTGCGCGGTAAAAACGGTTGTGTGAGTTGATTCCTACACTTTTCCCACTCCAAATGCACTTAGATGGATGAAAAAAAATATAATGACCCAACTCAGATCACACCTCCCCATTTTCGTAGGCTTTTGGTCCCCAAAAGTGTTTACTAAATGAGGTGTGGAAATTTTTCCTCCACCTTCTCTATGGTTACCATTTAGCTTTTCCTCGAAGTTGTCCCTTCAAACCAATCTGCCAAAGGTCTTGTTTCCCTTGTCTCGTAGTTTTGGACCTCTTCTGCAAAATCGTATCTTTTGTCAACTCTCTTGAGCATTTGGTGCCAAATCCTCCACAGAAGGTAGGACCTATTCCTATTCCTTATCTAGCATGGAAGGCTCATAGAGTTTCAAATTCTCTACATTTACAACTAAGTAAATGCACATATATGGTGGTAAACTAAGTCGATAGGTATTTTTGGACACCTTTTCCAGTATCTCAAAGGGACCATACCTTAGAGCCTTGATTTTATTACTAGACCCTTGCAGCCTCTCCTTGTTCAACTATAGCCATACTTTGTCTCCCACCTTGAATGATTTCTCGGTTCTGTGTTGATCATGCCTGGCCTTATACTTCACCTGCAACTTATGCAGTGTTTCCTGTACTTGTAGATGGATCGACCTGATATTCTCTATAATTTTTTTGGCCCTCGAAGCATCTCCTATAAGGTCTTCCTTCACTCCTCCTTGCTACCCATATGAAATATCCAAAGGTGAAGGTGGAAAATATCCAAAACAAGTTTCGAATGGGGACTTTCTTGTAGAAGTGTGGATTTATCTATTATAAGAATGTTGTATATATACAAAACTTTCATCCTAGTTCTTCAAATGATTCTACTTGTAACCCCTCAGAAGTTGCACCAAAGTCTTATTAACTACTTCTATCTACCCATCTGTCTGTGGATGGAATGTTGTGGATCTCTTCAACTTCGTGTCCATCTTCTCCCACAATGTAGTCCAGAATGCACTGAGAAATCTTGTATCCCTATCTGAAATGATGCTCCTTGGTATCCCAAAGTGTACCCAGACCTATCCAAAGAAGAAGTTTGTTGCTTCTTATCCCCTGATGGTCTTTTTATAGGGGACCAGAACACACATCTTGTTGAACTTGTCAACTACCATGAACAGGTAGTCATGTCCCTTCCTGGTTGTCAGTAAACCTCCCACAAATTCCATGGAAATGATTTCCCAAGGATGAGTAGACATAGGTAAGGGATGATACAGATCCTATTTCCTATTTTTATGCTTTCTAATACAACAAAGCATGCATCCTCTTATGAACCTAGCTACTTGTTCTTTCATCTTGGGCCAATACACATATCTCTGCAAGTTAGCCATGTCTTCCCTACACCAAAGTGCCCTGCAACCTTAGAGGTGTGAGCCTTTCTAATCATATGCAAATTCTCACCTTTAGGAGCACATAGCTCATCCAGCCTATAGAGTAACCCATCCTGGAGATGGTATTCAAGGGTGATGTCGCCATCATGCACATGACTCTGACTCTACAACTACTAGTACACCTCCTTGAAGTCCTCATCTTTTGAATATGCCTCTCTGTATGCATCATGGGTGAATGGCTCCATGTTCATAAGAGTCCCCAAAGCTGTAATATTTGATGTGGGTGGCCTTGAAAGCATATCGACCAACTTGTTTGTGTTTCCCTTCTTATAATTGATCACCAAATGAAACTGCTATAAAAACCCCATCCACCTGTGAGGCCTGGTCTATTGTAGCTTATTCTGGGCCTGCAAGTACTGTAACTGTTGGTGATCTATGTGGATTATTTTCTCCTTTCCTAGCAGATAGTGCTTCCAATTCTTCACATCTTGTACCATGGCATAGATCTCCTTGTCGTAGGTAGGGTAGTTAAGAACTTCCCCATGAAATACTTCAGAATGGTAGAAAACGGGCCTTCCTCCTTGCATCAAGACAACTCCCATAGCATATCCACTCACCTTTGTCTCCACTTCAAAGGCTCATTGCAAGTTTGGTAATATCAAAGCCAGTGCTTCACTGGTCTTATTATTTAACTCTTTGAAAGCCTTTTTCTGCCCTTTCCCCACTTATTGTTATGGCATGGAGCGGTGCTTCTACCACTGAAAATGAGGCTATGAATTTCCTCAGGTATTGTTCTGCTCCAATGAAACTCCTAACCTCAGTAACATTAGTAGGAACCAGTCATCATGATGACCTCCATCTTTGAAGGATCTATCTTCAATTCTCCTCCACCAATCACATATCCCAAATGCACAAAGGACTGTTGCGCACACTCACACTTCTTGAGATTTTCTAGCAGTTTGTGCTTCTTCAATGTTTCCAGCACTTGCGTCAAATTTGAAATATGCTCCCCCCAAATAGCATTATATAATATTATATCATCCAAATAGACAATAATAAATGAATCTATAAAAGGGCGCAGTACAACATTCATTAATCTCATAAATGTAGCTGGTGCATTACATAGGCCAAAAGGCATAACTAACCACTCAAACAAACCTTGCCTGGTTTTGAAGGCGGTTTTCCATGTATCTTCTTCTTTGACTTGAACCTGGTGATATCCAAACTTCAAGTCCAGCTTGGTGAAATACTTTGCTTGTTGCAACTGATCTAGCAGATCGTTGATCCAGGTGGATATTGGTGGCCACCTGCAAAGTCCACCTGGACCCCCACCATTGTTTCTCTCAGCATTTTCAGTTTCCTTAATTGTAGCACAACTTACTATTTTTAGTAGTTTTTCGAGTCCTAAACTTCTGGAGCCGTTTTGAGGCCCTAAACGACGTTTTTTGGGAAATTTGTGGCAACATGGGTCCATGGACCGATGTTGCCTGCCAAAGTGGTAGTGCTTGGATAGATCTTTATAACAAGCTATTGTACGCGTCAAATGGAGATCGTATGCCAAAGTTACGACCCCGGGAAGTTGGTGTACCAATTTACCCAAACGGGGCCCACAGTTTGGTGTTTCATCTTCTAGGGTTAGGTTTTGGAATGTTAAGGGTTTTCCATTGTTTCTCAACAATAAATAGGCCTTCGAGCCTCATTGTAACACAGTTCAGAGGCATGTAGCCACCACATCTCTTCTCAGAGATAAGCTACCATCGCCCTAGCTAGTTTATTTCCATTACTGTTTGTAAGCATATTTCAGTATTTTACATTAATGAAATGAAGTATTATTTCCGCTGCATATCTGTGTTTATGGTTATCTCTAATACCACTGATCCAGACTTAAACCGATCATGGCGTTAACCACCGTGCTCAACTCTTGTGGGCACAAGACTTCTGATTGGCCATTTCTCTACAAAAGCGACCCAGAATTCGGCCACACATACCAGACACTCTTGGGGGGTCGGCATGTTCCAGATTTTCACCTCCAGGATGCCCTGTTATGCCCCCTGGGTCACCTTTGTGTTCCTTCAAGCGAGCGTGCCAAGATGATTTGGGAAGCACACTACAGTCGGGCTGCTGGGCATTTCGGGGTCGAGAAAACAGTGGCAGTACTGAAAAATTATTTCTATTGGCCGAATCTTCGATAGGATGTTGGGAAGTACATCAGATCATGTACTGCCTGTGCCATTGCCAAACCGACCATCAAGAAGCACGGCCTCTATACCCCATTTCCTACCCCTAGTCGACCTTGGGAATCCATCTCCATGGATTACATGTCAGGCCTTCCTTCCACTAAGCATGAAAATGACTGTGTTTTTGTGTTCGTCGACAGGTTCTCGAAGATGGCCATTATGGCGGCTTGCAAGAAGAATATCACAGTAGAAGCCACTGCTAAACTCTTCGTTGAATGAGTGTGGGTGCACTTTGGGATCCCACAGTCTATCATCTCAGATCGGGATAGTCGGTTCCTCAGTACATTATGGTCTAGTCTCTGGTCAATGCTGGACACAAAACTCACGAAGTCCATAGCCTTCCATACTCAAACTGATGGCCAGATAGAGGTTGTCAATAGGATGATTGTGCACATTTTGTGCATGTATAACTCAAAGCATCCACGCACATGGGACGAGAGCCTCCACTATGTTTAATACAGCTACAACCGAGCTCTTCACAGCTCCACTAACCATAGCCCTTTTCAGGTGGGTTTGGGATTCCAGCCACTATGCCCCATTGATGTGGCCATGCCACTTGCAGCTACATAAATTCAGCTCACGTCCAGTCCGAAACAGATAAGGCCACCAGCTTCATTGAGCGCATCCAACATATTCGCCAGCAGGTCGATGACATTCTGGAGAAATCCAATGCCAAGTACAAGCAGCGACATGATCAACATCGGGTGCCACACAAGTTTCAGGTGGGTGACAAAGTCTGGTTTCATTTGCAAAAGGAACACCTTACTGGAGCCTATCGGAAACTGAGACCACTCCGATATGGTCCTTACACCATTATTAAGGCTATGGGAGACAATGCATTTGAGCTCAACATTCCCCCATTCCTTGGCCTGCACCCAGTGTTCAATGTGGACCGCCTTCGACCATACTTTCCACCATTGCTAGACACATCCGACATTGCAGAACAGCTCACACCCACAGAATTAAATCCAGATTGAATGGAACAAGCTGCAACTGATCGGATCATGGACACACAGATCAAGAACACTCGCTAATAGAATATCCAACTGTATTGAGTTGTCAAAGCAGGCCAACTCCTTCACCAGGGCAAGTGGCTCACCAGGGAACAAGTTCAGCAAAAGTTTCCTCATCTCATGGAGGAACTCAACGCAATGGGGACCATTGCTTCCTAAGGGAGGAGGAATGATCCAGGTGGATATTGGTGGCCACCTGCCAAGTCCACCTGGACCCCCACCATTGTTTCTCTCAGCATTTTCAGTTTCCTTAATTGTAGCACAATTTACTATTTTTAGCAGTTTTTCGGGTCCTGAACTTCCGAAGCCGTTTTGAGGCCCTAAACGATGTTTTTGGGAAATCTGGGGCAACATGGGTCCATGGACCGATGTTGCCTCCCAAAGTGGTAGTGCTCAGATAGATATTTCTAACGAGCTATTATACACATCAAACGGACATTGTATGCCAAAGTTACGACCCTGGGAAGTTGGTTTACCAATTTACCCAAACGGGGCCCACAGTTTGGCGTTTCATCTTCTAGGGTTAGGTTTTGAAATGTTAAGGGTTTTCCATTGTTTCTCAACAATAAATTGGCCTTCAAGCCTCATTGTAACATAGTTCAGAGGCATGTAGCCACCACATCTCTTCTCAGAGATAAGCTACCATCGCCCTAGCTAGTTTATTTCCATTACTGTTTGTAAGCATATTTCAGTATTTTACATTAATGAAATGAAGTATTATTTTCGCTGCATATCTGTGTTTATGGTTATCTATGATACCACTGATCCAAACTTAAACCGATCATGGCATTAACCACCGTGCTCAACTCTTGTGGGCACGAGACTTCTGATTGGCCACTTCTCTACAAAAGCGACCCAGAATTCGGCCACACATACCAGACACTCCTGGAGGGTCAGCATGTTCCATATTTTCACCTTCAGGATGCCCTGTTATGCCACCTGGGTCACCTTTGTGTTCCTTCAAGCGAGCGTGCCAAGATGATTTGGGAAGCACACTACAGTCGAGCTGTTGGGCATTTCAGGGTCGAGAAAACAGTGGTAGTACTGCAAAATTATTTCTATTGGCCGAATCTTCGACAAGATGTTGGGAAGTACATCAGATCATGTATTGCCTTTGCCATTGCCAAACCGACCATCAAGAAGCACGGCCTCTATACCCTATTGCGTACCCCTAGTCGACCTTGGGAATCCATCTCCATGGATTACATGTCAGGCCTTTCTTCCACTAAGCATGGAAATGACTATGTTTTTGTGGTCGTCGACAGGTTCTCAAAGATGGCCATTATGGCGGCCTGCAAGAAGAATATCACAGCAGAAGCCACTACTAAACTCTTCTTTGAACGAGTGTGGGTGCACTTTGGGATCCCATAGTCTATCATCTTAGATCGGGACAGTCGGTTCCTCAGCACATTTTGGTCTAGTCTCTGGTCAATGCTGGACACCAAACTCACGAAGTCCACAGCCTTCCATCCTCAAACTGATGGCCAGACAGAGGTTGTCAATAGGATGATTGTGCACATTCTGCGCATGTATAACTCAAAGCATCTACGCACATGGGACGAGAGCCTCCCCTATGTTCAGCACAGCTACAACCGAGCTCTTCACAGCTCCACTGGCCATAGCCCTTTTCAGGTGGGTTTGGGATTCCAGCCACTATGCCCCATTGATGTGGCCATGCCACTTGCAGCTACTCACATAAATTCAGCTCACGTCCAGTCCGAAACAGATAAGGCCACTAGCTTCATTGAGCGCATCCAACATATTCGCCAGTAGGTCCATGACATTCTGGAGAAATCAAATGCCAAGTACAAGCAGCGACATGATCAACATTGGGTGCCACATAAGTTTCAGGTGGGCGACAAAGTCTGGTTGCATTTGCAAAAGGAACGCCTTACTGGAGCCTATCGGAAACTGAGACCACTCCAATATGGTCCTTACACCATTATTAAGGCTATGGGAGACAATGCATTTGAGCTCAGCATTCCCCCATTCCTTGGCCTGCACCTAGTGTTCAATGTGGGCCACCTTCGACCATACTTTCCACCATTGCTAGACACATCCGACATTGCAGAACAGCTCACACCCACAGAATTAAATCCTGATTGCATGGAACAAGCTGCAACTGATCGGATCATGGACACACAGATCAAGAACACTCGCCAACAGAATATCCAACTGTATCGAGTTGTCAAAGCAGGCCAACTCCTTCACCAGGGCAAGTGGCTCACCAGGGAACAAGTTCAGCAAAAGTTTCCTCATCTCATGGAGGAACTCAACGTAATGGGGACCATTGCTTCCTAAGGGGGGAGGAATGATCAAGGTGGATATTGGTGGCCACTTGCCAAGTCCACTTGGACCCCCACCATTGTTTCTCTCAACATTTTCAGTTTCCTTAATTGTAGCACAACTTACTATTTTTAGCAGTTTTTCGGGTCCTGAACTTCTGGAGCCGTTTTTAGGCCCTAAACGACGTTTTTTGGGAAATTTGGGGCAACATGGGTCCATGGACCGATGTTGCCTCCCAAAGTGGTAGTGCTCGGATAGATCTTTCTAACGAGCTATTGTACACGTCAAACGGAGATTGTATGCCAAAGTTACGACCCCGGGAAGTTGGTGTACCAATTTACCCAAACGGGGCCCACAGTTTGGCGTTTCATCTTCTAGGGTTAGGTTTTGGAATGTTAAGGGTTTTCCATTGTTTCTCAACAATAAATAGGCCTTTGAGCCTCATTGTAACAAAGTTCAGAGGCATGTAGCCACCACATCTCTTCTCAGAGATAAGCTACCATCGCCCTAGCTAGTTTATTTCTATTACTGTTTGTAAGCATATTTCAGTATTTTACATTAATGAAATGAAGTATTATTTCCACTGCATATCTGTGTTTATGGTTATCTCTGTAATTTGTTGTGTTCCTGTTTAAGTCCGGATCAATCGTCTATCTTGGGCAGGGGGTATCTGTTCTTGAGTGTGATTTTATTCAATGCCATGTAATCTATACACATCCACCAAGTCCCATCCTTATTTGGCACAATGATGATGGGTGACCCACATGGTGATGTACTCGGTCGAATGACACCCTATTCTAGAAATTGTTGCAATTACTTCTTCACCTCACTTTCTTGTATAATTGGCTACTTATACCACCCAATATTTGGAAATGGGGAGTCTAGCAATAACTGGATCTCATGCTCCACTTCTCTCTTAGGGGGTAGCCCTTTAGCCTCTCGAAAAGCGTCCTTGTATGCATGTAACAACTCTGACAATTTCTATTTTTGTTTCTTAGTACACCACTCTAGGGATGTCTTACCTCTTATTGACTCCTCTACAAACTAATTTTCCCTTAAAAACAATAAAACATACTTCTTGCTAGAACTGATCAATTTCTTGGCTTGGTTGGCACTTACTAGTGAAATTTTCAACTTGCCTTTGTGCGCATTGATGATGAATGATTTTCCATCCTTCATGAGTGGGTACTAGTTAGCTCTCCTCATGAATATTACATCACGCATGTACATGTATGGACTCCCAAACATGAAGCCACATACATCAAGGGTAACGAAATCCAGATCTACTTCATCAATAAATCAGCATTGATAGCAAATCTAATTTTACACTATTTTGTTACCTTCGGCTATACATCCTTATGTATCCATCCTAGTGGATATGGGTTTGGATGATCACGAACTTCTAGCCCCAAATTCTTGATTAGATCTGTTGCAGTGATATTTGCATGTGATCCTGAGTCAAACAGAGCATCAATCTTCGTATTCTTGACCTATATCTTTACATGGAAGAGTATGGTCATTTATTTCTCTTCCTGTTGTTGAAGGCTACTCAGATTCACTTCCTTCTACACTGATGTATAGACGATCTTCTCATCCACATCTGAGTTGCTTTCAACTTGGTTGCTCAAATCAGTGGTCATGAGATTCTTCTTCTTATTATATTTCTTCTTGTTCTTCGGGTTTAGCTCTGGATGCAACTTCCAGCACTTCTCCTCTGTATTGCCATCGATGTTGCAGTGGTTACAGTGGTTGCAATGGTTGCTAGAATCTTTGCACTGGTGTGTTGTGGTTGTCATCTTTTTTCTTCTTCTTCCCATCCTTAGAAGCGTCTTGTTTCTCCTTTTTCTTCGATCCACTTGATTGCGCTCTTTTTAGGCATATGTTCTCCATGTACTGCACCTGTACACAAGCCTCATCCACCATTTCGGGCTTGAACAACATCACTTGCTCACATAGATGGCAGTGTAGACCCCCAAAATACGTGAGGATTACATCTGGGTTCTTTGGATAGATACTCAACATTATAGTCATCTTTCTAAATTCTGTGGTGTACTCCTACACGCTTTGGCCCAGATTTTTCCTGAAGTAATGCCACCGGATCCACTGGTCTTCCACGTACCCAATGGGATAAAACTATGACTTAGTGAGGTTTTTGAAATCCTCCCACTTAGTCACTAGAGGTTCTCCCTCCAAGCTCATGGTTTTCATGTGGATCTCCCACCATGTCAGTGCATGGCCCTCCACTTTCAGTCGCGTGAATGAGATCTTTTTCCCTTCCTTGATCTGATAGACACTGAAATAAACTTCCAATTGTTGCAATGAGTGGTTCAGCTTCAGAGCATCGATCTGGCCATGGTATCTCTTGATATCTGCTTTTTCTTCCACTTTAAACAGGGATTGGTTCACGACACTCGAACTGGGTTGACCTTTTTTGGGTTCTTTCTTCAGCTAGTTATCTGCATCTTCCCGATCTCCCGATCCCCCTTCTGATTTGTCCTCTACATTCGAACCCCCTTCTTCTCCAAATATCCCTAGCTTATTTCTTAGGGCCACCATGAGGAGGTTTACATTGCAGTTTATATCTGTGACTTGTTCTTCGAGCCACGAAAACCTCACCTCTGCAGGATCACAAGGTTCATTTACAGATTCGTCGCTCGTGATTAGGGTTTTATGATTTTCGGCCTCGTCGATCTAGATCTCTACAATCTCCAAAAAATACCCAAATAAACCTGCTCTAATACATACCAAATGATCTGTAAATTTTCATGGATATTCCACTAGACAGTTCGTCCAACAGATCTGATAATATTATATTAAAAATCTAAGATTCTACACTATTACAGTTTTATTTAATTTCTAGATATGTAAAATTAATTGTAATTAGTGCATGCATGTAAAAGTAAATCAAGAAGAAAAGTAGAGAACGAAAAAATAAGCTCACACACACATAATACATAAGATATTCTCTTTGGGAAACCCTTTCAGGAGAAAAACCCAGCTGGAAGGTGAGGTCGCTTCACTCTCTTTCAATGTCTAGAAATATGGCTGCAAATACAAAGAAGTAATGTTTGTGGCTCGTGGGCTACTACAGTGCACAGATCCTCTTTGTGTGCTCTACCTCCTATCTCTTCTGGCTATATTTTCTCAACTATGGAACAAAATTCTCTTGAAATAATGGAATGTCTCTTCCTACCAGTGGCCAGTTATAACATAGCCCGATAGCCTACTAGTGGTTAAGTTTGACTACATCAACTCTTAACTAGTGTTAAAAAATAGACTCTTCTAGAGTCTTTTACATCACAAACACGTAGCTAGCCTCTTTTCCATGAATAATGGGGGTTGACACAACATCCTCCCGAACTATAGGTGTGAAAATAGGAAGGTCAACTTCTAAGTGGCATAACATTTGCATACGGAATCTGATTGACATGATTCTTGCACCATTGGAAATATTTCTGTTGTAGAATAGCATGAAAAGGTGCGGTGCAAAATTGTCAATGTTTTACTTGTTGATTTGGGGTAGCATCAGATGTGATCTAGCCATGAAATTTGGTGGAGAGGCTCGAGCACATGAGATATCCAATACCCAGAAAGGGTTTGGGAAAATTCTAAACAGTTTAGGAGATATTAAAATAATTAATATTTTTAATGGAATCCCTAATTCTAAAGTTAGGGAAATTAAAATATTAATGTGTATTAATATAAAACTATGTTAGAATGGTCCAAAAGACATGGATCAATCCAGATCTAATGTTAGCCATTGATTAGGGACTTAATCTCGGTCGTTGATATGTCAACGAGAAAATTATAATAAGAGGCTTGAGGATCACTTGGAGAATACACCAGAGTGATCAGTCATTCTATTCTCTAGAGCAGGGTTTGCTAAGAGAGATAGAATCAATGATCGAAGTTGAAGATGAGAGGCATTGAGTACAGAGAAACAAAGAGGCAAAGATAGTGTCGGTAGAGCAGCGTAGTAGCCAGGGAGAGTGATGCACTAGCAACCAGGGCTCATGCAGGGCCACATAGAGATAGCCGGGAGCTGCACAGAGCTTCAAAGAGGCCAGCGTTGCTGATGCAGAGGGCCAGAAGGCTGATGCAGAACCTTTCAGGGTGATTCAGGGCCAACGCTAGGTAGAGAGAGGCTGCCGCAATCCAGAAAGGCAGATGTTGGGGTTTCTGGGGGAGATTGGGGCTGAGGAGCTGCCGGAAGGTTTATCCGGGGTTTTAGCCGGGAAATTTGTCTCAAACTGAGAGGTATTACTGTCAAGGAAATTCTCTGTTGGGTAGGCCAGATTTGGCACCTAGATTGTACTCTGATATTTCTTAATAAGAAAACCATTAGATAGTTGCACCAGTTTTCCCACATTTGGTTTTTTTGGGGACATTGGTTCAAAAATAACGATATCATTTGGTGTGATTGTTTCTGTTTCCTTCAGTTGTTGATTTGTAATATGTTGAGCATGCACTAGTGTTTATTTTCAGTATTTACATTGTAAATAACTTGTTAAGTAATAGAACAAGCAGGTAGGAATAAATCAGATAAAGTGCATGGAGGGTTTCTAACTGGTAGACTTAGAAACTTCAACATTACCCCCAAAAAACATCATTTGATGCCTCAAAATTCTCCCAGAAGGTTTTAGACCTCGTTTCACCAAACTCGGTCCCGCTGGTAAAAACGTCCCCGTGAGTTGATTCCTCCACTTTTTCCACTCCAAATGTATCGATATGGATGAAAAAAAATATAATGATCCAATTCAAATCACACATAATTATATAAAACACAATTTAACTTAATTTAAAAAAAATTGCATGATTGATTAAGTATACTATATTTCTTTCTAAGAGGTAGGATCGTATCAATTTCTCCCCAGAAATCCATCCTAGCATATAATTAATGGAGCACTACTATTGGAATCCTCTGCTAGTGTTGCAAGAACTTGAGAGTAAAAGTAGTCAATATGCTAACTAGCATAAGCACCTCCCCCATTGATGCATCCTTGTCTCTTGTAAGCCCCCAAAATAGACATCTAGGAAAGCTCATAGGGAGGTAACTCACTCATAGAATAAACAATACAAGATAGACCCAAATCCAAAGTCCCATCCATCTCATACCAAGCATCGAGTCAATTGTAATGTTGTGATCTCTCTCATCAAAAATTCTCAAGCAATTAACTAAGCACATAGCACCTACTCAATAATTTTCACCTAACCCCCTATGATTTGATGACCTCATCGTGAGCCATAAATCCATACTACCATGGTATACACTACTCGGGTTAGCATGCCACAATGATTAGCATATACACAGAGACTCCCTCCTAACCCTCTGGATCTAAACAGTACTGCCTAACCAACTGATCCACTAATCTACTAGTGTCTAAGCTTGGATGAGCATTGACCCTCTCCCTTTGTATCGAGAGCCTTGTCAAGAAATAAATATCAGTTAAGGAAATCAATGATACCAATTACCCTTGTAGTACAAATATTTTCTCTTGTGACTTCCACAACTACACAATATTGGTTAATAAGCCCTATTTCAAGAGAAATGGAGGGCACTCAAAGTATTTGAGAAACCTAAAACTTGCCCAGCCTACAATGCATTATAGTATTTGCATACACCTCAATGCAAAAATCAGCATAATATCACCCTTCCCAAGTGACAGGGATCACTACTCATCTAATAATGAAAAATTTGCAAAGATAATAAATAAGGTTCAATGAATACATAACAAAAAAATTGTATGAACCAATATGCATACCAATGCATGTGATATATATTTACATATTGTTAGTCGAGTGCATTTTAATTAAATATTAAGATGCACCATGAATGTAAAACATCCATTTCAATGTGTTACATTTTATAACTAACTAGTTACCAGGTGTCCCCTTAGGTGGCATTGTTTATGTAATAATTAAATGCATTAATACATGTTAATATCGATTCATCTTTTAAAACTCGATGTTGAATATTTGCATTTTGCATCATTACAGTGTGTTTCATTTTATGACAAACCATTAATGGGGAATCCATTAGGATGGACTGCTATTGATGTGTCCTATTAATTCATATTAAGCACTAGAGAGGAGTTACTGTGAGCGAAGCTGGCGAGTTTTGTGTAAATTTTAAAGAAAAAAGGAGAAAAATGGAAAAATTTAAGGCCAGTTGTGAATTTTAATCTTGTGAAATTAAAAATAAGGAGGTAACAAATAATTTACCTAGACTCTTCCCACCAAAGGAGGTTTGGTTTTCTTCATAGAGAAAAAAATAAAAATGTGCACTTTTTTTCCAACATTTGAAAATGAATGGAATCAACTGGTGGAACCATTGAATTGAGAAAGTAAAAGTGTAGAGCACTAGAAACAATATGGTTGTATAAGGAGAGTTATCACTATTACTTATATGAGTGGTTGGAAGCATGGAAAGAAATGTGATAATGAAATTCAATTTGAAATTTTTGTTTTTATTTTAGCCTTTCTCAATGCATCCAATAGAGGGACACACCAGGGAATACCAAGGGAGGTACCCAAGGTAATAATGTAATAATGGGATGGGCCATAGTAATAAATAAGGTGGTTAACCCATGTCATGTAAGGGACCACAAGTAGTTAATAATAATGTAATGGGCCCATGGTATTAGTTTGATGGTATGAGAGAACCATGGTAATGATCCATGGTATTGTATGTATGAGGCCTATATAGAGGCTAGAGACTCCACATGGAGAATATAGTGTCAAGGATTATTGTATGAACAAGCATATGGCTTGTGGAGTGTTCTCCTTCCTTAAGGAGTGGATGTATGGTTTTTCCCTACCATAAGGGTTGATATCAATAAAGAAGCATTTCATATTATTTCTGGGTTTATTTGAATTATCTTATATTTTCATATCAGATCTATAGTATTTCCGGGTTAGATCTATAACAAGTGGTATCAGAGCTATAACAGAATTTGGGTCATTGGAGAGCATTTGTTCACTATGTTTATTATTTTAACCATGGAACTCTATATTTTGTGAGGCCTTAGTTGTGATGCATTATAGATATGCATCGATGTTGGGTGTATTTTCATATACATTGGTAAAGTGTTTTGTTTTTATTGAATAATCATTTTTCTGTAATCTGAACTGATGGGCCCTTAACATGTGCACTAGTTCTTTTACTTTCATTTAGAACATTGATATGAATTTTATTTTTTCTTAAAAAGAAATTTTGATATTTTATTTTATATAATAATATGATTATCGGTGTTTTTTACTATATCTACACCATTTCATTATATGTTAAATCTCGTCGAATTATTGCGGTGAGACGTGAGGGACACCAATGAAAAAACCTCTACAAAAAATCTTTGGACACCTACCTCCATTAGAAAATTTTGAACAAACAAAGAAGTGATAAATTTTTTGAGGAGGTTTAGTAAAAGTATCCATTGTAAGGTGTTCTCCTTGTAGTAGTATGATTCAATTGCAAGACATTGAACCATAAATTTTCCAAAGTATTCCTCCTATAGACTATTGATTCCCATGTAGTGATTTGTTTCTTCCCATGTGGAAATTAGTTTTCCCACGTGGAAATTTGTTTATTTCCCATCTAGCAATTATTTTCCCATCTGGAAATTTTTTTCCCATATAACGATTTTTTGTTTCCCATCTAGTTATTTGCTTATTTATTTTTTGTTGTTTAAACTTTAAGTCTAACAACCATTATTAGTTCTCCACTTTCTCAGCTGAAAGGAGAGACCACAAGTAATTTTTGGTTCACCATGAATCACTAGATTTGTAAAATTCCCACCCCCCACACTTAAGGTGTAAGAGTTCATCATTTTCATTTCACTGTTAGCTGCAAGATTTGTCTTTAGTCAAGATTGAATTCTTTAGTAGGACTAATGTAACCACTTTGTTGTTGATTACCACTACTAATAATTGATCCACCAATAGTGAATCTTTAATCTTGCATGGTTGTTTCTATTGTAACATATGTTTGATGTACGATTTTTTTATCACAATGTTAACATGAATGGAGATCATAATATTGATCTTCCATGTGACTAATGAGATTGTAATGTTTTCACACTACAACAAAACCAGCGATTTGCGCCAGATTTAGCGCCAGATTTTAGTGCATTTTTTTTGTAATTGTGATGAGCAACCTGGCGCTAAATCTGGCTCTATTGTACAATTTTTAAAGCGTCCTTTTTTGCACCTGATTTTGCATCCTTTTTCACGCTAGATTTTGCATCATTTTTTACACCAAACTATGCATCATTTTTTGCGTCAAATTTTGAACCAAGATTTGCATCTTATTTTATGACAGGTTTTGCTTCTAGTTTTGTGTCATTTTTTGCATCTATTTTTCATTCTCTTTTGCTTCCTATTTTGTGTCATTCTTTGCTTCCATTTTTGCACCATCATTTGCATCAAGTTTACACTGTATTTTGAATCCAATTTAACGTATTTTTATGCATCCATTTTGTGTCAGTTTTTGCATCTAGTCTTACGCCAGGTTTTGTATCTAGTCTTACACTAGTTTTTGCTTCTATTTTTGCACCAGATTTGGTGCCTATCTTTGCACCATGTGTTGAATTTGATTTAGCACCAAATTTTGCATCCATTTTTGTGCCCATTTTTGCATCTTTTTTTGGACCATTTTTTACATCCACATTTACGTTTGATTTGTCTCTATTTTTCCCATCTCATTTTGCACCATATTTTGCGTCATTTGTTTCATCCAATTTTGCATCATTTTTAACACCATCTCTTGCATCTAATGTTACATCATTTTGAGCATCCAAATTTGCATTTATATTTGCATCTTATGTTGAGTCATGTGTTGTGTCCACCTTTGCATCTTATTTTGTGTCTAATGGTACATTCAATTTAGAGCCATTTTTTACGTCTACTTTTGTATTTGTTTTTGCACCAAGTTTTGCATCCAATTTTAAGCTATTTTATGCCCCTTTTTGCACCATTTTTTGTGTCTACTTGTGTCCAATGTTGCACCATTATTTACACCGACTTTTTCATCCAATTTTGCATTTTTTTGGTGTCTAGTTTTACATCGTTTTCACCATCCAAATTTGCATCTTTTTTTGCCTCATTTTGTGTCCACATTTGCATATAATTTTGTGTCTGAGTTCGAGCCTAAATTTGCATGTGATTAGGAATCATTTTTTACATCCAATATGGCATCCTTGGTTTCACCTTTTTTCAGCCCCATTTTGCATCTTGTTTTATGTCTTTCTTACATCTTTTTTTTTTCCTTTTTTGCACCCAAGTTTGCATCCCAAATTTACACCATTATTTGCATCATCATTTGGCATATTAATTTGTAACGTTTTTTGCTTCTTTTTAACGCTCAACTTTGCATCTTATTTTACATCTAGTTGTTGTCTTTTTTGCATCTAATTTGGTGCCCATTTATGTGTCCTTGTTATTGCCCAATTTGATATCCTTTTGTATGCCATGTTTTGTTCCCTTCTTTGTGTCAACTATTGCACAATTTTTCACTTCTAATTTAAAACACTTTGTATGTCAATTGTTTGCATTTTGTATTAATTCCTAGTTTAACATCCAATTTTACTTTCAATTTTGCATCCATGGTTACATCCGCATTTGACTTCTTATATAGAGTATATTTTTCTTTACATATATGACCCCCTTTATAGATTCATAGTGAAATATATGATAGTTTCTAAATATCATTAAAGCAGATATCACAATTCAAAATCATTTGTAAAGAAATTTAAGAGAAATTGACAACATCCATCCAAAAAAATAACAATGTGTCATTAACAATTTTCAAAACATGTATAAAATAGCAACATAATACTAATAAAATCAGTATTATTTTTAATCAAAACAAGTAAAATTCAAATATGATTAACAAATCAAAATATTTCATGAATATCATTATTCTACGATAAATTAACAACATACATAAATCAAACTCATTGTATGATTACAAAATCAAAATGTCTCATTGATATAGGGTAAATTCACAACACCCATCTAAACATAAGAATGTCATTCTACACAATAATTTCTTCATAAAAAACAATGCATGTGCATGCCTAGCTACCACCACCAAGATCATCCTCATGATCATCTTGACCATCCTCATTACTCTGATCCACATCATCACCAACACCGCAACTATCATCATCATCTCCTGATATATGTTGAACATAATTTGGATCATCGTCTTGGCAATCATTACCTATAGCATTCTGACAAAAAAAATCAATATTACATGTTAGTATTAATTACATAACACAACGCATGTTTTTGTTATACAATGTTAACCATAAATTGAGGTAAGATATACTAGCATTTGCACCAGATGTTGCAAAGGAAACGCCGTAAGGCATAAGTTGAAAAATACAAATACAACAAAAGAATACTTTGATAAAGAATAAAAATATATTGAATGCTCAAATCAATGCCCCATTAACTGGAAGCATTTAGTAGACATATCTAATGCAGAGACAAGCAAAAATATATAATTCTTCAAATTCTAGATGGATGCAATCACTTAGTAATGCCATGTTGAGAACCTTCCTCTACTTGTAATATCCTCTATCAGGGGCAACCTTCACGCCTCTACCTTATATCAACACTGACGAAGTTAGCAATCCCATTGGCCCATCCTATTTATCTGTCAAGTTTGAAGCATAAGGCAAGTGACTGGACACTGGTATTATACAATAAGCTGAAACCTAAACTGAACTTCCCCCATGGGCATGACGGACAAGAGATGGGGCTTTTCTTAAATAGAAGAGATAGGGCAATCTTTACATCCCTACCTCATCAACACGGATGAAGTTAGCAATCCCATTGGCCTATCCTATTTACCTGTCAAGTTTGAAACATACGGCAAGAGACTGGACACTGGCCAATCCTATCAGATATCCCTCTATCAAAGCAACATTCTAATGGCCCCTGCTACAATTATACAATATCTATAGAGCATCATTAGAAACATCCTTTGGAGAGATAAAAATGAAAACAAGTGGCCTCTACTCCATTGGAAATGGGTGGCATTTCTTAAATAAGGTACGAGGGACAGAATGCAAGATCTTTTTAGCAAGGTCCCCTATACGAAAATCTATTGATACTATTGATGGAAACACACTTTGGAATAAATCAATTAGAAGTATCTGGTGTGAGGCAAAAAATATAAGAGATAATCAAGAAAATATGTATGCCTAAAGGTTGTATAATCTACAACGATGTGCTTCAAAGTAAAATTTTATCTAAGGTAGACACAGAAGTTTCAATTCATACAAAATTAACTATCAAATTGTTTTGTTTAGACTCTTAGAGCTAACTTTAAGTTTTAACAGCAGAAGATCAGACAGACCAGTAGTTTAGGAACTCTGCACTCCTCACCATTTTTGTATACTTATGGAGAAATTATAGATTTGTCAGATGGATGAAGATGTTTCTGAAAGCATCATTTTGCAAACATGCAAATTCTCCTCTGCGTAAACAAATAAAAGCTGAAAAAAGAGAAGAAACCAAAAAAGGGGTAGAAGTATAGGCCAACCCAATGTGAAATTTCAATATAACCTTCTCTAACCTTGTCTAATTTCTAAACAACACATTTAACAAGTCATTGATGTCATGTTTCCTCTTTGATGCTTTACATCAAATTAACTTCATCTAACCCCAGCAAGGTAGATGTGACCACCACACCACTTCATGAGAATGTGTACACAGTTGTACGTCCCTTCATTATCTCGGATGATGCTTTTACTCTCCACCAAACTCCTCGCATGAGAAAAGCAATCTTTGCAAGGTCTCAGTTCAGATTTGGGAAGCTTTGCAAAGGCACATTGTGTTGTTTCATGATAGTAAATGTTATTCATGAATGGCAATTTCTATCTGATTATGCTGAATCCAGGGCATCCTCTGTTATTCCTTGCTTCTTTATGGTTTTTCTGGTTTTGTTTATGGTGGTGTGAGGCTTTGTCGAGGTGTGGTGTGAGAGAGGGACCAGACCATCTTGGGCTACCCTCCTCTTGGGATCAGCTCCTACTCAGGTCTCTTTATTTTCTTCCTCTCGTCAAGTCCTTACTCCTCAGTTGGCCGGGGCACGCACTTCTGAGGTGGATTCTATCTGCAGCAGGGCCTCCTCAGGGCATACATAACCCCGAAAGCTCATCAATTGCCGTGTGAGTTGGAACTAGCATTTGAGGGTGGGAAAATGGCAATGGAAATTTGAGAGGTATCACTGCTTCATTGCTGAAAGGTCATCTATCAAGAGTAGATGTACCAGTCCCATTACAACTAGACAGCTGCAGGGAAGGGTACTCCTTTCCAAAAATGACACTAAAAACAAAATTCTGATGATGATGAACATGATGCAGTTGGAATTTAAAGCCATGGACAAGCATTTGACAAGGATAAAAGCAGTCTTACTGCATGGCAAAGGCCCAACTCATCTAGACAGTCCAGGTGATCAAGCACCCATAGATGTGGAGGTTTCCACCTCCTAGTCTCCTCATGAAAATTTATGTTTTCTATCTTTACTATTATAGTAGGATTATGTGTTATATTTTGTGGCTGTTAAGCCAAGGCACTGTAGGCTTTTTTAGAACTCAGTATATTTTTTTAAAATGTATATTTTTGGAAAGCAGACCTCCTGTATTGCCAATGGTCTGGTTTCCCTAGTGGCAGACCAGAGGCATACAAAAGGTTGGATCATATGTGATCATCAACAGTTAATAAAAGGCCTTTAAATTACCTCCCCACCCCCTCCCAAAAATAAAAAATAAAAATCATCTATAAAGTTTAGAAACTCAATTATTGAGAAGATTTTTCGGCATAAATCACATCATAAATCATTTGTCGACACGTTCCAAACCAACAAGTGTGGTTCATCGTCAGGACAAGTTGAAGATCTAGACCATGGCAGATTATTTTCCAACTAGCAAAATTAAATCACAACTAGGTTATTATCCAGCTAAGATTAATCAGAAATCAATTTTTTAAAAGTATGTTCTTATCAAGCCCAAATTTAATCAAACTTCAAAAGTATGTTCTTATCAAGCCCAAATTTAATCAAACTTCAATTATACCCTGAAGATGAGCTCTGCAGTGTGGTCAAAAAATTGAGGAATAATCTACTCCAACACAGCTCTCCTCTTGAATAAAATAATGTCCAGCTACCTGAGCTTTAAAGTCATTCTAACCTTTTGTATGGAAGATTTATAGAATTCATTTCCATTTTAGTTATAGAAAATCCCAATAAAGATAGTGATTGATTTCATGTTTGTACATATGTAATGAACACTTAGCACAATAGTATAGCTCAGTTTGCCCAACCCTTTCTACAGAAGGCATAATACCCAGGGAGGTTACAGGATCTATTCCCAAGTAGTTCTGTCCAGTTACCAGCTGGTATTTCAACTAGAAGTCAATTCCATTCCTCACCCAGAAAAAAAAATACAGGGAAAGGAGGGAGAAAGGGGGATTCCATCACTCTGACAATGTACCAACTTCCTCACTTGGAACAGTTAATATGTGGGCAAGTTAAGGGAACATCTTTCTCTGGCAAAATTAATATAAACAATTACTAATGCAGTTACCTCCTTATAATGGCATAAATAAAAATTTTGTTGAATTAATGTTTGTAAGGAATTATCTTTGTAAGGTTCCAATTTTGATGTACAGGCAGAATAAATTATAAACCTATCCATCAACCAAATGAGTCTTGCAAAAAGAAAGAGATAAAGAGAAACTATTCACTATCACTGGTGCTGAAAAGTTGCAACATCGGTGTTTCTTTTTGCGAAGGAGAGTGAGTAATTTCACTGCCTTTCTCAAAATTTGATAAATCACCCTCCCAGTCCTGTAGTAGTCACAAAGAAACATCTTAATATAATGAGGCATTTTCCAAACAAAACCTTTTTAAAAATGGTGCATTGGATAAGGTAGCCTACGTCAGAACACTGTATAGGTCATAGAGGGAAGACCTGTAGCTGCTCTCGGATGGCAGGCACAACCTTATGCAAACTGTCAAAACAGCATGGCGCACTTCCCGACTTCACATCATTGTATGTCGAATCTATGCTTCGAATAAGACACAGTAGCTCTTTTGAAGATACCAAAACACTTAATACCTACAGATGAAAACAAAATATTACATTAGAATACAACAGACTTTAACAAATTATAAAACCGGTTTTCTGGAAAAGCAAAGAATAGAGGTAACACTGCAAAGGACACGTTCAGAAAAAGATGGTATTGCCATTACATATCTCAGTTCTAATGATACAATGAAATACGCATGGAAATTCAACTGTGAATAACCACAGTCCACCCTTTTGAATCCCATTTGATATACTTGTCAGAAAATACATTAACAAACAAAATTATACATGTACTATGAACTCCAGTATAAACTGACATAAATCTCAGCCAAATACCAAACCTGTTGAAAATTAAAGTGATCATGAATATACAACGAAAATGCACGAATGTAAATTGGATTTCAAGTATTGTTTCTATCTGGATAAAAGAAACAAATTAGAAATAATAACCACCAACTGCTACCGTTATCAAAGAAAATCATTTTTTGGTCAGAAAATCATTATGATTTACCAGCATGGATCCATCTTAAGCACGGATTCACATAAGTTGATATTCACATAAGTTATTGATATAGATCTTCAAGTCTTACTACACACATTCAGGACATTTTTTGGTCAGAAAAGCATTATGATTTACCAGCATGAATCCATCTTAAGCACGGATTCACATAAGTTGATATTCACACAAGTTATTAATATAGATCTTCAATTAATTTATTTATATAAAGTGTTAACTTATTTTTTGAAAAGTATAAGGTTTAAACATCTTACTCGCATAATTTTTTTTACTTCTAATTACTTTACATGAAATTATATTATAGGTCAAATGGATAACTAATTAAACATGTATAGCATATTCTTTTTTTCTCTTTTATTATAGCCAACATTACTTTTCTATTTAGAGAATATTTTATTTTTATTTTAAGAGGGACACATGTCAACTCTAGAGTCCAAGTTGAGCACGGACATACTTACACATCACGTTCACACTGGGCTGTAAAATGAGCCTCCTAGCCCAATTATACTATAAAGACAGCAAACATGATCACTCCCAATTTGTGTTGAGAACCCTTGACAGTGCATAAGAATATACCAAAAAACATTTTCTTCAAAATTGCATAGTCAAACCAGGTTTGGGTTGGGATCACAAGTTTGTCCATATCCATTCAATATCTATGCCCATTATACAAAGTTAGCGAAGTACCTATCAGATGTAAAATGCAAAACTCAATCCTTCTTTGCAGAACTCGTCCAAAACATGAAGCATATAAATTGCTCGCTGAATTATCAAATAGAAGTAACTTCAGTGCAATGACATCAGGCTGAATTTACCCATTGTTTCTCGAGCAATAGACATGATAATTTATGGAAATGACCCTCCACAAAAGACTGTAAATAGATGGTGTGCTTAGCTATTTGATTGGAAATCTTGTCTACAACTATTTAAACTACAATGAATTTGTCAACATAAAATAATAAGTTGGATAGGTATTTTTCAGACACAAAGCATTTGAGATCCAAAAAATAGACGCTAATCTAAATGTCTCTAATTTAAACCACAGACAATTATTTGTTTGTTGAATTAACAACCAAATTAAGTTTCAATAACACGACGTAATTTTCACATACAAAGCATTTGAGTGCAAAATAAGAAAGATAGTTTAAACGCCTATAAAATAAACCAAGGACATTTTTTGTCTGTTAAACTAATAAACAATTATATCAAATTCAAGCCTACATTTACATGCATGAAGACTGCTCATAACTTAATCTATCAGGAATGGATCATTTGTTGTTAATGTTGAATTTTTCTGTTAATATAGCACTGACAGCAAGGCAAATTCAATATTTAAAAGGCAGCAATCTACATTCGGATCTGGACAACACTTTTTCTCCTTTCCTGCTATGTGATTATTCCCATGCAAGAGGAAGTTCCAACTAATTGATTTTCACACTTCCAAAATTAAATTCCTCATGTCTGAATTTTCTAGATACAAAACCTAGGTATAATAATCATAATTGTTGATCCTACCTTGAAATAAGTACCTTTAATCCACCATTGGATCTTGCTTTAAATAAACATGGGGTCTTGCTTGAAGTTTCAAAGTTTATTCATCTATTCCTTGCTATTATCAATAAGACATAATAGAATAAAGGAAAGAGCAATGCACCTTGTGAGTCATCTGAAGAACTGCCTTGGTATTGATGTGCACGAACTTGTGGGCAAATACAAGAAACTGAACAACAAGAGAGCTATAAAAAGGATAATTAGCCAGAACATAGTTTTGCCAATGATCATTATATCCATAACAACTTTCTTTCGTGCTTCTTTTTACTAATGATCCCACAGAATCAGTACCAGTCTTTTTCTTTTGAAGCAAGCTACCTGAAAGTGGAGACAATCGTTGATCCCTATCCCTAAGCATCTTATTCTCTGCCTCCAAATAATGATCCTCTTCGAGAGCGGGCATCATTTCGCCTTCTTCACCAATATTCCAAGGCTGTAAATAATCCAACCATAGATCAATAATGTGTGTAGCCTTCTTCAGACAAGCACCTACTGGCCAATAACTGAAAGCTCGTAATATAAACCTGTACAAAGGCCTCTGTAACAGAAGGGACCATGTAGCAGGCACAACCAAACTACTCTGTGGCAAGGAAAATGACCTCAATCTCAAGGTATCCATTTGTGATGCAGCTCTCCATCCAGAATTCAACTCTTCTTTAGGACAACACAAAGTACTGCTTACATAATTGACCAGTATTTTCACAGCCTCTGTGATTTCTACACTGGGGAGACCATACCTATGATATCGATTATTAACAGGTAACAAAATACCAAAAGACTGGCAAACCCGTGAAGGTAAGGGCGAAAACTATACAAAGGTATGAACAACAAACTCGGCGCGAGAAAATATCGATGGATTCTCCTCGAAAAAATGATGTACAGACACACTGGGAGCACAAAAATCAGATATAGGAACAAATTTGTGTAGATACAAATTCAGAAGATGCAAATAAGGGCTAGAATTGAACTTCACAGGCCTTCCATTATCATGGCTACCGTGCAAACTATGCAGAGAAGATGCCCATTTCTCGAAACGAGACCGGGAAGCCTTCTTAAACCCCAATTTCATTTCATCCAAATCCGAACGATGCATAATATCATTATCTTTGCATACAGTGTAATAAGCAAACCAAAACATTAAATACTCAAATGCATTCAACTGCACCTGAATCCTCCTCCATGGCCGTCCTCCTTCAATCGGTCTTTAAATAAAGCAGGGCAGACTTCAGATAAGATATACAAACCCCTCTCCGACTGAAGCATGTGACGAATCCACGCCGGAAGGCGCTCGGATGGAAACACATAGCGAACCACATTTTCCTCGTCTGCGGCAAAGATTGACGAAAACAAAGCTCCAGACGACGAGAGAAGATTTACGACCGCATTCGCGGAATGCTCAGAGGTCTGCGCGATCCATTCGCCAATGCCGGATGGCTGTAAGACCTCCTCGAAGCCGAAGATCTTGCGGAGCAGAACGGGGAAGCATGTTATGTAAAAATGCCTGGTCTGATCCCAGCTGTGCCTATCGATGAAGGATTCCACGACCCGGCATGAATTCAAAATATCAGACGATGATGAGGAAGCATTCAATAACAGCGAACTTAATTCTTGGGCTTCGAAAGAGAAATCTGTCGAAGGTGAAGAAGACACAGCCATTGCACCTCAATTTTACAGTCTCTCTACTGATCCGGTCGGAGGCTTAAATCCCGAGATAAACCCCTTGAATCTTCCTGAACCCTCATGCAGAACCACTAAACCTACACTACATCGGATCGCAGCACTCACTGATCTAGTATTATAGGCATTCGAAGGTGGGGATACTCTTCTCTTTATTTCAAAATATTTGCACCGCCTTAAGTAGCTTTTCAACTTTTGCCATTTCCCTTGAAAGACGTTAGTGTGGGGTGGGGAAATTATGTTGTTTTTGAGGAGTTTTTTGGTTTGTGGGGCAGGGCCACTCTTTATGTGACCATCCGGGCAAGCGAGGCGGTAATCTTAAGTTCTTGCAGGGATATCTTATCTCTTATGGATTAATATGATTATTGATACTCTCTTATGAATTACTTACATTAGTGATAAGGATAGGGGATTAAAAATTTAAATATAATAATAAATTATATAAAAATAAATAAAAATTTGATGGGGTGTTGAGATGTGTGTTAGGTTACTGAGCGGATTTGTTATTCCGTTGTCACCCCAAACATTAAAGAGAGGGATAGTGTCGCCCACTTTTAATGATAATGCACTGTTTTAATTTGGAAATCTTTGAAACTTCCTCAATTTCCTACAATTGTTGGGGTCAAATTGATGATATTTGGTGTCAATGTCGTGTTGTCGGGTTATCTATGGGATATTTCCTCTGCGGCTTCTATAGTAGTTCCTTAAGCAACGTGGAAGGTCCAAGTTGTTCTTCCATGTTGGTTTGGCCTTCCATCCTTCACTCCATTTCATGAGCTAGACTATCTACATTTTCCAAGTATTGGCAAGGTTGCATGTGGCCCGCATACCCACTGGTGGGAGTACCTGCACTTAAACTCTTCTAGGTTTATGGGAGCTCAACTCCAACAAGTATACTAGTATTGTCTTTGCTCTTAATTTTTTCCACTGGGTCAGCTACATTTATATTACTTTGGTTTGCTTGGTTTAGGATTCTTTGGGGAAGGTTCAACGTGTTATCTAGGGGTGAGGTAGCCTTGTCCTCCTCCTGCCTACGACAATCTTCCTCACATTGTGTCTTGGTTTTACCATTCCTTTGCAACTCCTTTAGCCTTTGGTTTACCTTCCACCTTTATCCCTAAAATCCTTCATTTTGTACATTGTCCATTGGCCTCACTTTGGTTTTCAATCCCCTAAAATCCTTTTGTCTTTCGAGACTTCACCAATTAGGTTCACTCGCCTCATTATCACCGTGCCTCAACAATGGATGTGGTCGAGACGTGGCTCTGATGGTTAAGGCCCTTTTGGCAAACCCTGTGCTCAGTTGCAAGCCCTAATTGTTGTTTACCTCTTCAATGCAACTACCCCCCCCCCCCCCCCCCCCCCCCCCACGAGAAGTCCAGGATGAAATTGTTAGAAAATCGATAATGGCAGCTTATTGTACTTATTTTCCTTTAACTTGATATTTTCTTGTGAATCTTATTTATCTTCTTTGTGTTCTTTAGTTAGATCTATTCATCAAACAATGTCAAGAACAATAATAACAACAATAGACACATATATTGGCTTTCTTCTTAAAATATGCTTCAAATGATATACAAAGACCCAAACCCTAGACCAATCCTTCTCCTAGTACCAAGTCATCCCTTCCTTAAATCCTTCCTTGATTCTACACCAAAATGTTAGACACTGCAACTTTGACCTGCCAGCTTCAATACTGCTACCCAACCTGCAACTTCGACCCTGCAATTTCGACCTTAAAGCTTCCAAGGAAACCCTAGAGCAGCCTCCTCTTGGGACCTTCCTAATAGCAAGACAACTCCTTATGAGTTCTAGATCAAGTATCCTTCCTTCTAGTTACAAGATGTTGCACTTCATCTTCCTACAACTCAGACCTGTAACTTCACTTCTTCCTGCAGCCCAGAAACCCTAGAATTTCGCACATGTGAGAGAGATAGAGCCCAAAACAAAATATTTATGTCCTTCTTGTGCTTTCTTGGCCTTCACTCTTCTTTTCCTGCTCTTCCCAGCTATAGATCGAACTCTTTCTTGTAGATTGAACTTGTTGAGTGAGTTTTTCCAAATGAGGTTGAATTGCTTCCTTTTATATCCTTCTCAAGGGGTTGAATTCTCTCCTTTAGGCCGACTTGATTTTCCCAGGGTCGACTTGTACTTTAGGAGCTTCCAGGATTTTCTAAACTCAAAAATAATTATTTTTACAAATATATTTTTGCCCATAAGGGTCTTATAAACATGATGTTGACTCCTTTGACTCGAGACAGTAAATCCTAAGACCTAACAAACCCTATAAGCATGAAGAACATGCTTTACCTAAAACAAAATCAATAATGAGCATGAAACCCATGCTTTAATAATAATATATTTTCTTTTCTTTTCTTGTTTGTTACATAGGATACATATTGAAATGAGTACAACAATTATGAAGACCGAAACTAGTTACATTTTCAATAATCCTCTTAACTAGGGAGGTATTCATAATTGTACACTCAGTACAACATCATATCTCAAATTGAAGAGTTATCACAAAAAGAGTCGGATTGATAAGCCATATTGTAAGCATCATCATCATGACCAGCATTGTCTCTTAGGCCTAACTAGACAATCTCTTCTTTAATCAAGAGCATTATGTTGGGAGGCTTTATGTGTGATACCGCACTACCTCTACAAGGCACATACCCCATCTGGATGTCTATAAGATATGTCCTATTAGGACTATTCTTATCTTGGATCTCGAATCTTGAGTCCTCAAAGAATATCAGTCCTCTTCGACCACTCTTCACTTGGATACTTATCACATCCTCAAACAGTGTTGGTCCCTTTCCTTTCTTGAATGTAATATCATCAAGGAAACCGCAAATTCTTATCCAATTCTCTGCCATTCTCTCTTCATCACTTGAAGAGGATAATGTACAAGTGATGTCCCACATCACTCCCTCTCAACCAAAGACAACATCCCTATTCTCCTTTAATCTTGAGAATAACCCCCTCTAAAAAATAGAGGAGATCTAGACTTCCCTTTTATTTGAGAAGTCATCATCACAAGCCTTACAATTTGCCTTCATAAGAGTATTAGCTACCAGTTCTTCATAGTTTTCTGGCTCCCTCTTTCCTCTACATCATCGAGCTTTCTTTCTTTCAAGATATCATGGAGCCACCTTCTCTCTTCAATCTTGTGACAAGTTTCAGGGTACCTTTCTTGCTTATCACTTTCATATTCAACATGAAGGCATTGCATTGAGCTTTCCCAAACTTGAAGCTTGATCATGGCTTCCTTATAAATGTGATATTCTTTAACCTTCAAGTTATCTTATCATACTTCTACCATCCCTTTCCAAATTAACATTTCTTGAACTTACAGCTTTCCAGTACCAAATATTGAGCTTCCCTCAATATTCTTCATCCATACAATTGCACTTGCCTCAACTGCCATCATATATTCCTGCGACATTCTTCCAGGTAGCAAAATAATATGTTAGCCAAATAACCAAATATAATTAAAATTAGACTTGCCTCGTTATGATGACCTTCTCATTCCATCAACATCCTCATGATCCATCTCCATATGAATCTTCCTTCATGCATCAAAGTGCCGAAGGATCGAACTTTATTACCAAGTTACAATTTTTCTTCTAGGGACTAGACTAGATGTTAATCATCGTTATACATATATTTTAGAGAAAGTCTTAAATTATTTACACATCCTTAAGTAAGCCAAATCATATTCCTTTCAAGCATCATATATCCATATACATAAGCATATTTTATGACCAACTTTCTTTCACAAGATTCTATACACAAGAATCTTATCTAGAGTTTTAGATCCAACATGCATTCCTATGCTTTCATCCAATCATTTAGATATTCATATATCTCGCAAAGAGCCTACATCCTGACCATTGCATTCTTTCATCCCTTTACTAGTATTGGTTCCACATTACATGGAATGTCTACTTAACCTTGCCATGATGATTTTTCCAAAGACCTTCAAAAAACGATGGTCTTTCTTGAATCATGATGATTCAACTAAGCAGGATGATATCTTCTAATATAATGTTAGATAATGCTTGGATGGTCAATATGCAAAATGGTTTATCTATCCATCTATCTAGATGATCTCTACAAAGAAACTTAATCATGTAAATTCTATACATGCTACTATCATATGCTTCTTTCTAAGATGTTAAACAAAACATATTATCCTAAAATAAATATTAAACTTCACAGAGAGCCGGACAGTCAGTGAACCTTCTTTAGTAGTAAAGATCCTTCACTTCTTCCTTCTTTGCCTTCTTCTCAGGTTCTCCCATTGCTTCGGCCACATGAGCTTCATTCCTTTCCTTTATCTTATTGTTATGCTAGTTTGGAAAGTCCCTCCTAGAGTGTCCAAATTCGTTACATCCAAAACATTGCGCTTTGGATATGTCTTTCTTCTTGGCCTTGCCAAACTTTCCCTTCTTCAACTTCTTAACTCGGGCTAGAAAGGCTTGAGATTGCCCATCTGATCCAATATCATCCTTGACCTTGATCCTTGATTCTTCCAATATGCATTGCACCCACAACTTATCAAAGGGAGTTGAATCCTTCTTGGGGTAGATGCTTGTTGCAAAGTTGCTCCATTATGGTGGCAATGCATTTAGTATACAGATGGCTACTTCAGAATCAATGATTGGTTCCCCAAGTCCTTACAGATGGCCTCTTAGTTGAGAGATTGTCATGAGGAAGGATGCCACATCCTAATCCTTTGATTTCCTCATTATGTACAACTTGTTCCTTAACAACATATTTTGACCTGTTGTACTGATGTCATCGACGGCCATATGGTAAACCTCTACTCTAGAGGTTCTATTATTGTAAAATTTCACAACTATGGAAGTTGTGGCAAGGTCTCAAAGGAGGGACTTTCTTTTTGGGGCAAAACTAACCTTTTTTCAAAAGATAGTTTCTATAATTGAATCCATCTTCAATATCCATTTCTTCAACCCCACTCTGCCGGATTTGAATATTGAATCCCCACTACTTATTTTGGGATGAGATGATCTTTCAAAAGCCAACATAAATATATTGGGGACTTACAACAATATACAAACTAAGCAAGGAAGGGTATACACACATGTGTTAGAATTTGAATTGAAGTTGACTTGAGCAAAGGTATAACAATGCATATTTAATTAAATATTGGTGATTTTAACAACCACGTCCATTAGATTAAAATAATGATACTTTATGTGTATCTATATGCAAAGACAAAATACTTGAAAGGCACCTTCCCAACAACAAAGGTCATTATAAGAAAAATGGAAAAATAACAAGTTGATGGGTGGTATGATTGAATGAAGAATCAAAGGGCAAGAAAGAAGAGACATCCAAGTTTAGTCCTAATAAAAGATTTTATGGCCCCTTCCAAGGAGTGCGTTATTAAGAGGGACACAAACATGATCATGGAGTCTGTGCTAAAGTCTTATGGGAGAAATAGGAAGCATGTGAATGAGATATTATGGATTTCAAAAGAGAAATCATGTTATTCAATCCAATAGAAGCAAGTGGATTGGTGCTACTTGAGACTCCATAAGCTCTAAATCAATTGGTGAAAGCAAGAAGTCTAAAATATAAATGCAAAGAAAGGAATATCCATCTATGTACAAATCTACAATAAATAAATTCAAAACTATACAGTGTTTCCATATAGACAATGTTAGGTCCCTATAACACTAGTGATACCCCCATTACTAGTGTCATTGTGGCCCTTACTGTTATTGTTGTGCCCTTATTGTCCCCATATTGTTATTATTGTGCCCCATAGAAGCCCACTATTGTTATTTTTGTGCCCTTATATTATTATTGTTATGTTGACTTTGATTATATTGTGACCCCTTAGACTCCTATATATAGAAATGAGGCTTTGTCATTTGTATCATCCAATAATTGTTCTTTTGTGTAATGTAAAGGAGGTTGCCCCCTCGAAGAGGCTGATTTCTAAGTTGTTGATCTATCTTTTCTATCTTTTTGTGAGTTGGTTTCATAACAGACAACCTAGGTTCGAACCCTAAAAAGTGTAGGGTCTTTGTGAGTGTTTGTGAGGGAATGTGTTTGACATCACATAATTGGATTCCCTTCATCATCAAAGAGACATGTGTCCCAAAAGTCAATTTGGTTTAAGTGGATGTTAATATGATACATTGTATATTTTCTTAGGGTAGTAGCACAATTGGAAAAAAGCATGTTGGCAAGCCCTTGTGTATCCAAGTGATCGAAAGTTCAATCCCCCAGACATATCTCACCAATTGAACTTAAAAAAAATATGATACATTGTATATTGCAAAGCCATTAAGTTAAGTAATGACCTTGGCTAACCCAAATATTTAATTAGAATTTAAGCTCAAACACAACATTAGAAATGAAACCTTCACTCTAGATCTAAGGATATAGGGGTCAACATTGGATATTGGATACAAGACAAGGTGATCAAATGTATCTCTTGGACTAGCATTTTTTACAAAGGAATACAAATTTTAATGCTTATATTAACATGTATGTATAATATAATAATGAAATAGTCACTCTTTAGTTCATGGATAAAAGTGTTGGTGTGGAAGGAAATCTCGAGGGATGTGTCACTATAGTCATAAAAATTGCATTTATTGTGGCACATGGAGAACTTATTAATTGGGTGTAGCTTTAAAAATGGATAGGAGTGTTATCCTCCCCACCTAACTGCAATTCCTACAAATGACATATTTAGTGATTAATGAGTATATTGTTGTAATAATTTTGAACCCTGTGTTAAGAAATTGCCCACTTTTTCTAAGAGATCTAGATGGGTAAAGTGAATGGGAAAACTGGGAATCTTACCCATACTAGAGTAGTCATCGGCAACATAGTGAGAGGATTGAAGTTGGGAAACCATGGCTTCACTAGAAGACCAACTCATCCCCAAAACCATGGACCTTGGTCAAGGATTTTTTTCTTATCCTCAAGACATTTGAAGATCACCACAAAAAAACATGGGTCTACATCCACCCAAACCGGCGTTCATCCAATCCTATCATAATCGAACAGAAAAACGCTACTTTTTCAATAGAAAATGGGGAATAAAAGTATCACCCAAGGATAATGACCATCACATCAAGCGCTCAATCATAAGGGAGGAGCAATAATTTGACAATCGCACGTCCTTGATTTCTGTTGATTTAACTCTGAACACTCACGTAATATTCTCTTGCTTGGCGAATTAAACACCACTGCATGGAATGGACGAGGATTGAGCCGAACCCTGGATGAAGCCCACTTCATTCTCATCTAAACACAAAACTATATATATGTCAAAGCTATTACAATAGATTCTGACTGTCAACACCTCGAGGTTATGTTTATATGTGGCTACCTTTTATGGTTACTATTGAATGTGTGATTGGCAATAGTAATGGCAACTTAGGGCTGCCAAATTTCCTTCGATTCCCTCACTACATCCTAACGCAAATAGTTGTTCAATGCCTTGGGTGTCTTTCAAAACTGGTAGGCAGCGTCTTCTTTGATATTTCTCGATGGTTTTAATTCCACTACAATCACAACTTTCATTTACATAAACTTCGTGTTTTCGCACGAGCGACGATTGTTCCAAGGTGAAATGTCACTTGGATGGTTTCAATGTTGTTGACCCATCATAACTAACTAACGGATATGCCCATTACAATTTTATACCACCCCATTATCAATATCAATTATGCATGGGAACCAATTAAAGCAACTTTTCACATTAATTTTATATGAGCATGAGAACATGTGTTAACAAGCAGCCCATAAAGCCTCATTTTGAATGCCATAGTCACTTAGAAGGAATTCCTCTTGTAGTAGCATCCTCCCTACTAAACTTTGCTAGTGCTAACATTAGAACCACCATTACAACAAGATATCTTTCTAGTGTTGACAACACCATTATAGTAAGATACCTCAAGAGAGACAGAAAATTTAAAAAGTATGATAGTAATACTTATCCAGAAGATGGTATTGAAACTAGTAATTGTTCACGAATCCATAAGATTGTAAGGTCATTCTCATTATCATAATCATTGTCATCATCATCACCATCATCCTTGTCATTGTTATTGCCATCATTACATTATCATCATAATCACCATTCATGCCATCATCATCATCATTATGGACATTGTTTGCAATTGTTCATAATTGTAGATGTTGTAAGAAATATCATCAACCCAAAAAATGTGATCAGTGCTAGAAAAGGGTTGTTTAGGACACATTGATATACGTAAGAGAAATAACAACTCTATTTTTGACAGATGATCGATGATCATCATCATCACCACCATTATCATCGTCATTGTCATTTTTATCATCCCCATCATCATCATTAATGTAATTTCTATCGACATTGTTGTAATCATGCATCATCATCATTCATGCCATTATTGTTTTTGATGATGACCTAGATGAAAATGATGATCTTGACACCAAAGATAATGCTTATGATTATGACAATGACAACATCTAAAATTGGGAAGATTCGCCAACGTCATTAGCATCGTCATCATCATAATCATTGCCATCATCATCATTGTCATTGTAACCACTATCGCATTATCATCATAATCACAATTCATGTCATCGCCATCATCTTCATTTTCATCATTGTCAATATTATTGACATTGTCATCAATTGTTCATAATTGTCAATGCCATAAGGAATATCATCAATGCAGAAAATATGATGAGTGTTGGAAAAGGGATGCAAAAGCGAACATAGAAATGGGGGCAACAATAGAAGTAAAATTGGATGAAAAGTGGATACAACATAAGTAGATGCACAACAACATGAAAAACCTGACACAAAAGTGGATGCAAAAGTAGATGCAGTTGTCAATGCAAACTTGGATGCAAACATGAAGGAAAAAGTGGAAGCAAACATGGGTCCAATGGTAGGTGTAAAACTTGGCACAAATTGTGGTGAAACAAATGTGGATGCAACAACGGAAACAAAAGTATATGCAAAAATGGATGAAACAAAAGTGGATGCAATAGGGGATGCAAACGTGGAAGCAAATGTGGTTGCAATGGTAGGCGCAAGATATGGTGCAACAAAAGTGGATGTAACAATAGACAAAAAATATGCAAAATAAGATGCAAAAATGGATGTAAAAGTGGAAGCAAACATTGATGCAACAGGCAAAACAAAATTGGATGCAAAAAATGGATATAATGTAAGTAGATGCAAAAGTAGATACAAAACGAGATGCAAAACCCAATGCATAAACCTGACATAAAAGTGGATGCAAAAATAGATGCAATATTTGATGCAAAAGAGGATGTGAACATGGATGCAAAATTGGAAGCAAACGTGGATACAACAGTGAGTGAAAAACATGGTGCAAATTGTGGCATAACAAAAGTGGATGTAATGATAGATGCAAAAAAAGAATCAAAGTATGATGCAAATGAAGATGTAAAAAGGGATGCAAAAAGTGAAATTTAAAATGGGTGCAACAGTGGATGCAAAATTGTGTGCAAAAGTGGATGCAATAGAAGTCGATGCAAAAGTAGATGCAAAACGAGACACAAAACCCGATGCAAATCCCGGTCCAAAATTGGATACAAAAAGGGATGCAAAAATAGATGTAGTAGTTGATGAAAACCTAGACGCAAATGAGGATGCAAACGTGAATGCAAAATTATAATCAAAAGTGGGTGCAAAAGGAGGTGCCAAACTAGGCGCTAATTGTGGCACAAAAATATTAGATGCAATAGTGGGTACAATAATAGATGCAAAAGAGGATGTAAATATGGATGCCAAACAAGAGGGAAAAGTGGATGCAACAAAAGTAGATGCAAAATTTTATGCAAAACTAGACACAAAACACGATGTAAAACTTGGCACAAAAGGGATGCACAAATGGATGAAAAAATGGATGCAAAAAATGATTTAAAAAAGGATGCAAAAGTCGATGCAAAAGTTGATGCAAGTGTAGGTGCAAAAAGTGGATGCAAATGAGGATGCAAAAGTATGTCAAACAAAATTAGGTGCCAAACTTGATGCAAAACCTAGAACAAAACCTGGTGTAAAGGATGACACAAAACTTGGCATAAAATTTGGTGCAAAACGTGGTGCAAAACCTATTGCAATACCTAGTGCTAAACTTGGTGTAAGATTTGGTGCAAAACTTGATGCAAATTTTGTGTCAAGTTTTGCACCATATTTGATAAATGGATGCAAATAGCACCAAAAATGGGCTCTAGATGCAAAAAAAAGAAGTAAAAAGGGACGCTAATCGCTGGTTTTGTTGTAGTGTCACTTTGGTTTTCCTTCATCGATTGCTTATATATCTCTATCAAGAAATCCTACACTTACAAAATTAAATAATTTTGAGTAACATGGGATACGAAAGGTCTTGTTATTTCCATATTTTATGCCATGCCAATGTCAATGGATTTGTATTTCTTCCTAAGGCTTTACAGTATTGTTGAAAGGATGTTATTGAATTTGAACATGTACAACTTCATCATCATCTAGAATTGTAGTTGTTTTGTTAAATTACTCATGAGTGGATTTTTTATTTGAAGTATCATCATCCACATCAAATAAAAAGTTGTTCTAAACAAGAAATAGTTCAAAATGCTTCTCTAATTCCTAGGTTTTGAGATCCCACAACTCATGATCCAACAATTGGGATTAAGTTTGAAGTAAATGAACCTTTGTTTTACATGACTCGAAAACATGTAAGAAAATTTTCCAATTTTTTGTTGATCATTGTGACCAATTTTTTCTTTATTGTTTCTATTAAATATTCCAATAAGGAAACCAATTCCATGATCCCAAGCATCATTGTTCACACTCGCTTACATTATTTTACTTGAACATGCTCATTTTCACTTGTTTCTTTATATCATATTTGCCACATTTTTGTTTCTTTATATCATATTTGCCACATTTTTGTTTCCAAAAAAGTAAGGATGGTGAATACTACCAAAAAAGCATCCCAACTTATGATTTTTACAATGACATGACTCACTTGATCTCCTTATTCCATTTCAAATAGATATAAATTTGTCAATTAAACTTCAACCACTCAAGCTTATCAATTTTGACTCAATAACTAAGACATATTTACAGTTTGTCACTACACTAAATTGTTTTCAAAGCTAATAAGACTATAAATTTGACAAAGCATAAGATATTTTTAATTTTCTTTGCATAGTGTTTTTGTTTATTCACTCCATAAAAGCATGACCATTTGATTTGTGTGCCTGAATGTTTTTTACTCTGCATGTATTGCAATAATTAATGGATTGCCAATTATTATTTCAAAACTAAGCATAAAAGAGTAACATCACGAATCATCAACCATCATACACAAAATGTCATTGATCCCCTATTCAACTTTTAAACATTACTAAGGAGATACATGAATTCTACAACCAAACTTCTGTTAGGATAAATGTTAACACTCATAACTCTTTAAAAAACTTATCTTCACCTTTAACCAAAAACTTATCTTCACTTTTAACCATAAACACATTTTCATGAGAATGTTAACACTCATAACTCTTTACAAAAACTTATCTTCACTTTTAACCATAAATACATTTTCATGAGTTGTCTTCAATTTCCGTTGGAAAATCATACGTATAAACACAGGATTTAAAGATATATTTCCTTATACGTCCCACTTTGAAGATAAATTTAAACATTTATAACTCCTGTTACAAAAACTTATCTTAATTTTTAACCATAAACACATTTTCATGAGTTGTCTTCAAGTTTCGTTGGAAAATCACACTTATAAACACAATAAGGACTTAAATTTTTTTTCCTTACACGTCCCACTTTCTCATAAAGTGTTAATATTTGAAATTAGAATTTCCAAAAACACTTTTACACCGAGGAATATAAGATGCATATTTTGTTTTATTATTTTTATGAAAAGATAATAAAATATGATTTCAAAAAATATACCATTAAAAATTGTGCATAAACTTTTAATAAAGTGTAAACATAAAAGCTTCATGTAGAATTAGATTTCATGTGAAAACAACCAATGTAATTTGAACGGTTGCATATGCATTTCTTTTTATTTGGATTTTGTGGGGGTCCAACAACTTCCTTTTCATTTTTTCTAAATGAAATGATTCCTTTTTTATTTGTTTATATCAGATTCTTAAGTTATTTGTTTGCCTTGTTGATATTAAACATCAATTATTATTTTTTAAATTTTTAAATTTTTTTTGATGAATGACAGAGGTCTTCAATTTTTATGGTTGTTGGAATGTACTTTGGAACATATGTGTAGCAAGTTTCTACACTGACCTCGCGGTTTATTTCTATGATTACTTGTTTCAATAATTCAATGGATTTATTGCAATTCGTAATGCTATCATGAATGATATATGAGTTAGTGTTTGTCTATTGAAAGTTTGAATTAATTTTTGTTTACTTATTCTTTATGCTATGCAAACACCACTATTGATAATTCGCATACCACTATAGATTTATCTCTTGTTAAAGTGGTTTGTAACAATTTGAATATAAGGTTTTAATTATATGGGATATGTTATTTTTAGATGTGAATTTCATGGTTATATAATCTTGATCCTTAAAACTAAGGATTGAACCTTGTGATTAATAGCTTATGTAATTCAAATGTGGTTTATTTGCTTTCAATGTTTGATTTTCCACCAATTCCTATGTTGTTGAACCTTACAAATGATAGCCACATCATGTTATGAAACATTCATATTTGAAAAGGTTGGTAATCAATGTTTGATAGTCCATTGTGACTATGTGGCAACATTGGTTTAGTGGCACACTATGCATTCAACATTTTTCCTATGGTTATGTGTGAATAATCCCAAGGGAACATTTTTACCATTATCAATCAGACCCTCCATTTCTCTACTTTGTACTACCAGTACTCCACCATGTGTCATTTTAAATTTATTGATGCCCAAAACCTGATTATGCAGTCGACCATTATTTTACCCTCATTTGAACTTTGTTTCGACTATTTTGTAGAAGTCTCTACTATGTTTCTTTGTTGACTTTCGTTCTATCATAACCTAGTTGAATGTTCTGCCGTTTTTCAATGAGTAATCTCTGGCACATTCTTATCATGTTTAACGGCCCTGATTGTGAGAATTGAACCCTCGGGTGGTGAATGTAGAATCCTATGAGAATTATTTGGCCTTTTTCAAATAAGCATGTTGGTGGGATTTTATATATGCCTTTCATGGGCACAATGTCGAGATTGCTAAGGCCTTTTCATAGACTTGTGATGGCAAGGTTGCATGAGTAGAAGATGTTGAAATTCCTGTAAATGAAACTTTCATAGCCAAAGCTACTAATCTACCTAATGAAGGTGAGAGATGGTCCAAGAAATGTCCTATAGAGAACACTCCATGGGACAAGTTCCTCATCTCCAAGAAAGCATTTTACAATGTAAAAAATATGCATATAAACTTGTTGAAAATAAAATGATGAGACCTTGTTTTGATTATCAGGCGTTATATTACTTACGAAGGACGATATGGTTGTGTTTTTTACTATCATTTTCAGTCTCTTATGGTTTTTTTGGGTTACAAGTTAAATCTCCCCTATTATTTATTTAAAAGTTTCACAAAAATGTCAAATTTCTAAAACATGGGTTTCAAGAATCCTAACAAGAGTTTGTTTCACTATGGTTTGATTTAGATTCTAGTCAAATTCCTACTGTCCCAAATAGGGTATTCCTGGGAAGATTTTCATTGTAGAAATAATTGTGTAAAACCCTCGGTAAATTATGGGGAAAAAATCTCGCCAAATGTTGAAGAAGTTAAGGAGTGGTTTCACGAAAATTATTCACAAACCCTAGCTCCCCTAGTTCATCAAAGTTCAAAGCCTAAATATCCTAGCTGGTTGTCTCAATTAAGCACATCAAGTGGCACATATGAAGAGCCTATAGATTATCCCTTCACTCCAATTATCCGTAATATGGCCAAAACAACTAAAATATGTTTTTCTGAACAAAATATTGATCCCATTATGTTTGGAACCTCTAAATCCAAGCAAAATTTCTCCATGTGTTCTGATTAGTGAGAACCTGTAGATAAAACAATCAAATGTGATAAAAATGCATCGACGCCATCTCAGGTTAGAAGTAAACAGTTAGCCCGACAGTTATCTCGATCCAAGAGAAACAGGTCTAGAAAGGGTTTATCCATGGAAATCTCTGTCCAGATATATATCCCTGAGGAACCTACACCAAAAGAAGAAAATCTAGAACCCGAGCCTATTGAAGGTTTCAATGATAACAATGTTTTTAGAAACTTCAACAATGTTACATTTGGGTTTGACAACGATTGTAAAAATCAAAAGGACTCTCATAGATGCTTCTAGAGTTGGTTCTGGTAGGATAAGTACACAGTTGTAGTTCCTTACCTTAAACACAAAGTTCATGATTTTCAAGAATAAAATAGATAGCTTAGGCTGAAAATTGGATCCATGATAGAACACCACAATAAACATGTTATTGATCCCAAAGAGAAATTACAGTTGGTCAAGAAACATGTAGTAATTAAATATTTTGGTATTAACGTTATCATTACTTCTGACCCGCAAAATCTTATTGCTTCCAAATGATTGATGTTTGTGTCAATGGTTTTATATTTTCATATCTTTTAGATGTATGAATAATTGTTTGTTAGTTTTATTAATTTTATTAATAGTAGCTACAAAATCACAGATTTTGTAGCCACTATTCTAGATAGATATTATTTGATGATTGAATCTATGTGGAATCCTACAGGTAACCTATGCATATGTGTGATCGGGTTTGAATTTTCAGAATGATTATTTTTAGTTGTTTCTTCTTGCTAACATGAAATTTTAGTTGTTACACTTGTTTATTTTTAAAGTCTTATTGATATGACCTATAATATCAAAACCTGTGGGATAAACATTATGGGGGGCGCAATATTTTTTTTTATATGTGATAATTTCGTATGGATATTTTTTTGTATAAATTCATTATCATACATTGAGTGGGTGGATGGAATATACAAATTTTTTTCAATTGGTGACATTGAAATTTTGATTATACAATCTACTATAAGTTTTGATATTAAACATTTTTAATATAAAAAATTAGTTATGCTATTTTAAATATTTCATGTTTTACCTATTTAAAATTATAGTGGTTTCTTTGACTGTGACTCAGGAAGCCTTGAATTTTGGATCACATCACTCGCTTAACTATGTTTCAAAGAGTTGATGTTAATAATAATATTTTGTATGTCCATCTTTGACTGATTATGTTTGTTGGATTTCAAATCAAGTTATTTTCTCACTATTGTCATCTACAGGATTTAACTTGGTTTAAATATAATGTTCATTTTTATTTATGAAATGTCTTTAATTAATTGAAAATCACTACATATATGTTTACTGATGCAAATAAAATTAGTAACGAGATATTTTGCTTTCTTGACATGTTCTTTTGTCTTTCATTTCTTATGAATGGATGTCTCTAGTTTTGATTGAAGGAATAATTATTTTTATAAGTAAAACTAGTCCTTTAATTAATTATATACTATTTTCAAAGATATATTAATACATATTATTTTTCCATTTTATTCCTTTTATGAATTTTAATGCAAAATTCATTAAAAGCGAGTTGAAATTTGTTTCAGTTTATTTAGAAGAATTTAACTAGTAAGCTATGATCGTTTTTCGAAGGAAAAAACCGTAATTTCATTCATGTTTCCAAACAAAATTACATTTAGCATATGCACCAAAGGTTGAGTACATTCCTCAGGATATTACTTGCATCCTGTCATGGCGAAGACTGTAAAAGCCCATCATGATAATACAAAAAAATCATTATAGTCACTAAGACAGTTCAAAATTTCCACAAAAAAAAATCCAGTTGTTGTCCCACATAAAACCATAGGCAACTCCATACATATACCACATATAGGAACCATCCCTATGAACATAGAGGATCTCCAAAAACGCACACTGTAAGAAGCACAATGCTCAAAAAACTAAAAATTAGAAACCTGTAACATCATATTTGGTGTCTCAAAAACTAGTACACATATGGGCCAGAATCCATGTCTCGTACTATATGTGCCTTGTCCATGTACAGACTATGGTAAAACTGAGAGCGGTCTTGCCCCCAAATTGCAGTTACATGCCAGATCCCTTGATCCAGGAGAATTCCCTCCTTAGAAAGCTTGTTGGCTTCCTAGTTCCTTACCCTGTAACTATTCCAGCAAGAGAAAGACTTAGACTTCGAATATCCTCCACTATATTGACCAAATGAATATTCATGCACTTTTTAACAACATTAACCCAATTTATCACCGATAAAGAGTCACCATAAATTTGTGTTTGTCACATCCCTTCTCAAGAGCAAAAGCAATCAAATATCTACAAGCAAGTGTTTTAGCCCAGTTATTTTTACAAGTCCCCATTCTAATTTTTACATGAAAAACATGGTGTTCAGACAAATTAAGAACAAAACCCCCTCCATCTTGGTCCCTTCTCCCTTGGGAAGCCCCATCGAAATATCCTTAGGGCATAGATTTGTCTGGTGATTCCTCAATTATAGGCCTAACCGCTGAGAGGTCTTTAACTTGTGGATAATGCTTGAGAATGGCTGCACCCTCAGCTGCAATTTTCCCCAAGAAGGATGAGAAGCCCTGGAATATTTCTTTATTCCTCGTGAACCTAACACCCCAACTGACAATAATGGGAAGGGAACTAATATCTCTATTTGTTCATTCTTGAAGCTAAATTTGCCAAGAATCTGCAAAATTTGGCCTATCCCATATGCATTGTAAACCTAGAATCATCTCGCAATCATTCCACACCTATTATGTGAAGGAACATGACACGAAGAGATGATCATTTTTTTCATTAAACCCTTTGCACAAAGAACACCACTCGAGACCGATAACAAAATTGTGTTGTATCACCTCCCAGGTAAGAACCTTATTTTCCATTATGCACCATCCCAAAATCTTAGCCTTTGGAGGACATTTAGCCTTCCACATGGCATGTCACCACCACTTTGTTTCAGTAATTTCAACCAGAATATTTAGAAAAATATAGCCCATTTTTGGCATATAGATGTCATGTGGGTAAGAAGAGAAAACAAGCATGTATTTGCGATCTTTTAATCTGATATGAGCCCTAGATGGAGCATCAACAGGATTCCCTCCAATCTTCCTTAATTCTTTGAGGTAAGTTCAAGTCAACTGATAAAATCCATCCCTGAATCCACAAATTAGTTATTTTGTTAGCATTATGACTAATGTGTTGTCCTTGATGGAAACCTACTTGATAAGGATGTCAACATGATGGTAGCAAGATGAGTATTGACAGAAAGATTGGACAAAGTGATATCAGTTCAAACAGTGGAATGATAAATATGAAGTTTGAGGAAGTATATGCGGGTTCTATGAAGAAAAGATGCGTACATACGTAGGTATGGTGACGAAAAGTCGTGTACATTTTCCACACCGTGGCATTTTAAATGATAGGGGTCTTTATCATGGTATTGGCCCATAGTAATGAGCACGAAAATAGACATTTGATCATGTCTAAGAATACCATCGGAATAACTACGAAATTTTCCTAAGGTATTGGCTAAGGTCTAAGATATATAAGGAGATGGAGATCAAAGTGCTAAGTGGGTATGATATGAGTTATTGATGAATTGTTTTATCTGAAATAAGTGTGCACCTGGGAGTGTGATGATGACTACACATTGAATAATATGCTTATTGGTTGATATATATGTGATGATGATGTTATGATGTGTTTCTTTTACAGTGTATGTAGAGATTTGGTTTTGATTGATGTTATGTTTTGTAGCAAAGGTATGATTCAATACTTACATATATGTATGCAAGTTTTCTTCAGAAAGATCATGTACATACATGGATCAAATTTTAGGTAGTCACATGTCGATTTTGCAATATAGACAGATTAATACGTGGGTATACTTCTTGAAAGGTGCATACATATGCAGAATTATATTATAAGGGTCACGTACATGTGCTTGTAGTATGAGCTGATGATTATGACTGATTTGGTTTGTTATGTTTGTTTTTGTCTTTCAATGATGTCTATTTCATGATAGTCTGTGTGTGATAGTTCTGGTTGAGTTGAGAGGTTTATGGAATGATATGTTGACTAAATATGATGTTTCTTTGTATGTAATTCATAAATCTGTGATGAGTTCAGTATGTATTTTAGTGATTGTTTTAGTAATGCAGTGATTTAGATTCAAGGTTCATTCTTTTGAGATCTGTATGAAGGATTTCTTAAGGGAAACCACGTATATATGTGAATATTCTTCATAATAGTAGTGTATATATTTTGACATGTTTTTTTATCATAGCTTGCAATGGAAACAATTAGTTTTAGTGATGGGTAACAATGTATGGCTTGGTATATCGATAAGAGGTTGTGTAACAGCCCTGGTGAAAATTCCATGTAATAAAAGTTAAAAAATAATAACCACAGTTTATGGGACACTTATTTCAAACTGAATGTTGGGCAATATATAATAGGGGGTGTTCATTTGGTTTTTTATGGCTAAGGAAATTGGCAAAGGCAATGGCTAAGGCTTTGGAAAGGCAAAATGGAATTTTTGGCACATTTATTTATGAAAATAATGGAAATTAGGAGAAAAGGGAGGTGAAAGGCCACAGGTTGCATGTGAGGAGGAAATTGAAGGAAAATAATGGAAAATGAAGAAAATAGAGGCCTCATTAATAAAAAGGCTTTTGAGGATCAGTTAGGAACCTTTTTTCAGTTCATTTTTAGATCTCTCGCATTATTCTCTCTCTCTCTCTCACTCACTCTTGGACACTTAGAGCTTTCTTGGAGCACTTCGGCATTGGAGCAAGAAAGGCAAAGAAGGAAAGAGGAAGCAAGGATCAGACAAGGAAAGGCAGGATCAAGCAGTTACAGCAGGATTCATTGCAGGTATTGATTTGCATGTGTATTTCCTTACTATATTTGGCATGCATAGTGTTTCATGTGGTTTTTTTTTTGTCATGGCATGGGTTTTACCATGTGTGACAGTGTTCTTTAGTCTAGCCTTGTCATTTCTTGATAGCCTTGATGAGATGGGTTCTCATACTTTGGTTGAGCTGGATTGCTAGATGGATTCGAAGCTGAGTGGGGTGGATCTCTAAAATGACAAACCTATGGCATAGTGGTCCCTAAACCAGACTATGGATCACGATAAAGCCATTGGCCTAGTAACCCCCAAGCCAGACTATGGGTTGTAGTAAAGTCAGGATTGTGTGCCTCGGTGGGCCTAGGAATCCTTACCAGTGAATGCCGAGATATAGAGGTGGATTTCTCTTCGTTGGGCCTAGTAGTCCTATGATGGGATGTATAGTAAATCCTGGAGAGGGGGTCTCATTGTAGGGCCTAGTGATCCCTGGATCAGACTGTGGATTACAATAAAGCCTGAGAAACGAGGAGGCACTTAAATTCCCCATGGTATAGGTGGAGAATTCTGGTAGCATCCATGCTTGTTTGGTTTTTTTTCAATTGGTTATGAGTCCCACATTCATGCTTGGAATATGGCACGGGGGTGATTGGCTGAAGAGAGACTTGGCTCAGTCAATCTATGGTCGGGTGGAACGTGGTAGTCCCATCTCCAATTGGTTTTTGCATTCATTAATGAGAAATTCATTCCCTTGGTTTTCATGTGTAAATGTATTGGTTTATATGTGGATTTTATGGCTAATATATTTATGGTATTTATATTGTTACTATGTTGGTTATATGTATGTTTTATGATAGCATCTATGTATGGATCTTAGTATGTTTTTACTTGTAAATGAATGGACAATGTATCTATGACCTAATAGATGATAATGCAGAAAAATACATGAGGGAACAATGGTTCTTATTGATTCTTAGATAAGTATGATATCCCTATGTTTAATTCTGTTGTTTACACCTCTGGACTACATGTTTGTGATACATTTGATGAAATTCCTATCATGGCTAGTAGGGGTCTAGTTAAGGGCTTGTTTAAATAATTGATTATACTTCATTGTTTCCATGTTATTTTACTTCTCTTAAGATATCATTCCATTCTAGGCAGTGACCTGGGCTCTGGGCTAAAAAAAGTGGCTCAAATCTTGGGGACGTTAGCATAGAACTTGACAAATTGGTCCCTGGACACTGGCATGTAGGCCTGTGAGGGTTTCTATAGGTCCCTGGATGATGGGATTCCCATAGCATGAGAGCGTCCAGAGGAAGAGTGATTAGAAGTTTCAGTAGGACCCAAGGGAAAGCTGCCTGAAATGTTGGCATGGTTCTCAGGGGTCATGTAGCTGATGTGGAAGGTTTGTTTATTGTTTTTCCATCGGTTCCATTTCATTAAGGTCACATAGGAGGTCAAATTAAACCATAGTAGCCTCTCGTCACATGATTAACCCGGTTGGGTGGTTACTTAGGTAGATGTGGGAGTAGGGTGTTACAAAGTGGTATCAGAGCATGGTTCACCCCTTGGACTAGATTGGTTGTGTGTTGGTCATGCGTGCATGTTAGTTTCATGTGTGTCTCTTACACTTGCATTCCATGTGCTTGTTGCATTGCATATTGTTGATCATGGTTGTAGTAATGTTGTCATGAGGAACTTGATTTTGTTAGTGTGGAGTGCATCGTCATGAGTGTATGACTGGTTACATGTTGTTATATGTCACTTGGTTACATCCTTGTATGTTAGGTTGCATTCTTGTATGTTTGGTTACATGTATCATTCTTGTAGGTTTGGTTACAAGTATTGCTCTCTTATGCTCGATTACATGCATTCATGCGTATGTGTGGTTGATTATGCATTGCTTATGTATGTTGATGGTTGCATGTGAAAATGTGTACATTGGAGTAATTGTTGTTGACATGCATGAGGTCATATCATGCACTTTTGATATGCTCTTGCATTGATGACTGGACACTAACTAGAATGATGTTTATGTGTTGATGCATTTATTTGTATATGTTTATATGTTGTTATGATTATGTTATACATTTATCACGTTGATTTGGATTATCTTGTAGATGAGGTAAGCTCCCAAAATTATACTAAGGTACATTTGTTTGTTATGATTTGGTTTATCTGACATATCATGCCTTGCAGGAATTAAGGTCAAAATGAATAGCAAGATGGTAGATTACAAGTACTCTCCCTATGAATCAGATGAACAGTGTGGTGGGCACTCTTCTGATTTGGCAAATAGTTGAGAATATTGAAGGAAGAAATAAGGAGTTGTAAGGTAGATAATGACAAGATCATACAGGCACAATAGAAAAAATTAGAGGTTAATGCAATACTTCTTCAGAGTTTGTCAGAATCAAAGAGACAAAGACCACTTCGGATTAGCCATGGATAGGAGGATAGAACTAATGGGGCATATGGCAGTAGGTCTCTTGGTAGACATAGGTAGGATAGAGCTAACATGGTGAGATATGGTGATTTTTTGGACACTCCAAATAGGAGGGGTGATGAGTACAGGTACTATTCTATTTTTGGTTCTGACAAACATCATGATCGTCATCGTTATCATCCTTATAGGAGGAGTGATAAGGGATACTGTCTAGATGAATTTAAGAAATAAAAGCCACCTACTTTTGATGGATATGTGAAGAAGCTAAAATATTTAGAGGCTTGTGTACTTTGGATGAACAAATTATTTGAGTTGCATGAGTACACAGATAACATGAAGGCCATAATAGCTATCTTCAGCTTGAAAGGTAAAGCTGACATTTGGTGGGAAGATGTGAAGAGGCTCAAAGACATCAAAACGAATGACTTGAGTTGGAAGGAGTTCAAGAGGATTTTCGAGAAGAAATACTTGTCAGAAAGGTACTACGACAGCAAGGCCAAATAATTCTATGAGATAAAGATGGGGTCAATGACATATGAAGAGTGCATGACCAACTTTCTAGAGTTATTGAGGTGTGTACCATATGTTACGTATGACAAGGCTAAAGTTCAACGATTTGTCAGTGGTTTCCCGTTAGCGTTAAGAGATCGGATTGAGTATGATGAACCTTGGTCACTTGAGGAAGTCATTGGGAAGTTGAAGCATTATTATGAATAGTCAAAACGTAAGAATGAATCTCAACAAGGATGGAAAGGGAAAGACAAAGGTAAAGGTAAATAGAAGCCTAAGAGAGCAAGGCCTCAGAATGCAAATGGGAAATAAAATATGGCACCGCAAAAGAAGTTTAATTCATCTAGACAGGGACATGGGTCACAAAAGTAGCATATAGGTAAGGGAACTAGTCAATTGGAGTATTGGACATGTGGTGAGGAACACCTTAGGAGAGATTATCCACAAAATCAAGGTGGTAGGTTGTTAGGAAACCAGCTCACAAAAAGATAGAAAAGATAGATCAACGCCTTACAATTCAGCCTCTTCAAGGGGCAAACTCCTTTACATTACACAAATGAACAATTCTTGGATGATACAAATGACTAAACCTCCGTTTTATATGTAGGAGTATAAGGGGTCACAATATAATCAAGCTGACATAACAATAATAACATAAGGGCACAAAAATAACAATAGTGGGTTTCTATGGGGCACACTAATAACAACATGGGGATAATAGGGGCACAATAATAACAATAAGGGATATAATGGCAATAGTAATGGGGGAATCACTAGTATTATAGGGACCTAAAATGCCCCTCTCCTTCCAAAAAGTGTTGTCCTCAACGCTTGAGTAGTTCTGGATGCTTCTGTATAAAATTCTCATCCTCCCATGTGGAATCTCCAGTGGTTAAGTTCTTCCGCTTGATGAGATACTCTGAAATTGATCGATTCCGTAGCTGTCAAGTTCTTTTTTCTGTGACTGCTTCCGGTTCCAATATGATTTTTCCTTCCTCATCAAGTTCTGGAAATATTGTTTGAACTGGGAGCTTGTCACCTATAACCTTCTTTAAACATGAAACATGGAAAACTGGGTGCACTCAGGAAGCTGCAGGGAGCTCCAATTTGTATGCCATAGTGCCAATCTTTTGCAACACCTTGTACGAACCATAATACTTTGGTGATAATTTATTATCCTTCTTAGCTTTCTTGAGGGACATTTTTTTATATGGTTGTAGCCATAGGAATACCCAGTCACCTACATCAAAACTTCTTTCACTGCGATGTTGATCTGCTTGTTGTTTCATTCTATTCTGTGCCAATGTGAGATTATCCTTTAAGAGTTGGAGAACTTGTTGTTGATGCTCGATGTGATGTTCCACTGCTTGAACCTTAGAATTTTCTCTTAAATATGATGTGATGGATGGTGGATGATATTTGTAAAGTGCCATAAATGGGGTCATTTTTGCTGCAGTATGGAAGGAAGTGTTATACCACCATTTAGCCAAAGGCAACCATTTGACCCATTATGTTTGTTTATCAGATACAAAGAAACGAAAATATCCTTCCAAACATTTGTTTACTGTCTCAGTTTTCCCATCAGATTGAGGATGATAAGATGAGCTATGAGCTAACTGAGTACCGAGATAAGAAAATAATTTTGTCCAAAAATTTCCAGTGAAAATGGGATCTCTGTCACTTACAATAATCTTTGGGTTTCCATGTAGCTTTTGAATTGTTTCCATAAATTCAGTAGAAATTGTATTGGCTTTAAATGGATGCGATAATACACAAAAGTGTGCATACTTGGTAAGTCTTTCAACTACCACCATGATGACACTCTTTCCTTCGGACTTGGGTAAACCTGTGATAAAATCCATTGAAACCTCCTCCCAATGTTGGCTTGGAATGGATAAAGGTTGTAATAGACCTAGGGTCTTAATTGTTTCAACTTTATTTTGTTGTAAAACAAACCATTCCGCCACAAACTTTTGAATATTTGATTTAAGGCCATCCCAAAAAAATTGCTTCTTAACCCTATGGTAAGTTTTTAAAAATACCGAGTGCCCTCCTAAGGGAGAAGTGTGCAATTCCATAAGAATCTTTTGTTTGAGTTTGGAATTCTTACATAGGTATAAGTGATCTTTGTACCATAATGAATCATTTTTCCAGCTAAATGTATCAGATGTACTGGGATCTTGTTGCAACTTTTGAATGAGTGACCACACTTATTCGTCATTCTTCCATTCATCCCTTGCTTATTTTATCCAATCTGGTTGGATAATAGAAATGGCGCACAACAATGCTTCCACATCCTCATCCTTTCTTGAGAGTGCATCTACCACAACATTTTGCTTCCCTTTTTTGTAGATGATTTCAAATTCATAACCCAACATCTTTGTGACCCATTTTTGTTGCTCTTTAGAGGATAATCTTTGTTCTAAAAAGTATTTAAGACTATCATGATCCGTTTTTACCTTGAAGTGTCTTCCCATTAGGTAGGATCGCCATTTCTTAAGTGCATGTAGTATTGCCAACATTTCCTTCTCATAAATAGCTGTGTGTAGATAGTTTCCTTTGATTGGACGACTTTCGAAAGCAATGGGTCTTTCATCTTGCATTAAAATAGCACCAATTCCATTTCCTAAAGCATCACATTCCAAAATAAAGGTTTTTGTGAAGCCCAGCGTAGCAAAGATCGGTGCTTGGCACATTGCCTCTTTAAGATGTTCGAAGGCCTTTGTTGCTTCTGGAGTCCATGAAAATGCATCTTTCTTCAATAATGTTGTTAGAGGTGTTGCTATTCTCCCATAATTCTTAACAAAGTTGCAATAATACCCTGTCAACTCGACAAATCCTCACAGATGCTTTATGGATGTGGGGATTTTCCATTCCTTAATGGCTTTAATGTTGCTAGGGTCTACCTTAAATCCTTCATGAGATACAATATGACTTGGATATTCCACCTCTTGTACTCCAAAGAAACATTTGGAGCTTTTGGCATATAATTGTTTCTCCTCCAATAGTTTGAGCACCCTATCAACATGTTCAACATGATCCTTCCAAGACTTGTTATAGATTAGTATATCATCAAAAAATACTAACACAAATTTTCTAAGGAAGGGTTTGAAAATGGAATTCATCAAACCTTGAAATGTAGAAGGTGCATTGGTAAGGCCAAAAGACATGACCAAAAATTCATAATGACCCTCATGAGTTCTAAATGTTGTTTTTGGAATGTCTTCAGTCTTCATTCTGATTTGATGATATCCTGGACGAAGATCCAACTTGGTGAATTAAATTGATCCATGCAATTCATCCAATAATTCATCAACAACAAGAATGGGAAATTTATCTTTAATAGTGAGCTTGTTGAGCTCCCTATAATCTGGAAACATGTGCCATGATCCATCCTTCTTGTGCACCAATACTATTGGAGCAGAGAAAGAACTTTGACTAGGTTTAATTATACCAGCCTCTAGCATTTCTGCAACCATACGTTCAATTTCACTCTTTTGAGAATAGGGATATCTATATGGCCTAATGTTTGGAGGAACACTTCCTGGAATCAAATGAATAGCATGATCATGATCACGAATAGGTGGGAGGCCTTTGGGAGTCTCAAATACCTTGGGATGATTGTCTAAGACTTTTTGGAGATCGAGAGAAAAAGATGATTTCGATGTGGGAACCTCTAGCAAACATAATTGTACAATCACACCTCGTTGTTCCTTCCTTAGAAGCATTTTCATATTGTTAGAGCTACTTATCTTTCCCGGTTTCCCTACAATACCCCTTAATTCAACTTCCTTTCCTTCCGCACAAAACTTCATGAAAAGTTCTTGAAAATTAAAATCTAATGTATGCAATGATTGTAGCCATTGGACTCCTAGTACAACATCAACACCACCCATTGGAATGGAAAGCATTGGGCTATTCAATACATATTCTCCCATGGATAGCTTGATATTATGGCACTTTCCAGAGCAATTTATGGTTCCTCCACTTGCAACCATCACTTGACACTTTGGTGCTGGATATACAAAGCAATTCAATTCCTTTGCTTTCGTATATTGAATAAAATTATGGGTGCTTCCCGAATCAATCAACACTATTACCTTTTTCTTCTTGATATTTCCTTCTATCTTGATAGTTTGAGGAGTGGTAATTCCAGCCAATGCATTACAATATATGGTCGGATTCATTTCTTCTTTATCTAGGGTTTGTTCCTGGAGTATATCCTCTTCTTTTGACATTTCTTATTCCTTTTCTTCCTCCTCTTCACAATCTATGTAGAATAATTTCTTCTCAGCACACTTATGACCTTTAGTGTATTTGGTATCACAACTGTAACAAAGCCCTTTTGCTCTTTTTTCTTCCAATTGTTGTGGTGTCAACCTTGTAGCTTGTGGAAGGCTAGGGGGAACAACACTTCCATCTCTATATTTGTGAGTGGTAGGCTCCCTGGTTGCCATAATTTTTCTTTCCATTTTTCTTGCTAACCTGAATGCCTTCTCAAATGAATCAGGTTCCCAAAGGCGAAGCTCATGTTGGATATTATCCTTTAAATTCCCTATGAACACATCAATCCTATGCTCCTCTGGAATATATTTTCCCTTATGTTCAATTTTTGGAAGTCCTCAATGTCCTTCATCATTGAACCCTTTTGTTTGAGATTTATCGATTGGCTAAAAAGGTGTTTCCTTTTGTATCCTCATAATGTGCTATCATTTCTTCCGTAAAAATTTCCTAAGTGACAATTTATTTACGAGAGAAAAGCCATCGATACCATACAAACTGATTTGGTTCCAAATATAAAGTTGCAATACATACCTTTTATGCGTTTTGCACATTATGGAGATCGAAAAATTGCTCCAGCTGTAGTATCCATGTTCCGGGATCCTTGCCATCAAACTTCCTCATATCGATTTTTGGAACATGGTGGGTCTTCAGTCCAACATTAGAGTTTATGAAATCATGATTAACATTTATTTTATTCTCATCATGAGTTTCCTTTACTACCTTTTCACCATTAGTAAGCATTTCTTGTAGCAACTTATTCAAAATTATCTTCAATTCTTCCATCTTAGTGTCCATGCCATTCATCTTAGCTTCCACGCCATCCATATTAACTTGCATGCCATTCATATTAGCTTCCATGCCATCCATCTTAGCCTCCACACCATCCATCTTAACTTGCATGCCATTCATATTAGCTTCCACGTCATTCATCTTGGCTTTAGTTACCTTTTGTGAGAGTGAAATTTGTTGTACTTGGTCTTGTAATTTTGATCTATCATGTTGCATTTCTTCCTCTTCTTCACAAGTCATGCTAGAGCTTTCAGGTTGTTTACTAGGTGTTTCCATTTTATTTCTTCGTGGCATCAATTAATGCTAATAATTCTTCACTATTCCCTTTGAATTCCTTCAAACTAATTTTTCAAACCAATCTTATGCAAAATTTAAAAAAAAACTACACACCTATTTTTTACTTTGTAAGAGCTTGATATTGAATCTGTTGTATCTCTATAACTATGAATCTCGAATATCTAAAATCGTGTCCTGAAGTAGCCCTTTGAGTCCTCTGCCTAACCCTCCAATTCTGATCAAGATTGGATTCTCCAATGAAGCATTATGCCAAATCTCCCACGGTGACCTTATTATAGACTAGTTCAGTAGAGAGAACTTGTACGAAGATCCACGTGTCACTTTTTCAACCTTATTACCTGAAACTGATATAAAAAAAACCAAAGGTTGTCCTCTTTCTGAAACTTCTTACGAAATTTCAATCTGATGCTCACAAGAAAAGTTATGACGATTTTTCCCAGGTCACCTGTTTGGAATGTAATTCAGGAGTATGCAAAAACCCTAACTTCCACAAATCATATCTCTGAAAATATAGCAAGACAAGCTCTGAAATTTGGACCCAAAGTTCAAAATGCTTACGGATCAAACGGGTTTTTTTTAGCTTCTGAAATGTCACAGAAAAAAAAAAGTTATAGCACAAATTCCATGATGACCTGTTTGGAGCAGCGAAACCCTAGAATCCAAAGCTCTGATACCAAATGTTAGGAAACCAACTCACAAAAAGATAGAAAAGATAGATCAACGCCTTAGAATTCAGCCTCTTCAAGGGGGAAACCTCCTTTACATTACACAAATGAACAATTTTTGGATGATACAAATGACTAAACCTTCCTTCTATATATAGGAGTCTAAGGGGTCACAATATAATCAAGTCGACATAACAATAATAACATAAGGGCACAACAATAACAATAGTGGGTTTCTATGGGGCACACTAATAACAATATGGGGACAATAGGGGCACAATAATAACAATAAGGAATACAATGAAAATAGTAATGGGGAAATCACTAGTATTATAGGGACCTAACATAGGCCTAAGATATAGAGTTCATAGGAGGCGCATACTGTTGGGGATGTGGGGCAGAGTATTCCTCATATTTATGCAACCATGGACAACAAATAGGCAGAGCACTAGGCATATATCTTTGAGATGTACAGTAAGCTTTGTGATCAAGTTATTTCTATTTTGATTGACCTTGGCTCTAATTATAGCTATGTTAGTCCTAACTTGATGGATAAGTATGCTTTGAGTAAGGAATTGCATGCAGAATCTTAGTTAGTGCAGTTGGCTATAGGTACAAATAAGTGAGTTCATCACCAGGTAAGATCTTGTGCATTTGATTTGAATGGTATGCCTATAGTAGCAAATTTGAATTTATTACCATTGGGATCATACAGTATGTTGTTGGGCATGGATTGGTTGTATCTTCATAGAACCAAGGTAGATTGTTATGATAAAGCCATTAAGTGTGTTGATTACAATGGGGAACCAAGAGTCTTGCAAGGTAAGAAGAAAGATAGATTAGTTAGGATGGTGACATTTATGCAGCAAAAGCATAGCCACAGGAAAGTGTGTATTTTATTTGAAATGCACATTTCTAGTGATAAGGATAAGGAGGTTGAGGATGAAGATGTGTTGAGCAAGTACCCAGTTCTGCAGTAGTTTCAAGATGTATTTGATGAGGACATTACAGAGTTTCCACCTCATAGGGAGGTAGAATTTTCTATTAAGTTCGTGTCAGGGGCATCTCCAGCATCAAAAGCACCTTACAAGATGAGTACACCTAAGTTGGTGGATTGAAAGTTGCAGTTGAAGGAAATTTTGGACGAGGAATACATTAGGCCAAGTGTATCACCTTGGGGCGCACCAGTATTGTTTGTGAAGAAGAAAGATGGAACTCTCAGATTATGCATTGACTACAGGAAGTTGAACAAAGTGACCATCAAGAACAAGTACCCTTTATTCAGGATATATGACTTGTTTGATTAGCTGAAGGGAGCAGCAGTGTTCTTGAAGATTGATCTGAGATCTAGATACCATCAGGTACGCATCAAAGAGGAGGACATTTACAAGACAACTTTCCGGACCAAGTATGGGCATTATGAGTTTGTTGTAGTTCCATTTGGCCTAACTAATGCTCCAGCTACATTTATGTGCTTGATGAATAGTGTGTTGTGTCTGTATTTGGATAAGTTTGTTATTGTGTTCATTGATGATATATTGGTATATTCTAAAAATGAGGAAGAGCATGTCGAGCATTTAGCAGCAGTGTTGAGGTTATTGAGGAAGCATCAGTTGTATGCTAAGCTCAGCAAGTGCAGTTTCTTTCAGACTGAGGTACACTACCTAGGACATGTTGTCTCCAAGGAGGGCATTGTAGTAGATCTAGAGAAGATAAGGGCCATCATGGAGTGGGTAGCTCCTAAGAGTGTGGATGAGGTGAGATCTTTCATGGGGTTGGCAAGATATTATAGGAGGTTCATCAGGAAATTCTCGTAGATTTCTTATCCTATCACATCATTGCAAAGGAAAGGTAAGAAGTTCGAATGGACAAAGGTGTGTGAGGCTAGTTTTAATCAACTTAAGCACTTGTTGACACATGCACCAGTACTATAGGTTGCAGATCCGGACAAAGAGTTTGTAGTATGCATAGATTCTTGCAAGAGAGGACTTGGTGGAGTCATTATGTAGGATGGATAGGCGGTATGCTATGAGTCAAGGAAACTAAATGAGCATGAGCAGAACTACCTAAAACATGAGCTTGAGTTAGCAATGATCATACATGCATTGAATATGTGGAGGCGCTATCTTCTTGGCAGGAGGTTTGCACTAATGAGTGGTCATATTGGGTTGAAGTATTTGTTTAACCAGTCGAATTTGAATGCCCGTCAGGCTAGATGAATGGCCATGATTAGTGAGTTTGATTTCGAGATGAGGTACATCAAAGGTAAATAGAATAGGGTGGCAGATGCTCTTAGCAGGCAGCTACAAGTAAATCACTTAGCATCTATGAGCTCCTATGGGATAGACTTACAGGATAGGATATTACAGGAAGGTCAGTAGGATGTCAGGTATATGGATATTATGCAGAGGTTGCAATAGAGTACTGGTACAGGTACAAGTGGTACTACAGGTATAGGTACATGTTATAGTACATGTGTAGGTATAGGTGGTAATACGGGTACATGTACAGGTGCAGGTGCATGAGATCTGGATTATTGCCTTATAGCAGATGGATTGGTTAAATTCGTAGACATCATATATGTGTCGAATAGCAGTGAGCTCAAGAAGGTGATCTTGAGAGAGTTTCATGTGAAACCTTATTCAAGTCACCCAGGTTATCATAAGACATTGACAGCAGTGAAGAAATTTTATTAATGGCCGAATCTGAATAGGGATGTAGCAGAGTTTGTGGCTAGGTGTTTTGATTGTAAGAAATTAAATGCAGAGTGTAAACATCTAGGCGGACTGCTACAACCGATCATGATTCCAGAGTAGAAATGGGAGGTCATTTCCATGGACTTCATCACAGAGTTTCCAAAGACAATGAGAGAGCATAATTCCATAATGGTTGCTATGGACAGGTTGAAAAATATTGCACACTTCATTCCAGTGAAGTCTACATTCTCAGTTAGTGATGTAGCATAGGTATTAATTAGAGATGTGGTCAAGTTGCATGGTGTTCCAAAGAATATTGTGTCAGACAGGGATGCAAATTTCACTTCCAATTTTTGGATGGAGTTGTTTGGAGGTTTGGGCACAGAGTTGGCGTTCAGTATAGCTTATCATTCGTAAACATATGGACAGATAGAGAGGGTCAACAGGATATTGGAGGACATGTTGAGGATGTATGTGATACATCAGTAGTGGAAGTGTGAGGAGTATCTTCCTTTGGTTGAGTTCACACACAAAAATGGTTATCATGATTCATTGAGGATGAGTCCTTTTGAGGCATTATATGGGCGGAGTTCCAATACTCCTATTAGTTGGAGTGGTCTGGTTAACAGGGTGTTGATTGGACTAGACATGTTGGTAGACATGGAACATGAAATGCAGGTGATCAAGAAGAATATAAAGGAAACACAGGATAGGTAGAAGAGTTATGCAGATCGGAACAAGTTGTTCAAGGAGTTCCAGGTTGTGCAACAGGTGTAGTTACGCATCAAACCAAAGAAGAGCTCCCTATAGATTGGATCATGTGCCAAGATGGCACCACGATTTTGTGGACCCTTCATTATTATTGAGAGTAATGGGCTAGTAGCCTATCGACTTGCATTGCCTCTGACAGTGAAATTCCATGATGTTTTCCATGTATCATTACTTAAGAAGTATGTTAAGGATTTTGATCATGTGATTGACTAGTTTGTATTGTAGGTGGAACCAGATGGAGAATTTCAGTTGAAGCCTCAGTGTATATTGCAGAAAAGGGTTCACATGCTCTACAACCAATCAATCAAGCAAGTTAAGGTGCAATGGAAGCACTTTGGGCCCAATAAAGCTACATGGGAGATGGTGGATCATATGCGGGCCATGTATCCTTCCTTGTTTTCCAGTTGAGACAAAGAAGTTTTGACATGGTGATATATGTTTTGATATCGTGTTTTGGTATATGATTTGATATGGTGTCTTGGTATATGTTTTGTTGTATGTTTTGGTGATATTCCTATATATACATATGTATATGGATTTAAATACCACCATGAGTTATGTTATAAAGCTCCAATAAGAAGTATGGGTGTCATGTCATTATGATTGCCATGTTGTTATATTTTCATGTTACTATGCTATCATGTTGTTATGTTATCATATTGTTATGTTGTCATGTGGGTTGGCATTCAGCAGGGTGATCATTTTAAATATTGCATCGAGCTATGTTATAAAGCCCCATGAGCAGTATGTTTTCTTTCCATCATTTTATGGAGGTATATGTGTGATTGAACACCGAGGACGGTGTCCCCCAATGGAGAGGGTTCTGTTAGATCCCTGGTGAAAATTCAAGGTTATAAAAGTTAAAAAACTAATAACCACGGTTGATGGGACACTTATTCCAAGTTGAATGTCGGGCAAGACATCCTGGGGGGTGTTTACTTGGTTGTTTATGGCTAAGGAAATTGGAAGAGGTTGTGGCTAAGGATTTGGAAAGGCAAAATGGAATTTTTGGCAGATTTATTTATGAAAATAATGGAAATTAGGAGGAAAAGGAGGTGAAAGGTCACAGGTTGCATGTGAGGAAGAAATTGAAGGAAAATAATAGAAAATGATGAAAATAGGGGCCTCATTAATAAAAAGGATTCTGAGGATCAGTTAGGAACCTTTTTTCAGTTCATTTTTGGAGCTCTCTCATTATTCACTCTCTCTCTCTCTCTTGCTCTTGGACACTTAGAGTTTTCTAGGAGCACTTTGGCATTGGAGTAAGAAAGGTAAAGAAGGCAAGAGGAAGAAAAGATCGGGTAGGGAAAGGGAGGATCAAGCAACTACAACAGGATTCATTATAGGTATTGATTTGCATTTGTATTTCCTTGCTAAATTTGGCATGCATGGTGTTGCATGTGATTGTTTTCTTTCATGGCATGGGTTTTTCCAAGTGTTACAGCGTTCTACAGCCTAGCCTTGCCATTTCCTGATAGCCTTGATGAGATGGTTTCTCATACCTCGGTTGAGTTGGATTGTTAAATGGATTTGAAGCTGAGTGGTGTGGATCTCTAAAATGAAAAACGCATGGCCTAGTGGTCCGTGAACTGGACTGTGGATCCCGGTAAAGCCACTGTCCTAGTAACCCCTGATCCATATTGTGGGTTGCGGTAAAACCAGGATTGTGTGCCTTGGTGGGCCTAGGAATCTTTACTGGTGAATGGCGGGATATACAGTAAAGCCAAGAGGTGGATTTATCTTCATTGGGCCTAGTAGTCCCAGGACGGGATGTACAGTAAAGCCTAGAGAGTGGGTATCCGTGTAGGGCCTAGTGATCCCTAGATCATACTTTGGATTACGGTAAATCTTGAGAGACTGGGATGCACTCAAATTCTTCACGGTGTAGGTGGAAAACTCTTGTAGAATCCATGCTTATTTGGTTCTTTTCGGTTGGTTATGATTCCCATATTCATGCTTGGAATATGGCACAGGGGTGATTGGATGAAGAGAGACTTAGCTCAACTAATCTATGGTTGGGTGGAACGTGGCAGTCCCATATTCGGTTGTTTTTTGCGTTCATTAATGATAAATTCATTCCCTTGGTTTTCATATGTAAATGTACTGGTTTATATCTTGATTTTATGGTTGATATATTTAAGGTACTTTTATTGTGACTATGTTGGTTATATGTATGTTTTATGACAGAAACTGTGTATGGCTCTCAGTATGTTTTTACTTGTAAATGAATGGAAAATATATCTATGACCTAATAGATGATAATGCAGAAAAATACATGAGGGAACAATGGTTCTTAGCGATTCTCAGATAAGTATGAGATACCTATGTTTAATTTTGTTGCTTAAACCTATAGACTACATGTTTGCAATATGTTTGACGAAATGCCTTTCATGGCTAGTAGGGGTCTGGTTAAGGGATTGTTTAACTAATTGCTTCTAATTCATTGTTTCCCTATTATTTTATTGCTCTTAAAATATCATTCCATTATGGGTAGTGACCTGGGCTCTTGGCCGGAAAAAGTGGCTCAAATCTTGGGGACGTTGGCACAAAACTGGACAAATTGGTCCCTAGATGTTGGCATGCCAATAACATGAGAGCGTCCAGAGGACAACTAATCATAAGTTTCAGTGGGACCCAAGGGCATATTAACTGAAGTGTTAGCATGGTTCTCATGGGTCCTGTAGCTGATGTGGAAGGTATGCTTGTTGTGTTTCCGTCGATTCAATTCCTTAAGGTCAAATAGTAGGTGGAATCTAACCATAATAGCCTCTCGTTGCATGTTTACCCGGGTTGGTTGGTCACTTTGGTAGATGTGGGAGGAGGGTGTTATAGGTTATGCATTGAAGTTTCTCATTTGTTCTGGTTTAGTTTAATCTAGTTTTACTAGTTACATTGGTTGATTGAAATTTAGTGATTGATTAAGTTAATTCAATAATTAAATGAATTTATTCAGCATCTAGTTATGTATTTGGCTTAATAATATGTGATGGTTTCATATTGTGATTCAATGATGGAGATTCAATTTTCAGTGTATTGAGATATATATATGCAGGTATTCTTCAGGGAATGCACATACATACACGTGTATGACTCACAACAGTAGCATATACATTCTGACATATGATGGATCAGTGTTTGCAGTGACAGGATTTGGTTTCAGTAACGAACAATATGTGGTATGGTATTCTGATGAATGGGTATACAATGATATAAGTTGGTTTGGTTATTTGAGAATAAGTTAGTTCATTGATTGATTTGGTGATTCAGTTTGTTCAGTGATTAAGTGATTTGATACAGTGTTTGGTTTCAATATTGTTATTTTTTATTGGGCTTAAATGATGGTAGTGGGTCCAATCTAAAAATTTGATGAAAATTGGTCTACAGGTTTGATGTTTTGGATCAAGTGTATCTAGTATGAAATATTATGAAACGTGGTCCACCGAGGAGTTGAGGGTTGGAGCCTTAAGTGAGGGATTTGAAGCTTCCTTCCAGTGGTAGCTGGTAAATCTGATCAAGGGTAGGAGATCCCTTCTGGTGGGTGTTGGTAAACAAGATCAAAGGGTTGGAGCTCCCATCTAGTAGGTGCTAGAAAAAGAGAGAAGGTGGTAGCCTTCCACAGGTAGGTGCGTGCATGCTAGTATGAGTCTACACCAGTACAAGATTGTAATATGTTTTCTTTATAATAAAAGATAAAGACAGAGTTGAAAATAGCAGTGGTTTTCTCCCACTTTGGGTTTCCACCTAAAAATCCTAGTGCTCATGTGTGTTGAAGTGTTTCTTACCTGTGATGGTTTATTATGTTCTTACTACACATGGTTATTGTTTAATTAATGGCTAAAGAAGTATTGATACAATTGTTCAAGTTAAACAGAGGATGAATTAATTAGTTAATTAACTAGATATACACTACTTGTCTTAATCACAGCCGTGTACATATGTTGGACTTAATCAAAGTCGTGCACAAAAATATGAATTAGAAATTGAAAGTTTTAAGTGAGTTTTAAAAATATTAATTCACCACCCGCCCCCCTCTTAGTATTTTTCCCAACAATTGGAATTAGAGCAAGTCCTTCACAAGAAGCTTGATCGCTTGAAGGAGATCCATCAAGGTGATTGGAAAGAAGAATATAGATCGAAGGAGGGATTCAGAAAATTATTACAATGATGTAGTGACAATTACATATGTCAGCAAATATTCAAGTTTGGGAGCACCCCTATTTCTATTGATCAAAAATGAAGAAGATGGTAACAAAGAATTATCAGGTATGGGGTTTTGTTCTAACTGTGGTCCAATTCTTTTTCTATGCAACAATAATAGTGATGATGACAATGAAGAAACTAAACTTGTGCTCATGGGTAAAAGTGAAAGTAACCACTCTAAAGAGAAAACAGATTCAAAAATGTTGGCCCTAGAAGCAGAAGATCAAAGCAAGTCAGAAACAATGGACAATGAAGGCATACCTATGCTACGTAATGATAATTATCACGAATGGAAAGAAAATATGAAGTCTAATATAATGAACCGTGATGGTTGGTATTTAGTACGCAATGGCTACACCAAAAATTCCTCCATCGAACGAGGAAATGCAAAAGAGCAGTAAGGCATTAAGTGACATCATTAATAGCATACTTGATTTAACATTAAATATGGTTATGCATTATGAAACTACAAAGCAAGTGTGGTATAAGCTACAATTAATACATGAAGAAAACCCAAAGGAAGATTGGTCATCAAAGGAACTACTAGGTAATCCTATCCCTAACAATGTATCAAAAGATGAACATGATAACAAAACAACCTTTGTTATGTCAATTGTTGATTCAGAAGAAGGCAGGTTGGAAGAAATTTTTTATCTCTGAGAACAAAATTTGATCTTGCCCTGTAAAATATTTTCAATCTTAAAGATAATTTGTAGGCATATGATAACAAGGATCATATTAAATCAGTTAATGTTGTTGTGGAATCTAAAAAATATTGTGAATGTCTTGAAGTTGAGATCGTATCTCTAAGAGAATATCTTGAAAAATCAGATAAGCGGAATGAAGAACCAATTCAAGCATTTGAAGAACAAGAAAATAGGCTGAAAGAAGAGATTCTAAAATTAATGGAGCAAGTGGAAGAAGGAATAAGGGTTGAAGAAGGTATGAAGAAGAAGTATCTAGAAAAGGAAAAGCAATACCAAAGAATGGAGGTTGAGGTAAACATTCTAAAAGGTAAATTAGAAGAAAAGGATAAACATTTGATATTTCAAGATAGTACTAAGATTTTGGATAATATTCTTAGTAGTCAAAGGTCTCATGCCATCAAATTTGGTCTTGGTTTTCATGAAACTATTGAAGGTGAATCTAGTTCACAAGTTGATGCAAGGAATTTAAAGGGTAACAATGCAAAACCTGAAATGCTCAACAAAGAGATAAGAATTCAACCTGATCAATAACCAAGGAAAGTGAATTTTCAAAGGAAATCATTTACTCCTAATTATAGAAATGTTAATTGATTATCTCCTCTAATCAATAATTTTGAATGTTTTATATGTCATAATTATGGACACATTGTAGCCAATTGCAGAAGTAAACTATTTCAATCTCAAGAAAATAACTGCTTCACAGAAAGATCATCAGCTTCAAGTTACTCGGGATTCTTTAAGTGATATTGTTTTTCTTGCAATATATTTGGTCACAAAGCTATTGATTGCAATAGAAGGAATATGAACATAGATATTATGATTCCTCTACTCATATAAGATGTTATGATTGTAACAAGTTTAGGCATGTAGCAAAATTTTGCAGGAACAAATCTATGGATCGCCTCAGACAACATGGAAAGAAATGAGAATATTGATGGTAGAAAACCTGAAAAAGATGGATCCACCAACATTTCCCATAATAAGCATAAAGAAGAAGAACAGATAAGGTGTCGTATTGCTCTCTGCTCTTATGAAGAATAATATGAAATGTACATAGATAGAGGATTCTCTCGTCACATGACTAGAGATAAAATTAAGTTGGAGTCTCTCAAGAAAAACCAATATGGTAAGGTTATTCTTGGAAATAATGCTCCTGCAAAAGTTCTAGGAAAAGGCAAAGCCAGAATTGATAAGCATAGAGGAGAAGTTGATACTTTATTAGTTGAAGGGATAAAGTGGAGTATTCTAAGTGTAGGTCAAATGGAGGATAAAGGAAATGTAATTGTGTTTACATGAACCAATTCAAGGTCAGAGATGAAGAAACAAGAAAGGTCATGGCAAGAGGATATAGAAATATAGACAAATTATACATGTTTAAAGAACTAAATTCTCGCATAAATGAGGAGGATTCAGACTCAGAGTAAAAGAAGATGATCTCTACTATAGTACATTATTCTTAAAAGAATACTTCTCACAGTGACTACAGAAGTGATGTGAGGTACATGACCTCATGAGGAGCAGAAGATGATTATTAGGTCATTAGGATTAGTGATGTATGATCTTAGGGGGAGCTATACATATGTATATCTTGATGATGATTCCCATATTGATTTGATATTCATGTTTCTTATATTACTGAAAGTGCATCTGATGTAGTAACAGTGAAATAGGAACATATAGTATAGGCTCAGGGGGAGCTATAGCTATGAAAGTTCATCTCTTTACTTTCTGTACGCGGATCTCATAAAGGACAGTCATGTATATACGCGAGTTTTGGTCTAGATAATTGTGTATGTTTATCTAAGATGAAGAATTGTGGGATAGACTCAGGGAGAAGTTCTTATATGCTTCAGTTAGTTATTATTTGGCTTTCTGATGCTAACATTGGTTGGTTACAGTTTGTTGATGCTCAGATACTACTTAGAAGTTGTATTGTCTTATGATGGTTTATGAGTTGCTACAGTATGAAATTGTTTCTTTGGTTCTTTTAATGGATTTACTGATTGATGAAGATGGATATGATCAAACCTGATAGTGAATAGCCAACATAGGTTCATGGGGAACATTTTCTATGCTTCTAATAGTGCATTGTTGGCATTATGATTTCTTGAGAACTCCTTGTTGTGTGATGATGTTCAGTATATATATCATTGATGATGTGTATTTGTTGTTTTTGAAGACACATATGATGTTGTTATTTTATCATTAGTGATGATAAAGTCTTGGATAAAGTTGCACTTAGTAGAGTTAATTCTACATGAAGAGGATATGCATGCCATGGTCCTTATTGACATTAGTTGGTGATGATGAGTTTCACTCACTACTTATATGTTGTTGTCATTATGTCTTCAATGATGCATAAGTTGTATATGGTGCAATTATGGATGATTCCTATAGTGTTGTTCTTGGTTCTCACATATGTTACATGGTGATGATACATGTACATGATATGCTACACATGGTATGTTGCTTGAGGATTGTAGCTCTCTGTATATAGAGCATGTTGATCTTGATGATATAAGGTCAAAAACATGGATTGCTGACAAAGCTTGATTACATAGTCTTATGCTTGGTTGATGATTATGAGTCCATATTGCTATCTCTATGTCATAAGTTATCAATGATGGATGGTTACTTGAGTTGCATATTTGTGAAATTCATGGTGTGATAATTATTCTTGTATGATATAATGGGCCAAGAGAATGGTACTTCTTCCTATGAGGAAAAGGAAAGTTACATGAAGATAAGAGGATGGTTTTTTATATCTACTACTACAATTGTTGGGTGATGCTTGGAGACATTGAATATTTAGTCACATATTGATGCTTGAAAGGTTTGGTCACATGATGATGCTGATTGATGCTACATTTTCCTATCTTACTTTATGATGATATTCTTGGTTCTCACTTATGTTGATTAATGCATGAAGAGATATGGTGTTGTGCTAAAAAATATCTATATGTCTTTGATGTACGTAGATTGATGCTCCTTCTACAAAGGGAAAGAGCAAGTTGACCTTGATGAGGTCAACGGGATGAGTTGACAACAGATCTCTATGGAACAATCTTATGTTGTTGCTACAATTTGGAAATGTTGCATACTTGGTCACAAGTCGATGATATTGGAGCTACATAGCTTCTTGATAATGTTCATGTTTCTGCAATTTATTGTTGTTGATGACTATCATGGTCATTTTACCTCACTATTGAGGTCTTTGGTCTCAGTTATCAATGTTATATTTGTCTCTTGATGTAAAGATCATGTAAAGGCCCATGTTATAAATAATTGTAAAATTCATTCATGTAATCCCATTACTTTGGGAATTTGATGTAATGTTGAGTTAAATATGTAACCCCACTGTGTTGGATAATTGATGTAAGCATGAGTCATTGGTGATAGGAAAGGTCATATCTATTTTAGTCATAATTCATGTGCTTCTTTGTATATATTCTAGAAGATTTAGCTTGTGCTTAGGAGGAGAATGTTGATATTCAGTATATCGAATCTACAACAAAGGGGGGAGAAGCCTTCATTCAACATTAGAAACCCTTTTCCCTTGATGTCAAAGGGGGAGAGAAGCTTGGTGTTTGGATATTTCTTGGTGACTTGGTATGTCTACAAATGTGTTTATAGGTATCTACAAATGATGGTAACCAAACACCAATGTGGTTTCCATCAAGTCCAAAGGGGGAGATTGTTGGCATTATGACTAATGTGTAGTCCTTGATGGAAACCTACTTGATAAGGATGTCAACATGATAGTAGCAGGATGAGTATAGACAGAAAGATTGGAGAAAGGAATATCATTTCAGAGACAGAGGAATGATAAATATGAAGTTTGAGGAAGTATACGCAGGTTATGTGAAGAAAATTTGCGTACATACGTAGGTATGCTGAAGAAAAGACGCATGCCGTTTCCAGACCATGGTATTTTAAATATCAAAGGTCTTTACCATGGTATTGGCCCATAGTAATGAGTGTGACAAAGGAAATTTTATCCTATCAAATAATACCATTGGCATAACTACAGACTTTTCCTAAGTTATTGGCTAAGGCATAAGCTATATAAGGAGATGGAGATCAAAGTGCTACGTGGGTATGATATGGGTTATTGATGAATTGTTTGATCTGAAATAAGTCTGCACCTGGGAGTGTGATAATGACTACACATTGAATAATCTACTTATTGGTTGAGAGGTCTGTGATTATGATGTTATGAAGTGTGCCTTTTACAGTGTATATCGAGATTTGGGTTTGATTGATGTTCTATTGTGCATTGAAGGTATGATTCAGTAGTTACAAATATGCACACAGGTTTTCTTCAGAAATATCGCGTACATACGCGGATCTACTTCTGGGTAATCGTGTATTGATTCTGTAGTATGGACAGATCTATATGCGGGTATGCTTCTTGAAAGGTGCGTACATACGTGGAAGTGTCTTATAAGGGTTTTGTACATTTGCTAGGGTTTTGCAGCATGAGCTGATGATTATGGCTAATTTGTTATGTTATGTTTGTTGTTGTTTTTCAATGATGTCTCTTTCATGATAATTTGTTTGTGAAAGTTCAGGTTGAGTTGAGTGGTTTATGGAATGATATGTTGACTAAATATGATGTTGCTATGTATGTAATTCAGAAATTTGTGATGAGTTCAGTGTGTGTTTCAATGATTGTTTGAGTAGTGTAGTGATTCAGATTCAGGGTTCAGTCTTTTGATACATGTACGTAAGACTACTTAAGGGAAAGAACATATATACATGGATATTCTTCAGAACAGTAGCATATATATTATGACATGTTGTTGATCAAATCTTGAAGTGGCAGCAGTTAGTTTCAATGATGGGTAATAGTGTATGGATTGGTATATTGATAAGTGGTTATCCATTGAAATTTTTTATCTATTCTGGTTTAGTTTGATCTAGTTGGTTGATTGAAATTCAATGATTGATTCATTTAGTTCAATAATTAAGTGAATTGATTTAGCATCCGGATATGTATTTGGCTCAGTAATCTGTGATGGTTTCAGAGTGTGTTTGATTCAGTGATGCAGATTCATTTTTCAATGACATATTGAGATTTGTACGAAGGTATTCTTCAGGGAAAGAGTCTGCATACGAGGGTATGAATCACAATAGTAGCATATACATTCTGACATATGATTGACCAATGTTTGCAGTGACAGGATCTAGTTTCAGTAATGAACAGTATGTGATCTGATATTATGATGAATGGGTATGCAGTGACATAAGTTGGTTTGGATGTTTGAGAATAAGTTATTTCATTAATTGATTTGGTGATTCAGTTTGTTCAGTGATTAAGTGATTTGATACAGTGTTTAGTTTTGGTATTGTTATTTGTTATTGGTCTTAAATGACGGTAGTGGGTCCAGTCTAAAAATTTGATGAAAAGTGGCCTACAAGTTTGATGCTTTGGATCAGATGGATCTAACATGAAATATTATAAAACGTGGTCCATAGAGGAGCTGAGGGTTAGATCTTTTAGTGAGGGATTCAAAGATTCATTCCAGTGGTAGCTACTAAATATGATCAAGGGGTAGGAGTTCCCTTCTGGTGGGTGCAAGTAAACGAGATCAAGGTGTTGGAGCTCCCTTCCTGTAGGTGCTAGAAAATGAGAGAAGGTGGTAGCCTTCTGCAGGTGGGTGCTTGCATGCTAGTATGAGTCTGCACCAGTACAAGATTATAATATGCTTTCTTTATAATAAAAGTTAAATACAGATATGATAGCAATGGTGATTTTCTCCCACATTGGGTTTCCATATATAAATCTTGGTGTTCATCTGTGTTGAATTGTTTCTTATGTGTGATGGTCATTCTGTTCTTACTGCACATGGTTACTCTTTAATTAATGACTAAATAAGTATTGATGCACTGGTTCAAGTTAAACATATGATGAATTAATTAGTTAACTAGATATACGCTACTTATCTTAATCACATCCACGTACATACAATGGTTCACTTCATTAAAGTCACGTACATAAATAGGAATGAGAAATTGAAAGGTTTAAGTGAGTTTTAAAAATATTGATTGACCACCCCCCCCCAGTATTTTTCCCAACAAATTGTAGGATTTCCAATCTGATTAAGTCTTGTATGACCTTAATCCCATAGATGCTCTATGAGATTTTTAGAGAGGATGTGGCCTTCCCCACTCCCCGTCCATTGATCTTAACCCAATCAAACTCTATTCCCACTCCCAATTTTCCAAGCTAGCCTAGAAGAAATTAAATAAAATGAATTTAGCATAGACCTACAAACTATTGAGGTATTCCCTCTTTATCTATTTGGACACCTGATCCAATTCTCCCAGGATTATGGCTCGATGTACTTCTGAGTGACTACTTTAGTCCATAGATTTTTTGTAGTAAGGTGTCTCCACCCAGATTTTGTTGCTAGAGCTTTGGAGAACATAAATATGTTTTTTAAGCCCCATCACCCAAATTTAAAACATATCCTCCTATACTTTTCTAATACTCCTTTTGGAATCCATGCCAATGAAATCTAGTAGATGGGGATTGCTTCTAGCATTGATTTGACCAACACTGAACGACTAGCTCTTGAAAACCATTTGTGGCTCCAACAAGACATACTCTTCTCTAGTTTTTCTAGCAACCAGAACCGGTCTTCAAGTTTGTAGAAATTAGGTTTCAAATGAAACCCCAAGTGTTTGAGACCTGAGTCAAAGTTCAACATCTCAAAGTGGAATATCATTATGATATTGTTTATTTCTTGAATCTTTAGGTTGTGAATGGTAGTTGTAGATTTTGAATTTATTAACCATATCATTTTATTTTCTAAAGAGTTCAAGGATTTCATGAATATTTTGCAAATATCTTAGCGAACCATTAAAAAAAAAAAATTCATCTACAAATAACAAATGAGATATAGTGAGAGCACAATAAAAGGGGTATCCTTCAACTACCAGCAAGAATAAAAGGGGTGACAAGGGGTATCCTTGTCTGAGACCTCCTTCTTCTCTAAAGAAATAAGATGTCACTCTACTTATGAGAATAGCAAACGATAATGTCATCATACAACTCATGATCCAACTTATGAAAGAAGGATCAAATCCGACATGAGTTAGGAGTAAGAGAATGAAGAGCCAATTGACTCAATCATAGGCCTTTGAAATGTCAATTTTGATCAATGCTCCTTTGGTTTTCTTGGTTTTTATGCTATGAATACCTTCTTGGGCCACCCTAATCGCCTCATGAATTTTCCTCCCTTCTAGAAACCTGAATTGTTCACTAGAAATGGACTTTGAGAGGATGGGATTAATTCTTAGGCTATCACCTTAGATATAATTGTGTATACACAATTGGATAGATAAATAGGGTGAAACTCCTAAAAGGAGGAGGGATTATCAACTTTCAGAATTAATGACACAAATGTTGAATTAGAGGAGAGTATAATTATTCCCTCTTCTGTTGATTCATTAACCACTTTCAGCAAATCACCACCTAATAGGTCCAAGAGCTCAATGAAGAATTCATAGTCCACCCATCTGAGCTTGGGCATTTGTCCTTCTGGAAGCTTGAAAGGACAAATTTAAGTTCTTCTACAAAGACCTCCTTCATTAGTATGTGGTTGTATTCTTACTCCACAACCCTAGGGGAAAAAATTTCCACTCTTATGACTTCTATAATTGAGGTGCCTTCAGGAGCTTTGAAAATCTTTACCTAAAGCAACTAGGCCTTTGAAATTGTAAACCTCTTTGACCAATTGATCTTCCAATTTCCAAATTGTATTTGTCAGGTTCTGACTCTTTGCATAGGCTTGAATTTTTTTATATTTTCATCACCCTTCTCCAACCAAATTTCTTTGCTGTTCAGATGCCATTTGGCATTCCTTACTTCAAGAATCTCCTTTCTCTTAGTTATCAATCTGCCTAGATCCTCCCTAGTGTCATAATCCCTAAAACCTTCATCATTTGAGTTTGAAACTAAACCGAGTAGATGTTCACAATTTAGTAGTTCCTCCTCCTCCCTAAATCACTTCTTAGTTTCCCATTCCTTTATCAATATCTTGATCCTCTTTAAGTTGTCCTCAAATTGTTGAGTTGCAGAATGTCCATTGCCTTGATCAATGTGTCTCCAATTTGTGATAACCAAGTTTTTGAAACTTTCATCCTGCAAACACTCGAAATTCATCTTGAATGGGATTGTCAACTTCTGAGTTCATCCCTTGATTTCCAATAGAATTAATGAGTTACCTGAGTATCCTCCCACCCTGTTATAGACATTTTTTGGGCACTACAACCCCAAGCATGAAATGTCCATAAACCAAGGGCTCCTAAGTCCCTAAAAGTGTTGTTCTAACCCCTAAAGGAACAAGGTCAACAGATTACAGCTTCTCCCAGAAGTTCTCCATGAAAAACTACTCAGAATTAGTCAAAACATGATCATTTCAACTGCTCCACTGGCCAAGTGCGTTGCATCCCACCCAAATACACTGTGTGGGTGTGTTGCATTTCAAAAAGCCCTTCTATGGGGTGCGATGGGTGAGAAATGACAAATGGCAGTGTCATTCCGCGAGGTGGAGAGGCAATGGAAGCTTCCAGAAACTTCTCCTGTGACACTTGCCTCTCTGAATTCGACCAAGGATGAGTAAGAGATCATCAATCTCCAAGTGGAAGCAAGAACTATCAGATAGAAGACAATAATCAAATCATAAGCTGACTCATCTCCATTACAAATATCTATATATGGATCCCTCATCCCAGAGATCCAGAGGCTGGAATTTTGCATATTGTAAGGAATTGTTGTTGGTTTCTTGAGACAAACATCAGATTGTTGGGTGATCTAAGCTTTGTATGAGGTGAAGAGGGGCTTCCTTGCTGAGAGGTTGATGCTGGGTCAGAACAACTGGTTGTAACTCCTCTTAGCTCTTTCTTGTTTATCAATAAAAGCTATTCAAGTTTTCCTCCTTACTTTTGTGTCATTCATGTTTGCTGCATTTGTATGGCCGATTTATATCTGATCCTAGATTGTTTATGATTATAGATCCATGTCTTTGTATAGTTCTATGCTACTGTGATCTTACAGGTACTTTGTGAAGCTGGGCGTGCAAGGGAACAAGTAGCGAAAGACTATCAAGGAAGAGAGGAATCAAAGCAGGAGATTAGCGCAAGACAGAGGTTGGTCTTTTTGTTCCTCTCTATCTATAATTTATAAAGGAAAAACGAAACTAGCTTTACTCTGTTTGTTTCTAAGGCAGCTGTCACACCTTAGTGGGATAGAGCAGTTCTATATAGACACTTTTCCCTGTAACACACCCCAATGCATTGGCACGTAAACCCAAACCTATGCACTAAGGCCTCTACCACCACAAACCTATCAATTCGTTTAGCCACCCTTTCCACCCCAAGCCTCTGATTTATCCAAGTTGGTTTCATTTTCATAGGCTCCAAATCAATGAGCTTGAAAGAGTCTAAATGGTGTGAGAAGAAGTCAAAAAGAACATTTGTCCTCACCCTCCCTCCCCATGATTCTATAGCCCCCATATAAAAATTGAGATCCCTCCTAGAATTAAATTGTTCCTTAGCAGCACCAACTTCTAAAACAGATCAGTCCATAATCATATCCTCTCTTCATTTGGTTCATATATGTTGAGGAAAGTAAAGTTTGTATCCAGCTCCACCAAAAAATATTCCATCCCAAGGCCATACAAATCACTCCTTGAGTTATCCACCTGAATTTTGTGGGTATCCCACCCCAATGCCATTCCCTTAAAATTCCCTTTAACATCCATCTCCACAAACTTCTAGTAAGGAAAATCACATTCTAGGAAAATTTTGACAATATCCCCTTACCCTAGATTTTCTTGTAAGTAGATAACTTCAAGGCCTTCAATATGTATTAGTCTTTTGAAAGAAATGTTTATAGGATTGCTTTCTAACACTCTACAGTTAAAACAAAAACCTTTCATGGGGAAACAACACATTAGGCCTTCAAAGCTCTAAGGGCCCTTTGAATAGAATATTCTATACCCATAACTAACTCGTCTAGAGCACGGGATATTTCCAATGATATGTGACATTTCCTCCCCCTACCTTTCCCTTGACAGGTAGGGGCAGGGAGTTTACCTATACCTCTCATTAAGCCAACCAAGATAGGGGGAACCTACCTTAACCTCAATTTGTAATGGATAGTGTTAATGTCATCTACGTAAGAGAAATCAGAGTCTAAATATACGGTTAGGGATGCGAACCTCCTCAAACCATTCTAGCGAATACATGGAACTTGCATGTTATCATGTGAAAATCGTACACTCATTTGTACACATTACAAGACACTCAAAGTTAGTGATCATCACATATAGAGGTAACATTTTCAAGTCGTAGCACCATGAAGACCAAATATTAAAATCACTCCTAAGGTTTAAGTTAAAAAATTGAACCGCACGGGTGCCCCATTACTAGAAATTAACAATCGCGTGGTTATTTCTTCGATAGCCTCGTTGTCTCAAAAATTCCAGTCAGCACCTTGGGCCACAAACGTGCTTGAGCAACACTCCAAATATTCACATGATAGGTTGACAAATTTGAGCCTTGAGCCCCAAAAATCCTTAAAAAAAAGGAAATGATAGTTGTCCTCTCATTTATGAGGTGACCCACCACATCGATGAGCCAAGGAGAGGAGGAGTTTCCAAGAAACTCTATAAATATAAGCTCAAGGAGAGATTAAAAAACAAGAAGTAAAGCATTGTTATGTTGTCAAAATTACTCCCTAGCAATCAAGAATTTCATTGAGTGGAGGATTTCATCATTGAGAGTGTATTCAATACTTCTTTGAGAGAGAGAAAAATCTTGCAAGGAGATTGACAAAGGAACTTCCTTGTTGAGTATTTTTTAGCACCATTGATGAAACAATTCTCTCCAAGTGTTTTGAATTCATCTATTGTATCCCTTCTATTTTTAGCAATCAATAAAGGCAACCCTATTCCTAAACTTTGTTGATGTGTTCGCTTCATTAAGAATTATTTTTGTTATCTATTGTAGTTTTTAGTTTATATTTATGTATGCATTGTTTCTATCATTTCCAATTCCTTGTTTACCATGTTTTTCCACAACAACAACCAACTCCAAGGAAGGTGTATTTGGTACTCCATAGTAACATAGAAACCATAAAAAAATGGTGACTCCACTTGTTTCCTTTCTTTAATCTAACATTTTTTTTCAGTAGGACCTTTCTTTGTGCATCTTCACTCCATAGTGCCTTTGTTATTTCTTTAGAATTTTTGCAAGCACCCTTGGACCTATTTTCGGCTGAAAAATACCATTTATTTTTCTTCTTCTTTTTTCCGTTGTTCACGTGGCTTTTATCGCAAAAAGGCTCGTTGTATGTACGCTTGTGCAGAGGATAACCTGCTCAGGTTACAAAGAGCAAAAAAATTGTTGTAATTATTCTTTCCTAGGTGATAGGAAGCCTTTAGTGGATTTCCTTCACCTCTGCAAAATTTTTACAGTTAGTTTAGATTGCTTAATTGATTTACTAATCACCATTAGTAGGGTAATCACTTAGTATTTACTTTTAAAAAATTGTGTTTCACACATAGCTTAATTAAGGGGAAGAGTAAGTGACCATAATCCACACATATTTTTCACTTTTTTTTGTTATTTTTCTCACAAGTCACATAACTTAATTAGGAGAAGAGTAAGTGACCCATAATCCACACATTTTTTTGACTAACCAAAGAATTTTTCACTTCATTAGTATTTGGACTAGGACCAAGTTTTATTAAAGCAATGGAGTAGCCTCTGATTCCCTTGCGTCTTTCAAACAATATTGGACTTTCATCTGAAATCTTTCTTAAAGCACTTGATTTTTTCATGTCCCTTTTAGGCACACATAGTGTAATAGGAAGGAAGTAAGTGGCCCACTATCCACATATTATTTATTTTCATGCAAGGAACAATCACAACTTAGTGTAAGTAGGGAATTGTGTAAAGGATCATCATATATCCACATATTTACACACTTTTGTATGCACACTTTGTCACTTGCACACACATTACACTTCACACACTAAGCTACTCTAAAATTTGTTACAAAGGGCATCCAATTTCAAGATCCTTTGTACTTAGTTTATTTTAGCTTACATTTTCACACCATAAGTGAAGTAAGACTCCTTAAAATCAACCATAACCTTGAACATATTAAATTCCCGAGAGGGGCCATAAGAGAATCTATAGTTCAAATTAGGACAATTTGGGGTAGGCATCCAATAAGCCTCCATGGTCATGTTACATTTTGAAACATAGAAGTTTTATTCTAGGGTGCTTTAAATCCTTCATCATCTCACGGAAAGTACTACCCGAGAAAGTCAGAGACCTGACTTGGAGGGGGTTCAACTTAGGTCTCAGTGCGTGTGGTACTATGTGGGGCTACCCAACCTAGATAGTGCTCGATACTGATGATTGATTACAAAGAAGCTAAAGACTCAACTTCCCCCATGAGACAAAGGTATACTAGTGGTCAAATCATAGTACAAATTTCCTTATAGGTGGAGGCGTGGGAAGCACTAAAGCCTCATTCATTACCTTGGTTGATTCTTGTGGCTGCTGGAAGCATCACCAATTCTCTTGGGATGTAGCCTCAGTACCCGTCATAAAATATATATCCACAATGCCCAGTTTCTTTGAGAGTGGAAAGGATGAGTAAGACTTGTTAGGATTTTTTATCATACGCAAAAAGAAGACCTTTTTTCTTGTTTGATTGATCACATAACATAACTTAAAGGGAAAGTAACCATTTATTTTTCCCTTTGTTTTATGCATATGATTTATTTACTTTTGATACATATCCTCCCTCACCACAGAAGTGACACACACTCCATTTGACACCATAGGGGACCCCACGGTACCCCGTTGCTCTAGACATTTCCAAAACCTCCCCTCGTTACCAGTAGGTGTTCAAGGTCTCTCGCCATTTAGGTGTAGAAGACATCACAACCATTTTTATTGGATCATATTTTATTGGTGCAACTTTGTTTGGGACCCCTCCCCCTCAAAGTACCCCTTTCGCCACCCTTCAAGGGAGTCCACACGCTACCCCTCATGGGATCCCACACACTACCCCTCTAGAGATTCCATGCAGTACCCACCAGGGTAACCCATCTCACACTTCCCCACAAGGAACTCCTTTCTACTTTGTTGTTCAAAATTTTCTATCGATGGTGAACAACACCAAAATCTCGTTTTTAGATTCTTTAAATCTCCTAGATTTAAGCAAGTTAATGAATGACACCATTTCACATGGTCAAAATTGGCCACCCATGCCAACCAAGTTACCTTCAGATATACAAAAATTTGAAGGGAAACAAGGGGAAGATCTAGGAAACCATGTAATGACCTTTCACCTTTGGTGCTCATCCAACAATATCACAGAGGACTCTATTCACCTACGACTATTTTAATGCATTCTCACAAGACCTTTAGCAAAATGGTACATAGATTATGCCTCTTGATCGCATGAGACCTTTGACTCTCTAGCCAGGCCATTTCTCACATTCTTCTAGCTCCCAATTTGTTAGTACTTTAGATTGGAACTTATCACCCATTTCAAGAAAACATCAACCACACATATCTCAGACCATGTCCATGAATGTCAGAAATGTCAGCAAGACTCAACAATTTGAGCTCATATATACACAACCTAGATACCTCTACCATGTCCTTCTAGATTCCCCTTTCCTATAATACTTTAGACAAGAGCTACCAAGAGCATGGAGTTTTGCAAATGGGCTGATTGGAACCATAGCCCAAAATCGACCTAGAAACATTTTCCAGCACCCTGGAAATGTGTACAGTGGCCCAACCACTTACCAGCCATATAGTACCACACCTCTAGTACAACCACCATCTAACATGGGATACTATCTCAATCAGCCTGCACCCTTGAAGAACCCTACTATGCAGGGAAACCAATAATCTACCATGCAAAGTAGCTAATACCCTCCCACGTAGGGTGGTCAATACCCTCCATGCAAGGTGTTCAATACCCTCCTCAAGTCGTGAAGGTGGTTTCCACCTCCCAAAGAACTTACACCAACCCAGGGTAAGGGAATCCTTACTTCCCTTTTACAGTACCCCAACAAAACAACCCCCCAACACAGCCTAATGATGGGGTTAATTTTGTACAACCCTTATTCCTAAAACAATAGGATTCTTTTGAATATGTGAATATGGCCAACCCACAAAATGCAAATAAAAAGAAAAGAAAGAACAAGCCGAAAGGAGAACCTGGACAAGGGGGAAACAACTAGTAGCAACCCTCGTGAACACTAACTAGGGGAAATCCCATTAACTAGAACCAAAACCAGGGTCAAACCAATAAAAACCCACAAAATCAAAACAATAACCCTAGTCTAATGACTAACCATGCTTGTGCTATTTGTGGAGAATATGGGAATTACACCCATCATTTCCCTCAACACCATAATTTGAAGAGGATGAAAGATACGAGGGGGTAGTGAGGGACAAACCAACAACCTGCTGTAATGTAGAATCCTTTCCCCCACCAGGGAGTGGTGAATACTTAGCATGAACCCTACCAGCAGTAGTATCATAATCCTCCTAGTGGAAGTTCCTGAGATCCAACCAATAGTGAAATTTACATAGTAGGAGAAGATGTTCTCCTGCAAGCATGAAACTGGGAGTACGGAACCCCTCCATAAACTGACCCTTCCACATCAACCATTATTACAACTACGACACTTTTGATGTTGCCTCGAAACCCTTTTGAAACCATACCACATATGGTTAAAGGGCCATTATGGCGAATGGGACATAATTCAAAGGTTGTTCATAGTTATAGCATTATGGATGATCTAGCTCAGTCACCATCAGCTATTTCAAGACTAGAAGTTTTACAAACTTACCATTAGCAAAGGAAATCCCTTCTTTCTACATTAGGCATAATCAACCTAGTCCATTCCCATTTAATGGCTTTTGATTTGGATAACGCCACTCCTCGCCTTCCATCGATAGTCACTTTCCAGATTCTAGTCACCATTTGGAATATCAACATCCATCATTGCATTTTTAATTAGGGGGCATCCACCTGTATCATGTCGAAATCATTTTGGAAGAAACTAGGATCCCCTAAGATCAAAGAATCACCCATTCCTCTCAAAGCATACGATGGGTGCCCCTCGGCCCCTGTAGGACTTTTTCAATATGTCCCTATAGAGCTTCGACAAAACTGTTCTCATAGATATAGAGGTACTCGATGCCCAACTAGATTACAATATCCTACTTGGTCATAGCTATATGTATGCAATGACTGTAGTAGCATATTTAGTATTTCATATCATGATGTTCCCCCATGATAGGAAAATCGTTACGATATATAAACTCACATACTATAAGAAAAGAGCATCCACCACCCCTAATGGTGTGGTACCTTTCATAGGATCCCATATAGAGTTGATCACAACTTTTATTGAATCAAGTTTAGGGTTATTCAATCAATCAACACTTCTTGGCACATACCCTGGTGATCCTCCTTTAATATATGTTTCCCCTGTAGCCTCTGTGTGTATGATGAGTTCGTAAAACACACCTCAATCCCAGGAACCAGTTCCAGACAAAGTGTTTCGATTACTAACTCAACGTTCCTACCATATGCTATCACTCGCACACCTTTCTTATATCCCCCACCTGGTTTTGTCTCGAACCAAGTCATGGAAACACTAACGTTGCCCAATATGGATTTTGCTATACTTTTTGATGTTTGACCCCATAATTCATGTCTGTAAACTTAAGTATTACCTTGACATGCATCATTTTTGTAGCCACCACAAAATGGACTACACCTGCATCAACACCAATAGGTGCCAACAACATGGATAAGCACAAAGGAAAAAAGGCAGAAGCCTCAGTCACTACCTCATCTAGGGTACCACAACTCTGTGTGTGAAGTATCAAGGCACCTTAGAAACTTGTGCCCGGAATTAGAGAAGTTAAAGGCTCTTCTTCATGCCCCAAAAATTCTAGCGGCCCCACCTACACATTCAGGAGAAAAAACCACACCAACACATAATAAGTCATTAGGCACCAAAAATGCATGCACTATATGCGCAGATTATGGACATTATACACATCACTATCTCGAAATACCTCGTTATTGAGATGCATTGGGAGCCCTAGGTCAAGCCAATATTGTGACACCATCACCTCTCATCCCACCTATGGCAGATGATGGGTCAAAAACCATTTATTTTGTATTTGAGGAAGAAGCAGCTTACCCTATTGATCCTTGTTCTCATTCTCATTCTACCTCTCATCCATGATCAGTATCAAAAAGGATGGAAAATATACCTAAGACAGTATTGCAAAAAACCTTCACACTCCTATGCCCTTTGTGACAAAATAGGCCATTTAATTAATCAATGACGATAATTTAGAAAAACCAAAGAATTTTTTCTCTTGTTGTTCCACATTACCCAACCTACACGCTCAAACCACATTATTCCCAAGTTCATCACATGTGGAACTGCCAATACCTCCCGTGATTTCGAGTAATAAGAGCAAGCTTGCGTCAAACTAACATCGAGGTTACAAACCCTCCTCTTATCATCGATGCTAAGATCTAGCGATGGCCCACACCCTTAAATTCCCCACCTCATGACATCAACCAAGCATCATCATCATGAATTATGAGAAATGTTGATACACACACCATTTATTACATCAACACATATTGTGCATCATGTGCAATGCACCTGTGCAAAATTTGTACTAGCAATTTTCATAGTTCAAAGACATGTCCTATGTTACGAACATTTGGACAACTTAAAATATGGAACCACCCAGTTCAGCAAATCCCTGAAAACCATCCTCCCATAGAAGTAGATACATTGGCTCCTATGACACCAACATTATCATGGGAACCTTCTCCCACTCATCATCAAGTCGCCATCATGGAAATTCTCCCACCACATGGTACTGAAAACACACAACACCACATACGATTCATTTCCTCGACTGTAGGAACCCTGGTTCGTGTCATCTGCTCATAATTTTTTGGTTTCGATATAGCTACACCCACTGCAAAGGTAGTATCAACTCCTACTATGCAGACCCATGAAATATGTACATTTTCAACATCGTCAGTTTCTACAATTGTGACCACCAATTCATTCTCTTATTTGTCAACCAGCACCACTAGGTCCCAATATCATCCTTAGGACCTCCCGAAACCTCTATCACCATTAGACCATATTTTCACTCAGATGAAGATATTATGGAGGCCATGACAAAACCAAAGTGTCCATGGGATTTCATGAATCATTGTTCTTTTTGTTTACCCGAGAAATCATTCTCACCTATTGATGCAACAAGCCACAATATTTGCATAGTAAAAATAAAGGACTTCCTACCACCAGGACAGGTAGATTGGTTCAAAAATCCCATTCCTACACCATATGCATTTGAGGAAGGGAATATGTCTAATATCTCACCTACCATTAAGGTAGATATTTCCACCAAGCTTGGCATAGTCGAAGAAATCTCATTGGGGGCTACATGCTCCCAAGTCGAAGTGGCCTCATATAAAGCCCTCTTTCAAGAATATAGACATAGATTTGCATGGTATTACTCAAAAATTCCAGGAATTAGTCCTATAATCATGGAGAACCACATTGACACATGGCTTGATGCCTACCCCGTTAGGAAAAAGTAGCATCAACTCCACCCCTCTAAGGTAGAAGCGATTAAACAAGAAATCAACAAGCTTCATAACATCGGTTTCATTTACCCTATTGCTTACACATCTTGGGTTTCTAACCTTGTACCCTTCATGAAGAAACAGGGAACCTTTCGAGTTTTTACTGACTTCAGAGATTTGAATAAGGTATGTCCCAAAGAAAATTATCCTACACCCTTCATCGATCAAGTAATCAACGCATGTGCATGTCACAAATCCTTATCGTTCATGGATGGATTCTTAGGGTATAACTAGATTCAGATATGCCATACTAATTAGTACAAAATTTCCTTCACCACCCCATGGGGCAAATTCTCCTATCGCGTGATTCTCTTTGGCTTTAAAAATGTTGGTGCCACTTTTCAACAAGCCATGAACTATATCTTCCATGACTTGGCTCATCTTATTCTAACCTATTTGGATGACCTTACATTGCGACCCAAAAATTGCTCTAACCATTTGGAAGATCTTCACTTGGTTTTTTATAGGTTTCAGAAATATAACCTACACTTAAACCCTCTCAAGTGTGTCTTTTGTGTCAATGTAGGGAGACTGTTAGGATTCATTTTTTCCCAACAAGGCATTGGAGTCGACTCTTTGAAGGTCAAGGTCATCCGGGAAATCCCACCTCCAAAAACTTTGAAGCAATTACAAGGTCCACAAGGTAAGGCCAGTTTCTTGTGTTTCTTTGTTCTCTATTATGCCACATTCTCATTATTTCTTACACCTTCTTAGTCAGGATGTTCCCTTCCACTAGGATGAACAAGCCCAAAATTCATTTGAGGCCTTGAAAGATACATTATCTCAAGCACCACTGATTATCCCTCCTGACCATACCAAAGACTATACCCTCTACTTATCAGCATCTGAAGTAGCCATTGCGGGGGTATTAGTCCAAGAAGGAACAAATAATAGAGAGCATGTCATCTATTACATAAGTAAAAACCTCTCTAGGCCTGCTTTAAAGTATGAGCTAGCAGAAAAAATACCCTAACCTTTGTACACTCAGTACAGAATCTTCAGTACTATATCATCTTGTGGACCAAAACTATAATAGAAAACATTAACCCCATGAGATATTTTCTCACTCATAGTATGATGAATTATAAGTATGCTCGATGGGTAGTTATTTTACAAGAGTTTTACTTACAATTTTCTTCCCCTAAAAGCAATAAATTTCTTATCCTTGTAGAATTCATCGTAGATTTCATCAAAGAATCCCAAGGGTCCCCTATTAATCATTCTTCCCCAGATGAACATTTGTTCTTCATATATATGGACAACCCCTAGTATGGCGATATCCTTCTCTTCCTTCGAACTTAGAAGTTTAACCCTCAGCTCACATGATGATAGCAGGCGCATTCACCACCAACCCACCATTACCTTCTTATCGGGCACGTCCTCTACCATCGAGGCATTGATACCATTCTTCATAGATGCCTTACCTTTGAGGAAGCTACGAATTCCTTAAATGACTACCATAGCGGAGCCTGTGGTGGCCACCTATCTCGGATTTCCACTGCCTAAAAAATCCTCCACGTTGGTTATTTTTAGCCCTCTTTGTTTCGTGATTGTATTCAAGCAGTCAAGTGATGTGAATGTTGCCAACGATATGCTCACAAACCGTGAGCTCTACTAGATCCCCTACACCCAGTCGTTGTCGCATGCCCTTTTTGCAAATGGGGCATAAAATTCATGACCTACAACCCATAGTCTCAAGGCAGCCATAGGTACATTGTGGTCACCATAGACTACTTCATAAATGGGAGAAGCCATGCCCACATATAATAACACTGCAGAAATCGTTGCATAATTTTTATTCAACCATGTGATCACACGATTTGGTGTTCCCAAAGAGTTGGTCTCAGATCATGGATAATAACACCTTGGTTTTTCTCACGAGTTCTCTTCCCCATACTACCATTGGCCTAACGACCGGGTAGAAGCTATCAACAAAGTCATCAAAACAACGTTGCAGCGTATGGTGAACAACAACAAAACCAATTGGCATCACATGGTTTTATCATCCTTACGAGAATACTGAACAACAGTCAAAGTGTCCACAAGGTTCACACCTTTCCAGTTAGCATAAGGGGTTGAGGTTGTGCTCCCCATCGAGTGTGAAATTCCTACATTACACTTAGCCATCGAACTCCTCTCAGACACCTCACCTTTAGAGTAGAGACTAGTATAGTTAGAACACATCAACGAAAGTCAGCGTGAATCTCTCTAGCATAACGAAGTGCATAAAAGGAGGACCAACGCCTCCTTTGATCGCAATGTCACCCCTTGTTCATTCATAGAGGGATATCTAGTCCTTCACTACAATGTTGCGAAAAAGCTTTGTGACCACGTAAGTTCAAAACTTTATGCAAAGGACCATACATAGTTAAACATTGCCTCCTCGAAATAATGCACATGTTAGTAGAGCCTAATGGAACTTGCCTCAAATACCGTGTCAACGGGATTTACCTCAAAAAAAAATATCCATAACACTCAATTCAACCCTAGAATGTAAATGTATGCATCATGACTTATTTTTATGGTGATCACTTCATCACAGATGTACACTAAAACTATACTCTCATCATGTGTCGCAGATGGATCATTCGCTAGCCTATCATCGCAAGTTCACTGATAGTGCCTCTTAATTGTTGCAAAATTGTGTTGTACCAGTTTGGGCCATATACTCCCTGACCTGACACCCTTCCATCATAACGAGCTTTGGATCAAGTTAGCCACCAACAATCAAGCCGAATATGATGTTGTCATAGGCCTCTTGGTTGATGCCTCCCAGCTAGGTATCAATCATCTTCATGTGTTCCTTGACTCCTAGCTTGTTGTATCGTAGTTGAATATAACCTTTAGGGTATGCAACCCTTTCCTTTTTCAGAAGTACCTGCATGGAAAAAGGTTAGTTCGTGATTTTGATCATGTCACATTTACACATATACCAAGAAATCAAAATTATGTAGTCAATCGCGTAGCTAATCAAGTCGTATATTGGCATGCATAATATATATCATTGTCAAGACACATAAAGAATAAAGAACATATCCATCGATAAATGATAAAGTAAATCACCTGTATAGAAATCATATCATATAATCACATCATGAGAGCCACAAAAAATAAAGTCATATATATCATCATCATCAAAAAATATATAAATAAAAGTACATCCACTGGCCCATGCCAAAAAAGGGACCATCCTCATAATGGGTGCTTCCCCTGGTATATACAAAAAACACATCTAGGGTTGGGGCCTAACACCCACATTTCCCCTTGCATGAGGCCCTCCTACCTCACCTAGTGTTGGAGCCAAAATAGTTCGAGCAGTCAACACAGCCACTACAAGCCAATGAAGGACAGTGTGCCTCGCTCTATCATAGGTCATCATCCTCTCCATCGTGTCTTCATCCAACTTCACCCATCCAACCTCAATAATCCCCTAAAATAGGGTTTCCACGTGTTCCATTCATCCTCATAAGCACTTACGTGTGCCTTTGTAGCCTCAACATACAGTCTCTCCATCTCAGCACAAAGAGACGAAACCCCCCCCCCACTGGAGGGGCCACCTATCTCTAGATGTCAGGGTCAAGCAATCTTCTCAGGGTACTTCTCCACCTTGCCATCTCTCCATCATCATGGCCCACCAATCGCACTAGCTCCACTTGGATGATGAGGATCGTTGCCCACCAATCTGGCCATTGGACATCTGGTAGGTCCGACATCTACAATCAAACATACATGGTATCAGTATGGAGATATATAATAAATCATAAATACATGTAAAATCATCACAATGAAAAAATCACAATCACATACCTATCAGGCCCAAAGCATCAACCAAGGCAAATCCCATCTCTGGATGTCCACAGAAATCCATGCCAGGATAGGGAAACTCAAGAACAACCTGAGGGTTGGACAACCACCAACCCTCAACTATGGGTGTCCAATATCTCCCTACCTCACGTCCACCTGCCTGGGACATCACTGGTACCCATCGTCGGATCCGTGAATCTCTAGGTGGCCCAATCAGCACCGCCAACACTGGGTGCAACATCACAGCCCTCTCATAAAAAATGTTGCATATCACACTGCCATAGAAAAAGTTGCTCACATTACCCCTATGAACCTGTGTAAGTTGAGCCATCATCCTTCTATAAAGGAAGCTTTCCTAGTCATATATAAGGTGCCCCCTTGAAGTTTGTGGAGGACTACAAGTTGTGTCCATAAAATGTAATGTGGGGACGTTGTCCCTAGTACTCTGGTAATCGTAGCTAATGTCGCTCTCTCAGCTACATCCAAAATAGCATCAATGAATATGCACCCCTCTTGAAATGGATTAGCTCCATATTGCAGCTCAGCCGATGTGGTCAGGTCCACTCAACCAGGTGAGAGCGGTGTCAGTAGTACCTCACCTCGAAGCACTAGTCTAGTCACAAAATAAACATCCATCTCAGTGGTGAATGTCACGTCGCGGCCCCAGATATCGAACGCTTGTCGATCTGACTGCCATCTCTCAATCACAAACTATAGGAAGTCCTCTTGCAATATGAGCAGAAGGTTTTGAATGAACTTCAACAACCCCCCTCTTGTTATTAGTGTTCAATCCAGAGCATCGTCAGCCACTACTATGCAGATGCGGTCACAATCCCACTCACACTATGTCATACCCATCTTTCCTAAAGCATGAAAAAATCACAAAATTAGCCCCAAGGCTAAAATTTTCCCCTTTATCAACATCGCATGCTTGTTTTGAGAAGAGGCATGTGGTCATGCATTTTTTCCCAAAACAGACATACAATACCACACTAAATTTTGTTATACAATCACATGTATTACGTGACTACCCACTATTATGAAACCAGCTCACAAAAAGATAGAAAATATAGATCAACGCCTTAGAAATAAGCCTCTTCGAAGGGGTGGCCTCCTTTACATTAGACAAATGAACAATTCTTGGATGATACAAATGACAAGACCTCCTTTTTATATATAAGAGTTGAAGGGGTCATAATATAATCAGAGCCGACATAACAATAATAATGTAAGGGCACAATAATAACAATAGTGGGTTTCTATGGGGCACAATAATAACAATATGGGGACTACATGGGCACAACAATATAATAAGGGGGTTGTACTAATAACAATAAGGGGTTACATTAGTAGTTTAGGGACCTAACATGCCCCTCTCCTTCAAAAAGTGTTATCCTCAACGCTTGAGTAGTTCTGGATGCTTCTGTATAAAACTATCATCCTTCCATGTGGAATCTTCAGTGGGTAAGTTCTTCCACTTGATGAGATACTCTGAAATTGATCGATTTCGTAGCTTTCAGCTTCTTGATTCTGTGAATGCTTCAGGTTCCAATATGATTTTTCCTTCCTTGTCAAGTTCTGGAAATATTGTTGGAACTGAGATCTTTGGCAACTTTTGAATGAGTTGCCACCCTACTTCGCCATTCTTCCATTCATCCCTTGCTTTGTTTATCAAATTTGGTTGGATAATTATACCAACCTCTACCATTTATGCAACCATATGTTTGATTTCACTCCTTTGGGCATATGGATATCTATAAGGCCTGATGTTTGGAGGAACACTTCCTGGAATAAAATGAATAGCTTGATCATGATCACAAATACGTGGGAGACCTTTGGTAGTCTCAAATACCTTGGAATGATTGTCCAAGGCTTTTTGGAGATTTGTATTAATAGATGATTTCGATGTGGGAAACATTAGCGAACATAATTGTGAAATTACGCCTCGTTGTTCTTTCTTTAGAAGCTTTGTAATTCCATTAAAGCTAATTATCTTTCTGGTTTCCCTATGATACCCCTTAATTCAACTTCCTTTCCTTTTGAATAAAATTTCCAGAAAAGTTCTTGAAAATTAAAAGCTATTGTACCCAAGGATTGTAGACATTGGACTCCTAGTACAACATCAGCACCACCCATTGGAATGGAAAGCATTGGGCTATTCAATACATATTCTCCCATGGATAGCTTGATATTATAGCACTTTCCAGAGCAATTTATGGTTCCTCCACTTACAACCATCACTTGACACTTTGGTGCTAGATATAGGAAGCAATTCAATTCCTTAGCTATCTTGCAATGAATAAAATTATGGGTACTACCCGAATCAATCAACACTATTACCTTTTTCTTCTTGATGTGTCCTTCTATCTTTATAGTTTGAGTGGTAATTTCTTCCAATGCATTACAAGATATGGTTGGATTCATTTCTTGATGCTCGATGTGATATTTCACTTCTTGAACATTTTTCTTCTTGATATGTCCTTCTATATTGATAGTTTGAGGGGTGGTAATTCCAGCCAATGCATTACAAGATATGGTCGATTCATTTCTTCTTCCTAGATGTGATATTTCACTTCCTGAACCTTTTTCTTCTTGATATGTCCTTCTATCTTGAGAGTTTGAGGAGTGGTAATTTTTTCCAATGCTTTAAAAGATATGGTCGGATTCATTTCTTCTTTCTCTAGGGTTGATTCCTGGTGTATATCCTCTTCTTTTGACTTTTCTTGATCCTTTTCTTCCTCCTCTTCATAATCTATGTAAAATAATTTCTTCTCAACACTTATGACCTTTAGTGCATTTGCTATCGCAATTGTAACAAAACCCTTTTTCTCTTTTTTCTTCTAATCGTTGTGGTGTCAACCTTGTAAGTTGTGGAAGGCTAGGAGAAACAAACTTCCATATTTATAGTTGTGAGGGGTAGACTTCCTTATTTCCATAATTTTCCTTTCCACTTTTCTTTCCAACCTGAATGCCTTCTCCAATGAATTAGGTTCCCAATGATGAACCTCATGTTGAATGTTATCCTTTAAAGTCCCTATGGAGACATCAATCCTCTGCTTCTTTGGAATATCATTTTGCCTTATATTCAATTTTTTAAATTCCTCAATGTGCTCTTCCATTAAACACTTTTGTTTGAGATTTATCAATTGGCCAAAGAAGGTGTTTCTCATTGTATCCTCATAATGTGCTATCATATCCTCCGTGAAAATTGACCACATGACAAGTGGTTTACGAGAACAAAACCCTTTATACCATAAAAATTGGTTCAATTCTAAATAATTAGATGCAATACGTACCTTTTGTAACAATGGTACACCATGTAGATCAAAGTATTTCTCCATCTGTAGTATCCAATTTACCGGATCCTTGCCATCAAACTTCCTCATCTCGCTTTTTCTTGATTTTAGCAGCTCGATCTTGAAACGATTGTAACTCTACAAAAAAAAAATCAGGAAAAGGATTCCCAAACATATTTTTGTGTTAGTTACCCGATGGCAGTCCCTATTCACCCTTGCTTGGAGATTTCTTTTGTCAACACACCATGACCCATATTGTTAGGCCCCTATACTACTAGTGTAACCCCTTATTGTTATTAGTACAACCTCCTTATTATATTGATGTACCCATGCAGTGCCCATATTGTTACTATTTTTCCCCATAGAAGCCCACTATTTTTATTATGGTGCCCTTACATTATTATTGTTATGTCGGCTCTAATTATATTATGACCCCTTAGACTCCTATATATAGAAAGGAGGTATTTTCATTTGTATCATCAAAGAATCATTCATTTGTACAATGTAAAGGAGGTTTCCCCCTCAAAGAGGCTGAATTCTAAGGCGTTGATCTATCTTTTCTATCTTTTTGTGAGCTGGTTTCATAACATTTGGTATCAGAGCTTTGAATTCTAGGGTTTCGCTGCTCCAAACAGGTCATCGTGGCATTTGCACTATAACTTTTTTTCTGCAATGTTTCAGATGCTACAAAAAAAAACCCATTTGAGAAGAAATCGCGTTGAACCTTGGGTCCGAATTTCATAGCTTTTCGTGCAACATTTGTGGAGATATGACCTGAGTAAGTCGGTCTTTTTGCAGACTCCTGAATTACATTCCAAACAGGTGACCTGAGGAAAATAGTCATAACTTTTGTTTTGAGCATCAGATTGAAATTTCGTAAGTTACGGAAATACGATGGACTGTAGTTTCCTTTGTATATTTTTCAGATCCTAAGGTCAAAGCAGTGAAACTTGGAACTTCATACAAGTTTGCTCTTCTGAAATGGTATATAATCAAGTCATCTTGGGAGATTGTGCATAACTCTTTCTTGGAGAATCTAAATTCGATCAAATTGGTGGCATTGGAAAGAGGACGTAGAGGGCTACTGCAGATCGCAATTTCAGAATTTAAATATCCAAAAGTACAAAGTTACAGTCGTTTCAAGATCGAGCTTCTAAAATCAAGAAAAAGCAAGATGAGGAAGTTTGATGGCAAGGATCTGGTAAACTAGATACTTCAGATGGAGCAATATTTTAATCTACATGGTGTACCATTGTTACAAAAGGTATGTATTGTATCTTCATATTTAGAATCGGATCAATTTTTATGGTATAAAGGGCTTTTTTCTCGTAAACAACTTATTACGTGGTCAATTTTCACGGAGGAAATGATAGCACATTATGAGGATACAAAGAGCAACACCTTCTTTAGAACAACACCACAACAATTGGAAAGAGTAAAAGGGCTTTGTTACGTAGTGGAAAGTAAAATTATGGCAACAAGGAAGTCCACCCCTCACAACTATAAAGGTGGAAGTGTTGTTTCTCCTAGCCTTCCACAACCTACAAGGGTTACACCATAGCAATTGGAAAAAAAAAGAGAAAAAGGCCTTTGCTACAATTGTGATAGCAAATACACTAAAGGTCATAAGTGTGCTCAGAATAAATTATTCTACATAGATTGTGAAGAGGAAGAAGAAAAGGAGCAAGAAAGGTCAAAAGAAGAGGATATACTCCAGGAACAAATCCTAGATAAAGAAGAAATGAATCCGACCATATCTTGTAATGCATTGGCTGGAATTACCACTCCTCAAACCATTAAGACAGAAGGACATATCAAGAAGAAAAAGGTGCAAGAAGTGAAAGATCACATCGAGAAATAAGAAATGAATCCAAACATATCTTGTAATTCATTGGTCGGAATTACCACTCCTCAAACTATCAAGATAGAATGGCCTATCAAGAAGAAAAATGTTCAAGAAGTGAAAGATCACATCAAGCATCAAGAAATGAATCTGACCATATCTTGTAAAGGATTGGAAGAAATTACCACTCCTCAAACTCTAAAGATAGAAGGACATATCAAGAAGAAAAAGGTTCAAGCAGTGAAAGATCACATCAAGCATCAACAACAAGTTCTCCAACTTTTAAAGGATAACGCCACTTTGGTGCAAAATCGAATGAAAAAACAGGTAGATCAACATCGTAGTGAAAAATGTTTTGATGTAGGTGATTGGGTTTGTTTACTACTACATCTCAAGCAAACTATTTATGAGAAGGAAATGTTGGCAATACTATATGCACTTAAGAAATGGCGACCTTACCGAATGGGAAGACACTTCAAGGTAAAAATGGATCATGATAGTCTTAAATAATTTTTAGAACAACTATTATCTTTAGAAGAACAAAAAAAATGGGTCACAAATATGTTGGGTTATGACTTTGACATCATCTATAGAAAAGGGAAGCAAAATTTTGTTGCAGATGCACTCTCAAGAAAGGATGAGGATGTGGAAGCATTGTTTTGTGCTATTTCTATTATCCAACCAGATTGGATAAACGAAGCAAGGGATGAATGGAAGAAGGATGAAGAAGTATGGCCACTTATTCAAAAGTTGCAAAAGATCCCAATTCAAACAATATTGCCAGAAATTGAAGAGGAAGGAAAAATCATATTGGAACTTGGAGTAGTCACAGAAACAAGAACCCAACAGCTACGAAATCGATCAATTTCAGAGTATCTCATCAAGTGGAAGAACTTACCCGTTGAAGATTCCACATGGGAAGATAAGAATTTTATATAGGAGAATCAAGAACTACTCAAGCATTGAGGACGACACTTTTTGAAGGAGAAGGGTATGTTAGGCCCCTATACTACTAGTGTAACCCCTTATTGTTATTAGTACAACCTCCTTATTATATTGATGTACCCATGTAGTGCCCATATTGTTACTATTGTGCCCCATAGAAGCCCACTATTGTTATTATGGTGCCCTTACATCATTATTTTTATGTCGGCTCTGATTATATTATGACCCCTTAGACTCCTATATATAGAAAGGAGGTCCTTTCATTTGTATCATCAGAGAATCATTCATTTGTGCAATGTAAAGGAGGTTGCCCCCTCGAAGAGGCTAAATTATAAGGCGTTGATCTATCTTTTCTATCTTTTTGTTAGTTGGTTTCATAACACATATTCATTCATTAGCACCACAACAGTCTAAACATACTTATACCCACTCTAGATGTCCTACCGACTTCAGGGGCATTTCCCCCAGAAAAATTGTTTTAATTGTTGCCACTCGCATTACAGCTCCAACCTTTGTTAGTTTTTTGCATTCACCCATGTGGTCGACTCTTGTTATCATTCCTTTATGATATTATAACCATCTATATTCCTTCACAAAGATTCTTTTAATCACCTTTTCGGGCAATAGATGCTTCTTTTTTGTCGAATTCAACACTCATATTCCAGGATCAATGTAGTACCTTGGTTTCTTTCTGTTGATTTTTGGTAGCAGCAGATGTGCTCTAGCCATGAAAATTGGTGGACAGGCTAAGGCACGTAAGATATTCAAGACCTAGAAATGGTTTGGGGAAATTCCACCCGGTTGGAGGGATATTAAAATAATTAATATTTTTAATGGGGTTCCTAAGTCTAAACGTAGGAAAATTAAATATTAATGGATATTAATATAAAACTAGGTGATAATGTTCTAAATGACATGGATCAAGCCAAATATAATCTTATCCATTGATTAGGGACTTAATCTCAATCGTTGAAGACTCAACAGGAAAAGTATAAGAGGAGGCTTCAGGGTCAGTTGGAGACACACCGAGTTGATTAGTCAATTTGATTTTCTAGAGCGGGGCTTGTTGAGAAAATTTAAGATAGTGGTCTATTGCAACGATGGGTAGTGAGTACATAATAGAGAATTAGGATAGTTCCAGAGGGTCAGCATAGTTACCAAAGAGGCTAACACAGAGGCAGTTAGAGCTACATAAAGGTAGCAGGAGCTACGCAGAGGCAGATGGGGACTACACAAAGGATGAGGGGCCTACGTGGGTGACGCAAAGGGCCAAAGAGCTGACGCAAAGGGTTTGAACACTGATGTAGAGGTTTTAAGAGCTTAGATGAAGCTAGCAGGGCTGACGCATGGCCAAGAGGAAGCACCAAAAGGATTTTCGTGGGGTAGACTAGAGTAGAGAAGCTGAATATCTGTCTCCGAGAAGAGGTATAATTGTCGTGTAACAATCTTTGTTGGGTGAGCCATTTCTGGCACCCTAGTTGTACTCAATAATATGCATAATAATAAAACCCTCATAATTGCTACACCGGTTTTCCTGCATTGGGTTTTTCTAGGGACGATTATCCAAAAATAATAGTGTCCCTTGTGTGATTGTCTCAGTTATTTCAGTTGTTGATCTTTATATGAGTTAGGGTTTCATTTTTGTTTATTCTGGTATTTATATTTATAAATAACTTGTTAATGGAAAGAAAAAGTAGGAGATAATAAACCAGATAATGCAATAGGGATTTCTGATGTGTCAAACTTAGACATTTCAACATGGTATCAGAGCGTTGTAGATCAGATGAGGACTAAAGGCATAAGCGAGATCAGAAATTTACAGCAGTAGCAGCTGACCCAAGACAGAGCTGCTTCTAAGAAGAAGGCAGCAAAGAAGAAGTGACACAGAGGGCCTATGTCATCATTTCGAGCCAAGGAGAGGGCCAGTGCAGAGGCAGAGAGATGCATAAGAGGCTCAAAAAGAGCCACGTCATCCTACTCATCCAGGTAGGATTGACGCAGTTGGCCAGAGGATTGATTTGCCCTTTACCGGGATTGAGCAAAGCTAGAAGGCTCAGTTTATTCTGTTGTTGGGGCCTAGGGAGTTGTGTACAGATTGTGGTTGGAACACTGGTAGGGTGTTGTTTCTATCGAAGCACAATAATACCTAATGGGATAGAACCAAGGTAGAGGGAGTCACTACCTTGACAGATTTCTAGCCAAGAAATCCAGATTCGAGTTACAGTTGTAAGGAGGATTAGAGAGGAGTGGTTTGACATTTGGCGAGAAGATTTCTAGCTGGGAATTCAAGACTTAGAGGGAGATTTCTGGGATGGAATTTGAAACTCAAAGGGAGTCAAGAAGACGAGTGGAAATGGCAGTGAATGAATTGAGGGATCAAGACAGGTTGGATGGGGCTTCCAACTTTATCATGTGGAAGGCCAAGATCATGGCAGTCCTAGATCGACATCGCATCAAGGGATTTTCCTTGAGAACCATGGCTATCCCAGTCGACCCAGCTAATAATGAGAAGTATGAGGATGCAATGGTGAGGGCAAAGTGCATAATCCTTGACGGGGTCAAAGATCATGTCATACCACATATTGTTGAAAAGAACATTGCAAAGGAGATGTGGGACACTTTGACGACCTTGTATCAGGGCACTTCCGTGCAGCGGAAGATGCTATTAGAGAATTGTCTACGGTCATATCAGATGTAGAAGGGGGGAGAAGATAGATCTATTCCTCCTCATATTGCAGTAGATTTGTGACCAACTTACTTCAATAGGGCCTACACTAGATCCATATTTCATGGTGAGGACCGCTCTGAATGCAGTCTCCAAGGAGTGGGAGACATTTGTCCAAGGCATTTTGAGCAGAGTTATTCTTCTAGGATGGGAAGAGATGTGGGAAGCTCTTCACCAAGAAGAGATCAAACGGTTGAATAAGGCGGGGAGTAGTGGCAAAGGGGGTCGAATCAAGAAAGAGGAGGAGGAGGATGCTGCTCTAGCATTTGCAAGATAGCAAGGGAAGAGGAAGAAGAAGAATATCTCCAAGGTGAAGTGCTTCCGTTGTGGGGAGCTGGGGCATTATGCATCCCAGTGTCCCAGGAAGAAGAAAAAGGGAGAGGCTTCTAACTCCAAGGCAGCTTCGGCTAAGGTGCATAAATAAGTCAAGATTGATGACAATTGTGCCATGAGTTCTCATGCACCTCTAGAGAAGAGGTGGGGAGACATCGAGTTGTAGTCAGGAGGACTACATACTAGGGGCAAGATCCTTGAGGTGTCAAAACTATTAGATCATATCTGACTATGGGATCCCTTAACAACAGTAGCAGGATGACAGAGGTTGGGTGGAGCAAAAATGTAGTGGAGCAGCAAGGCAATGCTTGGGTGTAGAAATCTGAGGCAGCGCAATAGAGGTTGCAACAGTGCGAGAGGCACAGAGGTGTATGCAGCAGCGAAGTGGAAGCAAAGGAAGCACATGATGGCAACAGAGGAAGCTTCAGTTTCATGAGGCTTCCAAACTAACCGAGATGTCATTATTTTAGTAGATCAGTTACTTACCTCTCAGTTACTGAGTTACAGTGCAGCAGTTAGCAGTGGCATTGCTAGGGGTAGCATGGGCAACATATTGAGAGGGAGATGTAGTACAGATGTAGCAGTGGAAATGGAAATTTCATGGATAGAAGTACAAGAAGCAGTAGTGCAGATGATGTGAGGCAACAGGCCAAGCATCAGCATAGGTACCGATGCAGAAGGATCAGTGTGATATTTCAGTGGTGGAGCATTACTAGAGCACATTCCTCGCTAAGAGGGAGTGTCAATTTTTGGCAGCATAAAATGTGCTATATCCATGAAAATTGGTGGAAAGGATAAGGCACATAAGATCTCCAAGACCCAGAAATGGTTTGGGGAAATTCCACCCGGTTGGAGAGAAATTAAAATAATTAATATTTTTAATGGGGTTCCTAAGTCTAAACTTAGGAAAATTAAAATAGTAATGGGTGTTAATATAAAACTAGGTGAGAATGTTCTAAATGACATGGATCAATCCAAATCTAATCTTAGCCATTGATTAGGGACTTAATCTCAGTCGTTGAAGACTCAACAGGAAAAGTATAAGAGGAGGATTGAGGATCAGTTGAAGACACACCAAGCTGATCAGTTAGTTCGATTTTCTGGAACGGGGATTGCTGAGAAAATTCAAGCTAGTGGTCTATTGTAGCAAGGGGCAGTGAGTACATAGCATAGAGGCAGGAATAGTGCCATAGGTTCAGCGCAATGATCGAAGAGGCTGACGTAGAGGCAGCTAAAGATATGTAGGGGCGGCAGGAGTTATGCAAAGGCAGTTGGGGACTGTACAGAAGCTGAGGGGCCTATGTGGGTGACACAGATGGACAGAGAGACAACGCAAAGGGTTTGAAGGCTAATGCAGAGGCTTCAGGAGCTGAGCTAAAGCTAGCAGGTCTGAAACATGGCCAAGAGGAAGCACCAGAATGATTTTCATGGGGTAGACTAGAGCTGAGAAGTTGAATATCTGTCTCCGAGAAGAGGTATTACTGTCATGTAACAATCTCTGTTGGGTGAGCCATTTCTGGCACCCTAGTTGTACTCAAGAATCTTCATAATAATAAAACCCTCATAACTGCTGCACCGATTTTCCTGCATTGGGTTTTTCCGAGGACAATTGTCCAAAAATAATGATGTCCCTTGTGTGATTGTCTTATTTATTTCAGTTGTTGATCTGTATATGAGTTAAGGCTGCATTTTTGTTTATTTCAGTATTTATATATATAAATAAATTTTTAATGGAAAGAACAAGTAGAAGATAATAAACCAAATAATGCAGTAGGGATTTCTGATGTGTCAGACTTAGAAATTTAAACACTCCCCCCTTTAAGGGAGAACCTAGGGTGGTACAATAGGAATAATTATTTCTTCATGATGCCCCATGTATCACATAGCACCTAATTCAGTAGTGCTTCACCTTTTTTATGCGTGAGGGTACTCAATTCAATATATTTTTCAGAGATGCCCCTAAGGGCGTAAGCTGTTATTTTCATCATCCATCAACATGTCAGCCACATCAACACTGACTTGATAGGACTATTTATTTTATGCTTGTAATACTTACTCATAGTCATAATAACGAGCATGGGATATGCCTGCCTCGTATACACTTTTGTATCAGTAATTCTACCGAGCATGGTTCTCTTTAGTTCTCATTCAAGGATTTTCCCTAATCATCTCCACAGTAAGTTTCTCTATCTCTCAAAAAGTTAGCAAGACTCTCAGTTAGATAAAAAAAATGGTGATGTATCTCAGCTATGTGCTTGCTCCTAACCTCATACATCGGGGGGAGATGTTATCGTGCGAAAATCATACACATTTGTACGCATTAAAAGAAAATCAAAGTCAGTGATTAACACATACAAAGGTGACATTTTCAGCTGGAATCACCATGAAGACCAAATATTAAAATCTCTCCTAAGGTTCAAGTTAAAAATTTGAACTACATTGGTGCCCCATTACTAGAAATTAACAACCACGTAGTTATTTCTTCAATAGTCGCGCTGTCGCAAAATTTCCTGTCAACACCTTGGGCCTTGAACTTGCTTGACAAACACTCAAAATATTGATATTATGGGCTGAACAATTCAAGCCTTGAGCCCTAAGAAGCCTTAAAGGAAAGGAAATCGTAGCTCTCATCTCTTTTATAAGGTGAACCACCACATTGATGAGCTAAGGAGAAGAGGAGTGTCCAAGAAACTTTATAAATACAAGCTCAAGGAGAGATAAAAAACAAGAAGAAGTAAAGCATTGTTATGTTGTTAAAATTGCTCCCTAGAAATCAAGTATTTCATTGAGTAGAGGATTTAATCATTGAGATTGTCTTCAATACTTCTTTGAGAGAGAGAAAAATATTGCAAGGAGATTGATAAAGGAACTTCCTTGTTGAGGATTGTTTAGCACCATTTCTCAAACAATTATCTCCGGTTGTTTTGAGATCATCTATTGCATCCCTTCTACTTTTAGCAGTTAATAAAGGGGACCATTTTCCTAAAATTTGTTGATATGTTTGCTTCATTAAGAATTATTTTTTATTTCTTGTAGTTTTTAGTTGATATTTATGTATGCATTGTTTCTATCATTTTCAATACTTTGTTTACCCATTTTTGTCCATTAACAACAACCAACTACTTGTTTGCTCCTTGTAGGTAACAACCAACTCCAAGTAAGGTATATTTAGTACTCCACAGCAACAAATACACCATAACATTTTCCAAGATATTATAAATATGTAGCAATATTCTGAATAGCCTCCACCTTCTATTCATCAAGATCCTTATCCAAATTCTACCCTAATACTGAAGTAGGAAAACAAAATAAACAAACAGACGAGGAGGGGAGAGATTTACCCTTTAGGATGCAACCATCCTCCATCTAAATTTCCATGTCCACAACCTCCTCGATCTATGGCCTCAACTACAGATTGCTTGAATTCATAACCTCCCCCCTTCCTATCTCCATTCCCCCATTCTCAGACTCACCAAAACCTTCCACCAATTTAGTATGAATCCCCACAATGGCCACCATCAAACCCTCTGAATCTTGACTCAGTCTACAAACTCAATCCAGTGACCCCTTCCCCCATGAGACTTCCTTTACTTTTTACTTAGCTCAGGCTAAAATTGATTAGCTTTGGAATTCATTGTGCAATTTCCCAAAAGGTGTCCATAATTGTGGAACCTATTACATATGAAGGGAATCCCTTCGTAGTCAAGATCCATTAACCACTCAGCCTATTTTCCAAATATTTATGGTTTGATACAACTTCAACCGCAAATATAGGCTGACCAGTATTCTTGCCACCGACCAGTCCTTAGTCTCCCTAAAAGAATAATTCTCCCCCAAGAACTTCCCCAGAGTATTTCCAATGTTCGTGAAACTCTGCAGATTCCAAATGTGCACAGGGAGACCTGGCATAAGCTCATATCGGAATCAAATCCATTCTCTCCCTTCGAGCATCAAAGAGTTGACTCCAAAATTTGAATGTTATTAGAGTAGAAGCTATGAACCATACCTCTTTGACTATCAGTTCTATATCTACCCTATTTTGGAATATCAGCTAAAACCAACCTTTTGCTAGCATACTAACTTCCAGAGGAGCCAAATCCCTTCCACTTACATTTTCATTTCTCCAAGATTCCAGTGTTTCCACACTGAAAATCCTCCTTCTTGCCCTCCTAAATAAGGATTTATCAACTAGCTCGGATGCATGTTCCATCTCCACGTCTTCCCTAACACAAAGGTTGTATTGGATCAATCCACTTGCACTTTTCAGCACCCTATTACTCTTCTTATTATTTTATTTCTTACCACACCCTAAGTCATTCCGCTAGGATCGTCTACTACACTTCCCTCCTATTGATAGTGTTGGATCCCGCCAACATATAGGGGATCTCCCTGATATGAGGTCCCAATTAGACCTCACATCATTTGGTGTAGGAGTCCCATCCAAAAATATGGCTTGGATGCCATCAACTTAAATATTTTTCTTGGCTTAAGAAATTAGCATGAGTGAGTATCGCATAGGTGCTTTTGAATTAGCAAGAGCGTGTGCCTGGTGAAATGTTGAATTATAGATGTATCAAGGTTCTTTCACTGTAAGGAAGAGAGTGAGCCTCTAAAATCAAAGTAATAGTACTAATATAATGGAGACATATGCACATAAATGAGGAATAATATTTATACATCAAGAGAAATGGTTCACATAGATGCAACGATCATTAAAATCATCACAACACATTTCCAACAGGTTGAGCATAAAATTCACTGAAATAGTTCAATTACTTTAGTACATAAGGAAGCCAACATAAACCACAAATATTAGAAGAGTAGTCTCAAAACATCCACGATCTATGAATGAAAATGTGTTGGTGAATGGCTTCAAGTATTAAGCAAAGGTTCCAAGATACATAAGTACAATGAACATCACTAGCTCCAATAATGGACCGTTAGATCCACTACTTGCTTTCCAAAAGTACTATCTCTATCTCTCCAATGCCTTGTGGGAGAAGCCAAGGTTAAAAGTCTTTTTCTTGAGTAATGAGGCTAATTTTATAACTTGAGGCATAACCTTTCATATCATCATGACTCTTGAGCTTCTCATAAGGCTTTTCAACTTCTAATTAATTTGGACTTTTATAACACTTGAACTTCCAGATGACTTTTGGAATTATATGTATTTTGGACTTCTTCACATGGCTCTTTCATCCATACATGAATCTTGGACTTCCACTTATTTGTCTTTACAATAATTACATAATAACATCATGATTTCCAATCCATCATGTAATGAGAACATGAAAAGTCACTAACATTGTTGACTTGGACTCTTAGTGATTGATGACATGGAATTTCTTGATAGGTGACAATGTTGCCACTTGCATCTTCGATATTTCCTACAATTTCCATGTTGTTGATGGCTTCACCCTCCAAAGGGTCTTTTATAATATGGAGTCATTTGGGCTAGATCAATCATCAAGATTTAAATGTGTTCTTTGTTCTTGAATGCTTCCTTTGATTGTCCTCTTTTCCTTATCTCTTCATGCATCCTTTCCATGTTGTTTTGGAATACCTGGAACTAATATCACTCATGGAAAGCAAACATAATCTTGAAAAATCTCCTATCCTAACATGTTTCATGCAATTTTTTTGTTCATGACTTAATAGTGCACTCGAGAAGCACAAGGGAAACTTCTAGGTGCAGGGCGCATTTCTGAAAGGGGAAGAATTGAGTGATTCAAGGCTTTGGGGTTTTAGGATGCACTCGTGCACTCAATTGGAGAGAGAATCTCAAGGGAGTGAGCAGGTCACAAGTCTAAAGGACGAAGGAAGACAACTAAGGATTCCCAACTAAGTTGTGTGCTCAAGGGAGATAATAAGGGTGAAGGGTGCATTGTCAAAGATTGAATGGATGAAGCTTCAAGCTTCCCAAGTGCGATATGCACTCAGTATATTCAAGGATGATGTAGGGCACATTTTTTAAGGACAAAGGAATGATGATGTGTCATGCACTCAACAAGGAGGAAGGATTTCTTTAAGGGTGCATTTCAAAACGAGGAAGGGGAATGATGCTTGGGAGTGTGCTATGCACTCTTAGAGAAAGCAAGGCACACTTAGGAACAAGGAAGGGGTCCTGACTGAGGCTTAAGAGTGCTCCATGCACTCTCTTAGCCTTAGTGGGACAATTTGTGCAACCAAAATTTGTCTAGGTCTATAAGATAGAACAAGGGGCAAACACAATGATTTTAGACATGAAATCAAGTGTGACACATACAACCTCACCAATAAAAATTATATAGGCTTGAACAATGAGGAATACACATCAAAATTCTAGTTTACAAACACTCCCCAAGTACAATAAACAAAGTGTGTGCAACTACGACCAAAAGTGTCATTTTACAACAAACAAAGGTGTTATAACCATGAAGTGCACTAGAGATGTTCTAAACAATGTGACGACACTTAGGAATGATCAAGAACACTTAAAACATGTGGCATGAATTGAAACGACACTTGACGAACAAAGCAACACTTGATGCGACAGTTTGGTAAGCATCAAAATTTGAATGTAGTGAACTTTTGGAGGGTGTTATAGCAGCGACAACACTTGGCGATACACTGGACAAACTTTAGATTCTCCACCTAGGAATAGATTTTCGGTTAAAGGGTTAGCCCTTCAGGAATTATTGGTTCACCAATTAGATTTCCTTGACTTTCCATCTCAACCTTATTGTATACGTACTACCTTACTTCCCTTTACTTGGTTCAAATACAACAGATATGCCATATTGTAATTTTTTCAATCTACGAAAGGGTAATATGTGTGGTGATTTTAAGATATTCATAGTATGAGTTTCATCTCTGGTGTTTCTCTACTGCCAGCAAACCTAGATAGTACCTGGCAGAGTCACTACAAGAGAAAAAGCATTTCCTCGCTACCAACAAGCCTAAATAGTACCCCGATGAAGTCACTTATTTCACTTCTCTACGCAAGAAGCATTTCTCTTCTTTCACCCTTTATTTATTTATTTACTAGAAATATGCTTTGAAACTTATTTTCCAATGGGCGAAAGAGGGACCCCAACTTATTGAGAGAAGAATAGGTTTTCCCTTCAGAGAAGTATTGATATAACCTATGATATTGGTTTGCTCACTAAATATTTTCCCCTTATCCTTTCTTTACTAGATTGGATAAGCATGTAAAAACACCAAGTAGATTTAACATTAAGTTGAGGAGTTGGGATACTAGAATAGATGCAGATCAAATAGGTTCCCTGGAGGTTTTCTTCTTAGATGGATCGTATTTTTCATCCATAGTTATCTCAACCTATGGCATCCTCCCAAACAAACAAGGAAAACTAACAGATATCCAAGCATTATGGTTGTCACATTTCCTCTTTATTCCACCACGAAGCCCTTTTTAATCCATGCACTCTTTCACACAAGGTCTTATTTATGTACAATGACTAGGACACAAAACAAGATAAGACATGACTAGATGTGACAAACATGAGACATGCAATAGATGATGAAGAAAAAAATTTGTATAGGAAACCTAGCTTAGAGCTGCTACTACAAATGGAGCTTCAAATCTCAACCATTAATGGGAAGAGGGTCAATCCTCCCATCTAAATATTTTAGCTTGAAATAATTATGTCCAAGTTTCTCTTTGATGGTAAAGGATCCTATCCACAAATATTGGAACTTCACATGTTTTCCTTTCTCTTCATGGGATTTGTCCCACTTCAATACTAAATCACCCACACCGAAACTCTTAGCCTCTGCAGAAGTTTTCTCAAACCAGCACTTAATACGGTTTTGGTGAATGGAAAATATTTCCTTAGCTTTGAGCCTTTCTTCCTCAAGTTTAAGAAAAGTATCTATCCTACTTTGAACCAGAAGGCATGGTCTGCCTTGGGACTCTTGGGAGAGTTGCAAGGCTAGGAGATACAGGTTAGGAGGCAAGATAACTTCTTTACCATAAACCAAGAAGTATGGTGAGGTTTTAAGGGAAGGTTTAGGAGTTACACGGTCAACCCATAATGCATTTACCAAAGCATTGTGCTAGTTCCTTTGCTCAGAGAAAACTATTTCTTTGATTATGTGAATAAGATTTTTGTTTGTTTGTTCTGCTAAATTGTTTCCCTACAGGTAATAATTTGATGCATGATTTAATACAATACCATTTTCTAATGTGAATTCATAAATTTTCAATGAAGAAAAATAAGTATAATTATCAAAGACAAGAGACATTGGAACGTCATACCTAGTTATAATGTTTTTCTTTAGGAATTGGATGACTTCTTGGGTGCTTCTTGGTCATTAACTTTCCTTAAAGGAACTTCTTCTATCCACCAAGTAAAATAAATTTTTGTTGTCAAAATGTATGAGTGTTGCTTTGACGAATTTGGGAAGATTTATCAAATAACATCTAGTTCCCATTGTTGGAATGGTTCCTTAACTGCTACTGGTAATAGTGGGGTGACTAACTTCTAGTCTCGACCAGCACATCTCTGACAAGTTGGGCACTTACAAGCATAAGAATGAGAATCCTTGAATAAGGTGGGCCAATAATAACTAGCCCTCATTACTTTATGTGCAGTTGTATCACCCGCATAGTGTCCACCTATCAATCCGTCATGCAAATCTCTTAATACCTTCTTTGTGTCTTGAGGATCTAGGCATCTTAGCAAGACACCATTATGGTTCTTTCTAAAAATCACTCCATGAACGAGTTGATAGGATATATATTTAAGGTGAATTTCCCTCTTTTGTTTATTCGATAAATGTGTGGGCAAGGTGTCGTGCTCTAAGAATTGTTGTATGTTTGAGTACCATGGCGTTGTTAAGCTTGTCTGAGGAACTTGTTCAATGTTATACATCTTTATTTCCTACTCCCATCCTAAAATATCTTTCTCTACAGAATCTCTCACTTTGGATGCAAGTTGATAGAGGTCATGACCCTTAATAGTATGAACTAGCTTAAACTCCATATCGTATTCTTGCAAACAAGTCATCCAATTTTCTCTCTTCTCACCCAGATCCTATTGCACAAAGAGTGTTCTAACCGCTAGATGAAGCACATATATGATTGTGTGAGCCTTAAGGAGGTAGGGCCTGAAATGATTAACTACCTTATATACATAATAAGCATGTTTATCAATGGTAGGATAGTTTAGCTCTGACCCCTGTAAGCCAGCACTCATGAAATAAATAGTTCATTTGTTTCCTTTAGCATCCTTCTACATCAATACAACCACAATAGATGAATCTGAAGCAAAAGTGTAAAGAAGGAAATCCTTGCCATAATCAGGACTAAATAATGTTGTGCATCAACAATAGATTTTTTAATATGAGAAAAAGAATCCTAATCTTTTTTATCCCATTTGTAGACTGCATCTTTCTTAATCATCTCTTTCAATGGTTTAACTATTTGAGCATAGCCAGAGCTTAAGTTGCACAGGAAATTAATCTTCCATAAGAAAGATTGCATAGCCTTCTTATTTACTGGGAACGGGATTTGAGTTATAGTTTTGACCCTTTCCAGATCAACTTTGATTTCACTCTTGGCAATGATGTGTCCTAAGAGAGTGCCTTCTGACACACTAAAGATGTTTTTCTTGGGATTGAGAGAGATCCCATACTTATGACATCTCTCAAATATTTGTTTTAGATGACGCACGTAGTTTGATCTTATTTTATAGAATACAGTTACATCATCTAGATAGCCTACTACACTTTGGCCAATGAGGCCATGAAAAGCGATGTCCATTTCTCTTTGAAATGTAGCCATTAGGGGAATTTTGAGGTCTAAAATGCACCTCCTAAGAAAAATATACAAGAAAAATAAACTTTATAAGAACCAATAGGATTCAAGATGATGATGTCAACCATGGGGGATGATTCACCATTTTTGGAGTAAAAAGTAAAAAGATTAAAAAATAATAAAATAATAAAACTACTTTTTCAACTCGTATTTTCAACTTAACTCCCTAGGGTTTTACTCAAATTTTGAGTGGGAGTACTCGTTGGATGAAAAATTTAGTTTCTCATCCAAGGAGTATCCATGTTGCATACTTTTGATGGACCCTTCTACATGAAAAATGAGAAATACATGAAAAAATGCGATTGCAATCATGTTTTTTCATGTATTTCTCATTTTTCATGTAGTAGGGTCCATCAAAAGTATGCAACATGGGTAATCCTTGGATTAGGAATCAAATTATGCATCCAACGAGTGTTTCCGCTTGAAATTTTAGTAAACCCATAGGGAGATAAGTTGAAAATACGAGTTGAAAAAATAGTTTTTTCTTTTTTCCCTCTAAACTTTGATGATGTAATCTAATATTATTTTATTATTTCCACTATTATTTTATAATTTCCTTAGGAGGCCCATTTTAGACCTCAAAATTCCCTTAATGACCAGCGTTGATAAGCCTGAATGGCATGCCCTTAAAGGTGAATGTTACCCACTTGGTCCTGAAAGTGGTTTTGAGGCGGCCTAGTTCTGCCACTAGCACCTTTGTAGCCAGGAAATCCATCTAGAAATGAGAACATTTCAGACTTAGATATTGTTTGGAGGATTTGCTCCATAGATGGCACAAGGTAATTGTCTTTGTTTGATGCCTAGTTGAGGTTGCAAAATTTGACACATAGCCTTATCTCACCAAACTTCTTCCTGAGAGGGACCAAATTTGAAACACAAGTAAAATATATGACTTTAAAAATGATCCGAGCATCCAACAACTTTATTACTTCCTTTTCGATTAGGATTTCTAGCATTGGATGAACTTTCCTTAACTTTTGCTGAAAACTTTTCACCCCTTCCTTAATGGGAATGACATGTTGTATAATACGAGTATCGTATGTCTTTAAATCATCGTAATTCCATGCAAACACATCTTGGTATTTTTTAAATAGGTGGATGAATTCTTGTCATTCTTGTGGAGAACAAAATGGAACGAGGTTAACATTTTTCAGATCATCTTGAGTTCCTAGATTGACTTGTTCAAATGACAGCTTTGAGCTATGAGGCTTAGTATTAATTGGTCCTCTGAACCAGTTTTTCAGGTCATATAACTTTTCCACGGACACTACACCTTTAGGCATAGTATTGCCCTTCATTGTATCACTACTTCCAGCAAAGTCTTGTCATCCTCATCTTATTCGATGGCAGCATCTTTGAACACATTCACATTAGCCATAAAATGCAGTATCTGCTGGTCTTCATTGAAAACATAGAAATTAGTTACGTTATCAGGTATAGATGGTTTATATATAATATCTATATAAAAAACCATTTTTTAAAGGTGACATTCTAGTGGCTGCATTAGCTAATGTGTTTGTTGCAACATTTCTAATTCTAGGAACATAAATAATATTAAAAGCTTTGAAATAAGTAATAAGTCGCCATACCTCCTGTTAGTAGTTTTTTAGATTTGGTGAAACACAGTGGATAGTATTTTGTACCTGACGAGTGACCACTTCTGAATCACCAATTACCTTGAGTAGCTTTACCTTCAAGTTGATGGATTTCTTTAATCCAATCACGAATGCTTCATATTTGACAGTATTATTTGTGCACTCAAAATCCAAATGACATGATAGGATGTACTTCTTATTATGTGGGTCTATGAGAATGCAACTATCTCCAAAGCCATCCTGATTTTTTGAACCATCAAAGTACAAAGTCCAAATATTGTCAGTTACTAAACTAGTTCCTACATTATTATTATTACTATGTACATCTATGTTACAAGATTCATTAGGACCAGTTGGAGTACAAGGAAGGAGATCCAAGTGCGCATTTGATGGGATGGGTGATGGTTGTGCTTGATAACACTCGTGATCAATTTCCAAGATCACGTCTACAAAGACGATGAGATCATTATGACCCTCAAGTGGTGTCATAGTATATTTCATGTAGGGTTAACTTTTCACTCCAATATGGTTGTTTTTTCCCATATATGGAAGCCATAACTGTGACCAATCTGTTGCAAAATACCATTGTAATTTACTATACCAGTCTCTACTTAAGAGTACTCCATAGGCTTTGGGGATGTCCACAATCATTATGTTTATGCATTGGTGTACCCGATGATTTGAATGATAAGTGGATAATAACATTCATGAGTTCACCAATGGTCTGGAAAAGTGATCTATCCATATAAATTATTTGTGCATCATTTTTATTCTATTTAGCATTGATTTTATTAGCAACAGATAATGGCATTACATTCACAGATGCACTTGAATCGACCAAACAATTATGGACATTGTAATTGAAAATTTCAAAAGTTAATAGAAATGGGTGGTAATATTGTTAGTATATAAATTTACAACATTAACCAACATAATTCTAGAGTTCCAAAACACTTACCAGACACCTTTTGAGAAGTAGAATCTTTTTCACCTGATGAACGTGTGAGAAGGCTTGGACAAGCAGTTAACGCTGGCATGTTATATTTGTGAGCTCAAAGATGGAAATGTTGGCACGATCTCTTTTCAGGTCTTTGACTGTATTATAATCAATAATTTCATTTTTAGCAAGCAACATTGAAGTGTCTGGAGGTGTAGCTTTGTTTGAAAAATCCAGAGCGATAGACTTGTTCTCACTACTAGTGGAAATTTTCTTAGAAGAAGTAGCATTTATATACTTGTTTTTTGCATTCTGAGAAGGATTGGTCGGTGGTGATATCCTTCTTAAAAACTTATTTTTTAAATCTTGTCTCATCACTTCATGTTTATAAATGGTCCTTTTTCTCCTCAAACTATAATGACCAATGTGTTTCTAAGGAGGGGCTTCACTTTGAGGTTGTGCTTCAACACTTTTCTTGTCAGTATTGAGAATAAAATCAAAGTGTTAAATGAGTGTCCAATACATGTGCTTTCTTCGGTTTCCACAGGCTCATTTCTTTCTTTTTTCTACTCGGACTTCTCATTTTCTAATAGAGTATCAACAACATGTGCTACCAGAGAATTCATGTTGTTGTTCCACTCTGGGAAATTTTTTTCTGAATGCCAATCCTAATGGAAGGAACAGTAGTTATCCATTACTATAGTTTCAACATTCAAAACAACATTTGAGCTCTGGGAAAATTTAGTTGGTTGGTTATTGTTATTGTTTTTATTCCTTCTAAATAACAAATATTTTGGGGGCTTGCTACTAGTAGAAACCTCGCTTGAATTTTTCTTTAACTTTGAGACTTCACTAGTGAGAAAATTTAAAGATTTAGTCAATATTTCAATATAAATAGAATCCTTTTCTTTAGCCTTACTTGGAGAAGGTTGAGACTTCTTGCCAGTTTCCTTGTAGCTTTTAGATTCATCATCATCAGTAATAGCTCCAATGGCGTGCAATTCTTTCTCCACTGTGATTGCTTCTGCAAAGTTTAAAGCGAATGTCTCCTTTGCAGCTCTCTTAACAAAAGAAGAAATTTTTTATGGAAAGGAAGCTATATAATAATCTATAATGATAGAATCATGAGGCTATGTGTTTGGGGGGAATTTATTCAATATACAGTTGAACCTTTGATTGAAATCTTTGACTTTCTCCTTTTCCCCCATCTTAATATTTTTGAGCTCTTTTAATAATATGGCGGGAGTCTTGTCAAATTCAGTGAATTTATCCAAAAACAACTTCTTAAACTCCCTTAAACTTTGGATTGAATTAATAAACAGAATATGATACCATGTTTCCGCTCTGCCTTCTAAAGTGAAAGGGAAAATCCTACAAGCAACATCATCATGACATACCTCTGGCATTCGTAGATGCATGTAGAAATCATCAATATGATCTTCTGCCTTAGTCTTCTTGTCAGGATCAAACTTAGATAACAAATTCTCTGGATGTTTAGGCATTCTATGAAGGTTATCTGGAAGAGTGAGTGGCCCTTGGGCCATCCAATCGAGGTCCTGATTAGCCGTGTCTTCATATCTTTGTTCCTCCTCCTTTTTTGAATCTGATGAGCCTTTTCCTTCACCGTTTAATCCATCATTAAACTCAAAATCAATTGTCGGTTGTTCTCCATCACAAAGAACAAGATCTTATTTGTACTCTTCATGAATTGGTGGAAGCGGCTCTTGCTGAACTATGTCTTCTGAAGACTCTGCTAATTCCTCAAGAGTGGCAAAAACCAAATCTTCCAACAAAGAAACCAATACACCAGTATGAGTTGTTTCTTTCTTCTTGGTATGATGAGGAGGATTATGAGCAACAGGGAGTAAACCAATAGCTTTCACAATTGACAGGTAATAGGCTGGATTACCCAAAGTTGTTTATAGGAAACTTCATAGGCCAACTCTAGACCAGGTTGAGAAGACCCTCCTACCTCAAGAATAGGGGTTAGGATGGTACTTGGGATATTAATGCCTTGTCCAGAGATGAATGATTGGGATGTAAAGTGTTATCAGAAATAATAATAAAAAAATTGGTTGCCCTCCTTCTAGCGCTAGAATGTTGACGGCATTAGACCCCACCAACATACAGAGGATCTCCCCGATATGAGGTCCCAATTAAACCTCACACTATTTGGTGTAGGATTCCCATCCAAAAATATGGCCTGGCTACCATCAACTTAGATATTTTCCTTGGCTTAAGTAATTAGCATGAGAGAGTAGCGCATAGGGCAAGAGAGCGTTCCTTGTGAAATGTTCAATTGTAGATGTATTAAGGTTCTTTCACTACAAGGAATATAAAGTGAACCTCTACAAGAAAAGTAATAGTATTAATCTAGTGGAGACGCATACACATAAAATGTTGAAAAATGCAGCAAGAAAATCTTAGTTTGACTTTGCCTTGGTCAAACTAGAGATAATTTGAATTTCTACATCAGAACAAACCTTAGAGTAGTTAATTGAGGTGACATGGCTCTTATCACTTAGTTAAATAAGTTAATTAAAGTTGGAGGGCTTTAGTTTAGTTAAGCATGAGTGATTGCAATTTTTTAGCGATTCAATTCAGTTATATTAAGTTGTGTTCAGTTAAACGCATTTCAATTGTTGGAGGAACTAGTGGAAGGTCAGTTGTGTAGTTTGACTTTAGTCTAACTCAATGATCGTTGAGTTAACTGATCAATCAACTAATAATTATCTCATGCATGCAAAAAATACGAGTTTCCCAGCTGCGGTGGAGTTTCCAAGCCAGTGCAAATTTAATTATATAATAGATTGAGTGTATAGTTTATATTATTGGTGAGGTGATCAACCCTCAGGAATTGTGCAAGCATTTAGGAAGAAATTCCTAAGTAATAGGGGCCTATTTCCTCAGGAATTATGTAAGGAAATAGGGGCTCAAGCAGAGGCATAATTTGAGTAATTCTAGGTTAAAGCTTTTCTATGATCAGAGATATAGGTTATTCACTTGTAGGGTGTTGTCAATAGAGCAAAGCAATTGTAATGCATCTCTATTCATCATATTAATACAAGTAGGAATTATGGTTTTTAGCATTTTGATTTCCCCGGTAAAAATATTGTGTGCATGTGTGTTATTTCTTAATGCATGTTTATGATTTATGTTCTGGGTTGTGAATTAGTTTCTACAGAGAAGTAGAGTAGGTTTGTGTCTTGTGATTTTGATTAAAACTTCATGAGAAGTTTCAATTCTATCACCATATTTCTATGTGGAATCACATCAGGATTCACATTAGAGCAGGAATTTTGAAGTTATTTCTCAGGAGGTTTGAATTTGTAGGTCAGTGTAGTAGGATCTCTTCAGAGTTGGGAAGATGAGCTTCACTGGGCTGAGACTAGAGTATGCCTTGGAAAGAAGCTCTAATTTCATTGCATGGAAGGATCGCATGGAGGTAGTGCTTGGTGACAATGTCTTTTTAGAATACATCAAGATAGATGTTGCAAAACTAGGATCAGTTGATGCCTATAACCTAGCTCAATGGAAGAAAGATGTAGCTAGATCCAGGAGGATCATTCTGGATGGTGTGAGATACCACATAGTCTTGAAACTACATGGAAAAGAGACTCCCTTTTCCATGTGTAAGACCCTCAATGATCTATCTGGAAATAACAATGAAACCAAGAAACTTGAACTGATGAACAAATTGAAGATTGAATGCAAAAGGTATGAGGTAGTCTTCGGATATGGTAGGGCCTACCTCAAGCATATTGCTTCATGTAAAATCAAGTAATTTGGTTTTAGGATCGAGAGCCTATACACATTAGAGGAAGATGGATGCACAACCTTGAGGAGCAACATAAGGATTATAGATGTTTTGGTTGAGAGGGAACATGATTTATCTCTCAAGTGGGATCCTCAGCCAGTTGGTAGTTGGACTAACTAGGAAGATGATGATGAAGAGTACTAGTAAGAGACCTTCAATAAGAGGAGAGTTTGAGCTAAGTGGGTAGAGGGATCACATGTAGTCATACCTCCAGGTGTGAGGTGGGGCGATGTGAAGCCCTAGTCCCAGAATTGTAGAAATTTGGTTAGGGTCCATTGAGGTGTTCTCCTCATGGATTATTACCTTGCTATGGGGGCCCATAGTATTTAGTAGCAGGAGGATCAGTGTCAGTCAGATACTGAGGATTTTAGAGGCTAATTGAGAGAAGAGCAGGAGGCTCAGTAGCAGCTCAATTTCCCCAGTAGACAGTTGCAGACACAGATGATTCATTTTTTTTATGCTTTTGTTATACTACTCAACAACCCTCCCATTAAGGTTAATATTAGAACTAATAAATAATGGGGACCCTTTTGATTTAGTATAAAATCCCTTAGTTTTAATAAAATAAGACAATATTAATTTTATTTTTCCAAAAAACTTGACTAAATGAGAAATCTCCCTTATCGGAGCCTTCATATCAGAGCTTAGGCCCATAAGACATATTCACAAATAAGCTACCCATATGCTTTTGTTTAAAATCTATTATCGAAAAAACTTTATCAGAATATTTTAAATATTGTAACATGTCCCCATAAGATAAGTTGCGATAAAACCTTCCCCGATTAAAGTTTTCAAATATTTTAAGTCTAAAAGTAATAAAGTGCTTCTTTGCAAATATAATAATAAAGGCCCGACCCCACAGGATTTCCACGTAGCATTATCGGAGCTTCTGAATATCGGAGTTTTCAATGTAAGCATCACTCTAAATACTCTGATATCCCGATCCCCCGATCCTCCAAAATCTCTTTTCGCTCATCTTACAATATATGGCATCGTCGATACTCCGATATCCTCACATCTCCGATACTCTGATATCCTCACATCACTGATCTCTGATATTCCTAGGCCTCTGATCTCTGATAAAATCCCCCTATCCATATCGGGACTTCCAATCGGTTTTCACTCTTTACAACCCCCGATATCAAATCTTCAATACTGGACCTTTGATATCCCTTCCCACTTATATTTTTTTTAACCGTTACATTTTAATAATAAAATCCTATCAGAGAGTGAGAATATCACATGTTTCAAAGATACAACCATAAGATTTCTCTAATATAATCCTCCGATATGCTGACATGTACGAAAGCCCATGTGAATCCACATTTTATCATTTAATGGCCAAATGTAACAAATTTATGATTTCGAAGTTCTAAATAATTTCATTATTGTGATGCAATATCATTAGATTTTTCTCATAAAAGATATAAATTGATATGAAATTGGTTATTTTCTCTAAGGAATTCTTCAGTTAAGGAAGTCTTCGCTTATTCCCATGTTTTCCTTTGTAGGCCAGTCCCGATAAGAAAATCTCAGCAGAAATGTCTAGGGAAACTAAACCCAGGAAGAAACTCGTTGTTCAACAACAACCAGTCGCTCCTCCACCTGAAGCTACTGAAATGCCTGCATTATTCTCAGACACAACCTACACTCTTGATGCTAGAATCTCTTCTTGGGAAGCCATTTATAAACTCTTTGAAGATGAATAAACCATGGTGACAGGGAAACAGCCATAACCGAGGATTATGTCCCCGTTTCTGAAACTACTTATAGTGACGTCGCTAATTTATTCATACATAGGATTGCAGCCCGGCCCAACATCCCACCCTGTACATATATGGTTAAATATGTTATCAGCCATTTGAATATTTCAAAAAGGAATTTCATGACTAAGAGGAACATGGTTATTGGGTCATCCACCAGCAATGATCTGAGCAAGATATATCAGCTAATGTTGCCCCAGAAAAAAAATATGACAAGCAATTTATAGAAAAAATCATGAAATAAAATGAGGATCATCTAGAGGTCCTCAAAGGATTGATAAGGGATCCCAACAAACTCAAGTGTGAGTATAAGGGTATGTATTTTATTACTTCCATTGGCGGGCCATTATGTTATATAACTGCTATGATGTGTAGAATTTTTGGTTACCCTAATACTCATAAATTCTCAGACCAGTGGGTACCCTTAATTGATGTTACCTCAGATGGATATGTTATGGATTGGGGAACTATATTGTCTGATACTATAAGCACCCAAATCCTGAATTATAGGAAAAAACACACTTTTTCTGAGAACATTGTTCCCCTTTCTATATGAGCGCCTATATAATGGATGTTATCTATTTCACCTCTGATTTTACATCTATGGGATGGAAATGGACCATAGAATACCCCCAATATATCCATATCAATCATAACATACTCTGGGAATCCAAATACCAGTGTCATCTCTATTAAATTTTCCATGGACTTATGATGCCGATCCACCAAAGTGTCTTTTATGAGAGATCTCCTAGACTTTCTCTCGAAGCCAACAATGATTTATTATCAATTGGAATATGGTTTGGAGAATAATCCTTCACTTATATCTAGATCTTCAGCAGTCTTGCAAACCCTCATGTGTTGCCCCTTTATGTTCCTGATAAACTCCTAGCCCAAGAGATAGCCTACCAAACTATAGGGAATGTCCTTTCAAAATTTATGAAATATAATAAAAAGACAATGTGGCCTACCTTTCCTATTCAATGTGGTGTCTATACTCTTGACAATTTCAGGCATGCTACTCTTGAGATTGAAGAAATTCAACGTTAAATTTCCCAACTATTCCCAATAGACAATATGATCCTAATGATACTGCCAAGAATGTCACTATACAAGTGAAACTTAGGCAATTCACGAATGAGCCAGAAAAGTTTGATGATCTATTTGAATCAGTTTCTATCTATTCAAAGGTTGAGAAACTAGCAGCAACACAGTTAACTCCTAAGGAATTGATTTAGTTTAAACAGTACAAGAATAAAAGGACAACTCACTTGCCTATGGATTTATTGATGCTTCATCAACAAAATACATTCAGGATAGAGTTTCGACTTGTATAGCACATGTCCCTAATGTATCTTAGATAAAAAGAGATAGGTACTTCTTCTTCTTCTCATGCAGAAAAAAAAATAAATAAATAAATAAAAATAAATAAATAAAATAAAATAAAATTTTAACCGACAAAATCTAGATGCAATATGGGAGCAATTCACTAAAGAAACAGATCCTAAAAATTTGAAGACTCCATTCCAGATGAATATTACACAGACCCCTGAAGTTACAGGGAAGACCTTGCTTACTATTGAGGCTTCTGATAAATATCTGGACACTGATGATTTAGAAGTCATCCTAGTATTCCCAACCTTTGAGGTTATTTTGAAAATTGAAGAAATTCCTCCTCTTTATGTGTTTTATAGTCCAAAACATAAATTTGTGGTTAGAAAACAGAGAAAAAGAAAGAGAATTAAACAAACCCATGCTCTAGTCCCTGGTAATGCTTCCTTTGAAGTAATTTGGAAATATGCTCAAGCTACTCCTATTGAGGATCTCAGAAGGCTTTTGCAATTTGCAAGAGCATATGCTAGTGCTACTATTGATAAAGCCTTTGAAGTATAGCAACTCCTAAGGGAGAAATATGAAGGGATTAAGCAGCTAGAACATGGTTTTGAGAATTAAAAAGAATAAATTGCTCAACAATGGCAAGCACAGCTTGCATAACTGTAAAAGAACTTCAATGACTTAAATATTCAACATGAATATGATCTGAAGAGCAGGGATACTCAAATCTAGGAACTTCAACAAAATATATAGAAATTAAAGGTGAATCTCGAGATAGTTTAATTCAGGAAGGAAGCAGGAGAAATAAACAATATCCTTGCTCAAAAACAGGTTTTTTTTGTCATAAATTAGCCACTATCCATTACTTATGTCAATCAAATGATTCATTAGTGAATCAATTATCTGACTTGAGGACATATTATAGGGAATTTGAGGAGAATATTTCATATTATATAGATTGGCAAGATAGTACTGAGGGGAGATCAACAGATATCCCTAAATTTCAAGAATCACATAATGAGATTATTTTCCAAGAGTGGGAAATAAAAACTCAAGCATGCAGAAATGGAAATCTTCAGTTCCAGGGATATTGCAAGCAATCTCACTAAATCAATTAGTGACAGTTTATGTAGCACCCTCCTCCCACATCTACCCAAGAAAACAGCCAGCCAGGGTAAACATGCGACGAGAGGCCACTATGATATGATTATACCTCCTAAGCCATGTTAAGGAAGTGGAACCGAAGACAACACACCATACATACATTAATTATCAACTACAGGACCCTCGGGAACCAACCCAATACTTTAGAAAGCTTGCCTTGGGGTCCCACTGAGATTGTGGACAATTTAAGGCTTATTCTCTCCCATGCTATAGGCATGAGTATGACTAGAAACTCAAAGTCTCTCTCACAGGCTTTCCTTCCAACAACCAAAGACCAAAATTTCCAGTGCTATTCCAACAACTTGGGGATTTGAGCCACTTTTTCAAGCCCGGGTCACTGCCCAAAATTGAACCATCTCTTTAGATCAGTAAAATAACATGGAAATGATAGTACTAAATAAAATACTTGTTCAATACCTTGATTGGACCCCTACTAGACATGATAGGCATTTCATCAAACATATTGCAAATGTGTAATATACAGGTGTAATTAACATTTTTGAGCATAGGGGTATCATACTTAGCTAAGAATCGCTAAGAATCATTGATGCCTCAACACATCCACTGTCACTCCATCCATTAGAACATAGATACATTGATAATTCAATTAAAAGTAAAAACATGAGGGAATCCAGACATGGTTTCTATCATAAAACACATACATAAATAGCATAATAGGGACAAAAATACTCATGAGAGTATATCCATATAGACCACATACAATCCATCAAAATTCTCATAGAAATACAAGGAGAAATAACCTTTCTTTAATGATGAAAAATTCAAACCCGAGATGGGACTGCCACGTTCTACCCAACCGTAGAATGGCTGATCCAAATCTCTCTTCAGACATTCAACCCCATGCCATATTCCAAGCATGAATGTGGGATCTCATAGAACACATCAATCAAAAACCATCCAAGGCTTCCAGATGTCATCCACCTCAATCCATCAAACAAGGATTCCACCTCGTGATCGAACATGAAAAACCCATCATCAGATCGGGCTCTATCCCAGCCATCCAGTGCCCCAGAACGTTTGTCCAATCCGGCTACGGGACTAGCGATTCAACCCACATCTTTTATCAGTCTCCAAAGTGTTTATCTAACCAAGGCTATGGGACTAGTAACTCAACCCACCAAGGGCTCTAGAGCGTTTGTCCAACCCAAGCTACGGGACTAGTAACTCAACCCAAGTTGTTCCAAGGCTCCAGATCATTTTTCCAACCAAGGCTATAGAACTAATAACTCAACCCAAGCTAAGGAAACATGAGAACCAACCGAAAACATAACAAGGAAATAAAACGCAATCACCATGGCTATCCAGGAAATGGCAAGGTTAGGCAATCCACTGTCAATCCCAGCCATCCTCAATGCCAATGACAGATCACAACTAACAACCCACATGAATATTCCATGCATGCCAAGACTAATGAAGAAAACATACATGCAACTCAGTACCTGCAAAAATATCTGATGTAGTTGTTGATCCTAATGCCTTCTTGTGCTTTCCTGCTCTTCCTTTGCCTTCTTGCTCCAAAAATCCAAGTGTGCAACACCCTCCAAGAGTGCTCCAAGAAAACTCTAAGTCTCCAAGAGTATGAGAGAGAGAGAATAGAATAGAGCTCCAACACAGAACTGACAAAAAAATGTTACCAACTGATCCTCATAAGCCTTTTTATGAATGAGGCCTCTATTTTCTTCATTTGCTCTTATTTTCCTTCAATTTCCTCCTCACATGCAACCAATGACCTTTCGCCTCCCTTTTCTCCTAATTTCCATTATTTTCATAAATAAATGTGCCAAAACTGCCATTTTTCCTTTCCAAAACCTTAGCCATTGCCTTTAGCAATTTCCTTAGCCATAAACAATCATAAGTGATCCCCATCACTAGGATTCTGCCCAACATTCAACTTGGAATAATTGTCCCATCAACCATGGTTATTATTTTTCCTTTATTTAATTTTATTAAATGGAATTTTCACCGGGGATATTACAAAACCCTACCCCTTGAGGGAACACCCTCCTCGATGTTCAACAACACTTATAACCACAAAAATTTTGTAAACAAAATGTATGATCGATGGAGCTTTATAATGTAGCTCGATGCAGTGTTTACAACGATCAACCTACTGAGAAGCAACCAACATAACAACATAATAACATGACATCATAACTGTTAGCACTTTGTATTTCATAAGACTTTGAAAAAAACACAAAGGTAACCACAAAACCACTTTGGAAGCTGAGATCTAGCCCCACCAGCTTCAGAGAGTGATCTCTCTTTCAAACTTAGATTTGTTTGTATTGAGATATTAGGCTAGTTATAAAAGTTCAATAACTTGGTTTGGTTGTTTGGTTGACAATGTAACATTACACCATTAGGCAATGGAGTCAATATACTTCGAATGGATTTATTTCAGCATTTACAAACAGATCTAACAGGGCAAGGTAGGTAGATTTATTGGATCTTATATGTTTTATGAGATGGAAAAAGAAGAAATGATTAAGTGTCCATTAAGCAGAGAGAAATTAAGAATTCTATTGCTTAACTTTAGTAGAAAACATTGAAATTGTTCAAAAGATAGAACTGAGTGTACTTAAACAAATTTAGGTTCATAATTTTCTTTGAACAAATAGATTAGAAAACATATGTGAAATTACAAAGAAAGGAAAACACAATAACAAAAGAGAATATTACTTCACCAAAAATCTGACACAGGAATCCTGAAAAAGCTTATGTATTACTGAAATGTGTCCACTGGAACTTTGTGGAACAGATTTACATCAATGTTCCTTTATTTTACATAAACATCAAGCCCTACTACTTCGAATTATGAATTACTTATAGAAAAATAATTACAAAATATCTTGATGTCAAAAGATCAAGACATAATCCTAAAATACTTAAAACTGATTACATAAATAGTACAAAAATTTAGAGATCCGGAACTGCTAGAGCTGTTGGCACTATTGTTGAGGATGGTTGTTGATGAATGGTCCCAAAAATGTGTTGCCTCGCTGTCTGAGATGAAAGATGTTTCACTTGAGTAATTCACACAAGTGATCCCATCGATCTCCATTATGGATAGAATTTTTTATTAGCTTTCTATATGTGTTATCAACTTCGGTATATTTCTCAAATGTAAGCTTGTAACTGATGAAAATGTTTTTGATCTCATGTTTAATGATCAAATCAAACTCTAAATCCTCTAGGAAGGCTTTCCCTGTAATACTTCCTTTTACCCCTGTAAACTTAGACTTATCTTGGGAAATAGTAAACACTTTGTGGTTATAGTCACTCAAACTGATCAATCTATCATTCATTGCTACTAACACTAGTAGCCCTCTTTGATTTAGCAAATTGAACTTGGTATGAAACATCTGAATAGCAGTTTCTAGGGACAGACACTTATTCTCTAGTTGTATCATGAGGTTCCTCTTCTGTAAAACTTTCTTTATCTCTAGAATTATCTATGTTATGTCTGCAATCTGAAGCTCCTCAGGTTCTTCCTTAGTTTTTTAATTCAAAACTTTAATGAAGGTCGTTGCTTCACTTGGCTTGTCTCCCAATGTTTCTTTTACCTCTTCTATCATTGTTTTTTTCTCTCTGCATCAATTCTTCCTACTCAAAGATGATCTGAATTGATGGCCAAATTTAGGTTATGGCCTAATTGATATCCACCCTTATGTGTTCTTTGCCCTGTGCTAAATTTTTAGCCATTACTAACTCACTCTCTAAAAACTCTATTTTTTTAGCAAGCCTGTGAGATTTTTGTAATTCTGCTACATAGGAGTTGACAAAATTCAATTTTTGATCCTATAAATTCTTTAGTTGATCTTCTAACTTCTCAATTTCTTTTCCCTGAATGGACATTTCCTGCATGGATTTAACTAATTCAGTGGAAGAATTTGTGGTTTGTGTTGGTGTTGTTGCTGATGTAGAAACCTCTGATGTCCCTGCGACTGAAATAGGTACTGCAATAAGTGGAACTATAGCCAATTGTGAGGACTTCTCCTTATCATTGAGCAATTTTTCTAGTTCCACCTCATTTCTCTGATCTGAAAATTATGTTCAATTATTATCTTGAACATGTCTTCATTTTGCTTTTCCAATTCTCCCATTTCCTTGGTTTGTGGATCCTTTGTAGATGGCAGTTTGAGTTGCTTCCTCATAGCTACTATATATGCATTATTTTTCCTTACAATCTCCTCTACTAATGTTACATCACCCGGGTCATAACCTAGCTTAATGACTAAGTCCTCCAATGACTTCATTCTAGTATCCTTTGCTAAAGATGAGAACTTACCATGTTTAATTGTGACTGTATGTTATTGATGGAGGCCTACAGTTTTGAAGTTGTCATGGAAATATTATTCAAATTGAAGTATAACATCTCCCTAGTTTGTTTGTGCATATCCATCTAATCAATCAGGTGGATTTGATTGGTGTCAAAGGAGAAGATTGTCTTTTTGTAATCTGTTGGTGATTTTGGGAATGGATCTTGTGCCTGTAGAAAATCCATTTACATTCTTCCTTGTTCAGTATCAAAGTCTGACAGAAGCCTGTGTTGGGAAGGAGGAGTTTTCTTCCAAAACTGAGTATATGTGTTGGCCTTTAGCATCTCATTTTTTTTATTTATTGCTTTTTACTTAGAAAAAATATTTGGCTATGTTTGGCCTTGAGAAAAGTCTGCGGTCTGTGTTGAATCTGGAGGATCTTGTGAGGTTGAGGAAGGTGGAGAGCCTACAAAAATTTCTTCTTGCCTTGTACCTACAAAAAAAAATTTTGATCTTGTAGAAACATGTGGATCTACAGTAGCATGTCCTTCATCATCCTACATGAAAATTGGTTTTGGATTGGCTTTCTGCTTCTTTGTATATATTAGGAATTCCTTGGCTCCAATTTCTCTCACTGCAGGAGAATTTTCTTCTCTTGGCCTTTTGTCATGTTTCTCCTGAGGTACTAAAGTGTGTGAAGTAGTTGTATACAGAACCTGCTCTTCAGCTTCTTGCAAACTGTTATCCACCCACTAATCTTGGTTCATGAATTTTTTAATCTTTGGCCTAGGAATGTGAGTGTAAGGAGTGGTCTTTTGTTCCACTCTTAAACTAGAAATGATGTCGAAGGGGTCATATGACCAAGTAAAACTTAATTGGAAATTCATTTGTTTCAGAAGTGCATCTGCCTCTTTACCTATTGCTCTGTTGTTGCATATGAATGGCCCCACCTGTGTCCTGATCTCAAACTGTGCCTTCTTTTTAGCTGAAACAAAGTGTAATTCATCCATGTTGATCATTTTCCTTATATATTCCAATGAGAAAATTCTCATAGGAACATATTTTGGCAGTCTGTATGGTGGCAGCTCACATCCATACACCCTAATTTTTGTGTAGTTCTGGTACAAGTACCAGTCTCTTGTTTTGACTTGTTCACTAAGGTGTAAAGTTCTTTGTATCTCAGAACCTATTCTAGGTTCCACATTGTTGTTAAGAAGGCATGCAGCTATATAAATAAACTAGTCTATGAAGTCACTGAAACTAAAATTATTCGAACTCTTTCACACCAAAGAGGTCCACTAGATGACTGATTGTGCATTGCCTTGTTCATCTAGTTTTTGCAAAGCAATTGGGAATCTTTCTACCTAGAAAAATAGAAACATATAAACTAGCATTGATGCATGTTTAAACATTCCTTCTGTGGTAATCTTGAGAAACTGCTCATGAATGTTGTCTGCAAGGAATTGACTGAAATTAAACATTACAGAAGGTTTTTATTATGTGATAAAAATGGATAGAAAACCTAGGATAGGTTCATCCACTCATTGATCTGATTTATACCCTAGGAGACAAGATACTAATGAGATAATTTTCTTGGCCTTTTCTAAAAACATGGAGGATGGATATGGTGGATTCTTCTTTGGAAGCTAGACATCCTCTGGCAAGAAAAATTCAAATATTTTGGCTCTTCCAGAGAACGTTAGCTTTTGGGAGAGTTCCATGAGTGAATCTACAGAGAAATGGATCAAAGAATTATTGTGGGGGACTTGAAGCATCTGGTTAATTGACTCTAGGGTTATAGTAAACAGAATTTATCCATTTTGGGCCACAATGGCTCTTTGGCTAGGGATATACCTGGACTGACACCATAAAACAAAATCTAGGAAAGGATGAGTCTAGGGAAACATGAATAGTGGCAAGAGGGATTCTTAAAGATTGATTTCACCACTCTCGTCCAAAAAGGTTTGTTTGAGCCAATTGTGCATATCGAACAAGTCAAACTCACAATTAGTCGCTGTAATTTTATATTTCAGGTCAATTAGGGGTAATTGGTCTAAATCAATGGCGAGAGGGGTCATTAGGTTTTCACTGGTTGGTTTTGACTTTCCTTTAGGTGTCATCTTTTTAAAAATTATCAGAACAAGAGGTGAAGAGCCAGTGGTTTTTACCCATGAAAATTTGATTGCTTTACTGAACAAATTTGCTTTCTGTAACAAGTACATGGCCCTAAAAATGCTATCTGGAATTTGCAGTGGATGATAGAGAAATTTGGTAGGGGAGATGAGGGGTTATGTACCTACTCTCTGAAGTAAATGGGAAGCGGAAAGGGGGGCACACTGAACAACTAGGAGGTTTTTATAAGAAATTGGGCAATTCCTGTTGTGTCTGACTATTATGGAGTGGGTTCATTGCAATCTGGTGCATGTTGGAGAGAAAATGGTCATGGTGTAATGGATAGGGTGTAACGGGAATTATAGGTGTCAAGATAAGGAAAGGACATGTGGCAGAAGGAAAGAGAAATGGTATGCAGGAGTGGGGAGGATGCATGGCAGAAAGTAGTGAGGTGATGGGAATTTATAACGTTGGCGGGGATGGAGGGGTTTTCGGAGGAGTGGGGGTAGGTGGTAATAGGTATTGAGTGGGGGGTGCGAAATATTGAGCGCCCACCACATAGCATGGGGCCCGTGAAAATGAATCTCCTTTTTGGAACCCCCTGCTGATAACCATAGTATGGGCTGGGGGGTCTGAAATCGATCCCCCGTCATTGATCTGGGTGGGGTAGATCGTGGCAGTTGGATCATGCACCCGCTTTACCACAAGTTGACAAACCAATTTTTTTCCTTTTCAACTTTACCATAAGTCAAAATTTAAGCGCCAGTAACTCATTCACATATTTTAGAGAGCAGTCTTCTGAATTAATCACATTGACCCAATCCTTTCAATGTGATTAATCCGGAAGACTACTCTCTAAATTATGGATCACAAATGTCTTAGATCTAACATCATTCACATATTGTTAATCTTGTTAAAATGACACGATTAATTTATTACAAGTAGGATTAATTACTCTAAAACCTATTTAATTAATCCTAAGGGCACATTTAATCTAGCAAGCCCATTTTTATTTTTTTATTTTCTAAGGTTGTGCAACTTCTACCCTAATTCTTAAACTAGATGGTTGATTTGTTCACTAACCTAAACAACCTTATTTAACTCAGTTCAACCATGATTAAATAGTATGATCAAACTTAGGAAGTCTATTTCTATGTGGCATTTAAACAAGCTGCACACTATGTTTGAAAATTTTCTAAAGTAACTCTGATGCATTTTTTTTTTTTTTAGTGGCATTTAGGCTTGCTCACTTGCATACATCTTTTTCTTTTTTGTTGTTTTCATTCTTTTTATTTTTTCTTTTCTTGTATTTTTTATTTTCTCATATACATTTTTTAATCCCATTTTTCATCATCATTTTTTTTATACATATTTTTTTAAATCATTTGCAGAATACAATATTATTTACAATTTCTATCAACTAAAAGATAATATCCAATCATCATTTGACCCGATGAGTTAGAGGACCCTAAAAGTGGCTCTAACTAGGGATGACATTCTCCTTATGAGGTGTCAAGAATGTAGTGGATCAATGGCCTTGGTCCATTGTCTTTGGTCTTTATTTTGCATCTGAATTGATCTGTTATTGTTGTAGATATGGCAGCAACTCATCAAAGCTTATGGCCTTCACCTCAGGCTTTAACTTTTGATGTAAGCAACCCACACTGACAGTAGAAAAATAGAATGGTATTCACATTGATTTGAGTGTAAAGTTATTTATTATTGAGGGAAGTAATGTTTGATAATTCTACCATTTACAGGGCCACCAGGTAGTTGTGCTCGAGACATGTCTTTCAGGAAAAATGCATTTTTTCCTCTGTAAATATCCATTTTATATGGTCCCTTCCACATATTATCAAACTTATCATGCTTACCTTTATCCTCATTTCTTGAATCCCACTTTAGTACAATGTATTCTAATTGAAAATCATCAGCTTTAGTTCTTCTATCATAAATATTTTTGATGTTCTCTTGGATGACTTGGATTTTATTGTAAACTTCTTCTCTTGTTTGCTGCAGTTGTATGGTCTGGTCTATCCTCCTTTGTAAATCATTGAACTCATCTTATGACTCCTGTAGTAATTTGAGAACATGGATTCCAAGGGATGAGGGTAAAAGAACATCTATCCCATAAACTAATTGGAATGGAGACATACTGATAGACTTTTTGGTATTAATCCTATTTACCCATAAAGAATTAATTAATTTATTGTGCCAAGACTTTTTATTATCCTACAACAACTTCTTAATGATATTAACCAAAATTTTATTTGAAAACCCTGTTAGCCCATTTCCTTGTGGGTAATAGGTAGTAGAGTGACCCAATATTATGTTATACTTTTTGCAAAATTCCATCTCCTTCTTTGATTTGAATGCAACTGCATTATCAGTAATAATCTTATTTGGGCATCCAAATCTAGTAAGAATGTTACCTTCCATGAATTTAATGATTAGTTCATTTATGGCTTGTCTTGTAGGTACAGCTTCAATCCATTTCATGAAAAAATCAATGGTTGTAAGAATCCACTTACGTTGGGCTTAGGAGATGGGATGTATTTCTCCAATGAAATCCAAAACCCATTACTGGAAAGGAGTTTCAACTGATATGGGCTTCAAGGGTAGGGGTAATAGAGTTATTTTTCCTTCAAATATTTGGCATTGATGACATGTGAGTTTATTGTGGACATCTAGAAACAAGGTGGGCCATTAGAACCTGACCCTTCAAATCTTATTTGTTGTTGTCTTCCAATACAAGTGTCTTCCACGATCTCCTTCATGGAATTGCGGCATAAGTTTATCTACTTCATATTTTACCACACAGTTAAGTAAAATTCCACCTGCATCTTTGCAATATACATTATTATCCAAAATATAAAATCTCACGGCCTTTAATTTAATAAATATAGCTTTAGTTTTAATCAAACCTAGAGGAGCTTGTAAATTTTGCAGCACAAAGACAATGTCTTCATACCATGGAGAGGTAGCAAAAGCTTCTGATACAAATGGAGTCACCTTCTCTTCCTGTTCATCCAGTTCAGCTATGAAATTTATATCAAGTGCATGGAAATTAGATTCTGCCATTAGTTTTTCCAATCCTTAACCTTTGATCAACTTGGTAGGCTTGATTTCAAGATCATATTCCAACATAACAACAATCCATTTGCCCCTTTTTCCATCAGGATCAGTTTGTGTCAAAATATCTTTTACAATAGCATTAGGGACATATGAAATTATATGGGAGTGTAAAATGTAAACTCTAAAGTCCTTTAGTGCTTTTACCAAGGCAAAATCTTATTTCTCCATTATATTGTATTTAAATGAAGCATCCCTTAAATCCCTACTAAATAAATCTATTGGTTGCTCATGTCCTTCATTGTTCTTCTACAATAAAACAACTGCAATAGTATGATCAGATGCAAAACAAAACAGCATAAAATATTTGGTGAAATCAGGACTAATCAATACAGGAGCAGTTGTTAGAGCTAGTTTTACTTCACTGAAATATTTTTTGGCTTCAGAGTTCCATTTTATTTCAGTATCATTTTTTAACATATTTGTGATGGATCTTAGGATTTCTACTAAATTAGGAATAAATATCCTGATGAATTTATTCTCCCAATGAAGGATTGAACTTCTTTCTTATTCTTGGGAGGGTCAATTTTGAGGATAGCTTCAACTCTGCTAGGATCAATTCTAATTCCCTCCTTGGAAATGATGTGGCCTAGAAGTTTTCCCTCCTCTAAACCAAATAGTGTTTTCTTGGGGTTCAGTGAGATGCCAAATTTCCTACATTTTTCAAAGACTCTTCTTAAATGCAGCAAGTGTTCTTCCTTAGTGTTTGAAAATACAGTGATGTCATCTAGATAAATGACAATGATCCTGCCAATTTCATCAATAAAGGAAAATTCCATTTCCCTTTGGAAGGTGGCTCCAACATTCATTAAACCAAAAGGTATCTTTACATACATAAAGGTACCCCACGGTGTAGTCAATGTTGTCTTTTGTTGGTCAGCAGGGTGAACCAAGGCCTGGTTATAACCTGAAAATCCATCTAGTAAAGAAATCATACTCAACCCAACTACATTTTGTAATATACGATCCATTTTTGGGAGGGGGTTTTTGTCTTTAATAGCGTCTTTATTCAAGTTTCATAAATCTACACATAGCCTAATTTCTCCTGTTTTCTTCCTTGTAGGTACTAGGTTTGAAACCCACTTAGAAAATCTAAGAGGTATAATGATTTTGGCATCGTATAGCTTCTTAACTTCCTTTTCTATTAGAGTAAATAGCACTGGATTCACCCTTCTTAGCTTTTGTTTAAAAGGTTTTTGATCTTCTTTAAGGGGAATAATATGTTGAATGATGCTGGTGTCATAGGATTTTAAGTCCTCATAACTCCAGGAAAAAACATCAAAAAATTCTTTTAAAAGTTCTATGTATTTTTATTTTTCATCGGGAGGCAAGGATTTGGATAATTTAATAATCTTAGGTTTCTCTACAGTACCTACGTTGCATTCCTCTACCCCAGCCCCTGTTGGTTCAATTTTGGGCTTCTTTGCTACGTCATTGAAATCAAACAGATCTTCTAAAGGTCCTAGTCAACTAGGCAACAAAGTATCCTTTAATTGCAACACTTCTAAAGGTTTTGAATCATCATTAGCTTATTTTAACACTACTTCACTCTCATTTATTTCTACATCATTATCTAAATCTATATGTGTACATTCAAATTCATCTTCTAATTTCAAGAAATTTTCGATTTGTTCATCATTGCCAAAAACTTGCCAGTATCTAATGTTATCAGGCACAACTGGCCTGTGTTTAACTTCCACAACATATTTTCTATTTGGGTGGAAAGGTATATTGCAAGTACTGGCTGAAATAGCCAAGGCATCTGCTAAAATTTTATAGTTTCAAGGTATCAGAGACAAGCCATATTCAGGAAAACATTGTAAAAAATCCAAAACTACATTTCTGTAAGCCCTTGATCTAGAGTGTTTTACAGAATATTCCCCCTTAATTTGTTTTATAATTAGCTCAGAATCTCCATCCACAGAAATCTATTTTTCTCCTAGTTTATTTAGAATCTGTAGCCCTAAAATCAATGCCTCATATTCTGCAATGTTATTAGTGCACTGAAAATTAAGTTTGTAACCATGTCCTTTTGCTCTATTTTTTGTTGAGTTTACAACAAATACACCTGCCCCCGCTCCATCTTTAAACACATCTCCATCAAAATTCATATTCCACAAAGATTCTCCCTCTACATTTTCTTCTTCAATATTAAAATTTACTATTTATGTATTACTAACTTCGACCTCTAAGGGTGACACTTCATTTTCTACACAGTCATCATTGTATAAGATGAAAGAGTCCATGTCTGAATGTACTGAATAGAGGGGATAATTGTTAGGCTTATCTTGACTATTGACCATGTACTTCATGAGTGTTTCCCTATAATTTCTTCTAGGTTGGCCAAGCATAGGAATGGTGGCATAAGTGATATCCATTTGCAAAGTGCCTTGTAGTTTTTCCCCCCATGATCTAGACAGTAGCATCCCATACTTTGGAGGTATGTCTGCTACTACGATGTCCATGACTAGACTCTTAGCAGGTATCTAAACTAGAGTGACACATAAATATTTTATCAGACCAAGACATCTAGCTTTATTTGAATCAAAAGAGTACAAGTCTTTGTATGGTCTAGTGATGTCTAGCCCTAATTTATCCATGATAGCCATGGGCATCAAATTGTGAGAGGTTGCAGAGTCAAGAATTGCATTGTGTAGGATTTTATCATGGATGTTCAAGCTTATGTAAAAAGGTGGAATAGTCCCATACCGAGGCTTACCCTCAACTTTCGGTCCAAACAACAGCTCAGGATGGTCATTAGTCAAATTGACTGTGTCTGACCCTTCTCATATTTTTAAGGCTTTCATGACTTAAATCTTATATACACTTTTGGTCATCAATTATGTTAAAGGAATGGGGATCTTTACCTTAGCCAGTTCAATTTCCATGTTAAAATTTGAATGAGATCTATCACTTTCTTTGACATTTACATCAAGTTTTTTAGAAATTTCTTTTTGAGAATCAAGTTTTGGTTGACTAGAGGAAGGGGCATCATTTTGAGTTTTACTAGAAGAAGTTCCAATAGATTTTTTGCTTCTTAAGTTGTATTGTTTATGCACCTCCATAATGGCATTTTGATATCCTTGTTTATAATCTTCTGATTCTAATGGGATCTCTTTTGGTTGTGAGAAAAAAATTTGGTCTTTCTCTTCATTGATCAAGAATATGTGATCTATCTCACTTTCTATAAATAGATTTATTTGATTTTCTTCTAGTTCTTCAGATAATTCAAGTTATTCATCAATATAATTTCCCTGAAAAGGAGGCCTCACTAGTTGTTGATCACCAGGGCCTCTCTATTCCCTTTGTTTAATCTGTGGTGGTTTTCTCCTAAATTTGGGGTTTTGAATTTAAGGTCCTCCCTGTGGTTCTCTAGGAGGTGTTCTATATACCATTGTCATCCTCTCCATCATTTTTTCCCTAGTTTTAACTAGATTATCTAGTTTTGAATCTGATGAAGAGGAGGAAGGTTCCTCCTTGATAGTGACCCTTCATTTTTTTTCGCTTAGCACTTTTGGCTAATAAATTAGCCTCTACCTTAACAACATTACTTTTCATCTCTTCAAGAGTGGTTGGGTCTCTTTCTCTAAACTCATAGGCCATGTCTACATCAAATCCTTCTGGGAAATTAATAAGGGCTAATCTTGGTGAGGGTTTTATAGCAACTAGAATGGCATTATAGACACATTAAACCTATCATAGTATGTAGAAATTTCTCTTCAGATCTATATTTCTACAACCATGTAGAAAATCTGTATGTAGGTTAACCCGATAATGCAATATAAATCAAAGCAGAATACTATAACCTAATTCTACTATCAAAGTTTTGCGCGGAAGCTTAAAGATCGAGCTGAATCAGAGTTGAACACATATAACTAGAAGAAGAAGAATCAATGCACAATACACATAAAAATACTCGGGGAAAGCCTCAGCTAAAAACCCCACTATCTGTATTATCATACAAGGTGGAAATACATAGGAATTATACAAAGCCTTAGCTCTCATAGTTAGCCAACTCTCAGTACAATCCTCACAGATGCTCACAGGCAATCAAAGCTTCTCACAAGCCTTCTCCTCTACCCTCCAAGCCTCCTATTTCCTTGCACAGTTCCTCTGGTATGATCTCCTTCACCCAATGGAACACTGCTCTAACACTATCAGAACTATGCAATCCTCAAGGAACCTTGGTCCTTCTGCATGCATGAGTTTCCTTTATAGGAGAAAACATGCAACTAATAGTACATTGTCCTTGACATTTAGCTTAATTGGGTATTTCTCATAATAAACATGCATGAGTTTCTGATGAGGGAATTTTCAGTTATCCGGAGTACACTTGTTGAGTGCATGCATGCATCAACTGACTGATAACTCACAATTGGTTCCTCAAATAGTTTGGAACTAATTTAACTGGAATTAACTCAGTAAACTGAGCTAACTGATTACAACTCAAATATAACTCATTCTTATCTCCTTAATTAAGGGACAATCTCCTTAATTTAAGGGATAACTATTGCATGACTTCAGAAAGACTTCTAACTTTAATTTCTCCAACTAATTAATCCATAATGAATTAATTAATTATTTCCAAGTAGCTGGTGAGACTAAATTCAAATTTTAATTCAAGGACAATTTAAAATTGGAATATTCTGGATTCTTTTTTTATCATTTCTTGTTGCTATTTTCAACACTCCCTCTCAACAAGAAAGGAATTCAAATCAATCCTGATCGTGAACCTTTGGAATGTTATGCATGCAACACTTATGTCTAGTGTTATTGCTCCAGCAACTCCAGAAACAAAAAAACATCCAACCTGAATCAGTATGATGCATCTGTCATCAAAGTCTCTGACTGCTATTGCTTCTGTCAACTGAAAAGTTTGCACTTCGGCTGACTCTTCCTTTCTACACTGTTGTCAATCCTTCTTTGCGCTCTTTAGTATCTGACTTCTCTAGCCTCTATCACTTTTATCTCTGACTGCATCAATCCCATTGATTCCTCCTGCTACTATGTACTTTGGGCTCCCATAGCAAGGTATGATCCATGAGATAAAACCTCTCAATGGACCCTGCCCAATTTCATCCTTCTTGGGACTATCACTTCACATCACCCTACCTCACACCTGGAGGTATGGCTGCATGTGATCCCTCTGCCCACTCCAACTGTGGCTCCTCCACAATTGTCTGAGGCTTCTTTTCGGACTGCATGTTGAAAGGTAATTTACTCTCCCTCTCAACCACCAAGGTAATTTACTCTCCCTCTCAACCACCAAGTCTCTAACATTTACCTTGCTCCTCAAGGCTTTGCATGCATCTTGAACCTTAAGGGCATACAGGCTCTTAACTCGTGAATCGATCTGTTTCACATGTCTCGTGGTGATGTGTCTAAGGAAAACCTTTCCCTTACTGAAGACAACATCATAGCCTTTGTCCTCCATCATTGCGACCGATATCAAGTTCTTCTTCAATCCAGGCACATACTTCACATCTATCAAGGTGATAGGAGCTCCATGCTCCCTCTGGAAAGCAACTATACCCACTCCTGAAACACTATACCTTTCATTGTCACCCATCTCTATGTGCATCTTGAGGTCTTTCTCCTCCAAGGTACTGAATAAACTTTTATCACCGGTCATGTGGAATGATGCTCCACTGTCAAGATACCAAACACAACCCACCATCGATGACACCATGCATGTGATGAGGGTAAAGTCCATTTCGAACTGATAGGCTAATGCCTCACCTTCCGATCCTTTTGTGGATCCCTTCTTGGACTTCTTCGATGGGAAATTAGTTGCATAATGTCCCATATCATGACAATTAAAGCATCTCACTTTAGATATGTCACCCTTGTTCCCTCCATGAGAAGAATTTGATTTGGAATGGGAAGCCTTCCCCTTCCCTTTCCTTGCCATTGGACAACCTTGAAGTATGATATGAATTCTATTTGCACCTTGCAACCCCGAACTTCAAACTTCGAATTCTCTTTGCTGTATACTGTTCACAGCTCCGATAAACTTGGCTCTGATACCATGTAGAAATTTCTTTTCAGATCTATCTCTCTACAACCATGTAGAAAATATGTATGTAGGTTAACCCAATAATGAAATATAAATCAAAGAAGAATAATATAACCTACTTCTACTATCAAAGTTTTGTGCGGAAATTTAAATATTGAGTTGAATTAGAGTTGAAAACATATAACCAGAAGAAGAAGAATCAATGCACAATACACATGAAAATACTCGGGGAAAGCCTCAGCTGAAAACCCCATTATCTGTATTATCATACAAGGTGGAAATACATAGGAGTTATACAAAGCCTTAGCTCTCATAGCTAGCCAGCTCTCAGTACAATCCTCGTAGATGCTCACAGGCAATCAGAGCTTCTCACAATCCTTCTCCTCTGCCCTCCAAGCCTCCTATTTCCTTGCGCAGTTCCTCTGGGATGATCTCCTTCACCCAGTGGAACACTACTCTAACACACTGTCAGAACTGCACAATCCTCAAGGAACCTTGGTCCTTTTGCATGCATGAGTTTCCTTTATAAGAGAAAACATGCAATTTATAGTACATTGTCCTTGACATTTAGCTCAACTGGGTCTTTCTCAGAATAGACATGCATGAGTTTCTGATGAGGGAATATTCAGTTATCTGGTGTACACTTGTTGAGTGTATGCATGCATCAACTGACTGATAACTCACAATTAGTTCCTCAAACAGTTTGGAACTAAATTAACTGGACTTAACTCAGTAAACTGAGCTAACTAATTACAACTCAAATATAATTCAATCTTATCTCCTTAATTAAGGGATAATCTCCTTAATTTAAGGGATAATTGTTGCATGACTTCATAAAGACTTATAACTTGAATTTATCCAACTAATTAAATCATAATGAATTAATTAATTATTTCCAAGTAGCTGTTGAGACTAAATCCGAATTTTAATTCAAGGACAAATTAAAATTAGAATATTCTGGATTCTATTTTTATCATTTCTTGTTGTTATTTTCAACACAGTAATCTTCAACACTCTCATTTGGATCCCTCTTTAATTTTCTATATTCATTTATAATTTGGAGGGGGTTCTTTTTAGCTTCCCATCTAGTAAGAAAACTTTGGTGAAACTGAGGTAAATCAACTATGCTCCCAACTCGTAATGCCCTATACCACTTCATAACTTCTCTCATTAAACTCTAATAAAACAACCTAATTTTAACATCATCGTCGTCGACTTCTTCTAAGTCAGAGAAGTAATTCATTCTATCAATATGTTGTTGTGCTGACACGGGACCTATACCATCAAATTGTGAAAATATCTGAGCATAGTTATGTGGCATAACATTTAAAGGTGCTTGCAATGCCAAAGGAGCATATCTGCCTTCCATGGCTGGTATGTGAGGCACAAATAGAACTACAACAGGTGTGGTATGGAAGGTATGAAAGGAGGTGTAATAACAATTTTTTGTGTAGATGTAGGGATGATACGGGTTGAAGATGAAAGAGGTGAGATGGTAATGGGGGTAATTACTAGAGAAGTACTCGAAGTGAAAATAAATCCTAGGGGAACAAAAACAACAGGAGTTTGGAAAATAGTGGTATATACTAGGGAAGTTTTGGGTGGGGTGAAAATTTTAAGAGAACTCTTAAGTGGTTCTGGGGATGAAGCGGTGGAGGAATAGGATGTAATTTTAGGTGACTTACAAGATGTTTGTATGGCCTGATCTAGTTCGGATACCAATTTCTCAATTTTTTCAAATTAATTAATGGCATCATCATCATGATCAGATTTATGAGCTCGAGCTTTTAAAATTTGAGGTTTGAATATATTCTCATCAACCATTGGATGAGGTAACCAAGTATTTTACTTGATTCTACATAAAATATGCTCAAAAGCTAGATCCAACCCAATATCAACTTCATCTAGATTCTCAAAACCTAAAGGGAGAGATTGAGCTTTAGATGGAGGGTTGTTACTCCCATGGCTTTTAGTTGGACTTGTCCTTCTAAGGATCAGTTCAAGGTTGTCTATAATCTGTAGGGGATTGGGATCTGGGTTGGCTCTAGTATGTATCCTCTTGGGAGACAGATCTATTACAAAATATGTACTGTTATCAAACTTTATACACCCTTCTGAATAATAGACAGTCTTAGCTCAGATTTTAGAAATGGAAATTTTAAGCATTGAGATGAATTTTAATTTTTTGGGAAACTTAAATATGAATCAATTTTGTTCCTTCCCCAGTATGGTCGCCAGAATGTTAGCACTCTGTATTTCCTAAGACTGTGAAAGAAATACAAAGGTAACCACAAAACCACTTTGGAAGCTGGGATCTAGCCCTGCCAGCTTCAGAGAGGGATCTCTCTTTCAGACTTAGGTTTGTTTGTATTTAGATATTAGGTTAGTTATGAAAGCTCAATAATTTGGTTTTAGATTTGGTTTGGTTGTTTGGTTGATAATGTAACAGTACACCATTGGGAAATGGAGTCAATATACTTCAAATGGATTTATTTCAGCATTTACAGACAGATCTAACAAGGCAAGGTAGGCAGATTTATTGGATCTTATATTTTTTGTGAGATGGAAAAAGAAGAAATGATTAAGCATCCATTAAGTAGAGAAAAATTAAGAATTCTATTTCTTAACTTTAGTAGAAAACAATGAAATTGTTCAAAATAAATAATTGAGTGTACTTAAATAAATTTAGGTTCATAAAAGCCCCAAGGGTTGGCTCAATTGGTCAAGACGGGGCCTCGCCAAATGGGAGGTCATAGGATCAATTCCCGAAAGCTCTTGGGGTCAAGGTCTTCCAGTAGGTCGCGGGGCGTCAGCCCAGATTTTTCTAGTGGACATAGCGCCACCCGTTGATCGAAGGTGTCTGTGAATCACGAACAAAAACAAAAAATAGCTTCATAATTTTCTTTGAACAAATAGATTAGAAAACATATGTGAAATTACAAAGAAAGGAAAACACAATAACAAAAGAGAATATTACTTCACCAAAAATATGACACAGGAATCCTGAAAAAGCTTCTGTATTACTGAAATGTGTTCATTGGAACTTTGTGGAACATCTTTACGTCAGTGGTCATTTCTTTTACATAAACATCGACAACCCCTACTATCTTGATGTCAAAAGATCACGACAAAATCTCAAAATATCTAAAACTGATTACATAAATAGTACAAAAATTTAGGAATTCAAAATTGTTGGAGTTGCTGGCACTATTGTCGAGGATGGTTGTTGATGACTGGTCCCAAAAAAGTGTTGCCTTGTTGTCTGAGATGAAAGATGTTTCACTCAAGAATTCACACAAGTGATCCCAATGATCTTTACTAGGGATAGAAAGTTTTATTAGATTTCTATATGTTTTATCAACTTCGGTATATTTCTCAAACGTAGGCTTGTTTTTGAAAATTTGTTTGATCTCGTGTTTAATGATCAAATCAAACTCTAAAGCCTATAGGAAGTCTTTCCCTGTAATACATCCTTTTACCCCTGCAAACTTAGACTTATCTTGGGAAATAGTAAACAGTTTGTGGTTGTAGTCACTCAAACTGATCAATTTTTCATTCATTGCTACCAACCCTAGTAGCCCTCTCTGATTTAGAAAATTGAACTTGGTATCAAACCTTTGAACAACAGTTTCTAGAGATTGACACTTATTCTCTAGTTGTATCATGAGGTTCCTCTCCTGTAAAACTTTCTTTATCTCCAGAATGGTCTTTGTTATGTCTGTAATCTGAAGCCCCTCTGGTTCTTCCTTAGTTTTGAATTCAAAAATTTGATTAAGGATGTTGCTTCACTTGGCTTGTCTCCTAACATTTATTTTACCTTTTCTATCAGTGTTTTTTTTATCTCTGCATCAATTCTTCCTGCTCAAATATGATATGAATTGATGGCCAAATTTATTTTATGGCCTGATTGGTATCCACCCATATGTTTTCTTTGGTCTGTGCTAAGGTTTGATCCATTACTAACTCACTCTCTAAAAACTCTATTTTTTTAGCAAGCCAGTGAGATTTTTGTAATTCTGCTACATAGGTGTTGTCTATCTTCAATTTCTGATCCTGTAAATTCTTTAATTGATCTTTTAACTCCTCAATTTATTTTGCCTGAATGGACATATCTATTGGACACCTAATCCTCAATGGGTTAGTGTGGAAGCCGAATGGACAAAAGGAGTCCAAGAGACCTTGGGATGTGGAACCCAACGGTCAAACAATGTACTATAAATGTATATCAGTTGTTAATCAAAAATTGTACTCTCATGTTTTATCATTCATATTTCTCTTGTTGCCCATGTGTGTTTAACATGGTATCAGAGCAGGTGTATTCCTACCCTGCATAATTAATTTGAGCCATTTGTTTTATGGCCTTTCTGTGCATTTTATTTTTGCCATGAACTTCATGAATATTTTCTCATGAATATTTCTTCAGCTAAATTTTAGCTGCAGCCTGTTAATACCGTTGCTGGTGTCTACTCTCCTTATAGCTACTCCTCCATATAATTAGTTGCTCCTGACACCGCGTGCGCTACCTCCTAAGAATTTTCTGCCTGAAATCCGCTGCTGACTAACATCTCTGACCTTTGTCTACCATATTCCTTACCTGCGCTCTTTGTCTCCCTGAAGGCGACTGTCCATGAACATTTGTTGTTATGCCATATTCCATTTATCAGACCTGCATCTGACATTACCTGCATTCAACCATTGACTGCACCCGTTCATTATTGTCCTCCCTGCGCTCATTGTTGGCACGTTTTTGGGTGTAACGTCTCTCTGTTTTATAGAAGAAGAGTGTTTGGTGTCAGAGCGTTTGATGAACGCCCAGCTCCCACTGTTTTGATGAACGCCCAGCTCCCACGTAGCTCCCACGTATTATTTGCATTATACCGCTTGGTATTTCCTACCCATACCACCATATATTCATTGCTCGGTGACTGTTCCAAACCAAGTTTCATTTGTCCCTTTGTCGTCTCTTCAATCTCTGACGCTGCTACTGACTAAATCTGTTGATTAAATCATCCACTAAATCTGGAGCAAAGAGTTTGGGACTCTCCGCAGCTTTATTGGCCGTATTTGTGAGCCCGGTCTTGGTATCAGAGGGAACCCTAACATGCGAACAAACGAGAGAATTGTTGGATATGCAACCCCATCCTGAAGGAGGGTTTTTCAAAGAGACATCGAGAGACACCTCTGTGGCCCTTTCTAAATCTATTCTTCCACCTCAGTACAAAGTCGATAGACCCATAAGCACTGCGATTTTATTTTTGCTACCATCTGGAAGCGTGTCCCATTTGCATCGTATTCCTTACACCGAAACGTGGCATTTCTACCTGGGAGAGCCTCTCACAGTCTTGGTATCAGTTGAACGTCATGTCCACCAGAGCCCTATCTGAGGGCATTTCCCATGGGAAATCAATGTATGTTCTCTGTTTGTGATTTTAAACAGAAACCTCCAATCGCAGATCTTGCAATTATCTTTTATGCAACATATATCATGGGGATTGAAAGAAATGCAGTCATGGTTGATAGAACTCGGGCAGTCTGGTTTGCGAGACTGCACTTCCTCAGTTGATGTTCACCTCAGACACTGTCCACGCTAAAATTCTTCATCCTGTTCTTTGAGGGCGTAGACTCACTACAGAGTTCGAGGAGCAGTGCCAGACCATTAGATCATTGATACTGTGGACTAATCGTGATAATCTCTGTTTATCATAACGTTGGCTGGATGTCTGTAATGCAGAATGCAGTTTGTTTAGAAACTCAATAAGCAGTTTATCAATTATGTGGAACATATGTTAGTCTTTTTGTGATGACTTATTTTCCATCAATTATCGAATGAGGAAAGGTTTTCATAAATGATCTACTCGTTATCGCCATTCGAGCAGAAATTCATGCCCGGCCTTTGGAAGGACTTACCCCACAAGGTAGAGAAGAAAATTACAGACAATTGGCTCAACGCTGTCTTCTTTTTTTGCACCACGACTCGGCCTCAATCTCTTTGAGAACCAATCGAGTCTTCTTCATGAACTGAGCTCGCAGTCCCAGCATCTCACCCCTTTTCTGATTCAAAACTACAGCTCGCCTCGCTGAACTCATCTTCCTGATCTGAGGTGGCCTCAATTCTTTGTATACTATAAAATTCCTCGACGGCATCGTTCCATTCCTCCTGTTCGGCTTCTGTGTCTTCGTAATCTTCGTTTTTTCAATTAAGTTGAGTTTTTCCATGGTTGTGCTCAGTTTTTTGTACTCCTCAACGAGACTTCTCCATTCCTCGAGTCGACTAATCTCCTCGGCTGTTGTTTCATCAAACTCATCTGGCGCATCCTTAAAATCGTTGTTATTCTGGAAAGAGAATTGGTTCTCCAGCATCTCTTGGAACCTCAGCTCCATCAGAAATTCTCCCTTAATACTCTTACCAGTGAAATTTTTCATTCGCTAGGTGGAAGAGAAAAGGCCCTAGCAAATCTGTTCCTTTCATCTCAGGGATTCAAAATTTAAAGGTTGAAACCAAATTAAATGGAGAACTCAGACGAAGAATATGCATGAACAGAACAAATTTAGTGTGTGGTGAAACATTGAGTTATTCATGGTATATGAATTGAATTTTTAATTGGTTCCCTAGTTTACCCAAAAGCAACACTGAATTATAAAGTGTTTGTGTGTGGTACTTGGAGGAGCTCAAACATAGTTATCGAGTTACTTAATATATTGTTGTTGGTTGGTCTGTTGGTATTCTCGGTCAGTTTCTACCATACCAGAATGAGTTTGTCACAATTTGGATGCCATTTAGAGGTTGTTTGTGTGGTTGTATATTCTTCTCACTAGCTGATACTGAAGTGTTGATATATGTTGAAAAGTGAATGAGTATTTGAAGGATCCAAGCAAGTTTGCAGTTGCTGCTGCTCCAGTGTAGCATTGTATTTAAAACTCATTATAGTGCATTGATTCCTTGATTCCACTGCTGCATAAAGAGTTTGGTGGGCTGATTGTAATCTTTTATGTTGCACACTGATCATTTGCTGACATTTATAAAGGATATTGCAGTGACATTGAATTGTGAGTGATTGTTGCTTCTTCTTCACTGGTTGATAGTTGTGATCAGTCTCTTTAACGTATAAGATAATGAAGAAAATGACCAGACTTGATAATGCATTAGAGTTGTTAAATACTCTGATACATTCCACTATTGATGAGATGGTTAAGATCAACAAAACCTCTCTATTCAATATTAAAATATGTCTACAAAATGCACAGGAGAATATTGAGTTTTTGCAGCTTGAGACAAAGCTATAGCAAGAAGAATTAAAATAGAGGAGTCATCATTCTAAACTTGTTTCTGTTCAGAACAATGAAATAGACTCCCATAAATAGCAAGAGAGTATTGTTGAAGTTCATTCAGATCCAGTGCCCAATAAAGCAGCAGTTGTACATGCAGATGTAAAAACTCAGTCTGCACTTCCCAAGCCCATCATCAGACCTTGGGAACAGCTTGTCCACAACAAGCACATAACTAGTCTTGGATATGACAAGGACTTGTCCTTTCATATTCCAGACTACTCAAAGCCCATTCAATTTCAAAGTGTTGGATTCATTCATGATAGTTCACCTGCTCCTCATGACAGTTCACATCCAACTGTTCCAGATTCTGCCCCTCTTCCACAGCAACAACAACAGATTGTGCAATGCCAACACTGTGACCGACTTGGCCATCTGAAAGATCACTGTTTTGATCTTCATCCATGTAAGCACTGTCATAAAACCACCCATTCTTCATGCAGATGCTTCAGAAACAAACGTCCTGCAAGAACAAAGATTCATCTTGGATGGATCACTTCTTGGCAATGGGCATCAACAGCCAAGAAGATATTCCAAACACATGTCAGAACTTGTTGCAGAGTATTGAACAGTCTTGCAGTTGAGTTTTCTCCATCATCTCACCTTGTATCTGACAGGGGGGGAAATGATGGTCATCTACAAGCTTCAAAGTCACATCAAGCGAGCCTAAGCCACAACCTGCCATACCAGATTTAGAGTTGTAGCCAGAAGCAAAGATGCCCTTGAACATGCCTTCAGTTGGCAATCTGGGACACTTCCTCTAGCAGAAGACTTCAGCTTCTTGCCAGTGTCGGAAGAATTCCAGGAACAAAATTGAGAACACTTCCTCTAGCAGAAGACTCCAGCGTCTTGCCAGTTTTGGAAGAGTTCCAAGAATTGCATTAAGCATTCCAGAGTTGGTGGTAATCCTTAAACCATCACAGGTTGAGACTTCCCTTTTCAGGTTGAAGTTCTCCCTTTTATGTGGGGTGAGACCTCCCTTCATTGGTTGAAGGTTTCCCTCTTCAAAACAATAGGAGCACTTCCTATAGGAGAAGACTTCAGCTTCTTGCCAGTTTTGGAAGAGTTCCGGGAACTGCACTAAGCGTTCCAGTGTTGGTGGTCATCCTTAAACCACTGCCCTTTATACCAACATTTCAGAGAGCACATTCAGCCTAGTGCTGCCATGCATTTTTGTACATTTTCTCATACATAACCCTTCGGATTAAGGGGGGGAATGTTGGACACCTAATCCTCAATGGGTTAGTGTGGAAGCCGAATGGACAAAAGGAGTCCAAGAGACCTTGGGATGTGGAACCCAATGGTCAAACAATGTACTATAAATGTATATCAGTTGTTAATAAAAAATTGTACTCTCATGTTTTATCATTCATATTTCTCTTGCTACCCATGTGTGTTTAAAAATATCCTATATGGCTTTAACCAATTCAGTGGTAGAATCTGTGGTTGGTGTTGGTGATGTTGTTGACGTAGAAGCCTCTGTTTTCCCTGTGACTGAAATAGGCACTGCGGTTAGTGGAACTAGAACCAACGATGAGGACTACTCCTCCTTGAGCAATTTTTCTATATCCACCTCCATTTCTTTGATCTATACATTTTGTTCAATTATTATCTTCAACATGTCTTCCTTTTTCTTTTCCAGTTCTCCCATTTCCTTGGTCTGTGGATCCTCCATAGATGGCAGCTTGAGATGCTTCCTTAGATTTGATATATCTGCATTCTTTTTCCTTACAATCTCCTCTACTGCATTTACATCACTAGGGTCATAACCTAGCTTAATGACTAAGTCCTCTAATGACTTAATTCTAGTATCCTTTGTTAAAGATGAGATCTTCTCCAGCTTTAATTGTGATTGTATGTTGCTCATGGAGGCCTATAGTTTTGAAGTTGTCATGGAAGTATTAGTCAGAGTGGAATATAACATCTCCCCAGTCAGTTTGTGCATATCCATCTGATCAATAGGATGGATTTGATTTGTGTCCAAGGAGAAGATTTTCTTCTTGTAGTCTCCTCGTGATTTTTGGAATGGAACCTGTGCCTATAGAAAATCCATTTGCATTCTTCCTTTTTTAGTATCAAAGGCTGATAGAAGCATGTGTTGGGAAGAAAAAGTTTGCTTCGAGAACTGAGTATATGTGTTGGCCTTTAACATCTCTTTTTTTTCTTTATTGCTTTGTACTTAGTAAAAATATTTGGCTTTTTCTGGCCTTGAGCCAAGTCTGTTTTCTGTCCTGAATATGGAGGATATTGTGAGGTTGAGGAAGATGGAGAACCTACAAAAATATCTTCTTGTCTTGTACCTGTAAAAATGTTTTCTTATCTTGCAGAAACATGTGGACCTATGGAAACTATAGTAGCATGTCCTTCATCATCTTGCATGAAAACTAGTTTTAGATTGGTTTTCTGCTTCTTTGTATATATTAGGAATTCCTTGGCTCCAATTTCTGTTACTACATGAGACTTTTCTTCTCTTGTCCTTTTTTCATGCTTCTCCTGAGGTACTAGAGTTTGTGAAGTAGTTGTAGACATAACTTGTTCTTCATCTTCTTAAAAACTATTCTCCTCCCATTGATCCTGGTTCATGAATATTTCAATGTCTCGCCTAGGAGTGAGTGTAAGGAGTGGTTTTTTGTTCCACTATTAAAATGGAAATGATGTCTAAGGGTTCATATGTCCAAGTAAATCTTAATTGGAAATTCATTTTTCTAAGAAGTGCATCTACCTATTTACCTGCTTCTCTGTTGTTGCATATGAATGGCCCCACCTGTGTCTTGATCTTGAACTGTTCCTTCTTTTTAGCTAAAACAAAGTGTAAGTCTTCCATGTTGATCATTTGCCTTATATATTCCAATGAGAAAATTATCATTGGAACATATTTTGGCAGTCTATATGGTGGCAGCTCACATCCATACACCCTAAGTTCTGTGTAGTTCGGGTACAAGTACCAATCTACTATTTCGAAAAGGTCACTAATGTGTAAAGTTCTTTTTAGTTCAGGACCTATTATAGGTTCCACATTTTTGTTAAGAAGGCATGTATTTGTATAAATAAACTGGTTTATGAAGTCACTAAAACTGAAATTCTTTGAACTCTTTCACATCAAATAGGTCCACTGGATGACTAATTGTGCATTGCCTTGTTCATCTAGTTTTTGCAAAGCAATTGGGACCCTTTCTGCCTGTAAAATAGAAACATATAAACTAGCACTGGTGCATGTTTAAACATTCCTTCTATAGTAATCTTGAGAAACTACTCATGAATGTTGTCTGCAAGGAATTGAATGAAATTAAACATTACAAAAGGTTTTTCTTCTGTGGAAAAAATGGACAGAAAACCTAGGATAGGTTCATCCACCCATTGATTTGATTGATACCCTAAGAGACAAGATACTAATGAGACAATTTGCTTGGTCTTCTCTGGAAACATGGAGGCTAGATATGGTGGATTCTTCTTTGGAAGTTGGACATCCTCTAGCAAGAAAATTTCAAATATTTTGGCTCTTCTAGAGAAGGTTATCTTTTGGTAGAGTTCCATGAGGAAATCAACAGATAAAGGGCTCAAATAATTATTGTGGGGGACTTGAAGCATCTAGTTAATTGACTATGGGGTTATAGTAAACAGAATGTCTCCATTCTAGGCCACAATGGCTCTTTGGCTAGGGATATACTTGACCTGACACCATAAAATAAAATTTGGGAAAGGATGAGTTTGGGGAAACATGAATAGTGGCAAGAGGGATTCCCAGAGGTTGATTTCATCACTCTGGTCCAAAAAGGTTTGTTTGAGCCAATTGTGCAGTTCGAACAAGTCGAACTCACAATTAGTCTCTGTAATTTTATATTGTTGGTCAACCAGGGGTAAATGGTCTAGATCAATGGCAGGAGGGGTCATTGGGTTTTCACTGGTTGGTTTTGAATTTCCTTTAGGTACCATCTTTTTAAAAATTATCAGAACAATAGGTGAAGAGCTAGTGGTTTTTACCTGGGAAAAATTGATTTCTTTACTGAACAAATTCAATTTTTGTAACAGGTACCTGGTCGGGAAAATGCTATCTAGAATCTGAAGTGGATGACAGAGAAATTCGGTATGGGGGATGGAGGGTTATGTATTCTCTGAAGTAAACAGGAAGTGAAAAGGGGGCCACACTGCACAACTTGGAGGTATTTATAAGCAATTGGGCAATTTTCGTTGTGTCTGATCATTATGGAGCAGGTTTGTTGGGATCTGGTGCACGTTGGAGAGAAAATGGTCATGGTGTAATGGGAATTATAGGTGTCAATATAGGGGAAAGACATGTGGTAGAAGGAAAGGGAAATGGTATGCCGGAGCGGGTAGGACGTGTGGCATGATAGGAGTGGAGGGGGAGCAGAGACATGGCAGGAAGTAGTGAGGTGACGGGAATTTATAACGTTGGCAGGAGATGGAGTGGTTTTCTAGGGGGGAGGTGGTAATAGGTATTGAGCGAGGGGGGTGTGAAATCCTGAGTACCGGCCACGTAGTGTGGGGCGCGTTAAAATGAATCTTCTTTAGGACCCCCCTCCTGATAACGATAGAATGGGCTAGGGGGTCTGAAATCGATCCCCGTTGTTGATCCTGTCAGGGTTTCTTAGATCATGCGCCCGCTTTACCACAAGTCGACAAACCAGATTTTGTCCTTTTCGACTTTACCATAAGTCAAAATTTATGTGCTAGAAACTCATGCACATATTGTTAATCTTGTTAAAATTACATGATTAATTTATTACAAGTAGGATTAATTACTCTAAAACATATTTAATTAATCATAAGGGCGCATTTAATCTAGCAAGCCCATTTTTATTTTTTATTTTTCTAAGGTTATGAAACTTCTACCCTAATGCTTAATTCTCAATTTTAACCAAATTTAAACACTTTGGTTAATCTTTCTCTAATCTACCTAATTAATTTCAACCAATATTAAACTATATGGTTAATTTATTCTCGAACATAAACAACCTTATTTAACTCAGTTCAACCATGATTAAACAGTGTGATCAAACTTAGGAAGTCTATTTCTATGTGGCATTTAAACAAGATGCACACTATGTTTAAAAATTTTCTAAAGTAACTCTAATGCATTTTTTGTTTTTCAATGGCATTTAGGCTTGCTCACTTGCATACATATTTTTCTTTTATTGGGTTTTCATTCTTTTCCTTTTTCCTTTTTATAAAATTTTTCTTCTTTTTGTCTTTTTCTCATATACATTTTTTATTCCCTTTTTCATCATCATTTTTTTATACATATTTTTGCAAATAATTTTCATAATATAATATCGTTTACAATTTCTATCAACTGAAAGATAATAGCCAATCATAATTTGATCCTATGAATTATAGGACCCTAACAATAAAAACATACCGCATAGTGGAGCTTTATAACGCAGCTCATTACGGTATTTACAATGATCATCCTGTTGAATGCCAATCCATATGACATCATAACATCATGATAACATAACCAAATGATAGCATAGTAACATGACAACATAATCATAATAACATGACACTCATACCACATAGTGGAGCTTTATAACATAACTTGTGGCGGTATTTACATCCATATACATGTGTACATATAGAAACATTACCAACAATATAGACCAAATCATATATCAAAACATATACTAAACACCATATCTAATCATATAACAAAACATCATACAACATATACCAAACCATCATAAAGCATATATCAACCACCATAAAGCATATACCAGACCACCATAAAGCACATATCAAACCACCATAAAGCATATACCAACCACCATAAAGCACATATCAACCACCATAAAGCATATACCAGACCACCATAAAGCATATACCAAACCACCATATCTAAGTTTCTTTGCCTCAACCAGAAAATGAGGAAGGATACATAGCCCACATCTGATCCGCCATCTCCCATTTAGCTTCATCAAGCCCAAAGTGCTTCCATTGCACTTTAACTTGCTCGATTTCTTAGTTCCAGAGCATAAGCACATTTTTCTACAATATACACTAAGGCTCCCGATGGAATTCTCCATCTGGTTCTACCTGCAATACAAACCAGTCAATCACATGATCAACATCCTTAACATACTTCTTAAGCAAAGATACATGGAAAGAATTATGGAATTTCATTGTCGGAGGCAGTGAAAGTCTATAGGTTACTGGCCCAATCCTCTCAATGATACTGAAGGGTCCACAAAACAGTGGTGCCATCTTAGCACATGATCCAATCCACAAGGACTTCTTCTTCGGTTTGATGCGCAAGTACACCTATTCCCTAAGCTGGAACTCCTTGAACAACTCGTTTCTATCTGCATAACTCTTCTTCCTATCTTGTGTTGCCTTTAGATTCTTCTTTATTTCCTACATTTCTTGTTCCATGTCTACTAGCATATTTGGTCCAATCAACGCCCTGTTAACTAGGTCACTCCAATTGATGGGAGTGCTACAAGTTCGTCCATACAATGCCTCAAAAGGACTCATCCTCAATGACTCTTGATAACTGTTGTTGTATGCAAACTCTAACAAAGGGAGATACCATTCCCACTTCCTCTACTGATGCATCACATACATCCTCAAAATGTCCTCTAATATCTTGTTGACCCTCTCTATCTATCCATCTATCTGCAGATGATAAGTTGTGTTGAAGGCCAACTCTATGCCCAAACCTGCAAATAACACCTTCCAAAACTTGGAAGTGAACTTTGCATACCTGTTTAACACAATATTCTTTGGAAAACCATGCAATCTGACCACATCTTTGATGAATACATGTGCCACATCACTAGCTGAGAATGTAGACTTAACCGGAATGAAGTGTGCAACCTTTGTCAATTTGTCCACAATGACCATAATGGAATCATGTTGTCTCACTGTCTTTGGAAACCCTGTGATGAATTCCATGGAAATGGCCTCCCATTTCTACTTTAGAATCACGCTTGGCTGTAGCAGTCCACCTGGATGCTTACATTCTACTTTCACTCGTTGAAAATCAAAACATCTAACCAATAACTTTGCTACATCTCTCTTCAGATTGTACCAATAACAAAATTTCTTTACTACAGTTAATGACTCCTAATAACTTGGGTGACCTGAATAAGGTTTCACATTAAACTCCCTCCAGATCACCTTCTTCAGCTCACTATTATCTAGTACATATATCATGTCTCGTAACCTGACCAACCCATCTGTTGTAAGAAAATAATCCATACCCTATGCACCTACACCTGTACCTGTACCTATACAGCCACCTGTACCTGTACCACTACCTTTACATGTACCTACATTTGTACCTGTACCAACATCCCACTGCAACTTGTGCACAATATCCATATACCTGACATCCTACTGACCTGCTTGCAAGATCCTATCCCGTAAGTCCGTACTATAGGAGCTCATAGCTGCCAAGTGATTTACCTATACCCATCTTCTGAGAGCATCTACCACCCTGTTCTCTTTACCCTTTATGTACTTGATCTCGAAGTCAAAATCCCTGATCGTGGCCAACCATCTAGCCTTCCTGGTGTTCAAATTCAGCACGTCAAACAAATACCTCAACCTAATTTGATCACTCATATGTAAAAATCTCTTGCCAAGAAGATAATGTCTCCACATCTTCAATGCATGTATGATCATTTCTAACTCCAAATCAGGTGTTAGGTAGTTATGCTTATGCTCGTTTAGTTTCTGGGACTCATAACATACCACCTATCCATCCTGCATAAGGACTCCACCAAGCCCACTCTTGCAAGCATATGTCCATACCACAAACTCTTTGTCTAGACCTACAATCTGTAGTACTGGTGCATGTGTCAACAACTGATTTAGTTGTTCAAAGCTTGCCTCACACTCCTTAGTCCATTCTAGCTTCTTACCTTTCCTTTGCAATGATGTGATAGGATAATAAATCTATGAGAAGTTCTTGATTAACCTCTTATAGTAACCTACCAAGCCCATGAAAGATCTCACCTCATCCACACTCTTAGGAGCTACCCACTCCATGATGGCCCTTATCTTCTCTAGGTCAACTAAAATTCCCTCCTTCGAGACAACATGTCACAAGTAGTGTACCTCAGTCTGAAACAAATTACACTTGTTGAGTGTAGCATACAATTGATGGTCTCTCAACAACCTCAACATTGTTGCTAAATGTTTGGCATGCTCTTCCTCATTTTTAGAATATGCCAGTATATCATCAATAGATACAATAAAAAAATTATCCAAATATGGATGCTACACACAATTCATCAAACACATAAATGTAGTTGGAGCATTATTTAAGCCAAATGGAACAACAACGAACTCATAATGCCTATACCTGGTCTTGAACGCAGTCTTGTAAATGTCTTCCTCTTTGATGCATACCTGATGGTATTCGGATCTCAAATCAATCTTCGAGAATACTATTGTTTCCTTTAGCTGATCGAATGAGTCATCGATCCTCGGAAATGGGCATCTATTCTTGATAGTCCCTTTGTTAAACTGCATGTAGTCAATGCAAAATCTGAGAGTACCATCTTTCTTCTTTACGAACAATACCGATGCACCCCATGGTGACACACTTGGCCTAATGTATCCCTTGTCCAACATTTCTTTCAACTGCAACTTTAACTCAACCAAATCAGGGGTGCTCATTCTATAAGGTGATTTTGATGTTGGAGCTTCTCCTAACACTAACTCGATAGAAAAGCCTACCTCCCTATGACATGGAAACTTTGTAATGTCCTCAGGAAATACATCCTTGAACTGCTGCAAAGCTGGGTATTTTCTCATCACATCTGCATCCCCAACCTCCTTACCCGTATCACTAGAAATGTGTATTGCAAATAACATACACCCTTTCTTGTGGCTATGCTTTTCTTGCATAATTGTACCATCCTAACTGATGTAGCTTTCTTCTTACCCTGAAGACTCTTGGTTCTCCATTATCATCAACACATGCAATATCTTTATCATAACAATCCACCTTGGTTCTATGAAGATACAACCAATCCATGCCCAACAACATATTGTATGAACCCAATGGTAATACATTGAAATGTGTTGCGGTAGGCTCTTACCCAATGATGAACTCATTTCTTCGTACTTGTATCCAACTGCACTAACCAAGACTCTGCATTTAATTCCTTACTCAAACCACACTTATCCACCAAGTCATGGCTAACATAGCTATAATTAGATCCAGGGTCAAACAAAATAGAAATAACTTGATCACAAAGCTTACCATCCATCTCAATGATAGATGTTTGATTCTTTGCATGTTTGTTATCTAAAGATTCATAGATACGTGGAATACTTTGACCAACGTCTCCAACAATCTCTGCCTCCTGCACACTGTATATATTAGTCCTACCACTCTTGCATTGTGGACAATCCCTCCTACGATGATCTCCTCCACAAGTTTGTTGAAGCCTCTGAATTCTACTGCTCCAATATGGGGGATAACCACCCAATCCAGACCTTAAAGGAAGTTCCTTTTCTGTTTGGTATGGTCGCTTCGACTGGGGATGATGGGACCGTTTTACCAATGTGGGTTTTAAAATGAGAATGGGTGGTTTTAAAGCAATTGCAATAAGAATAATGATAACTAAATGACATATTCTAGCATGCAAATCTCTAGCTAACTTAATCTAATATAAACTTGGGTATTTTGTGTGATATGCGATCTAAAAAAATATCTATTTGACATGTGAAAATAAATATCATTCATGCATTAAACAGAGATGATAACATGTAAAGATAATTTCTTTGACTAAATAGTTAGTCAAAGAAATGTATAAACTATATCGCATATATTAATGATCATATATGAAAATAAATACTTTCAGCTAGGCATCATACAGTAGTGAAATTAACACATAATAGAAAGAACATATTCCATATATAATTCATGAAAATGAAATGTTATCACTAATTAAACAAAAACAGAACTAATCATACAAGATAGAAGTACCATATGTGTGAGGTTCTGCTCATTTGACTAATGGCATAGATCAGCTCCTTTCTTCAAATCAAATTATTCTCCAAGTATACAATAGTGCATCAACAAAGGAAAGTAGTCTGATATTCAAAAGAAATGACCATGTTCCATAATTTCATCAAGGCATTGACAAACTTATAGAAGTGCATTCTTTGCAAAAAAATTTGATAAAATTATGGACCCTTCTCTAAATGCATGAGAAGGATATAAGTACTATCTAACTAAAGTTAAAAAATAGATTATACAAAATATTTGAGGAGGTTTCAAACAACCTTCCTGTTAACTAGCAACTAACTCTAGAAATAAAAATGATTTGATGAGCAGAGGTTATAAAGATGACTTGTTTTCTGCCAGCTTCTCCTTTAGATCACATATATTAGACATTGGTTTCACTTGAGGCGGTGCCCCAAACTGCGTTTTTACCTGTCCTGCGAAGATAACATCTGTGATAGGTGGCAACATCCTTTGTGTTGAATGGAGTGAACAATTGAGCGCCATTATTAGGTTGGAGGTTTAACAACAAATTGCCAATATGCCTCCGAGTCAGTCTTTGATAACTTTGTGATCACTTCCCTTTGGGTTTTTACCTTTGCCTTCTAGTTTTTATCCAAGTCATTCAAATACGATAGCGTCCTTGGATTACCTTCTTTAATCAAGTTGGTAGTGTGTAAAGTGTGTTTTACTACTTTTACTATGTTCTTTGCCATTCATGTTACTCTTGCCACTGCTAATTCAGCCTGCTTGATCTGTGCATCCCAATCTGTGAGTAAAATTTCCTTGTGTCTCCTCAATCTCAGGTAGATTAGCTCTCCTTGTATTTTCTTGAAATTCAATTAATTCAGAGATCTTTGTATTTAAATCATTAAATTCAATTCTCTGATCAATCGCCTTATCCGTTAACTGATCACTGGTAATCATATGAGTGACATGCGACATCCTCTGGAAAAATAGATCTTGTTGTTTTAATCGAAAGGAATTTAGCTCTAGTGCCTCTTTGATGAAATCATCGACAGTAGTGACATATTTATAATTTTCCGTGGTTTCTAGCAATTCTTGGATCTGCATATTCTTTGCAGAGATGTCTACTTCATGGCTTATCTTTAATACCTCCATATTCTATTGCAATTGGGCTATTTGTTCAATGGCTTGCTGGTTCACATTTGCCTTCTTGATTTGCAGCTATTACTCGAGCTACGCTATCTTTTCTTCCCTTTCCCTTAACAAAATTGATACCACAGTGGCTTTATCCATGGTGGAAATTGCATATGCCCCTATAAACTCCAATAGTCTCGTCAAATTTTCAACAGGATTGGAAGGAACATCCTTCCAGACTATGTTCATCGGCTCATTCCCTAGTGGGATCTCGGGTGTCTCCACCCTCCTTCTTTTCCTCTGTCTTCTCACTACAACCTTATGCAGTGGGCTGTAGAACACATCTAAAGGAGGAATTTCAGTCACCTTTAGGATAATTTCCAATGTGGTCAAAGTAGGAATGATTTCTATATGTTATGAACCTGTCCCTTGCTCATCCATTGGCTCAGACTCTGAAGTTTTTGGAGTTTACAAAGGAGTGTGATATTCCGTGGTTTCCTGGGCATCTGTTGTCTTAGGAGTATCTTGTATCCTTCTATTAAATTGGTCCCATTCCTGTTCCAAATTGCTTCTTTTGACTTCGGGACTGGTATCTTTAGTTAGGTCACTTATGACCTGTTTTTCAGCTGACCTTCTGCTTGATTCTATTGTATTCTTAGTATCCTGTGTTTTCCCTGTATCCTGGGATTTCCCTGTATCTACTTGAGACTCTATGCGAGAATTTGGTCCTTCGTTATTGATAGTTACACTGGGTGTAGGCTTGTCCTCAGCTCTTAACAAATGTAATGGAATTGTTTTGAGCCTTTGATTTCTGAATTCCTGAAACTTTTCAAAATCTTCAGGACTCAAATTGGCCTTCGCCCAATTGAACGCTTGTTCAAATGATTCAGCTGCTTATAAAAGACATTCAGAATCTTTAGCCTCGTGATTAAAGGGCTTAATATTTACTACATTACTAATATTGTGTGTTATTTTGTCTGGGTCAAATTGCCGCTTTGGTAAAGTATGGAGCCTGAGGCTCTCTAGTCTTAGTGATTCCTTGGTTGCATGGTTGAAATTTGCCAACGAAAAAGAACCACACCGAATGGGAAAGGATGGCCAAAATGACTTTTTGTTATCTTTTAGGGTCTTGGTTAAGCCTTTACCCATAGTCTGGTGAGTTATTTCTCTTGATAATAGCTTCTCGAAGACATACAAAGGGAGTACATGCGGGTCCGTTGTACTGCTAAAAACTCTTATATATGTAAACCATTATTCAGAAAAATACTTTCCTACTACGAGAAGGTCTATAACGGCTTCTCTAGAAAATATGGGGGATTTCTTATCAAAAATGAGTTGATGCAATGGTAAAATGAGACCATGGAATATTTTATAAAAATGGGGTATATAATGGGATTCCCACATCTGTTTGTGTGTGAGATGGATGGGGTAGGGGACTTGCATAGTCCATTTCCAACCCATGATTGGAAACTTAGTACAGAAACAGATGGCATCCATGATATAGGCACTGAAATAAAATGGAGGAAGGTTCTCTGTGGAGGTGGATCTCTTTTGACGATACTCGAAAATGGCAGTGGCTAGATTATCATATAGGATAGTGGCCCAATTCATTATGTGAGAATTGACACATGCATCTATCAAAGGGACCCATTCTATAGAGAATTTGGTATTATTAGGTAATCCATATAACCTACATAACATAGAAGTTGCATAGTTATAGGGATTTGCCAAAGAAGCTACGGGGTACATACCCGTTTTATCATATTTGAATTTGTTCTCTAGGACCCTCCAGCCCTGAATCATCTTGAAGGGTTCTTCATTTTTCTTTGCGAAGTTGGCCAGGTATGATTTGTCATATATGTCCTGAGGGTCAGGTATATGATACATTTGCTTCAGGTCTTCAACTTTGAATGACCCCATTAGCTCCATATTTGAGTTCCTAAATTGCATATCTTCAATATTGAGATTTTCCACCACCCATCTAATCATATCAGTGTATGGGAATATTTTCTCTCTTGCCCCTATTCTATGAAGGAAGAAGAAAGCAGCATATTTGAATTGGACCCCCGAAGGTTTTATTGAGTCAGTTGTTTCCTTTGTGACAGTAATTTTAGGCCACTCATCTTCAAGTCTATTATATGACTTCTCATGCTGTCACTCCTCCATCAGCGCTGCAAACTGTATCAACGAATATAGGTGACATCTCTGATACCTTGGACTCTATAATGCTCTTATTCTTCTGCTTTTGCATCACCTTCCATAATAACATCTCCTTTGAAGCTTGCCTAAAATGAAAGATATATAAAAGTGCACACAATGGAGGGTAATTAAGGCTGAGAGTTCTCTGAAATGACTTTGAATCATGGGAAGATTTTGCATGAGATTTGTGTGTTAACTAGCCATAACTTGAAAACATCAATTGTTCTCCTCGGGTTGCTAAACATTAATTACTTTGTCAAACCACTTAATATTTCATTAAAACTCAGTAACTTCCCACGCTTCACGCTTTATTTTCACATCTCAACTTTCAAATGTTGCTATATAACGTTGTTCATAGTTAATGCAAAATGTGATTGCGAAAATCGAAATATCACATTTCGCAAATTATTAAGGGTTGACACAATGGCATGATTTATAAATTTGTGATTTGTGAAGTGCGATCGTGTGTTATTAAAGTGTTGTGATCGAAACATCACAATGGGGGCCTCATTTCATATCGCATTTCAGGATTTTCGATGGAATTTTAACAATTGTTACATGGAAAATTGCAAGATGCGATTTGCGATAAGCGATTAAGCATGAGTCCTTTTTGAATGTTTTAAGGCAAATTTGTAGAGTTAGCATTTATTTTCAAGGCCTAAAAATTTAAAAGGGTCCCCATTTATATGTCAAATATTAACTATTACTCTGTATAAATGGGGGGGTTGTTACATAGTACAACAATTGGCGATTCACTTGGGAGAACCAACTATCTCTGATTGGTCTTTTGAAATTTCTAAAACTTTCAAAATAAGAAGAGTTATAGGAATAATAATTACATGAGTTACAAACTAAACAATATTTCTCTGAAATCATAATTACCCACTCAATCTATCTATTCAACTACTTTACTCTTGTAGTGATAAAAATACAAATGTTTGCATCAGTCAATACTAAGATTTAAAGGGATATAGCAGGTGTCTTCTACAGATTAGTTTTTATTGTTTACTCATTTATCATAGATAGAGCCTCTGCTACCAGTAGGCATTCATAGCCTCGACAGGGTTATATTTTAACCAACAATGATTCATTGTCCCATCCGAAGCAATTTTCAAAATTCAAAATGATATTCTTTTTCTTTTTTCTCATTTGGACCTTGTTTTTATTTTCATGTAATTTTCTTTTCAAGTTTCTTAAAAGACATTGTCTAGGCTTGGTAACCCAATAATGACAATGCCATTCACTATTTGTAACTAAACTTAACAAGTTGCCTCTTGATGAGACCCCTTGTCCTTTGATTGATTAGATCATTAGCTATTACCCTGTTTTGATAAGCAGTTTTAGTAATATCAGTTTAATTATTCCTCTATGATCATGGTAAACAAGCTCGTAATGAGATTTATTATCTTTTAAGTTTTGTATATTTTAGAATTACACTCTGAAAAAATAAAATTTTATCAGATGGGGTGAATCATTGGCCCTTTTAAGAGTTTTGGATGATAATAATAGAGTTTTGAGATACTCATCTGTAGAAAGTCCTTACTAGGTTAAAGATTATTTTCTTGACTAATAAAAAAACATCTATATCTTATAAAGATAAGATCTTGTTCATAGAATAAGTGTTTTTAGCGAGGTCAAGTTTTTCAAAGAAATAAGGTCCATTTTGATACTCAAATTCTTTAATTATTTCTTTAACTTTTCTTACTTATAGAATCAAAAAATAAAAATATTATCAAAGACTTTATTTTGAGAAGCCAAAAAGTAAATACTACTTTAACCTTTATTTTCCTAAGAATCTTAAAGACAATATGATACAAAATTAGAAGAGGTTGTCTTCTAGGAAAAGTATTTTTTAGAATCTGCCCATTGACGGGCAAGGAATCTATTCTGCCTGACAGATCTTGTAAGAGAAATGTTGATTGACCAATTTTCTCAATGATTAGGAATGGTCCAAGCCACAATATTTGGAATTTGGTATGATTACCTTTTTCCTCATGTGCTTTACCCCATTTTAGAACCAGATCACCTACTTCAAACGTTTTATGACTGGTAGAGGTTGTATCAAAAGAGGCTTTGACTAACTGTTGATGATGGGAATGGGTAGCTTTAGCCTTTTCTCTTTCTTCTTCAAGCTTAAGGATCTGAAATTGTCTTGCTTGAAGAGAAGAGGAAGGATTTTCATTGATAAATTGCACTAGGGTGAGAGATGGGATTGCTATGTTTGTGGGAAGAACTGCTTATTTTCCATAAACCAAAGCAAAAGGAGAATAATCGATTTAGGCCTTCGGTGTTCTTCTATCTACCCTAAGAGCAAATGTCAACGCTTTGTGCCAATTCCTATGATTTTGGTCTATAGTCCGCTTGATGACTCTGATAAGGTTTTTGTTTGTTGTTTCGGCTAATCCAATACCTTGTGGATAATAGTTGGTTAAATACTTCAATATGAAACCTCTTTTTAAAGCAAATTCTCCCATAGTATTTCCAGAAAAATAAGATTCATTATCAAACACTAAAGCTATGGGTAAGCCAAATCTAGTGATTATGTACTGATCAATAAAGTTTGTAATACTTTATGTATTAGCTACCTTTATTGGGATAGCTTCTACCCATTTCGTGAAATAATCAGTAGTTGTAAGAATGTACTTGTGTTGCTTGGAAGAGTTAGGAACAATCTCACCAATTATATCTAATCCCCATTGTTCAAATGGTTGTTGGATACTCACCTAGCTAGTCCGAAACGTCGGTTTCAAAATTTGCTCACAGGTTTTTTCCATTGATTAAAATTCTCTACCAGCCTGTATGGAATCTCTCTTCAATACAAAGGGAATGTTGGTTTCTTTTCTCTTCTAGCTACAATTTGACAAATTTTGCATTTTCTTGAATAGTCATGTGCATCCTCAAATAGTGTTGGCCAATAATAACTTTCATGCAGGATTTTGTGAGCTGTGGTGTTTCCTCTGAAATTACCTCCTACTGGTCCATCATGTAGCTCTTGCATAACCTTTTCAGCTTTAGGTTTTTCTAGGCATATTAATAATATTGAATCATAATTTTTTTCTAAATAATACATCATCAATTAATTCATACTGATTTGATTTCAACCTTAAATCACGTTTTGTTTTGTAATTGAGATGCATAGGAGCATATCCATTCTTTAAATAAAACTTCAAATCAGCATACTATGATTATGCATCATTGAGGCTTACCTCTGATATTTTTACATCATTACCTTGGTATTCTTTTGTTGATAAGTGGGAAGCTCCAGTTAGCATCCTGCAAAAACCTTGGCCCCTAACAATTTTCGCTGGCCGAAATTCTACATTGTACTCTTGAAGTGAAATGACCCAATTGGCTCTTTTCTCCCCCACTTCTCTTTGAATCAATAATTTCCTCACTGCAGGGTAAGGTACTATTATTTTTGTATGGGTTTTGAGGAGAAAAGGTCTGAAATGTTTCAAGGTTTTAAGGACAGCAAAATCTTGTTTCTCAACAGCTGAGTAATTTAGCTCGGCACCCTATAATTTAGAACTGAAAAAAGAGATAGGTGCCTTTGTGTTATTGTTCGGTTGTGTTAAAACTGTTGCATATGGTGTATCAGATGAAAAAGTGTAAAACACAAAAGGTTTGAGAAATTTTGGAGTTTTTAAAGAAGGAGCATTGATAATGGCCTTTTTGTTAACTCAAATTACTCTCTTTCATCTTTACCCCATTTGAAGACTGCATTCTTTCTTATCATTGATTGAAGGGGTAGAACAATCTGTGAGAAATCTGGAACAAATATTTTTACAAAATTGATCTGGCTTAGGAATGATTGCATGGTCTTTTTGTTTTGTGGGAGAGGAATCTTCTCAATTTCTTGGATTCTATCAAGATCAATATAAATTCCTTTCTTGGACACTATGAATCCGAGGAGTTTTCCTTCTGCCAAAGAGAAGTATGACTTTTTTGGATTTAGATAAAGGCCATATTTCTTGCATCTTTCAAAAATATGTTTTAGGTCATTCAAATGATTGCTTATGTTCTTAGAGTAGATTGTAATGTCATTTAGGTAAATAACAATTGATTTATTAATCAGACCTTTAAAAGTAATATCCATGGCGCGTTGAAATGTAGAACCTGCATTAATGAGTCCAAAAGGCATCTTATAATAAGCATATGTCCCCCACTAGGTCATGAATTTTGTCTTCCATATGTCATCTGGATGTACAAGGATATAATTGTATCCTGAAAATCCATTTAGAAAATACATTAGCTCAGAACCTGCAACTGATTGCAATATTTGCTCCATGGTAGGCAAAGGAAATTTATCCCTTTGACAAGCTCTGTTTAAGTTCCTAAAATCAATACAAATCCTAATGCCTCCATTCTTTTTCCTGGCAGGAACCATATTTGATACCCATATTGAATGTCTAACAGGAAATATTATCTTTGCTTTCAAAAGTTTGTTCAACATAGATTTGATTTGACTTTCAAGGTTTTGAATCTTTCTAAGCTTTTGTTGAACTAGTTTCTCATTAGAGGTCATCGGTATAGTATGTTGAATTACAGAGGTATCATAGGTCTTGAGATCTGAATAATCCCAGGCAAAGACACCTTTATATGTTTTCAACAACTTAATGAATGATATCCTTTCTTCGGATGATAAACCAATACCTAGGTTGATATTTTGAGGTTTTTCAGTTGTACCTAGGTTTACCACTTCAAATCTCAAAGTAGAACTCTGAGTCTTGGGGTTGGTAATCCTCTTAAATCTATATTTCAAATCATAGAGATATTCCATTTTGACTACAGACTTTGGAATTGGGTTTTGATCTTGTTTATGGTTGATTTTCAAGTCATGTTCATGTTCATGTTCATCTATGATTTGTTCCTCATAAGATCCTTCTGATGTAAGGAAATCGATTATATCAACATCATTATTAAACACTCTCTGATTTGTTACATTATTAGGAATGGATGGTCTGAAAACTAACTCTATGGAAAATCTATCTGGACTAAATTCCTCTAAAGGTATAAGCTTAGATTCTACATTTGCAAGTAAGTCAGCACATGCATTTTGTAATCTGGGGACTGAAGAAATGTTGAAAGAAGTGAAGTGAGAAATAATATTCTAGGATAGGGATTGATAATTTTTTAGATGCCCAAACAGACAATGGATTGTGCTTCATACCTGTTTAATAACTATTTCAGAGTCTCCATATACTTGCAAATACTTGACATCAAGGCCAATGGCTTTGTACAGCCCTTGAATCAATGCTTCATATTTTGTAGTATTGTTAGTGCATTGAAATTCAAGCCTGCAGGCTAACATGGTTTTCTCTCCTTGCGGGATGATTAGGATACATCCAGCACCTACACCATCTTCAGACTTGGAACCATCAAAATAAAGAGTCCAGAATAATGAATTATCTACAAATTTATCAACTAGATCTATACACTTGGAAGCATCAGTTTGTGAAAAAATTTCTATCTGAGATACTACAGCATTATCCAGGAAGGGAGATCTTTGTGCATTGAAGGATCCCAAGAATGATTCAGTTGAGTAGTTTCTGATGATATTATTGGTGAAATCTATTGGCTCATTGCTTCCCTCGAGATCAATGATTGTGTACTTCATGAATTTCTCATGGTCTACTCTGATTTGGTTAGGTTTACCATTGTGTGGCAACCACATGTGAGACCAATCAGTTGCAAAGTATCCGTGTAACTTTTCGGACCAATCCCTACTTAGAATTAAACCATAAAATTTAGGGATATCAACCACTAGAATATCGATTATCTGTGAAACTTTTGGGTTGGAGGAAAGCCTAATTGAAACTGATATCATTTCTCCAAGTACCTATACTTTTGTTTTGTCCAGTTGGACTATGTGTACAACATATTTTTGAGGTGTAATATTCATTTTGGTGCACACAGTCCTTGGCATGATGTTTGAAGAGGCTCCTGAGTCAACAATGAATTTATGGGTGTTTCTATTGAAAATATCATAAGTAATAAGAAATGGAGGTGTATGAAAAATAGATCTATCACCTATCCGAACTAGATCTGTGCGATTTACTTTGTTTGAAGATGAAGGAGTTTTTCCCATATCATAAGCAGCTTGAGTGACTACAATGGATGGTAAAGGAGCTACAAGAACTTATTTTAACTCTCTGAGTAATATTTTCTATTGTTGTTTGAGTTTAGTCAGTTCATGTAATGAAATATTTGCTCTCGTCTTTTTCATATCTTCGACTATGTTATATTCCACTATATCCGAGATTACTAAAGTTTTGGAAGCAATTGTAGCATATAATGGAATAGAATCAGTTTGAGTAGTCTTATATTTCTTACTTACTGTCTTCTCCTTTACAGGAGTAGCAGCTTTATGTTTCTGAATTGTTATAGACGTATCAGGAGAGTTTTTACTTCTTGTAGTTACTGCCATAGCTTGTGCTTCCCATTCAGTTGGAAGAATGAAGTCCCACATTCCATTTACCTCGACGACTTCTTCAATTTCATGTTCTTCTTCAGTTGGTGAATCTTCTTCCAGTTCTTGATTGGATTTAGCATTTGAAATAGTATTCAGTGGCTGAGATGTAGAAGAAGGATTTCTCTTAAATGAGCGAAAAGGTTACTTGGGAGTGGATGATTCTACAACTTGTTTGTTGATTTCGACCATTTCATTTGACATGGTCTTTAACACCTTCTAAAGGCCTTCAAGGTCGAAAGGGTCCTTTGGAGCTTTCTTTTTTGAATCATCCTTGAATGTTACTTTCTTTGATTTCCTTTCTTCTGTCTGTGATCTCTTTTCTAAGGAAATAATTCTTCTTTCTACAAACAAAGCTTCTTTCATGTTTTCTACAAGGGTAGCCTTATTGGCTCTATCTACAAAAATTGTGATATTAGAGGGAAGGGAGGATATGTACCACTCTATTTGTACATCTACTGCATGTTTAGAGGCAGCTGGGATTTTGTTTAGTAACTTGTTAAATCTGGAGTTGAATTCTTTGATCCTTTCATCTGAACCTGATTTTAGGTTGGAAAGATCATTTATTAAAGATGTTATAGTCTTATCATCAAAAAAATTTGCAAGAATATTTCTTGAAAAGTATCCCAGTTTCTTATTGAGCCTGTTGGAAGGGACAAATACCAAGATCCCAGAGATCCCTGGAAAGTATAAGGAAGCAGTCTGATTACAACATATTCATGTGCAACTCCATTAAGATTGATGGCTAACATAAATTTATATAGATGTTCTTCCACAGGAAGACCATCATCAGGATTATACTTAGGTAACAATTTTTCTGGTTTTGTTAGGAGAGCATCTGGATTAGCAACCAGTACAACACCAGGATTTGTCCAAGGTTGTGCGGGTTGATTGGCCATAACTTGAGTTAGAGACTGGGAAAATGGGAAGGTCGGTCTAGAAGTAGGTATGGATGGTGAAGAACTTACTATTGTATTAGTACTACTAGTAGCAGTACTAGTTGAAGAAATGGATAGCTGAGAAGAGGTGGATTGAGTAGAAGTGAATAGGAAAGTAAATGGAGGAAAAGGTGAAGTGATCTCGCTGGTATCTTATTCATATCTTGGTGTGGAAACTTTCTTACATCGCGACTGAATGGGAAACTCAAAATGAGTTACTCTGAGCCTTTCGCTTTGTAATCGAGTTAATACACCAGTTTCTCGTAATAAGGAAGTGACATTTTCTTCAGAGGCTTCGAGTCTCTCAAGTTTCTCAACAGAAATGGATATATGTTCCAATTTATGTATCAAGGAGTAAAATTCAAGAAATTAGGGAGTGTAATCTGGAGAAGGTGGTTGTCTTAATACTTCAGGAGACGAGGGAGATGTTTCTACAACTTCAGATTTTTGATCCGGAGATTTTGAACGAGATCTAGAAGAAGTAGAAGTTGTGGAGGGGTTTTGACTCTTATGAACGTTTTTCAATTGATCTTTAGATTTATATTCCATTCATAGTCAAATGGCCCTCCTTCTAGCACCAAAATGTTGAAGCCTCAAAATTCTGCTGCTCCAACATGGGGGATAACCACCCAGTCCAGACCTTAAAGGCAGCTCCTTTTCCATTTGGTATGGTGGCTCCAACTAGGGATGATGGGACCAGTTTCCCAATGTGGGTTTTAAAATGAGAATGGGTGGTTTTGAATCGATTGCAATAAGAATAATGATAACTAAATGACCTATTCTAGCATGCAAATCTCTAGCTAACTTAATCTAATATAAACCCGGGTATTTTGTATGATATGTGATCTAAAAAGATATATGTTTGACTTGTGATAATAAAGATCATTCACACATTAAACATAGATGATAATGTGTAAAGATAATTTCTTTAATTAAATAGATAGTCAAATAAATATATAAACTATATCGCATATATTAATGATCATATATGAAAATAAATACTTTCAACTAGGCATCATACAGTAGTGAAATTAACACATAACAGAAAGAACATATTCCATATATAATTCATGAAAATGAAATGTTATCACTAATTAAACAAAAACAAAACTAATCATACAAGATAAAAGTACCATATGTGTGAGGTTCTTTCATTTGACTAATGACATAGATCATCTCCTTTCTTCAGATCAAATTATTCTCCAAGTATACAATAGTGCATAAGCAAAGGAAATTAGTCTGATATTCAAAAAAAATGACCATGTTCCATAATTTCATCAAGGCATTCACAAACTTACAGAAGTACATTCTTTGCAAATATTTTTGATAAAATTTTGGACCCTTCTTTAAATGCATGAGAAGGGTATAAATACTATCTAACTAAAGTTCAAAAATAGATTATACAAAATATTTGAGTAGGTTTCAAACAACCTTCCTCTTAACTAGCAACTAAATCTAAAAATAAAAATGATTTGATGAGCAGAGGTTATAAAGATGACTTGTTGTCTTCCATCTTCTCCTTTAGATCGCATATATCAGACATCAGTTTCACTTGAGGAGGTGCCCCAAACTACGTTCTGACCTGTCTTGCAAAGATAGAATCTGTGAGAGGTGGCAACATCCTTTGTGTTTAATGGAGTGAACAGTTGAGCGTCATTATTTAGTTGTGAGGTTTGACAAGGAATTTCCAATATGCCTCCCAGCTAGTCTTTGATAAATTTGTGATCGTTTCCCTTTGGGGTTTTACCTTTGCCTTCTAGTTTTTATCCAAGTCATTCAAATACGGCAATGTCTTTAGATTACCTTCTTTCATCAAGTTGGTAGTGTGCAAAGTGTGATTTACTGCTTTTACTATGTTCTTTGCCACTCCTGCTGCTCTTACCACTGCTAATTCAGCCTGCTTGATCTGCGCATCCCAATCTGTGAATAAAATTTCCTTATGTGTCTCCTCAATCTCGAGAAGATTAGCTCTCCTTCTTTCTTCAGTTTCTTTCCATTCAATGAATTCAAAGATATTTGTATTTAAATCATTAAATTCAGTTCTCTGATGAATCACCTTATCCATTTACTCATCACTGGTAATCAGATAAGGAGTGACATGCGACATTCTCTACAAAAATAGATCTTGTTGTTTTGATAGAAGGGAATTTAGCTCTAGTTCCTCTTTGATGAATTCATCGACAGTAGGGACATCTTTATATTTTTCCATGGCTTCTTGCAATTCTTGGATTTTCATGTTCTTCGCAAAGATGTCTGCTTCAGCGGCTTGCTGGTTCACATTTTCCTTCTCGATTTGCAGCTGTTGCTCGAGTTGCACTATCTTTTCTTCCCTTTCCCTTAAAAAAATTGATACCTCAGTGGCTTTATCCATGGTGGAAGTTGCATATGCCCCTGTAAACTGCGACAGTCTGGTCAAATTTTCAGCAGGATTGGAAGGAATATCCTTCCAGACTATGTCCATCGGCTCATTCCCTGGTGGGATCTCAGGTGTCTCCACCCTCCTTCTTTTCCTTTGTCTTCTCACTATAGCCTTATGCAGTGGGTTGTAGAACACATCTAAAGGAGGAATTTCAGTCACCTTTAGGATAATTTCCGATGTGGGCAAAGTAGGAATGATTTATGTATGCTGTGAACTTGTCCCTTGCTCATCCATCGGCTCAGACTCTAAAGTTTTCTGAGTTTGCAAAGGAGTGTGATATTCTGTGGTTTCCTGGGCATCTGTTGTCTTAGGAGTATCTTGTATCCTTTTATTAAATTGGTCCCATTCCTATTCCAAATTGTTGCTTTTGACTTCAGGACCGGTATCTTTAGTTAGGTCACTTATGACCTATTTTTTGGCTAACCTTCTGTTGGATTCCGTTGTATTCTTTGTATCCTATGTTTTCCCTATATCTTGGGCTTTCCCTATATCCACTTGAGACTCTATGCAAGAATTTGGTCCTTCGTTGTTGATAGTTACATTGGGCATAGGCTTGTCATCAGCTCTTAACAAATGCAATGGAATTGTTTCGAGCCTTTGATTTCTAAATTCCTGAAACTTTTCAAAATCTTCAGGACTCAAATTGGCCTTCACCCAATCGAACGCTTGTTCAAATGATTCAGCTAATTGTAAAAGATCTTCGGAATCATTAGCCTCATGATTAAAGGGCTTAATCTTTACTGCAGTAGTAATATTGTGTGTTATTTTTTATGGGTCAAATTGCCTCTTTAGTAGAGTATGGAAGTTGAGGCTCTCTAGGCTTAGTGATTCCTTGGTTGCATGGTTGAAATTTGCCAACGAAAAAGAACCACACCGAATGGGAAAGGATGGCCACAATGACTTTTTTTTATCTTTTAGGGTCTTGGTTAAGCCTTTACCCATAGTCTGGTGAGCTATTTCTCTTGCTAGTAGCTTGTCAGAGACATACAAAGGGAGTACATGTGGGTCCGTTGTACTGCCAAAAACTCTGATATATGTAAACCATTCTTCAGAAAAATACTTGCCTACTACGAGAAGGTCTGTAGCGGCTTCTCTAGAAAATATGGGGGCTTTCTTATTAAAAATGAGTTGATGTAATGGTAAAATGAGACCATGGCATATTTTATAAAAATGGGGTATATAATGGGATTCCCACATCTGTTTGTGGCTGAGATGGATGGGGTAGGGGTCTTGCATAGTCCATTTCCAACCCATGATTGGAAACTTAGTATAGAAATAGATGGCATCCATGATATAGGCACTGAAATAAAATGGAGGAAGGTTCTCTGTGGAGGTGGATCTCTTTTGACGATACTCAGAAATGGTAGTGGCTAGATTATCAGATAGGATAGTGACCCAATTCATTATGTGATAATTGACACATGCATCTATCAAAGGGACCCATTCTATAGAGAATTTTGTATTATTAGGTAATCCATATAACCTACATAACATAGAAGTTGCATATTTATATGGATATGCCAAAGAATCTATGGGGTACATACCCATTTTATCATATTTGAATTTTTTCTCTAGGACCCTCCAACCCTGGATCATCTTGAAGGGTTCTTCATTTTTCTTTGTGAAGTTGGCCAGGTATGATTTGTCATATATGTCTTGAGGGTTAGGTATATGATACATTTTCTTCAGGTCTTCAGCTTTGAATGACCCCATTAGCTCCATCTTTGAGTTCCTAAATTGTCTATCTTCAATACTGAGATTTTCCACCACCCATCTAATCATATCAGTGTATGGGAGTATTTTCGCTCTTGCTCCTATTCTGTGAAGGAAGGAGTAAGCAGCATCTTTGAATTGGACCCTTGAAGGTTTTATTGAGTCAGATGTTGCCTTTGTGATAGTAATTTTAGGTTGCTCATCTTCAAGTCTGTTATATATGACTTCCCATGTTGTTTCTCCTCCATCAGTGCTGCAAACTGTATCAACGAATATAGGCGATATCTTTGATACCTGATGAGCCCCATAAATGGGTAATTATATGGGCTCATTTTGCCTCCTAGCATAGTTTAATTGACCATTCTCTTAGCTTATTGCATGTTTTTTTATTATATTTATGCTTATGGAGTGAGTTGAGTTGGTCATTATGCCATGGAGTCTAATATGTGTTTAATGCAGATTTTTGTTCAATTTTGGAGATAAAGTCAAAGATTTAATGGACAATTAGCAGCAATAATTCAAAGTAGACAAGGGAGAGGATTTATAGGAGGGTATCCCCCTCATTTATGACTCCCCACTTTGAATTCTCCATCATGCAGCACAGACCACAAACAGCCACATCAATTCACTAGGAGGCAGCTGAGCAAGTGGAGGATAACTTCTATTTATCTCAAGTTTTGAGAGCCAAGCCTCCCTGATTTTAAGGAAGATGTTGGGAGCTTCAGTTAAAAGTAGAGAGGCCTAGGCCCTCATTAGGAAGTTAGTCAAATTTTCGAATTTTTGTTGCAACTTTGCTCTGCTCAATTTCAAGCTCACTTTTGTTGACAGTTTCATGTAATCCTATTATTATTTCGATAATAAATATGAAGTCCTTTTCGAGCTAGCACTAAGTTACCTCAAAGGGCTGAAGCTCTTGGGTTAGGGCCAAATCTAACTAGCCAAGCTCCTCTTGTTTGTATTTATATGCTTTGTTTCAGTTTATGAATTAGTTGCTGTTAGATGAATTTCTTTCCTGGTTAAGAATAGGTTTCTTTTGGTGATTTAGAAGGTTGTTTCCATTTGAGTTTTCTATAGCAGGTTGAATAGTGATAGAAAGAAGATACAAAAAGGCTATCAATAGATCCTTGGCCTCCTTTCCTCCCTTTAGGACCATGAACTGAGGCCAAGACCCTCTTGTTGCCACAAAAAACACAAATTTACCTTTTCCATAGGATTTCTAGTGTTGCAGTTTGTTAGAAGGTTAATGCTTTGCTTTAGATCTCTTTCATCATGCTCATTTCTGTCTTGTAATAAGTTTCATTCCATGATTTCTCTCATTATAGCACTCTTCAGCATTTCTTTCCATAGCTCATGATCTAGACTAGCTTGATGCAAAATCCTGTTTTTTTGATGTACTTAGTTTCCTTGCTTGCTTAATCTTAGTGTTTGATTTTTAGTTCTCTGGCAGCAAATCTCTTATCACAACAAGTTAGCCAATCATCCATCACAATCTCTCTTGGATCTATGCCCACAGGTCACCCATAGTTCACCACGAATCTGCCTTAGTTTTCTGCACATTTTCATATACTTTCCTCTCTTTCCTTGAAAAAATCTGACCATCTTTCTCTCTCCTAATCATTCTTGATGGACCCTATACACCTTAACACATCATCCTAGACTTTAGCTCCCATTTCCACCCACTTTCATGCCTTCAAAACCTCCAAAACTGCTCTCGGCATCCTCCTGTAGACCTCCTGTAGATCCCCTGTAGCCTCCTGTAGATTTTCCTGTAGGATTCTTTTTGAAGTCTGATTGCGGGAAAAGCCTCCAAAAGGCCACCTAAGACCTACTAGGACCCATCCACACCATCCTACACCCCTGAAAATCCCAAAGTCACCCTCCATCGCCACCTAATCGCTGCCACATTCACAATCAAATAAATTACATGCATGGCAATTTCACATAAAAATACATAAAAATCCAAAAAGATGTTTTTTGCTCATTTACTTCTAGAAATAGCTTGAGTAGATGTTGTTTACTTCCTGAGTAGGTAATGGCATTCATTTCATGGTTTTTCATCTCTCTTTCTAAAAAAGTAGGATTAGTTGGTTAAGTAGGGTTTTCTAGGTTTACTTTACATTCCAATCTTCTTTTCCTTTCTGCAAGTAGAGTAGCCTCTGTAGAGTAAGATTTCATTTCTTTCATCACATATAGATCTTCTTCTGGAATCCATAGAAGTTGGATTGAGCTCCTAGTGATCTTGCGCCAGCTGACCAAGTGACAGCCTGCAGTAAGAACTAGTACTTGTGCATACAGCACCGTCACTTCCAAGTTTGTTACGAATTACCGTGTTGATAAAGTTAAAGTAGGAAGCCCAGGAGTTTCAGCATTATTGCTGCAATACTGGTGCTCACCATATTTTTGGATTTTTTGCAAGGGAAGCATCAAAGTATTCTGTGATTAATGCTTTCTTCTATTTTTCTATCGCAACATTCTGCTAAGTAGTTTATTTCAGCAAAAGTAGAGTAGTTGTTTCTTTCAGTTTCTGCATTTCCTTGCTTTCCTTTTCAATTCAGCAACTTCATTTTAGCAAAAGTAGATTATTCATTTCCTTGCTTTCAGTTCTACATTTCATTTGCTTTCTTTTTCAGTTCTACAATTTCATTTCAGCAACTTCATTTTAGCAAAAGTAGATTAGTCATTTCCTTGCTTTCAGTTCTGCATTTCATTTGCTTTCCTTTTCAGTTCTGCAATTTCATTTCAGCAAGTTAATTTCAGTTAGCTGCAATTTGTTTGTTCAATCAATTTCAGTTTTGCAAGTATAAGCAGTGAAAAAGAAAACAAAAACCAACCAAAAAGATCTCCTTTCATGCCTCATAGGAACAAAAATAATTTAGGAAAATTCTTGCCCAACACCCCCACTACATCACATAGCCACCCTTCTCTCTTCTTCGGTGGTAGTGATCAAGAAGAAAATTTAGTGAACAACCAAAGATATTTGAAGAACCTATAGGGGAAGAAGAAGAAGAAGACATCCCTCCTAAGACAATGGCTGAAAACAGAAATGCTAGGGGGAATGGAGAAAGAGTAGAGGGTACCTTTCCCGTCTGAGAGACCAATGGGGACACCAAAATGAAGAACATAAGCCCTTTAGCCCTACCTCACTTCCATGGTTTGACTACAGAAGATCCTAACACCTTTTTGTTTGAGTTTGTTGTTATCTGTCGAACCTATGACTGTGCAGAAGATGAGAAAAAATTGAAACTATTTCCTTCTACTCTCAAGGATGAAACATTACGCTGGTTCATGAGGTTACCTGGCAATAGCATCACAAATTGGGCTCAAATGCAGCAGGCCTTTAACAACAAATACCAAGACTACTGTAGGTCAAAATATACCAAGGAAGAAATCTTCTGAATGACCATGGGAAGTGATGAATCCTTGGAAGATTATGAAGAGAGGTTCCAGCTCAGTTACAAAAGGGCCAGGTGTACACTTGACCCTGAGTCTCTGAAGTTGGTCCTGCTCAGGGGAATCCCGAAAGACCTTCTAGACACCCTCCATTTACTAGTCGGTGGGGATATCTACCAACTACCTTATGAGGACATAAATACTGTCTTTAGAAATCATTCTAGAGAAGCAAGAAAGAAAGGTAGGGGGAGTCAACCCATAGCAAGTACCTCCTCATCCAATTCATCCTCAAAGGTGAACTTGGAAACATGCTGGAAGACTTTAAGAGTGAGATGTTGCAGACTCTTGCCATGAAAATGGATACCTTGCATATCAAAAGGAAACAAGAGGAAGCAGAGAGGGCTTTGGACATTTTTTGTCCTAGGTGCACCAGGAGGCATCCTAGGAACGAATTCCCATTGAACTCTATAGAGATTTGTTCAGTCTGTGAAGAATATCATTCTACAGACAAGTGCCCTTCCTTGCCCAGACTTAAAGTTGTATACCAGGGAGCCGAAGGAGCCACTGAGCCACTCTATTTCATGAACCTAGACCATCCTAGTAGGGGATGCAAGGGACATCCCAAGAATACTACAACCCCAACCAAGTCACTCCCATACCTTCTTGGGGCCCTCCTGCTCATCCTTCCTGGTCCACACCTCCTCCTTGGTCCTATCCATCTTAGTATCATGCCCAACCAGCCGCCCATTCATTTCAATCCTATGCTCAGCCACAACCTCAGTGGAATGTAACTCATCAGGGGTGGAGGCCCCAGTACAACTCTCCTCCCACTCTTTTGCCTCCACCACTTGCTCAACCACAACCATTGCCTCCTGCTCCACCAAGGCAACCTCAATTGCCTGCCCAGCCGAACCCGAACCCGAACAACAGATAGGCTCAGCAAGTATATAGTGGGGAACCATCATGCCCAACTTATGTTGTGGAGATTCAGGAGATTAACCTGCGATCTGGGAAGGTTCTCCCAGATAGCCAGCCTCCCCCTAAGGAGGTTGAGGAAGATAAAGAGGAAAGTGAACCTAAAGCAATTCCACCCTTTCCTGAGAGACTATCCGGGACAACATAGCCCACCCCAAAAGAAACTAAACTTTTGGGAGAATTGAAACAATTATGTGTAAAGATACCACTTCTCCAAGCCATAAAATATGTGCCTATATACAATAGGATGATCAAAGAGAAGTGCTTTAGGCATCCAGGAAAGCGCAAGAGAGATGCCCCAACCATCAATGTCATAGGACAACTGTCTGACCTGATGTTGGGGCAGGTAATCTGTCCGAAATATCTGGACCCTGGAAGCCCAGTAGTTGATGTCCACATCAATGGCACCATGATCCCACACACCTTGATTGATCTGGGAGCTACCATTAATGTGATGACAAAGGACACCATGCTCAAACTTAACCTCCAAGGCTCCTTGAGGAAGACCACGACAGTATTGTAGCTAACAAACCGCTCCACTATGACCCTTAAAGGGATTGTGGAAGATGTGATGGTCTCCATTGATTCTTGGGAGTACCCTACTGATTTCCTAGTTCTCCAACCAAAGAGAAAGCTCACTGGGTATCCTCTCATCCTGGGGAGACCCTGGTTGGCTACTACAAATGCCTACATTAGTTGTTGAGCTAGGAACATGACCATCAAGAATGGGCATATGTCCAAACAGTTAATCCTATACCCTCCTGGCCAACCCTTGCTAGAACATGATCTACCTCTCTGGTTGGAGGAGGAGGATAAGGATGAAGTCTATTATGCACCGCTTTGTGCATTAGAAATTGTCACGGGGGAAAACCGCAAAATGAGGTTGATATCATTGAAAATTTAATTCAGAATCCACCCCCCAATACCTTGCCATTAGAAGGTATAGTGAAAGAAACCCAAAAAATACCTTAGCTAATCTATGCGACCTCTCTTTGTGTTAAGAATATAGAGTTCGGCCCAGAAAGAACCTTGAAAATCAATTCATCCCTATCCACTTCCCAGGAGAAGGAGTTGTGCAGCTTATTGAGAAAACATTTAGATGCATTCACCTGGAGTTATAAGGAGATGAAGGGAGTGCACCCTTCAGTATGTACTCATCATATATACATTAAGGAAGATTGCAAACCAATCAGGCAGCCTCAGAGGAGGATGAATCCTGCCTTCAAAGGCATTGTTAAGGAAAAATTGCAAAAATTATTAGATGCAGGATTCATCTACCCCATCTCTGACAATGAATGGGTCTCTCCTTTGGTGCCAGTGCCAAAGAAAAATGGTAAGTGGAGAATCTGTGTCGATTATCGGGAACTGAACAAGGCCACTAAAAAGGACCATTTTCCTTTGCCTTTCATAGATCAAGTGTTAGATGGCTTGGCGGGGAAAAAGTTTTTCTCCTTCCTAGATGGGTTTAGCGGGTACAATCAGATTCAAATCAGCCCAGAGGACCAAGATAAGACCACTTTCACTTGTCCTTGTGTTAACGGGAAAAGTGTCTACTCAGAACGCCCCTATCCCACTAAGGTGTGACAGTACCTTAGAAACAAACAGAGAAAACTACTTTCGTATTCTTCTTTATGAACTATAAACGAAGAGGAATAGGATGAACCAACCTGTGTCTTGCGCTAGTCCTTTGATCCAATCTCTCTCCTCTTTGACAGCTTCTAGCTACCTGTCCCTTACTTGCCCAGCTTCACCGAGTTCCTGCAAGATCACAGAAGAGGAAAACTACACAAAGACATGGATTTATATTCATAAATAGCTTAGGATCAGATTTAAGCTAAACATGCAAATATAACAAAACATCATTGATACACAAGCATGTAGGAGAAACTCAAATAGTTTTATTGATATAACAAGAAGATCCAGGAGGAGTTACAACCGATGATTCCTGATCCAGCATCAACCCCCAGCAAAGGAATCCCCTCTTCACCTCCAACAAAACATAAATCACCCAATACTCTGATCTCTATCTCAAAACCAACAGAAATTCTCTGCAATGTACAAAATTCCAGCCTCTGGATCTCTGGGATGAGGGATCCATATATAGATGTATGCAAAGAGGATGAGTCGGCTTATGATTTGACTGGTGGCTTCTCTTTGTCAGTTCTTGCTTCCACTTGGAGACTAAGAGCCTCTTACTCATCCTTGGTCGAACTCAGTGAGGCAAGTGTCATTGGGGAAGATTCTGGAAGCTTCCATTGTCTGTCCACGTCGTGGAATGACACTGCCATTTGTCATTTCCCGCTCAGCGCACCTTGGTAGTGCATTTAGGTGTGTTGCAACGCACCTAGCTAGTGTACTTGGGTGCTATGCAATGCAGCTAGCTAGTGGAGCAGCTGAAATGATCCTGATTTGACTGATTCTGAGCAGTTTCTGGTGGAGAACTTCTGGGAGAAGCTGTAATTTGTTGACCTTGTTCCTTTAGGGGGCGGAACAACACTTTTAGGGACTTAGGATCCCTTGGTTTATGGACATTTCATGCTTAGAGCTGTAAGGCACAAAAATGTCTATAACAGTTGCCCCCTAAAGTATGAGGCCGTTTATCGGGTGAAATGCTTTATTAGGAGGATCCAAAGTTCATTCAATGCTGGGAGGAGACCTGTAATAAGATACAATACAATACATTATCTTCATACTGTTTTCATGATCTAGCTGAGGCGAGCATTCCCATGCTCAGCTTTATAATTTCATTTTCATGTACATAGGATAGACAACCGTTTGATGGTAGACTGATGATTCTGATAGAGCCATCATCCTTTTGGTAGGATGATTATCTGTGTCGCAATGTTGTACATTTCAATGTCTTTATTTTCCTGAATATACATCGCAGCCCGGATGGATGAAAATAGATCCGGGGTCTTCAATCTCGTCCGATCTTCACTCGAAGTACAAGTCGATCCATGTGAGAAATGTTATGAAGTCGAACATGGAAAGACGTCGCTTGATTACCAATCAATGATGTAAATTGTTAACAAGCGCGAGAGGAATCACTGATAATGATGATGACCCTCAAGGTACTGCAGTACAATTCACGTGGTGTGAATAAAGGACTTGGCGTCGAACACCACGCAAAATCTTTCGGTCGAAGGTCATTGATGTATACCTGTCGCCGGAAGTGAGAAACTTGCCATTGAGGCATGCAAGCTTCAAAGTACTGAATGGGGTGTTCCTAGATCAACTTCTTGGATAATGAGCTCATGTCGACAAGAAGCGATCTGTCAAAGGAGGGCCTTGATGAATCCCACATCGATGACATGGAACGGAGCAAATGATTTTGATGGAGGTGAAAACGATCTGATGATATATGGTTCAGGATGGCGGTCATGAAAGAATGAAGTGTAATGTATGGTAGTGGATGGGACACGGATGACTTCTCTGGATGACTTCTCTTGAACATGTCGGCGACACTTATGTGATGGATTGGTAGCATTTACCCCAAATGTGGATGGTATGGTGTGACCATGGTGATGTGACCGGTGAATGAAACAACCCAACCCGACTCAGGCACGGAGTGGAAGTGTCATGATCAAGAGCGACTTGCTACCAATAAATATTCTTTGAGTTTCTTCCCAATTTTTCCCCAGTCATTGCTGACCAGTACCTCTTTATTTTTGTCAAGCTTGAGGAGGATAACACATGCTTGTTCTATAATTTGCCCTTCGGGCAAACCCATCGCTATGTTTTAACGAGTCTAGCGATAGTGAAACTCGTTCTCGTCTAAAGACAAGTTTGTCGTTATTAATCTTTTTAACGAGTTTAACGACAAAGATAACTCGGTCCTTTCATTTTTAGAGAGTCTGAAAAGGTACGTAAAGGTAACTCCAAAATTCCTTTTTCGTCATCTAATCCCTTAAGTCCGAAAAAGTATAAAACAATACAGAAGGGATGAATTTTCGATAGTTTTAACGAGCCGAACAAAACAAGCGCTCGATCTTTTTGTGCAATAATCCCTCAGGTCCAAAAAGATTAAAATCTAGAGGAGGGATAGCACTTCCGGTCGCTTTAACGAGCTGGAAGGCCAAAACTGGGCAATCTTTTCATTTTTTACGAGTCAGTTGAAAAGAGCTTAAAGAAGAGTCGTCTTTTGAGGAACGAGTGATAAAAAGGGTAGCAGTTGATTCCAGGTAAGGGTTGGAATTTTCCAATCATGACAGTGTCACAAGGATGGCTAGTGAAATCACTCTTCACAACTGTTCCTCAAAATGGATAAACAATCAAATGGAGGTGAATGATCGGCCAATGGAAAAGTGGAGGTGACGGTGCAAACACGACCAAGGCTTTAATGGCTGAAATGCTTCATTCACGGTGGTTATTTACCGGAGAATAGTTCATTTTTTAACGAGCTTAAACGCGGGCGGAAACATTTGCTCACGTCTTATGTTTATTTTTTACGAGCTTGAACTATGTGCTAAAACTGCTCGATTAATCCAGTCATATGATAAGAATGTCTCATATAAAACGGAAACTTTTAGATTTTTGCCCCACATCCTTTCTTTATGCAAGTTAGGTGACGACTAATCCTATGAGTTTAAAGGGTTAGAGGTCCTAAAAATTTAAAAAAAATAAATAGCCGCCCCTCGCTTGCACTCCAAAAAGTTTGCATGCCCCCAGGTATAAAGTATGGTTTCAATGTTACCCCTTCTTTAGTCCAATAAAACATTTGTTTTACCGGGAGAGGCCTACCTCTTACAGGTTACCCAAAGATTGCTCGATTCGCGGTGCAAACAAAACACTTCTTCGGCGGTGTCTACTGAGATAAACAAGGGTGAGTGACTCAGTTCTGCCAACTCACATAACTTTGACAAGAGAATATTATTCTAGAATAACCCCTCTTCCACCGACGGACGGGGTACAGACTAGTCATATTCTCCTGCGGAAACCTACCCTATACCCGAAGTTCTCCTGCTGAAGCAGACCAGGATGCATGCCCCCTGGGTTTCAGTCATATCCCTCCGAATTACTCGCGCTCATCGGGAGGACGGACTGGGGATTGAGACATTTCTTGCGTGAAGAGACCATTTAGGGATGGTATATGACTATTTGCTATGCGTGATCCGGGAAATGAAAGCTGGTCCACGAGCTTGACCACTCTTCCTTCGTGCGGAAAACACATTACTCTAAAGAGTGAGGAGACGATGGCTCCCATGCAATAAATATAGTCTCGTCCAAGGAGTAGGTTATAATCCAAGGGTCCTTGAACTACCATTACATTCATTTGAACTGTCTTCCCTCTCAATGTTATGGGCACATTGGGAAGGATCCCTAAAGGTCGACTGGTTCCTTTATCAAAACCTGTCAGATTTCTCATCTCAGGCAACAGCGATGGCGAACCAAGCGCTTTCCAAGCAATAGAGGAAAGGATACTCACAGAAGCCCCCTCATCTATGATGGTACCAGCCATGACCATTCTATATATTTGAACGATAATTCGGAATGGTATGCTTGCTGGTAAACGGGGTCTGCCTAGTTGATTCCAATTGAAGGAGACAACTAGGTTGCTTGGAGGTGGGACCGAGTAGACGGCCGGGTATGGCTCTGACGAACTTCCCTCCTGCGGTAAGGGAATGGGTAGATTGACCCCATGTTCATCAGAGTCTGTGTTGATGAAGAGAATTTGGACGGTGTCATCCTTGTTCTCTTCAGTGACTGTATCATCCGAAGATAAAACCTCTGAAGGCAAGACTGGGTCAACTGCCGCCTCGACCTTTTGACTTTCGTCTAGTATGGATTCAGATGGTTTATCTTCGATGATAGGCGCTTCAGCCGACCACTTGAGCGGGCCAGCTGGATTCTCAACTAGCGACGGACTCGGCAAGAGTTCTTTATATCCAGGAGGAAGTCGTAACGGTAAAACCGGACGATCATCCAAAACTCTTTTCGCTTCATCTAAGAAGGGACAATGGTGGACGGCATGATTGCCTTCGCACAGTTTACAGGGAAATCTAGCTTTCCCATTTTGTCCTGGGGCTTCACTTTCGCTAGTTGACGGTGTGCTTTCAACATGATCATCAGAGGTTGATGACACCGGATTGTGCAAATGAGGAGACCAGTCCCTTAGTATCCGAGGGATGCAAGGACAACCTCTGTGAAAGTGGTCTCCTTTGCAAATGACACATGGTGATTTAGGCCTGGTCGGTACAGTGTGTGGATTTTCGTTAGACGACACTCGTTTTCCCCCATTCGCCTTTGGCTCTTTCTTCTTCTTCTCTTTCTTCTTCTTCTCCTTCTTCTCCTTAGGAACCTGACTTTTGGCTTTGCCAGCCCCATCAAGCGAAGAGGAAGGAGGAGAGGAAGAATTAGAGGAAGTAGAAGGTTGGTGGGCAACTCTGGACTCGTCTAATTGCTGATTCGATTGTTCAGGAATAGTGGTGTTCTGAACGAAATTGGTTGAGGAGAGCCATACTGGCAAGCCAGTTGTCAGTCCTGGAAGTGACAATGTGGCCATATGGGATGCACCAACATCTCCCCAAGAGGAGAAGGGACTAGGATTTCCACCAAGGGGAATTCCTTGGTTGGTAGACTCCATTTTCTCAACCTAAGATCAACGTAGGAAAAGGGTATGAATATTCCGTTTAAAATAAATTTTAAGACGCTTTGACACAACTTGTTTTTTCAGTTTTTAAGAGTCGAGAAAAAACAAAAGATGACTCTAGTCTCCTTCGATTTTTAATGAGCCTGAAGTGACAAGTGCTCAGATGGACCTTTTCCGTTAAGGAGTCTGAAAAGGAACAAAAGGGACTGCTCTGGAGATCTAGGTAGAGGGAGTACCAAACCAATCGCAAAACTGCAGAATACTTTTTACGGTACGGTATTCAATCTTCCCGAATGCTGTGTTCGGTGCATTGCGATCAGTAGGGCGGCCGACACGGCTTCCTATGGATAAAAGGTTTTAAGCCTATAGGGGTCTCCCAATATATACTCGACGGTACGTGGGAGCACAAGTCCGTACTGGCACTTATCGTCTCAAAATGGAGGAATCACCCAACCATTAGTGAGGACAACAGTTACCAGGCTTTACAACGCCGGAATACGTCTCTAGCCTAGACCTCTAAATGTTGTGCGTTAAGTTCCAAAGCATTGTTAGATTCATTCAATTCATTTTAAGTTGATCTTTCTTAGAAGTTTGCCTTTTGGGATCATCACGAGATGTAGATGTAATTCCTAAAATTCAATCTAAAGATGATAAGCAAACTTTTATCTCTTTTCAGCAATGAAAATCCTAGCTACAAGGGGAAGAGAAAGACACAATCTTTTCTCAAAGAGCAAAGAGCACACTGTAGATGCACTTTTCCTAAATCAAGCTAAACAGACTATCAATATGCAAATGCACATATGCATGTATTTGTTTTCACTTTCTTAATATTGATGCCTAAAAAGAAAGTTGATGTACAAATCTGAATTTGCTTTCAAGTGACAAACACAAACAGGCTTTTTTTCGAAATCAAAAGGTAGAGAAGATTACGACACTTTATGATTTTGAAATAAACACTCGTTTCGACACTAGAAAGTGACAAATTCAAACCAAAGGCAAAAGTAAAAGCATAATTGACTGTCAACAGCAAATAAACTTTCTCCTAAGATCAAAATCGACACTTACGACAGATCTAAATCCAAGGACGACAGTATGACTATTCTATTCTTTCAATGGAAAACTGTAAATGATGTAACAAACACACAAAGAACATCTACAGTATTTTTGTACAAAGGAGGCAGAATTAAGGCAAAGAAAAGGGGTTTTTAAACAGACACACACTGATCACAGGCTGCAAAAATCAGAGACAAAACTGAAAAAATGAAGCAAAGAACCTCAGCTGCACAGGGCTAGGCTGATCAGCGCACCTGTTACACAGAGAAACTGGATTGCAGCGCAGGTAGCCCTCTCAGGAACTGCGTTGAAATGCAGAATCTCTTCACAGAGCCTGCGCTGGGGCAGAAACGAGAATTCCTTCCGGGTTCTGGGTCACAGTTTGCAGTTTAATCTATGGTTTTTGGCCGAGTAAAAGCAATCAGTAATGCACAATCAGAGGGTGGATTTAAAGGAGGTCTAAGAGCTATCACAAAGTGTAATCAGATCACTTGTGAATCAGCTGTTCAAATCATAAACAAATCCAGTGAATGGATTGAAGTAGCAGGTGTCTACTTTGCATTTGATAATGGCAAATGCAGTTCGATTGCTACTTCTGTGTTTATGAAACAAACAACAAGAGAAACACAAACTAACTAACTAGACACGATCCCCAGCGGAGTCGCCATTTTGTTAATGGGAAAAGTGTCTACTCAGAATGCCCCTATCCCACTAAGGTGTGACAGTACCTTAGAAACAAACAGAGAAAACTACTTTCGTATTCTTCTTTATGAACTATAAACGAAGAGGAATAGGATGAACCAACCTGTGTCTTGCGCTAGTCCTTTGATCCAATCTCTCTCCTCTTTGACAGCTTCCAGCTACCTGCTCCCTTACTTGCCCAGCTTCACCGAGTTCCTGCAAGATCACAGAAGAGGAAAACTACACAAAGACATGGATTTATATTCATAAATAGCTTAGGATCATATTTAAGCTAAACATGCAAATATAACAAAACATCATTGATACACAAGCATGTAGGAGAAACTCAAATAGTTTTATTGATATAACAAGAAGATCCAGGAGGAGTTACAACCGATGATTCCTGATCCAGCATCAACCCCCAGCAAAGGAATCCCCTCTTCACCTCCAACAAAACATAAATCACCCAATACTCTGATCTCTATCTCAAAACCAACAGCAATTCTCTGCAATGTACAAAATTCCAACCTCTGGATCTCTGGGATGAGGGATCCATATATAGATGTATGCAAAGAGGATGAGTCAGCTTATGATTTGACTGGTGGCTTCTCTCTGTCAGTTCTTGCTTCCACTTGGAGACTGAGAGCCTCTTACTCATCCTTGGTCGAACTCAGTGAGGCAAGTGTCATTGGGGAAGATTCTGGAAGCTTCCATTGTCTGTCCACCTCGCGGAATGACACTGCCATTTGTCATTTCCCACTCAGCGCACCCTGGTAGTGCATTTAGGTGCGTTGCAACGCACCTAGCTAGTGTACTTGGGCGCTATGCAACGCAGCTAGCTAGTGGAGCAGCTGAAATGATCCTGATTTGACTGATTCTGAGCAGTTTCTGGTGGAGAACTTCTGGGAGAAGCTGTAATTTGTTGACCTTGTTCCTTTAGGGGCCGGAACAACACTTTTAGGGACATAGGATCCCTTGGTTTATGGACATTTCATGCTTAGATCTGTAAGGCACAAAAATGTCTATAACACCTTGGGGTACCTTTGCGTATCGGGTCCTTCCTTTTGGTTTTTTTAACGCTCCAGCCACTTTCCAGAGAGCAGTATTGAGTATATTTTCTGACTTGGTTCATGATGCAATGGAAATATATATGGATGATTTTACTCCTTATGGTTCTAACTTTCAGGAAGCTTTATCTAACCTAGGAAAAGTCTTGGACAAGTGTATTGAAATGAACCTGTCCCCCAGTCTGGAAAAATGTGAATTTTTGATGACTGAAGGGACCGTGCTAGGTCATGCAATATCTCAACAAGGATTGCAGGTGGACCCCAACAAAATTGCCATCATCCAAAGGGTCCCACCTCCTCAAAAGGTGAGAGATGTCCAAAGTTTCCTAGGCTTAGCTGGGTATTACAGAAGATTCATTAAAGATTTCAGTAAGTTAGCCTCTCCATTGTTTGGTCTTTTAGGAAAATATGTCGAGTTCATATGGACTAAAAATTGTCAAGAAGCCCTAGATACCTTGAAAAGCAAACTTGTGACTACCCCAATTTTGAGAGGCCCAAACTGGGCCCTACCTTTCCACATTCACACAGATGCCTCGAACAAAGAAATAGGAGCAACCTTAGGAAAAATTGATGAAAAGTTACCTTATGCCATATACTTTATAAGTAAAAATTTGTCAAAGGCAGAGTTAAAATATACGGTAACCGAGAAGGAACTCCTAGCTGTAGTGCATTCCTTAAACAAATTCAGACATTACATCACAGGCTATCAAACCTTTGTACACATTGATCATGCTGCAATTAGATATTTAATGAACAAACTAGATGTAAATGCTCGCATTATTAGATGGTTGCTTTTACTGCAGCAGTTTGATTTTACCATTGTTGATAAGCCTGGTAAAGAAAATGTTGTTACTGATTTTTTGTCTAGAGTAAATTTGCCCGCAGGTGAAGAAGGAATAGTGGATGATCAAATGCCAGATGAACATCTGTTTTCTATCTCAGTACTCTCTCCATGGTTTTCTGATATAGCAAACTACTTGGTTTCAACACAGTTCCCACCACACCTGTCCTTAAAGGAGAAGAGCAAGATTGTGAGGAAAAGCACCCCTTTCACCTGGATTGGGGGAAATATCTTCAAACTTGGCCCAGATCAGATCTTGAGAAGATGTGTCAGGGAGGAGGAAGTTTTTGACATTCTCCTGACCTGTCATGACGGGCCTTGTGGAGGCCATTTTGCAGCAAAGAGGACTGCCTTCAAAATATTGCAAGCAGGCTACTATTGGCCCACTCTTCATCAAGATGTGAGGAGGTATACCAACCAATGTGATCAGTGTCAAAGGATGGGGAAACCTACTCCAAAGGATGAGATGCCCATGCAACCTCAAGTGACCTTTGAGCCATTTGAGAAGTGGGGCATGGACTTTGTGGGTCCTATCAACCCTCCTTCAAAACAAAAGCAATACATCATTGTGTGCACCAATTATCTGACAAAATGGGCAGAAACAAAAGAAATCAAAGCAGCAACAGAGGAAAAAGTAGTTGAGTTTTTGAGAGAAAACATATTCTATAAGTTCGGGTATCCAAGAGAAATGGTCACAGACCAAGGCAGTCAGTTCACTTCCAAGTTGATTGAAGACCTGCTCACACATCATAAAATCAAGCACAGGACTTCCACCCCTTACCATCCACAAGCCAATGGGCAGGTGGAAGTCACTAACAGAGCTTTGGAAGGAATTCTGACCAAGGTAGTGAGCAGCAGCAGAAAAGATTGGGTGGATAGACTAGTTGAGGCCACCTGGGCCTACAACACAACATGGAAGACCACCACAGGGTTCACACCCTATGAACTGGTCTATGGGAAGAAGGCTTTGCTGTCAATAGAATTTGAATACAATACACTAAGAATGGCAGCTCAGCTAGACCTAGACCTCAGCCATGCACAGAGGGAAAGACTACTCCAGCTCAATGGATTGGATGAACAAAGATTGCAAGTCCTTCTCCACAAAGAGGTAGTTCAACTTCAAAGGAAGATATGGCATGACAAAAATATCAAGGAGAAGCAATTCCAAGAGGGAGATTGGGCACTGCTCTATGAATCAAGGTTTAAAGACTTCAAAGGCAAGCTGAGGACAAGATGGTTGGGACCCTACACTGTGGAAAAATGCAATGACAATGGTTCAGTTCTAATCAGAACCATTGATGAGGAAGCCATCCCCATGCTTGTCAATGGACATAGGTTGAAGATTTACAAGAAGCCCCTCTCTAAGCAAGAGTTCATTGAAGATCTGAATAAGACAATGATGGTAGTGGAGCAGGCCTTAGCCTCCACTTCACCCACTCACTAAAGAAGAAAAAAAACAAAAAAAAAATATATATATATATATAAGGACTCAAGTGAAAACCTACATGAGGTGCTTGAGTCCCATCATTGGGTTGAAAACCTCTTTTGAGGCGGCCCAGTGATGACAAAAAAAAAAAAAAATAGAATAAGATCCCTGGGTGAAAACCTCCCTTAGAGGCGCCCAGGGCAGGAAAATAGAGTGAAAACCTCCTTGAGGCGCCCTAGTTGTCTTTCGAAAAGAAAAAAAGAGAGAGAAGAAAAAACAGAGAAAAGAAGGAAAAGAGAATTGACTTTTAATGTGATTTACAGGTTATGGGTGGACCACAGGGATCAAGAGAAGATGCCAGAGAGCCTATTTCATCTCCCCCACACTCTTCTCCATCATTTTTGACTTTTCTTCTGCCCCACTGTGTTTTTTTCTGGAAACTGTGCTCTACAGGAGGCCCTGTGTGTTCTACAGGAGGCTCCTGTAGAAATCACAGAGAGCCAGAAATTCCATGAAGAGCATGTAGACCCTCCTACAGCTATCCACCCTCCTTGCCATCCATCCCACACCTACACCACCTCATCATCATCATTTTTTTCCCTTCCTGTCGAAAAACATAGAAACCAATTTTTTAGAAAAAAAAAACAAAATAAAGGGAGCAACACCTCCAAATATCATCTGCAGCTTACCAAGTACCTCTCCATCTCCATCAGCATCTCTAGCATCCTCCTCACAGCTCCCATCACAAAAATCAACTAAAAATTTTAAAGGGAGAAGCAGCTACAGGAGCTCCTGTAGAAATTCCTGTAGCAGTTGATCCCATTAAAATCAAGCCACAACGACAAAAGAAGTGTGGCTATGGGATTGAAGGGAACATCTAAAGCTAGATCCAGCCAAAGGATACCTGCACAAAGAAAACAAGCCACACATCAAGAATTAGAAAGCATAACAGCAGAGGAGATACAAGCATGCAGCAACTGAAATACGAGCATGCAGCAGCAAAAGGAACCAAAATGCCTCACAGCACGTACATTCGACTCGCAGGTAAGTGACTAACCCTCTCCTCTATTACATCTTTGTAATTGGAAAATATGCATAAGCAAATGACATGGTTAGGGTTGAACGAGAAAAGGTGGTCAGTTCACTGGCCACCCTCATCTAGTTGACTGTGCTCATCCGGAGATGCCACCACACGTGTGCCTAGTCAACTCAGAGAAAAATCTAAAGGACAGGTAGTGGAGTGCCTACAAACTCTGATGTAATGATGGGAAGTGATTATGGGAAAGAGCCATGATGACAGGGCAGTGGGGACCTGTTAGCGCTTGAGATTTCACCCTAGGCTGAGGAAGGTAAACCTTCAAGGCTACATCAAACCATTTCACCTCGTAGCTAGCCCTACGAGGTATGAGAAGGCTCTCTCGGGTCAGATTTGATAGATCTTTCAATATGATTAGGCTGACCAATTAATAATAAAGATTTTAGGCTAGTAAATTGATAATGGGAGTTGATTTGAAGTTTTTTAATGGAATGACGGGGCTTTTCTGGGCTGCATGGGCAAAATCACAGCTTCAAACAGAGAAATATAATGACTACACAGGTTATCAACTGAGGCAAGGTAGGCATGCAATTTAACACCAAATCTGGTTTCAAATGGGATGGCAAGACTGGTGAGGAGCTAAGGAGGGCAAATAATACTTCGAATCCTCCTTAAACAGTAGAAAACATTGAATGCGAACAAACTTATAGGAGGAGCATATAATACTATGAATTCCTACCTAATCACTTCATTTGTTCAGCTTGAAATGGTCATGAAATGAAATAAAACATAACTGATTACATATGAAACAAGGGAAAACTTATGCTAAATCAACATACCACATGAATCTCAGCAAACAGAGCTGTGAAATTTCATTCAATTCTCTGTCATAAAACTGTAAAATAAAAAGCTCTCTGCTTCTCCAGCAGCTCCCAGCGCTCAGAAAAAAAAACTCCCTACTCTCACTCTCTCTCTATATTTCTAATGAATCTTTTAATACAATAAATACATATGCTGCCCAAAACAGGGGCGCTGTTTTAACTAACACTACAAAAATTAACCTAAAAGCGTTACATCCATTCCATAAATAGAATAACGTTCCTCTAAATTTGCTGATGATTTGGTTTATTAGGAGACAAAATCTGGAGCAAAGATCTCATAAGATCATTACTGAGGATCGAAATTGGCTAATTTGTTTCTCTTGAAATCCATCTGATGGCTAATTAAAGAATAACTGCTGGAGCGCAGATCTTTCTGAGGTCTTGAAATAGGCATCGAATCCTGTTTTGTTGTTCTGGCACCGTTTGAATAGCGGTGGCATTACACGTTTACCCTTGGCACTCTTCTGCTTCTCGTAAGAGTCTAGTAACTTTGGTGAGTAAACAGCATCAAAAACAAGATCGTATGCCACCTGGAGCTCCACATCAACATAGTCGGCATCCAATTCTATATCCAAACGAAGTACATCAAGGCGTGTTGCTTCATCAATACTCCAACGCTGCTGTTCTACCGAGATTACAGCAGGAGGAACAAATAATGCAGGCCTTCCATAAAACTTCATGCTCCCAATAGCAACAGTGCAGCAATAAAGTATAGTACCACCAGGCCCCGCCTCTTTTGATGTGTTGTAAATTGGAAGAGTAAGGTCTGCAATCTGCGTATAATGCTGTAGCTCACTCTTCAAAAGACCCGGTGTCGAGAGGCCCAATAACTCACAACTCGCATAGACTAGTTCCTCCTCCGATGCACATTTTCTATCTGGACTGCTGCATCTTCCATACAACATTTTCTTCTGGAACTATATCTTGTAATTGCAAATAATGCGTCTCAGTAGCACCCATTGCCTTGACTGAACCTGCATGATAATCTGCTATACAATAACGACGGCATAAATCAGCTGCTTTTTCCACATCACCCTTTTCATGTGCCACATTAACCAGGCATTCAACAAGCTGACGATCATTATTAGCCATTGACTCCGCAAGTTCCCAACATCCTTTCCCTGCAAGCTTCCTCAGTGAGCTTTTCTTATACTGATAATAAACACCTGGAAACTCTGGCTTCAATTTATACTTTTGTACCATCTTATATGCCTTCTTGAACATTTTCTTATTGATTAAATGTTGTACAAGGGAGCAAATCATGTCTTTCCCCATGTAAACAGCCCATTGTTCTGCTACTTCAACCTGTTTATCATGAGTCATAGTGACCAAAAATTCCTTGGGAGTAGTATGTTGAAGAGCAAATTGCTTTAACAGAGCCACAGCACTGGGGTAGAGCCGAGCTCTTATAAGCCTTAAAATGAAAGCCTCGAGACTTGCCTTTACCTTCTCAAACTTCTCCGAGTCCAATATCGAAGTATATGCTGCTTCTTTCAAGTCTTTCATCTCAATTTTAAAAACTGTGGCCAGTTTAACAAGGATGCGCTCATTGAGAACAACAGATCCAAGGATTACACTATTGAACAACTCAGCTGCTAATTTCCTTGCTTCAGAATCATCATTCAATGTCCTCTTTAACTTATCTAAACAACTTAGAGCTGACGTCAGTAAGTGGCTTAGGCCTTCATCATATGGTGCATCAACAAGACGCAATACATTGAGACAATGCATTATATAAGTAGCTGGTCCAGGTGGTGGACCGCCTGGCTCTGACCAAGTAATTATAGTACCCTCCTTCTTCCTGACAGCCTTTTGACCTGGTGGTGGTGCTGGGAGAGCTTGAGAAGGAAGTGTAACAAATTTACCCCAGCCAATCTTTAGTTCATACTCATAAACAATGACCCCTTGCATTTCATCTTTCGCTGTTTCACCATCTGCTCTATTCATAAAAGCAACAAAACCACAGTTCCGTTGCCTCCTTCGCTCTTCTTCTGTTCTTGGCCACATTAATTGGGTTTTTATCCCTCATTTCGTTGCCAGGCAATTTAATATCCTCTTTTGGAGATATTGGAGATATTGGCTCCATCAATGACCCCGCCTCTTCATGTTTTCTGGATTCAGCTTCGCCATCAATAAACACTTCCCTTTTGAACATACCATGACAGATCAATTACATAAATTTAAACAATACATTAATGATTTCTTCTTCAAAACAGGGTTTTGAAGAAGAATCTATCTCTGACATGAGACGGAGTCTAACAGGACCAACGGTCCAAATATGGCAACGTACATTTTTGCTAGCTCACCCCATCACTGGAAATACCTCAAAGACGAAATAAGTACTCCTCCTCGAAACTCCTTCACCGCCTTTTCTTCCATTTCATCCTCGTCCACGTAGCTGCAGCAAGCTCTTTGCCACCCCCATAGCCTCGAAACCATCGTTCTCCATCGTTTTCATCCATCCTCCTGCTATCGGCATTCTACAAGAGCACTTACAGGTTCTACAGGAGCACCTAGAGCTAGTTCTATAGGAGGGGAAATACGTTGTTTTTAAGGAGAAAACACGGGGTTTTTGCTTGATTTCTAGCTTGAGGAGGTAGGTTCTATGCACACCCACCTTTATTATCAATATGTGCAAGGAATGACAGAATTTTAAAGAGAAATTGAGTCCATAGAAGAAGAGGAATTGCATAAAACGTTCTACCTGTTTTCTTAAAAAAAACACAGTTTTTCCTCTGTTTTCTTGTTTCTTCAAAATTCTTGTCTCCATCTCTACCTTGGGTGTTCAAAAGGGGTATAAGCACAATGACAAGGGGATTCATGAGGAAGGAGCCCACAAATTTAGTCAGGATCCATGAACATCCCGAAGTAGTAGCCATTTTTACCAGAGCAAATTGGATGCCATTTTTTGAGAAATTCTGAGGGTTTGATGAAGAAGTGGCTCAGGAGTTTGCCCTTTCTTTAGTCCCTCACTCGAGGACCCATGCCACTATTACTTTGAGAGGTCTCTCCATGGAAATCACCCCAGAATTTATCAGTAGGGTTACCACCCTTCCTCTTGGATTACCTTGGAGCAAAGATGAAAAGCCAATTGGACAGTCTGCCAAGAAAAACTTCTTCCAAAACAATGAACATCATGTAGAAGACAAAAATGGCATTAGAAGGACAAGCATACCTTACCCTTGGGATGAGGTCAGTTACTAGATTATCAAATATATTTCCTGTGAAGGGAGGTATAGCATAGTTTATGGCTACCATTTCAAACTTCTCCATGAGCTGAGATATGGCATGGACACTCCAACACCCCAGAAACTCAACATCCCCTATTTTCTCCTGCAGTCCCTCATAGGCTCCAGCATTAAGTTGAAGGCAGGAGGTCTAGATCAGTTATCTCACCATGGATTAATTAAATTGCTAGTGGAAGAAGCCTTCCATACCTTCACAATCCCCATAGCATGGGAAATCTTCCGAAACATGACAACAGAAAATGATGTAAAGGCCCTCACATATGATCTCATTCCTTCTGATAGTGAGGGGGAAGAGCAGCAAGGGGGAGAAGGGGAGGAAACTGAGGAACAAATAAAGGAGGAAGACACAAAAACAGAGAAGGAGGAAACCAAGACAGAGGAGGAAGAAACCAAAATAGAACAAAAGGAAACAAAACCAGCAGAGGCAGAGAAAAAGACAGAAGGAGAGGAAAAAGGGGTAGAAAAGACAGAAGTGTCTCCTGAGACCCTAGAAAGGGAGGCAGCAGGTGTTCTCACTACCCTCAGCAACCCAATTAAACCCAAACAAAGGAGGAAGAGGCAGACCTCAATGTATTTCAGGGCTCGAAAGAGCACAAGGATCAAACAAGGGAAGCCCCAGCCTTCTTCTAAAGTTCCCATTGTAATTGAAGATTCACCCACTGTCAAAGTGGAAGAATCTCCCTCTAAAACCCCTATCACATATGAAATAGGGACTCCCAGATCTTCCACCTAGAAGGAAAGAGTGCAACTACAAGACTCAAAAATGGTTCTATAGGAGGCACAGACTGATCTACAGGAGACCCTATCAAGACTACAGGAGACCGAAAAACTTGAAGAAAGACTAGAAGGACAGTCACAGGGGAGGGAGGAAGCAATAGAGACTCAAGAACTTGATCCCCAACCTAGTTTGGGCTCTTACTACAATCTTCTTGAGGGGGGAAAAATCATTCCACAGAAATTTGAAATCCCTCTTTTCTTTGAGTTAGAGAAAGAGAGAATAAGGAGCCATAGGTGGATGCAAATCGCCAAATCCAAGGGAGTAGAGGATATTTGCCACATGGAGAACAAGCTTATAGAAATTGGTAGGGAGTTAAGTGTTGTAAGATATAGAGAGGCAATCACAAGAACACACTTGGAAATAGAAAATGCATTACTTAGAAGACAGTTGCAAGAGAGGGAGACACAGCTAGCATGCATGGTCAGCTAGTTTATGGAGGCACTACAGTGTAGAACACCAGCAAAATCATATGGATTATACCTCAAGGACCAATGGTTGCAGTTTTAGATCAAGACTTTGGCACAGAGAGGTACAATGCCTTTCCAAGATTATAGACAGTTTATGGACCTATGTGACCAAAGTTCAGCAGAAGACAAGGCAAAAATAGTAGAGTTCTATTTGCATAACACGGCCCTCACCGATATGAATGTGTGGGACCCCAATGCTAGGCTAAGGGATCTACAACTAATGGCCATGGCATCATGGATGAATCATGAGGAATTAAGGGCAGCAAAGATAAGGAAGTTGATGATAAAAGAGCAGAATGAGCTCTTGATGATCAGAGCTGAGCCATCAGACCCCATGGCTCTCGCCAGCACACACCAGCTACTTTCAAATAATCCCCAAATTGCCCCTAAGTATATCAATGATCAGGCTCAGGCCATTGCACATTTTGAGGACATGGAAAGGTTACTTGGGGAAGACTATATTCATGCTTGTATGAGGAGGTGGAACACCCTACCACACAGTCTGCAAATCAGGGAGTATCACTCCCCAACAAGGATGAAAGAAGCATTAAGGAGAGTGCCACTATACAAGTGCTCTATGCAGAATTTGAAGGTCAATTGGATTGGCCTCAAATTGAGTCCCCCACTGCTGCTAGAAGGTAGAAGAGAGGAAGAATAACAATAGCAGTGGGAAGAGGTGGATAGAAAGGTAGGATTCCATGACAAAGAAGAGGAGCTCACATCATAAGAATGGGATGTCAGGGAGGCCATCAGGGCCATCAAAGATGAGGAGATGGATTGAGTTGCTCAGAGGATGAGCAACACCTTCAGTATGGGGGTGATGATGAGCCCCATAAATGGGTAATTATATGGGCTCATTTTGCCTCCTAACATAGTTTAATCGACCATTCTCTTAGCTTATTGCATGTTTTTTAATTATATTTATGCTTATGGAGTGAGTTGGGTTGGTCATTATGCCATGGAGTCTAATATGTGTTTAATGCAGATTTTTGTTCAATTTTGGAGATAAAGTCAAAGATTTAATGGACAATTGGTAGCAATAATTCGAAGTAGACAAGGGAGAGGATTTATAGGAGGGTATCCCCCTCATTTATGACTCCCCACTTCGAATTCTCCATCATGCATCTCGGAGCACAAACAGCCACATCAATGCACTAGGAGGCAGCCGAGCAAGTGGAGGATAACTTATGTTTATCTCAAGTTTTGGGAGCCAAGCCTCCCTGATTTTAAGGAAGCTGTTGGGAGCTTCAGTTGTATAAGTAGAAAGGCCTAGGGCCTCATTAGGAAGTTAGTCAAATTTTCGAATTTTTGTTGTATCTTTGCTCTGCTCAACTTTGAGCTTACTTTTGTTGACAATTTCATGTAATCCTATTATTATTTTGATAATAAAGATGAAGTCCTTTTCGAGCTAGCACTGAGTTACCTCAGAGGGCTGAAGCTCTTGGGTTAGGGCCCAATCCAAGCGGCCAATCTCCTCTTGTTTGTATTTATATTCTTTGTTTCAGTTTATGAATTAGTTGTTGTTAGATGAATTTCTTTCTTGGTTAAGAATAGGTTGCTTTTGGTGATTTAGAAGGTTGTTTCCATTTGAGTTTTCTATAGTAGGTTGAACAGTGATAGAAGGAAGATACAAAAAGGCCATCAACAGAGCCTTGACCTCCTTTCCTCCCTTTAGGACCATGAACTGAGGCCAAGACCCTCTTGCTGCCACAAAAAACACAGATTTTCCTTTTCCATAGGATTTCTAGTGTTGCAATTTGTTAGAAGGTTAATGCTTTGCTTTAGATCTCTTTCATCATGCTCATTTTTGTCTTGCAATAAGTTTCCTTCCATGCTTTCTCTCATTATAACATTCTTCAACATTTCTTTCCATATCTCATGATCTAGACTAGCTTGATGCAAAATCCTGTTTTTTTGATGTACTTAGTTTCCTTGCTTGCTTAATCTCAGTGTTTGATTTTCAGTTCTCTGGTAGAAAATCTCTTATCACAACAAGTTAGCCAATCAGCTATCGCAATCTCTCTCGGATCTATGCCCACAGGTCGCCCATAGTTCACCACGAATCTGCCTTACTTTTTTGCACATTTTCATAGACTTTCATCTCTTTCCTTGAACAAATCCAACCATATTTCTCTCTCCTAATCATTCTTGATAGACCGTAGACACCTTAACATATCATCCTATCCTTCAGATCCCCTTTCCACCAGCTTTCTTGCCTTCAAAACCTCCAAAACTGCTCTCGGCATCCTCCTGTAGATCCCCTGCAGCCTCGTGTAGATTTTCCTATAGGATTCTTTTTGAAGTCTGATTGTGGAAAAAGCCTCCAGAAGGCCACCTAAGACCTCCTAGGACGCATCCACACCATCCTACACCCCTGCAAATCCAAAATTCACCCTCCATCGCCACCTAATCACTGCCACATTCACAATCAAATAAATTACATGCATGACAATTTCACATAAAAATACATAAAAATCCAAAAAGATGTTTTTTGCTCATTTACTTCTAGAAATAGCTTGAGTAGATGTTGTTTACTTCCTGAGTAGGTAATGGCATTCATTTCATGGTTTTTCATCTCTCTTTTTGCAAAAGTAGGATTAGTTGGTTAAGTAGGGTTTGCTAGGTTTACTTTACATTCCAATCTTCTTTTCCTTTCTACAAGTAGAGTAGCCTCTATAGAGTAAGCTTTCCTTTCTTTCATCACATATAGAGCTTCTTCTGGAATCCATAGAAGTTGGCTTGAGCTCCTAGTGATCTTGCGCCAGCTGACCAAGTGACAGCCTGCAGTAAGAACTAGTACTTGTGCATACAGCACCATCGCTTCCAAGTTTGTTACGAACTACCGGGTTGATAAAAGTAAAGTAGGAAGCCCAGGAGTTGTAGCATTATTATTGCAATACTGGTGCTCACCAATACCTCAGACTCTATAATGCTCTTCTTCTTCTGCTTTTACATCACCTTCCATAATGACATCTCTTTTGAAGCTTGCCTAAAACAAAAGAGATATATCAACGCACATAATGAAGTGTAATTAAGGCTAAGAGTTCTCTGAAATGACTTTGAATCGTGGGAAGATTTTGCATGAGATTTGTTTTAACTAGCCATAACTTGAAAACATCAATTGCTCTCCTTGAGCTGCTAAACATTAATTACTCTGTCAAACCACTTAATATTTCATTAAAACTCAGTAACTTCCCACGCTTCATGCTTTCTTTGCACATCGCAACTTTCAAACGTTGCTATATAACGTTGTTCAGAGTTAATGCGAAATGCAATTGCGAAAATTGCAATATCGCATTTTGCAAATTCTTAAGGGGTGACACAATGGCATGCTTTATTAATTTGTGATTTGAAAAGTGCGATCGCGTGTTATTAAAGTGTTGTGATCAGAAAATCGCAGTGAGGACCTCATTGCATATTGCATTTCAGGATTTTCGATGGAATGTTAACAATTGTTACATGGAAAACTGCAAGATGCGATTTGTGATAAGAGCTTTAACCATGAGTTACTTTTTGAAGGTTTTTAAGGAAAAAATTTAGAGTTAGCATTTATTTTCAAGGCCTAAAAATTTAAAAGGGTACCCCTTTATATGTCAAATATCAACTATTACTCTGTATAAATGGGGGGGTTGTTACATAGTACAATAAAGTCCAACATTGCATGGGCTCCTTATTCTGCTCCTCATCTCTATTTCCATGTCCTTTATCTGATGCATTGAAACTCTTAAGTGGTGTAACATTCTCCTTGTTACCCAAATCATGTGGTATTACTCACTTCTTATCCCATTTTCCTTTGTTATTTTCATCACCTCTCCAATCTGGCTTCATCCCAATTCGGCGCTTTGATTGTTCATAACAATGATTCAGTTTTCGAATGGCCTCCTCCAATGATCTATGCTCATAAAACTAAATCCTATCTTCGAATGAAATTGGTAACCCACTAACGAATCTATGAATCCTAGCCTTCTCCTCCTTGAGGTAAGGCACATACCTCAACAACTCCAGGAATCTAATAGTGTAATCATCATTTGTCATGGATCCCATCCTTAGCTCATAGAATTATTTCACCTTGTCATCAAAGTATCTTTCCAACAAATACTTCTTCTTGAATAGTCGCTCAAACTCACTCCAAGTCAAATATTCCTCATTTATACCTTTGACGTTCTTCACGTCTTCCCACCAAATGTCTGTTTTTCCTTTGAGGTTGAATGTAGCCACTCTAGATTTCATGTTCTATGAATAGTCATGCATTCTGAAGATCTTCTTCATGCCTAGCAACCATGCCTCTGCATCTTGTGATTTCTTTACCTTTCCATCAAAAGTAGGTGTCTTTTATTTCTTAAACTCATCTGGAAAATACCCCTTATTACTCCTCCTGTAAGGATGATAGCGATGACAATCATAGTGCTTATCTGAATCAAAACTAGAATCATACCTGTCTATCCCTTCTCCTATCTGGAGTGTCCAACAATCTACCGTCTCTGATTGTGTCATCTCTATCTGATCTATGAACATCGTGCAATCTACTACCATATGCCCCATTAGTTCTATCCTCCTGCTCATGGCTAATCTGAAGTGGTCCCTGTTGCTGCAAATCTGACAAGCTCTAAAGTATGACTGCATTTTCCTATGCCTGTATGATTCTGTCATTATTTGCCTTACAACTCCTTATCTCTCCCTTTAAGCTTCTCAGTATCACTACCAAGTTGAAATAGTTCCCAATACCATACTACTCTTCGGATTCATAGGGAGAATATTTGTAGTCAACCATCTTGCTAGCCATTTGATACTTCTTCCTGCAAGGTGTATCATGTTGTCTAAAGCAAATCAAAATAAACCAACGTAACTTAGTATAGATCGGAGAGGATACCTTTTCTGCAAGATTAAAAAATCAGTGTGAGACATGTATAACATAATCATGACAGCATATAGAAACATGAAACATAAGCATATGACCACGCAATCGTCATTCTAGCTAGGGTCTAGTCATCAATGCATTACCTCAACAACAACACACACCACGACCTCATGATGAAAACCACCATCATTACATCACTATACACTTGACCACATGCAACATGAACATGCATAAGTGATGCATAATCATCCACACATATGCATAAATACATATGGCCAAGCATGAATGAACAATACTTGAAATAAAACCTACAAGAATGATACATGAAACCAAGCATACAGGAATGTAACCAAACATGCAAGAATGTAACCAAGCATACTACAGAGATACATGTAAGTGGCATAAATCGACATGTAACCAATCATACACTCACATTGATGCATTCCACAATAACACCTCAAATTTCACATGACGACATCACTACAACCATGAACAACATCATGAAAATGCAACAAGCACATGGAATGCAAGTGTGAGAGACACACATGCAACTGACATGCATGCATGACCAACACATAGCCCATCCAATCCGATGGGTGAACTATGCTCTGATACCACTCTGTAACACCCTCCTCCCACATCTACCCAAGCAACCAACCAGTCGGGGTAAACATGCGACGAGAGGCCACTATGATATGATTTGACCTCCTAAGCCACATTAAGGAAGTGGAACCAATGGAAACACACCATATAGACATTAATTATCAACTACATGACCCTCAAGAACCAATCCAATACTTTAGATAGCTTTCCTTGGGGTCCCATTTAACTTTTGAACAATTTAAGGCTCATTCACTCCCATGCTATAGGCATGAGTGCAACCAACAACTCAAAATCGCTCTCACAGGCTTGCCTCCCAGCGACTAGAGACCAAAATTGTCAGTGCTGTGCCAGCGACTCTGGGATTTGAGCCACTTTTCAGGCCCAAAGCCAAGGTTACTACCCAATATTGAACCATCTCTTTAGCCCAGTAAAATAACATGGAAATGAGAATACTAAAGAAAATACTTGTTCAAGACCTTGATTGGACCCCTACTAGCCATGACATGCATTTTGTCAAACATATTGCAAATGTGTAATCTACAGGTGTAACTAATAGTTATGCGCATAGGGGTCTCATACTTAGTTGATAATCGCTAAGAACCATTGATGCCTCAACACATTCACTGTCATTCCATCCATTAGGTCATAGATACATTGATCATTCAATTACAAGTAAAAACATGAGGGGAGCCATACATGGCTGCTGTCATAAAACATATACATAACAAGCATAATAGGTACATAAATACTCATGAGTGTACAACCATATAGACCACATACAATCCATTAAAATTCTCATAGAAATACAAGGAGAAATAACCTTTCATTAATGATGCAAAATCCAAACCCGGGATGGGACTTCCACGTTCCACCTGACCATAGAATGTTTGAGCCAGAGCTCTCTTCAGCCATTCACCCCCATGCCATATTCCAAGCATGAATGTGGGATATCATAGAAGACATCAATAAAAAACCATCCATGACTTCCAAAGGTTATCTACCTCAAACCATTAAACAATGATTCCACCTCGTGGTCAGACATCACAAAACCATCATCATATCAGTCTCTATCCCAACCATTCAGGGCTCCAGTGCATTTTTCCAAACCAGCTACAAGACTAATAACTCAACCCATAGATTTTACCAGGTTCAAGAGAATTTTTCCAACCAAGGCTATGGCACTAGTAACTCAACCCACCAAGGGCTCCAAAGCGTTTGTCCAACCCAGGTTATGAGACTAGTAACTCAACCCAAGTTGTTCCAGGGTTCCAGAGCGTTTGTCCAACCAAGGTTATGGGACTAATAACTCAACCCAAGCTAAGGAAACATGAGAACCAACCAAAAACACAAAAAGGAAATAAACCCACAATCACCATGGCTATCTAGGAAATGGAAAGGCTAGGCAATCCACTGTCAATCCCAGCCATCCTCCATGCCAATGACAGATCACAACCAACAACCCACATGCATATGCCATGCATGCCAAAACTAGTGAAGGAAACATACATGCAAATCAGTGCCTACAAATAAATATGATGTAGTTGCTGATCTCGATGCCTTATTGCACTTTCCTGCTCTTCCTTTGCTTCTAGCTCCAAAAATCCAAGTATGCCACACCCTCCAAGACTGCTCCAAGAAAACGTTTTCTCCAAGAGTATGAGAGAGAGAGAATAGAAGAGAGATCCAACACTGAATTGACAAAAAAAAGGTTACCAACTGATCCTCAGAAGCCTTTTTATGAATGAGGCCTCTATTTTCTTCATTTTCCCTTATTTTCCTTCAATTTTCTCCTCACATGAAACCTGTGACCTTTCACCTCCCTTTTCTCCTAATTTCCATTATTTTCATAAATAAATGTGCCAAAAATGACATTTTTCCTTTCCAAAGCCTTAGCCATTGCCTTTGCTAATTTCCTTAGCCATAAACAATCACAAGTGATCCCCATCACTAGGATTTTTCCCAACATTCAGCTTGGAATAACTATCCCATCAACCGTGGTTATTATTTTTCCTTTATTTACTTTTATTACATGGAATTTTCACCTCGGTTGTTACAGTTTATTACAAGCCAACATGATTTTAGACTAGCCTAAGGATAATTGCCCAATGTGAAATTGTTAACCAAAACATGGCAGGAATCATCGAAGAAGAAGGCTGAGAAAATCAAGAATCTGTCAAAGGTTGACTTGGAATGCCATTGGAATTTCTTAGTTAAACTGCATAGTCAGTGGCTAATGCTAAGGTGTCTCTCCAACATGACCACCCATATGCTTCCAGCACTCAGCAATGCGCTATTCACTGCATAGATGCGCATACAACCTCATCATCCACCTGAATTAAAGATAATGACAGATATATGTGAATTTCATAGCAGCCTTCATCTCAACCATAGTCAAGTTGTTACAACTGCAATCTATTATTATCTTTTTACTTTATTTTAAGTGTGATTTTTTGAAACCACTCCATTCTTTTATGGTACTTTTCTATATTTGTATTTTCATTAGAAACTATAAATCCCCTTCATTGAAGAAGGGGTTATGAAATTTGGCAATAAATCTTTTGGTTTGCATTAATGGAACTTTAAGTGATCTTAATAGAAAGCGAAACTGTTACTATTTCACTTATGAGCAGAGTCAACATATATCAGGTACTACTATCTGTGTATTAGTACTATGTTTATGAGATTGAATGGTTATTTTAATTGTGTTTATCATATATGTTTTTGCAAGCAATTAAGAATTTATCACTATTGATGTGTTTGATTGAAATATTTTAAGTATATGTGTGAACAACGATATCTTATATGTGCAATGGGTTTCATCATTTAATTTAATTAAATTAGTTATCTTCATTTGTTTTAACCTCATAAAGGACTTGATTATCTATATTGTCATGTTAAATGTGAGATCTTTCTAAAGTCACATATATAGAGAAAGATTTTCCAGGATAGATATTTTAAGTCTATTTATTCTTGTTTCATAGTTTCATTTACATCATCAGCCCCACACTTATATATATCATCCATTTTTATATCTTTTATTAAGGGAAACTGGTTCCATAATCCCATTCAGAGCCACCATTCCAAATGGAAAAGGAGTTGCCCTAATTTCCCGACCAGGTGGTTATCCCGAATGTTGAGGCAGATAATTTTGATCCGTCAACATTTTTGGTGCTAGAAGGAGTGCCTACAGACTATGAATTGTAATAAGATCCACTCTTAAACTAAAAGATCATTCTAAGAGTTAGTCCCCCTCAAAATCATCACCAACATCTAGATCACATTCCAAATCTCCTAACCCAAGATCTGAAGTTGTTCAAACAACCACAAAGACTCCTATAACACTTCCAAATTCAGTTGGCCAAACTTCTTCTCAAATACCTACAGAGCCTCCTGAAGTTCAGACTTTAATCCAAAAATTGGAAGAAAATTATTTTTCTAGAGAAAAATTTGTCCAAACTGATATATCGAAATGAAGTGTTTCCTCATCCTTGTAGTCTTTTGGTGTATTAACTAGATCCCAGAGTGAAAATTTTGGATTTAAACCTTTTGAATTCCCATTAACCAAAATTACCCCAGATGTTAATTTTTCATAGGGCGACATTGTTCTTTGCTATGATAATTGCATTTCATAATTAATACATTAAGTTCACCGCATATCATCATTACATTATTTAGATATACACCATTATACATCATCATGCGCAATTACATAAAAGGAAACAACACCATCATCATCAATGTAGTCGAAGAAATCATGTACACATATAGAGACACTAGGATTGGTCCAAGACCGGGGCAAAACCCACTATGGGGAAAACCCTTGCAAATCTTCTTCTTCTTATATCATCATCAAATTATGCAACAAAAGAGAGTACAATGATCCTTAACTTTATCTATGTAGCAAAAAAATAATGATATCCATGAAACAGATCTAATCATGCTAGGAATCAGAACCCTCATACTGATGGTAGTAATGTGTTGTCACAAACTGATGCCAACTGTTGTATACTATTGTCACTGTGTCGAACACTGTTGAGCACTATTATCACTGTCAATGAACCGAATACATATGTTTACAACGGATACTAAAAAATTAGATTTACAGATTTGTATAACAATAGAGAGAAACCCAGATCTACTAGGTCACTGAAGTCAATTGAAGCCAAGATGTCAAAGCCTAGATATGAACTTTGGTCGCTTTCATCATAAATGTATGTGTGCGATCGAAATTCCCTAGTCATTATCTCGGATACTGTGTGAGAGTGAATCTGACTTCCCGGACGCTCTTAGGAAGACTCTGTGCAAGCAACCGGAGTGAAATACACCTAAAATTCTTGATCACTCCCTTGAAGTTACTTTGCATGCATCCAGGACAACCTGGTCACTCTTAGAACCACTCTGTACGAGCGACCAGGGACCGATACCTCCATATTTGCCTCTAAAGCCATAGTCACTCCCATAATCCTTTGTGTTAGTGTCCATGGGTCTCTGATCGCTCTCATAGGCCTATGCGCCAGTGTCCAGGGACTAGAATGCCCTGTTCTATGCTAGCGTTTGAGATCTAGAAAACCCTAACCCAAAGCGAACCTTTCGCCTGTGATTTTGGACCCCTAAGCGAACTCCTTCCATTGAACCTGTGCAAACCAAGACAAAAGAGAAGAGAAGGTGTGTCCAAATGATATTGAGGTCTCTTTTATTTATAGGCTCCCCTGACGGCTCACTTGGGGTTAAGAGTTTCCCAAGCAGTTACTCATGTGGTTAGGGCTGACCCATTCCATAATACATGTATGAATAAAATAATTCATAACTGAACTTTTGCTTAACCAAATTGGCTGATATTTAGGTCGATTTTGGTCCTCTCGAAAAAAGGAATCTAATGGAATTAACATCTTTATAATTTGAGTTTTCCAAGGTGGAATTTTACCGCAGTTATAAAAATTAACACTCCCTCTCAGCTAGGGAGAATTCCACCTACCAATATCTGTCCATCGAACAATATGCTATTTTAGAATCTTCAAGTGTCATCACGTATCATCATGAAATATATATGTGATGTAGTCATTGTGCCATGTCCTTATCAAGTGTCTCGTCATCACAAACCATCATTGTACATCTTGATCTATCCTTTGCTTATTCCTGTGTATCTCATGATTGTTCCTACTCATATGCTGAACATTCTCGGATCTAGAAGAATAAGAATTTGATACTAGGGGGAGCTTAAGATAACACCCTTTATCCATTAGGCTTTTATCTGGAATCTCTATCGGCAGGCTACTACCCATAATATCATCATCGATCGTCATCAGAGAGAATATCATCAAGGATCACATCTCAACTTGGAACCACATCAGGGAGAAATAGCTTCCACACATACTAAGCAATAGGATAACTCATCACACAGGGGAGTACACCCTTGACCATGGATCACATAGGGGAGTACACCCTCAACCCTGGAATTTCATCAGGGAGCTTTACCCTCAACCTGGAATCCTATTTCTTACTAATCTTCCCATCAATGACCCAGAATAGTCATGTGGTAGAACGCCTACATCATAATCGCCTTGGGTTATACACCCCCAAGTACACTCTCAACTCGTTGGCTAGATGAGGAGTGGTACTTCCAACAAGCTCGGCTTGTGGGTATGATGCCAACTGGGGTATACTCTACAAAGACCAGACAAGGGAGTAAAACCTAAACCCTATGGGTAACATATACGGGTAACGCCCTATTTTCTAGAGTTCCCTCAACCCCAGGAGCCCTCTATCTCAATTCCTCGCCTTGGGAGATCAAACAGGGTAGGAAGAGTTGTCCCATTGTCCACGATCAGCGTTTCCCCTCATCTGGAGGGGATACATCTGTTAGTCCAAGCTGCTCTATGAAAACCAAGAACTTTCTCTTTAGTAATTCCTTTCTTAAAATATCTACAATCTACTTGTCTCAATAGCAGTTGTTTCCTGTTCATACAAAACATCAAATTAAATATCATTTCAAATCATATATAATCATATGAATCAAAAAAGGATAACATATTCATCCTCCCTCTCAAGGATGTGCCAACCACAAGCTTGAGCTTGTTTCAATAGTTGCACTGCCTCAATATGTGAGAGTATCTCGATCTAAACTATATGTGTGTGTGTGTGTGTGTGTGTGTGTGTGTGTGTGTGTGTGTGTGTGTGTGTGTGTGTGTAACCATGTCATATCCAGATTGATGGGCCTATAAATGTAACATAAATTAAGGCCCATATGACCATCCTTCAGCACATTAAACCTCTCTTTTTCATTAGATAATGTATTTTTAACTTTAATATGTTAATTAAGAAGGTTTATGGATAATTGCATATTTCTGCCTAATATTATTTATTTTTGTGGAATATTGTGAGAATATTGGTCAGAGTATGAAGATTTGGAGATGATAATTTAGGGACCTGATCCCTACTACAAGAGGATCAATATTAAATAATAAATTAAGAAGATATTTAAAATTATTGCACAAATTTTGGAGCTCCAATGATTGAGAAAATCTAGGAATGTGTTCCCTATCATTTAATGCATTTTCCTAGTATTGGGAACCATATCCACTATTTGAGGGAATTTTGTGGGGAAAATTTCATCCTTTCATGGGGAAGTCTTCCTAATAATTATGTATAAGTACCAAGTTGAATTTTCCTCTAGGGGTTAATTTTTCTTAGTCTTCTTGTGGAGAGAACTCGTATTTTCACAGCTCCACTTTCATTTCTTGCAGGGATGTAATTGTATTGATGGAAATAATAAAGATTGGTGCCATATTCAGATTCTAAATATTTGTCTCCTTCATAGGACTCCGATTTTCCTTGGGCTTGGCCATCCCAAGAGCCTCAGAGCCTTTTTGTATGATTTACTTTTCTTCTTTTCACTTCTTATTCAAATGCATCTCTTGTTCTTGTTTTTTTCTATTTCTGCATTTAGTATTGATGATTTCGTGTTGTATGATTGGGTTAAATCATTGAAGTAATTTATTTTCAGGATCACAATCATAATTTCATCCTTGTAACAACTTTGTAAGGTCATAGTAATCATTGAGTTACTTGGATTAGTTTGTTTATTCCCAAATCTAGATTTCTGGAAGTCCTTTGTGGAAAATAAAAGTAAATTTCTACTATCTTTTAGAGCATGCTAACGAGCTTCAATCAAGTTGATTCCACTTAAATTAGATCACAAAAACATTCTAGTTAATAACAAAAATTACCCCATGGCATTTGCACTTGATTAGGTTAGGCATTTGATAGATTTACTAGCTCAGTAGTTCTCGAATTTTTAGATTTTAGACTAGTAATTTTCTACTATTTTTTAGCATGGGTTAACAGATATATTTTTGAGTGATTCCACTTAGAATGGATTTGATTTTCTTGGTTATTCTGTGAATTATACTTTCGTATAGTAAATCTGCAATTTCTTGTAGTAACTACATAATCTCCTATAGCAACCTTCCAACATGTATTTACTTGCCCAGATTCACTCAATAAGATTGTTTATTGTTCCTTAGGGTTGAATCAAGACCCCTAGGCTCTAAATTGTTAGGATATTCCGACACATAGGAAATAGTTAAGTACAACTTGGTCTAGTATAGAGTTAGGTATAGAGTTAGGTAAAGTGTGTTTCTTTACCGTTGTACATTTTGTAACTTACAATCCGACGGTCACGATATGTAGTGATCCGATGGTTCATTCTCTCCTCGGTATTACCGACACTTGATCCGTGGCTTGACACCTGATTGGTCCATGAATTCTATTTAAAGCGCATGGAGGGTCATTTGTAGTGTAATCCGTGCATGAGAGAAACATATGTAAATTTTCATTCTTTTATTAATAAATTGCCTGAAGTGGCCGCGTTGGCTCAGGCCGTGGACTATTTCCCTCTTTGATGGTTTTAACCACGTCAAAATACTGGTGTATTGATCTGCAATCTGGTTGTGAGCGATGTCCTTTTGGTGTTCTGTCTGAGGAACTTACCCTGTAAATTCCTACATAAATAAATGATTAGGGAAGACTAAATACCACTTAGGACTTGCCTCTTTACCTATGCAAAACATTTCAACGATTTGGGCTAATGGACAGATTTATGAAATGGATAATACAATGATGATTGCCACATCCAATGAAATTTTTTAATGGACCTAAACTATTTGAAATGTAATTATTGACATTTACTTCATGAGATTTACTTTATGCAATTATAAAATGTTTCTTTTCTTGTATTTTATTTCTTGTAATAGGTTATGGTTTCCATTTCAAGCATTTCATTTTCTACAATTAGTTTAGGATCTGATTTTATTACATTCACTCCATTACATCATGACATCAAAGGAATGACACATTGTATGTTGCACATATAATGTCGATACTTATTAAGTTTGTAGGAACCTCGAGTTGATAATTAAAGTTGGTAGCCTTGGGAGTTGCAACATTCTTGTTGCAATACCAAGGCTCATCACATATCATGCTCAAACAACACTCGAAGGAGCTTCTGTATCTTGCCTCATAGCTAACCATGCTAGTAGCATCATGATCAACCTAGGTCATGCTATGGACCTCTCAGCCAAGATATCATGGCATATATCATGCTAAAGAAGCATCCAAATGTTCTTATCAACAATAATCTCAAATATTAGCAATACATCTATGCAGACATACCATAGGAGAAATATCTCAAAAATAGAACACCTCGTGCAGATATTTCAAAGCATGCTCGGGGGAAAATCTATGTGAATGAAGCAGCTCAATCATTTAGTCAGGTTCTATGCACATCATATATATATATATATATATATATATATATATATATATATATATATATATATATATATACAGATGTTCAAAAGCGGAACATAAATTCTTCAATCAATTGTCGGATACCATGTCAAGTTCAACAACATCTGGAACTTCAAATCAGAGTATCCAAGGATTTACAAAAACATTTTCCAATAGCTTTGCAATATGGAATTTCTTTTCCAAATTCCATATATCAATTCATCATGCCATGATACATCATTTTGGGCTTCATAAGCCATCTCCCTCTGATTTATATCATCAGAGGCTCATCACCTGTCACAAGTAGATCATTGGGATATAAAACCAAAACCATAATCAATATCAAATCCATGCCTTGGAACTCATCATCCAAACTTCATCAAATGACTGTCTACTATGGACATATCTAGATTAGGGAGCTTGCTTCATGCAATGCTCTTTATAGGCATAATGCCCTGCTAAGCCATCATAATAAGCCTTACATAACTCAATGTAGTACCATCAATAACAAAGTCCACTCATCATAGTTTTAGAAGTCAGATCACAACCATTATCAAAGTCATCATTATCACAGTATCAATACTTTCAACCAGGAGATACGTAGAGCTCATATCAAGTATGAATTCGATTATTATCATGTCAGCAAGTTGTAATCAGCCATGCAATATAAGTCTGAGGCTTCATCAAGTCATTCTCATAATTATAACATAAGTCATTCTCATAATCACAACTATCATTATTTCAACCATTGTGCTAAGAACAAGGAGGCCAATTTTTAAATACCCACATGAGTCATAGTGTCCACATAGCATTGACATTAGGGAAAATCAACAATCATCAGATCGAATTATTAGACATCAAGTCAAGTCCAAATTTGTTATCATAGTGAGATCTATATTCAGAGCATATCTCAATCATCAAAGTTAATGTCAAGCATCATGACAAAACATTGTTCATCTATATCAATCAGTCAAATCATGCCAATCTCTCGTAGCACAAACATAGTGACATATCTATATGTATGTCCCAGTCACCTGTAAACACAAGTTCAATCTTCATGTTCATGTTATGGAAAATATTCAAGCTTTTCTTGCTGGTAGATCTTGTTTTTATCTACAATACATCTATGGTACTGACATCTTCCTTCATTATATGATCAACAATTTAACTTGACAATTTCATAAATCAGTTAATAGTGGTAGAATATATCAGGGACATCCTGATTCAGAGTTCAAACAGTTTCAGAAAGCTGCAAATGATGGTCAGTTATAATCAAACCTATGGTCTCTCCCTTCAGGTTAGCATGAGAGCGACTTTAGCTACATGGACGTTGTCTAGGCCTTAGCATGCGTGTGTCCAGGAATGAGACCTCCTATATCTGTGGCTGTGTCTAGAGAAGAAACCCTAATTTATGTATAGGCTTCAGATCTAAGACTCTGTTGCAGATCAATACTATCAGATGCACATAAATCATACTTCAGCAACATAGAATACAAATAGTAATAAGGGTAAGAATCTTGAGAAGAGATTCTCCCTCTGACTGGGGATATGCATCATTCATCTTCATTCATGTAAGAAACTTGTCTCTACTAGAGTCATGCAACAACAAATCTATTAGATCATAAACATATGGCTATCAACATCATGACATCAATCTTTCATCAAAGGTTTAGACTCAAAGCAGCAGATAGATCTCAAATATTATGAACACAATAGCACTTTCTATCAAGTCACTCCATCAAGTTAGGACATTCAGTTTAACCATATGCCATCAAGATAAGACCACATGCAGTAAGAGGTCTAGGATATCAATCTTACACTTGTACCTCTCACATCAAGGTTATCATTCTCTTCATGACCAATGAGATCAAATTAGATCATTCAATAAAGCTTTATCAAATCAACAAGAGTGTCAGTCACTCTTTCCATATGTTTTCATCATGTTTATCGCAACCATTACCAATAGACTCATGTATATGAGTCAATGAACTATCCTTCTATATGAAATCCATCATGAAAAGTATCAGGAGTATCATTTTCTAGAGCCAACGTGCTAGCCTTCTTTATAGGATCAATATATCCAACATATAGATCATAGATGTTAGCCAAACATCAAGTGTATCAATGTATCAACATTAGGTAGCCTCATAGAATTCAAGAAGGTCAAAATGTTCAACGCCAAGTGCATAATTTCATCATATAAGACATATATTCAACTCACTTTCATATGCATGCATGAGCCATTAAAGAAAGCAACATTCCCATCAAACCTTAGGGCTTACCGAGACAATAGCTAAAACATACCATGCATACCTTGTGGTATTACATGTGCACCTTTTCATTAGAATTAGGTCACTTGAAGAACTTTGCTATATTTTCATCAAGTACCTCTTTAACTCTTCCCAGATTTGAATCTCAAAATGATCCTCAAGAAGGATCTTGTTATGAAACCAACTCACAAAAATATAGAAAAGATAGATCAACGACTTCAAAATCAGCCTCTTCAAGGGGGCAACCCCCTTTACATTACACAAATGAACAATTATTGGATGATACAAATGACAAGACCTCCTTTCTATATATAGGATTTTAAGGGGTCCCAATACAATCAGAGCCTACATAACAATAATATTGTAGTGGCACAACAAAAACAATAATGGGCTTCTATGGGGCATAATAATAACAACATCGGGACTATATGGGCAAAATAATACAATAAAGGGGTTGCACTAATAACAATAATGGGTTACACTAGTAGTATACGGACCTAACATGCCCCTCTCCTTCAAAAAATGTTGTCCTCAACGCTTGAGTATTTCTGGATGCTTCTGTATAAAATTCTTATCCTCCCATGTGGAATCTTCAGCAGGAAATTTCTTCCACTTGATGAGATACTCTAAAATTGATCAATTTTGTAGCTGTCAATTTCTTGTTTTTGTGACTGCTTCCGGTTCCAATATGATTTTTCCTTCCTCGCCAAGTTCTGGAAATATTGTTTGAACTGGGATTTTCTCACCGATAACCTTCTTTAAGAATGAAACATCGACAATTGGGGGCAATCGGGAAGATGTAGGAAGCTCCAATTTGTATGCCATAGTACCACTCTTTTGCAGTTCCTTGTAAGGACCATGGTACTTTGGTGATAATTTATTATCCTTCTTAGATTGCTTAAGGGAAATTTTTTTGTATGGTTTTATTCGTAAAAATACCCCATTGCCTATATCAAAACTTCTTTCACTACGATGTTGATCTGCCTGTTGTTTCATTCGATTCTCCATGAAAGTGAGGTTATCCTTTTTCTTCTTGATATGTCCTATATTGAGAGTTTGAGGAGTGGTAATTCATGCCAATGCATTATAAGATATGGTCGGATTCATTTCTTCTTTCTCTGTGGTCGGTTCCTATTGTATATCCTCTTCTTTTGATGTTTCTTGATCCTTTTCTTCCTCCTCTTCACAATCAATGTAAAATAATTTCTTCTCAGCACACTTATGACCTTTAGTGTATTTTCTATCACAACTGTAACAAAGGTCGTTTTCTCCTTTTTCTTCCAATTGTTGTGGTGTCAACCTTGTAGGTTGTGGAAGGCTAGGAGCAACAACACTTCCATCTTTATAATTGTGAGTGGTAGGATTTCTTATTGCCATAATTTTTCTTTCCAGCCTGAATGCCTTCTCCAATGAATTAGGTTCCCAAAGACGAATCTCATGTTGAATGTTATCCCTTAAAGTCCCTATGAAGACATCAATCCTCTGCTTCTCTAGAATATCATTTACCCTTATATTCAATTTTTGGAAGTCCTCAATGTGATCTCCCATTGAACCCTTTTGTTTGAGATTTATCAATTGGCTAAAGAAGGTGTTTCTCTTTGTATCCTCATAATGTGTTATCATTTCCTCCATGAAAATTTACCAAGTGACAAGTGGTTTACGAGAACAAAGCCCTTTATACCATAAAAATCGATTCGGTTCTAAATATAAATATGCAATACATACCTTTTGTAATAGATGCATATCATGTAGACCAAAATATTTCTCCATTTGTAGTATCCATGTTATGGGATCCTTGCCATCAAAATTCCTCATATCTATATTTGGAATATGTTGGGTCTTCAATCCAATGTTAGATTCTATGAAATCATGATTAACATTACTTTTGTTTTCATCATGAGTTTCCTCTACTACCTTTTCGTCATTAGGAGGCCTTTCTTGTAGCATCTTTGTCCGACCTTCCTTCAAACCTTCCATGTGTTTCTTCAAATATTCCATGCCTTTCTTCAAATATTCCATGCCTTTCTTACAATATGCTTCCACACCATCGATATCATCTTCCATGGCATAGATAAAATATCTTAGCTTTGATCACATTCTTCAGATCATCCATCCAATTTTGATTACTAGGTGTTTCTATTTTATTGATTCCACCTTGATTCGAGTCATTCTTTTTCTTGCTTTTAGGATCTCAACCTTGAATCTGTTGTATCTATAAAAGTTTGGATATCCAAGGTCTGGAATTCTGAACAGTGGTAGCCCTCTACATCTAGTGAGCACCAGTATTGCAGTAATAATGCTACAACACCTGCGATACCTACTTTACTCTTATCAACCCCGTAGTTCGTAACAAACTTCGAAGCGTCAGTGCTGTATGCACAAGTACTAGTTCTCACTGCAGGTTGTCACATGGTCAGCTGGCGCAAGATCACTAGGAGCTCGAGCCAACTTCTATGGATTCCAGAAGAAGCTCTATATGTGATGAAATGAAATAAAGATAGATGTTATTCTAACTACAGAAAGGAGAAAGACTGAAATGTAAAGCAAACCTAGTGAACCCTAATTAACCAACTAATCCTACATTTGCAGAAAGCACTATGAAAACCATGAAAGGAATGTCATTACCTACTTAAGGAAGTAAAAAACATCTAACTAAGCTATTTCTGGAATTAAATATGCAAAAACATCTTTTTGGATTTTTATGTATTTTTATGTGAATTTTTCATGCATATAATTTATTGTGTGTGAATGTGGCAGCGAATAGGTGGTGTTAAAGGGTGGTTTTGATACTTGAGAGGATATAGGATGGTGTGGATGGGTCCTAGGAGGTCTTAGGTGGCCTTCTGGAGGCTTTTCCCACACTCGACCTTTAAAAGAAAGCCTACAGGAAAATCTACAGGAGGACATAGGAAATCTATAGGAGGAAAACAAGGCCACTATAGGAGGCCTACAGGAGGAGGCCGAGAGCAGTTTTCACTATTTTGAGGGTGTGAGAGTGGGTGGAAAAGGTGTATGAAGGTTGGAATGAGGTGTTAGGGCACCTAGGGTCTACCAAGAATCACCAGGAGAGAGGAAGATGATTGAGTTTGCTCAAGGAGAGAGGAAGAAGTTCTATGGAAAATGCAGGAAACTAAGGCAGAATTGAGGTGAGGTTTGGGCGACCTGTAGGGCATGGATTAGATGGAGGATGTGATGGCTGATAAGTTGGCCTACTTCTAGAAGAGATCTGCTGCAAAGGAACTGACAGTCAACCAATAAGATCAAACAAGCAATGAAATGAGTGCATCTAGAAAAACAAAGTTTTGCATCAAACTAGTATAAACTATGATCTATGAAAGGAAATGCTGAGAAATGCTGCAAGAAAGGAAAGCATGAAAGAATACTATTGCAAATAAAGAAATGATCATGATGAAGAAGATCTGAAGCAAAGCAAATCTAGACTATTAACCTACTAAAAACTGCAAACACTAAAAGTCCTATGGATGAGGAAAATCTGTGTTTTTGGGGCAGCAAGGAGGTCTTTGCCTCAAATCATGGTCCCAAAGGGAGGAAGATAGGCCAATTATTTTTTTCTAGCCTTTTGAATCTTCTCTTTATCACTGCTTAACCTGCTATAGAAAGCACAAATGGAAGCAAATTATTGAATCATCAAAAGCAACCTATTCTTAACCATAAAAGAAATACATTTAACAGCAACCTGATCTACAAACTGAAATACAACATAAAAATACAAGTAAAGAGGAGCTTGGCTGCTTCGATTGGGACCTAACCCAAAATATTCAGCCCTCTAAGGTAACTCAGTGCTAGCTCAAAAAGGATTCCATCTTTATTATCAAAACAATAACAAGATTACATGAAACTGTCTCAAAATAATAAGCTCAAAGTTGGAGCAGAGTTTACATAAGCAAAAGTTCAACAAAAATCCAACAAAAATCTGACCCTAGTGAGGCCCTAGGCCTCTCTACTTATACAAATGAATCTACCAACATCTTCCATAAAATCAGGGAGGCTTGGCTCCCAAAACTCGAGATAATCATCAATCATCCTCCATTTGCTCGGCTTCCTTCTAGTGCATGATTTGGCTGCTTGTACTATGAGCTGAATGAAGGGGAATTCGAAGTGAGGAGTAATAAATGAGGGGGATTCCCTCCTATAAGTCCTCTCCTTTCTCCACTTCGAGGTATTGCTTCCATTTGTCCACTGGATCCTTGACTTTGACCTCAAAATTCATCAATAATCTACATTAAACGCACGTTAGACCACATAACATCATAACTAACTCAACTCACTCCATAAGCATAAATATAATCAGGAAATCATGCAATAAGCTAAGAGAATGGTTGATTTGACTAGGTTAGGAGGTAAAATGAGCCCATATAATTACCCATTTATGAGGCTCATCATCACCCCCCTACTGAAGGTGTTGCTCATCCTCTGAGCAACTTAGTCCATCTCCTCATCTTTTATGGCCCTGGTGGCCTCCCTAGCATCCCAAGCTTTTGATGTGGTCTCCTCTTCCTTGTCATAGAATCCTACCTTCCTTTCTATATCTTCCCACTACTCCTCATCTTCTTCATCTCTTCTGCCTTCCAGCATTCCTAATAGCAGTGGGGGACTCAGTTTGAGGCCAATCCAATTGACCTTTAGCCTCTGCATGGAGTGCTTGTACATTGGCACTCTTCTTAATGCCTCCTTCATCCTCATGGGGGAATGATATTCCCTGATCTGCAGACTGTGTGGTAAGGTGTTCCATCTCCTCATGCATGCATGCACACAGTCATCCCCAAGTAGCCTTTGCATATCCTCAAAGTGTGCAATGGCTTGTGCCTGATCATATATATATCTAGGGGAAATCTTAGGATTATTGGCAAGAAGGCTGTGTGTGCTGATGAGTGCCATGGGATCTGATGGCTTAGCTCTTATCATTAATGGCTCATTCTACTCTTTTATCATCAATCTTCTTATTTCTGCTGCCCTCAACTCTTCATGGTTCATCCATGAGGCCATGGCCATTAGTTGCAGGTCCCCTAGCCTAGCATTGGGGTCCCACACATTCATGTCTATGAGGGCCATGTTATGTAGGTAGAATTATGCCATCTTTACCTTATCCTTTGATGTGCTTTTGTCACACAGGTCCATAAGCTGCCTATAATCTTGGAAAGGCATTGTTCCTCTTTGTGTCAAAGTCTTTATCTGAAATTGTAACCATTGGTCCTTGAGATATAGGCCATAGGATTTTGTTGGTGTTCTACATTGCAATTCTTCCATGGATAAGCTGGCCATGCATGCTAGCTAGGTCTCTTTCTCTTGCAACTGCCTCCTTAGCAATTCATTTTCAGTTTCAAGGTGGCTTCTTGTAATTGCTTCCCTGTGTATGATATCACTCAACTCTCTGGCCATTTCTCTGAGTTTTTTTTCCATATGGCCAATATCCTCAACTCCTTTGGATTTGGCTATTTGCATCCACCTATGTGTTCTTATTCTCTCTTTCTCTAATTCAAAGAATAGTGGAATTGAAATTTTTTGTGGAATTATCCTTCCTCCCTCAAGTAGATTGTAGTAGGAGGCAACACTAGGCTGGGGATCAAGTTCTTGTAGCTCTGTTTCTTCCTCCTTTACTTGTGGTTGTCCTTCCATCCTTTCCTCAAGATTTTGGGTCTCTTGTAGTTTTGACAGTGTCTCCTGTAGAACTGTCTGAGCCTCCTGTAGGACTGTTTTTGGGTCCTATAGTTCTACCTTTTCTTTCCATGTGGAAGATATAGGAGTCGCCCTTTCATATGTAATAGGTGCCTTGGAAGGGGATTCTTTTCCTTGGGCAGAGGGTGAATCTTCAATTGTAATTGGCACTTTTGAAGAGGGCTGAGGTTTGCCTGTTTTGATTCTTATGCTCTTCCTAGCCCTGAAATACATGGAGGCCCGCCTTTTCCTCTTTTGCTTTGGCTTGATCGGTGTACTGAGGGCAGTGAGGGAAGCTGCTACCTCCCTTTCCAGAGTCTCAAGGGACCCTTCTCCTTGTTCTTCCTTTTCTACCTCTTTTTCTCCTCCTTCTGTCTCTGTTTGCTCTGTTTCTTCCTGCTCTGTTTCTTCAACTTCCTCCTCCTCTATCTTAGTTTCTTCCTCCTTCCTTCCTTGTTCTTCTAAGTCACCAGTGGCTTCACCTTCTCCCCTTGCTGCTCTTCCTCCTCACTACCAGTAGGACTGATATCATAGGTTAGGGCCTTTATGTCATCCTCAGCTGTCATGTTTCGGAAGACTTCCCATGCTATAGGGAGTGTAAATGTATGGAGGGCTTCTTCCACTAGGATTTTGATTAACCCATGGTGAGCTAGCTACTCTGAATTCCCTACTTGAACTTTAGTGCTAGAGTCAATGAGGGACTGCAGGAGGAAGTAGGGGATGCTGAGCTTCTGAGGGGCTGGAGTGTCCATGCCATACCTTAATTCATGAAGGATTCTAAAGTGATAACCATAGACAATGTTGTACCTCCCCTCACAGGAAATGTATTTTATTATTTGGTAGCTAACCTCATCCCAAGGATATGGTATGCTAGCCCTTCTAATGCCATTTTTATCCTCTACAAGGGTTTCATTGTTTTTGAAGAAGTTTTTCTTGGTAGCCTGGCCAATTGGTTTCTCATCCTTACTCCAAGGCAGCCCAAGAGGAAGGGTAGTGACCCTACTGATAAATTAAGGGGTTGTCTCCATGGAAAGACCTCTAAAGGTGACAGTGGTATGAGTTCTTGTGTGGGGTACCAAAGAGAGAGAAAAATCTTAGGCAATCTTCTCATCAAACCCTCGGAATTTCTCAAAGAAATTCATCCAATTTGCTCTTATGAAGATGTGCACCACTTGTGGAGGTGCATGGAGCCTGGTGGAGTTGGTGGGCTCCTTTCACATAAATCTTCCTGTCATTTTTTTTATACTCTTTTGGGAAGCCAAATGTGGAGATGGAGACAACAATTTTTGAGAAAAACAGAGAAACAGAGGAGACTGTGTGTGTGTTTTTTTTTTTAAATAAGCAGAATTTTTTTATGTCTTTCCTCCTCCTAAAGGCATTCTTTCCTCCTCAAATTGAAACCACTACTTGCATATATTGATATTCAATCGGGGCATGCATGGAACCTACCTCCTCAGACCGAAAATCATGCTAAAACCCGTGTTTTCTCCCTTCAAAACAACTCACTACCCCTCTTGTAGAAGCTTGTTGTCCCTCCTGTAGAATTCCTGTAGGTGCTCTTGTAGAACCTGTAAGTGCTCCTATAGAAAATGACGAGAGCAGGAATATGGGAGAGATCAATGGAGAACGATGGTTACGAGGCTGTGGGGGCACAAGGAGATTGTTGTAGCTGAGTTACGAGGAGAGAATGAAGGAAAAGGTGGTGAGAGTGCTCGGGGAGGAGTACTTATTACCCTTTATGGATATTTCCAGTGATGGGGAGTGAGCTGGAAAAGTATACGTTGGGCATATTTGGACCATTGGTCCCCACATACCTTGTCATCATGGCCCCTCCTCGTAATCATCCCTCATGATTGCATTGGAGTTCACACTTCCTCCACTACCTGTCCTTGACATCTTTCTTGAGTTGATTGTGTACACGTGTGGGTGACATCTCGAATGAGTGGAGTCAACTAGATGAAGGTGGCCAAGTTAACTGACCACCTTTCCCTCATTCAACCTCAACCATCTCGTTGCTTTTGCATGACTTCTAATTACACAAATGTAAACAGAGGAGCGGGTTAGTTACTTACTTGTGATCCAAATGTATTTGTTGTGAGGTACTGTGGCTCTCTCTCTGTTGCATGCCTTTATTTCTTTTTATGCATGTTGTCTGCTTGCTGACGTGTGGCTTTGTCTTGTGCAGGTTCTTCTCTGGATAGATCTGAGCTTCAGGTGTCTTCTCAACCTTCATGTTTTCACTCTCTTGATGCTGGTGCTCGATTTTAATGGGATCAACTGCTACAGGAATTCCTACAGGAGCTCCTATAGCTACTTCTCCCCTTGAAACTTCAGCTTCTTTTTGTGCTTGGAGCTTCAAGGAGGATGCTAGAGATGTAGATAGAGATGGAGAGGTAATAGGTAGGCTTCAAGTGAGGTGGATGGTGCTACTTCCTCTCTTTTTTTGTTTTTTTTTTCTTTTCCTGAAAAACTGTTTTTCTATGTTTTTCTTGGACAGGAAAAAGAATGATTCCTGGGGTTGTGATGTAGGATTTGGAAATGGTGGTAAGGAGGTTTGAATACTGTAGGAGGGTTTATAGGTTATTCATGAAGCTTCCCTGTCCCTCAAACTGCCTTTTATATTCATTTCTGGTTCTCTGTAATTCCTACAGGAGCCTCCTATAGAAAAAACAGAGCCTCCTGTAGAAAACACAACTTTTGAAAAAGAAGCACAGTGGGGTGAAAGAAATGCCAAAAAATGATGGAGAAAAGTCTGGGAAGGTAGGATAGGTATTGGTGTGGATGTCAGGGTTCCCTTGGCACCTTCTTCTGCTTCCTGTAGTCCTCCTGCAACCTGCAATGCAAATGAAAATTCACTTTCTTTTTCTCTCCCTTTTAAAAAAAAAAACAACTAGGGTGCCTCAGGGAGGTTTTCACCCTAATTGCCTGCCCTGGGCACCTCCAAGGGAGGTTTTCACCCAGGGATATTATTTTTCTCTTTTTTTTCCTTTTTTTTTTGACATCACTGGGCCACCTTAGAAGAGTTAAGCACCTCATGGAGGTTTTCACTTCAGTCCTTATTTTTTTATTTCTCTTTTTCTTTTTCTTCAGTGAGTGGGTGAAGTGGAGGCTAAGACATGCTCCACTACCATCATTGTCTTCTTCAGATCTTCAATGAACTCTCTCTTGGATAGGGGTTTCTTGTATACTTTCAACCAGTGTCCATTGACAAGCATGGGGGTGGCTCCATCATCAATGGTTCTGATCAGAACTGAACCATTTTCATTGCATTTCTCCACAGTGTAGGGTCCCAACCATCTTGTCCTCAGCTTGCCTTTGAAATCTTTGTATCTTGAATCATAGAGTAGTGCCCAATCTCCCTCTTGGAATTGCTTCTCCTTGATATTTTTTTCATGCCATATCTTTCTCTGAAGCTGAACTACCTCTGTATGGAGAAGGGCCTACAATCTGTGTTCATCCAATCCATTGAGCTAAAGTAATCTTTCTTTCTATGCATGGCTGAGGTCTAGGTCCAGCTGAGCTGCCATCCTTAGGGTATTGAATTCAAATTCTATTGACAGCAAAGCCTTCTTCCCATAGACCAGCTCATAGGGTGTGAACCCTGTGGTGGTCTTCCATGTTGTGTTGTAGGCCCAAGTGGCCTCAACTAATTTGTCCGCCCAGTCTTTTTTGCTGCTGCTCACTACCTTGGTTAGGATCCCTTCCAATGCTCTATTAGTGACCTCCACCTACCCATTGGCTTGTGGATGGTAAGGGGTTGAAGTCCTGTGCTTGATTCTATGATGTGTGAGCAGGTCTTCAATCAAATTGGAATTGAACTGACTACCTTGATCTATGACCAACTCTCTTGGATACCTAAACTTGTAGAATATGTTTTCTCTCAAAAACTCAGCTACTTTTTCCTCTGTCATTGCTTTGATTTCTTTTGTCTCTTCCCACTTTGTAAGATAATCAGTGCACACAATGATGTATTGTTTCTGCTTTGAAGGAGGGTTGATAGGACCCACAAAGCCCATGCCCCACTTCTTAAATGGCTCAAAGGTCACTTGAGGTTTCATGGGCATCTCATCCTTTGGAATAGGTTTCCCCATCCTCTGACACCGATCACACTAGCTGATATATCTCCTCACATCCTGATGAAGAGTGGGCCAATAGTAGCCTGCTTGCAATATTTTGAAGGTAATTATTTTTGCTACAAAATGACCTCCACAAGGCCCATCATGACAGGTTAGGAGGATGTCAAAGACTTCCTCCTCCCTGACACATCTTCTCAAGATCTGATCTAGGCCAAGTTTGAAGAGATTGCCCCCAATCCAGGTGAAAGGGGCACTTTTCCTTACTATCTTGCTCTTCTCTTTTGAGGATAGGTGTGGTGGGAATTGTGCTGAAACCAAGTAGTTTGCTATATCAGCAAACCATGGAGAGAGTACTGAGATAACAAACAGATGTTCATCTGGCATTTGTTCACCCACCATTCCTTCTTCACCTGTAGGCAAATTTACTCTAGACAAAAAGTCAGCAACAACATTTTCTTTACCAGGCTTATCAATAATGGTCAAATCAAATTGTTGCAGTAAAAGCAACCATCTAATAATGCGAGAATTTACATCTGGTTTGTTCATTAAATATCTAATTGCAGCATGATCAGTGTGCACAAAGGTTTGATAGCCTGTGATATAATGTTTGAATTTGTTTAAGGAATGCACGACAGCTAGGAGTTCCTTCTCAGTCACTATATAGTTTAACTCTGCCTTTGACAAGTTTTTGCTTATAAAGTATATGGCATAAGGTAACTTTTCATCAATTTGTCCTAAGGCTACTCCTATTGCTTTGTTCGAGGCATCTGTGTGAATGTGGAAAGGTAGGGCCCAGTTTGGGCCTCTCAGAATTGGGGCAGTCACGAACTTGCTCTTCAAGGTATCTAGGGCTTCTTGACAGTTTTCCGACCATATGAACTCAACATCTTTGCCTAAGAGGCCAAACAAAGGAGAGGCTATCTTGCTGAAATCTTTAATGAATCTCCTGTAATATCCAGCTAAGCCTAGGAAACTTCTAACATCTCTCACCTTTTGAGGAGGTGGGACCCTTTGGATGATGGCAATTTTGTTGGGGTCCACCTGCAGTCCTTGCTGAGATATTGCATGACCTAACACGGTCCCTTCAGTCATCAAAAATTCACATTTCTCCGGACTGAGGGATAGGTTCATCTCAATACACTTGTCTAGAACTTTTCCTAGGTTAGATAAAGCTTCCTGAAAGTCAGAACCATAAGGAGTAAAATCATCCATGTATATTTCTACTGCATCATGAACCAGTTCGGAAAATATACTCAATACCGCTCTTTGGAAAGTGGCTGGAGCGTTGCACAAGCCAAAAGGAAGGACCTGGTATGCAAAGGTACCCCAAGGACAAGTGAAAGTGGTCTTATCTTGGTCTTCCAGGCTGATTTGAATCTGATTGTACCCACTAAACCCATCTAGGAAAGAGAAAAACTTTTTCCCTGCCAGACCATCTAACACTTGATCTATGAAAGGTAAAGGAAAATGGTCCTTTTTAGTGGCTTTTTTCAATTCCCGATAGTCGACACAGATTCTCCACTTACCATTTTTCTTTGGCACTAGCACCAAAGGAGAGACCCATTCACTGTCAGAGATGGGATAGATGAATCTTGCATCAAGCAATTTCTGCAGTTCTTCCTTAAAAATATCTTTAAGTGTTGGATTCATCCTCCTTTGAGGTTGCCTAACTGGCTTGCAATCCTCCTTGATGTATATATGATGAGTACATACTGAAGGGTGCACTCCCTTCATCTCCTTATAACTCCAGGCGAAGGCATCTAGGTGTTTTCTCAGCAGGCTACACAGTTCCTTCTCCTGGGAAGTGGATAGGGATGGATTGATTTTCAAGGTTCTTTCTAGGCCGAACTCTATATTCTTAACACAGAGAGGAGTGGATTCGGTCACACAGAGATCAGTTGAGGGTTTGTTTTGGGTTTCTCTTACTATGTCCTCTAATGGCGATACACTGGGAGGTGGATTCTAAATCAGATTTTCAATCATATCATCCTCATCTTGCGGTTTTCCCCCCATGGCGATTTCTAATGCACAAAGCGGTGCAGAATAGACTTCATCCTCATCTTCCTCCTCCAACCAGAGAGGTATATCATGTTCTAACAAGGGTTGGGTAGGAGGATATAGGATTAACTGTTTGGACATGTGCCCGTTCTTTATGGTCATGTTCCCAGCTCGACAGCTGATGTAGGCATTGGCGGTAGCCAAACAGGGTCTTCCCAGAATGAGAGGATACCCAGTGAGCTTTACCTTTCACTAGAGAACTAAGAAATCAGCAGGGTACTCCCAAGAATCAATGGAGACCATCACATCTTCCACAATCCCCTCAGGGGTCACAGTGGAGTAGTCTGCTAGCTGTAGCACGATCGTGGTCTTCCTCAAGGAGCCTTGGAGGTTAAGTTTGAGCATTATATCCTTGGTCATCACATTAATGGTAGCTCCCATATCAATCAAGGTATGTGGGATCATGGTGTCATTGATGTGGACATAAACTATTGGACTTCCAGGGTCCAGATATTTTGGACAGATTACCTGCCCTAACATCAGGTCGGACAGTTGTTCTATGACATTGATGGTTGGGGCATCTCTTTTGCGCCTTCCTAGATGCCTAAAGCACTTCTCTTTGATCAACCTATTGTATATAGGCACGTCTTTTATGGCTTGGATAAGTGGTATCTCCGCACATAAATGTTTCAATTCTCCCAGGAGTTTAGTTTCTTCTGGGGTAGGCTGGACTGTCACGGATAGTCTCTCAGGAAAGGGTGGAATTGCTTTAGGTTCACTTTCCTCTTTATCTTCGTCAACCTCCCTGGGTGGAGGCTAGCTATCTGGGAGAACTTTCCCAGATCACAAGTTAATTTCTTGAATCTCCACAGCATAAGTTGGGCATGATGGTTCCCCACTATACACTTGTTGAGCATGTCTGTTGTTCGGGTTCGGATTTGGCTGGGCAGGCATTTGGGGTTGCTTTGGTGGAGCAAGAGGTAACGATTGTGGTTGGGTAAGTGGTGGAGGAAAAAGAGCAGGAGGACAGTTGTATTGGGGCCTCCATCCCTGATGAGGTGCATTCCACTGAGGTTGTGGCTAAGCATAGGATTGAAATGAATGGGTGGCTAGTTGGGCTTGATATTGAGATGTGAAGGACCAAGGAGGAGGCGTGGACCAGGGAGGATGAGCAGGGGGGCCCCAAGAAGGTATGGTAGTGACTTGGTTGGGGTTGTAGTATGCTTGAGATGTCCCTTGCATCCCCTACTGGTATGGTCTAGGTCCATGCGGCCTCCTTTGGTTTATGTAATAGAGTTGTTCAGTGACTCCCTCAGCCCCATGATATACAGCTTTAAGTCCAGGTAAGGAAGGGCAATTTTCTGTAGAATGATTTTCCTCACAGACTGAACAAACCTCTATAGAGTTCAATGGGCATTCTTTCCTAGGATGCCTCCTAGTGCATCTAGGGGAAAAAATGGCCAAATCCCTCTCTGCTTCCTCTTGTTTCCTTTTGATATGTAAGGTATCCATTTACATGGCAAGAGTCTGCAGCATCTCACTCTTGAAGTCTTCCAGCATTCTTCCAATTTCTCCTTTAATGGATGAGTTAGAGGAAGAGGTATTGTCTATGGGTTGACTCCCCCTAACTTTCTTTTTGGCTGCTCTAGAATGGTTTCTAAAAATAGTCTTTATGTCCTCATAGGATAGCTGGTAGATGTATCCCCCGGCCAGTAGAGGGAGGTTGTCTAAAAGATGTTCCCGAATTCCTCTGAGAAGGACCAACTTTAGAGACTTAGGGTCAAGTGTACACCCGACCCTTTTGTAACTGAGCTGGAACCTCTCTTCATAGTCTTACAGGGACTCATCACTTCCTATAGTCATTCGAAAAATTTATTCTTTAGTATCTTTTGACCTACAATAGTCTCGATACTTGTTGTTAAAAGCTTGTTGCATCTGAGCCCAAGTTGTGATGCTATCACTAGGTAATCCCATGAACCAGCGTAGTGTTGCATCCTTGAGAGTAGAAGGGAACAGTTTCAACTTTTTCTCATCTTATGCATAGTCATAGGTTCGACAGATAACAGCAAACTCGAACAAAAAGGTGTCAGGATATTTTGTAGTCAAACCATGGAAATGAGGCAGGGCGGAAGGGCTTATATTCTTCATTTTGGTGTCCCCATTGGTCTCCCGAATGGGAAAGGTACCCTCTATTCTCTCTCCATTCCCCCTAGCATTTCTGTTTTTAGCCATTGGCTCCAAAGGAATGTTTTCTTGTTCTTCTTCCCCTATAGGTTCTTCAAATATGTCTTGTTGTTCACCTAAGAGTTCTTCTTGATCACAGCTGCCGAAGAAGAGAGAAGGTTGGTTGTGTGAAGCAGTGGGGGTGTTGGGAAAAAAAAATCCTGAGTTATCTCTATTCCTACGAGGCATGAAAGGAAATTTTTTTTGTTGGTTTTTGTTTCTTTTTTCCCCACACTGATAGTACCTGCAAAACTGAAATTGATTGAACAAAACAAATTGCAACTAACTGAAATGAACTTGTTGAAATGAAATTTGCAGAATTGAAGAGGAAAGCAAGGAAATGCAGAACTTGAAGGAAAAGAAATGACTAGTCTACTCTTGCTGAAATGAAATTTGCATAATTGAAAAGGAAAGCAAGGAAATGCAGAACTGAAGGAAAAGAAAGGACTAGTCTAATTTTGCTGAAATAAACTATTAGCAAAATGTTGCAATAGAAAATAGAAGAAAGCAGTAATCACATAATACTATGATGATTCCCCGGCAACGGCACCAAAAAGTGGTGAGCACCAGTATTGCAGCAATAATGCTGGAACTCCTGGGCTACCTACTTTACTCTTATCAACCTGGTAGTTCGTAATAAGCTTGGAAGCGTTGGTGTTGTATGCACAAGTACTAGTTCTCACTGCAGGTTGTCACTTGGTCAGCCAGCGCAAGATCACCTAGGAGCTCGAGTCAACTTCTATGGATTCCAGAATAAGCTCTATATGTGATGAAGTGAAAGAAAGATAGATGTTATTCTAACTACAGAAAGGAGAAAGACTGAAATGTAAAGCAAACCTAGTGAACCCTAATTAACCATCTAATCCTACTTTTGCAGAAAACACTATGAAAACCATGAAAGGAATGCCATTACCTACTCAAGGAAGTAAACAACATCTAACTAAGGTATTTATGGAAGTAAATAAGCAAAAAAAACATCTTTTTGGATTTTTTATGTATTTTTATGTGAATTTGTCATGCATATAATTTATTGTGTGTGAATGTGGCAGCGAATAGGTGGTGTTGAAGGGTGGTTTTGAGACTTGAGAGGATGTATGATGGTGTGGATGGGTCCTAGGAGGTCTCAGGTGGCCTTCTAGAGGATTTTCCCACACTCTACCTTCAAAAGAAAGCCTACAGGAAAATCTACAGGAGGACACAGGAAATCTACAGGAGGAAAACAGGGCCACTACAGGAGGCCTACAGGAGGAGGCCGAGAACAGTTTTCACTATTTTGAGGGTGTGAGAGTGGGTGGAAAAGGTGGATGAAGGTTGGAATTAGGTGTTAGGGTGCCTAGTGTCTACCAAGAATCACCAGGAGAGAAGAAGATGATGGGGTTTTCTCAAGGAGAGAGGAAGAAGTTCTATGGAAAATGCAGGAAACTAAAGCAAAATTGAGGTGAGGTTTGGGCGACCTGTAGGGCATGGATCAGATGGAGGATTTGATGGTCGATAAGCTGGCCTACTACTAGAAGAGATATGCTACAAAGGAACTGACATTCAACCAATAAGATCAAACAAGCAATGAAATGAGTGCATCTAGAAAAACAGAGTTTTGCATCAAACTAGTCTAAACTATGATCTATGAAAGGAAATGCTGAGAAATGCTACAAGAAAGGAAAGAATTAAAGAAGACTATTGTGAATAAAGAAATGAGCATGATGAAGAAGATTTTAAGCAAAGAAAAGCTGGACTATTAACCTACTAAAAACTGCAAACACTAGAAGTCTTATGGATGAGGAAAATCTATGTTTTTGGGGCAGCAAGAGGGTCTTTGCCTCAAATCATGGTCCCAAAGGGAGGAAGAGAGGAAAAGGCTCTGTTGTTAGCCTTTTGAATCTTCTCTTTATCACTGCTTAACCTACTATAGAAATCACAAATGGAAGAAAACTACTGTATCATCAAAAGTAACCTATTCTTAACCATAAAAAAATACATTTAATAGCAACCTGATCTACAAACTTAAATACAACATAAAAATACAAGTAAAGAGGAGCTTGGCTACTTGGATTGGGCCCTAACCCAAGATCTTCAGCCCTCTGAGGTAACTTAGTGCTAGCTCAAAAAATATTCCATCTTTATTATCAAAACAATAACAAGATTACATGAAACTGTCTCAAAGTAATAAGCCTGAAGTTGGAGCAGAGTTTACATAAGCAAAAATTCAACAAAAATCTGACAAAAATCCAACCCTAGTGAGGCCCTAGTCCTCTCTAATTATACAAATGAAGCTACCAAAAACTTCCTTAAAATCAGGGAGGCTTGGCTCCCAAAACTCGAGATAATCATCAATCATCCTCCACTTGCTCGGCTGCCTTCTAGTGCATGATTTGGTTGCTTGTACTCTAAGCTGAATGAAGGGGAATTCGAAGTTAAGAGTAATAAATGAGGGGGATTACCTCCTATAAGTCCCGTCCTTTCTCCACTTCGAGTTATTGTTGCCAATTGTCCACTGGATCCTTGACTTTGACCTCAAAATTCATCAATAATCTGCATTAAACACACGTTAGACCACATAGCATCATAACTAACTAAACTCACTCCATAAGCATAAATATAATCAGAAAATCATACAATAAGCTAAGAGAATGGTTGATTTGACTAGGTTAGGAGGTAAAATGATCCCATATAATTACCTATTTATGAGGCTCATCAACATCCTCCTTCTAATTCCACAAGTCTAATCGAAATTGGATTCTGCAAGAAAGAGTTATGTCCAATCTCCCAAGATGACTTGATTATATACTTTTTCAGTAGAGCAAACTTGTACGAAGTGCCACGTGTCATTGTTTTGAACTTCAGACCTAAATCCAATATATAGATAAGTAATGTCTGTCCTATTTCTGTAACTTCTTACGAAATTTCAATCTGATACTCATAGAGAAAGTTATGTCGATTTTCTCAGGGTCACCTGTTTGGGATGTAATTCGGGAGCCTGCAAAAACCGAAAATGTCTTTGACCATATCTCCAAAAATATAGTGAAACAATATCTAAAATTTGGGCTCGAGTTTCACCAAGATTTTATCTCAAATGGGTTTTAATTTCAAAGTCTGAAACTTCGTAGAAACGGAATTATAGCAAAAAATCCACGATGACCTGTTTGAGATGGAGTTCTGGAGCTTGCAAAAACCCTAACTTCCTCAAATCATATATCTGAAAATATAGCGAGATAATATTTGAAATTCGTACCCGAGGTTCAGAATTATTTCAGTTCAAATGGGTTTTTTTTAGCTTCTGAAACTTTGTAGCGAAAAATTTATAGCGAACATTCCACGATGACCTGTTTGGAGCAACGAAACCTTAGGATCCAAAGCTTTGATACCAAATGTTATGAAACTAGGCAACAAAAAGATAGAAAAGATAGATCAATGACTTCAAAATCAGCCTCTTTGAGGGGTAAACCTCCTTTACATTACACAAATGAACAATTATTGGATGATACAAATGACAAGACCTCCTTTCTATACATAGGAGTCTAAGGGGTCACAATACAATCAGAGCCTACATAACAATAATATTGTAGGGGCACAACAATAAAAATAGTGGGTTTATATGGGGCATAATAATAAAAACATGGGGACTATATGGGCACAAGAATATAATAAGGGGGTTTCACTAATAACAATAAGGGGTTACACTAGTAGTATAGGGGCCTAACAGATCTACTCATCACATCTCATCAAGGAGGTTAGAAACATCCATATACTCAAATACATATGAGGAAGTACAAGCAATAAACATAATCATCAAATCTATAAGTCTAATAAGTAAGAAGCATCAATGTCCATGGTCCATGTACCAATGTTGCCTTCAAGTATCCACCCAGATCTTCTAGGGATTATCCCATCTAGGGCTTCATCGAATCTCACACAAGTGCTTGACATAGACCATGCTAGAGTTTCATGAATTAAATCTCAAGTCTTTGCCATAAACCATGGTTTTCTCTCCAACCCTGGCCTCATAGAATCCGTCAAACCCTAATCATCAAGATGCCTAGGGTTTTCTTCAAACCCTAAAATTCTTTTAGGTCTCCACCATCCTCTTCTTTCTTCCATCAATGGTGTCATCATCGGGGTGATATCCATGACTTCTCTTCTTCATAACTCTAATACCATGTTAATGTTTCATAGGGTGACATTGTTCTTTGCTATGATAATTTCATTTCATCATTAATACATGTTCACCCCATATCATCATTACATTATTCATGTCTACACCATTATACATCATCATATGCAATTACATAGAAAGAAACAACATTTCCATCATCATCAATGGAGTGAAATATAAAAGGAACAGTAGAATAAATCATGCACACATACAGAGACACCAGAATTGGTCCAAGACCAGGACAAAACCCACTATGGGGAAAACCCTTGCAAATCTTCTTCTTCTTAGATCGTCATCAAATGATTCAGTAAAAGAGAGTGCAATGATCCATAACTTTATCTATGCGGAAAAACAATAATGATATCTATGAAACATATCTAATCATGCTAGGAATTATAATCCTCATACTAATGGTTGTAATGTGTTGTCACAAATTCATGTCAACTGATGTATATTGTTGTCATTGTGCCGAACAATGTTGTCATTGTCAATGAGCCCAATACATATGTTTGAAGCAAATACTAATAGATCATATGTATAGATCTACAGATCTGTATAACAGAAAAGAGAAACCCAAATCTATCAGATCACTGAAGTCAATTGAAGCCAAGATGGCAAAGCCTAGATCTGAACTCTAGTCGCTTTCATCAAAACTATCTGTGTGCGACCAAAATTCCTTGGTCACTATCTCGGATACTGTGTGAGGTCGACTGTGACTACCCGCTCACTCTCAAGAAGACTTTGTGTGTGTGACCGGGGTGAAACACACCTAAAAACCTTGGTTGCTCCCTTGAATCTATTGTGCATGTGTCTGGGACAGCCTAGTTGCTCTTAGAACCACTCTATGCGGCCGACCAGGGACTGACACCTCTAGATCTACCTCTGAAGCCATAGTCGCTCCCATAAGCCTATGTGATAGCATCCAAGGGTCTCTGGTCTCTCTAATAGGCATATGTGTCAGCGTCTAGGGACCAGAATGCCCTGTTCTGTGCCAATGTCCGAGATCCAAAAAACCTAACCTAAAGCGAACCTTTCGCCTGTGATTTCGGACCCTTGAGTGAAATGCTTCCATTGAACATATGCGAACCAAGATAAAAGAGAAGAGAAGATGTGTCCAAATGATCTTGAGGTATCTTTTATTTATAGTCTTTCCTAAGGTTTCACTTGGGGTTAAGACTGACCCAAGCAGTTACTCATGTGGTTAGGGTCGACCCATTCCATAACAAATGTATGAACAAAATAATTGATAACTCAACTTTCACTTGACCAAATTGGGTGATATTTAGGTCGATTTTGGTCCTCTCAAAAAGAGGAATATAATGCAATCATAATATTGGTCATTTGAGCTATCAAAGGTGGAATTTGACCACAGTTGCAAAAATTAACACCAGAAACTCATTCTTATGGTAGCAAGATTACATCATCATCTCCCCCTCTTATTCCTTCTCTTGGTCCTAATTCTTCCTCTACCTCTTTACCTTCTTCCTATCTGTTAGAGCCTAGATTTTCCTCAGGCTGAAAAGGCAAGGTTCTAGGTCCACATCAAACCACGCTCAGCCTCGTAGCTAGCCCTACGAGGACAGGAGAGGGCTCTCTCTGGGTCAATCTCAGCAAAAGATAATCGATGGGGCTTGAGATGACTGATTTAACAATTGATATTAGGCTAGGTATGAAATGCAAGGATTTGATTTGATTTTTGGGGGTTTTTTGTTGGAAAAAGGGAAAGGCAAATTTGGGTCCGAGGATGAGGCCTAATTTTTGCAGAGTTCTGATTGGGGAAAGGAAGGCAATAATTTTGATGCTTTGGATTGAATGAATGGATGGATCAGACTGGTGAGGGGCTAAGGAAGGAAAGAGGGTCTCAAGAGTCCTCCTCAAATAGATGAAAACATGTAAGATTAAACAAAATTTCAAGGCAGAGCACAGTAGTCCAATGAATTCTACCTCAATCACTCATTTGTTTAATTTCAGAAGAAAAGAGAAGGGAAATGGCATACATAAAACATCAATGAACATACAATTACATGAAGAAACACACCATCAAAACACAGAGCCACAAGGATCCCAACAAGTGTTGCAAAACCCTGGTCTTTCCTTTGCCAAAATTGTAGAAATGAAATGTACAATAGAGTGCTAAGCAATCCCAAGTGTCCAACCCTGAAAATGACTGAGAAATTACATGATATAGACAAGCCTAAATCCTTCCCATGCCTCTAGGGGTTGAGCTCATCATTCTAGGAGCTATTTGAACCAATTCTAAACAAAGAATTGAAATCTAGGTAATCAAACAACTTGCCCCTATATGCTAGGAAACTGATTCATTCATTTAATTTTCACTTTTTAGTGAATGAATCCTCTAGAACAAGTAAAAATGTGCCAATATTACATTATGGTTATCAAATTAAATCATGAAATATCAAGAGTAACATAAAAAAGTAAAACTGGTCAAAACTGGGTGAATTTCTAGCTGTACAGTGAAAAATAGGCAAAATCCTATATGCACCGCGCTTGATTCTCTATGTGTCACGCCACTTTGGAACTGAATTTGAGGCCCTTACCGGAGTCCAAATTGAGGCCAAGATAGCTTGTTGGAAATCCCTACCTGTCTACTTTCCAACCCAAGTGGACTTTCTGAATTTGGATGTCATTTGCCCCTCCAAACATCCAATCTCCCAATACTGCTTCCTGTGTGTCAAAATAAGGGCAGTGAGGTCATTTTTTTAGTGTTTTTGACCTCTTGAGGGCTCAAAACCTGCCCAAATTTCTTGGCCATGCACAAGAAACCACAATTTTTCATGCCAAATCCAAAAATGTAAATTTTTTAAGATTTGGAGCCCTCTAGCAAAAGCGAGTGCCACGTGGCGCGGCGCATAGGGAGGCAAAACCTGTTTTTTAGTGCAAAAAATTTCAAAATGCCAAAAATTTCTCCAAATTTCTTGAAATTTGGGCTGGACCTTCTCTATCAAGTTTCATGCTAGGCCAAAGAGGCTTCGGCCAATATCTGAAGACAATCATGCTCCTTTTGCCTATTTTGCTTCCTTATTGCCTTCTTTAATTTTGCCTTTAGATTCCTTATTCGTGCCTTGCAAACTTTGTTCCGTGCCATGTAGTGGAAAGCCATGTGTCTCAGCAATGCTTTGTCTCTATCGGCCTTATCCAGCAGTCTCTCTAAGTGGATGTTGACTCTTTCGAGCCAAGACTCCTGATCATCATTAATCTCTTGCTCCAATGAAGTGAATTCAATCCTCCTCCTTTGGGCAGTTTGACGATTCTCCCTGATGTTTTGTAATTCCATAATCACTTGCTGATCTTCAAGCTGCTTATTCCTTTTCTCCAAGTATTTTATATTCCATTTATCCCTCTCCAAGTCGAGGGACAAGGCTTTGATCTCTATATGTTGCTCCTGGATGATATCTCTAAGGTTGGCACTTTGCGGGCACATATCTGTATCGTCATCCTGAATGAGAATGAAGTTGGTCTCTCGTTCACCTGAAGGCCCCTCATCCTGTATTGGCCTCTTGCCTTTGTCCTGTACCTGTGGTATTGATGTCGGAAGCGAGGCCCCATCCACCCCAGGTGGAGATAACACTCGCTTTGTTGCTACAAATAACTGTCTGGCGCCCCTCTAATAAGTAATGAATATTGGTACAGTAGCAGTGTGTGGATCATGGCCTTCATGCTGATGAGAAGGTCCTCCTGTCACATGTCCAGCCTCTAAAGATCCCTGTGAAGCTCTGAAAAAGTCACGAGAGATAAAATCATCCCAAGTGATGCCCTGTAATCCAAGCTGATGAACCACCACAATCTTGATCTTTCATGATGTAATTTGATAACCATAATGTAATATTGGCACATTTTTACTTGTTCTAGAGGATTCATTCACTAAAAATTGAAAATTAAATGAATGAATCAGTTTCCTAGCATATAGGGGCAAGTTGTTTGATTGCCTAGATTTCAGTTCCTTGTTTAGAATTGGTTCAAACAGCTCCTAGAATGATGAGCTCGACCCCTAGAGGCATGGGAAGGAGTTAGGCTTGTCTATATCATGTAATTTCTCGGTCATTTTCAGGGTTGGACACTTGGGATTTCTTGGCACTCTATTGTACATTTCATTTCTGCAATTTTGGCAAAGGAAAGACCAGGGTTTTGCAGCACTTGTTGGGATCCTTGTGGCTCTGTGTTTTAATGGTGTGTTTATTCATGTAATTGTAAGTTCATTGATGTTTTATGTATGCCATTTCCCTTCTCTTTTCTTCTGAAATTAAACAAATGAGTGATTGACGTAGAATTCATTGGACTGTTGTGCTCTGCCTTGAAAGTTTGTTTAATCTTACATGTTTTCATCTGTTTGAGGAGGACTCTTGAGACCCTCTTGCCCTCCTTAGCCCCTCACCAGTCTGATCCATCCATTCATTCAATCCAAAGCATCAAATGATTGCCTTCCTTGCCCCAATCAGAACTCTGCAAAAACTAGGCCTCATCCCCAGACCCAAATTTGCCTTCCCTTTTTTCCAACAAAACCCTCAAAAACTTAAATCAAATCCTTGCACTTCATACCTAACCTAATATCAGTTTTTAAATCAGTCATCTCAAGCTCCATAGATTATCTTTCGCTGAGATTGACCCGGAGAGAGCCCTCTCCTATCCTCGTAGGGCTAGCTACGAGGCTGAGCGTGGTTTGATGTGGACCTAGAACCTTGCCTTTTCAACCTGAGGCAAATCTAGGCGCTAACACTATCAACCTCTCATCCCATCCACTTACATTACTCAAACATAATCATCTAGTGCAACTATAATGAGTAGCACTATAAGAGAAGCTTCTTCAACGACTCAATCTCCATCATCCTCCACATCTTCTGCTACTTCCTCTACTCCTAGTACTCCCAGAATGGCCCAAAGACCATGGAATAACCTTGGGGCAGTACAGATGGCTTCACCATTACACCCTCTTCCCAAACATCCAGAGAGGTGGATTCTTAAGTTTAATCCTGATGATGGTCTCCCTATAGAGGAACACCTTCACAATTTCATATTAGCCATCAATCTGAATGGAGTCACGGAAGAAGATTGTGTTTTCAAACTTTTTCCCTACACATTTGAAGGATATGTAGGGTATTGGTATTTTTCCCTTCTTGCTGGATCAATAAAAATTTGGGATATATTCGAAGAGCATTTTTTGTTAAAATTTGGTGATGACTGAGCAACTACCACTTTGATTAATGACTTATCAAATCTTAAGACCAATCCTAATGAAATAATTAAAGATTTTAATTCCATATTCAACAAATTGTTGAATAAAATCCCAGATACTTCTAGACCAGGGAGTGTAATACAGGTTGAATGGTATATTTCTTCTCTTCGTTAAAACATTGTTATCTTCATAGATAGATCCAATAAATTAGTGTTTCTTGATAACATGAAAGAAGCTTTATCTATGGAAAAGAAAATCCTTGCTCTTGAGAAGAAAGCCACTATTGATGAAAGAAAGAAAATCGAAAAAGTTACTTTCAAGGATGAATCCAAGAACAAAGCCCTCAAAGATCCTTTTGACTTAGAAGGATTACAAAAGGTTTTGAAGACAATGTCTAATGAAATGGTAGAGATTAAAAAGCAAGTAGTTGAGTCCTCTAAAAAACCCTTTCGTCCTTTCAAAAGGAATCATCCATCGCAATCACAACCACCTACCATTATATCAAATGTCGAATCTAATCAAGATGATGAAGAGGAAGAATCAGCCTTATCTGCTAAAGAATCCCAAGAAGAAGAATTAGCAGAAGCTCATGGTTTATGGGATTTCATCCTAACCACTTCAGAAAATGAAGAAGAAGAAGAGGCCCTACTAGTGAGTACTAGAAGTAAGGGACTTGTTGATCCATCTCCAGCAAATCAAAAACAGAAGTCCCCTGCTCCTCCTACTAAGGACAAAGGTGTAATTAAGAAGTCTTCTACTCCTTCTTCATATTCTCTTCCAACTACTTCTAAATCTCCTTCTTCATCCAAGACTTTGATAATCTCTGATACTATGGAATATAATATTGTGGAAAACATGAAAAAGGTCAAAGCCAACATTTCTCTTTATGAGGTTAGTAAATTAAAACAACAAAAAAAGATTTTACTTAAAGAATTGAATGCAATTCCTACTTATCCATTACCTACTTGTGTCACTACAAAGGCCTCTAAAGGGAAAGGAAAACCTCCTAATGTATCTTCAGATAAAATTGATCCATCAGATGCCATTTTGATAGGAGATAGATCAAATACGTATACTCCTCCCTTTTTATTGACTTTTGAGATTTTTAACAAGAATGTTCATAACTGTCTAGTGGATTCTGGTGCATCATCAAATGTCATGCCTTATGCGGTGTGTCTTAAATTAAATATTTCACCACAAAAATATGTTGTTCATATTGTTCAATTAGATCGCACAAAAGTCAAAGTTTTGGGAGAAATGAATTATGTTTTAATAAGATTAGCTTCCAATTCAGAGATTTTTCAAATAATAGATATATTAGTTGTAGACATTCCTGAATTGTATGGTCTTATTCTAAGTAGAGACTAGTCTGAAAAACTACATGGTTACTTTTCAACTGATTGGTCACACATGTGGCTTCCCTACAATGGAAAACCCAATCAAATTCGTGTCGATAGGGAAAAACACATGAAATATTCAGTTACTGATTTTGATGAGGAAAACGAACCAGTAGTATTTACAAACAATATTCTTGGAAGTTACTCTTTTGAATCTTTCTTTGGAAATTTTCAAGCACAAGAATCTCCCTTTTTAGTTGACTATGTTTCATCTCAAATTGAAAATTTCTCCCAAATAGATTCATCTAAGTATATTAATATTGTATAAAACCTTGTAAATAAGCATGATCTTTTATTTTGGACTCTTTATTTTGATGGATCAAAATCTAATGAAGGTGCAGGAGCTAGTTGCATCTTAGTTAACCCTTATGGAGAAAAAATCATGCTAGCTTGCAGATTGGAATTCGACTGTACCAATAACATTGTCAAATATGAAGCATTTGTACATGGCTTACAGAAAGCCATTAGTCTTGATATCAAATACTTAAATTTTTTGGTGACTCAGAGATTGTTATCAAACAAGTTAGAAATAACATCCATTGTGTTTCTAGTCACCTTAAGCATTACCAATCTTTGATCCAAGACCTCATTTATCATTTCACTGCATTCAACATAGCTCCTATCCCAAGAACAAAAAATGTTAGTGTTGACCTCCTAGCAAATGTATTCCACCTGAAGATTTCAGTCTTGATAGATTTTTTATTGAATTGATTTTCTGCCCCTCCATTAAAGACAACATTACTAATTGGTGTGTTTTTAATGATGACAATGACATTTTGAGTTTTTTTACATTTGAAGGGTCTTACTCTAATCAGTTTGTTGATGAAGATGACCATGACAAGCAGCTAAATAAATCTTCTGATGAAAATTCTTTACCTAACTTGTATTGAAATTGGAAGATTTATATGATCTAAAATATAGGTTAAAAAAAGCTGCCTTTCAAGTGCCGACACTGTCATGAGTATGGGCACTTTGCAAGATACTGCAAAAAGAGAAACAAGGAGACAACAGAGAAGGAAAAGGGAGAACAATGGAAACAGGCAAAGAAACCAACAAGCAGCAGACAGAGCAACAAAAATAAGGCCAAAGAGACAGAGAATAAAGTAGGAAATGGAAGTACAAGCAATCAAAACACCGGAAGCAGAGACACAAACAGCAATGAGGGGGACAAAAACCCCTTTGAAATTCTCACGCCGCCTTCAGATCCTCCAGAGGCAGAGAATGAAGATCCACCTCAGGCGGAGAATATCGACACCATAGATCCAGGTAATAACTCAATCCCTAACCCAGGCAATATTTCCTCCCCTTCCTATGCAGATATTATCAAACAAAAGAAGAAAACCACAGAGAACATGGGCTCATCAGATGAGGAAACATTTGAAAGGCCAGCAAAAAAGGCTGGACGAAGAACAAACAAGGAAAACAGAGAAGAGGAGTCAGAAAGGCAAAAAACCCTAGGCAGTCAAGCCACCATAGAAATGACACTTGGGAGGAATATCAGGCCTAGGGCCCCCAAAGGAGGAGGGCCTACCCCTATAAGTGGTAAATGATGCAGCTGATCTCTTGGAACTGCAGGGGTTTGGGGAATCCCACAAAAGCAGAAGCCATAAAAGATCTTTTGAAAATGGAACCCACAGACATCCTCATGCTCCAAGAAACAAAAGTAGAAGGAGAGATCCTTCTAAGTACCTGTAACACCAAATGGAAATTCGACTCTGGAAAGGTTGTGAGTGCAAGAGGCACGGCTGGAGGAATAGGAACATTCTGGGCAAAAAATTCTTTCTCTCTAGAAAGATCATTCGAGACCCAGCATTGGATATATACAGAACTACGGCATATAGCAAGCAATCTCAGCATAGACTTGTTTAATATGTATGTTCCTGTTCACTACGAGGAAAAGAGAGAGTGCTGGAAGACGCTATCAGAGTTTTTAGATCACAACAATCCCAGGAACATAATTATAGGAGGCGATCTGAATATCATCCTTGATCCTAAAGAGAAGAGAGGAGGGACTTACTCAAGAGACCCTTTTCTTACCATAGTGGAGAACATAATATTACAGAGAGAATTAGTAGACTTCAAGCCTGTTAAAGGAAAATATACATGGACCAATAACAGAACAGGAGAAAATCATATTGCAGCAAGGTTGGATAGATTCCTCGTCAGCAGCTCTATAATGATGGGAAAAAGAATAGTCATCAATAAGATCCTTCCAAAGCTCAGCTCGGATCACAAACCTGTCCTCCTCTGCCTGAAAGATGAAGAGGATCTAGGACCCCTCCCCTTTCGCTTCAGTCCTCTCTGGGCGGAAAGAGAGGGATTCATGGAAACAGTGCAAGCAGCTTGGAGCACAGAAGTCTCAGGCTCCCCAAGCTATGTTTGGGAGCAAAAAATAAAAAATACAAAGAAGGCTCTTAAAGAGTGGATAAAGAAACCTATGAAAACTCCCATCAGTCAGAGGAAAGAGGCAGTCACACAGCTGGAAGAAATACAATTTGATTTGGAAGAGAAAGACATCCATTCCTTGGACCTAGACCAAGAAAAAATTGCACAAAGGAAAACATATTGTTCTTTTAGAAACGAGGAAGAGTACTGGCGTCTAAAGTCTCGCAGCCTGTGGCTTAAAGCTGGGGACAGAAATACCACATACTTCCATAAACAGTTTAGGGCTCGACTCAGCCGAAACCATATAGCAGAAATCACATTATCAAATGGACAGGTTTGCAAAGGATTCGCCCAAATCAAGGAAGCTGCTGTAAATCACTTCCAAACTCTACTTACAGCAGAAAAAGAGGGGAGTGAGGAAGACACACTAGAGTTCCTCGCTAACATTCCAAAGCTAATCAGTACGGAGGATAATGAAAACCTCATGAGCTCAGTAACGGAAGAAGAAGTATCCAATATTGTGTGGTCTATGGAGCCTGATAAAGCGCCAGGACCCGATGGTTTTACAATCCATTTCTATAGAATCTGCTGGACATTAGTCAAACCAGATCTCCTCAGAATGATACGTGGATTCATGAGAAAGGCAAGGATTGGGGGCGGAATCAACTCAACCTTTCTTGCCTTAATTCCTAAGGAGACAAATCCAAGATCTTTTGACAGGTACAGGCCGATATCTCTATGCAATGCGTCCTATAAGATAGTGTCCAAACTTCTGGCGAGCAGAATCAAGCCTCTCTTGCAAAAGCTCATTTCTCCAGCTCAGGGGGGATTTGTGAAAGGAAGACACATCCTGGATAATGTTATCCAAGTCCAAGAAGCTTTGCACTCGAGCCATTCACGCAAGGAACAAGGTATGCTTATAAAATTGGACATGTGTAATGCTTTTGATAGAGTTAATCGCTCCTTTCTGTACAGGGTCCTTACAGCCTTTGGTTTCAATCAAGAGTTTATAAATCTAATCAAAGCATGTCTAGAAAAGATCTGGATAGCCCCAATGGTAAACGGCAGACCAACAGATTTCTTCTTAGCCACCAGGGGACTGAGGCAGGGCTGCCCTTTGTCACCATTTCTTTACATACTAATGGCAGACTCTCTGAGCAGAAAATTATCTTTGGAAAAACAAAATGGTAATCTCCCTGGAATCAAGATTGTGAAAGAAATCGACCCATTGAACCACGCGTTGTTTGCGGATGACTCACTGTTGCTTGGGGGCGCATCACCACAAATTGCGAACTCCTTCAAGATCATTCTCAAAAAGTTCTGCAGCATCTCTGGAGCGTTAATCAGTGAAAGGAAAAGTGTTGTCTATGGGTGGAACACAGATCAGCAGACCATCAACAGAATTTCCAGCAACCTGGGCTTCAATGGATACGCAGATTGGGACAAATTCAAATATTTGGGTCTTCCAATAACAAAGGGATCCAACAGGAACCAACTGTGGGAAGAGGTGATTTCCAAATTTAAGAAAAAGATCGCAGGATGGGGGGGTTATTGGCTCACCACAGGAGGTAAACTCACGCTCATTAGAGCTGTACTCTCGGCACTTCCAACGTTCCAGGCCTCCTTAATGCTAGCTCCAAAGCAAATCTCAGATCAGATCTCCAGTCTTATGCGAAATTTCCTGTGGAATGGAGGGCGAGGAAATGACAATAGATTCCATCTGATAAATTGGGAAACAGCGAAAAGACCTATGGAGGAAGGAGGACTCCAAATACGAGATCCTCTTCTAGCAAATGTAGTGCTGGGATGCAAATTACTGTGGCAGCTGCTCGATGAGCCTAGTCACCCTGTCAGCCTGATATTAAAACACAAATACTTCAAACATCAGTCAATCAGAACCTTCATTCCGGAGAAAGCCCCTAAAGGAACGCAAGCCTGGAAGTTATGCAGCAAAGGTATCGAATTTTTCAAAACTTACCTGTACAAAATTCCTGGGAACGGCAAGAACACTCTGTTATGGAAAGACAGAGTCATGGGACACCCTCCCCTCAAAGATAACAGTGAAATTGCAGAGATAAGATTATGGCTACAGTCAAAAGGAATCCGTAAGATTGAAGACATCGCTGGATGGGACAACAGAGGAGAGTGGCAACGCTGGAATTTCCCCAAGGCACCAGCGCACCTCACCACACAGCTTCACGCCCTTAAAAAGGCGATTACAGACTTCGCTCCAGTTCATAGAGATGAAGAAGACACCTGGGGATGGGGGAAGACGGGTGTGTACACAGCAAGGCAAGGATATCTACAAATGCAAAGTAAAAAGAACTCGCCACATCCGAAAGAAGTATGGAAGCAGGTATGGGACAGTTTTAGCATTCCTAAGATTAACTTTTTCTTTTGGACTCTGTTCCATAATAAAATCTTAACCGGAGAAAACCTATGCAAGAGAAACATAGCAGGTCCCCACCGATGTGTTCTATGCAAAAATGCACTGGAAACCACAGATCACTTGTTTATTAATTGTGAGTATGCCAAGAAGGCTTGGAATAGTTTTCTGACTGGATTAAATGTGAGACCCTCAGCTCACTGTACGATAGCAGAAATGTTCACCACTTGGAAAGCCAGTTACCCACATAATATTGCTGGCAAATCTCTATGGTACAAGATATGGATTGCTGCTCCAAAATACGTATGCTGGAAGCTCTGGCTTGCCCGGAACGAAATTATCTTCAACCAAAATGAAATATCAGCAGAAAAAGTGGCAGAACAGGCAAAGAAACTCCTTCTTGAAACCCTGAATTATTCTTCAGTCAAAGTTGACAATTCCCTTCGAACAGAGGAAAAGGCCTGGCTGGACGGTTTCTCATTCATTACTAGACCGTCAGCAATCACTCGGCCAACCCACAAGGAAAGATGGCAGATCCGAGAATCCGAGGATAGATTTCAGCAGTGGTGGAAATCCCAGGGAAAGTGTACTATCTTCTTTGACGGCGCTTCAAAAGGAAATCCAGGCACATCAGGAGCAGGAGGGGTAATTTACTATCCGAATGGAGAAAAAGAAGATTTCAGTTGGGGACTAGGAACGAAAACCAACAACCAGGCAGAAGTTCTTGGTCTCTTAAAAGCCTGCCAATTAGCCAGAAAAGAAAACCAAAGAGAAATCATTATTTGTGGGGACTCAGAACTGCTGATAAAGGCATTAAGAAACAAGGAATGGTTAAAGGATCCTCTGTTAAATAAACAGCTCTCAAGAGTGAACAGAATTCTGAAGGACTTCTCCTCGGTGCAAACATTTCATATCCTCAGAGATTTAAACAAGGAAGCGGACAGACTGGCAAACACAGGCTGCACTCAGCAAAGTGAAATGATCAGCATAAACGCAGGAGCTTTGGAAATGGCAATCATCCCTTAACCGGGAGAGGCGCTCATGTAAACCCATGAATTGTAATTTGGTTGATTAGGCTTTGCCCAACCTGGAATTCTCAATAAAATACAACCGTTTCAGTTAAAAAATATATATATATATATAGGTTAAAAAAGGTAACTAATTGCAAGCTTCAAAGTTCGACTCTGAGATTTGAACTCGTTAACTTAGGATTTTATCATAAGCTTCAGAACATCAATTTAGGCCTTGGAATTTCACCAGATGAAAGATCTTCTTTCATTCATTTGTTGAGAAGATATAAGGATATATTTGCATGCAATTATGATGATCTTAAAACCAGCACACCATTCCTCTGCTTCCATATGTCAAGCCAATTCAACAAAAAGTTAGGAATATTCACCCTAACTTGAAGGCTCAGATTAAGAGTAAACTAAATAAGCTTCAAAAATCTAAAATCATTTTTCTAGTTAGACATTCCAAGTGGGTCTCAAACCTTGTGCTAGTTAGATATAATAATGGAGATATTCATATTTGTATAGGTTTTAGAAATTTAAACAAAGCCTGTTAAAAAGATAACTTTCCTTTACCTCCAATGGAACAAATTTTACAATATGTTGCTGGTTTTGAACTAATGTATTTCTTAGATGGTTTTTTAGGTTATAATCAGATGCTTTTACGTATAGATGATAGACTAAAAACCACATTCAAGACTAAGTGGGGGACCTATGCTTATCAAAAAATGCCTTTCAAACTGATTAATGATGGAACTACTTTCCAAAGAGCTATGGATATTGCTTTCAAATGTTTGATCAATAAGATAGGTGTTGTGTATTTAGATGACATTACACTTTATTCCAAACAAAGGGGTGATCATTTACATGTTTTAAAATGGGTCTTTGAAAGATGTAGAAAATTTGGGATCTCCCTAAATCCTAAAAAGTCATTTTTTGCTCTTAACAAAGGAAAGCTTCTAGACTTTATTGTGTCTAAAGAAGGAATTTGCATACATCCGGATATAATCAAGGTGATATTTGAAATCCCCTTACCACACAAAACAAAATCCATGCAATCCTTCCTTGGGTAGATTAATTTTCTTAAAAGATTTGTCCCAGACTTCTCTCAAATTGTACTTCCCTTACAGGATGCAATCAAGAAGAAGTCAATTTTCAAATGGGGGTTGATCAAAAGAAAAGGATTTAAGTCAATAAAACAGACAATCATTGATGCCCCTTCGTTATCAACCCTTAATTTTTCCAAACAATTCGTTCTTTATACTTTTTCTTTCGAACAATCCTATGCAACAGTTTTGACTCAACCTAATGAACAACAAATTGAAGCTCCAATTTCCTTCTTTAGGTGCAACCTACATGGAGCTGAGATAAATTATTCATAGGTTGAGAAGCAATTATTTTCATTCTTTAAGTCCATAAATCATTTTAGACCTTTCCTCTTGAAAGCACATACAAAAGTAATTGTTCCTTTCCCTGTAGTTAGACAATTGCTTATCTAGAAAGAATTAGGAGAGAAAAGGGAAAATTGGGTTACTGCCCTACAAGAATATGACCTAGACATCAAACCAGCTAAAATAGTAAGGGGTCAAGGTTTTTGCAGATTGATTACTAGAGCTTATGAAGATTCAATTAATAATATTCAAATCACAGAGGTATGCCCCATCAACACTGGATCTCAATATGTTGATTTAATTTTGTATTTGGAAAATGGTTATGCTCCATTGGAACTCAATTAAAAAAAAAAAGAGCTCTCAGACTTAAAGCCAATTAATATCAACTTATCAATGATGTTTTTTTAAGAGGAACTATGATTATGTTTTGCTAAGATGTATAGAAAAATCTAAAGCAAAAAAAGTCTTGCAGGAGCTACATGATGGACCAACTGGTGGACAATATGGTGGAGATGCCACTGATCATAAGATTCTGCATGTTAGATACTATTGGATGACTCTATTCAGAGACACTCATGCCTATGTCAAAAAATGTAAAGTTTTCCAAATTTCTTCAGGAAGACAAAAGAAACCTGTCTTACCTTGGCAGCCAATTAACATTGAGTTAACATTGAGCAACCTTTTGAACAACAAGAACTGGACATAATTGGTGAGATCGTTCCTAACTCTTCCAAGCAGCATAAATACATTTTGAATGCTACGGATTATTTCTCCAAATGGGTGGAAGCAATACCCCTAAATGTGGCCAATTATGAAAATACTATTGAATTTATCAATCAATTTATTATTACCAGGTTTAGTCTTTCTTATGCCCTTATGTTTGATCATGCATCTTAGTTTTCGGGAAATACTATTACTGAATTTGCTCTTAAAAGAGGTTTTAAACTCAAGTATTCTGCAAATTATAACCCTCAAAGAAATGACTTAGAAAAGTCTACTAATAAAAACCTCATTAGAATAATCAATGGTTGACCAAAATCAAAGAAATTAGCACGAAGCTCTAATTTTTGCTTTGTGGGCTGACAAAATCACTCAAAAGGTCTCTATAGGCACTTCTCCTTTTCAACTAGTGTATGGAAAATAAGCTATTCTACCTCCTAATATAACTATTCCATCATTATTCCTAGTGCAATCCATCGAAGAAAAACCTTCTTCTTCTTTACAATCAAGAACATCCCAGATTATTAAGCTATAGGAAGAAACAGATAAAGTTAGACTAGTTCATACCCATCATCAAAAATTGGTTAAATCTTCATTTGATGCAAGTTTAGTTAATAATACAAATTTTGAAATTGACGATTTAGTTTTGAAATGGGACAAAGCTCACGAAGAAAAAGGAAAACACACAAAGTTCCAGAAATTATGGCTAGGCCCATTTCAGATTGTTGAAAAACTAGGCCCATCAACCTTTATCCTCCAATATTTACAGGGAAAGAGGGATCCTCTTCCACTTAATGGGCTAGTTTTGAAAAAATGTTTTCCTTAAGGATGCATATACTCCTATAAATATCTAAATAATCACATGTATATATCGGTTTTTTTTAACTTTGGTAATGTTAGGTAATACACCTTTGTCTTCACATTGGGGTCTCTCATCATTTACATGAAATTTGACTGATTAAAGAAGAGATCTTAGAAAGAAAATTATAACATTGAAGTTTAGTATTGCATCTATTACAAAGCTCTGAAATCTTTATATCCATTAAATTGTAAATGTTTCATAACTTGAAAACTTTATAAAATCTAGTTATCCTATGATTGGTCATGAAAAAGTTTTCTTTAAAAAGTAAAGGCTATTGTGAAGTTTTAGCATCTTTTGGCTTCAATTGTCATCCATTACTCTTAAGGAGTGAATATACCTCCCCATCCACTAATTTAAAAAAAATAGAGTGTAATTCAAAAATATATAAAACTTGAAAGATAGGAGGTCTCAACATGAGTCGACTTACCATGATCATGGGAAACCAATGATATTGACATTATCAACATTGGTCACCAAACTAGGATAATGGCTTACGGTTATATAACCATAAGACAAGAGGTCTCATCACAAGCCAACTTGTTCAATATCATTATAACCTGTGAATGGCATTGTCATAATCTGGTTACCAAGCCAAGAAAAATTCGGATCCAGTTTTTAAGGGTCACTAGACGAATTAAAGAGGTGACAAATTTTCCCTTTCTGACCGTCGTTTTCCATGCATCATCCCTCTGCCAAATCATTGCCTCATTAGTGATTGCCACTTGGCCCAATTTTACCAGAACTTTGAACGGTTATATCTTGAGCATACGAACTCAGATTTGAGGGCCATTAACACTATTGGAATCAGGGCGATGAGCACTACGATTTTATCTTGATTTCATTTCCAACTAAAGACTTCAATTTTTAAGCTTTTTCATGGCCACTTCTATTTCTGGAGCCACCTGGATCACCTAGATAGGGGGTACTCGACCATATCTCCAAAGGGTATTTGGATAGTGGGTGAATTAATCCTTTGCATGATATTGATGCACGATGATTTCCATGTGGTTTTGTAATAAAACATGAAGTGGATGGATACATTAACATAATAGCCTCATTCAATCTTTTCTTGGGATGGAGAAATATTTTAGCTAAGTGGACATATTGAGGAAGTTAAGGTGAATACATACCTAGCTAGAAGGGAGTATTTATTTTTGGGCAGTCGTGGGAGGTATTCCCTAGCTGCATAAGTTAAAAGGAAGAAAAAATGAATTTTAATTTTAAAAAAGGATATTAAAAGAAAGAAAATTTAATTTAATTTGCAAAGAGATGTGCCTCTTGGGCACCCCAAAATCACTATAAAAATGCATTTTAACTTCTCATTTTCATCACTCGCATTTTTCTCTTTCTCACACATGTGGGAAGTAATCTAATGAAGGGGTTTAAGTTTCTAAGGAGTACTCGAACTTTTGAGACAATGTTTCACTACTTGAATTTTCTTAGTGTAATTACTTAATGATGTTATGGAGTGTGCTAAAGTAATATCAAATATCATTGGAAGTAATTATCAATTGCATAAAATTGCACTTATCTAATTAGCACTAGAAAATCAACATTTACATCAACAACTTTCTCAACCTAGAGCAATGTTTCGAAGGTGATAAGTGGGTGACTTCTACAAGCCTACACACAAGGTCTGTGTTGAAGTACCTCTTCGAGCTACAAACTTCAACAATATGAATTTTCCCTGTATAAGTATTGATATCTCATTATGTGCAGTAAGGGACTATTGACATTGAACAACATGGTGTATGTCAACAATTCCACAAAGAGGGAATTGCTAGTGAAACCTCCTCATAGTCCACCAATTCCAAGCCCTTTTGCCAAATTCTAATGTAAGCAATGAGAACCTCCCTTTCACAACAAAATTGTAACTAGAGAACATAGAGAGATAAATTTTGGTAGAGAAATTAACACAATAATTCCCTTCCACTACTAAGAGAATTGAAAAGCAACTCCAAGAATTAACCATGCACAGACTAAGATACATGGAGAAACATGCCCAAGCTATTTTTCCTTGGAGACAGACACTTGCTAATGAACACAAATTTACCTTAACAATTTATTGGTTGTTCCTCCATAAAATCACTAGACCTGGGCTATGAAGAAACTCTTTTAGATTGTGATCTTTGAAGGGTTCTCCAAGGGTGACCAAAGGAATGTAGACAAGCCTACCATCCAAACTTGGATCCAATATCCCATATTCATTAGAGGTCGAATTAAATCCAAATTGCTAGAGTTGATCGCTCATTATGATTGAAGTGTCTGATGCTATAATGATTATGGTGAACATTGACTTTTGTCCTTTCTTATTAAATTTGATATGCCACTTGGCTTGCATAGAAAGTGGCACGCAAAACTTTGGATAAGTTATAAAAAAGAATTGTTTAAGGAATTGTGGAGATGGAAGCCCCATTATTTGCCCTTAACTTCAAGTTTTTACATTCTAGGCGAGAAGATTCATTGACCAAGTAATTAACCTATTGATTCTTTTCTTGTAGGATGTGGAAAAACTTTAATGATGCAAAATTGTTGATATCTTGTTGGATTCGTTAAATAAGCCTTGTGAAATTGTCATTAGACAAAGTAGAGCAACTCATGAGTTTAATAATTATTGTTGAGTCCCCAATGACAATTAGCTCAAGTATATACCTTGGGTCAATAAACTTTAACCCTTTGTATAATGCAAGCACCACGGCTAGATTATTTGTAGTTCTACCTAGAACCCAATCAATACTTACTTCTCGATTTCCTTAGGGATAAAAAAGAATACCCCCTACACCTGCCACTCAAAGATCGCCTTTTGAGGCCCCAATAAAAAATATAATGAGTTTTCTTTGACAAAGCTGCTAGATTCTAAATTCCTCTTCCTCGAGAAGAATATGCTAATGCACTTATTGTGTAGGTTTTCTATTGTAGCTTCTTGGCTAAAGGATGCCTCCCAATAAATTATCTTGTAACCAAACCCTTTCCCCTTGCTCCATCATCAAAGGATTATGATCTTCACTCCGTTAACCATGAGTGATTTAATCAATAACCTTGTACTTTAGTTGTTATTTGGGAGTTATGGTGGCTTGCTAGAAGATGGCTTTGTTCTTGGTGAGCCACAACTCCAACAAACAAATTGAGGCATTTCTAACCAAGCTCTTTTAAGAATGGGCTTGTTCTAAGATGTTTCTGTATAATTTTTATACCAAGTGGAGAACATTTCATTCTAATAGCCAAGAAAGCCATATGATTTTCAATCACTTCAAATGCAAACTTCCATACCTGTTTAGAAATGGGAAAGTCAAATAAATTATAACATCGAGTTTCAGTCTTTGATGTACACAATGCACACATTGAAAGCCCTTAGATCCCATGCTTTTGTAATTTTTCTCCTATTAATAATATCCCATGCACCATGGTCCTATAGAATATATTGATTTTTGGCCATCCATCACTTTGAATATGTTTGCAAGTTTGAAAACAAGGAGCCAAGGGGATGTTTAGAAGCTAGGAAATATACCTTGTCTTGCCCATGTATTCAGAGACTTTGGGCCCCCAAACTGAACCATCAATAAATGATTTGTTCATAGGAGGAAAAACTTGAAGGAGAGAGGGGAATTCATTTGAGGAATAGGATGAAGTGGAGCAATGAAATTTTCCATCCAATCCATAGATCATTGTCTTGTACATCTAAAAGAGACAAATAATAAAGTGTATTAATCCTTTGAGAGTTCATCCATTCTCTCACCCTTGATAGTTCATGAGCATGCTTGAGAGAAGGCTTTACCATGATACCATCATCCCATATTTTGGTGTTTTTTCCATCCTTAATAGACCAAGTGATCCGGGGATTGAATTAGAGAAGCAACTACTTTAGAGATTTTTTATCCTAGGGATCCATGTTTTCCATTTAATGGTTGACCTAAACATATATTCTTGGTACGATGGACGTATTTATTGAAGAGATTTTTTCCTCCATTACATTCATCTAGATATGAGAAACCAAATAACTTTGGTATTGAGGAAAATATTCATTAAAAGGGCATATTTTATTCCTAGTTTGTCACTGCCTTTTGGATATATAGCAAGATTCCAATTTATGAGATGGAATTTTCTTTTATTGGTTTTCCCACATTGCCATTAGAAATTATGGGTTTCTTTTGCTATTTTCTGCATTATATCAAAAGGAACCAACATTATTGAACATTGAAAGATTGCCAATATTGATAAAGTTGGTTATATAAAAACCACCTTGTTTGCTAGGTTCAACCAATGAGATCCCCATTGTTTCATTTTGTTTGTGATTTTACCTAATTTACCTTTTTAAATAGCTTAGGTTATATATCTTAGAGATATTGATATTTTCAGGTATTTGAAGGAAAATTGGGATGGTTAGAATTGGAAGTCTAGAATTCTGGAAATTATTTGAAGTTGATGAAAGCTTGTGGTCCCTCCACATACAATATTTTTCTCAGTGTTTACATTTCCATCAAAATAATTAAGAAACTAATCAAAAATACATGTAAATCACTCAACTATTATGGTAGATGTCACCCTAGATAAGAAGGGTATCATAAGTAGATTGAGAGTGATTAATCTCTTTGACTTCTCTTACAATGTTGACTCTTTAGAGGTTGCCTGCTATTATTTTGTATTCTAACCTCCAAATCAAAGAATTTTCCATAATTATGTAAAATAGGGGTGAAAGAGGACATCCCTATCTCACACTCCTCTTTTACTTTTGAAGAAATATGTGGTCCTTCCATTTACTAAAGGGACTAATATTAGATAACAACTTACACAAGATCTTATCCATGAAACAAAAGATTCACCAAAACCAACTTTGTGAATAACTTCAAAAGATAAAAATGACTTACCTGATCTAAAGCATTTGTCATGTCCATCTTGATTATCATCCATTTCTCTTTATTTCTCCCACTAGAGTGAATTGACTCCTACAAAAATATAATATTGTTAAGAATCTGTATTTTTCGCACAAAACAACCCTAATTATAAAATATAATTTTGGGGAGTATATTTTTTATTCTATTTGTTAAGATTTTGGTCAACGTTTTTTAAGAAGATTTGCACAGAGAGATACGACAGAATCTTGAGAAAGAGGATGGGTTAAACTTCTTAGGGATTAAACCCATGAATGAGGAGTTTGTACTTGTTATTGTTTGGTCTACGATGCATGTGCATACACTTTAGGTTTGACTTGTTAATATGAAAACAAGCTCTACAAAAATGAATGGAGAAACCATCTAGATCATGAGATTTACCTAGATCAATATTCCAAATGGCGTTAATGATTACATAATCATCTATTTCTTTGGATAAAGATGAATTCACTTATGGAGAAATTGACATAGGAAGATTGATTCTGGATTGTCATCCTCTTCAACAATGTAGAACAATTCAAAAAGAGAAAGTGTTGCATCTTTGATAATAGAAAAATCACTAAGGTGTGTTACATTGTCAAGATGAACTTTTTTTTTCTTTTTTTCTTTTTTTAAGTTCTGGCTTTAGCTTGTTTGTAAGAGAATGTTATACTTTTGTGACAAAATTTTAGCCATATACTCCTAGAATTTAAATGCCACATATCCTCATCACTTTTATATGCTTTGTGCATTTTACTACAAAGGTCTTGTTACTACTCCATTTAGCGTAATGCAAAAGATGGTACAATCCACTATGGTTGGCACATGCAGGGTAAAGACCCATTGTCACCACAACCTTAACCCTCTCTCTTTAAGCCCTAACTCCTACCAAAAGGCTAAGGGAGGCTTCCCAGATAATTGCTTCAGCCAACCAAGAAAGATCAGTGCCTTTGAATGGAGTCTGGAGGCTGAAGGGAGGATTTTATGTTGTTGTCCTGTTTAACTTAATGGATGGATCTGCATAAACATGTTAGCAAAACAACATACAAATACACTAAAGCTTGATAAGATTGACCAATAAATAAGAGACCTTAGTGTTTCCAAAATATACTAACCCAAAATATGGTTTGGCTTTCAAATAATATTATGGTTAGTGATATTTCTGAATTAATTACTTGTTGTCCTATTTATCAGAATTATAGATTTAGCAGCAAAGTTTGTAACAACAAGCTTAAGACTAAAAATACTCTGAAAATATATCATGCAAGTACTTGATTTTAGTCTACTCTGAAAATCCTAACCAAAAATGTGAAAATATTTAAGTTATAACAGGTGATTGAGGGATTTTCTGCATAAATCAGCTTGCTGTCCTGTTTTAGTAGGTTTGGATTTTCTACAAAATTGTTGAAAAAAACAAGCTAAATCCTTGGAAAATATATCCACGGTTGTGCAAAACACTCCCAAATCTCAGATCTAAGGATGAGAGATGAAAATTATCAAGGTTTGGTTAATTAAGACCACTCTTAAGCCTTGGACCAACCCTAGAATTGAATTTTCAGCAAGCTGGAAATTGTTTTAGGAGGTCTTGGGGTCAAAACCCTTTGGTAATTTACTTAAAATTTTATTTTATTGAAAGAAATTTAATTTGAGGGCTGAAAAAAATAATTTATGGCTTGAGATATAATAAATAGACATTTAAAACAGATCTGAAATTTAACAAGGCAAGGAAAAATACTTAGTTCTAGTTTATCGCCTTGTTAGGTGTTCCCTTAGGTGAAAATTTGCAATCTGGAATTTATGACAACAATAACATTTGCAGATCTACACACATGAAATTTGATATACCTGCATAAAATGTGATAAATAAAACTCAAAATAACAGATATACTAATTTCATCGGCTATAATTTAAATTAATGCTCTTTGGTTTGCTAGTTAAAAGATGTAAAAATTATGACCAACTAGCAATAGAATTTTAAAAGAATAAAAAGTGTTCAGAGTGAATATAACTTTTTATTTTTAATGGTAGTTGATGAATGGGACTTTTATCTTTCCATGAAGCTTACCATTCGGCTATATTATGGTCATAACTTTGCTTAGATCGACTTCACCTTGAGTGCTAGAGACATGTGAGGAGTTGGGGGTGAAACTATCCCACTTTCTCTAATGTTGAGTAACTTGCAAGAAAATATTAGCTCCACCAAGAGGATCTACTCCTTTGAGATGCCCCACTTGCTACAAAGCAACTTCCATCAATTTCCCACAAGCTCAATTGAAGATTCCCCCTAAGGGGATTGTCCAATGCAAGAGAATCGTGAGTTCTTGATGATAACTAGAGTAAAAATTTACTCTCCACGTAACAGTGTTACTAATGAACCCTGCAACAAATTTGTGTTAGAAAATATATAACCTGCAAGTTAGCTCATTAAGCATAAATTTGTATAAAGGCTAAAGATAAGAAAACAAAGCATAGAAAAAGAAATACTACACAAAAGAGAATAGTTGCCAAATGGTTTATTTATTGGATAGCATCAAGTGATCTCATAGTCAACAACAAAAAATGGGAGGGGAGACTACCAATTTATATAACTTGTTTCTAATGGCTAGTTTTTCCCTTCCAATAAAATTTCAATATCTTGACATGTCATTCACATTAGAGACTAAGTCGACCCACAAAGAAAATATTTTTTATTACAATGTGTTTTCCCACATAATGGGTCAAGAAGAATAAATCTCCACTAAACAATGCAATGTTCCCTTCGAGAAGGATCAGGAAGACAACCAAATAATAAAATAGTGCCAAATCATCTCCAGCGTTCCTCTTCTAAGCTCAACATTCCACTCATGCCAATTTGACTTACCTCGGAAATAATGCTTCTCTCCCTTGGAAATTCACTCCAGTTGGAAAATAGTCTTCTTTGACCTCCAACTTTTGCCTTTATTTTTATTTTATCTCTCGAATAGAAATATTAAACAACTTTTTTGGCTTTAGTAACATTATTTTTATTTTTATTTTTATTTTCTAAGAAATAATAAGTGTAATCGACCCTCTTTGGACTAATCTAGATGTTAGCTCTTTAAGCCTAGCGTTTTGTACTTTCCTACTCCTTATGCCATGTAGTACCACCTCATACCTTCGGCCACCTAAAAATACAGTTTTCTTGCCACATCAGCTTGGTCAAACCCTTGGAAATTGGTCAAATTTAGGGATCTTCAAACTTTTGAAAGATATTTTTTTTTAAAACATGGGTTTCATTCCCCTCTGCAAATAAATAGTTTTGGACATAACGTAGGTCCAAAAATATGCAACGACCTAGTTGTTATGCCCTAGAAAATCCTGTGCACCTTCTTTGACTGACTTTGACCAGTTGTATCTTGAGAATGCCTCATCCAAATGGAAAAATTCCACGTGGAATGCCATCCTTTCACTGAGCTCTACAATCTGACACTAACTTAACTTTTTGACTTTCAAAACCCCCTTGCCTTGAGAAATGTGAACAACATTGCGAAACGTAAAACTATCATTGATTGTGAGATTTCTATATATGAGAAACATATGAGAGATACAACACCAAATCTAAGGCCACATAAAGACTCTATAGACTCATAACCATGTGGAAATACATATGTGCACCCGATGTTGGTTAGACTGGCCCCTACACTAGTGATAACCCCTACACTACAAGGCTCCATAAAACCATGATTCCTCATGATAAGTCCACCAAGGTCCTCCAATATGTATCAGGGACGAGATCACCTTAATGAATATTTCAAGGGATAGAGCATGGTCTGACCAAATAACAAGATGGAATGAAAAAGACAGAGGGTATAGGATACCTACAAGGCCTTACATGGTTGTCACATGGCTTTTGAATTGTGACCTTCGGCTTACAATAGTGTTTTAAGAATGTTGCAATAAATATATAGGTACCCCTTTTGAAAGTGAGATAACATGTCTCTTTTCTCTAATAGACTTTTCTTTTAGACCTCTATGTCCTCCAATATGTCCAAATGGCTTTGAATTCATTGATCAAATTTCTCTTGTGCAATATGAAGATTTAGCTCAGTTTTTTCATGCAATATTTACTGTCTTAAGCTTTGATTCCCACATATAGAATGCGGATCCATGAGTTTGGCCTACTCCAAACCTCTTTAGTAACTTCCATAGCTCTAGGATTATGAAGTGAAAGTGGAAAAATCTAAAGGGGCTGGGACCAAAATCTTGAGATTGATGAAAAATGAGCAAAATAGGCTTGTGATTTGATACATTAGAAGGAATAAGGAAGAGGTCACTATGGATGATAAATTTGTCTAACATGGTTGTAATATGATTAGGCCCTAATCTTCTATTATTCTAGGTGAATTTGGTTTTGATAGGCTTGAACTCGATGTGATCCTAATCAACGATAAGAACCTCAATACATTCCTTGAAGGGAGATACATTATTATGCTACCTTCTCTCCTCTCTTTATTTGATAAAACCACATTGAAGTCTCTTGCCACGATATTTTTCATAGTAACCTCTGTGTTTTTTATTTGATTGGCTTTCCAATAGCACTTGAGATCTATAACTTTTCAGAGAGTAAACCTTTGATCTTGCTTCTAGGGATAAAAGAATATTTGCTTGTGATTCTTAATAGATGGGTTGCACGAACCATTGAGGACTTATCACAGTGGGGAAATAACTTCAAACAATGTTGTTGTCTTTTGTTAGGAGAGGATTTCAAACCTATTTGTTGAGATAGCTGGTTTGGAAACTTGAGTTTTTGTTCCTATAGATATTGCTTGTTTTTTGGTTGAAGGAGCTACTTGATCATAGGTCGATGGAATTATTTGATTTGTAGTAGGAGGGAATGCTTGTCTTGAAGTTGAAGGGCCATTGGATTTATGTTATGGGGGTGAGGTTTGATGCCAATTTGTACTTCATTGTTTTCCATTATTCTTCTTTATCTACTTTTTTTTGGACTTGGGATTGGTTTACTTGTAGTCTTTCATGAAGTATCCATATTTGTGACAATATTTTCATTTAAATGGAAACTAATTAGAGTCCATCTTTTGCACATATTGCTTCTAGTTATCTAGGGTGAGCAAGATAGCTTCTAGAAGGAATTTTTCTAGATGTAGTTCAACATCAATCTTGGCACATGTAAGCACACCTCATTTATTTCATATTTTTCAATATATTTCTCCTGTTTGTTTCCAATGCTTCTTAGGGAGTCTTCATTCCAACAATGTAAGGGAAGATGAGGCAATGAACCCATACAAAAACTATTGGTAGAATGTCAATATTAGGATTCAAAATATGGAATCCAGTGATCAAGATACATTCCCCTTGTTCTGAAGAAATATGGCCCATTTCAAAAAATGAGTTTTCTCTCTTATTTGGCTTTGAACATGTTAGATACCTATACCAATAGGTTTCATATTTCATGATTGGCAAAGAAAGTTCCAAATATGCTCTGCTTTGGTGATGCAAAGATCCCATATTTCCAAGAGAATGCAATATGTGTACATAGCTTGATGTTGACTGAATTTTGGATGGATGGTCCAACAGCCTAATCTGGATCATGCCATGTTTCAATTTCTTGTCATAAGAATAGAGAAAGAAGCCTGTCCAAACTGCTTAATCTTGGCAGGCCAGTAGTTAGGTAGAGAATTAAGGTTCCCAACTGTTTAATCTGGGGCCTTGGAGGTAATAAGGTTAGTTGTAGATAGAAAAGCAAAGAAAAAAGCAAAAAGAAAAGAAAAGAACAATTGAGGGTTTGCTATTCCAAGTGCACCCTCTATGAAGAAACAAAAAATGCTAGGCAAGTAGATGGGTAGGTAGATGGGGTTGCAGAAGTGTCAACTCTTTTCAATTTTGTTGGTCTAAAGCAAGAAAACTTCATTGGATAGAGAAACTCCTCTTCTCTATCATTTTGCAGCATCACCATGGAGCATGTCTAACTTCCCAAGTTTCCCTATCTGAAATCTTAATAACATCCTATGTTTACTTGTATATATGCCATTTCCACATTTCTTGTGCAAAAATCTTTTCATTTTGATCTACCCTCTGAACTAAATTAATTTCATCTGAAGCTTAGTGTTTTACCCCCCTCATCCACCTTTTCCACTCATACTAACTACTAATCTATCACTATTTAACTCCCTATACCCCCTATTCCCCCTATTACTATGTAAATTATGCAAAAAACCCAAAAAATCTACATATTCCCTTCCCCGAGCATTATAGCTCTATGATTGGCTTTAAATGTTTTCAAGCGCTAAAACATTGAGCGCGACCCAAAGAGCGCTGAAAAATTAATCTTGGGATTAATCCGAGATCTGCTTGGATTAATAACCTAAACCCTCTTTGTAAATAAACCTGTGCAAAATCCCTTTTTAACACGTAACTCTGTAAAAAACATAAAAACCCACTTTTTATAATGTTCCGCCGGGCACATATTTCAGAAAATAATATTATTTTATTATCCCCGCCCTTCCGTATCGTCCGGCCAACTCTGCCTCCCGCCAGCCATCGGATCTGGGCTTTCCCATCCGACGGCCCTTATCAATTTCGGCGCGGCCCCGATGTACTGCCGTTAGCTTCCGAAAAATGACGTCCGCTGACGTACACACGGGGGCACGCGTCGCCATATTACTGGATCGGGCCAGCCTCTGACAATCCCGCTTCTGTATGAATAGCGGTGCGATATGAAACTGCTTACCACTCCCGGTTTTCCGCTGACCGGTCATGCCAACGTCACGCCACCTCACCGCCGCATCAGCGCCCCCGCCCGCCATCGCTCCGAGCTGTCACGCCACCTATGCAGTCCCCATGGACCACTCACAGGCCGCCACGTCACCCGATGACATCATGCTGACGTCACCCAACCCTGACCCCACCTGATGACGTCATGCTGACGCCATCCAAATTTTCGCGCCAACGCCAAAAAGTCCATATTTGGCCGAATTTTGCCATTTTTGCGCATTTTTCTGTGTTTTTCTGCTCTGCCTCCTGCATGTATTTTCACGTCCTTTGCTGCCGCACCTTGCCAAGACCATTCAGAGCTGCTGCTACCTAGAATTTGACTGCAACCAAGCTCAAATACCGCCATTAAACCAGGTATTTGTCAATTCCCCAACTGTGCGCTCTGTTTCGTCCTTCATTGTTAAAAAACCATTAAAATTGACCATTTTCCCTGGAGAAATAGGCCTGCTACGCCTTAAAACCAATTCCATCAGTTTTTAACCAGCCAATTGTGCCCAATTATACCCCTGTTGCTCTGAAACAGGCTGTAATTCAGCAAATTACTTAACCTACCGCGCAGGACGGTATTTCTCCCAAAAATAGTCGAAATTTAACCCAAATTCGCTTGTAAAACATGGATACACCAGTAGCACCTGTTGCCCTGAATATTGCTCCATTGAATGCCCCTCAGAGAGAGTTGGAGTGGCAACCATTAGCAGATAAAGATTACCAAATATCAGAGGAAATGCTAATGAATAGCAAGTATCACATTCACTTGCTAAATGAATTGAAAATTAAGCATAATAGTGGAATTGATATATTGGGCATTTGGGACTCTTTCCTCCCCATCTTCAAGCTCCCTCAGGTCAATGTGTTTCCTGACCTAATCCATCGGTGTGCTGCCTGCTATGACCCCACTCAAACGGCTGTGCTTGACCCTTCAGGCTCAGTTGTTTTTTATGTCACCCCTGCAGCCATTAGAGAGATGCTAAACTTCAAAACTGCTAAGAAATTAGTTCCTTTATCAATGATGGATCTAATAAAACAAGGAGTTAAACTGGCAGATGCTCAAATCACCAAGATAAATCAATTGTTCATTAATTCAACCTCTGAGACCATGAAGTACCCTCCCATCCATCATGTATACCTAAATCAATTGGGCACAGACCTTGCAGACATGATTAGTCCCATATTGGGCTATAATTCAATAGAAATTGTTGATGAAACTGTGCTGGTGATAATGGCCATGTTTTCCCCTGGTAAGCCCCCAATCTGTTATGACTATGCCACTTACATCTCCAATAAAATACATGAGCAATTGATAGACTTGGAAAGAGACAGGGTGTTCAGATACACCTCCTATATCTATCATTTAATCCTATACTATCAGCATGAGAAATTTCCTTTTTCTGTGAAAAGAATGGATGCACAAGGCAATCCAAGGTCAGTGGTCTATTGGTCCTCTGTTTTCCACCTCAGGTCTTGTTCCCCTTACACTTATTGTGAGTTTATAGACCTCTTCATCCACCCAGCCATGTCTCTGCTTCTGAGCTCACCTCCTCCAAGACTAACCGATGAGATGCAGAGAATTCTTCAGCTGTCCAAGGTATACAGCATTGGGGATTGGTATTTTTACCAAAACCACACAGTTATCAGAATATATGGGTGTGAGTTGGCCCCATACAGATTGCCCAGATATGTGCCTATGAGATTATTTTCCCTTGAGTATTTCAGGCAATTTGGGAATGCTGATGTACTCCATTTTTCAAGCAAGGGCAAGAAAGCACAGCTTAAAGTCAGAAACCAATTAGGCCCCTTCATCTACAATAAAAGGGAGGAAGCTTAGCAAGAGGCAGATAGAATGCTAAATGGCCTTGGCTTACAGACCAGCTTCCTTTGGGCACCATACGACCCCACTCATTTCATAAGCTTAAGAAGGGTCAGATATAGGCTGGCCAGTTATGATCACTTAAGGTTGCCTCACATAGAAAAATATGCAAATCAACTAGAATGGAGGGAAGGCACCTTAGAAGAGGCTACTACACAAGAAGAATTAGCTCAAAGAGGAATAAGAAATCTCCAAAAGTTGGTTGACTTAGAGCTTTGTTCACAAGTATTTTCTCTTCTAGGCACTCAAGTGGGAGCAGCTGCCTCATCATCCACAGCTCCACAAAAGGCAGTCCAAGCCCCAATTACAGCAGAGACTTCAGCCAAGGATAAAGGCAAGGAAACAGAACAGCAAGAGGCCCCTGAAGAGCAGCAATCAGCCCAAGAAGAACAGCCTGAAAATCATCCTGAACAGCAAGAAGAAATGGCAGAGGCTCCTGGTCCTAATGATGAGCGAATGCAAGAAAAGGAGGCCCCAGTACAGAATGTTACAGTGGAGACTTCGGTGCTCCAAACCCCTATCAATGAAGAGAGGGGTAAGAAGAGAGATAGAGAGGAACAGACTCCCCTTAGTACCGCAACATCACAGCAAGGGGAAAAGAGACAAAGGCTCAATCCTTTTTGAGAGGAGGAGATGCCTTTTGGTCAAACACAGATGGGTCCCCACAGCACAGAGGTATCAGCTAGCTCATTACAGCAAGAGCAGCAAAGAATACTTGAAGGAGAGGTCAGCTCCTCAGGGCAACAAAGAAAGGGTGAGTCTAGCATAAAGAAACAATTCATAGACATCAAGGCCAGAAATGAGCCAGTGAGGTTACAGCTGTACAATCACTTGTTGAAAATGGCTCCTACAAACCAGCAGAGGTTGATGTCTGCATATGATGTGCAAGAGGGCAAAATGATAATGAGCCATTTCATGCCCACAGCGCTGCAGCCACAGTCTGCAGCTGATTATATAAGAACAAACTTAGAAATCTTGTCCAAGGACATCCACCCAATGGATCAAATTGAATTGCACAAGCAAACGGGTGAGATGGTGTATGCCACTCTTGCAGATAAAACATTGATAAATTATAGATTGCAGAATTCTTTGAATAATACCACTGCACAATTGGAGTTAGAAAAGGCATCCTCTCAGGCTAAAGACAACAGGATCAGGTCTCTGGAGGAAATAATTATAGAGCTCGGGCATGACCCAAAGGATCCCAAAGCTGTGCAGGCACTGCTAAAAGAAAGAGATGCAGATATTGCAGCTTTGAGAAAGATGGTGAAGATCCCAGCAACCCTTCACCCCCAAACAGAAGAGGTTGCTCAGCAGAGGAAAGACCAGGATACAGCAGCCATGCTGATAACACTACATCAGCAACTGGTCCAAACAGAAGGTAAATTGGTAGAAACAGAGGCTGCACTGCAGGAGGCACTAAAGCAGAAAGAGGGAGGCCAGCCATCTCAACCCCCTCAGCAAGTCATAAACCTTGAGGAGTCCCCTCAAACTACTGCTCCTCCCACAGGGCAGACAGCTCAAACAGCTCCATCAACATCAGCACCAGCAATGGCACCAGAACAGGCTCCAAGCCTAGACATGCAAAAGATGATGAAGGAGATTCAAGTCCTAGAAGCCCAGATGGCAGAGCTGAATGAAGCCAAGGAGAAATTGGCCACACTCAATGAGAAACATGATAAATCTAAGCAACAGGTGGCAGAAAAGACAAGGGAAGTAAGGACCTTGGAAAGAAAAATCAAAGAGCTAGAGAAAGAGATGGCCATGGGCAAAGCAATAACGGAGCTCAAGAAAATCATATGGTTAAATATTGGTCAATCAATCACAGACCAATGGCAATATATAGAGACCATCCATGAGCAAATGGATTTGCTGGGCAGGGCTTATGCAGAAAGTCAAAAAGCCAGAGCTTCTCTAGGAAGTATGCCAGATGTAGCTACTAGAATGATCAATGTGTTGAACAACAGAACTGGCATACAGTTAGCAAACATGGGTATCAGAGATAGAACTCATACAATTTTGCTGATCAAAAGGGTACTCACCCTCAGAAACTATGTACAGGCACTAGAAAGAAAATGTCAGGATATTCAAGCAGAGGTAAATACTTTTGGTGCCAAGATCACAGCATTATATGACAGGGGACTCCCCATTTTACTAAACAGCGCAGGAAGGCTATCTTCTCATGAGAAATATGCAAAAAGAGTCAACAACTACATCACTGATCAGTTGACTACCTCATCTAGCACTTCGGAAGGAACTGGGCCGCCCACAGGACAAGAGCTGTATGATAAACTAGAAAATCTGTTTTATATAGAACATGAAATCAATCATCTGTTTGCAGTCCCCCCTAATTACTACAAATATACAGATGCTGATGAAACATTACACAAGATGCAAAGGCATCAGATGCCCACTGATCAATGGTGGACAGATATGATAAGGACTTTGCTGTGATTTGATAAAATAATTTAATCAAATGCATTTTACAGCAAGCAGAGAATCAATAAAGAAGTCACAGATCAGCAACCACAGGTCAAAGATTATAGGTCAGCATCCCAAAGGCATCAAAGCCGCAACGTGTCATCTACAGCAGCCGTCGTCAGCAGGAGCCGTCCAAGAATTAACGCAGTCGGCCCTTGGGCCCAAAAGTCATCATCAACTGACAAACAGCAAACAGCTGTTATGTACCTTTACTACAGGCTTTAAATTTTGTAAATAACTTCACTGTACAAAGTTGGTAGAGATAGTTATTGCTCAATAACTATCATTCTAGATATTTTACATGATATTTTTGTATATATTCACCCCCGCGCTGCTCATTTGGGGGTTGTCATTTTACTTCTGTTGTTCAAGAAAGAGAACTCGGCTGTAATCTCTGGAGAAATAATACAGAAGGGCTTTGGGGTTTGCAGAAGTTGGTCTTACTGATGCTTGCTGTCTTGGAACTACTGAATGCTGCAGGATTCTAGTGTTGTGTCTTGATATAATAAGTTTTCTCTATCTCTTTTCATGTTTATTATCAGTTTAACTCATATCTTTCACATGTTAATCTAAACTTAGGAGGAAAGAAAAAGAATAGCTCAGGATTTGTCCATGGAGACACCCTGATTTCAATCTGTCTTTGCTATAAATGTTTTCTATAGGCTCAGCTGTTTAATTGGAATTCTTAACTGCTCCAATAAACCCTGAATCTTTCACAGTTTCTATTTAGTAATTCATGTATGCTACTAAGTAGAAATTGATGTTCAATTTGTTATCACACTGTCTGTAATTCCATCTCCCACTGTTTCACTCACTAATCAGAATTTATATTAAGAATAGTCATCTAGCCTTGCAGTAAAACTTTCTCCATTACAGGCACCAGGACTGTCCCAAATCTCTGACTCCATATGCCCAATGGACTAACATCTCCCAAACATTTCATGCCCTTCCCACAACAACAGTTCGCAACCAAAACTTTAAACAAAAAACTAAACCCATAACTAGCCCAAAATCTTTACAAAACAAAGCTAAAACTTAAAGAGAGAGCCCTCTCTGATTACAGGTAGGCTAGGACCTATAATCCAAAGCTTGGTTAGTGGTTACCCCGGCCGTATTCCCTTGGGAGTCAAAGGGAACAACCTGGGTGTTAACAGAACACAAAGGTGTAGAACCATGTTCCATAGAAGTAATAAGTGAGTATTTATTTGATTGTGGCCATACAATATTTTTTGCATCCAAACATCCATTTGATTTGGGTGAGGGCCAAATAATAATAAATTGCATAATGAGCTGTTATGCTCTTAACCTGCAAATCAATACCCAAGCGAAGAAAAGATACCGAGAACACAAAATATGCGAAGAAAATATACCCAGAACACAGAATAGCAATGATTTTATTATTCAGAGAGAAATGTTCACAGGCCTCTTCGAGGGGGCAACCTCCAATAGAGCAGAGCTCGATTACAAAACAAGACACAATGCTCCTCGCAGGGAGTCTCTATCCTTTATATATGACTCATACATGCAATACCACGAGCCAATATCGTGGGTTTTATTAATACCATCTATCTAATACTACCGCCTATTTACCATCTATCTAATACTTCCGCCCATTTGCAACTAACTGTGGTCCCGTCATTAATTGCGGGTTAACCACTTACAAATATTAATATGGGCTTTATTGACTCTTGACTATGACGTGATCCCAAGACATAAATAAAGGGGTTAGGGTGGGACCCTAACATGCCCTCCCCCTTAAGACTAGCCTTGTCCTCAAGGCTGAAGCTGCGGAAGCTGCTAAAGAATAGTGGTTGGTTCCCAAGTTGCATCTTCCGGAGAGGTGTCTTTCCATTTGACGAGGACCTCCTTAATCATGCGGCCGCGCAGGTGCTTGTCTCATGTGTCTAGAACCTGTTCAGGTTGAAGCCAGATTGACCCTTCTTCGTCCAATTCAGGTAGACTGGTTTGAACTCGGCAATTGTTCGCAATCACTTTCTTGAGGCACGATACATGGAAAACTGGGTGGATTTTTGCTGTAGGTGGCAAAGCCAACTTGTAAGCCACTTCTCCAATGCGCTGAAGTACTTGGTATGGTCCATAGAATTTTGGGGAGAGCTTTTGACAACCCTTGTCTTTGAGTGATGTTTGCTTATATGGTTGCAGCCTCAAAAAGACCTGATCCCCTTCGTGAAATTGGCACTCTGAGCGATGTTGGTCAGCGTGTTGCTTCATACGGTTCTGAGCTTGATGAAGATTCCCGCGCAGATGGGCAAGCATGGTTGCGCGGTGTTGTAGGAGTTGATCCACGGCTTGTACTTTGGAGCACCCCGTGAGATAAGAAGTAGGGGAAGGCGGAAGTTGTCCATAGACTGCTTCATAGGGAGTCATTTTGGTGGTGGCATGATAGTTGGTGTTATACCACCACTCCGCCAGAGGTAACCACTGTACCCAAAGGTGTTGCTTTTCTGAAGTGAAACACCTAAGGTAGGTTTCTAGACATTTGTTGACGGCTTCGGTTTGACCATCTGTTTGTGGATGATATGAAGTACTGAGTTTGAGTTGAGTGCCTTGTATTCTGAAGAGCTCCTGCCAAAAATTACTGGTGAAGATTGGGTCACGGTCGGATACAATAGAAGTGGGCATGCCATGCAATTTGAAGATCTGATCCATGAAAGTTTGAGCAACCAAGGTTGGTGTAAATGGGTGGGGTAGGGCACAGAAATGAGCATACTTCGATAGTCGGTCCACAACCACCATGATGACTGACTTGTTCCCAGACTTTGGAAGACCTGTAATGAAATCCATGGAAACCTCTGTCCAAATTGACGCCGGAATAGGCAATGGTTGTAATGTGCCTGGTGTGTTGACGGTTTCCCCTTTGTGGCGTTGACAGACGTCACATTCTGCTACGAAAGTAAGGATGTCCTGTTTCATGCCGGTCCAAAAAAATGATCTTCTGGTGCGAGCATACGTCTTCTGAAAGCCCGAATGTCCTGCAATGGGAGATGAGTGCAATTCTGCCAAAATGCGACTTTTGAGGGTGGATGTTGGTGATATTACGACTCTGTCCTTGTAGCGAAGAATATCATTCTGCCACGAGTAGCCCTTGCTGGAATTAGGATCTACCTGCAATTGAGAAATGAGTTGGGAGAGCCCTGGATGTGAAAACCATTCCCTGCGAGCCTCTTCAATCCAGTCTGGAATGGGGAGGGAAATTGCGAGCAGAGTACTTTCCTCCTCAAATTGGCGCGACAATGCATCTGCTACTCTGTTGTCTTTCCCTTTCTTGTAAATGATCTCATAATCATATCCCAGCATTTTGGCTAACCATTTATTTTGTTGAGGGGAAGATAGGCGTTGCTCCAAAAAATATTTAAGACTGTGATGATCTGTGCGGATTTGGAAACGTCGCCCCAACAAGTAAGGTCTCCAGGTCTCGACTGCATGTAAGATGGCCATCATTTCCTTCTCGTAGGTAGATTGGCCCAGATTCTTCCCACTTAGTTGTTGGCTGGTGAAGGCCAATGGTCGCCCTTCCTGCATTAAGACCGCTCCAATACCTGTTCCCGAAGCATCACATTCAATGACAAATGATTTGGTGAAGTTCGGTAGTGCTAAGACAGGAGTGGAACACATGGCGGTTTTTAGAGCGGTAAATGCCTGTTGTGCTTCCTCATTCCAGAAGAAGGAATTTTTCTTTAGGAGTTGCGTTAGGGGCTTCGCTATGCGGCCATAGTTGCGGACAAATTTACGATAATAGCCTGTGAGACCCAAAAATCCTCTCAAGCTTTTCAAGGTCTTAGGTTGAGGCCATTCTTGCATGGCCAGGATCTTTTTGGGGTCCACCTTGATACCTTCGCGCCCCACAATGTGGCCCAAATACTCAACTTCTTCCATGCCAAACGAACACTTAGACATCTTGACAAATAATTTATGTGTTCGGAGCAATTGCAAGAGTAGATCTACATGCTGAAGATGTGCCGCCCAAGTGCCACTATAGATGACGATGTCATCGAAGAAGACAAGGACAAATTTTCTGAGATATGGTTTGAGGAGGTGATTCATAAGGCTCTGAAAAGTAGAGGGGGCATTACAGAGACCAAATGGCATGACGAGGAACTCATAATGGCCTTCATGAGTTCTAAAAGCTGTCTTGGGAATGTCGACTTCCTTCATGCGAATTTGGTGATAGCCTGAGCGAAGATCCAACTTAGTGAAGAATTGAGCCCCATTGAGTTCGTCCAGCAAATCGTCAACCACTGGGATGGGAAATTTATCTTTGACTGTTAACTTATTGAGGGCCCTGAAGTCGGGACACATCCGCCACTCCCCATCTTTCTTGAGGACCATGACCACGGGGGATGAATAAGGACTAATGCTGGGCCGAATGACACCTGCTTCCAACAATTCCTTGATGATTTTTTCTATTTCATTCTTTTGGGTGAACGGATATCTGTATGGCCGCACATTTGGGGGTTGGGCCCCTGGAACCAATGTGATGCTATGATCATGTTCCCCTCGCGAGGGTGGAAGCTCATGAGGCTTGTCAAAGACCGTCCGATGTTTATTTAAACTCTGTTGCATCTCAGGATGAACTGGCGGAGACATGGTGTCTACTACCTGGATGGCATTAAATTGAGCTACCACTCCATGATGGCCCTTTTTTAACAATTTTTCCATCCTATGCGAGCTGATGATAGAGGGGGCTCCTGCCTGAAGTCCACGGAGGGTATGTGTGGAGTTTTTCTACTTAAAACTCATATATAACTCCTGGAAATCCATTGTGATTGGCCCAAGGGTGCGGAGCCATTCAGCACCTAGGACAATGTCGCATCCCCCCATGTGTATGGCAAACATGTGGGTTTTCAACTGATAATCCCCCATTTGAAGTTTGACATTTTCACAGCGGCCTTCACATTTCATTGTGCCCCCATCTGCAATTTGGACCTGGAAGTTAGAGACTGCCCGTACATAACAATGCGCTGCTTCGGCGATTTTTTGATGGATGAAATTATGGGTACTTCCACTATCAATCAAGACTATTACTGGGCGATGTTTAAGAAAACCCCTGATTTTGAGAGTTTGAGGGGAAGAGATTCCTGCCAACGCATTGAGCGAAATAACTGGGTCATCAGATACAATCTCCTTTTGGTTGTCTTCTTCGATTGCCTCCGGTTCCTCAAGAGGTGGATCTTCCTCGGTGGAGCTGTAGTCAGTGGCATCTATTTGAAAAAACTTGGGCTCCTTGCATTTATGCCCAGGGGAATATTTTTCATCACAGTAGTAACATAGTCCTTGCTTTCTTCTCTCGGCCATTTCCTGAGGTGACACCTTTTGGACCTTAAGTGTCTGAGTCGTGGTATGAGCTTGTGGGGGACGACCTTTAGTGGGGAAATTGGGGCGGCTGTATTGGGCTGTTATGGCACGCTCCACCTTACGGGCTACCTGGCAAGCCTCCGTCCATGTGGGAGGGTGGTGGAGTAGAACTTGAGCTTTGATGGCTTCTTTAAGACCACTGATAAAACATTCCGTGTAGAACTCATCTGAGAGATGGTCAGTGCGAAAGGCCAAGGCTTCAAAAGCGGTGATATATTCATCCACTGTACCCGTCTGTCGGAGCTTAGTGAGATGGCCCAAAAAGGAGTCTCCTGTTCAAAGCGATCTCGAAGAGCTTTGGAAAATTGGGCCCAACTCGAAAAAGGTGCATTGCGACGTTGATGCCATTCTGCCCATTGCCATCGTTCATTGTCCAAGAACATGGTCCCCACTCCAATATTTGTCCAATCATCTTGGAGATGATTCAATTTGAAATACTGTTCCATTTGTGCTAGCCATGCGGACGGGTTAGAACCATCAAATTTCTGTATATCCAACTTGGGAGGTCGCTGACTATCCAACTTAGGAGGTGGTGGATGAGTGTGCCAGACGTGAGGAGAGTGGCTCGACCCACCCTCATGGTGTATATGGTCATTATAAGGTACCTCAAGAGCTGGCTCCTTGCCCTTAGTGAGTGCTTGTCGTACCATGCTCGATAGGTCATTAAGCGAATCTTTGAGCTCGTTCATATCTGTTTCAAGTTTGTCTAGTCTTTCATTGGCCATTGCTTGAGCTCGAGTTTCTACCATACACCAACTTGATGAAAATTTGGGACCGCCAAAATTTTTTTTCTAAGAAATTGAATGGTACCACCGTGCTCAGCTCGTTGTCCTGATGTTGATGGGCTAGGTCACAAATAAGCACTTCGGAAGATCTCAGACTTTTTTTTTTTTTTTTTTTTTTTTTGGAAAACTCCTAACGGAGTTTTACTCCTTCCTGATCAATACTACAGTCGCCAAATCCTCAAACTATCAATGCCGCCAAAAGTCCTGCGAAAATCATATACAGGTACAGGAACCCTTCGCAACTACTCCGATCTGGTGGATCTGAGATATCTGAATGGTGGAACAACTGCTGCTGCTGATCTGGAATATCCGATCTGGTGGATCTGAGAGATCTGAATGGTGGAACCACTGCTGCTGCTGATCTGGAATAGATGATGTGTGATCCCCCAATAGAAAGGGAACTATGGTCTTGGGGAGTGTCAGGTGCTACAGATCGCAATATACATAAGGGTCTGACAGTAGTACTCGGCCCAATGTTTCAGGGCTCTAACTAAGGAGGATCAACCGTACCCTTAGCCGTACAACCCGACTACCCTATCGTACGGGCGAGTAATCTCTCCGAGTGTTGTTCTCGGTGTACTGTAGCAACAAGACGGCCGAAGGTTTATCTATGGCGAGGTTTCAAGGGAGCTAGGGGGCTTCCTATATACCCAGAGGGTACGTGGAAGATAGTCCGTGCGCGGTTCTGTCTAATGCGCTACTACTCGAAGGGGTACCCACAGGGGTTACAAGGGAGTCCAACAGACGTGACCACCTCTTGTATTTCCTACGTGCATGCCTCCCCAAATCCGCAGGTTTATGCGCTTAACGACAGATCCAGTGGTTTAAAGACGCCGGAACACGTCTCTAGCCAAAAAAAAAATTGCTAAAATTTGGAGATCCCACCGAGCCCTGGAAAGTGGTCTGATACCACTTGTTATGCTCTTAACCTGCAAATCAATACCCAAGCGAAGAAAAGATACCGAGAACACAAAATATGCGAAGAAAATATACCCAGAACACAGAATAACAATGATTTTATTATTCAGAGAGAAATGTTCACAGGCCTCTTCGAGGGGGCAACCTCCAATAGAGCAGAGCTCGATTACAAAACAAGACACAATGCTCCTCGCAGGGAGTCTCTATCCTTTATATATGACTCATACATGCAATACCACGAGCCAATATCGTGGGTTTTATTAATACCATCTATCTAATACTACCGCCTATTTACCATCTATCTAATACTTCCGCCCATTTGCAACTAACTGTGGTCCCGTCATTAATTGCGGGTTAACCACTTACAAATATTAATATGGGCTTTATTGACTCTTGACTATGACGTGATCCCAAGACATAAATAAGGGGGTTAGGGTGGGACCCTAACATGAGCCCTCTCTCATCTAGATTCAAGGTCATGTGTTCGAAGGACAACTAGAAGATTTAACTTGGGAATTCGATCCATCTTTTTCTCAAAGTGAGATGGTTGCGGTTTTCAAATCAATTTCCCCAAAGATGCAAATAGATCTTGAAAAGTAGTCATATTGGCATCATGAGGAGAGGACAACCCCCTCCTGGACCCAAATCCATTTGTCTCGAGAGCCTTTACTATTACGGCCCCTCATATTCCATGACATTATTTTCATGATTGAGACTTGTTGGATCCACATAACACTTCCATGATAACCCTAACTCATCCTAAATCAACCAATGTACCTCCCAATTCATCTAGGAGTTTTACATTACTTTTTAATCCCCATTTCTTCTCCTCCTCATGTGGCTTCCCTGAATCCTTTAATGAGTGTGTTTGGACCCCCAAGGGCCCATTTTTTCCATTTCTTGAGTTTGATCTAGCTACTACATGTTTATACCTCAAACAAGATCGCCCTATTAAATAAACTTAATGCTATGAGAGAGTAAATTGGTCTTTACTTTTCCATTCCTTTGATATTTCCAATAGATTTATCACATCCAAATCCATATCCTCAACCTGATATGGAAGAAATTCATCTCCCTCAATCATTATGTGGAGCACAATAAGAGGAACTGGAATCTAGATTGAAAATTTAGGGGGAGGCATAGCAGAAGACATAAGGGTTTTTGGTGGTTACGCAGGAGCAACCATTGTGGACATGGGCACCTCCATGGAAGAGGAGGGACTCAATGCTTCTTTCATGTCAACATTCTTTGGTTGCTTTTGATTAGTATTTTCAGTTGAGTCTATTGAAGTTGTAACTAGAGTCAGTCTTCATAACGTAAATTCATCATTGATATATTTATATTCATATTTATTATATTTATATTCATATTTATTATATTTATATTCATATTTATTATATTCATATTCATATTTATTATATTTTTTTCAAAGCATGTTCTTCATGCTTATAGAGTCAAAAGGAGTCAAAAATAATTTATTTTGAGTCAAAGGAAAATGTATTTGATTCATGTTCCATTTGGACATTTTTAAGGAAATGAAATTTGAATTTTATACTATGTCAAAAGCCCACAAGGTCTTCAAGTCGGCCATCCTTGGAACAAGTTGGTCGGGTCCTCCAAGAGACACCAATTCAACCTCCTGGATAGTTATGTATAAGAGGGAATTTCAAACTACTTGTGGGATCATTCAAACACACAAAAATAAGTATTTTTCTAAATCAATTAATTGAACAGGAAGCCTAATCAAAGGAGAAAGAGGAGCAAAATAAAAACTTGAAGAATATTCTTTTGGTTGACCAAATTTTCCATGGAGGCCAAAATTTCGGAGACACTACAGATCCAATTTTGGCCCTCTCTATTGCAGGTTATAATTACAGATTGTTGACCAGAATTAGAGTAATTTGACCTGTGTTGACTTTCATTATTGGAGGAGACTTGGAGGAACATTTGACTTGGAATCTTTGTGGAAGATTCAGTCTTGGTCTTGGATATCTCATTTCATTTGATTCTATAATAGAAGGATTGTTTGGTTCTCCCCCTTGTGGGTTTTTTCCCTGGCTTGGAGCTTAATTTTGGTGTCTCTTGTCACTTTTCTTTTCTTGAAAGACTAAAAATTTGCATAATTGATTGATGAATAACACATAAGAAGTAATAAGAAGATATTTAATATTCACAAGTAATTATCAATAAGAGGAATCAAGTATTAAAATATATTCACTTGATTTCTCAACATGGTATCAGAGCTATGGTGAATACAAGAGCACTAATGAAGAATCCCTAAGTAGGACTATGTTTGGTAAGAAAGAAGACCTAAAAATATAATATCATTGCATCCATTACATGAAGGTTGTTGAGATCAAATTCTAAGTATCTCCTCATCTCTAAAGTCTAAACAAATTATAATAACCCAAGGACATTACACCAAGTTATCCATCTTTGCAAAAGACAAAAAGAATGAAGGATGAAATGTAAAAAGATAAAATGAAATACATAAACTCTCACAACAGCAAGGAAAGAAGATTAAAAGAGCAGTTCAAACCTCTGTGAAAATTCTCTTAGTGTGACAACATTTCGTTGAGACACCCGAGCTTACTGTGGTAACATCTTCCTATGACATATGATCTTATTGTAGCTACATACCTCTAATATCCAATGCATCTATATTGACACCAAGTAACAACTACACTTGTTCAAGATCCAAAATATACAAGACATCCGAATTTTTTTTCTGAATAGTCAAGTCTAGAATAAAAATGATGAACTTCACTATGGAAGAATCTGAGTTCTATGGAAACCTATGCAAAGTATTATGCGAATTATGTGGAAATATATATGTGTTTCTATATATGAAAACTGATACACATTGCTTTGTGGTTATATCTGAAGAATTAAGGGACGTTACTTCATGATATATGTGTTTATATGTGAAGGATAGGGTTTATATGCAAGTTTGAAGATCTAAGTATCATCAACTTTGTGACATGTGTGAGGGTCTAATGCCTATTATAATTTGAAGTTGAAATCATTACAGTGGAGGAAATACCTATAAAATTTTGTTCTATGTCTTTGGAATATCACCTTACTATACCAAAAGTCTCATCTCTATAATTAAAGGTCAAAACATTGGGTGTAAATTATGTGAAGAGCCAAATTACTTAGGTCTATCTTTGAAATATCTCTATGTGAAAGTAAGAGATGAATTATTAGAAGCAATGTTATATCTCCTTGTCTAAAGGATTGTCATAGGAAAGGTATATGAATCTCTTCCCTGTGGCACAAATATGAGAAGCAACTATGCCACCAAGACTTATACTTAAAATAAGGACTAATTACATCAACAAAGTTGACCATTCTGATACAATAAAGAATTGTGATGAGATATCTGAAGATTATGGAGAGACTGAAGAATCTTCTATAGATAATGTATGTAGAACATTGTAAGAAACCCCAAGAAATATCTATGGTTAGCATCCTAATTCAATAGTTGAAGATTTGTAGGAAGATGATACATGTCAATTGAAGAAATTTCAAAGGACCGGATCTATGCAAGGATGAATAAGTAAGGTTGAAGAGGTACATATAAAAATTTTATCATTTCACAATTCTCTTTCTATGCCAATAAAATGTTAAGTCTACTAGGTCATGAAGATTAATCTAATGATATTACATAGTTATAGATGTAAGGATATGTATAAATATATTAGAGATCGTGACATAATTAATATGTTAGCATTTGGATCCTTTCCTTGCACATGAAAACTAGGTTTTTAATCTAGGAACAAAACACCTATGATATCCTTCTCCTGGATAGTAGGCTTGTCAATATCTATTATAGAGTTTTAAACTAACACATTAGTGTACTTATAGAAATTTCAACTTCTAAAAGAATGGTAGGTCTTGGAGACTTTGGAACTTGAAGCATCTAGGGTTTTTAAACCCTAGAAAAGATTTGAATTAAAAACCCTAGGAAAGCAAATCCTAACTAATTGTTTCCATTGAAAGAATAAGATTTAGCTCTTGAAGATGACAGAAATGACATCATGTTGATGTGAGGACAAGGTTGATGAGAAGGTCCAAGATTAAGAGGGATCTGACAGTCCTCAAAATACAAGTACCCTACATCTCCTTAATTACAGTTATTGCTACGATATTTTTACTTTGGTCAACTATATTTGTTCTTTCATAGCCTCCTAATAAATCTTTCAGGTCATTAATAAGAACTACCTAAGATTTGACAACAAATGAGAGAATGTAGCAAATCATGAAGACTTTCCTAGAATACGTAAATTAAGAAGAAGAAAACAATTTGAAGGTTGCATTAAAGAAGTTAACACTTAGCACTAGTTGGCAACATGAAAGCAATACTTGAGAAGGTTCTACAAATAAAAGGGAAGAATTTCACTTATGTCAGTTGGAAAGAGGGAGCTATAAAATCTTGGATGGATACATTACTACTTGAGCTATTTGGATCTCTAATATATCTGATTCAAGGACACATTAGTTGAGTTGGTAGTGTTGGTGATGAATACAAATACTACTGATGGTTGGATCTATTTGGAAAATGATATTATTTCTTGAAAGTACATGAGGTAGGATTCTATTGCACTACAAAGGAAGATGATAAAGAAGTTTATACTATTAGATGTGAAGCAGTTTGGTTTCATAAAATATTTTGATGAACTATTTGATAACACGTTGGATTCGATATGAATATTATCAATATCGAATAACATTATGATTTGTAACTTTATCGATCCATAGAGCTAAAATAATGTCTCCACTGACTAACAGGTATCTTCTGCATTGAAGAAGTTCCTTTTCATGGAAAATGATGACCATTTTTTTGAGACAAGATTAGGCTTGTGGATATCTCCTCCCTAGTTGAGAGGGAGTGAGGATCTTCCTGATCAAGAGGGATTTAGGATGAACATCGTGTTCTCCATGTGTCATGTACTATGGCCAAGACTAATCGTCATAATTCTAGTGCATGAACATTGGTAGGGAGAATGGTGGATTGGAAAAGAATCAGGGACAAACATTCTTAAGTAATGTATGGTGGTTCATTAGGACTAATATCCTAATTTCGATACATGTACTTGGTAAAGAATGGTTTGAATGACGAACTTTTCCTTGGAATTAGGAAATGGTTTTGTGAGGTTATACCTTCAGAACACCTAGGTGGGGTATGTGCCTTGAGATGTGATGGCATCCAAATTAATTCCTCCCAAAATTGTGCTATGATCTAGTGGAGAGATAAAGCACACTTGTCAAGGCCTTGGTAGTTTGAAAATGTTGGTTATGATGATGTAATCATCATTGATGCTTATCAATCCAGATCCTTTCTTATATGAATATTTCAACTTGAGAATATCTTGTTGAGTCATTATGAATACCTCCCTAGTTAAGAGGGAGTGTTGAAGTTGTAACTAGAGTCGGTCTTCATAATGTAAATTTATCATTGATATATTTATTATATTTATATTCATATTTATCATATTTTTGTCAAAGCATGTTCTTCATGCTTATAGAGTCAAAAGGAGTCAAAAATAATTTATTTTGAGTCAAAGGAAAATGTATTTGAGTCATGTCCCATTTGGAAATTTGTAAGGAAATGCAAATTGAATTTTATATTTTGTTGTAAGCCCACAAGATCTTCAAGTCAGCCTTCCCTAAAACAATTTGGACCATTCCTCCAAGAAACACTTATTTGACCTCCTAGACAACTATATATAAGAGGGTAGTTCAAACTATTTGGGAGCTCATTAAAGCATACAAAACGAAGTATTTTTCTGAACCAATGAAGGGGAGAAGAAGCTTAATAAAAGGAGAAAGAGAAGAAAAATAAAATTTTGAAATATATTCTTTTGGTTGACCGAATTTTCTATGGAGAGGCCAAAATATTTGAGACACTATAGACTAAATTTCAACCCTCTCTGTTGAAGGTCAGAATTACAAATTTTTGACCAAAATTAGAGTAGTTTGACCTATGTTGAATCTGATTATTGGAGGAGACTTGGAGGAAGTTTTACCTTGGAATTTTTGTGGTAGACCCAGTCTTGGTCTTGGATATCTCATTTTTTTTATTCTATAAGAGAAGGATTATTGGGTTTTCGCCCTTGTTGAGTTTTTCCCTAGATTGGAGCCTAATTTTGGTGTCTCTTGTCTCTTTGTTTTTCTTGAAAGACTAAACATTTGTATAATTTCTTGATAAAGAACACATAAGAAGTAATAATAAGAGATTTAACATTCACAAGTAATTATCAAGAAGAGGAATCAAGTATTAAATCAAGTATGCACTTGATTTCTCAACAAAGTCCAACATTGCAATTGGCTCATATCGGTTTACTTGCATTCCTTTCTTCTCTATTGTATTATAGCGTGATGAGGGTTGCTTAGGGTTACAACGGTTACGCTCAACCACTGTAAACCCATTCTTTTCTTGAGTTGGAATTGATTCAATGGTTTTAGTCTGGTTAACCAACGGACAATGACAGTATAAGTGTCCATACTCATGAAACCTCCAAAATATAAAATGAATTTGATCTAGTCGAGTGTCTACTTTATCAAATCTTCTTGATAATAGATATTTATTAATTTCAGAGAGGCTCCGTTGACGGTGTTGGAAATCCGTCAACCAAAGGGGTCTCCCCAATGTGAAGTCCCAATTAGACCTCACACCATTTGGAATAGGAGCCCAATCAGGAGTATCAACTGGGTTACCATATTTTCTTCTAGATTTTCCTTAGATTTAACTTTTGGCAAGAGAGAGAAGCATATATTTGCCTTTGTGAAAAGAAAGTAAGTGCGTCTGGTGAATGTTCGGTTATAGGTGTATCTAGGTTATTCTACTACATAGGGAGGAAAGGTGATATTCTAAGAGAGAGATAATAGTACCACCCTAGTAGAGGCACACACAAGCGGAAAGATAATTGCCTAACATCAAGCAGAATAGTCCACATAGATGCAATGATTGTTACAACCATTACAACCCATCTTCAATTAGATAAGCACTAAAATAACCGAAATAGTTACACTACTTTAGTATAGGTGAAAGCAAACATGAATCATAAATATTCACCAAACAGTCTTATAAATATTCACAATCCATGAATGAAAACATGACAGCCATCAATTTTCAAGTATTAAGTAAAATTCTCAAGATACATGAATACAACAAGCATCACTAGCTCCAATAGTGTAGCATTGGAGCCACAACTTTCTCCCCAAAAGTACTAGATCTGTCTTTCTGATGAGTTATAGGAGAAGTCAAGGTGAAAATTCCTTTGCATGTACAATGAGGGTGTATATATAACGAATGGGGTGATCCTTCACCTCCCTTATGACTCTTGGACTACCCTCATGATTGTTTGACTTCTCATGACTTTTCAACTTCCTACATGACTCTTCACATTACATAGATGACTCTTGGACTTCCACTTCACATTACATTTTTCAATATAGAATTACATAATCATGAATGATGTGGCACATGATGGCTCATGACATGACATGACATGGATTGTATGATGACATGGTAATGTCAACTTACGTTCTATTGTTGATTTCTTTGTGTCTTCTTGAAAAGATGGTGCATGTTCTTCTTCTTCCTCCTCCTTATGACTTGAAGATAAGGAGTCTTCAATGTGGTCTTGATCTTCCATCTTTTGTTATAGTCCATTGTTCCTTCATCTTCTTTCCTGATAATCATCTTATCTCCTCATCTCCTTAGATGTCCTCCTTCCCCATCTACTTCTTCATCATCTTTCCATAGCATTATAGAGTACCTGCATCTACAATATACTCATGACATGATGACATCAGTCCGATAAACTCCTAGTATTAGATGATGCATGTTGATCTAATGAATAAGCCAAAACTAGGTTGCAGGCCGAGAAAGAGACTCGGTGACTGTGAAATTACGCAATTCAGGCAATCAAGGGTGAAGCTTGAGCCTTGAAACTATGCAATGCACAATTTATGCTAGACTGGGTAGGAATATTGAGTAGTTTTGGGACTTAGTGAGCTAGGATGAGGGGTTTTGCAGTGTTTCATCCCACTACATAGTTCTGGAAGGCATAGAAGAACTGGTGATTGTGCAATTTTGCAGCTTAGGAACTCAAGAACTGGGCTTGAGCTCAGAGTCTATGCAATGCATAGTTGGGGCCAGGCTAGAGGGCTGAATTTCGCAGTTTTGGAGGCCAAGGACCAAGCTTGAGCACTAAAATTGTGAAATGCACAGTACTGGAAGGACAGGAGGCTAAGGGATTGTACATTTGTGTAGTTCAAGAGCTCAAGTCTGAGGCTTGAGGACTGAGACTATGCAATGTGCATCGTTGGCTTGGTTGGAGAAAAAGATTGCGCAGTTCTAGGACTCAGGGGCTGGGCTTGAGCACTGAGGTTGTGAAATGCACAGTTGTGGGAGGAAGAGACTACACATTTTACAGTGCCAAGAGACAAGGCTCCTACTTGAGGACTGAGACTACATAGTTCAAGAGGTTTGGATGAAGCTGAAGGTCAAGGGTTTTTTTCCAATTTTGACTAAGTGTTGGATCAGTGAGAAGAATTTGAATAAAAGAAATACTTGAACATGATAACGCACTTGTTTCATTTGAAGACACAACATGGAACACTCAGAACAAATGAAGAACATAATTTCCTCAATGCAACAACATTGCAACGACTTACGACAAGTGCGACACTAAATATACACTTTGCGACGACTGTGTTGACACTTGTGCGACAATGCTTAAAAATTTGGGGATGAGTGCAACAGATGTTTACATGGTTAGATCAACTCATTTACACAAATATAACCCCTTGAAACCACCAAAACAAGCTTATACACATTGTGTGATAGCTAACATGTGAAAATACGAGATCTACTTTATGAAGAGAAAAGGGGGGCAACACTTGTGATACGCAAACGACAGTGAAAGCAACACATGCCACAATGAAGATGACATGAAAGAGACACTAATTAAAGTGAAATCAAGTGAAATCAACAATATAAAACATGAAGATGACACACGTGAAAGCGAAGATGCGCAAAAGAAACAGTTTGGAAAACTCACCAAAATGGAAGTACAAACATAGCCAAAAGTGAGGGACTGTCAATAACAGTGCACATTGACTATCAACATGGGTTGAACATTGCACAAACACTATCTTGATGGATTGTGCTATGCTTGTTCAAGATTGCGTAGAAGAATTCATTCATTAACTCATTGTAAACTGAGCATGTGTGAGCAAGTGACTTCGATTGATCAAGAAGTGAACATGGAATGACTAATCACAAGATCCATAGTAGGCTCCAAAATTCAAGTGTAGGTAAAATTTTGGAGGGCGTTTGTCACAACAACAACACTTGACGACACACTGGTAGAACTCTAGCTTCTTTTCCTTGGTCAATTATTTTGTGCAGGCTCTTAGTTCTTCAGGGAGTATTGATTCGTCATGCTGATCAATTTGGCTTCCCCACTTACCCTATGAATAAACATGGTCCCCTTTGTGAATTTCTTGGCTGAACACAAGCATAAGATCCGTGATATTGCAATGTTTTGAATTGGAAAGGGCAGTATAGCTCACGAGATTTATATTTTTAGATTATAGTTTTCCATCTCTGGTGTTGCTCCACTGCTATCAGGCCTAGACTGTACCCCGACGGATTCGCTACAGGAACACGAACATTGCTTCACTGCCAACGATCCTGAATGGTACTTCGACAGACTTTATTTCTTCACCTCTTTGCATATGAATCCTTTCTCATATTTCACCTTTATATTTAAACAATACTATGCATAGGCACTTATTCATTTTATGGGCGGAAGAGGGATCCCAATTTATTGAGAGCAAGAGAGGTTGTTCCTTCAGAGAAGCATATAAATACCTTCGATTTAGGGTTTCTCATTTAGATTTTCCCTTTTTCCAATGTACTTATTGGATAAGCATGAAAAAAAAATGAAACATAAAGAACCAAGTGTGGAATAAGGTTTCTAGAATAGACATAAGTATTAAGGTTCAACAAAAACTCTCCTTACAGACGGATCTCATTTTCCATCGGAACTTCATCGACCAAATGGTGTGACCAAAACACGGAATAAGGACAAAGAGTTAGCTAAATGTTGCAGTGTCACAAATTCCTTTTCTATTTTTCCACATTGTCTTTCGAGCCTAAATAGGAAACTCTTCATGCAAAGACTTATCAACAAAACAAAAAGGAAAAGACACGACACAACAAGAAAGCGAAACTAAAGCACAAACAAAAGGAGGCTAAACCAAATATCATGCAAGACAGAAGAAAATACAAGAAATACTAAAGAAAACAAGTGTGGAATGAGTACAAGAGAGGGGGAACTAGAATGAAGCTAATCCTACTCCTAACCTAAACAACTAGAAGGTCAGGGTCATGTATAATGAAATTTCCAATGTAGCCACCGTAGTTGTTCTTGACTTGCATCCACAAAGATACGAACAATTAAAGAAAATATAAAGTAATGTGCAATAAAAAAACATAAAATATTGAAGAAATTGCACAATAGAAAGAAGGTCTTGTCTATGGGTAGAAAAATGTGTCACACCTACTACTTCTAACCATTCTGTATTCTTACATTTTTACGGAAACCATAATCATAAAAACCTTGAAGACTTCTTATGAATGCACCTTCTTCTGTGTCATCCTACTTATAAAACATGAGAAAAGGCCGAAACCTATTCTTTGCAACAGAACTTTCCAAGTAAGATTTCTCCAACTATTCGATGATTGGATCATGAAATTAGAAACATACTCTTGAAAATCCTGAAAATATTGAAATAATGAATCTTCAATTAAAAGTGTGGGATTAGGATGAGAATCTTGTAAGGGAAAATAGATCTAATCATATTCAAAAGGCTTGTCAAGATAGTGAGGACCTGACATAACCATCAGTGAAGGATGAAGTGCCTCAATTGCTTGACAAGTATCTGAATGGTGAGATAAACCATAAATATTAATCAATGTGAAACAATTGTCATCAAATATACTGGTAGGAAAATGATAAAATGAATGACAATTAATATTATGATCAGATGGATTGATTAAAGAATTAGATTCCCAGTTAGTAGTTAATGAAGATAAATCAATTTGAATAGATCTTTGAATTCTCTAAACTACCGAACCAACCTCTTCGCAAGTCAAATCTGATAAAACATTTTCCTGTAACTGGTGACAAACTGTACAAGCATTGTAATCGTCGAAATAATTTAAAAAATATGTCAGCACAACAAACACATGTGACCAATTAGGATATAGCGAACTGAGAAGAATTTAATTCACATGATAACTCGTGCATTCATTATCACTCAAGAGGATTTCAGGTGTGATGAAGGGAAAGGTTTGCAATACAAAATTTGCAAGAAAAACTAGGAGCTAACTATTAAGAAATGAATCTGATAGGCATGATCCCTTTGGCCAAAGATAGTATTTGAAATGATCAAATTCACAATTCCATGACTCTATGAGAGATACACATTCCAAACCCGATTTGATGCGAGAGATTTGCATGAAGATGGATCAACTAAAGAAGATTCTTGAATCCAATCATAAACCAAATCTTGAAAGTTCGAAAGATTACATCTGAGATACCAAACATCTTTCAAAAATAGATTTACATCGAGTGAAACCATGCAAAGAGAAGGATTGTGTGAAAGAAACCATATTTGACTTAGTTCAGGGGGCTTACCAAAGTTACAATATCTTGACATAACCATCAACGGAAGTTGAAGCACCTCTACTTCCCGACAAGTCCCAAAACTTTCAAGGAATTTAAATTTGCATCCTGAAGATTGAACCAGATCGTGTATGGTGTTAGGATAGTTGCTACAATTGGTTTGAATAATACCACTACTCACTGGATGGCAGCCATCTCTGTCACTGACTTGACCATATTTTTCAACTTCAACAACTAGATTACTTAAGTTAAAATATTCATCTGATCACAAATCTGAAGATGTATGCATCGAAGCAATTTCATGAGCAAGCTAGTTTGGAGGGTTTGATTGTTTTCATTTTCATCATGGATAATCTCACCACCTTGTGTTAATTGAGATGCATGGAGTATCTCTATCGCAAGTAGATGCATTAAAAACAATAGGGAAAAAGGGATGGTGAGATGAAGAGGAAATTTTGATAACGAAATCTTCTTTGACCGAATTAGATTCTAGATCTAAGGTAAATTCTTCATGAGAAACCGAAAGACCAAATGATGCAGTTGGGCATTCATGATAGAGTCATAATCATTGGAATGATTGGTTCCCAAAGCTACCGATTGATTGAAAGAATTGATTGTGTTTGATTCACTACCGAGATTATCAGATTAAAAATCATCCAAGAATGGAAGTGCATCATCCTCATATGGAGGATTTTGAAAAAGAGAATAAAGATTGAAAGCATCTTCACCTTCCTACTCCTCTAACCATGTAATGTGAATGCCTTATATTTAATCGCAATTTGAATCAGCAACTCGAAAATCAAGAGATTCTAAGCTGGTGGAGCTGATTGATCGAGTTGATCATGGTACAAAGAGTCATGGCATGTAGATGATAGAGGATAACAAAAATCCAGATCATATTCGAGACTAGAGTTATGAATAGTAACATCATCTTGCAGAATGGAGGAATTAGTCTTCACCATGGGCTTCATAAGCCATCTTAAGATTCCCTCCATTGAATTTGAATCATGAAAAGCAGAAGAAGAATGAGAATATAGATTAGGAATTTTATTAGCATATCTCCCAACTTTATTATCATCACAAGGAGGCACCCACATCAAAAATGAAAAGGGAGGAGGATAAGGAACAAAAGGAATCGTAGATTCCTCCTCTGAAATTAGAGGTGTCTCATGATTTACAAGAGTTGGGGAAGTAGAAACATCAGGAGGTTTAGATTCACCATGTAGAGAGATGTGAACCAAATGCTCAAAAATTTTCTTAAATAAATCCCAATTCGTGTCTTCTTCAGGAAATTCATAACAAAGGTGAAGGAATTGATCAAAGAAATCCTAAATTGATTCATTAGGATTCATTCTTAGCTGATTGATTCTTTTAAGAACATCTTGGTAATCATACCTATCGAAGGCTTGATAAAGCTCCTTGAGGAAATGATGAAAAGAATGGATGGAAGCAGATGGTAAGGTATGACACCATCGATTAACACAACCTTCAAGGGTGAGGAAGAAATCCACACAAGAAAAATCTCCATCACTGATTTCGTAACATTCACAAAATTTAATAAAATTAGAAATGTGCTAGGTTATGGATGTTCCATCCTCACCATAAAACCTCAATTGGGAGAAGTGATAAAGAGGCTCGTCGAGGATTAAAAGTTTACCAAGTGATAGATTATAAAAGCATCCCAGGAGTATGATTTCAGGATGATCCATTTCAGATAAGATATTCAAAACAAACTCAATGAGCACAACTTGTCATCTGGCCCTCCTTCTAGCACCAATTATTAACGATGTTGGAATTCCTTAAACCAACGGGGTCTCCCCAATGTGAAGTCCCAATTAGACCTCACACCATTTGGAATAGGAGCCCCATCAGGAGTATCGGCCCAGTTTCCATATTTTCTTATAGATTTGCCTGGTCCTTAACTATTAGCAAGAGAAAGAAGTGTATATGTGCCTTTTCGAAAAGCAAGTGTTCCTAGTGAATGTTTGGTTGCAGGTGTATCTAGGTTCTTCTACTGCAGAGGGAGGAAAGGTGAGATTCTAAGAGAGAGGTAATAGTACCACCCTAGTAGAGGCACAAATGGAAATATAACTACCTAACATCAACCAGAATAGTCCACATAGATGCAACGATTGTTACAACCATTACAACACATATTCAATTAGATAAGCACTAAAATAACCGAAATATTTCAACTACTTTAGTACAGTGAAAGAAAACATGAATCATAAATATTCACTGAATAGTCTTACAAATATTCACAATCCATGCATGAAAACATGTCAGCCATTAGGCTTCAATTATTAAGTAAAATTCCTAAGATACATGAATACAACGAGCATCACTAGCTCCAATAGTGGAGCATTTGAGCCACGACTTGCTCCCGAAAAGTACTAGATCTGTCTCTCTGATGACTTATAGGAGATGTCAAGGTGAAAAGTCCTTTGCATGTACAATGAGGGTGTATCTATAATGAATGTGGTGATCCTTCACCTCCCTTATGACTCTTTGACTACCCTCATGACTTTTTGACTTCTCATGACTTTTCGACTTCCTACATGACTCTTCACATTACGTAGATGACTCTTGGACTTCCACTTCACATTAAATTTTTCAATATGCAATTTACATAATCACGAAAGATGTAGCACATGATGGCTCATGAAATGACATGACATGAAAATGATGAAATGGACTACATGATGACATGGCAATGTCAAGTCATGTTTTGTTGTTTCTTTCATTGTGTCTTCTTGAAAACATGGTGCATATTTTTCTTCCTCCTCCTCCTTATGATTTGAAGATAAGGAGTCTTCAATGTGGTATTGATATTCCATATTTTGTTATAGTCAATTGTTCCTTCAACTTCTTTCCTAATTATCATATTATCTTCTCATCTCCTTAGGTGTCTCCTAGCATGTCTTCTTTCTCCATATCCTTCTTCATCATCTTGCCATAGCGTGATAGAGTACCTGCATCTGCAATCCACTCATGACAAGATGACATCAGTCTAATAAACCCCTAGTCTTGGATGATGCATGTTGATCCAATGACTGAGCCAAAACTGGGTTTTAGGTTGAGGAAGAGACTCAGTTGCTACATAATTGCACAACTCAGGCAATCAGGGGTGAAGCTTGAGCCTTGAAAATGTGCAATGCACAGTTCAGGTTGGACTAGGCACGAAGATTGTGTAGTTTTGGGACTTAGTGAGTCGAGCTAAGGGGATTTTCACAGTTTCAACCAACTGTGTTGTTCTAGAAGGAAGACAGGCCTATTGATTGCACAATTATGCAGATCAAGAGCTCAAGAACTAGGCCCTGGCTCAGAGACTGTACAATGTGCAGTTGGAGCCAGGATGGAATGTTGAATTGTGTAGTTTTGGAGGCCAAGGCCTGGGCTTGAGCACTGAAATTGTGAAATTCACAGTACTAGAAGGACATGATGCCATCTGATTGCACAATTGCACAGTTCAGGAGCTCAAGACTGAGGCTTGAGGACTGAGATTGTGTAATGCGCGGTGTTGTCTTGGTTTGAGTGAAAAATTGTGTAGTTTTGGGACTCACAGGTTGGGCTTGAGCATTGATGTTGTGAAATTCACAATTCTAGGGGGTAGAGACTATGCATTGTGCAGTGCCAAGAGACAAGGTTACTACTTGAGGACTGAGACTGCACAGTTCAGGAGGGTTGGATGAAGCTGAGTGGCCTAGTTAGGCTATTTTTCTAATTTCGATTAAGTGTTGGATCAGTGAGAGTAAGTTGAATAAAAGCAAGACTTGAACATGATCACACACTTATTTCACTTGAAGACACAATAAGAAACACTCAGAACACATGAACAACATACTTTCGTCAATGCAACAACATTGCAACAACTTACGACAAGTGCGACACTAATTTACACTTTGCGACAACTGTGGTGACACTTGTGTGATAGTGCTTAAAACTTTTGGGATGAGTGTGATGAATGTTTACATGGTTAGATAAACTCATTTACACAAAGATAACCCCTTAAACCCACCAAAAAAATCTTATACACATTGTGTGACACATGTGAAAATACGACATTTACTATATGAAGAGAAAAGGGGGAACGACACTTGTGATACACAAACAACAGTGAAAGCGACACATTCCAGAGTGAAGATGACATGAAAAAAAATAGAAGTGAAAGTAATCGAAAGAAATAGTTGAAAACATGAAGAAGACACTCACTAAAGCGAAGGTGTGCAAAAGCAACAGTTTTGAAAACTCACCAAAATGGAAGTTCAAACATAGCCAAAAGTGAGGGACTATCAATAACAATGTGCACTGACTGTTGACATGGTTTGAACATTGCACAGACAATGTCTTGATGGACTATGCTATGCCTATTCAATATTTCATAGAATAATGCATTCATGAGCTCATTGCAAACTGAGCATGTGTGAGCAAGTGACTTTGATTGATCAAGAAGTGACCTTGGAACAATTGATCACAAGATCCATAGTAGGTGATGAGCCTAGGTATTGCAACAAGGATGCTGCAACTCCTGGGCTACCAGCTTTACTAATCAACCCGGGGTTTGTAAAAACTTGGAGGTGACAATGCTATATGCACAAGTAAAAGTGAATGTCCTACCTGTTGTCACTGTTCATCTGGCAAGAGACCCCAAGGGTTCCAAGCCAGACTTCTATAGGGTTAGAAGAAGCTTGATTCTTTGATGGAAGAAGAGAAAATCTATCCTAAGAGAGAGCTACTCTACTGTAGTATTGAAGAAACCAACATGTAATCCTAACTCACACCATAACCTAATTAGCCAATTAAACAGTTATGCTAAGCAGAATTGTTAAATCAATCAGTGACCTAATGTTGCTATCTAAGTTGCGAAAGTAAAGAGCATCGAAACCAGACGAAGGTGTAAGTAAGGAAACTAAGCTAAATCTGTTTTCAAGCAGAAAGGCAATCAGATATCGAAATCAGTCAAAGGATGACGTAATGGAGCAGCATTTTGTAGGAACCATTGGATCGATCAACAAATGGAAGATGAGTGGTGGAGATCTTATCGCAGGAGCTTAAGTGAATAAATGGATAGATCAATCAATGAATAAGATGAACGGAAGATGAGCGGCGAAGATCTTATCATGGGGAATTGAGTTAATAAATGGACGGATAGGATTAACGAAGAATGGACAACGGAGATCTTATCGCGGGGAAATGAGTTAATAGATGGACGGACAGGATTAACGGAAAATGGACGACAGAGATCTTATCGTAGGGAATTGAGTTAATAGATGGACGGACATGATGAACAGAAAATGGACGGCGGAGATCTTATCGCGGGAAAAAAAAACATGTGGAATGGTGGAGCGGTCTTCGAAGGCGATTAGCAGTTTCTCGCGTGCCCTCAATGCCGTAAGCGAAATTCTAAAATTTCATGCGATTAGCCTAACTAGGCGACACGTAGCACAGGAAAACCACTTTTCTTGTGTACTCTCAGTCGGATAACGGCCGTGCAAGAATCCACCCGAGATTTCGTGATAGCCGTCGGATCAGGCGAGGCTGATTAACGGTGGAGATTGGCCAATCTAGTTGGCAAGAGGGTGACGCGATAACCATCGGATCAGGTGACACAGATTGACGGTGGAGATTTGGAGCGCATAAAGTAGGTGGAAGACTTCACGCACAATGGCCATTGGATAAACTAATGAATCGGATGGTGATTGGTCAAGTTTGTTGTGGATCGGACGGTAAGGGAATTATGCGTGAAGAAAGTGCTAAAGGAGATTTCAACGAAAACAATAGAAACCAGTGAGGGTGAGGGTGGACCGAGAGTGATGGAAAAAGACGACAATGAAACGAAACAAGTAACTGCGTAAAACAAAAAACTCCAAAGCTCATGCGAGAACTAGAAACCTATGTTTTTGGGGTTGTTGAAGGGTCTCTTCCTCAAGTCATGGTCCCAGAGGGAGGAGGTGAGGCCGAGACACCTGTGGACAGCCTTATGGTGATCTTTTTCTCAAAGCTACTCTACTAATTGAAAGAAGGCACAAATGGAAGTAAACTAAAGCACAATCAATCTACTCTACACTACTATAATCGGAATGCAGCTACTTAAGAAAATGAACAGTTAAACCATAACTCTATGCTATACTGTTGTAATGAAAATGCAGCTACTTAAGCAAATGAACAATGATTCATCTACTCTATACTATTGTAATGGAAATGCAGCTACTTAAGCAAATGAACAATTAAACCATTAATCATCTACACTATAATGTTGTAATGGAAATGCAGCTACTTGAGCAAATGAACAAAAAACTAGGAATCTATGCTAGCATACATGTACAATAAAGAGGATCTTTGGCTGCTAGGGTTGTGCCCTAACCCAAGAGCTTCAACCCTCTAAGTTAACTGAGTGTTGGCTCAAAACGAAACTCATTCTTATTATTAAAACCATGGATTACATAACAAACTGTCACAAGTCTTGCAACTCAGAAATAAAGTAGAGTTTTATAATAAAAATCTGAATCCTACTGAGGTCCTAAGCCTCTCTACTTATACATCTTAAGTCTCCAATGACTTCCTTCAAATTCGGGAGGCTCGACTCCCAACCCAAGATAAACTAGTTTCTGTCACTTTCATCTGCTCGACTTCCTTCTACTCCTCATGATTTGGTTGTTTGCACTCCGAGTTGATGGAGGAATATTCAAATGGAGGGGTAGTAAATGAGGAGGATTTACCTCCTATAATTCCTCTCCCTTATCCCATTCAAGTTTTTACCAAGGTCTTTGCCGCAGTTCCTTGATTTTATCCTTTATTCCTGCATTACATGCACATTAGACCACAAAGCAAAATATCCAACTCTAACTCATCTCATAAACAAAATATAACCAAAAGTATGCAATAAGTTGTGAGAATAGTTGGTTTGACTAAGCTAGGAGGTGAATTAAGGCCAATTAAGGCCCATATAATTACCCAATCATGAGGCTCATCATCACCTCCTACTGAAAGTGTTGCTCATCCTCTGTACAACTTAGTCAATGTCCATGTCCTTCATGGCTCTAGTAGCCTCTCTGACATCCCATGCTTCTGTTGTGGTCTCTTATTCTTGTTTATAGAAACCTGCTTTCCTTTCTACTTCTTCCCACTGCCTCTTTTCCTCTTCTTCTTTTCTCCCTTCTAGCATCCCTTGGAGTAGTGGTGGACTGAGTTTTAGGCCTATCCAATTGACCTTCAACCTTTGCATTGATTGCTTATACATAGGTGTCCTGTTGAGTGCCTCTCTAAACATTTTAGGGGAGTGATATTCATTGATCTTCAAGCTATGTGGCAGTGTGTTCCATATCCTTTAATAGGCATGTATATTATCATCTCTTAGTAGCCTAAACATATCCTCAAAATGTGAAATTGCTTGCTCTTGGGTAGCAAGATATCTACGTGCCAACTGAGGATCATCTGCAATTAGATTATGGGTGTTGATTAGGGCCATGGGATTTGATTGTTCAACTCTGATGAAAAGAGGTTCATTTTGCTCTCTGGCCAATATTCTTTTCATCTCTGCAGCCCTTGACTTCTCATGGTTCATCGATGATGCCAAAGCCATTAATTGTAGATCTTCTAGCTCTGCATTAGGATCCCAAATATTCATGTCTGTGAGGGCCATGTTGTGCAAGTAAAACTTAGCCATTTTAGCCCTATCCTCTAGTGCACTTTGATCACAAAGATCAATAAACTGCCTGCAATCCTAAAATGGCATGGTGCCCCTTTGTGATAGTGTTTTAATCTGAAATTGCAACCATTGTTCTCTGAGGCAAAGATCATAGGATTTAGCCAGCATCCTACACTGGATGGCCTCCAGGGAGAGGCTGGCCATATATGCTAGTTGGTTTTCCTTTTCCTGCAGCTATCCTCTCAGCCATGCATTTTCCCTCTCAATTTGATCTCTCATTATTGCTTCTATGTCCGTTGGTGTAGGGGAATATTCAATCTCAATAGGTATTTTTGTTGATATTTGTGGCTTCCCTTGTTTGATTCTTGTGCTCTTTCTTGTTCAAAAATATAGAGGGGTTTGCCTCCTTCTTTTCCCTTTTTCTTGACTGGTGCGCTGAGAGCAGTGATGGAAGTTGTTGCCTACCCCTCAAGGACCTCTGGAGACACCCTAAGTGACTCCTCCTTTTGTTCTTCCCCTTTTGTGTCAATGCCTTCTTCCTCTCTGTTTTTCTTATCTTCTTCCTTTTGTTGTTCTTTCTCATCTCCATTAGTTTCTTCCTTCGTTTCCTCCTCTATTTCAGCATCATCCTCCTTGTGTTCTCTTTCATCATGTTCCTCTGTATTAGTTTCTTCTTCATCCATCTCATCCCCATCTAGCTTTGTATATTATTATTCTTGTTTTACCTCCTCCTCACTGACAGAAGGACTAACATCATAAGTGAGGGTTTTGATGTCATCCTCTGCTAGTAAGTTTCTGAATATTGACCATGCTATAGGCATCCTAAGGGTTTGGAGGGCATCCTTAATGAGGATCTTGATCAGCCCATGGTGAGACAACTTTTGGGAATTCCCTTATTTACTTTGTTGCTGGAGTCTATGAGTGATTGCATCAAGAAATATGATATGCTGAGTCTTTGGTGAACTGGTGTTTCTACCCCAAGTCTTAATTCTTCAAGCATTCTCAAATGGTTGCCATAACAACACTATATCTATGGAATGGAAGATGAGGTGACAAGGTATGGTGAATGAGGTGGATGGTAATGAATGAGGGTGGCAAATGACGTGGAGGAGATGAGATGAAGTGGAGCGATGGTTGTGGCCCGCTGTGGTGGTAGGGGGTGCACAGGATGGTCATCACGCTTGAACCCCTACAGCAATCTTAGGCCGTAGATCTTGTTCAATCACCGTGACGTCATGGTCAACTGCGGGGGTTGAGCATGAGTTATAAATTGTGCTCGTTTCTCCCCTGCATAGCACTTTATCTGCCTCTTGAACCCACGTTTACTTAAATCTTGTGCTACCGCTCGAACTTTAATATGGGTCGAGGGCCCACCTTACGTCACTGTTTTTGGACTCTTGCATTCTCTTTTGACTTATTAAAGAATTTCCTTTTTGCCACCTTTTCACTTATAAACCAACTTACAACTTTTGATCAAATGATGCATATGAGTGAGTGAGCGAGATACTTACCTGTGGTCTTGATGCCACGCTGCAGTTGTCGAAGATCAGAGGTGTTGTTGATGGTCATTCTTCTTCCTCCTCTACTTTCTGCTAATAGTTTATTAGCTTTTGCAAGTGTCTGTGACTGAAGATATGAAGTTGTGTCTGCTCCTGTGGAGCTCCTAGATAATCCTAGTGAAGACCTGTAGCTGATGATTGATATTATGTGGGATAGGCTGCCACAGGATTTCCCATAGGATGTCCTATAGCTGATGTCCTATTGCTGGCTGGGGTTGTGAGGATGATGTAATGAATGGACAGAGGGAGTATGAGTGTGTGTGGATGCAGGGATGATGGTAATGGATGAGGTGAGGGGTTATATCATGTCTAGAATGAATCTTGGGGACCTAACCAATCTACCATTTAGGGGATCTTGTAGGAATACAGGGGATCCTATAGAAAACACAATCTTCACCTTAAATTGAAGCAATGAAGTAAAAAACAATGGAATTGATGGAGGTATGCATGGTAAGGAGTGGAGGAGATGAATATATGTGAGGTAGGGTTCCCTTTGGATCTTCTTTTTGCTCCTTGATTGTCTTTCTCACCCACTTTCAAATAACAATTATGTCTTTTTTCTTCTTTTAGAAAAACACCTAGGCTGCCTCAAAGAGGTTTTCACCCTAGATGTTTGCCTTGGGCACCTCAAGGAAGGTTTTCACCTAGGCATCTTCTTATTCGTTGTTCATTTTTTCTCATCCTTGGGCTGCTTCACGAGGTTTTCAACCCAAAGATGGGACTCAGGCGCCTCATGGAGGTTTTCACCTGAATCCTTATTCTTTTTTCTCTTTTTTCAATGACCTGATGAGGGAGTAGCTGGAACTTGCTCCGCCATCGTCACTGTCTTATTGATATTGTTAATGAACTCTTGTTTTGATAAATTCCTCTTGTACATTTTTAATCGGTGTCCATTAACAAGCAATGGAATGGCTTCTTCATCTATAGTTCTGATTTGCACTGAACCATTATCATGGCATCTTTCCACCAAATAAGGTCCGAGCCATCTTGTCTTTAGCTTTCCCTTGAAGTCTTTATACCTAGAATCATATAACAATGCCCAATCTCCCTCTTGAAATTGCTTCTCCTTAATATGTTTGTCATGCCAAATCTTCCTCTGAAGCTGAACTATCTCTGTATGTAGGAGGGCCTGCATTCTGAATTCATCCAAGCCATTCAAATGGAACAATATTTCTTTATGTGCATGACTGAGATCTAAATCTAGTTGGGCTACCATCCTCAATGTGTTATATTCATGCCAAATTTTCCTCTGAAGCTGAACTATCTCTGTATGTAGGAGGGCCTACATTTTGAATTCATCCAAGCCATTCAAATGGAACAATATTTCTTTATGTGCATGACTGAGATCCAAATCTAGTTGGGTTGCCATCCTCAATGTGTTATATTCAAACTCAATGGACAGCAAATCCTTTTTCCCATAGACCAGCTCATAGGGTGTAAATCCAGTGGTGGTCTTCCATGTTGTATTATAGGCCCAGATGGCCTCAACTAGTCTCTTTGCCCAATCCTTCCTGCTGCTGCTCACTACCTTGGTTAAGATGCTCTCCAATGCCCTGTTGGTCACCTCCACTTGCCCATTAGCTTGTGGATGATAAGAAGTGGAGGTCCTATGCTTGATTTTGTGATGGTTGAGTAGTTCTTCAATCATGTTGGAGGTAAACTGGCTACCTTGGTCTGTGACTAGCTCTCTAAGGTACCCAAATTTGTAGAATACATTCTCCCTTAGGAACTCAGCCACCTTCTCTTTTGTTGCTACCTTAATTGCCTTGGTTTCATCCCACTTAGTCAAATAATCAGTGCACACAATAATGTACTGCTTTTGCTTTGAAGGAGGGTTGATAGGCCCAATGAAGTCCATGCCCCACTTGTCAAATGGCTCGAAAGTCACTTGAGGTTGTAGGGGCATTTCATCTCTTGGAGTAGGCTTTCCCATCCTTTGGCACCGATCACACTGACTAATGTAATTTTTCACATCCTGATGAAGAGTAGGCCAATAATAGCCTGCTTGCAACACTTTGAATGTTGTCCTCTTTGCTACAAATTGACCTCCATAAGGCCCATCATGACAGGTCAGAAGGACGTCAAAAGCTTCTCTTCCCTTACACACCTTCTCAAGATTTGATCTGGGCCAAGCTTGAACAGATTTCCCCCAATCCAGATGAAGGAGGCGCTTTTCCTGACTATCTTGCTCTTTTCTTTGGAGGGAAAGTTTGGTGGGAACTATGCTAATACCAAATAGTTTGCTATATCAGCAAACCATGGGGAGAGAACTGAAATAGCAAACAAATGCTCGTCTACTAACTGGTCATCCACCATTCCTTCTTCACCTGCAGGCAGATTCACCCTAGATAGAAAGTCTGCAACAACATTTTCCTTACCATGCTTATCAACAATAGTTAGATCAAACTGTTGTAATAAAAGCAACCATCTTATAATTCTAGCATTCACATCTGGTTTGTTCATTACATATGTGATTGCAGCATGATCAGTATGCACAAATTTTTGATAGCCTGTAATGTAATGCCTAAATTTGTTTAATGAATGCACAACAGCCAGAAATTCCTTTTCGGTCATAGTATAATTTAGCTCAGCCTTTGATAGGTTCTTACTAGTAAAATAGATGGCATAGGGAAATTTCTCCTCTTCCTGACCTAAGGCTGCTCCTATGGTTGCATGAATATGAAAAGAGAGGGCCCAGTTTGGGCCTCGAAGAATTGGTGCAGTGGTTAACTTACCCTTTAGAATGTCTAAGGCCTCTTGACAGCTCTTTGACCATATAAACTCAGAATCTTTGGCCAACAACCCAAACAAAGGAGAGGCCAACTTGCTAAAGTCCTTTATGAACATTCGGTAGTATCCAGCTAACCCTAAGAAACTTCTGACATCTTTATGCTTTTATGGAGGCGAGACCTTTGGATGATTGTTATTTTGTTTGGGTTCACCTATAGTCCTTGCTGAGATATTGAATGACCTAGCACAGTCCCTTCAGTCATTAAGAATTCACATTTTTCTGTACTAAGAGATAGATTCATTTCAATGTATTCGTGTAATACTTTTCCTAGGTTAGTCAAGGATTCTTGGAAATCACAGCCATAAGGTGTAAAATCATCCATATAAATTACCACCACATCATGTACTAATTCATCAAAAATACTCAAGATTTCTCTCTGGAAGGTGGAAGGAGCATTGCATAGACCAAAAGGAAGGACCCTATAGGAAAACGTACCCCAAGGACAGGTGAATGTGGTCTTATCCTGGTCTTCTGGGTAGATTTGGATTTGGTTGTACCCACTGAATCCATCTAGGAATGAAAAGAACTTCTTCCCTGCCAGGCCATCTAGCACTTGTTCAATGAAGGGTAAGGGAAAATGATCCTTCCTTGTGGCTTTGTTCAACTCCCTGTAATCAACACAAATCCTCCACTTACCATTTTTCTTGGGAACTAACACTAAAGGAGAGACCCACTCACTATCTGAGATAGGGTAAATGAATCCTGCATCTAGCAGTTTTTGCAATTCTTCTTTGACTATGTCTTTAAGAGCTGGATTCATCCTCCTTTGTGGTTGCCTGACTGGCTTGCAACCTTCTTTGATGTATATGTGGTGAGTACACACTGAGGGGTGTACTCCCTTCATTTCCTTGTAACTCCAAGCGAAGGCTTCTAGGTTTTCTCTCAACATGTTGCATAGCTTTTCCTCTTCTAAAGTAGAAAGAGATGGATTAATTTTCAAAGTTTTCTCTGGGCCGAATTCTATGGTTTTGACATGGAGTGGGTTGGAATCGGCCAAGCATAAGTCAATTGGATGATTTTTCTGGGTTTCCCTTACTTCTTCTTCTAATGGTAATGAACTAGGAGTTGGACTTTGGAGCAGGTGTTCAATTAAGTCATCCTCATCTTGTTGTCCTCCTCCTATGGTTGCTTCCAAAACATAAAGTTGGGCAGAATAAACCTCATCTTCTTCCTCCTCCTCCAACCATAAAGGTAAATCATGCTCTAGGGAAGGTTGAACAGGAGGGTATAGGACTAACTGTTTGGACATATGCCCATTATTGATAGTCATATTCCTGTTGAGCATTGGGAAAGGTATGTATTTACCATCTATTTCTTTATATTTTCCTTCAAATCATAACTTCTTTACATTCTAAGATGGCAATATGTTAAAGGATTATGATAGAATTAAGGAGATTTGTGATTGATGTAAAATGATTAATTATTGTCTTTTTCTATGCAGAAAGTGAAGAAAATGGAAAAGCACTATTCCGAAGGAAAAGACAAAGTAGAACCAACTATTGTCCCTTTGACAGGAAACCGCATCCAGACGAGGAAATCAAGATCGGAGCACATGGACCAGGAAAAGGAAGAAGAACCGCGGTATCAGCGCAAGAGGACAAAACGATAACTAAATATTAAAGATATGGTGAATCCCTCATAATCCTTTGATCCTGAGGGATCGCTACCTCAAGACTTATATGTATTTTTGATACTTCCACCTGGCTATTATAAAAAGGGACAACGCTACTAGCCCAAGGGGCGGACTATTATTGTTGATTTGCAGAATTTACTATTGTAATATGAACTTTGATCATCGACTCTCTTTAAAGAGTGATAGTTGTAACTCTGCTTTTATGATTAATATATAACTGCGTTGTTGTTCCATTATCTGATTCTGGAGTAACCACAGCAGTGCTTCCCTGGCGGCTAAGGGCCCGGCCCTAGTGGATCACTTGCTTTCTGTATCATTATTTTCCGATTACAGTCATGTGTGGTTTGATTTCCTTGCATTCCTTTAAATTCGCTTTATTCAGTAATCTTCTGTTCCTAGACATTTCATTGACTTGCTCTATTATATCGAATTCGTAATTGAAATAGCAAGATTATTATTTGCAACTGGAAATGTTATGCTATTCATTCTGAAATAGTATCGCACTGTCTAATTTGGATATTGTTGTTCTTTTACAGATTGACATTGTTGTTCATTTACATATTGATATTGTTGTTCATTTACAGATTGATATTGTTGTTCATTTACAGATTGATATTGTTGTTCATTTAGCTACGGTTTACTTACAATTGTGATTGTTGTTCATTAGATTACTGTTCCATTATCATTGCAATTTTCATTCCTTTATAACTGTGGTTAATGTCCATTATGCTAGAATAAGATTACTGATTCTATAGTCGCTGTGTGTTTGCACTTAATTAAGTTTGTTGTTCAATTTCTGTTTTGGTTTGTTGTTCCTTTCTTAGATTTCTGCTCAATTCCTTTATTAGTTAAAGATTGTTGTTCAATTCCTTTCGGTTAAGATTGCTGCTTAATTCCTATAGATTAAGCTTTGCTATTCGATCTTTCCAATAGATTTAGTTGCTATTCCTTTTCTGTTAATTGAATTGTTATTTCCAATATTTGCTTTGGTGTGAATAGGAAGATCTACAACTGTAACGAACATTGACTACTGTTGTCTAAGTTCTCAGATTGAAGGTCTTGATTGTGATTAATTTTCATTTACATCAGTTTACAGAGGAAAGAGTTATCATCACTGCATCCTTCACTGATGATTGATGTAGCTTCTTAAGTGAATGATCTAGTTTCAAAGCATTTAAGTTTCTTGCCATTACAGTTAGATTTCACTTCCAACATTCATTCACTTTTGTGAGCATTATACTGCAAGCATTACTCTTGAACAAGTGACCACCTCAGGCTGAGTACACTCTTGAGATAAAAAATTGTACCCGGATTGATAATTAATGTAGGGTAAATAGAGGTTAAAAAGTCCCTTTTTACTACTCAACAATTCCCAGCTCTGCAGCTAATGTAAGCATTAGTTGTGGCCAACCATGGCCTCCCAAAGATGAGAGGGTAACCAGTAAGCTTAGCCTTAGGCTGGAGAACTAGAAAATCTACAGGGTACTCCCACGTGTCAATGGAGACCATCACATCCTCCACAATTCCCTCAGGGGTGACTATGGAACGGTCTGAAATTTGTAGAACTATTGTGGTATTCCTCAATGACCCTTGGAGGTTGAGCTTTAGCATGGTGTCCTTGGTCATCACATTAATGGTAGCCCCAGGATCAATTAGAGTGTGTGGGACAATGGTGCCATTGATGTGCACATCTACTACAGGGCTTCCAGGGTCCAAATATTTTGGTCATATTACCTACCCCAGCATTAAGTCAGACAGCTGCCCAATGACAATAATGGTAGGGGCATCCCTTTTTCTTCTTCCTGGATGCTTGAAGCACTTCTCCTTAATCAACTTATTGTAAATGGGGACATCTTTGATTGCTTGGAGAAGGGGGATCTTTACACATATAATTTTCAGTTCTCCCAGAAGTTCAATTTCTTCTGGGGTAGGTTGGAGTGGTTGGGCTAATCTCTCAGCAAAAGGGTGGATCTAATTTAAGGTTGCTTTCCTCTCTTTCTTCCTCAACCTCCCTATCTGGAGAGGGAGGTTGGTTATCAGGGAGAATTCTCCCAAATCTTAGGTTGATCTCCTAGATTTCTATAGCATAAGCTAGGTATGATGTCTCTCCACTATAGACTTGTTGACCCTGCCTATTGTTCAGGTTCAGATTTGGCTGGGCAGGCATCTGGGGTTGCTTAGGTGGAGCAAAGTGCAGGAGTTGTGGTTGGGTAGGTGATGGAGGCAATAGGGTTGGAACATTGTTGAATTGGGGCCTCCACCCGTGGAGTGGGGTATTCCACTGATGTTGTGGTTGAACATAAGGTTGAAATGACTAGATGGTTGGCTAGGAATGATACTGAGATGCATAGGACCAAGGAGGGGGTGTAGACCAAGGAGGATGAGCAGGGGGTCCCCAAGAAGGTATAGATGTGGTTTGGTTGGGGTTGTAATATGCATGGGATGACCCTTGCATACCCTGCTGGTATGGTCTAGGTCTAGGAGGTCTCCTTTGGTTGATGTAGCAAGGCTGCTCAGTGACCCCTTCAGCTCCTTGATATACAGCTTTGAGTCCAGGTAAAGAAGGGCACTTTTCTGTGGAGTTTTTTTCTTCACACACTGAGCAAATCTCAATATATTTCAATGGACATTCATTCCTAGGATGCCTCCTGGTGCATCTAGGAAAAAAGATGGCCAATGATTTCTCTGCTTCCTCTTGCTTCGTTTTGATGTTCATGGTGTCCAATTGCAAGGCAAGGGTTTGTAGCATATCACTTTTGAAATCTTCCAGCATATTTCCAATTTCACCCTTGATGGATGAGTTGGAGGATGATGTACTAGCCATAGGTTGACTACCCCTACCCTTTTTCCTGGTTGCCCTAGAATGGTTTCTAAAGAAAGTCTTGATATCCTCATAGGGTAATTGGTAGATATATCCTCCTACTAACATGTGTAAGGTATCCAGAAGATCTTCCCTTACTCCTCTAAGCAGGACCAGCTTTAGTGACTCAGGGTCAAGTGTGCACCTGGCCCTTTTGTAACTAAGCTGGAATCTTTCTTCATAGTCTTCTAAGGATTCATCCTAGCCTATGGTCATCCTGAAAATCTCTTCTTTAGTATCCTTTGACCTACAATAGTCCCTATATTTGTTGTTAAAAGCCTGCTGCATCTGAGCCCAAGTTGTGATGCTATCTCCAGGTAAACCCATGAACCAGCGTAATGCTGCATCCTTAAGGGTAGATGGAAACAGTTTTAACTTTTTCTCATCATCTGTATAGTCATAGGTTCGGCATATAACAAAAAACTCAAATAGGAAAGTGTCAGGGTCCTCTATGGTCAGGCCATGGAAATGAGGTAGAGCAGAGGGGCTTATATTCTTCATCTTAGTGTCCCCATTGGTCTCCCTGATGGGGAAGGCACCCTCAATTCTCTCTCTATTTCCTCTGTCATTTCGGTTTTCAGCCATTGGTTCAGTAGGAATGGGTTCTTCCTCTTCTTATTCCCCTGTAGGTTCTTCAAATATGTAAGGTTGCTCACCTAAAGTTTCTTCCAATTCACAATCACCGAAGAAGAGAGAAGGTTGATTGTTGGATGCAATGGGGGTATTTGGCAAGAATTTCCCTAAATTGTCCCTATTCCTACGAGGCATGAAAGGAAATGTTTTTGGGTTGGTTTTTGGAAGATTTTTTTAGCAGGAAAGTACTTTACAGAAATGAAATTGCTGATTTGAATGAAAACTACTGACAGCAAAAAAAAAAAAAAAAAAACTACTTGCTGAATTGAAATTCTACTTGCAGAATGAAATTGCTGATTGAATGAAAACTACTAATAAAAAGACTACTTGCTAAATTGAAATTCTACTTGCAAAATGGAAAGGAAAGAAGATAATGACAAATGAAAGAAACGAAGCTACTAGATTACTTTTACGGAAATAAACTAATGGAAGAAAATTGAGGATAAGAAGTAGAAGAAAATAAAGTTGGAGACTAGAAATAGAAGAAAGCAATAATCACATTCTATTTTGACACCTCCCTGGCAACAGCGCCAAAAAGTGATGAGCCTAGGTATTGCAACAAGGATGCTTCAACTCCTCGACTACCAACTTTAATTATCAACCCAGGGTTCATACAAACTTGGAGGTGACAGTGCTATATGCACAAGTAAAAGTGAAGGTCCTACTTGTTGTCACTGTTCATCTAGCAAGAGACCCCAGGGGTTTCAAGCCAAACTTCTATAGGGTCAGAAGAAGCTTCATTCTTTGATGGAAGAAGAGAAAATCTATCCTAAGAGAGAGCTACTCTACTGTAGTGTTGAAGAAAACAACATGTAATGCTAACTCACACCATAACCTAATTAACCAATTAAATAGTTATGCTAAGCAGAATTGCTAAATCAATCACTAACCTAATGCTGCTATCTAAGTTGCGGAAGTAAAGAGCATCAAAATCGGACGAAGGTGTAAGAAAAGAAACTAAGCTAAATCTGTTTTCAAGTGGAAAAGTAATCGGAGATCGAAATCAGTGAAAGGAGGATGTAATGGAGCAGCAGTGCATAGGAACCATTGGATCGATCAACGAACAGAAGATGAGCGACAAAGATCTTATCATGGGAGCTTAAGTGAATAAATGGATAGGTCGTCAATGAATAGGATGAATGGAAGATGAGCGAAAGAGATCTTATCATAGGGAATTGACTTAATAGATGGACAGACAGGATTAACGAAAAATGGATGGTGGAGATCTTATCGCGGGGAATTGAGTTAATAGATGGACGGACAGGATTAATGGAAAATGGACGGCAGAGATCTTATTGCGAGGAATTGAGTTAATAGGTGGATGGACAGGATTAATGGAAAATAGACGGCGAAGATCTTATCACGGGAAAAAAGACGTACGAAATGGTGGAGCGGTCTTCGAAGGCGATAAGCAGTTTCTCGCGCACCCTCAAAGCCGTAAGAGGAATTCTGAAATTTCACACAATTAGCCTAACTGGGCGACATGTAGCATGGGAAAACCACTTTTTTCACGTGCTCTCAGTCGGATAATGGCCGTGCAAGAATCCGTGCGAGATTGCGCTATAGCCGTTGGATCAGACATGGCTGATCAACGGTGGAGATTGGCCAAGCTAGTTGGCGAGCGGGTGACACGATAGTCGTCGGATCAGGTGAGATAGATCAATGGTGGATATTTGGAGCACATAAAGTAGGTGGAAGACTTCACACGCGATGGTCGTTGGATAAACTAATGAATTGGACGGTGATTGGTCAGGTTTTTTGTGGATCGGACGGTAAGGGAATTATGCATGAAGAAAGTGCTGAAGGAGATTTCAATGAAAACAACAGAAACTAGTGAGGGTGAGGGTGGACCGAGAGTGATGGAAAAAGACGACAGTGAAATGAAACAAGTAACTACATCAAACAACAAACTCCAAAGCTCATGCGAGAACTAGAAACCTATGTTTTTGGGGTTGCTGAAGGGTCTCTTCCTCAAGTCATGGTCCCAGAGGGAGGAGGTGAGGTCGAGACACCTGTGGACAACCTTATGGTGATCTTTTTCTCCTAGCTACCCTGCTAATTGAAAGAAGGCACAAATGGAAGTAAACTAAAGCACAACCAATCTACTCTACACTACTGTAATGGGAATGCAGCTACTTAAGCAAATGAATAGTTAAACCATAACTCTATGCTATACTGCTGTAATGAAAATGCAGCTACTTAAGAAAATGAACAATGAATCATCTACTTTATACTGTTGTAATGGAAATGCAGCTACTTAAGCAAATGAACAACTAAACCATTAATCATCTACGCTATACTATTGTAATGGAAATGCAAAAACTTTAGCAAATGAATAGAAAACCAGGAATCTATGCTAGCATACATGTACAATAAAGAGGATCTTTGGTTGCTAGGGTTGGGCCCTAACCCAAGAGCTTCAACCCTCTAAGTTAACTCAGTGCTGGATCAAAATGAAACTCATTCTTATTATCAAAACCATGGATTACATAACAAACTGTCACAGGTCTTGCAGCTCAGAAATAAAGTAGAGTTTTACAATAAAAATCCAAATCCTACTGAGGGCCTAAGCCTCTCTACTTATAAAACTGAAGTCTCCAATGACTTCCTTCAAATTCGGGAGGCTCGGCTCCCAACTCAAGAAAAACTGGTTTCTGTCACTTTCACTTGCTCGGCTGCCTTCTAGTCTTCATGATTTGGTTGTCTGCACTCTGAGATGATGGAGGAATATTCGAATGGAGGGGTAGTAAATGAGGAGCATTTACCTCCTATAATTCCTCTCCCTTGTCCCATTCTAGTTTTTACCAATGTCTTTGCCACAGTTCCTTGCTTTTATCCTTTATTCCTGCATTTTCCCTTGCTTTTATCCTTTATTCCTGCATTACATGTACATTAGACCACAAAGCAAAATATCCAACTCTAACTCATCTCATAAACAAAATATAATCAAAATTATGCAATAAGTTGTGAGAATAGTTGGTTTGACTAAGCTAGGAGGTGAATTAAGGCCAATTAAGGCCCATATAATTACCCAATTATGAGGCTCATCAGTAGGCTCCAAAATTCAAGTGTAGGTAAACTTTTGGAGGATTTTGTTGCAATGAAAATAAGCTCATAAATGTTCATGTACATGCATATGCGAGCATATGAAATATACCGCGTTTTCTTAGTTGCTTCAAATGTTTTAACAAAATGCCCAAGGGCATTCCCTATTTCTACCAGGGTCTCCTCATCCAGAAACTCCCTCGGAAGTGAGTACATCTAGATTCACACCAGAGCTATTGTGAAACCTTCCTTGTCAAGAACAAAGAGTTTAGTCCAGAATTGTAGGTAGATTCCAACTAAATTAAAAAACGCATTGGGATAAAGATTTTTTAGATGGACAAATGCCCAAAATAGTTCCTACGAGTTCATGATCTTGCATGCATTTTGTATACTCTCTAATCCAGGTAGATTGGATCTCGAACTTAGGGTCTATAGTTGCTTTGGGAAAGAAACTTCTTGGTCTCTATTTCTTAGCATTTCTTGCTATTTTTTTTTTTATCTCCATTTTTCTCAAGCCCTAAAGAATTTGGAATGTAACTTGTAGGTTGTTCTAAGGTTCTTCCTTCTAATACAATCATATTATAGGATAATATCGCTCCCTCTAGTGGCATTCACTATAGGAAGAGCAGTCAAAAAGAGAAAATCACACTAATGTAGAGTTGGAGTTTTAAGCTCTCCCTATATCAATACAAGACAAAATTATTAATTAAAAAAGTGTCGGTTCATTTATATAAGATACTATTTTCTAATGTTGAACAAATTTTAATTATATTGGAAAATTGGACATTAGATTTCCTAAGTTGTGTGGTTTAGTTTTTGGTGAGGGGTAAGGAATTTCATGTCATACATCATATACCATGGTTCAAATTTCATGGGCTTTACTACAATTTAGGTACCTAAATGGACACTCAACACAACCAAGGTATACATGTAAGGACCTAATGTTCATTTAATGTTTTTGTTAGCCTATCATATTTTTGTAAGAAAATGAAAAAACCTACTTATGGTGTGTAAGCTCGCTTCAAACACTAATCCAGTTTTATATTTTTAAAATATTAAGAAATTTAAATAATACTAAAAATGGAAACTGAACTTTCTAAATTGTGTGACCTAATAAAAGTTTAGTTTTTTTGAGTTTTGACTTCTGGGATTTGAATTGATTTTATTTACTTCTTTAGAATCAATGTTACATAAAAAAAATTCTATTGAAATTTCAAATTATTTTTTTTACAACATATATTATGGTTCCAATTGCATGAAATGTATGCTACGACTTAAGATATCCACCAGCATAGCTCAATCGTAAATTTGAATTTACCAAGCTCTAAGAGGGATCAAATCTCTCAAGATGCAAACTTATTTTTTAGTGCAAAATATTTGGAAAGGTTATATATGTTATTAATATTTCTTAAAATGTTACATGTTAACTCCATATTAAACATTAAAGGAATGACAAATCTCCCTCATATTTTGAATTAGAAAAAAACTTATTAGTGGAATAAGAACTTTCTAGTTGTTTCTCTCTTTATATGTATTATTTGGTGTTAAAATAGTTTAATCAATTTGCATATTGAAATATTTGATTTATGACTACATTAAAGTTTTTTTTTTGTTATTAATATTTTAAAAATATTATATATCAACTCCATGTTTCTTTTTAAAAGAAACAAGTAGGGTTTTTTCTATTAATTCAATCTGATTTGAATGCCAGAACCTTTTATATCTACTACGAGATCTTCATTCACTGTATTAAAAAAGGACCAGAAAATATTTGAGCTTTTAACTCTCCGTCTACATACTAATATTATAATCTGGAATTTCTTATATAGCCTCCAAAAAACTTCTAAAACAAATACATACTTCCATAACAGAGATTAAAACTAAAAAAGAAACTACCCTACATTGTTTGTTGTTTTTTATAACTATGGTCAGTATTCATAATGTATTCTTGAGTCATTATGAAATTTTAAAGCATATTTTAAATGCTAAGAGTTAAAATATATATATATATAGATATATATGTCAAGTCCCATTTTGATTTTCAAAAGAAAGAAATTTGAAATTATTGAAATTAAATTTTTGGCTCCAAAATGTAAAGTAAGTCTCCTTCTAGTCAAGTCGGCTCCATGTAAAGACACACCCATTCGGCCAATGGAAAAGACGATATAAATACCACACACTCCTCCACACTTGGGCATGCATTTGATCTCTTCTTCTCTGTAATTTTCGACCTAATTTGAGGGAGTGGATTGGCTAATATTTGAAGCAAGATTAGTGATATTAGAAGTTCGCATCTATGTTAGTATATCGCACTTATCTGAGGCTAGAAGGCTCTAATCTGAGGGATTTGAAGTCTTCTTTGAGGAACAAGATGCTCGTTGATTTGGGCAAAGAAGGATGCAATAAAGATCACATTCTCTGAGGTATATTTGTATGGTTTTGAGGCATGTATTCAGAGGTCTATGGAGGCTATGAACTGGGTATTTCTAAGGTAGCCTGGTCACAAGGAAGGTAGCATGTCTGAGGCAGGTCTAGATGATTAGTTTCATGGGCAACGTTTGACTTAACTAGGAGGATGGACCATGAATCAAGTTTGACCTAGTTGTTGACTTAGATGTGTCTTTATTGAATTAAAGAATTATCTATTGAAACATTTTACTAGGTTTTTGCCCCATTGTGGGTTTTCCCAAGCTAAAAATTGTATTGTCTCTTATGCACTATGATCTCTATTTTTTTGTACTTGAATGTTTAAAAGTGTTGAAGTATAATTGATCGATGAAGAAAAAATAAAGGCTAAAAGAATGATAATGACTATCACAAGTAATTATCAAGACTGGAAATTACACTCGTCACCATTACTATTAAATTTCTAACATTGTTCACCCTAGGAACATGATTAACTTCAGAGCCATCATTTTTTAGCCTTAGATGAAAGGGAGTGGAAACCAATTCCTCAAATTCTTGTTCGACTATCATCGCATGTTGTTCTAGTGTCACACCCTATTGCACATGAAACTCTGTAGGCATTTCTTAATGCGTCCCATTTGTTGTTGCATCAGTCAAATGTGTCAACCTGTTAAGCTTGAGATTCAAAGTATGATATGCCACTTGCAATTTGTTTATCTTGGCCTACAATAGGTTGACTTTATGATTTAAGAGGATGAATTGAGCTTGAAATTCAACCTTCCCCATTTCCCCTTGCCTGGTTAACATGGTTGAGATATACTCCGTAGTTGTTGTCAAGTAGTCCAGTTGACGATTAAATTCGTCTTTCTCTACACTGGATGAATGCTCCATTTGGATATCCACACCACAAACCACCCTCTCAACAAGATTTTTGAACAACCAATTTTGAAATCCTAGAGAAATAGCGATCTTCCAACTCTTCTTATAACCACATGAGCTTGCCACCACCAAACCATCGTTTCTCGCAACATCTTTAATATGAAAATCATCCTCACGCATTCTCTAATCAAAATGTCCAGTCACTGAATTAATGCTTCTACAACTTACATCCCACTCCATTAAATTTGTATTCTGCAAGTATGTTTGCTACATCTCAAATATGGAAATACTAACTATCTAGCTCCATCTAAATTTATTAAAGGAACAATCTTACTTCCACCTGTCCCTTACCTTGACTATGATCTTGTGGGTATCCAGATGTGTGCACGAACCTAACACTTGAAAAAGAGGAGGAACCACCAATATAGAAGAGAGAGAAGTTGCATGGTCAACAAACTAAGTTGGGGTCTAACAGGAGTACGTCGGGCAACCAAACCATTCATTCTTTCTTTAATTATAATTAGGAATTTCAGTACCCCTAAAAGTTGATTTTTATTTGAAATTTTCATGGTAAGGATTTGAAGGCTATACTTATGTTATCAAGCCATCATTCCTTGTTCTAGGGATACACCCCTATTTGTTAATGAACCCACCAATGAATTGAGATGTTTATTAATGTGAAAGAAATCAACAATCTCAAACTTTTCTCTTTGCAAACTTATTCTATGCAAAATGGAGGATTGTATTTGCACAAGGTTCTCTTTGAGCTTGCACATCTATTGACTAACTATCATCGAGTCTCCAAACACCATTTATTGATGAAATGTTTTCGATATTATTAATTCTAGACCCTACCACAAAGCTAAGAATTCAGTGTGGTTGTTAGTTGAGCTCCCCAAACCCTAAGCATATTGAATCTCTATTTCTTCGTCTAGGAGAAAAATAACCCCTCCTGCTCCCGCCTCCCTGATATATCAACTCCATATTTTTTTTCTAAATATGTCTAAAATCCATTACAGTAACAAAATGATACATGGAGGCTCTGGCCTCTGCAGTTCTTAGCTAAGGTTCATGGCATATTGCAACAAAAACAAAATGAAGACTGCCCAGAAGAGGGAAACCAGTCCAGTCCAAAATAGATTTGCTGCCCTCGTAGGGGAAACCAGCATGTGAACATAGAGCGATATTCTATTGAAAGCAGCTTCAAAACTAACTATTTTGCTCAAAAATGCAAAAATAAACCCATAGGACTGGGTGCCGGGAACTTGAAACCTGAAGACACGTGTTGGTTTAGTTGTCATTTGGTGCCGACGGGTGTTCTTCAAGAATTAGACATCTGTAGGCATCGAGGTCATCCTCGTCTTTCGGCAGTTTACCCGTGTCTTCCTTCGCCAGATTTTCTCGATTCTGCTCTGCTGCAGAAGGCTCGCCCTAAAACATGACTGTATCATTCTTCTCCGTTGCGCGAGTGGGACGTCCTTCAGCAATGGAAGGCTCCTCCTGAAATGTGACTGTAATGGTGGCCTTGATAAGAGGTCGATCCAGAGAGCATTGGTATGTGAATTGAGCTGTATAGTTGGAGTTCTGAGACCTGGAAGGGAGAGCAGTAGCTGATGGACAGGTTTGCAAACGCTGTGAGCGAACAGTGTGAGTGCAACCTCTGCCCTTGTGTGTTTCAGGATAATGAGCCAAGAAGTGATTTGACGAGGGGGAGGAGGAGTCAGAGACCATTGAGGGTGAAGAATGGGGCATTCTGCCTCTGCTGCTGCCCCTCCTACTACGCATTCGCTGGCGCAGTTGAGGCATAATTGCATAAGGAGAAAGGAATTGACTATGAGAAGTAGGCACTGAGTGGAAATGGTCACTTTGGGTGGCGTTATCAGAGGCAGAAGGCTCAGAAGCGAGGGTCAGGTTACATACCAGGCTCTGCGAATAGTGGTTGCCCTTTCCGAATTCTATACAACAGAGAATATTGCATCGCCTGCCTGTTGTCGTGCGGGTGCTTGGCTCCACGACGGCCAGGGGGCACTTGCAATTCAGAGGCAGAGGAGCAGAAACAGACGAGGATGTGGGCCGAATAGCGCTTGAGGTTTCCATGATGCAGAGCCGAGGCGGGATGGCGTTGGTAAGTTGGTTTGAGTGCCGCATTGAAAGGCATTTATGAAGGCTGTAAGACAGTTTTATTACGCTGTGTGTGAGCTTACGGGTGGCCATGTGGCTATGCCACTTGCCGGCCTTTTCTCTACCGTCACATCATCCCTTGTGAACACTCGCATCTGGGAGATATATCAACTCCATATTAAGAATTGAATAAATTGCATATTTCCCTCACAATGAAATGTGAAAATATAAGAATTTTTTAATTTGAATTACTTTAATTTTCTTTACATAAAATTATTTTATCTCTCTATGTAAAGTTGATGTAAAATTAAGGTGAAAATTGAAGTATTTTATTTATGGTAGACATTGATTTTTTTTTTGTTATTACTATTTTTTAATTTGTTAATGTAAATATTATTTTATTATTTGTAAATGTAATGATACGTGACAACATATCCCCATGTTAAATTGTAGGAAGCCTCTAGGAACAATATTATTACTAGCAATTTCCCCAAAAGGTGCAAAGAGAGGCTGATAGGATTATTAAGTTAGAATTGTTGAATTAGAAAAGTTGTACTTTGATTTGAAATAATAATTGTTGTATTAGATTTAATTTGTTTAGCATGTTTGTGCTAAGTTGGTAATACACAATTAAAATAATAATTGAAATATTCAGATGATGAACAAACACGAGTACCCTGATCACTTGTCGTTCACCTTCGCTTCCCCATTCCGACATCGTAAGCCATGGCTGACTTGGTCCTCTTGTGGATTTTCCATCACTCGCTTCCCCATTCTGGCATCCCTCCACAAATCTCGCAAGTCTAGCACTATGTCGATTATCCATGGACACATAACTTCTAATTTTTTTCCTCTTTATGATGTTTGTGCTCATGATTCACATTATTACTCTTCTCCACTTGTCTCAGGATCGAGACCCTAACAAAATCTGTTTATTTTAGTAATGAATAAATAAATATCTTTTTATAAAATGTTCATAAGCATATTAGGTTTGAATATTCTAAACTCTAAATAATAGCTTCTTAGCCCACATTTATTATTATTATTATATTATTTTAGATAACTTTCAACCTTAATTATTATAATAATAATTTGTATTACCAATTTTATATTATTTTATATCTTAAGTTTAAATCTTACTTTTATCCTATTTCAAGCGATTATAGAATGCCATTTAAAATGTTAAAACATTTAAAAAACCATAATAGAATTCAATTTCTTATGACAGGTTATAAAAGTTTCATACTATAAAATATTATTTATAAAACTATTAAAAATATATTTAATAATGTGACCACTTATTTTTTATTTTGTAAAATATTATTTATAAAATTATTAAAAATTATATTTAATAATGTGACCACTTATTTTTTATTTTTTAATCTAAAGACATGAGACTGTATATGACTATTGTCAGCTTGTAATTGTGAATTGACTAGCAGCGTCTGTTTGTGATTGAGATTTAATAAGAATTTTCTGCCTTAAATTCCACAAAAAGATAAAATAACACAGTGAACAACTTTGGAGCATATTTACCAAGTTTGGCTGAATTGGGCCTTAACAAAATACAAAATTTCGGTAATATGATTCGATTGGCGGATTAATACGCAGTTTTAAATACGGTACGATAAGATTGGGAAACCAAATATTTTTGGTTTAAAAAATTTAACACTGCTGAGTTGTCACGTTAGCATCTCTGTGATGGGTGAAATGGGTCCTATTTGTTGAAGTGGCATGCATGGTGGCTGCATATTGGGACAAATAGTTGAAGGCATAAGACCTGTAGGGAGCATGTAGACTGGAATTTCTTGGTATGAGGAAGGGTCGTGGACTTTCCAGTAGGGTTATGGATATTGGTGTGTGTTTGGGTATACCTGTTCCATGTAATGTTCTGTCGAAATGATGAATTTGTTGTTGTTGTTGCATCATTGTAGGTGTTACTTCATCTGCGTACTTGTTGTTGTCTTGTTTTCGCGGCACTGTGGCAGTATCATTAGGGTTTCTTATATTGTCTGGGAGATTCAAATTTAAAAACGTTGCCCTGCTGGCTCATGTTGGCCAAGCTTGAAATATTTCCCTCTCTCCTCATTGGACCTGCAAAAGCCTTCACTAGCATCATGTTCTTGTTTGGACATATCAACTTGTTGAAGGGCCTTTGCGGGCATAATTTATGTTATGTGTTGTCTAAAACAATAATGAGATCTTGTGTTTGTTTAGACATCTCAACTTGTTGAAGGGCCCTTGCAGGCCTAATTTTTTTTATATAGTTGTCTTTGAAGTTTTGTCAATTATCTGGATGATGATGAAAATATATTTCCCATGGATTTATATGTTGCCCTCATGGATTTCTCAACATTCCCTACACTAAAGTTCCATGCAACCTTAGAGGAGTGAGCTTATATAATTAGTTTCAATCGTTCACCTTTACGAACACATAACTTATCCATCTTGTACAATAACCTGTCTTAGTTACTCTATTAAAATTTCCCATAACCTTGGTGAATTTCAAGACTTCATGTGATGAAAAATGTGCTTGGGCTCATTAATCATTTCCAATATGCCATAATTTTATAAAGGGAACATGAATGTTGTGTTGGGCAAATCAAATCAAATCAAAAAATATGATTCCACATAAGTAAACAACTATATTAAAACTACCCATGACATTGGTGAACATCAAGAATTCAATGTGATGCACAAATGTGCTTGGGCCCATTAATCATTTCCAATATGCCATAATTTGATATAAGGGCACTTGAATTGTTGTTTTGGGCAAAAGGATTCAATTCATACAAATTGATTTATTAAAACTATTCGTGACCTTGGTGAATATCGACACCAAATATGTCAAGAGAGCATTATCCACCCCTTTGAAAAAGATATGATTGATATACAACTTGCCTATAACCATGATGGGTAAGGGAAGAATAATGAACTTGTTTGTACAAGCATTCCATACAATCCATTTCCCAATTCTGCTCTACTTATTAAGGTTTTGGGTGGGTTATACACACTAATCATAATATAGTTGTCAAATTTATTTACCTCCAACATACCTTAGATAGATCACAACCAAGCTAAACACCAATATGGTGTATGAGACTCACTTGTTTGTAGGACAAAAAATCCATCTCCATACAACACTTTGATTGCTATAAAGTCTATGAAAAATTCAATATATAGCAATTAAAATATTGAAAAAATATATATAAAGGAAACACATATCACTTTAAATTATAAATTTTTCCAAACGGATAAGGCTTATCTACATTTGATGGCTATGCATAATGCTTGGAGAGGTTGCACTTGGTTCAGAATGTGAGATGAATGGTGTGGTGATAAAAATGTTGTGAAGATCTATGGTGAAACAATTCATTAATAGCATATAACATTAAATGTGGTATTTTTTTGTTTCTAATTTGATGAATTTCAATCAGTAATGTGTCCCCCAGCTCAACCCATTTCGCAAGGTTCCCATATTGCAACAAATGGCACACCCATTTATTGTTTACTTTAGATTCAAAAATCTAAAACAAACTTTGTATCCAAACATAGAATGTCAAAAACGTGCACATTCCAATCGCATCCTCTATAATCCAGCGCAGGAATAGAATATATTGCCCAGCAACACCATGGATACAGTGCAGCTAAGCCGTAGTAGATACATTTGACAAAAAAATATTAATTCTTGCTTTACAAAGGTTGATGCTTTTCAGTTAAAATCAGCTTTTGCATAAATGGTTTTACTTCAACTAGATCAGCTTTATCGTAAAATATTTATTTTCAGCTGGCCCTTAGGATTCAAAAATGAAAGAAATTAGTCATCAAGATTGTCATGCCATTCAATGTACTGAGCATGGGTAGTCCATATGATGTTTACAAATGTATGTTCTTCCTTGTAGTGAATATTTACATATGATATCAGTATTCGGGATTCATAAACCACTGCACGCCAACAAACAACAAGATCAACTTTCTACAACAGACTTATGATAGAACACAAAAGAAAAATACCAAGAAGAAGTTTCCTGTGCCATGTTCTGATTAAAGAAATGACATGCATAATGAGTTGGAACCTGAACATCCAAATGTGTAGTCCAGCTTTTATGAGCTCTCGGTAAATTGACAACACAGATCTAGGAGAGTCTCCCCAATTTTCACCAACTGCATCACTGTATATAGGAAAGAAAACAGACCAGATTGGTGAATGAACGCTATTTTATAGATACTGGAAAAGCAGCAGCACAAGATCAGAAACACATCACCAATTTAATCATAAGACTACAAACCTGCAAGTCGTCCACTCATAAGGAATTCCTGTAACATTGGCGTGAAGAGCCTTTTGTACCTCAGGTAGATTGAAGTAAATTTTGGAATATTTTTCAGTGCAAGGGTCATATCCCCCAAACAGATGCCTCCATGACTGCCAAGAAAGAATGACTCTGTGAGAGCGAGGATATAATCTTATAGTAGCTCTGAGACTGTTTGCCAGGCAGAGGTAAGGGTTAAATTACCATAGATTCATCTTAACTTGGATTTATTAAGCAAAATGATAAAAGCACATTACCATGAGCTTCAAAGATCCAATTTTAAGATGGATTTTGTTAATTTATTATTTTTAAGTTGTGATTTTAGATTTCTTTTTAACATTAGAAATGGGATGGCAATTGTTTTCCATTTTATTTTATGAGTGTTACTCCACCCACATACACAGACAAAGATCTCTTTCTCCTTGAATTGTAAAAGCACCTAGCATCCTTCAATGCAATTACCAGCCATTTTTATTCACCATGCAACAAATTGTGGACCTTAATGCCATGCCAAAATATGCTCAATTTGAAGAACCAGGGCCTCAATCATCCATTCCACTCTTAATTTTGATGTGTTAATATGGGAAAAAAGCTACCAAATGGAAAAAATACAGTATCGGAATTTAAGCATGCCCTGATACTGATTTGCTAGCATATACAATGCTTGCATCTAATATACTTACTTTCCCTTTTTTAATTGTTTTCCATATGTTCCAGTATTGTTCAAGCAAGGATGGGTGTAGATGTTGTATGGATCGATTTTCCCGATTTCCACGTCGTCATACTCTAATGCTAATCCGCGTAGAACTTGTTGAGATTTTCTGTTTGTAATGAAATAGGAAAAATCTCAGTTGGTGACAACAATAGGAATTCAGGTCCTAGATTAACTCCAGGTTGTTGGGAGGGAGTTAATGCCTCCTATATTTGATGTGAGGGAATTAATGAGGCTGTTAGATTCTCTAGGCTATATAACAGGCAACCATTCGGATGTTTGCTAAGAGAGTGTGAGGATTTCTTGATGTAATCTCCAATTTGATTAATAAATTCCTGATGCCTATGTTTGGTGGACGTAGCCCAGATTGGTTGGGTGAACCACGTTAAAAATTGTCTCCTATGTGCTTGATTGTTCTGCTGTGTTAATTCTGTGTTTATTTAATTTTGCTGTGCACCTGATCCAACAATTGGTATCAGAGCATGTTGGAGGTGCTGCCTGGAGCGCTGGCTGTGCTGGAGCTGCACTGTTTGGAGGTAGAGCGCAGGTGTTGCTGGAGCGTATGTCCGCTGAACAAATTGTGCTGGAGCTGTCTTACATGCTGGAGTGCTGGAGCTGTGTCTTAAAGAGCGCCCAGGTACAGAACTTTATAAACAAATATTCAAACATGCCTCTGCGCGTTTTTTAAATGATTGAATGTTATTCATATGAGAAGCCATGTGCTTGGAGCGTATCTGAGAGAGTATATATATATATATATTCTGAAAACGGCGTGGAATTGTTTTTCAAACCAGCGTGGATTTATAACTTGCCAGCATGAATATGGTTTTATATTAAAAACGGTTTGTGGACAAATATATGTTAGACACTTATCTCTGCGTGGATCATACGGGCACTTATGAACTACTATATTGAGTACTTAAAACTGAAACACGCACACACCGTGTGATCATATTCATATACGCCATATGCCACTGTCCATCTACAATTATGTTTCCCTAAATTTTATTTTAAGAAGAAACATAGCAGGCACGGTCGCTTGAGAGCATTGATGCAGTGGGTACCATATTGGCTGTGCGAATAATGAGCAGATTATCGACTGTTACCGGGTGGCAAATTCAATTGTTGTGAACTTTGAAGCAGCAGAGTGTAAGTGTGCGCAGGGATTATAATTAAACACCTGTAATTAAACACCGGTAGGATATTAGCGTGTTTTGAAAGCGCCTCCACGCATTGACTCTGATTCATGTTGAACAATGAGTATTTGATTGTGAGCGTAATTTTTTTTTTTTTTTAATGGATTGCTCCAACATTGAAAACACATGTTGAGAATGCGTTGATGCAGATCCAAACTATAGATTTGCAGCAGGATTGGTGAGCTCTAAGAAGATAGGGCAGTTTTGTTTTTTTTTAAAGGCAAAAGTACAGAGGCATAGGCAGTTTTTTTTTATTGTGTAAAAACAAAGGCATTGGCAATTTTTGTTTTTATTGCTGGTTGGATATTGGAGATTATTGTGTTTTTTTGTTGATACAAGATGGCCAAAACTCAAAGTGCCCATTTTGAAATTGAGAAATTTAATGGCAAGAATAATTTTGAGATATGGAAGGTGAAGATGCACGATCTGCTGGTTCAACAAGGTGTGGCAAAAGCACTGTTGGGGAAAAACAAAAGGCCTCCTTCCATGACGGAGGATGAATGGGATGAGATGGATGATAGAGCTCTGAGCGCAATTTGGTTATGTCTGGCGGACGATGTTCTGTTCAACATTGTGTCAAAGAAAACCGCCGCAGGCTTGTGGTCGAAGCTTGAGAAGCTCTATATGACGAAATCTTTGACAAATCGAATTCTCCTGAAACGGCAGCTTTACAGTTTGCGGATGAAAGAAGGTACCTCAATTGCTGATCACTTGAATGTTTTTAATACCTTGTTGGTGCAATTAAACAGTCTAGATGTGAAATTTGATTCAGAGGATAAGGCAATAACTCTATTATGTTCTTTGCCTGAATCCTGGGATCACTTTGTTACTTCCATAAGTTTTAGTACATCAGAAATTCTTGAGTTTGACGATGTTGTTGGAGCCTTGTTGGCTAAGGAGACGAGGAAGAGGTCGAATGCAGACACCTCTACATCAGAGGTAATGATGGCCAGAGGTCGCTCACGAGAGAGACACTCTGGGGGAAAGCATAGCGACTCTCGCTCAAAGTCCAAAGGAAAGAAGCCAAAGGTGAAGTGTTGGCATTGTGGCAAGGCTGGACATCTAAAAAAGGATTGCTGGAAGCGAAAGCAGGCTGCTAAAGAAGGCTCTTCGACAGAAAAGAAGGAAGCCAACACCACAGATACAGGTTCAGTATCTGGTTCAGGTATGAGTGATGAGGTATTGTCTGTTAATGTTTCAAAACATGATCAACATTGGTTGTTAGATTCCGGGGCATCTAACCACATGTGTATACATAAAGATTGGTTTAAAACATATAAATCAGTTGATGATGGAGTCGTGTACATGGGTAATGATGTCACTTGCAGTATTGTTGGAATAGGAAGTGTACAACTACAAATGTTTGATGGCACAACCAAAATATTAACTGATGTGAGACATGTACCAGATCTAAGAAAAAATCTAATTTCATTAGGAGCACTGGATACGAATGGATATAAAACTGTAATTCAAGGTGGAGTTATGAAAATTTACAAAGGCATCTTACTAGTTATGAAAGCTAAGAAAGTAGGAAATCTATTTCAGTTAGAAGGTAGAACTGGGTCAGATCATGTGTCTGTGTCTGAACATGACAGTAGTTCCATTCACTTATGGCATCAAAGATTGGGGCATATGAGTGAAAGAGGATTGAAAATTTTGGCTGACCGAAAGTTACTTCCTAATCTAAGATCTGGAAAATTGGATTTCTGTAAACATTGTCTGTTTGGTAAACAAAGTAAACAAAAGTTTAAAACAGGCAAACATACTAGTAAAGGGATACTTGATTATATTCATTCAGATGTTTGGGGTCCAGCCCCTACAGCGTCGTATGGTGGCTCGTCGTATTTTGTGTCGTTTATTGATGACTTTTCTCGGAAAGTGTGGGTCTACATGTTGAAACGGAAGTCTGATGTTTTTACAGTTTTCAAGCAGTTTAGAGCATTGGTAGAAAACAACACTGGTAGAACTATAAAATGTTTAAGAACTGACAATGGTGGTGAGTTTTCCTCCAAGGAGTTTGACAGCTATTGCAAGGATGCAGGGATCGAAAGACATAAGACCACGGTTTATACTCCTCAGCAGAATGGAGTTGCTGAATGCATGAACGGGACTCTTCTAGAGAGAGCAAGGTGTATGCTGAGTAACGCCGGGTTGCAAAAGGAGTTGTGGACGGAAGCAGTGGCAACAGCTTGTTATGTGATAAACCGATCTCCATCAACGGCAATAGGCTGCAAGGTTCCGCAAGAGGTATGGACAGGACACCCTTGTGACTATTCTAAACTCAGAGTGTTTGGTTGTGATGCATATGCTCTAGTGCCTAAACATCAGCGAACTAAATTAGATCCAAAGTCTAAAAGGTATATCTTTGTTGGGTATGGTGATGGAACAAAGGGATTTAGATTGTGGGATCCTACTACCCGCAAAATCATCATCAACAGAGATGTAAAGTTTAATGAATCCTCTCTTGTACAGTTAGATGTAGATAGAAGATTGAAACAGGATGATGTATCTGATTTCCAGCATATTCAGTTTGACAGCATTTCTAATGATAGTCATAACGACCATAGTTCAGATTCTAGTCATGAACAGGTTTCAGAATCAGATTATGAATAGGGTTCAGATGGAGGACACGAACAGGTCTCAGATGGCGATCATGAAGAAGTTTCTATAGATGATAGACAGCCAATTGTGGAAGCACCAGAAACATTCTTAAGGAGATCTACAAGAATCAAACGTCGTCCGAGAAGGTATGATGATCATGTTACTTCAGTTGCTTTGATCGCTAATGATGATGAACCTTTGTGTTATCAGGAAGTTGTAGAAGGTTCAAATAGTGACAAATGGAAAGCAGCCATGAAGGAAGAAATGATGGCCTTAGGTAAGAATGGTACGTGGGATCTGGTTGAACTTCCCAAAGGCAGGAAAACTGTGGGATGCAAATGGGTCTTCAAGCTGAAATGGGGTGTGAATGATACGGAAGACAGGTACAAAGCTCGGCTGGTTGCAAAAGGGTTTTCTCAGAAAGCTGGCATAGACTTTCATGAGATATTTTCACCAGTGGTTAAAATTGTTTCAATTAGAATTGTGTTAGCATTAGTGGCTTTGTTTGATTTGGAGTTGCAGCAGTTAGATGTTAAGACTGCATTTCTACATGGTGATTTAGATGAGGAAATATATATGGAACAACCGGAAGGGTTTGTTCAGTATCGCAATGCGAAATTTGTCTGCAGGCTCAAGAAGTCATTATATGGCCTGAAGCAGTCGCCTCGGCAGTGGTATAAGAAGTTTGATTCTTTCATGTTGAGTCAGAAATATGTAAGAAGTGAATATGATCATTGTGTTTACTTTAAGCAGTTAAATAATGGCATGTTCATTATCTTAGTGTTATATGTTGATGATATGCTTTTAGCAAGCAAAAGCATTGAAGAAATCAACAGGCTGAAGACTCAGATGGCAAGGACGTTTGATATGAAAGATCTAGGAGCCGCAAGACAGATTTTGGGCATGGAGATTTTCAGAGACAGGAGTAATGGTAAGCTGTGGCTATCACAACAAAAGTATATTGAGAAAATACTTTTGAGTTTTGGTATGAATAATGTGAATCCTGTGTCAGTCCCTTTAGCTTCCCATGTTAAGCTTTCTTCGAGTTTATGTCCTAATACAGATGAAGAAAAGGATTATATGTCTCGAATTCCATATGCAAATGTAGTAGGATGTTTGATGTATGCGATGGTGTGTACGCGACCAGATATTTCTCATGCAGTTGGGGTTGTCAGCAGGTACATGGCAAATCCGAGTAAAGAACACTGGTCAGCAGTGAAATGGGTGCTTTGGTACTTGAGAGGCACAAGTAGTTATTGTATTTCTTACAATAAGAGTAGTGAATTTGTTTGCGGATATGTTGATTTCGATTTTGCAGGTGATTTGGATAAGAGAAGATCAACTTCAGGGTACGTCTTTACTCTTGCAGGTGGAGCTATAAGCTGGATGTCAAAGCTACAGAATATTGTTGCTTTATCCACTACTGAAGCAGAATACATTGCTGCTTCTCATGCTTGCAAAGAGGCGGTTTGGTTGAAAGGTTTGCTTGGTGAGTTTGGTAGGTTACAGGACAACATCAGGTTACTTTGTGATAGTCAAAGTGCAATACATTTGGCTAAGAATCCAGCCTATCATAGCAAATCAAAGCATATTCCAATTAAGTACCATTTTGTAAGACAGGTTATCACTGAAAGGGGAGTCTCTCTGGAAAAGGTGCATACAAAGGAGAACTGTGCAGACATGTTCACGAAACCAGTTTTGTTGGAGAAGCTACGCTGGTGTTTGGCTTCTCTTGGCTTGCAGAAAAGACAAAATAATAATAACAGGGCATCAGGCGAACTGTTGTCAAGGTGGAGATTGTTGAGATTTTCTGTTTGTAATGAAATAGGGAAAATCTCAGCTGGTGACAACAATAGGAATTCAGGTCCTAGACTAACTCCAGGTTGTTGGGAGGGAGTTAATGCCTCCTATATTTGATGTGAGGGAATTAATGAGGCTGTTAGATTCTCTAGGCTATATAACAGGCAACCATTCGGATGTTTGCTAAGAGAGTGTGAGGATTTCTTGATGTAATCTCCAATTTGATTAATAAATTCCTGATGCCTATGTTTGGTGGACGTAGCCCAGATTGGTTGGGTGAACCACGTTAAAAATTGTCTCCTATGTGCTTGATTGTTCTGCTGTGTTAATTCTGTGTTTATTTAATTTTGTTGTGCACCTGATCCAACAGAACTGATGGGTGCCTAAGAGAGGAAAATTCACAGAAAATGTTGAGCATTCGGAAGGTGTTGTCGGATATCAGACCATGAGACCACATAAATTCAAAAATCCCTACACGATCATGGAAATCATCTGTAACTCCATTTCCCACCTGCAAGAACCATGTTATTCCCCATATTAATCACACTATAAGAATATAATTGCCCCACTTTCTCCTATGTCATACTACTTAGACCAAATGATTTTTGGTTATCTATTATCCATTTCAGGAGTCCCTCATTTTATTTTGATGATACCATGCACATTTTATTCGTGATAACTGCACAGGATCTTACCATATATCCCTTCAGATTAATGACTGGATTTTCAATGTCCTTGTTGTGTCTGTAGATGACTTGAGCTAACTGAGGAACGTAATGCCCTAGAAGAAAACAATATTAAAAAAAAAAGGATATTCAGTTTAATTTTAGCTCTGATATTATATTTATCCACACCTATGTAGGTAATGAAGGAAAATGCCTCTAAACTCTGTACTTGAAATCAGGAAAAGCTTGACATCCCTAATGCAATAGTTTCTTTATAAAAAATTCAAAAAATACTAACCAACAAAACTTGCATCATTCAAGGTCAAAGTCCTTTTTTTTAATATGTAGCTAGAACTTCAATACTCCTTCCATCAGTGATATGTTATGTAAAATTGAAGGTAATGGAAAAATTTTCAAGTAAAATTTTATGTATTTTAAGCAATGGATCACTTTTCAAAACACATAAAATATCGGTTTTAAAATTTAGTTAACAACATAAAATAGAGACAAATATACCATATTAGAAACACATGACAACAAAAATGATAAAGGATTTCACCCCTCTCCTCGGCTACATCTCCTATTCCAGCTTCCAATGTTGGGCCTTTTCATTAAGTGCTAAAATTTGTGTTTACATGGATTTACCGTGCTTAGAATGTAAAATTTATGTCCTCAATTGGGCTCTTGTTGGGATCAATTTGGCCAAAAAATGAAGACGTCATGCTCTGTATAAGTTCTCCCTGCTAACTGCTCTACAAACTAGACTAGGTTGTTAATGGTTCTACAAATTTCACATTTCCAGGGCGCGTCGAGTATCAATTTTCCTGGCGTCCACGAGATTCCCGTCAGTTCGAGTGCATTTTATTGCTTCGTTTAAATGCCCAATAAGGCCTTTGGTAGAAAACTTGGGCCACATGGGGCCACGTTCCCAGGGGTTGGGTCTAATTGGCTGCCTTCGTCGGCATAGCTCCCTAACTCTCAACTTTCTGTTATATGGTCACCATATATCTCGAGTTTGTTCCCCATTTTCCACACCTGGCTGTCATATACATGGCGTTGTCAGTAACATTTGGTTCTATAACCGCCATGTGATCCGGAGCTTTCAACTCCACACTAACCCATGTTTGAACCCACGCTCCGAATTATGGTTGGGTCCCGTGGTACCGGGGTGTACCAACTCTTGACCGACTATGGTTTAGTTTCATTATACCGGGGTATCCTAACCCGTGTCGAACCATGGTGAGTTGTTTTGTTATCGAGGATTTGGGACTGGGTTAATATTGAGCCCTCGGATCTCCTACCTGTGATCTCATGGGCGTTGGGTGCCCGGGAACTAGGGCTTAACTCTGACCCCATCCCCCAAATACCAACCCATTAAAATTTATATACAACTTCACACCATAGTCTATTAAGACTCACCCGGTAGTGTAGCGGTAAGGCGTTGTGCTGCCACCCCACGAGTCTCGTATTTGACTCACCTGGAGGTAGTTTGGCCATAAAAATATATATATATATATATATATATATATGACCGTTGGGAGGCCATGTAGCTTCCCACCATTGGCCCATGTGGCTCCCATTCATTGGGCCAACAAACCACAAATTCGACCAATCAAAACACAACAGGTTCAAACCAATATGGAGAGGCCACTTGGTAGCCTGCCATTGGCCCACGAGGTATAGTCATATTGCCCCGTCACCTTGCCCATTCATCATACAGACTACCCAGTCAGCAGTCTTGCATCCAACCTGCAAATTTTTTATCTATTTGGGAAAACGATGAGAATGTGATATCAAGAGCATACGATATCAATTTTGAGTGATTCAAGTTGCATTAGATTCAGGGCATCGAGATTTACACTTTGGTATAGGTTTCGAGCACTTTTGAACACTTTTAATTTTGAGCACTTTACTGATCCCTTGGATCAATCAGTCACTATCTCAGGGCTGAAAGTTTGATGCAAGAGCATACCCTCCAATCTTGGTGATAACATAAAAATGAGTGTTCTTTTTGTGATAAGTAGAAAGCCAATATTAGACACTTAATCTTTAAGTAAATATTAGTAGACAATTATTTTTTAAAATACTACTATTTTGTTGTTTCCTCTTAAATCAGAATCTTTGCCTCAGTGCAAAAGAAGATAGAAATACAACAGAGTTATCTACTCAGTGGCTTGGACCATTTTCTTTAATGGAAAAAGAGAGAGTGGGAGAAAGCGACTAATAAGGAATGATATTGTGAGTGTTCTTTGTGTGCCTTATGTACTTCGTTTTTTTTATATGGTATTGTATCAAGTGGTATCAAAGCTCATGTTTCGCATTTGAAAGACTTTTCTCATGGCTGAAATTCTACAAGCAGTTTCTTTATGGTGTTGCAAGATGCCACCACAAAGAACAAAAGAAGCAGCACAAAAAGTCAATGCTTTAAACATAAAGGTTGATTCCGTGTATACCAATCTCATAAATGTAACGACCTATCTATAAATATAAAGAACGCAAGAATAATAGCAGGCATACGATGCATACATATGATAGCTACATATGCATGTGTCACATACACCGCACTAGTATTTATATATTAAATTAACTATAAGTATTAAATATCATGATTAATGGGTAAATACTAAAATTTAAAATGTATAACGTAAACATAATTATAAAAGATAGATGTTAAAATTAAACTAAATCCTAAAACATGGCTATATAAATTATATATTTCAGATTATTAATAAAAATTATATTAATAAATTAATTAAATGATTAAAAATATATATAATAAATTAATTAAAAGGGTACTTAGTATAATCTTATAATCTTTATATTAAAATAAGTACTTTAGTAAAACATAAAGGAATACAATTTATTAAATCATAAGAGATATATATATATATATATATATATATACGTGACCATAAAAGAAATAGAGGATATGATACGTGACATGGAAGGGTGTCACCAGGAGGCTAAGCGGTGGGCTGCTGGTGGAAGAGCGGCCACCGCCAAGAAACCAGATAAAAACCACCGAGCAGAATTTTAGAAGGGAGCCGGGAGGAAGGAAAAGAACGGAGGAAAGGGAAACTGAAGGAGGAAGGACATCATAAACTGAAATTACCCATAGGAAGAGCATGGATTGTTCTGAGGTTTCTGGACATGGGGGAACAGTCTGCTTCAATTAAGAAGCTTACTGGACTGAGTAGCGAGGTTTTGCTTAGTTTGGCTGGGAGGATTCGGTCTTTTGGTAATGAGAGAGTTCTCTCTTAAATAACCTAACAAACGAATCTAGCTGACCTAATGCATGACATAAAAGTAGAAATAATTGAGGGTCCTGTCAGTATCTTATTCCACTGACGGTGTCTACTCAACTTTTTCTTTTGTACAAAGATTCGTCACAACATGTGACCAACAGTGTCACATTGCTGACAAAGAGATTCGTTACCAAGAACCTTTCGGGCTTCTATCGCTATCATATCCCATCTCGGAATCTGACGGAGTCTTGACTCTATCCCAATGGTACGATAAATGAGATAAAGTATCTTGAGGATCTTTCCAGGAAGATGTAAGCCATGATAGATATTCTTTTTCCCAGGTAGGGTCATTTTGTTCTTGAGCATCTTGATAAATATCCACATATACGGTTTCTTTTTCGCTATTCACTTTAGCTTTTCCTTTTGGATCGTGGATTGTAATGGAGGAATCTTCTTTTTGTGGAGCATGTGAACTCTGACCTGTGTCATAAGTAAATCTGATCGAATCTGCAGACTTCTTTAAACTTTTAGATGGAAAGAGATAATCATCTTTATTCCATCGGTTCACATATGCAAAGGGATCGATTTCAATTCCAAGGAAATTATCTTTCTTGCTATTTCTGAAATCTGGCAAAGACTGTACAGCCAGTTCAACCCCATCTAATAACTCCCATTTAAAAATCTGAAACATACTTACAGATTGTTCAATACTCGATTGAACCCATAATTTACATTGATGACTAAGATTTCCTTGTTCTTGCCATCCTATTTCAAACACCATTGAAGAACAGACACGATTAGAGAGAAGTAGATTGATCAAGCAAACCGCATCTTCGGACCATGAACAAGAATATACATTAATAGTAATAACAGCCTTCTGATTAACTATTAATCGAAATACTCGTTGTTTTCCTTGCAGAAGTTCGAGGGTTTTTATCAGTGATAGTTTCTCCGGTAGTTTTAACGAATGAAAATCTTGAAGCCATAATGAAATCTTTTTAATCTGATCTGGATCTTCAGCTAATGTAGATTTCATAATACTATCCTTTCCGTAAAGCTGTGAAAAAGGATTTGGTTCAATAGCATTACGGAATTCCATATTCTGATAATCCCAAGGTTCTGTAAATGTTCTTAAATACTGCAAGGTCCTTAATACACATTGAGAAGCTCTGACTTGGAGTTTCTTCTGACACTTACCATCTCTTATCTCCCAATCAGCAAAAGACTGAAACATCTCAAATTGAGGGAAAGAATCAGTATTAACAAAAGCTTCAGTATTTTGTTGGAGATATGCTGCTTCAATCTCTTCAAATAAATCTGGAATTTTGAGAGATTTCAAAAAGCGTTCAACAAGACCATTCATATTTACCTCCTCCAGTTCTAACATTTTAGAAGAAATATACATAGAAATAGAAAACTCAATTGCACCAATAATCTGATAATAATTCAGAGTTTTCAGAGTTTGAATCATATCTGGAGTATAATGACTGAGCCAAGTGTCATCGAGCTGTTGAAAATAGAGCTTAACCTGTAAATTTGGTAGAGGATAAACCTTTACCAATTCTTCATTGAGATTTAGAAAAACGCCAACATTTTTATGTTGCCAAGCTTGACATCTTTGTATCCACTGATTTCTTCTTAGTCGGAGACCAATTATCTTCTTGATTTGATCAGTGACATCGGATAACAAATATTCTAAAATCTTAAAACGCTGTACAAAGGTTTCAAAAGAATCATCAGCAGGACTGGTTCCTGCAATGGTGAAAAGACTTTCACTATGTACATGTACCTTGTTCATTTCTCTGGTTAAGGCATCAGGTAAATAATTAGAATTTCCAGGAATCCATTCAACATCAAATTCATACATCTGAAACCACATTTGCCATGCTAATAATCGCCCACGAGCTAATTGCTGAGATATCTTGGCATTCAAGAAATACTTGAAATTCATTGAGTCAGTTCGAATCAAGAATTTTGAAGGTGCCAAATAAATTTCAAACTTTTGAATTCCATTGAATATTGCAAGGGTTTCTTTTTCAGCAGGAAAATAACCTTTCTGATGTTTAGAGAATTCACCTGAAGCATAGGCACATAGAACTTCTTCAACATTTTCTCCTTCTTGCCTTCTCTCAAAAAGAGTAGCCGCCCAAAAATTGTCGGAAGCATCAGTCTGTAAGATGAGAAAACCAGTACCAGGCGGTTTTAAGGTTGGTAATGTCTGGCATTCTTGCTTTAACAACTGAACCGCTTGAGTAGCTTCATCAGACCAACCACCATTAATAAACTCTCGAATAGGAGAGGTCTTTTCAGAAAGATTGGGAATATATTTATGAACATAATTGAGAATTCCCAAAAATCGTTGAATCATTGGCTTATCTTGTAATTGATCAGGAAATTCAGATAATTTCTGTAAAACATGAGGCTGCATCTGAATTTTACCTTGGCGAACTGTGATGCCGAGAAAATCAATACTGTCTTGAAATAAAACCATTTTCTTCTCAGATAAGACTAATCCATGATTACGGGCTTCTTCAAGAAATATGTGGAGATGCTTCAAATGAGAGGCGAGATCTGGACTAAATACAAGGATATCATCAATATATACAACAATAAAATCGTATGAACCAAAAATATGATTCATTCGACGCTGAAAGAATGCAGGAGCATTTTTGAGACCAAATGGCACAACTCGCCATTGAAAGAACCCGGCAGGACATGTAAATGCAGTTTTTGGACGATCTTCTTCTGCAATTTGAATCTGATAATATCCTGATTTCATATCAAATTTGCTGAATATCTTACTGCCATGAATTTTCTGCATGATTGTTTCTTGTCGAGGCATGGGATAATTAAAGCTCTTAGTTATAGCATTTAAAGGCTTATAATTAATCACCATCCTATCTTTACCACGAACAATCTCAGAATGATTGCGAACTAGAAATGCAGAACAGGAATAATGAGATTCACTTACTTCAATCAAATTAAGATCTAGCAATTCTTGAATCTGTTTGCGCATTTCTTTTTCTTCATCTGGAGTACAGGGTATCAATTTTCCAGTTACTCCATTGTCATGCAGAGTTATAATTTCTTGTTTTGGGCTCTGAGTTGTCCAAAAAGCTTGAGGATTAGTAGAACAACATTTTAGAAATTCCTCAAATATCTGAATTTGTTCAGGAGACCAATTAGGATCCCTATTGGCCTTTTGGGTAGGTTGAGCTTTAGCTTCATAAATCTTTAACACTTCTTCCCAATCATGAGATTCTTTTCTCTCTTTGGGTTGCCTTTTTAATCCTACCTTTTTCTGACTCTGATCTTTTCGGGCTTCAGAATTAGCCATAGTTAACCTGGGGACTGAGACTGCTTTCTTCTTGATGTTACAAATGATTTTATCATTACTGATCGTAACAGGCAACACTGAATTAACGAACGGCATTCCCAGAAATAAACTTGCTGAGTTATCATAATGCTGAATAGCTGAAATCTTAATTATATTCCCCCCAAGTTTCATTGAAATGTTATCAACATAATGAGTCAGATTAACAGAACCACCAATGGTTTCAGATCTAAGGATATTCTGTAAGGGCTTCCATAATCCTTTAAACAGTGACGGTCTAGCAAGATTATTGGAGCCACCGGTATCAATAAAAGCATCAACAGAAATCCATTCACCACGAACTTGTACTTCAACAGGTATATACAACATATCACTAGTTCTGACAATCTTTTTCATAAAGGCTTGTTCATCAACAGAACTAGGTTTAGGGAGGAGAGAGGAAGATGATGCAACTGTTTTTGGATATGGACATAAAGAATTCTGAATAGGCTGAGATTTAACAGATAACAAATTTGGTAAAGAATTCTCAGTGGCAACAGTTGTAGTAGTAGTAACAGAAGTATCAGAATACTCTTCTGTTTCATCTTCTTCAAAAACAACAGAATCACTATCATCACTTAAGTGATCCTCATAATATACAGATTCATCATCAGAATCTTGATAAGCAAGATTCATCTTATTACTAATATCATGTACAGACTCAGTATCTGACAAAGAAGCATCAGTCAGAATATATACATCTGAAACTTCATCATCAGAAGCAACAACAGACCAATCATCTGCAAATTCTTCAATATCAAAACAGGCTTTTAGTTTGTTAGAGGAACTCTTGGGACATTTTCTTGCAAAATGTCCTTCTTGCTTACAAATAAAGCAAGCATTATCCTTCTTTTGTTGTTTCCTCTTTTTCACATACCTAAATTTACGGAATGGTCGTTTAGGATTGATAACTCTCTTAGGTCTGTATTTACCATATCTTTTTGATTTCCTTTTCCGGAAAGGAGTCCAGGGTAAAACAGAACGACACACATTCAAATTAGGAGAAATATCATGAACCTGTTTCTGCCAGCACAAATATTTTACTTTCTCTTGGCTTCTGAATAGGAGATCGATCCAATAGATTTGTTCTATCTTTTTGCCTTGGACTTCAATATCTTTCATTATCATATCCCCTATATTTCCCGGTAATTTAGAAAGAAAAGCAATCTTCTGAGTATGATCATTAACAAGATTTGCTTTATAGATTTTACCCATAAATTCAGATCCAAACTGATCTAAATCTTTTAAATATGTTAATTGCATGCGGGTTAAATCTGTAATGATTGTTTTCTTTTCATCTTGAGGCTCGGGAACAAATTGAGTTAACAAGAGAACTTCTAAAGTGGCTAAGCCTAAAGCTGCCACATTGTTTCTTTCTTCTTGAGAAGCGCCCATCCACCAATCCCAAACAATTCCGGCCATTCGTTTCTCCGCCAGCAAGAAAATGGAAAAATTATCCAATTTTGACACAACTTGCATTTGATATAGTGCACCTATCCAAATCCGGATAGATTCTGCTGGATTAGATGACTTATCTAAATCTAAAACATATCCAGAGGAATTAGTATGAAAGAGATCTTCTTCAACTCTAGGATATTTAGGGTCTTTATGCAGATTTGCTTTCTGCAGGGATGGCATAATAAACGATGGAAATAGAGTTGCAGCATTTTCTATTGTAGCCAATTCACCTTTGTTTTTATACAAACTGGAAAATTTTGGAATTGCAGTTTTAGTACTTAATTGGCTATTACTAGATTCAGCAAAATCTGCTGCTTCTTCATGGGAATCACTGGTTTCCCATTTAGGTGGAATTTCCATTGTTTTTACAAACTTTGGAGGCTGTTCTTCTCTTTTCTTCTTCTGTCTTCTTCTTTTCTCTTTCTCTTCTCTACGCTGCTGTTCAGCGGACTGTTCATCATGAAGAAGTTTAAGATTGGCTAAAATCAAATCACTTTGAGAACCCAAATCATCTAAGACTTCTTCAGCATGTGCGCACCAAGTAGTTAGATAATTCCCAATCTGATAAGTTTGATCTAGATCATTTGTATTCTGAGAATTGTGTTCTATCAAAGGAGCACAATCTGCTCGGGTTGGTGGCTGTCTAGAAGAGGAGGAAGTAGTACAGAACTTTGTTCGAGGAGGCCATTTGCCACCTTTAACAAATCTATGATTGGCATATTGCCATTCTTCAACAGGAGCAAAAGAAGTACGCATACGATGCATTTTATTTACAGTGGGTAGAAATGGTTTATACTCAGGTATATACAACTCATTAGGTGACAGAGAAGGTTCACCTAAACTTTCTTCTTCGGGAATAGTAGCAGGAACTTGACTACTTGAAGGAACTTCATTTGGAATCATAGGAAACACATATCTCTTTGGCTTAGAGACAGGTCGAGGAATTACTGATCTTGGAGGAATCAACTTGACTTGTCCATTATCAATAGTTACTCTTTTCAATTTGGATTGAGGTTGTTTAGTATCAACTATTGACTTGTATTGGAAATACCAGTTTCCAGGTAACTCAGTAGGATCATATAGAACACCTTCAACTTGAGCATTAGACAAACCAACTGTAACACAATCCTTTAAGACAGGCTGTTTAAGTTTAGGATGTGCTGTATTAGTCAATTGAAAAGAAGCTTGTCCAATTATAGACAGGTATTCACTTTCTTCAGCCATGGTTAACCCTTGGACACCAGACAATAATTTCCAACAATCTTTCAGATGGACATCATTCAGACTAATAGCATAGTCAGGATAAATGGTTCCATATTGACAACCAATAGCAAGGTTTCCTTGAATAGTACCAATCCTAGCATGTTCATAATTTTGATGACAGGTATCAAACAGTTCAGCAATACAGGGAGTATTAATTCCATGACGAAACAGTGGAGCTAATCCAATCCTTATCCCCCCAAATGAAGATAGAAATACTTTCCATCTTTTACATACTGCCGAAATTTCTTAATTTCATCATCAGAGAATAAATTCAAAGCAAGGATTTGCACAGAAGGTCCAGATATCTTAATAGTGATTTCTACCTCTTTCAGAAAGTTTTTCTTCTTGAACAGGAAAGTCATAGGTAGCTTATAGATATCAGTAGAATTTAGAGCAGGAGGAGTCCAATGTTCAGGGTCTTCAACTAATTCATGATTTTCGTTTTCAACAGACTCGGACTCAGTCGACCGTGACGAGACTTCAGTAATGACTTTTCTGTCTATGGATGAGAATGATCGCAACAGATTGGCCATATTTAATCTATAACAGAAATAGACTAATGAAAGCTTTTATCTACTCGGTCCAATGATCAACAGAGTGACCTTTCAAAGGCTAGCTGGCTTTCAATAGAATTCTGTCTACAGATTAGTGAGTTAGGATCTACAACAGGGCTCTGATAGATTTCATAATACTATCCTTTCCGTAAAGCTGTGAAAAAGGATTTGGTTCAATAGCATTACGGAATTCCATATTCTGATAATCCCAAGGTTCTGTAAATGTTCTTAAATACTGCAAGGTCCTTAATACACATTGAGAAGCTCTGACTTGGAGTTTCTTCTGACACTTACCATCTCTTATCTCCCAATCAGCAAAAGACTGAAACATCTCAAATTGAGGGAAAGAATCAGTATTAACAAAAGCTTCAGTATTTTGTTGGAGATATGCTGCTTCAATCTCTTCAAATAAATCTGGAATTTTGAGAGATTTCAAAAAGCGTTCAACAAGACCATTCATATTTACCTCCTCCAGTTCTAACATTTTAGAAGAAATATACATAGAAATAGAAAACTCAATTGCACCAATAATCTGATAATAATTCAGAGTTTTCAGAGTTTGAATCATATCTGGAGTATAATGACTGAGCCAAGTGTCATCGAGCTGTTGAAAATAGAGCTTAACCTGTAAATTTGGTAGAGGATAAACCTTTACCAATTCTTCATTGAGATTTAGAAAAACGCCAACATTTTTATGTTGCCAAGCTTGACATCTTTGTATCCACTGATTTCTTCTTAGTCGGAGACCAATTATCTTCTTGATTTGATCAGTGACATCGGATAACAAATATTCTAAAATCTTAAAACGTTGTACAAAGGTTTCAAAAGAATCATCAGCAGGACTGGTTCCTGCAATGGTGAAAAGACTTTCACTATGTACATGTACCTTGTTCATTTCTCTGGTTAAGGCATCAGGTAAATAATTAGAATTTCCAGGAATCCATTCAACATCAAATTCATACATCTGAAACCACATTTGCCATGCTAATAATCGCCCACGAGCTAATTGCTGAGATATCTTGGCATTCAAGAAATACTTGAAATTCATTGAGTCAGTTCGAATCAAGAATTTTGAAGGTGCCAAATAAATTTCAAACTTTTGAATTCCATTGAATATTGCAAGGGTTTCTTTTTCAGCAGGAAAATAACCTTTTTGATGTTTAGAGAATTCACCTGAAGCATAGGCACATAGAACTTCTTCAACATTTTCTCCTTCTTGCCTTCTCTCAAAAAGAGTAGCCGCCCAAAAATTGTCGGAAGCATCAGTCTGTAAGATGAGAAAACCAGTACCAGGCGGTTTTAAAGTAGGTAATGTTTGGCATTCTTGTTTTAATAATTGAACCGCTTGAGTAGCTTCATCAGACCAACCACCATTAATAAATTCTCGAATAGGAGAGGTCTTTTCAGAAAGATTGGGAATATATTTATGAACATAATTGAGAATTCCCAAAAATCGCTGAATCATTGGCTTATCTTGTAATTGATCAGGAAATTCAGATAATTTCTATAAAACATGAGGCTGCATCTGAATTTTACCTTGGCGAACGGTGATGCCGAGAAAATCAATACTGTCTTGAAATAAAACCATTTTCTTCTCAGATAAGACTAAACCATGATTACGGGCTTCGTCAAGAAATATTTGGAGATGCTTCAAATGAGAGGCGAGATCTGGACTAAATACAAGGATATCATCAATATATACAACAATAAAATCGTATGAACCAAAAATATGATCCATTCGACGCTGAAAGAATGCAGGAGCATTTTTGAGACCAAATGGCACAACTCGCCATTGAAAGAACCCGGCAGGACATGTAAATGCAGTTTTTGGACGATCTTCTTCTGCAATTTGAATCTGATAATATCCTGATTTCATATCAAATTTGTTGAATATCTTACTGCCATGAATTTTCTGCATGATTGTTTCTTGTCGAGGCATGGGATAATTAAAGCTCTTAGTTATAGCATTTAAAGGCTTATAATTAATCACCATCCTATCTTTACCACGAACAATCTCAGAATGATTGCGAACTAGAAATGCAGAACAGGAATAATGAGATTCACTTACTTCAATCAAATTAAGATCTAGCAATTCTTGAATCTGTTTGCGCATTTCTTTTTCTTCATCAGGAGTACAGGGTATCAATTTGCCAGTCACTCCATTGTCATGCAGAGTGATAATTTCTTGTTTCGGGCTCTGAGTTGTCCAAAAAGCTTGAGGATTAGTAGAACAACATTTTAGCAATTCCTCAAATATCTGAATTTGTTCAGGAGACCAATTAGGATCCCTATTGGCCTTTTGGGTAGGTTGAGCTTTGGCTTCATAAATCTTTAACACTTCTTCCCAATCATGAGATTCTTTTCTCTGTTTGGGTTGCCTTTTTAAACCTACCTTTTTCTGACTCTGATCTTTTCGGGCTTCAGAATTAGCCATAGTTAACCTGGGGACTGAGACTGCTTTCTTCTTGATGTTACAAATGATTTTATCATTACTGATCGTAACAGGCAACACTGAATTAATGAACGGCATTCCCAGAAATAAACTTGCTGAGTTATCATAATGCTGAATAGCTGAAATCTTAATTATATTCCCCCCAAGTTTCATTGAAATGTTATCAACATAATGAGTCAGATTAACAGAACCACCAATGGTTTCAGATCTAAGGATATTCTGTAAGGGCTTCCATAATCCTTTAAACAGTGACGGTCTAGCAAGATTATTGGAGCCACCGGTATCAATAAAAGCATCAACAGAAATCCATTCACCACGTACTTGAACTTCAACAGGAATATACAATAGATCACTAGTTCTGACAATCTTTTTCATAAAGGCTTGTTCATCAACAGAACTAGGTTTAGGGAGGAGAGAGGAAGATGATGCAACTGTCTTCGGATAAGGACATAAAGAATTCTGAACGGACTGAGGTTTAACGGATAAGAAGTTTGGCAAAGAATTCTTGGTGTCAACAGTTGTAGTAGTTGTGACAGAGGTATCAGAATACTCTTCTGTATCATCTTCTTCAAAAACAACAGAATCACTATCATCACTTAAGTGATCCTCATAAACATCGGAATCAAAATCAGAATCTTGATAAGCAAGATTCATTTTATTACTAATATCAGGCAGAGACTCAGTATCAGAAAGAGAAGCATCAGTCAAAATATATACATCTGAAACTTCATCATCAGAATCAACAACTGACCAGTCATCTGCAAATTCTTCTATATCAAAACAGGCTTTTAGTTTGTTAGAGGAACTCTTGGGACATTTGCGTGCAAAGTGTCCTTCTTGCTTACAGATAAAGCAAGCATTATCTTTCTTTTGTTGTTTCCTCTTTTTCACATACCTAAATTTTCGGAATGGTCGTTTAGGATTGACAACTCTCTTAGGTCTGTATTTACCATATCTTTTTGATTTCCTTTTTCGGAAAGGAGTCCAGGGTAAAACAGAACGACACACATTCAAATTAGGAGAAATATCATGAACCTGTTTCTGCCAGCACAAATATTTAACTTTCTCTTGACATCTAAATAGGAGATCTATCCAATAGATTTGATCAATCTTTTTGCCTTGGACTTCAATATCTTTCATTATCATATCCCCTATATTTCCCGGTAATTTAGAAAGAAAAGCAATCTTCTGGGTATGATCATTAACAAGATTAGCTTTATAGATCTTACCCATATATTCAGATCCAAACTGATCTAAATCTTTTAAATCTGTCAATTGCATGCGAGTTAAATCTGTGATGATTGTTTTCTTTTCATCTTGAGGTTCGGGAACAAATTGAGTTAACAAGAGAACTTCTAAAGTGGCTAAGCCTAAAGCTGCCACATTGTTTCTTTCTTCTTGAGAAGCGCCCATCCACCAATCCCAAACAATTCCAGCCATTCGTTTCTCCGCCAGCAAGAAAATGGAAAAATTATCCAATTTTGACACAACTTGCATTTGATATAAAGCACCTATCCAAATCCGGATAGATTCTGCTGGATTAGATGACTTATCTAAATCTAGAACATATCCAGAGGAATTAGTATGAAAGAGATCTTCTTCAACTCTTGGATATTTAGGTTCTTTATGCAGATTTGCTTTCTGCAGGGATGGCATAATAAACGATGGAAATAGAGTAGCAGCATTTTCTAATGTAGCCAATTCACTTTTGCTTTTATACAAACTTGAAAATTTTGGAATAGCAGTTTTAGTACTTAATTGGCTATTACTAGATTCAGCAAAATCAGCTGCTTCTTCTTGGGAATCACTGGTTTCCCATTTAGGTGGAATTTCCATTGTGTTGAAGAAATTTGTAGAAGGCGTTCGCTTCAGTTGTTCCAAGTAAGTTCCTAGACCATACATCATACATCGTTTTATGGTATCGGAGCCTACTTGGAACAACTGAAGCGAACGCCTTCTGCAAATTTCTTCAACACATCAACCAGAGATTTGCACGGACTTTTGCGAACCGAAGCAGAGTAACTGGAGGCATCATCAACCGCAAGTGCACAGGTAAGTACCCTCATTAATTCTGTTAGTTAATTTGTAAAAATTTCATTAAATTAATTATATAGGAAATTAATTACAGGCTCATGAATCTGCTTTAGGGTCTTTTCATTTGGTATCAGAGGCAGTTAAAACCCTTTGACCTTACAGGCCTTACACCCACCTGCATTTTCCTTAATTTTGTTGGCATAGCTTCACAACTGTAGAAATAGTTTGCCTTGTCTTCATTTTCTAAATAAAACTAGAACCATGGACTCGGAAGCAACCGTCTCAGTGAAAGTATCGAACTGAATTCTGAGGTAACTTGAAACCTCAATTTCCTGCTATATATCATCACCGCCCATAATCTGAAACAATGGCTATTATAAAGAGGTTATGTTGCTATTGACTTGGCTGGTCAGGTTCATACTGGAATTCAACTATGATTGGACTCCTCATCTTTGCAGACGGAGGGAATGGAAATGGTGTGTGATGGCATTGTTTTCTAAAATTATGTTTTTAGAACCATTCAATTCAACTCTATCAGCACGAATTTGAAGCTAAACATAGTCACAGGACAAGTTTCAAGGTTTGTCCAATTTTGACTTGAATAATGGTATACAATGGTATTACTATTTGTAAATCCCTCACTACCCTGCCTATATTTGATTTATAAAACGTAAGTTGTTCCTTACTGATTTGTGGAAATCGGTATTTACATCCAAATCGAACCCGCGGACCTCCTTTGCATTAACGCGGCGTCTCACCAATGAACCAGGGCCACACTGACGCCATAAACCCTTGCCGTCTGTATTCCTCGCCTTCCATTCACCGTTAAAATTTCCATTTGACCGACTTTCCAAATTATATTGTATAAATTATATGGTAATTTTGTAAGTTAAGTCTTATATATTTACAAAAAAAAAAAAAAAAATTGGCGTTGGTCGAACCCATGACAACCTATACAACAGCGCAGTGTTCAACCGTTAAACCATAGTTGACAGTCTCGACCAGTTTAAACCTGCTCTCCGGTGCCACCCGACGTATGGACCCGTGGCACTATGCCTCAACACGCGTCAGCAGTTTGAACCTGCAGGGTATGTATGTAAGTCGTAGCGCTGGAAGCTGGAGGTGCCATGTTCAATCCGCACCGAAAAACAAATTAAAATATATATAAAAATACCTACCCATTAAAATGTAAGTCGCAGCGCTGGAAGCTGGAAGTGTCGTGTTCAATCTGCACTGAAAAAACATTATATAAATTAATTATAAATTAAGTCATATAAATTTTAATTATAATAATCAAATATTGATATGCCAAATCCATCCACGCCGTTAATTTCGATGTAACGGCCAACGTTACCTCTTCAGTATGTAACGTCTTTGTCACCATCGTTAACGTTTTGGAATCTGTTCAGAATTCCAGCACACAACTTTGAAACTAACAAAGTATATATTAAAAAAAAAATAAGGATGGAAAGGTAGAATTGCAATCTGATGTGCTAAACACCTGTTATGGAAAAGTTGGGCAAATATATATTTAAATAATAATATTATATGTTTATTGAGAATAACAAACATGCTATTTTAAATAGTTTAGAATAGCTTTATGTTTAAATTTTCCGGAGCAATTTTATAAAGGTTGTGAGCTTTATTTTATAGAAATATATAACTTTCTAGCCTACCATAATTTTAGGTAAACATTTTGAATTTCTTTTATGAAATTGCAACGAATATGTTCTAATTGATATCCCGATAGTATACATCTAAGTAACATATTCAACATTATAACTATGTGTGTCCTTCTTTAAAGGTAATAGTTAGTTTGAGGTGTGATGGGTATGTTGATGATGTTCATTGTAACGAGGCATTTAATATTTTAATTTTGTGAATGTTATTTAGTAATTAATTTTGGATGATCTACCTTAGGAATTAATAACCATACGCTTCTGCATTATTTCATATTAGGATAGAATACCTTGCATTAGGACAAGGAGGTCGCGAGACCATCCTCCTTGACCTCGGTACCAGTAAGATCTGCCTAGCAGATAAAAATAGCAAAAAAAAAACTATACCCGTTTATGAATGTGAAATTGCAAAAAGAAAACTATATGTTAAATCCGAATGTCTACCTCAAATTTTTACAAAATTTTATTATGTACACAGGAAACACTACAATGGTAAGGACATATGAGTGACGACGACGTGATCAGGCAGCATCACCATCATTAATGCCACCACCGTCGTCATCATCATCCCCATCGCCACCACCATCATCATCGTCTCCACCGAGACCGTCATCAACACCAATCGCTACAGCACCGGAGTTGACCGTGATAATGAACTCATTGGAAGCCTTATTGGAAACATTAAAAGGGTCAACTATGGCTAAGACCAAAGAAGAACTTCAACCCTTAGCAACCAATTCAGCGGAACCAAAGAATTTTGAGTATAAAACATCAAAAGAAGATATTTCTAGGGAGCTTCAGAAAATTAAACTCCCAGAATTTTCAGGAGGTCGAGCAGGTGAATGTGCTGAGGCATGGTTAGAAGGAATGAATAGATGTTTTAGATTAAGAGAATATTCTTCTTCTGCAAAAACAAAAATTGTTGTATTTCAATTAAAGGAAAGTGCCTTGATTTGGTGGGGAAATCTGGAAAAACAACTGCACCTCACAACGGATAATGTCCCTTGGGAATTGTTCGAGGAAAGATTCCGCGCAAAGTATTTACCTCCATATTTTCAACAACAGCAAGCCAGAAACAATGTAAACTTTGAAACGGGAACTATAAACTCAAAACGGGAACTCTGGCCAAAAAACCCCAAAAAAACATCAAAAACAGTGCTAAAAACGAAAAGTGTGTATACTGGAACGATGATTTTATTTTTTAGGGGTCAATTTTGAACATGGTTTAAAAATGGCAGTGATTACGAAATTTTCGTGCAAAATATAGCTTCAAAACAAAAAGGTGATGATACTGGAACGATGATTTTTTTTTTAGGGTCAATTTTCAAACTTTTAAAAAAATGCGAGTAAAACCAAATTTTTATGTGCCAAACAAAGTTGTTTATGAAGAAAAAAACACATTAATTTTTTTGGTAGAATATCATTTTTCTTTCCTAAGTATAAATTCAACATGTTCTCAACCATAACATCAACATCAACGGTGCTATGTTTTTTTTTTTTTTTCAATCCCACCATCTACTTCATGAGTAACATATTTCAATCTCTTCATGTCAAACACCATCCATTGAATTAATGGTCGGATCAATAATCCAAATCTATTGCATGTGACAAGCTCCTACAATCTCTTATATAGAATCTACTTTATATATCAATGTTGTGTCATGAGCTTTCAATTTGGCTATTCATTTCACGTTTACTGGTCTCTAAGTGAATTTACCAATTATTAACAAGTGATATAGAGGTAATTACATACTATAATTGGCTCAATTAAACTAGTCAATAGTTAATACTAATATGTACAATAGTTTAACTTCAATTTAACAATTAAAAATTCTTACAATGATAAAACATTTTTTTATGTCTGCAAAAATTCAATTCAACAAATATACTATTTGTAGAAAATAAATAAATTACTAGGGCTACAATGTTGCTGTATAAATTTACTACAACTACTTTTTATGAAATAATTGCAAGGGCTATTGAAAGAAACAAGGTATAACCACTAGGAAGAAAATAAGGTACATCTAATAAAATACACTATGAATATGTTTTATAAAATACAATATAGTGGATAAATTAGAGTATAGCTATTTTACAAAAAAATTTAAATAATTTACAAATATAAAAAATGAAATATTTCCTAAGTTAGAAAATAACCATTTGAATTCATTGAAATATATATAGATAGAAAGAAAACATATTTATATATTTACACATAAAAATAACTTAAAATTAGCATTACCACTTTTTTATATTGGCCCTTGCTCTAGAGTAGAATTGGTAATCACAAGCATACACACACTAACCAGCAAGATTGGAAGCAATTACTTTTTGAATTTCAGGAAAAAAAGATTAAACACCAAAACAATAAAATCCCTTAAACTTAGTTCTCTTAATAATAATTGATAAACTTAGTTCCTACTATTCATTTAATAATAATGGATAATTAAATTAAAACTCTAAAAACACCATTTCAAAACAAAATATCTATAGATAAAATTATGATAATTAACAAAATAATAATTAATTATTTAAAAATATAACTTTACATTTAAAAACTTAAATTAAAATAATCTTTATTTAGTAAAACAAATTTATGAAACCTATATATTATGTCTAAAGTTTTACTTAAAAAAGCTACCGTTTAAAATATAAATCTGAAAGGTTTTTAATCCGCATGATGAAAACTCATAGTGCTCGTAAAGGAAAGTCAGAACAACAAATGTTATGTTAATACACATCAATTTTAATGTGTAGCATTCTAGATTTATGGACATATAAATTTGAAGTTCATCATATTCACAAATTGGAAAAGCACGATAAGTTATTGTGGAGTAGCAACTAACGTTTTGTGGTGTGCGGTAAGCTGCATGCCAGAATTTAACAAATGATTAGTATTGTAAAAATGGAGTACATTAATTCTACCCAAATCTCAATTTGTAATTTCAACAATCTTGGCATTACCAAATTCCAAGGCAGATTGCAGAAATTGAAACCGTATGATGTCACTTATCAAACGCCATTTTTGCTGTTAACTGGTTTTGTGACAACGCAGGTAGCCATTGTCCGCCATGAATGATAAGCAGTGGAGTAGTTGTTCTTTTTCGGTCATTGATTGCTGAATCCATGACGATGTCAGAGGCAGCGGGGACAGGCTACTATTATAAAAGAAGATTATAGATGGTGGTTCTGTACTGCATTCAACACATCCATTTCTGTCAAAATGCAGCGCTCGTCGAAATTATGGGTTGTTGCCGCGTTCGTGGTGATTCTATTTATGAGCAGTGCGGGTGCACACACAACCAAATTATGAAAAATTACATTTTGATTTTGGGCATACAAAAGCATAGTTAGTCGCCGGGTTGTGGGGCGATTCTCAGAATCGCCCCGCCACCACCACCCGGGTGGTGGGGCGGTGGCGGGGCGATTCTGAGAATCGCCCCACCTCCATTTCTGTCAAAGTGCAGCGCTCGTCGAAATTATGGCTTGTTGCCGTGTTCACAGTGATTCTATTTATGAGCAGCGCTCGTCGAAATTATGGGTTGTTGCCGCGTTCGCAGTGATTTTATTTATGAGCAGTGCGGGTGGTACCTCGAGGGTTCACCAAAATGAAAGGTAATGGAAACTATTCTAGTTTTCACACACAACCAAAGCTCATGAAAAATTACATTTTGATTTTGGGCATACAAAAGCATAATTAGTAGCCGGGTGGTGGGGCAATTCTCAGAATCGCCCCGCCACCGCCCGCCAGCACCACCTGGCAATTCTTAGAATTGCCCCAAACAATGTTTGATACCTCGCATATGCTTCACAGATCGCATTTAAAATGGTGATAACTCGCATATCGAATGAAAACTTCATGTATCTAGTGATAACTGCCGTTATAATTCGCATAGACGGTGTGATAACTCGGGAGATAACGACTTCTTCTGTGATGGAAAGTTTCCGTCCAACTCCAGCGACATCAGAATTGCAGCTCACCTCTTCATGTAATTATTGAGCATTGCACTGCTGCAATGGTCTGCGGAACAGGTCACCCATTGCGTTGAGAAATTGAAAATGCGATTGAAGGTGAGTGAGCTTTAGCTGCTCTTTTGAAAAAGCACGTCTCATCATTTTCAAAACATCGTTAAAATAGACATCAGACCTGCATTCTACTTTCAACTTTCATATATTCTGTGAGATTACCAATATGCCAAGAAACATTGTGAGAACGTAGTGTGAAGTGTTGAGGTTCGAGCGATGACGGTCAATTACTGCGAGCATTTGTGAATATTGTATATATATAATATAGAATAAAATATTCTAATTATAAAGATTTTAAAATTATAATGTACTTAAATACACGATGAATATTGTATACATAATATACAATATAATATCTTAATTATAAAGATTCTAAAGTTATATACATAATATACAATATAATATTTTAATTACAAAGATTATAAAATTATAATGTACTTAAACGATGAATATTGTATACATAATATACCATATAATGTTTTAATTACAAAGATTTTAAAATTATATAGAACATAATTGATAGATTAACATAATTAAAATAGGATTTTAAAATTATATAAAACATAATTGATAGATTAACATGATGTTATATATATATATATATATATCTATATATATATATATATATATATAATCATATTATAATGCGATTAAATTATATGTAAAATGTTTTTATAAATATTAATAGTAGATGTAATAAGATGCCTGCTAGGGACAGAAGGCAATGAAGCCCTCAAAACAAATCTGCTTATTTCAAAGTTTCAAACCACCATAATCAGCGTCGTAAGGAATCACTGACTACAATTGTATGACTAGTTTGTAGATAATTGCATCCTAATATTCAAACCGGAAGCACAGTCGATGTCTGCGGAAATGAAGAACAAGGGTGATATTTAGATTTCTATTTTATGAAACCCCTTATCAATTTAAATAGCAGTATGAAAAATTAATTTAATAGAATTTCACGTTCAAGCCCTGCATAATATCGTATTGGATTCCTAGTAAGCATTGTGTGGAACGATTCGTAGCAGATGGGGCGATTCTGAGAATCGCCCGATGAAGGACTCGTAGGTATAGAAACGTTTTCCTTCACAACTATAGCTCGGCGCTGGGGCGCCAGACAAGATCCGCATGTCTGAGACGGCCGCACCTTTCATTACAGCCATAATTAACAATACCAAGAAAATAGTGATCAAACACAGTGGATTCTCCATGCTCTGTCTCTCAGAGCTAACAACATACTAGTCAATGAAGGCGCCCTGACTGTTAAGCCGAGTAGGGTGATACTAATGGTGATCATGTCCACGCCCATTGGTCAAAGTCAACTCGACATGTGATCCACGGTTGTGCTTCCAACTTGCTAGTCTTTGGAAGGTGGATTTATGCTGTTACTTGAGTCGGTAAATAAAATTTGGTTCTTTCTTTATTCTAGAAATGAAAGAGTATAAGTATCTTTATTTTATTAATTTAAAGAGGTTAGGAATTCCAAATTATATCTATTATTTTTATTAAAATAGGAAATAAAATATTGCGAAGAATATTCGATGATTAGTATTTAAATTATTTTAGTTTCAGAAGTTTAAAAATATATATAAAGGCTCAACGCTTCTACTCTTATATTTTTCTTTGCAATGTTTTGACTTTGACATTTTATGAGAAGAATAAACACTCAATTAAGGTTGTTATGCATTCAATATTTGTAATATGTGATTTTCGCATTAATTTTTAAGTTAATCATTATTTTTTGAAAAAAAAATGATTATTATTATTTTTTAACATGAAATTCATAAAAAAACTATTATTTAACCATTTTTAGTTAAAATTTTCGTATAAAAATTGTGATTTTGACATGTCAATCCTAGCAAAAAATTATCAAAACGTGTAGTTTTTTAGTTATATTTATGTTAAAAATGGTTATTTTTATGTCCATTGTTAAAAAATATTGTTTTTTAGAAACAATTATTTCATGTGGATTGAAAAATTAATTAAGGATGTATAAATATGTAGAATATCGAAAATTCAAAATATCGACCTTCTAATTTAAAAATGCAAAACAATAAAAACCTCACTACAAAAAAATTAAAATTAAAATAAAAAACAAGAAAATATGAAGAAAATGACCACTTCAAAAATTATTAAATTTACAAAATAATTATTTACATTTCATACATTAGAAAATTTAAAGTCAAAAAATAGGTCTTTTAAAAAAAGGGTTTGATGCAGAATACCCACTTTTTAAAATCAGCATGAAAATCACTACCATTCTAAAACATAATGTACATAAAAAAAATTAAAGTGCCAAAAACTATGCTCTAAAAAAAACATGTGTGTTCTGCATCACCCATTTTCAAAATCAGGTCACGTTTTTGCTATCTCTACGAAATGGGTAGCAGTATCAGTTCTCGTTTCAAAGTTTACATTGTTCAGAGCCTCCATACATTATTTCAAGGTAATAAAAAAGTGGAAGAATATGAGATAAGGTTTATGGAGCTTGTAAAATACATTCACTACTTATATTCGGATAAACGTCAAGCTGAACGCTTCATATTTGGGTTAAATCCTCGCATCAGGGCCTTGGTGAGCATGTGGAAACCATCATCAGTAGATGAGGTGGTAGAATGTGGCCGTTATGCAGAAGAACATCTAGGAATCAAAAAGGATGTAGGGCCAGCAGAACCCTTACAATCAATCTTTCCTCTCCCCAAAATTCCTTCAGGGGAGGTAGCTCAAGGCCACCTTATGGTAATAGATTTACCCCAAGAAATGTAGGAACAAGAGCTCCCATGGAAGTTAAAACTATAGTCGTTGAATCATCCAACACCAGTCCATGGACATCTCGTGGAACTACTAATAGAGGAAGAAATTCGAGAGGAAGCAACATGAGAGGACGAAGCTCTTTATCTAGAAATTCACATTCTGATTCAAAAGGACCAACACAGGTTAATTGTTGGGGATGTGGAGGACCGCATTTTCAACGTGATTGTCCAAAAGCTTCATCAAGTATATTGCATAGGACTGGAAAGGAACCAATATCAAATAATCAAGGTAATCATAGAATTCATGTAGTAGTCAACAACGACCAAGCAGCACATCAATCCACTGTAGTGGAATCTTCAGGTATTATTAATGGTATAAAACTCAAAATCTTATTTGATATTGGTGCCACAGATAGTTTCATTTCGTCATATGCATTAAACAAATGTGGGTTGGCAGCTCGCAGACAAAATGATTTCAGACAGGTAGAAATGGCCTCAGGAGAACTCCAATCCGTAGACTTAAGTGTGGATCAATGCAAAATTGACCTAGGGGTCTGTATGACTAAATTGAAAGTTTATGTCACAACCTTAGGAACTTATGATCTTGTCATAGGTATGGATTGGCTAGAAGCTCATCAAGCTTGGGTAGACTGTTATGGGAAAAGAATTCTAGGTATAAATGATGAAGGAAAAACGATCCAAATTCAAGGAATCAAGAGAAAAGTATCTTTACGCTACATATCCGCAATGGAAATAAAACGTTGCTTAAGAAAATGTTGTCAGGCATATGTAATTCAAGAAGTAAGTAAAGAAAAAGGACCATCCTTAGAACAATATCCGGTATTAACCGAATTTCCAGATGTATTTTCAAAGGAACTACCAGGATTACCCCTGTAAGAGAGCTAGATCTCACAATAGAATTGAAACCTGGTACGCAACCAATATCTTAAACACCTTATAGAATGACAGTTCCAGAACTTCAAGAATTACAAATTCAGTTGAAGGAACTATTGGATATAGGACATATTCGACCCAGTATATCGCCTTGGGGTGCTCCTGTAATTTTTGTCAAAAAGAAAGATGGATCCCTAAGATTATGCATAGATTATCGAGACTCGAATCGAGCTACAGTGATGAATCGATATCCTATGCCTCGAATTGATGATATTTTCGATCAAATGAAAGAAGCTGTTGTCTTTTCAAAAATTGATATTCGATCAGGCTATCATCAGCTAAGGATTTCAGAGAGCAATATTTCTAAGACTGCATTCCGAACACATTTTGGACATTATGAATTTATTGTGGTACCATTTGGTTTAACAAATGCACCAGCAGTATTCATGAATATTATGAATAGTGTTTTCCGCAAGTATCTTGATCAATTTGTACAAGTCTTTTTAGATGATATACTAATCTATTCCAAGAATGAGAAAGAGCATGAAGATCATTTACGGATAGTGTTGTCTTGCCTCAGAAAACATCAGTTGTATGGAAAATTGTCCAAGTGTTTATTCTTTCAATAAAATATTCATTACTTAGGTCATATCATATCAGGTGAAGCGATCTCAGTAGACCTTGAGAAGGTAAAAGCAATCATGGAATGGCCAATACCAAAAAACGCACATGAAGTACGAAGCTTCATGGGTTTGGCCGGGTACTACCGAAGATTTGTGGAAGGATTCTATAAAATTGCAAAGCCGATTACAACCCTTCAGCGTAAAGGTATTAAGTATGAATGGATTGAGGAATGTAACAAAGCATTCTCTGAACTCAAAAGACTACTGACCAGTACACCAATCTTAAGAGTCCCTGATATGGACAAAGATTTTACGGTATGTGCTGATGCATCCAAACATGGGTTAGGTGCAGTATTAATGTAGGATAGAGGAGTAATAGCATTTGCCTCCAGAAAGTTAAAACCTCATGAAGAACTCTATGCTACTCACGAATTAGAGTTAGTCGTTGTAGTACTAGTTTTAAATATTTGGAGACATTATCTAGTAGGGCGAAGTTTTACGCTTAAAAGCAACCATCAAAGTCTTCATATTTGTTCACCCAGAGAGACTTAAATGCCAGACAAAAACGATAGAGTGAATTCCTAAGTGAATATGACTTTGGAATATCATATATTAAAGGAAAATAAAATGTAGTGGTAGATGCTTTAAGCAGAAGACCCCGGATATTCTCCCTCATACCTATCAAAGTAGATTTAAGGCAACGAGTACTAGAACATCTCATAAAGGATAGTTGGTATTTAAAGGTAAGATCTAGTCTTGATAGTAAAAAGCCGAAAGAATCTAAATTTGAAGGATATGAACTAGAAGATGATGGAATCTTACGATTTCATGGAAGGATGTATATTCCTGATAATAAGGATCTTCGAGACACCATCCTTAAGGAAGCCCACAGAGTAGTATATTGTGCACATCCTGGAGTAAAGAAAATGTATACGGATACTAAGAAACTCTTCTTCTGGTCGGGTATGAAACGTGATATCGTTCAATTTGTTGCAAAATGTTTGGAATGTCAACAAGTAAATGTTGGAAATAATACTGAGAGGGGGGGTGAATCAGTATTATCAAGTCAAATATTTCCTTTTCCAATTCCAGATGATATACGCTACTTCTGTTAATAAAAACCACGTATATACGCAACTACAGATAAAGAAACCCGCGTATACAAAGCAGACTTATAATTTGATTTATCTTTCAAATGTCAGTGATTAATCTGTGTATCAGAAGCAAATAAACAGTACCAAAAACAGAGCAGAAGATAGTCACACATAAGAACACAAGATATAAGGAGGAAACCCAATGTGGGTGAAAACCCCCTGCTGCAATTCGTCTCTATCTTCTTTTTAATTAGAAACTTCTCTTTACAATGTTTTGTACTGGTGCAGTCTTTACCAGTACGCAGGCTGCAACCTGCAGAGAACTACAACTCTCTCTCGTTCTCCAACTTTCCTGGAAGGGAGCTCCAACCCCCTAAGTTCTTGTACTAGCTTGAGATACTAGTACACAAGCTCCTACCTGCAGAAGGCTGCAACCTTCTCTTTGCTTTCAGGGACCTCGTTTCATTAATTTTCAGACTGGATCCACAAGTAACATCAATCAAACAACAGGAATTTCTGCATAACCCAAACTCCTTTTCACCAATCAAAAGCTGAACCAAATAAACACTTCTCTGATCGTTGTACCCAGAACATAGTAACTGTAATCAAACACCAATTCTGAACCCAGAACACTGCAGTAATAAAACAAAAGCAGCTAGAACATAAATCAAGATATATACGCTACTTCACTGTTCAGCAACCTGCGAGTATATGCCTCTGTACCACAACCAACCTACGTATACTCTTCTTTCACTTACAGAAAAGGCGTGTATACGCACCTGCAATTCACTGAACCTGCGTACAGATCTATAAAGGATAATTTATTCTTTTAAGCATTCAGACATCAATTAACCCAGATTTATAGATCAAGAGTGCGCCACATATAACATATCAAAATCACACAGAGATACCAATGTTCAAGCCTTGAGATTTTGATCCATCAATAGTCCTTATCCTTCTTGCGCTTAGGTTCTTCCTTCATTCAGATCTAGATTTGCACCATAACCCAATCACCAGTATTCCAGATCTCATACATTATCAGATATTCAAAAATAATTCAGATGATCCCTTGTCACATGATCTCCTTCCTCTTTTATAGTTTTAGGCCTTCCACAATACCACGGTCCAAAACCATAATAAACCAATACCAAGGGCCTAAAACCTGGGGTCAACACTTCTGACGAGATACCATGGTCCAAAACCATAGGTTCAAATTCCAAGGACCATGGACCAAAAATAAGTTTCCCACCATGTACGCACTTTTCTGTGCATAAAAGTGCGTGTATACGCATACGCGACTTCTGAACGTATAACCCGCGTGTATACGCATGTTTGGCAAGGTGAACCTGCGCATACAAGATTTCCTTCATTCTGAGCGCCTGAACTGAGATCTGTCACCAAAGAGAGTTTCCATCAAGGACAACACCTGTACCATAGCACCACCCCTGTGCCAAAATGCCAACAATCTCCCCCTTTGGACTTGATGGCAACCCCAAGATCCTCAAAGTCATTCTCCCCCTTTGTCATCAAGGGCAAAGGGTTGTGCTCCCCCTGAGTACATGTAGATATCTCTGCTCTGTTGTGCTAAACATGCTCCCCCTGACTGTAGGCAAGATCTGCAAAGGATGTTCTTCAAGAAGAACCAAGACATATACGTTATGAAAGACCTTCCTATCACCAAAAGACTCAATACATACATCCATCACCCAACCAAGTGGGGATACATCAGAAATTTACATATGACAACCAATCACATTGCATCAATCATCCCAGGCATAGTGGGGAAACCAAAATAGGCCGTTACATGACCTTGATAAAAAAATATACATGACATAGAAACGAAATATCAAGACTATGCAAATCACCAATAAATATTATCAGCAACATCTGACAATCACTGTATATATCAGCAACCATGATGTTCTTCTGTTCTCCTTTCTGCAGCTGATCCACCTGAAACAAAAATAGCTTGAGTACTAGAGCCAAGAGCTTCTAAGGTAATGCCAACAATGCATTGTTAGAAGATTATCTGCTCCCCCTGAACCTGTGCCTGATGGTCTCTGATAGACCCATATCAGACTTTCTTCAACCAGAGTCTGTTCTTACTGATTTTCTTCAGAATTCCATATACGCGACTGCACCTGCATAAATCTACGTATGTACGCGGATTCCCCTCATCCAACTCGTGTACACCAACTTTTCTTTGAAACAGACAAGCTTCAACAATAGGATGAAGCATCAACTACTCCCAGCTTCTGTCTGAGATATTCAAAAGTTTCCCTAGGCAGTGGTTTGGTAAGGATATCAGCAATTTGTTCCTTGGAAGGAACATACTCCAACTTGACTTTTTTCTCAAGCACTTGTTCCCGAAGAAATTGATATTTGATAGGTATGTGCTTGGTCTTTGAATGCATGACAGGATTCTTTGAAATGCTTATTGCACTTGTATTATCACATAAGATAGAGACAGGTGGAGTACAAGTGATTTGAAAATCCTGCAAGGTTTGCATCATCCAAAGAAGATGAGTGCAACAAGATGCAGCAGCCACATATTCCGCTTCAGCTGTAGATAAAGCAATCGAACTCTGTTTCTTGATGAACCAAGATACTAATCTGGAACCCATAAAGAATGCACCACCACTTGTGCTCTTCCTGTCATCCACGCTTCCGGCCCAATCTGCATCTGTGTAAGCATGAAGTGTGAGATCTGTATCTCTAGGGTACATAAGCCATAGTTTTGAGTTCCTTGAAGGTACTTGAAGATTCTCTTGACTGCCTGAAGATGAGTTTCCTTTGGATTTGCCTGAAATCTTCCAACTATTCCCACTGCATGCATGATGTCTGGTCAGGTACCTGTCAAATAAAGTAGACTTCCAATCATGGATCTATAGGTTGGTTGATGCACTGCTGCCGATTCAGCATTTGCACTGAGGTTGCATCCTGTAACCATGGGGGTACATACTGGTTTTGAATCTTCCATCCCATACTTCTTCAGAATCTGCTTGAGGTACTTGGTTTGAGACAAGAAGATGCCACCTTCATTTTGTTGGATTTGCAATCCAAGAAAGTATGTCAGTTCTCCGAGCAAAGACATTTTGAATTCTTTCTGCATCACCAAGGCAAAGCTTTGACTCATACCTTCTTCGTTGCTGCCAAAGATAATATCATCTACATACACAAAAAGTATTAGCAATTTGTCATTTTCAATTTTTATATAAAGATTGCTATCCGCTGATCCTTTTGAAAAACCTTGTTGATGAAGGTATTTGTCCAAGCGGTAGTACCAAGACCTTGGAGCTTGTTTAAGGCCATAGAGAGCCTTTTTAAGTCTTCATACAAGATTTGGATCATTCCCAAGGATAAAGGCATTTGGTTGCTCTATGTACACTTCTTCTTCTAAGTCTCCATTCAGAAAGGCTGATTTTACGTCCATTTGAAATACTTTGAACTTCTGGAAGCTAGAGAGAGCAAGAAACATTCTGATGGCCTCAAGTCTAGCAACGGGAGCAAAAGTTTCTTCAAAGTCTATTCCTTCCTGTTGAGCATACCCTTTACAAACAAGTCTGGCCTTGTTTCTAATCACTTCCCCATTTTCATTCAACTTATTTTTGAAGATCCATTTTGTTCCTATGACATTTTTGTCTTTTGGTCTAGGAACCAACTCCCAAGTGTTATTCTTTTCGATCTGTTCAAGCTCTTCATCCATTGCCTTAACCCAACACTCATCTTTGCATGCTTCTTTTACATTTTGCGGTTCAGTGGAAGAGAGCAATGCCAAATAGCTTGAAGCTTCTGCTATTGTTCTTCTTGTTTGTATACCTGCTTCTTTCTGCCCCAAAATTTGAGATTCTGGATGATTCTTCTGAACGTACCTGGATGGAGTCTTCTCTTCTATCCTTATCTGTTCCTCTGGTGCCTCTTGGGGTTCTTCTTCATCATCTGTCTGATTTGGAGAGTAGTCTTCATCCTCATTGATATTTTCATGATTCACTTCCCTAGGGATGTATCCTTTTTCATCAACCACTACATCAATGCTGTCAACAATTCTTCCAAGTCTTTTATTGTAACACTTATATGCTTTGTTGTAGGGAGAATAACCAAGGAGAATGCCTTCATCTGCTCTAGGTTCAAGTTTGCCAAGCTGCTCATCAGTATTCTTAATATAGCATTTGCTCCCAAAAATTTTGAAATGCTTTACCGAACGAGTCTCACCATACCAGAGCTCATGAGGAGTTTGAGTGTTGTTCACTCGGACATTTGTTTTGTTGAGAATAACAACCGTAGCATATGCAGCTTCACCCCAGAAGGTTTCTGGAGTTCCAGACTCATCAAGCATAGCACGAGCCATTTGTTGGACTGTTCTGTTCATCCTTTCCGCCACTCCATTTTGTTGAGGAGTCCTAGCTATAGAGAATTCCCTTCTTATTCCATGTTCTTCACAGAAATCAAAAAATTCATTTGAGGTAAATTCCCCACCTCTCTCGGACCTAAGGCACTTAATTTTGTAATCTGATTCATTTTCAGCCAAGGCTTTGAAGGATTTGAATTTTTCGAATGCTTCGTCTTTGTGCTTCATAAGTCCTAACCAAACAAACCTGGAGAAGTCGTCAATGAATAATATAAGGTATTCTTCTCCTCGAGGTGACCTTGTCCTAAATGGACCACATACATCTGTATGGACTAGCTCAAGGGGCCTGCTAGCTAATCCTTCCTTCTCAGGAAAGTTAGTTATGGTTTGCTTACCAAACTGACATGATTTGCATATGGTGTTGTCTGGAATTTTGATATCTAGAAGACCACGAACTGCCTGGTATTTGCATGCTTTCCTTATTTGTGAAAAGCTTAGATGCCCCAACCTCCAGTGCCATAACCAGTGTTCATCATCCTTGCTTAAATAGCATTGTTGTTGTCCTTTTTCAAATATGTATAGATTATTTGGAGTTCTTCTGCCTTTGATCATTGTTTCTCATGTATCAAGATCACGAACACTACATCCATTTGATCGAAATATTACTTCAGTTCCTTGATCGCACATCTGACTAACACTCAGTAGATTATGCTTCAAGCCATCAACATACAAAACATTTCTAGCTTTGACCTGTTCTTTCAACTGAGCAGTGCCTTTTCCTTTTATGGCTGCAGGGGTATCATTTCCAAAAGACACCTTCTTTCCCTTTTCTAATGCAGTATATGATTCAAGTTTTTATTTATCCCCTGTCATATGCTTCGAACATCCGCTGTCGATATACCATATATTTTCCTGTCCTTCTGCATAGAAGGCTATCCCACATCTTTCTGGTTGTGGTTCCTTCATTCTCCATGTTCTGGCACTTGAGGTATGTTCCTTCTGAGTTGGCTTCCAAAACCTGCTCCTGCATTCAGAATCTTCATGACCAAAGTTATTACAAATAGAACATTCAACTTCATTTTCAAGGGCTGAAAAGTTGTTATAAGTCCTTTTCGTGATTCCAGTCATATTCCTTTGTTTTTGAGCTTCTCTAGTCATGATTGTCTTATACGCAACACATTGAGCTGCTTTGTGACCAAAATTATGGCAAGAGAAACATTTGCCATTGAAGAAACTCCTGCGATTATCAAATCTATCATCCAACCGATTGTAGTTTCTACTGACATCCATTCTTGAGGCAAATTGGGAAGATTTTACCTGTGGCTAATTGTAGCTTCTGTTTGTCCTTAAGGTAGCTTGTCCCCCATTTTCTTGATAGTATTTATTCGTTCTTGAGGTAAACTATCCCTGATTTACCTGATGATTTCTATTAGGCCTTTGCTCGCTCTTCTTTGCTACATCAAGATAACTTTTGGAGGTAGAAGCTTGAGATGTTTCTCCATTATATCCCAGACCTGTCTTGATTAGTGGAGAATGCTGCACATTGATAATCTCATCCAGAGTTTCAGATCCTTTAACAAATTTAAGATTAATAGCTTTTGTTTTCTCAATCTCCTTTCTAAGACAAACAATTTCACATTCCAATTTTTCAAGATGTTTTTCCCTTTCAGCCAGTTGACATTGTAGAGAATCAATAATTGCACTTTTCTCTTCTAAGCAGATTTTGAGATTAGTCATCTCTTCACAAAAGCCTTCTACATCTATAGCATCCATGTAGTCATCATCTTCAAAATCCATTAAAAGTTTATACTTATTACCTCGTTCATCTTCGTCACTATTTGAAAGTCCATCACTATCTTCATGAGTGTAATAGCTTTTCTTATTTGCATTCTGTTTCTTGTTCCATCTAACAGGTTCCTTCCCTTTGTCAATCTTATCCTTGTGAGGATATTTGGCAGCATAGTGACCGACTCTTCCACAAGCAAAGCATTTGAAAGGTAACTTACCTCGGAACCGTCCAGTACCTCGTTGAAGATTTCTGACAAAATTTGATTCTTCTTCTTCTTCTGACACGTGTCCTGACTCATAGTACTCGCCTTTGCCTGAAGCCTTGAAGGCAACTTCTCTCCTGTCTGATGGTCCTCCTTTCCTCATTTCATGAGCAGTTAGAATTCCGTGCAGCTGTGACATTTTAAGGCTTTGTAGATTCTCTTTTTCTTCTATTGCAGAAACTTTAGATTCAAACCTAGGGGACAAAGATCTTAGAACTTTTTCAACCACAACAGCCTCTTTTATTTCTTCACCCAAATTTTTCATACAATTAACAATCTCATCTACACGAAGAAAATAGTTAGCCACACTTTCATCATTATACATCTTGATATTTTCATACTGAATCCTGAGGGTTTGAAGTTTTGCTCGTTTTACCTGATCATCTCCTTCATAGCTTACCCATATTTCGTTTGCTGATTTTAACTTCATAACTTTCACGAATTCTGATTGAGATAGACATCCCAATATAGTATTGACCGCATTTGCATTTGTTTCATATTTCTTCTTCTCAGTCGGATCTGTAGGAGTTGCTGCTGGAGAAGTATATCCTGTATCTATGATATCCCAGACTTCTGTACCCAAAGATTGAAGATAGGCAGTAACTCTTACCTTCCAATATACAAAGTTTGTCCCATAAAAAACCGGTGGCCTGATTGATGCTTCCCTCTCGTAGTTGCTCATGATGAAAGATCTTCCTTCAAGCGATCAAGCTTCTTCAGAAGGACCTGCTCTGATACCAATTGTTGGAAATAATACTGAGAGGGGGGGTGAATCAGTATTATCAAGTCAAATATTTCCTTTTCCAATTCCATATGATATACGCTACTTCTGTTAATAAAAATCGTGTATATACGCAACTACAGATAAAGAAACCCGCGTATACAAAGCAGACTTATAATTTGATTTATCTTTCAAATGTCAGTTATTAATATGTGTATCAGAAGCAAATAAATAGTACCAGAAACAGAGCAGAAGACAGTCACACATAAGAACACAAGATATAAGGAGGAAACCCAATGTGGGTGAAAACCCCCTGCTGCAATTCGTCTCTATCTTCTTTTTAATTAGAAACTTCTCTTTACAATGTTTTGTACTGGTGCAGTCTTTACCAGTACGCAGGCTGCAACCTGCAGAGAGATACAACTCTCTCTCGTTCTCCAGCTTTCCTGGAAGGGAGCTCCAACCCCCTAAGTCCTTGTACTAGCTTGAGATACTAGTACGCAGGCTCCTACCTGCAGAAGGCTGCAACCTTCTCTTTGCTTTCAGGGACCTCGTTTCATTAATTTTCAGACTGGATCCACAAGTAACATCAATCAAACATCAAGAATTTCTGCATAACCCAAACTCCTTTTCACCAATCAAAAGCTGAACCAAATAAACACTTCTCTGATCGTTGTACCCAGAACACAGTAACTGTAATCAAACACCAATTCTGAACCCAGAACACTGCAGTAATAAAACAGAAGCAGCTAGAACATAAATCAAGATATATATGCTACTTCACTGTTCAGCAACCTGCGAGTATACGCCTCTGTACCACAACCAACTTGTGCATATGCTTTTTTCACTTACAGAAAAGGTGTGTATACGCACCTGCAATTCACTGAACCTGCGTACAGATCTATAAAGGATAATTTATTCTTTTAAGCATTCAGACATCAGTTAACCCAGATTTATAGATCAAGAGTGCGCCACATATAACAGATCAAAATCATACAGAGATACCAATGTTCAAGCCTTGAGATTTTGATCCATCAATAGTCCTTATCCTTCTTGCGCTCAGGTTCCTCCTTCATTCAGATCTAGATCTGCACCATAACCCAATCACCAGTATTCCAGATCTCATACATTATCAGATATTCAATAATAATTCAGATGATCCCTTGTCACATGATCTCCTTCCTCTTTTATAGTTTTAGGCCTTCCACAATACCACGGTCCAAAACCATAATAAACCAATACCAAGGGCCTAAAACCTGGGGTCAACACTTCTGACGAGATACCATGATCCAAAACCATAGGTTCAAATTCCAAGGACCATGGACCAAAAATAAGTTTCCCACCATGTACGCGCTTTTCTGTGCATAAAAGTGCGTGTATACGCATACACGACTTCTGAACGTATAACCTGCATGTATACGCATGTTTGGCAAGGTGAACCTGCATATACAAGATTTCCTTCATTCTGAGCGCCTGAACTGAGATCTGTCACCAAAGAGAGTTGCCATCAAGGACAACATCTGTACCATAGCACCACTCCTGTGCCAAAATGCCAACAGTAAAAGCATATCATTGTCATCCGGCGGGTCTCTTACAACCTCAAGACATTCCTATGACTAAATGGGAGATCATTTCTATGGATTTCATCACTGGACTACCTCTTACTTCTCAAAGACACAATGCCATTCTGGTAGTAGTGGATAAATTAACGAAAAGTGCACATTTCATTCCCATAAGAGATACTTACAAAGTTGTTGACATAGCTCAAGTATTCGTAAATGAAATTAACAGATTTCATGGAGTACCTAAGAAGATTATATCAGATAGAGATTCACAATTTACTTCAAGATTCTGGACTTGCATGCAGTCAACCTTAGGAACTCAACTAAATTTGAGCACAGCTTATCATCCTGAAACCGATGGGCAAACAGAAAGGGTAAATCAAGTACTTGAAGATATGTTGAGGATGTATGTTATGGATCAACAATCACACTAGGAAAAGTACTTATCCTTAGTCGAATTTGCATACAATAACAGTTACCATAGTTCGATTGGAATGCCTCCATTTGAAGCATTATACGACAGACCTTGCAGAACACCGTTAAGTTGGGACAGGTTAGAAGATCGAGTGATAATAGGACCAGAATTAATCCAAGAAATGGAAGAGCAAGTAAGACAAATTAGGCAACGGTTAAAGGAAGCACATGATAGACAAAAGAGTTATGCTGATGCTCACAGAACTGATAGAAAGTATGAAGTAGGGGATCAGGTTTTCATCCACATCAAACCAAATAAAAGTACTATTCGATTCGAAAAAGGGACAAAGTTGTCACCTCGATTTATTGGACCATTTAAAGTCATGGAAAGAGTTGGACCTGTCGCCTATCGTCTTGCACTACCACCTCACTTGCATAAAGTTCATAATGTATTTCATGTATCTGTATTAAGACATTATATAGTTGACCAATCTCATAACCTTCAATGGAAGGAACTGCAGGTATCAGACGAAGGAACCATATCGGTCGAACCATTACGTATACTGGAATGTAGAGTTCGACAACTCAAAAATCATCTAGTAGACCAAGTTAAGGTCCAGTGGGACAAGTATAGCCCTGGATCAGCTACTTGGGAAGATACAGAGAACATATGTCAAAAATACCCTAATCTGTGTCAATTTTGAAGAACTTTAAACTATGTTTTGTATATATTTACTTTACTGTAAATCAGAGACTCAGAACCAGTTTGAATGATCATATATAAACATGAATTTTTATGACATAATATCTGTTTAAATTACATTGGTACATGGATACCAAGACGGAATATGTTATTGTTCTTACTAAATTATAGTTGTCAAAGTAAAGTTTAAAATATTTGAGCGATTTTGCTTCTAATGGGAATTAAGATATTATAATTTTGTTTCATTTATGTGTATCAATATGATTGATAAGATAGAAATCAAAGAATAATTACATTTTAATATGAAAGTCAACGACATGAATAGAATATGGCAAAGTATGTTATATTGTAGTTGACATGTGTGAATTATACATAAGCTATTTGTTTTTGAATATGTTAATGCACATTTTATAAATGCATGGACAAGTGTTTATGATTGTAGATAATATCCGTTACCAAAATGACCACGTAATGACAGAAACCTCAGAACAATTAAGGATCAAAGAGATTCTATGATAGGGTATTAACCCTAATTCTACTGGGAGGGGTGGAGGTGTTGCCCACTGTTTATCCTCTGAATCCTGGAGTCATGGGAGGACTGTGCGAATCACGCTCCCCTAGACGTGTGATGACTGCCGGATGCCTATTGGGAATCAGGTCGGTATAGCCGACACTGTCATCCTTAGAGTCTAAGAATGGTTAGGTCAGTACAACTGACGCCATGGCATACTCTAGTAGAGGATAGATAGGATGGGGAGGAAGAGATTAGGAAGGATAGGATGATTTTATAATAGCTTGGGGACCTGATTGAAGTAAGACATGTTCATTAAAGTTGTAAACCTAAAAGCATTCAAAAAACACCAATTTTATAGTGTCTTCACATAAAAACTCTAACTTCAGGACGAAGTTTTCTGAAGGGGGAGTGTATGTAACGACCTATCTATAAATATAAATAACGCAAGAATAATAGCAGGCATATGATGCATGCATATGATAGCTACATATGCATGTTGTCGCATACACCACACTAGTATTTATATATTAAATTAACTATAAGTATTAAATATCATGACACTTCTTCGGATAGAAGTTCTACTCACCCATCAACACCCATATTGCTTAATGTATCATGATTAATGGGTAAATACTAAAATTTAAAATGTATAACGTAAATGTAATTATAAAAGATAGATGTTAAAATTAAGCTAAATCCTAAAAGATGGCTATATAAACTATATATTTCAGATTATTAATAAAAATTATATTAATAAATTAATTAAATGATTAAAAATATATATAATAAATTAATTAAAAGGGTACTTAGTATAATCTTATAATCTTTATATTAAAAGAAGTACTTTAGTAAATCATAAAGGAATACAAAAAGTCGAGATCCGCATCTTGCGCGAGTTGCAGACAGCGAGCTCGTCCGCCCTTTGCTGACCTGACTCCTGCGGACCTGTCCGCCTGAGGCCCCTTTGCATGTTGCGGTCGAACTGATTCATGGATCGAGTTGCTGGTTTCTGACAGGCCCGATCCCAGGGATTGCGATCATGGAGGGGTTGGGCACTCCCCAGGCGTCTCTTCCGCCTCCTCCGCCGATCTCGCCTTCTGAGGCTTTCAATCGGCTCTTGGCTGGGCTTCCAAAGAAGAAAAATACTGAAGCTGCGAAATTTGTTAAAAGATTGGACGATATTCCTGTGATCTCCCTCCCTCCAGAAACCCCGATCCAAGTTGCTCTGTCGTTGGCCGAACGGGCTCTCATCGGTCAGTTCACTGGGCTATGGTCGTCCCCAAAATCCACTGAAAGCTGGGTCAACAGAAACTGGGCGCCATTGATCAAAGAAAGTGTCACCTCTTACTTTCTGGGGAGAGGATACTTCCTCTTCGAATTCACATCAAAAGACGACAAAGACCTAATCTTCCAAAATGGCCCCTACTTCATGGGCCCTCAGGGTCTGTATTTGAATAAATGGACCCCGAACTTCGATCCGGTAGTAGATGTGCCCAAAGCAGTCCCGGTGTGGGTCAGACTTCCAAATCTCCCAGTGCACTGTTGGAATTGGGATTCTCTGAGGCACATTGGAAATGCCCTGGGGAAATTTATAGACCGAGCGAACAATAAGGACCAATATGACTATGCCAGGATCTGTGTAGAAGTAGATCTGGAGGTGGGACTACCAGAGGCCATCATAATAAAGGTCAGAAGTTGGACGCATATGCAGAAACTGGACTATGAGTAGCTGCCCTTCAAATGTCGGAAATGCCATGTTTATGGCCACTTCGCCAGAGGCTGCCCGACCAACAGTGAGGCTGTGCAGGGGAAGGAGGATGGATGGAATCAAGTCAAGCGATCCAAACCCTATCCCAAGAATCAGAAGTCGGGAGGCCCTAATGGCAAAGGACCTCACCAGGCCACTGCCCAACAGATCCCACTCAAACCTGCTCCAGAAAATAAGTACGATCCCCTGAGTTCGCAACCAGAGAACACACAGGAGGGCGAGGTCCAAAAGGAGGCAGAAGCTACTCAGGAGATCGAGGCCCAAAAAACAGCTCCTACAAGCAAAGGTACTCCCTCAGCCTCCCACAAAGGAACAAGTGCTGAAGATCCCAAAGGTATGATTATAGAAGATGAGGAAGAAGAGCAGGAAACGGACGAATCAGAAGAGGAAGGAGAAATAGGAGAGTCCCAAACCTCGGTAAGAAGATCTACAAGAGGCCGAAAAACTGACAGGGAAAAAAGGGAGCAGGAGACCTACAAAGATAAACTTCAGGGCAGCCAACCAACTTTGGAAAAACTGCTAGCCTCAAAGCCTAAGATACTGAAAAACCAGCCCCAAGGCTCCAAGGGAGCCCACCAGAAACATAAATAATGAAGGTCATCTCCTGGAATTGCAGAGGTATGGGGAGTAAAGCTAAAGAAGAAGCCATCAGAAGCCTAATCAGAACAGAAACCCCAGACTTACTTCTCGTCCAGGAGACAAAGCTGGAAGACATAGCCTTCCTTCAAGCAAGCAAGAAACTTTGGATTAAAAGTGAAGCAAGAGCAATCTCTGCCCGGGGTGCCTCAGGAGGGATTGGCACTCTTTGGAACGCCAACAAATTTACAGTCCTATTTGAGGCTAGGAATACTCATTGGTTGTTGCTGAAAATGCAGAATTTGGACACTAAGGAAACGTTTTGTCTGTTCAATGTTTACTCTCCAGTCAATGTTGGGGAAAAAAAGACTGTTGGGACTCTATAAGGCACCAAGCAGATTTGACAAACCTGGAAAATATAATTATTGTTGGAGACCTCAATCTCACTCTTCATCCATCAGAAAAAAGGGGAGGCAGCGTAGTTCGAGACCCGGCAAGGGAATGGGTGGAGGACATAATGCAGGACTGGGACTTGCTGGATATCAAACCTTCTTCCGGTAAGTACTCTTGGTCTAATAAAAGAGTGGGCCCTGGACATATTGCTGCCAGGCTAGATAGATTTATTATTCAAAGTTCCTATTTGTTGCTAGGTTTAGAGCCCAGAATGCATATTCTTGCTAGCAGCATCTCGGACCATAAGCCCATAAAGCTAGAACTTCTAGCTCACCTTGATCTGGGTCCTATCCCCTTTAGATTCAGCCCTCTCTGGGTAAAGGAGCCAGACTTCATGCAAACTGTCAAGGAATGCTGGAATCAGCCAGTTAAAGGATCACCTTTCTATATTTGGGAGGAAAAGCTCAGAAGGGTAAAAGGAGCTCTAAAAAGATGGGTCAAAACTCTGTCCAATCCGGATACAGAAAGGAAATCCATTAAAGCCGCTCTTGTTTCCCATCAAACTTGTATGGAGAACGCTATACTCACAAAGGAGTTATTAGATCAAGAAGCTCAGCTGCAACAACGCTATCACAAAGCCTGCTTAGCTGAAGAAGAGTATTGGAGATTAAAATCTCATAATCTCTGGCTCAAAGCAGGGGATAGGAACACTGCTTTTTTCCACAAACAAGCCCAGGCAAGGAAATGCTTCAACACCATCTCAGAGATTAAAGAAGATAGCGATATTCATAAGGATTTTGATCACATAAAGAAAGCAGCCTTTTCTCATTTTCAAAACTTGTATAGTGAAGACAAGGATCCAAGCCATTATTCAGATCTGTTAGATATTATACCCTCTGTAATTTCTCAGCGAATGAATGAGACTCTTGAGGCCAAAGTCACTAAAGATGAAGTCAAAAAGGCTCTTTTTGATATGGACCCAGATAAGGCCCCTGGGCCGGATGGTTTCTCTGCTAGATTCCTTCAAGCTTGCTGGCCGATTGTTGAAAAGGACCTTCTCAAAATGGTTCAAAAGTCTCAAAATACTCAGAAAATAGGAGGCAGCACAAACTCTGCATTCTTAGCCCTCATACCCAAGGAAAAAGGCGCCAACAACTTCAGCAGATTCCGTCTGATTTCCCTATGCAATACTAGGTACAAATTAATCACCAAAGTAATTGCAAATAGACTGAAGCTCATTCTTCCTAAAATAATTCCAGAGAATCAAGGAGGCTTCATCCAAGGAAGGCAGATCGTGGACAACTTCATCCTGGTACAAGAGGCAATTCATTCAAGTCTTCTCCGAAAAGAGCAAGGTATGGTGATTAAACTTGATTTAGCAAATGCTTTTGATCGAGTAAATCACAGTTTTCTTTTAAATGTTATGAGAAAGTTTGGTTTTGGAGCAAATTTCATTAAATGGATCCGGGCATGCGTCTTGGAGCCATGGATTGCTCCTCTTGTAAATGGAAGAGCCACAAATTTTTTTAAAGCTTCGAGAGGACTTAGGCAGGGGTGTCCTCTATCCCCTCTGCTCTTTGTCATCCAAGCCTCTGTTCTCAGCTTCCTGTTAGACAAAAAGATGCAAGACCAAGATATTAATGGACTATGTATTGCAAGAGGGGCCAAAAACATTAATCATGCCTTGTTTGCGGATGACACTCTGCTTTTGGGTTCTACCTCTATCTCCTCTGCCACAAAATTTAAAGCGGTTCTGGATGAATTCAGTGAGGCCTCAGGCAGCGTTGTTAATAAGAGAAAATGCCACATCTTCAGCTGGAATATTACGCCCAGATTTCTCTCTGCCATTTCTAGATGTTTGGGTTTTGCAGCCTCCTCTTCTTGGTCCTCTTTTAAATACTTGGGCCTCCCTGTATCTCATAAGAGACCTGCAAGCAAAGATTGGCTCCCTCAGCTGGAAAAATTCAAGTCTAAGATTCAAGCCTGGGGTTACTCCTGGCTCAATACTGCTGGAAAATCAGTCTTAATTAAATCTGTGCTTACCAGCCTACCTTTATTTCAATTCATTGGGCTTCTCGCTCCGACAACCATTCTAAAAAAAATGGAAGAGTACATACGGAGGTTCTTTTGGAAGGGAGGAAAACAGAATGAAAAAAAGATCCCCCTTATCAGTTGGGAAATCATCTCCAAGCCACTGTGGGAGGGTGGTCTAAATTTCAAAAATCTCTGTCAGCAGAATGTGGCAATGGCTGCAAAAATTATTTGGAGGATCATTGCGCCCAAACCTGGCTGGGCCCAAATGGCTCTCTGGAAAAAATATTTCAGAGGACCTCGATCCAGATGTCTAGAAAACGTGATTCAATTGCCCAACTCGTCATTTCTTAAAATATATGCCAAAGCTGCCCCTCTAATTACTGCGCACTCCTACTGGATCCCAGGCAACGGGAAAAAAATCAACATCTGGACGGATAAAATCATGAATAAGGATCCAATAGAAGACAGAGCCTCCATTAGATCGCTGCGTTGCTGGATGGACAGAGAGGGATTGCGAACGCTGTGGGATATCTCACGCTGGAACAACTCTGTCTGGGCAGGATGGAAACGCATTAAGGTGTCGGATCATCTGACCTCCGAATGGACCACGTTGCTCGATCCCCTGCATGGCTTGGCGCCCACGCACATGAGGAAAAGAGACTTGAAAGGCTGGGGGCCGAATGCCAGAGGTTACGCCGTCTCCTTGGGGTACGCCAAACTGAATGAGAGGCCATACGTCCCCCCTGACCCAGCTCCTTGGCAAGGTGTCTGGCGACTGCCTTCATGGCCCAAAGTGGACTTCTTTGCCTGGATTTTCTGTCATGGCAAAATCTTAACTTATGACTATTTGCAGAGGAAAGGATTCCACGGTCCCTCCATCTGCTCATTGTGCAATGAAAATGCAGAGACAACAGTTCATCTAATTCTAGAATGCAACTTCTCCAAGCAGATCTGGTCTTCCTTTATCCAAGATTTGGATCCTAATTTCATGCTTCCTTGCTCCACTACTGAACTTTTTTCTAAATGGGCAAACAAATATCCTGGTCCACCTCCTAAAAACCTGATAATTAAATCGGCATGGGCTGTCCTTCCAAAGATTATCTGTTGGCAGATATGGCTAGAACGTAACAGAAGAATCTTTAGAAATACAAAGCAGAACCACAAGGCCTTAGAAGCCAAGATTAAATGCCACATAAAGGAGTGCTTGACTGATATAAAAGACGACTCCAATCTCAGCCAACAGGACATTACATGGGGATCAACTCTAGAACTACAATTTCATCCAACAGCCAGAAAAGCCCCTACTATTAAAGACTGGCAAATAAGGAAATCTGATAACGACTTTCAAGACTGGATCAAATCGCAAGCAAGGCACTTCCTCTTTTTTGATGGAGCAGCAAAGGGAAATCCGGGCAAAGCTGGTGCAGGAGGTGTTGTTGTAAATCCAATTGGGGAAAAAATCCTCTCCTATGCTTGGGGACTTGGATATTCTACCAGCATTCAAGCTGAGGCCTTGGCCCTCTTCCAAGGTCTCAAGATCCTCAAAGAACTAAGCATAAATGAAGCAATTGTTATAGGCGACTCCCAGGTCATTATAAACGCAATGGTTTCCAATTCCCCAGTTTTGGATCTTAAACTAGCAAGGCTGATAACTAGAATCAAAGGTTTGGAAAACACTTTTCAGAACTTGAAGTACTACCATGTGTTGAGAACTCATAATAAAAAGGCGGACATCGAACTGATTGCTGCCATGTTTTACTGTTTGCTATTAAACAAATTTGTTTGTATCTTCAAGTGGGGGAAAATCTCTGAAATCGATTCTATGGGTTCCTTTTCAAGGAAGAAATCTTCAAGTCTCAGCTGCATCCTCACCCTTAGCAGTGAGATGCATCAGGACAAAGAAATCCACAATGTAATCAGATTTTCGACTTATATCTCTCTCTCTCTCTCTCTCTCTCTCTCTCTCTCTCTATATATATATATATATATATATATATATATATATATATATCTATATCTATATCTATATCTATATCTATATCTATATGCACATATATACATGACCATAAAAGAAATAGAGGATAGGATACGTGACATGGAAGGGTATCACCAGGAGGCTAAGCGGTGGGCTGCTGGTGGAAGAGCGGCCACCGCCAAAAAACCAGATAAAAACCACCGAGCAAAATTTTAGAAGGGAGCCGGAGGAAGGAAAAGAACGGAGGAAAGGGAAACTGAAGGAGGAAGGACATCATAAACTGAAATTACCCACAGGAAGAGCGCGGATTGTTCTGAGGTTTCTGGGCATGGGGGAACAGTTTGCTTCAACTAAGAAGCTTACTGGACTGAGTAGCGAGGTTCTGCTCAGTTTGGCTGGGTGGATTCGGTCTTTTGGTAACCGAAGCAGAGTAGCTGGAGGCATCATCAACCGCAAGTGCACAGGTAAGTACCCTCATTAATTCTGTTAGTTAATTTGTAAAAATTTCATTAAATTAATTACACAGGAAATTAATTGCAGGCTCATGAATCTGCTTTAGGGTCTTTTCAATAAACATGAACATAGGTTGTTGCCAAAGTTGCTCAGTTCCATCATTGTAAATTTAGGGAAGCTATTGAGATTGAAAAGAGGCCGAGCAATCTCAATAGAGATGATGGCTGGAAAATCAGTAGGTGTTGGATTCCAGCACTCTCTTCTTAGTCGGTTTTTCTGCATCCTCCTTGTTTTTGAACTCTTATTATATATATATATATATATATATATATACATACATATACATATACATATACATATACATATACATATACATATACATATATATATATAATCTTTTATTTTTTTTTTAAAGACTAATTTCTATTAATATATAATATATTACTAATATTATTAATATATTAATATCAAGACTATATTATTAATATATATTATATTTAATAGATTATTAAATAAATAAATTACCTATATTAAGACTATATTATTAATATATAATAATAAATAATTAAATTAAATTAAATAAATTACCTTTTCTAACTAACCATTTAAATTATTTTATTTATTTATATATTTTTAACCCTGACTTTATGATTTTAATTAAAATATATATATATATATATATATATATATATATATATATATAATATTAACAATAATTATTAAACAATTTAAATAAATAAGTAAATTATTTTTTAAACTAACCACTAAAAGTATTTTATTTATTATTTTTTAATCCTAACTTTTATCTTAATAACCTAATATTATAACTTTAAAATATATATATATATATATATATATATATATATATATATATATATATATAATTTAAATAAATAAATTAAATTAAAGTTTTTAAAACTAACCATTAAAAATGTTTTATTTATCTATATATTTTTACCTAATTTAACTTATTTCCATAAATAATAATAATATTAAATTAATAAATAATAATTTGACTACTAATAATATTAATGATGATGATGATGGTTAACGTCCGCTGAGACCAAATAATGATCTATCGGACCTAAAAAGAAAAATTATTTATTTTGATTTAAGATTTTATTCCTATGCTCAAAAAGCTTGGAGAGAAGCCTCCCGAGTTCACTATAATTTTGGCATTGTAAAAGGCTAGGAAGGTCAGTATTGTAACAAAGGTTGTGAAATTGAGATCTAATGTGGTTGTATGCAGGGCACTCTAAGAGGAAGTGGTTTTCATCCTCGATGCTCCTATTCTCACAAATGCGGCAGATCCTTTCTATCCATGGCGTTTTAGGAACTGCCCAACGGCCAGTTTCACTATGGAGCTCATGAGAATTCGTTCTAATCTTTGCTATATTAGTTTTCTTCTTTGAGCTAGTTAAAATAGAGAGATACTTTTGATCTTCAAGGGTGGGGTTGATGACCTTCTTATAATAACTTAATTTTCTTTTAGACGCTAAATCTTTCTCACACCACAATTTTTCTTTGAACTTAGAAGTAACAATATCTTTAATGTTATTTATGTTTTGCAAAGCATCATTCTCATTGATCTCCCAATAGTTTAACCAGGCCCTTGTGTCCTTATGCCATCCTCGGTTAAGCCTTAGGTGGTTTTGGCTGGAATTTAAAGCTAGCTTAGGAAGTCTATGATTGTCTATGTTATTAAGCTTGTGCTTGTACACCAGAAACCTGAGCATAGCTAGGCTCTCAATAGGAGAAAGACCTGCTTCTATAAGGAGAATAGGATAGGGTATATTATTTTTAATTTTCAGGTTATAAATTATAAAACGCTTCTGGATTTGCTCAATCTTTCTCCATGATTCTCTGGAGATGCTGCAGCCCCAAACTTCACAGCCATATAAGATAACAGGGATGACTAAAGTTTCAAAGAGGAACTTCTTTTTATCCCACATTACGAGGTTTGTTGTTTTGCAATTATTTTCAAGACCAAAATAAGCTTTCCATCCCCCATTGATCCTTTTCTCAATGCTATGGTTCCAGTTGAGCTTGTGATGGATATCAATTCCTAGGTACGTGTAAGAATACACTTCCTCCAAGTTATTATTGTCATACATAAAATTAGCGCAAGTGTCCTTCTTGGATTTGATAATCATAACTTTTGTTTTGTCAGTGTTAACAGTCATACCCATGGTAGAGCAGAAATCCTTAAGAAGCTTGAGTTGCTTATCAAGATCAGAAGGGCACCATGCCAAAAGAACAATATCGTCAGCATAGAGAAGAAGGATAACGACTATCCCAGCTAAGATTGTGCCACCACATCCTGCTTCTTCTAAATAACCTTCGAGCTTATCGATGTAAATACCAAATAGGGTAGGGGAGAGGGGGCAACCTTGTTTAACTCCGATGTTACACTTAATATCTTTTGACCACCCCTCATTGTTCTTTAGTTTGGCAATTACATTCTCGTATAGCCTTATATTAATATCAAGACTATATTACTAATATAATATTAATTATATCTAACAAATAATTTAATTAAACAAAAAATTACCTATATTATTAATATATAATAATAAATAATTCAATTCAATTAAATAAATTACCTTTTTTAACTAACCATTTAAATTATTTTATTTATTTATATTTTTAACCCTAACTTTATGATTTTAATTAATATATATATATATGTGTGTGTGTGTGTGTGATTATTAATAAATTACTTTTTAAACTAACCATTGAAATTATTCCCGTCCTTAACAACCTATTATTTTATATATATATTAACAATAATTATTAAATAATTTAAATAAATAAGTAAATTATCTTTTTAAACTAACCACTAAAAGTATTTTATTTATTTTTTAATCCTAACTTTTATCTTAATAACCTAATATTATAACTTTAATATATATATGTATTAATAATTATTAATAAATAAATAAATTAATGTTTAAAACTAACCATTAAAAATCTTTTATGTATTATTATTAAAAATAATAATAATATTAAATTAATGAATAATAATTTGACCTGGGTCCTAAGGTCAAAATTAGTCGTTGGTCGATTTAGCTGTTGGAGGCTCTGCTCAGACTATTTAACATGCTAAGCTGGATCTGTTTCTTCAACTTGTCCTAACGATGAACCACACTTTTGGTTCGAAACGCGTCGACAAATTTCTGTCTACATGTGATTTACGCCGAAGTTATTCTTTCAACTATTATGGATCACAGAAGCCTCAACTCAACTATTGATTCCCTGCATGGTAAAACGATACTTGTTAATTGATCTTCTAAGATATGCAACTCATAGCCTGCAACAAACATGGAGTTGTATTTCCTAATGTAAATTTCTTCTTCAATGAGGTTATTTGACTATATCGATTGCCCCAACTATATCATCTCTAAAAACAGATACCAAATTCTTGAGCCAATTTTGGCAATGTCATGGAAAATGTTGGGTACTCATCTCCAATTAAACATCACCCATCATCAAATTGTTAGGGAAAAAGAATTGGTGGATAAATCAAGAGCATCTTCCTTGCATTGTCTGGTCAGACATCAAACTAACAATTGGACTTCATAACAAGGACGACCTTGCCCTGTTTCCCAGTCCTCAGTCCACAAAATAAGTATCACGGTGATACACATAAGCTTCAGCGGAGGTCTGCTTTCTCTAGACTCCAGTTACTCCATTGTTTTCATAATGGTAGGCAGAGAGAACGTGAGAGAAAGCTACCAATCAATAAATCATGATCATTGAGAGCTCTGACACTGTGTTAGTTGTGAAAAGAGGTGCTTTCTATGGCACAATATGGTCTCAATATGGACCTGTTAGCTCTAGACTCCAGTTACTCCATTGTTTTCATAACGGTAGGCAGAGAGAAAGTGAGAGAAAGCTACCAATCAATGAATCACTAATCATTGAGAGCTCTTACACTTTGTTTTTTGTGGCAAGAGATTCTTTCTATGACACAATATGGTTTTTTGAAGAGAGGAATTCTCTGGCACGGGGTAGACCACCTCGTCAAGTTGCGGCTTCAATCCCTCTCTGTGTTGTATGGTCATACAAATTTTTCCTGTAGGCTGAAGTTGATTCTAATTCGGCATCCAATCTGAATCCTTATTGGGATCCAACCCGAACAAGTAATAAGGGGTCTCTGAAACGAAGGGCGACACTTCTGACCCGACCCATGTAAGAATGGGAGCCCCATTCAATGCATAGGAAAATAAGAGCTTCCACTTGGCGCTCTCCAGCAAGGGGCCCAACCTATTGGTGTCACTCTCGGGCTTTGCAGGGAATAGAAAAAGCCTCAACCTCGACGAAGATGAAAAGGAAGAAGACTTGCTATTGTTAATTTCAACCAACAATTGTTGCAATCTATTGTATTCCTCTATCATGTTTTCACTATCTTCATCAATGGTGACTGAAATTAGAGCATCAAGATATTCATTGGGCAACTAGTATTTCAAGGTAACTGCACTCTCTCAAAGCATGGAGAGCTTGGAGAGCTTGGAGATGAGAAGTGAGTACGCAACATTGTGAGCCACAACCACGATTCAGGTATCTCCACCCACATAATGCAGTTGATTGTCCTGGGGGAGAGAGAGGACTTGACGTCCATAGTTGCACATGAATATCACACTACCACTCTCCCCCAATGACTTATGATATTGATCCCATCGCTGCTTCTTATGGTGATGGTAAGGAACAGAGTATTCAGAATTGATTATTCCTTTACTGGCTCTCCCCACAGAAATAATGATCGCCCTTTCTACAATGCAACGGACGACCACCAATCCAGACTTCCAAGTTGAGAAAACACAACTTAAGTTAGCTAAGCTCATAAACGAAAGTAATGCCCAGCATTTCTGCCATGATCCAACACACCACTCACCATTCCACTCATAACTGAAATGCCTTCCGTCGTAATTGAAGAGACATATGTCAATTTAGAAACAAGAGGGAGACGAGACAGATGTTGCTCTTATTCACTCAACAGATGTGGAAAACTTAAGAAAAGTGTAGATGATAATGGTAAGTAAATTGATTCAAAAGAATACCTATCGGCATATATATATATATATATATATATATATATATATATATATATATATATATATATATATATATATATATATTTCATGATTTTTCATAAAAGCTTTTAAGAAAAGTGTAGATGATAATGGTAAGTAAATTGATTCACTCAACAGATGTGGAAAACTTAAGAAAAGTGTAGATGATAATGGTAAGTAAATTGATTCAAAAGAAGACCTATCGGCATATATATATATATATATATATATATATATATATATATATATATATATATTTCTTTCATGATTTTTCATAAAAGCTTTTAATGGTGTAACACAATTAATGTCATGGACCTACCTAGTATCACAATAAAAAAAAATTACTTTGTTTTATCTCAAGGCACAACATGCCAATGCGCAAATGAATTTAATAAATTAATACCACCATCTGGTTTTAATGATACGGGGTTACATAACTCAGGCAATCGGTGAAGTTTTCCGGTAAGTGTGACTGTCATTCACAATTAAGTTCACAGTACCACCATCACAATCGCTTTTAACACATCACTAGCTGTTGAGTTCTCCTGTACTTCACACCTGGCATAACATTTATTTCCCTACTCTGTCATGGTGGCGTGGCACGGGCAGGCTGTCCTTCTACTATTGTGCACCTCGGGTTCCTCCACTCATCAACGGCAGAGGTAAAGGATGTTGGATCCAAGGGCTGAGCCTTGTCCCGAGGGTTTCACAATCGTATACTCCGGTGGTATGGTTCATTCTGCCCCTTTGTGTCTTGACGCTCGTTCCTGCTCCGCTCCACCTTCCGTAGGCCGAACCTATCTGCATCGTTGTGTTTTCATTCCAGGGTTCAACTACAGGAACCGGTCCGCCTGTTGTTCATGTAATCTATGCATTCATGTAAGTATTCATCGTGTATTTGCTTCAATTGTTTTTTTTTCTATTTACAACATGAATCATTACAGTAACAGTTTTATTTTCTTGCTTTCTTGATGAAGGGAGAATGGTCGCGGCCAAGGGATGCCCACTTGTAGCAAGGAAAGGACGAGGCTCCTCCAGCTGCCCCCCTCCAGCAATGGCCTCCGGGTAAGCTCCAGTGATTCTGCTAAGGGTTTTGATGTTCTGGGTCGATTTCTCAGTGGGGTACTTGATGTATTCAGAATTGCACAACTCAAGGGTTTTATAGACTTGTTTTCCTTAATGTTTTTCAGTTATGGTGGTCATTCCTAACTATTCCGGAACAGAAAACTCTGCGGTTTTTTCCAGATTTAAATGGGTTCCTGAGGCCGTGGCTTCTCATGGCCTGAGACCTGGCCGCATCGGCGCATATACATGCTATGTTTACCTTTTGGCTAGTTCTCCAGTATTTATGTTTGCATACTGCTTTGGGTCTATTTGTAGTACTGTTTAAGTTATCTGAGGTCGAGCCCCTGTAGGTCACTCCAATTATGTTGCTATGCTCTCGTTATTTCTAGTTTGGATGGAGACCTTGGTGTCGGGTCTGTAAGTGCTGGACTATTTTATCTATGCTCAAATTTAAGACGAGTCCACAAGGACTTCTAAGCATGTATTTGAACTGACTATCTGGGGTTTGATATTAATTCCCCTCTATGGTATACCGTTTAATTTGATTTACATTCCAGACTCTGAAATGCTGCTCTTGTGATATGGTTTTGTTCTTATATTCAAGATAATAGACAAAGCTTTAGTTTCTCATGAATTTATATCTGCAAGTTGTCGATTCCATGTATTTGTGTGCCAACGAATTCTATTTTACATGGCAATTAAATCGTATATTCACCAGGATGTTGTCTTTCTACGTTGCGTTTCCACTCGGTTTACATTGGGTGTTGTAGCGAGTCTTCTTCTTTTCCGCTTATTGGTGAAATATATTTCCATCACTAGTCGCCAAGACCCTCTCAGGGTTCCTTCTCGTCTTAAGGTCACAGAAGAAACCCTAAAGAGACTCGGGTCTTATCTCGTCAATGCACATCTATTGAGGTTGTGTGGATTATGTATTTACCTTATTTCAGTTGTTTGCTTTGGCCTAACATGAATTAGATGTCTGAAAATTATGTTATGATATTTGGGTTCGAGCTCCAGGCTCGAATTTGCATTTTTCTTTCAAGTTCTTCCACAGAAATGCTATAGTTTTCCTTTCGGCTTAAAACGAAATTCTAAAAGGATAAAGGTGCCATTTTGCGCCTATTTTGTATTCATTGTATTAGTTGTCTACACTCTGCCATTTCTTATTTCACAAGTATGTTCTTCTGTTTGCCTAATTTGTTGTTTTTATAAAAGTATGCTTTCATTCTATTACTATGTCTGCTTTAATCTAAGTCTTTCGAACATAGATATTTGACTATTACAAAACAGACTTCAACATATACTCCCGATTTCGAAATTCAAGAATACTTTTACACATAATCATTCCTTAATTATTTTTCCTTGGATTAGAAAGAAAAACAAATTTTCAAACAAGTAGTCTTCTGTTATCTTCATATTTAAACCTCTCAGTTGTACCTTTCATTAACATTATAAAACACATAAAAGATTATTCAACAAATTTCTCCAGGTGGTTTTTTTACTTACCTGGTCTTTCCAAGTTGTAAAGAACTCCTCAGAAGGTTCACCTATGTTCTCTATTGTCTCTTAACCACCCGACCATGAGATTCGTCTTTCAAGACCAAAATCTACCCCCTAGCTTACTTGCAAGACCACAGTCCTCAGCAAGTTGCTCGCACATCGTGCATTGCTATCTGGTCATCACCAGACTTAGCCATTTCCCTCTTTCCTGCCTGTCCCTACAGCGCAGTTTTTCCCTCCCCCCTCTTCCTTTTCTTTGGAAGCCTTTCTAGTTAGGGGAGGTAGTTAGGGTTGTATTTCCAGCAACTGTCTTTTCCAACTTCCCTCTTCAGAAGTTACCAGTTCTGTTGATGCTTAAATCATTTCTCATTTTCAATAATTAAAAATATTATTTAATTCAAATAGATAATAACACTAAATATTCAGTTTGTTCTTACTACGGTAAAATAAAATATTTACATTTTCTTGGGGGCATTACATCTCCCCCTCCTGAAATCAAACATCATCCCGATGTTTTTCGGCCATGAATAGTCATGGATAAGCTTCTCTCATGAGTTGTTCATCCTCTCAGGTGGCCTCATCTGGCCCAAAGTGTTGCCATTGCACTTTAATCTAGTTGATGGCTCGTTTCCGCAGCGTTACTTCTCTCTGATCGAGTATATTCAGCTGCTCGACCAAGATTTCTCCTTCCGGCTCGACCTGAAGCACACAACATTTTAAGTCAGTTTTTTTTTATAGCCACATTTTGATTAGTCTACCGAAAATACTTTCTTACCTGTATGTCTTGCTAGCTGATTACATGCTTAGGGTCATAAACATATTTTTTTAATACCGATACATGGAAGACGTTGTGGACCCATATATGACTTGGCAGAGCGAGCTGGTATGCCACCGGCCCAACTCTTGCTAAGATCTGAAAAGGTCCACAAAACCGGGGTGCCAGCTTGGCGCTCCCACTCCATTGTAACATGCTCCTCTTAGCTCGAATTCTCACATACACATGATCACCTACTTGATATTTTTTAAAAGTCCTTTTCCGGTCTGCAAAGTTCTTTTGCCTGTCTTGGGCTGCCTTTAAATTGGACCGTACCTTCTTGACCATTTCTTCCATCTCCTTAAGCATTTTGGGACCCAACATCAGCCTGTCTTCTGGTCCACCCCAGCTTGAGGGTGTGCGGCATTTTCGTCCGTACAACACTTCAAACAGGCTCATTTGCAAGGATGTATGATAGCCATTGTTGTACACAAACTCGACCAAGTGCAAATAATCTTCCCACTTGGATGGTTGCTGCATTACATATGATCTTAGCATATCTTCCACAACCTGGTTCACCCGTTTTGTTTGTCCGTCGGTCTGAGGATGATAAGCAGTACTGAAATTCAGTTATCCAAACAGAATTCTCTAAAAGACCGATGTCAAATTTACAACACAGTCAAAAATTATTGTTTTCGGTAACCTGTGCAGCCTAAAAATATTTTGCATAAAGATATGGGCAATCTGCACAGCTCTGTATGTAGATTGCACTGGTATAAAATGTGTTGATTTGCTTAGTTTGTCCACCACCACCATGATAGAATCGTTGTTCTTTTTTGACTTGGGTAAACCTATTATGAAGTCCATAGAGATGGTTTCCCATTTCCACTCCGGAATTGGTAGTGGATGTAATAACCCAGCAGGGTGCTGGTGTTCCGCTTTAATTTGTTGGCATTCCAGACAGCGGGTTAAGTATTCAGCCACGTCTTTCTTCATCCCCGACCAATAATATTCTTTCCAGAGTGCAGTGATCATTTTCTAATATCCCGGGTGCCCAGCATAGTGACTTTTATGAAATTCATCCAAAATCAAGTTTTTAATGTTATTTTGATTGGGCACATACAACCTTTTTTTATAATACAACATACCAGCAGCATCCATAGCATATCCTTGTTGATTTTCTTTGCTGGTTGAATGCTGAACTTGCTGTCCTATTTGCTGATATGTTGCATCTTGTTCTGCTACCTTTTTAATCATTTCATCGAAGGTACTTCTCCCTTCGCTGCAAGAAATCTCGTAGAGACATTGTATTTTTCGACTTAAAGTGTCCGCCACCCGGTTCTCTTTCCCTTTCAAATGCTTGATCTCAAAATCAAAACCACTTAAGAAATCTACCCACCGTGCTTGCCTAGCATTTAAGGTGGGCTGACTAAAGTAATTAGTCAAACTGTGGTGGTCCGTCAATAATAAAAACTTTCTTCCCATCAGATAATGGTGCCACATTTTTAAAGCATGAATGACAGCCGCCAACTCCAGATCGTAGGCGGAATATTTCTGCTCATGCTCTTTTAATTTTCTAGACTCATATGCGATTACCTTTCCTTCTTGCATCAGTACTCCTCCTACCCCTTCCTTACTCGCATCAGTACTCCTCCTACCCCTTCTTTACTCGCATCTGTGCACACCACATAGTCTTTACTTGGATCAGCTATGCTTAGAATAGGTGCGGTGGTGAGCAGATGCTTGAGTTGTTCAAAACTCTTTTGGAATTCTGCGGTCCATTTGAAAGTTTTTCCCTTCTTCTGCAAAGAAGTGATAGGGTAAGCCACTCTAAAAAATCCTTCCACAAACCGCCTGTAATAACCTGCTAATCCCATGAAGGATCTTATGTTTGCCATGTCCTTTGGCACCAACCATTCCATTATGATCCTTATCTTTTCGGGATCCACAACGATCCCATCTTTAGTGGTTATATGTCCCAAGTACTGTATTTGTTCCTTAAAGAAATCACACTTGCCGTACTTGGTGTATAATTGGTGCTCTTGGAGAGTTTGTAGTACCAATCTAAGGTGTTCCTTGTGTTCCTCCATATTTCGGGAATATATCAATATATTGTCAATAAAAATTAACACAAACTTGTCTAAATACTGATGAAATATGTTGTTCAATAAGCACATAAAGGTTGTGGGGGCGTTGGTTAATCTAAAGGGTAACACCACAAACTCATAGTGTCCATATCGTGTTCTAAAAACAGTTTTGGCTATGTCTTCCTCTTTAATTCTGATTTGGTGCCCCTTTTCCCTGATCAAAAAGTTCATCAATACGGGGTAAATGGTATTTATTCTTGATTGTCAATTTATTCAACTAACGATAGTCCATACACATACGAAGGGTCCCATCCTTCTTTTTAACGAACAACACCGGGGCTCCCCAGGGTGACACACTGGGGCGGATGTAATTTTTGTCCAACAACTCCTGCAATTGCATCTTTAACTCTGTCAATTCTGGTGTGCTCATTCTATAAGGATCTCGGGATACCGGGGCTGCCCCTAGCACCAATTCGATGGTGAAGTCTATGTCTTTCTTGGGTGGTAGTCCTGGTATTTCCTCCGGAAACACATCTGCAAAATCTCGTATCACCGGGATACTCTCCAATGTGGCAATTTTGTCTTTTGAGTTGGCATAACCCACTTGGATGGCATAAATCTGACATCCTTTCCTAATACACTTCGCCAACTGAGAAGCGGTTATTAGCCGAATTTGCACTGGCCTCTTAATACCTTGCATCTCCTGATTTTCTCCGAGCTCATCCCTGTAGCAGACAGTTTTTGTTTTTAGTTTATAATGGACCAGCGTTTTTCCAACCAGTCCATTCCTATCAACATGTAATACGAACCAAGGGAAAGTACATTTAAGTCTACCATCACCGGCTGACCTGCTATCTTCAAAGGGCAGTTGTTGACCTTTACTATCACACGTCTCTTTGCCCTTGTTGCTAGATGTACTACCTAAGGGTCTTTAAACTTAACAGTTTGTAACTTACATTGTTCCACAACCTTAGGACTAACATAGTTTAACGTAGCTCCAGGATCAATTAAAACAGTTACAGTATAATCAAAGATCTTACCTTCAAACTCCACCATGGTCGGTTGGTACTCTGCCTGACGATCTTCTAGAGCAGCATTAATCCTTGGTATACTACGTCCCACATCGCCAACTGTAGATGCTTCATGAATCTATGAAACCTGTTCGGTACCCTTTCGTTGAGGACAATTTTTAACATAGTGAGGCCCTCCACATCCCCAGCATTGTACTAGAGGCCTTGCTGTCCCCTCATTGTCAATTTTTCCAGATTGCTCGCTGATTCTGGATTCAATAGGTGGCTTTAATCTGAGCGGGTTCTTTTGCAGATTTCTGTTGCTTTGGCCTTTGGAGAATCCTTTATTAACACTGCCACGATTTCCTTTAGTGTTTCCAACCATCTTATTACCTCTCTTATCAACCCACCTCTTTCCTAGAATTTCTCCCTTCTGCTTACTTTGCTGATAACAAATCCTGGCCTTTCGTATCACCTCATCCATCGTTTTTGGGTTATCAAACTCAATCCTTTCCCTCATTGCCAAGGGTAAACTACTGATGAACTGATGTACCTTAGCTTTCTCCTCACATGTGTAGGGTACAGAACGGAGTAACGAGGTAAATCAGGTGATAAACTCATCCATTGTTTGCTGTCCAAGTTGCAGATTATGGAATTCCCTTGCTTTCTCATCGTAAAATCGTTCAGTCAGGTATCTTTCTTTGAAATATTTTTGAAATTTTTCCCAAGTTATATTTTGCTTGCTTACCCCTTGTACAATCTTGACCTCTTCCCACCACAGGGTGGCCTTCCCTTGCAGTTGGAAAATGGCTAGCCGCGCCTTGAGGTTGTGATCGTATTTGTATAACTGAAAATATTTTTTCATGTTAATCAACCAAGCCTCAGCTGCCTCCTCCAACTCTCCGTCAAAGCGTGGCGGTTTTATTTTACGGAACTCCCCATGCAATTCTATTTACTGCCTTTTTGATGTCTGGTGCTCGGAAGCATTATCCGACTTCTCTTCTCGATTCTCTTCCCTTCCTTCTTACTCTTCCTGGTCTGTATGGTAGCCTTGTTCTTCTGACACTCGTTGCTACTCAGGGCTGGGGTTCCGCGGGTGTTGATTCTGCTTGTCCAACTGACTTTTCATGATCTTTTCTTGTTCCATAGTTAATCGCGCATTGTCTTCCCGCATGCGAGCCATCTCACTCTTTAATTCCTGAACTATCTCTAATATCACCAAATTAGTATTATGGGCCTCCTCTCCCAGCTGTATCCATATCTCAGGGTTAGTTTCAAGCCCTGTTGCAGGTCCCTGACCTGCCACAAGCCTTTGTGGAACACTATCCGTTCTCCTCATACTCCGCTATCGTCTGTTCTTAGTCTTCATAGGAAGAAAAACAAAAAAGGTTAACACAGTAATGGTTTTTTTTTAATTACAGTAGTACATTATCTATTGTATTCCCAATCACCATAGGCCACAGTTTGGTAAACATGGCTCTGATACCACATGTCATATACCTACCTACTATCACATTAAAAAAAAAAATCACTTTGTTTAACTCAAGGCACACCATGCCCTTGCGCAAATGAATTAAATAAATTAATACCACCATCTGGTCTTAATGATACATGGTTACATATCTCAGGCAATCGGTGAAGTTTTCCGGTAAGTATGACTGTCACTCACAATTAAGTCCATAGTACCACCGTCACAGTCGCTTTAACACCTCACTAGCTGTTGGGTTCTCCTGTACTTCACACCTAGCATAACATTTATTTCTTGCTCTGTCATGGTGGTGTGGCACGGGCAAGCTGTCCATCTGCTATTGTGCACCTCGGGTTCCTCCATTCATCAACGACAGAGGTAAAGGATGTTTGATCCAAGGGCTGAGCTTTGTCTCAAAGGTTTCACAATCTCCGGAGGTAGGGTTCATTCTGCCCCTTTGTGTCTTGGCACTCGTCCCTGCTCCGCTCCGCCTTCCACAGGCCAAACCTGTCTGCATTGCTGTGTTTTCATTCTAGGGTTCGACTACAAGAACTGGTCCGCCCGTTGTTCATGTAATCTACGTGTTCATGTAAGTATTCATCATGTATTTGCTTCAGTTGTTTTTTTTTCTATTTACAACATGAATCATTACAGTAACAATTTTCTTTTCTTGCTTTCTTGATGAAGGGAGAATGGTTGCGACCAAGGGATGCCCACATGCAGCAAGGAAAGGACGAGGCTCCTCCAGCTGCCTCCCTCCAGCGATGGCCTCCTGGTAAGCTCCAGTGATTCTACTGAGGGTTTCGATGTTCTGGGTCAATTTGTTAGTGGGGTACTCAATGTATTCGGAGTTGCACAACTCAAGGGTTTTATAGACTTGTTTTCCTTAATGTCTTTCAGTTATGGTGGTCATTCTTAACTGTTCCGGAATAGAACACTCTACGGTCTTTTTCCGGATTTAAATGGGTTCCTGAGGCTGTGGCTTCTGATGGCCTAAGACCTGGCCGCATCGGCGCATATACATGCTATGTTTACCTTCTGGCTAGTTCTCCAGTGTTTATGTTTGCATATTGCTTTGGGTCCATTTGTAGTATTGTTTAAGTTATCTAGGGTCGAGCCCCTGTAGGTGACTCCAGTTATGCTGCTATGCTCTCGTTATTTCTAGTTTGGATGGAGACCTTGGGTCAGGTCTGTAAGTGCTAGACTAATTTATTTATGCTCGAACTTAAGCCGAGTCCATAAGGACTTCTGGGCATGTATGTGGACTAATTTTTCTGGGGTTTGATTATAATTCCCCTCTATGGTATGCAGTCTAATTTTGTTTTACATTCCAGACTCTGAAATGTTGCTCTTGTATTATGGTTTTGTTCTTGTATTCAAGATAATAGACAAAGCTTTAGTTTCTCATGAATTTATATCTGCAAGTTGTCGGTTCTGTGTAGTTGTGTGCCAACGAATTCTGTTTTACATGGCAATTAAATCGTATATTCACCAAGATGTTGGCTTTCTATGTTGCGTTTCCACTCAGTTTACATTGGGTGTTGTAGCGAGTCTTCTTCTTTTCCTCTTATTGGTGAAATATATTTCCATCACTGGTCGCCAAGACCCTCTAAGGGTTCCTTCTCATCTTAAGGTCACAGAAGAAACCCTAGAGAGACTCGGGTATTATCTCGTCAATGCACATCTATTGAGGTTGGGTGGATTATGTATTTACCTTATTTCAGTTGTTTGCTTTGGCTTAACATGAATTAGATGTCTGCAAATTCTGTTATGATAATTGGGTTCGAGCTCCAGGCTAGAATTTGCATTTTTATTTCGAGTTCTTCCATAGAATTGCTACAGTTTCCTTTCTGGCTTAAAAAAAAATTCTATAAGGTTAAAGGTGCCATTTTGCACCTAATTTGTATTCATTGTAAAAGTTGTCTACACTCTGTTATTTCTTCATTCATGAGTATGTTCTTCTATTTTCCTACTTTGTTGTTTTTATAAAAGTCGGCTTTCATGCTATTACTATGTCTGATGTAATTAAATCTTTTGAACATAGATATTTGACTATTACAACAGACTTTAACTTCTACTCCCGATTTCGAAATTCAAGATTACTTTTACACAGAATTATCCCTTAGTTATTTTTCCTTGAATTAAAAAGAAAAACTAATTTTCCAACAAGTAGTCTTCTGCTATCCTCAGAGGTAAACCTCTCAACTCTACCTTTCATTAATAGTGTAAAACACATAAATGATTATTCAACAGATTTCTCCAGGGCGTTTCTTTACTTACCTGGTCTTTCCAAGTTGTAAAGAACTCCTTAGAATGTTCACTTGGGTTCTCTGTTGTCTCTCAACCACCCTACCATGAGATTCGATTTTCAGGACCAGAATCTCCCCCCTAGCTTACTTGCAAGATCACAGTGCTCAACAAGTTGTTCGCACATCGTGCATTGCTATCTAGTCATCCCCAGACTTAGCCATTTCCCTTTCTCTTGCCTATCCCTACAATGCATTTTCCCCCCCTCTTCCTTTTCTTTGGAAGCCTTTCCAGTTAGGGGAGGTCGTTAGGGTTGTATTTCCAGCAACTGTGTTTTCCAACTTCCCTTTTCAGAAGTTACCAGTTCTGTTGATGCTTAGATCATTTCTATTTTCAGTAATTAAAAATATTATTTAATTCAAATAGATAATAGCACTAAATATTCAATTTGTTTTTACTGCAGTAAAATAAAATATTTACATTTTCTTGAGGCATTACAATTAATGAGAATGAATGAATATTTTACAGCACAAGGTCCTTATGGAATCTTTTTGTTTTGATGGGACCATATAGAAACTTCCATCTATCATATGGCTTTGCCAATTTGAAAACTTACATCTGTCCATCCCCAGTTGCGGTGCTTCCATATTTTGTGGGAAGTTTCAAATTGTTTCCTTAAATGCAAATGATCCATTTTCAGAAAATGTTTCTTTACGCGATTTGAACTCGTGACCATTCAACGAGAAAGAGATCTCGGTGATTTAACAACTCATTTTATAATTTTTTATTTTTTTTAATTAAAAAGCCCTGAATCGGTGCGGGAACACGTCATTCATGTAATTTTTAAATGATGATGAGAGTTGCAATATATAGTGCCATAATTTATGTCAGTTGGGAAAATTCGCGGGAGCCTTACATTATTCTGGTTTCGAATGCTTAAAAATAAATAAATCATGACGTTTAACAAGTGTAGGGCTTGATGCTGGAATTCACAAAAATGGAATTAGTCATTATATTCCAAATTTATATAAGAAGGTTAAATATAAATTTATATATCATATAAAATATGTGGTTGAAATTGTGAAATTGTGTCATATGAATTTTGTTACTGTGCAAGATCTTTTCCTAAACTCTATTCTAAGTTTGTTTGGTTTTTTTAATATTTAAATTTTCAAAAGAGTTATTTATTTATTTTCAAATTTTCAGTGATTTATTTATTTATATTGTATTTTTAATATTAAGATAAATATATTTGAGTTGAATTTATTTTATTTTTATATTTTTTTAAATATGTTTAAATATTTATATTGATAGTTGAAAAGATTACATAAGGGATTACAGTGAAATTTCTTCAAAATTTGGACAGTTCCGGAATAATCAGATATTATCATTCCAAGTGCATAGAGCAAAGGACAATAGACATAGACTTAGCAAAAAGAGCAAGGGTGACTCCACCATATCCTATGGATGAGCCAAGACACCCTTGACACAACTATTTCAAAAGTTGGCCATATAACTAGAATATTGAAGATACTATTGTTTGTAGACATATAAATAACATATCAAAGATACTATTGTTTATAGACCTACAAATAGCATATTGAGGATACTATTGTTTGTAGACATGAAAATCAGAAAGTGTGGACATATAAATTGTAACATAAAGTAACAAAAACCAGAAAGTGTAGTAAAACTTTAGTATAAGTTGATGGTTGATTGAAAATCTAGGGGTTTGGAACTAACCCTAGTGAAAGCTAATCATGTTAAGTTGTGATTGACTTTGATGGATTTTTTTGCATGAAATCTAGGATTTATATGAATCCCTATTGAGAATTCTAACATATATGTTTTGAAAGACTGTTAGATAATTTGAAGATCTATATTTGTGTGAATGGTTTCTAGGGTTTGTTATATGTTGTTGTCAGGCATGTCATGCCTTTGGAAAACATATTGAAACCCTAGAGGGAATGAATGTTGTTATGAAATAGTTTAGGGTGCATAACAAAGTCCCTAGCAAGATGTTGAAGAGTATATGTCTCTTGTTTGTAATTGAGTTAGGGTATCTGATATAGATAAAGATGAAATGCTTCCATGATTTTGATATGGCTAACATCATGCTTCGATAGATTTGGTTGTACTTACTGTTTAAGTTGTGTAGGTACATAATCTTCATCTTGGTGAAGATGTGATGAGCATGATGGGGATGATGATAACTCTGATAAAATGGTTGGAAGCCACGAAAGATTCTCTGATGTCGAAAAGAAGAAGCTGATCTCTTGGAAGAATCATGAATAAAAGAGATCTCCCTAAGATTAAGAGGGAGTCTGGATAAAGAGGTGCTTCCTGGTTGAGAGGGAGGGCATAGCTTGGTATCAATTGAAGAATGAATTTCAGAGGATATGTTGCTACATGTATAGTAGGAAATATGATTGAGGAATCTTCTGTTAAAGATTCGGCTGATAGTCCTACTATGGAAAGTTGAGAAGCAACATCAGTTGTCTATAAGACCCCGAAGATTTGTATTTGATTATGTACATGTGAAAGTATGTTATTAACTGGGGTTGTGTTTGTACGAGTGAATATCTCGAAGGATTTGATAGCATGCTGGTTACCAATCAGTTTGATTGGGAGAGATTGATCATTCTTGATATGCTGGATCAAGCGGTGTTGAGGCTTTGCGAGTGAAGAATTGCTTGGGGAGACATATGGCTGACACTTTGTGTTGATGTATGAGTCCCCAAAGTTGGAAAGGTGGTGTTGAATATCGAGCTCTATTTTTTATACACACCTGGATTTTTTGGTTGATGGTTAGCAAGTAACACTCATGGTACCTAAAGGGGCTGAAAGCTTGAGTCCATATTAGTCCCAATTGGATAGATTTCCCTGGTTAGGAAAGTAGTCCATGGCATTGCGATGCCTAAATTGTTGAGTGATTGGTTGGATATATTGCCTTAGTCAGGAATCTAGTCCATGGCATTGCGGTGCCTAAATTGATTGATTGGTTGGATAGATTGCCCTAGTCAGGAATCTAGTCCATGGCATTGCGGTGCCTAAAAGTTATTCATGGTTCATATTGTTTGAGATCTTCCATTGTATATGTACATTATGAATACCTCCCTAGTTAAGATGGAGTGTTAGAAAATGTAACTATTTTCGGTCTTCAATAATGTACTTGAGTCATTATGTAATGTACTTGTTAAAAGAATAAAGAAAATAATTTTTATTATTATTATTGTGACTTATTAAAGCATGGGTTTCATACTTGGGTCACCATGTTGTAGGTCAAAGTCCCCATTGAGCACTTCTATGATTTATTCCGAGTCTATAGAATTATTGTACATTTAAAGAGACCCTTATTGGGCTTTTGAATCATCTAAAAAGGTTTAGTATTGAGTAAAATATGAATTATGGAACCTCCACAACATGTTGGCCTAAGGGAAGACCAAGTTGGCCTAGAACCCTATTCGACCCCATAAGAAGCCTATAAAAGGAAGGACATTGAATTCATTTGGAGCATCACTTCTCATCTTCTCATCTACTGGGTAGAAGTGCGAAAATCTTGTTGCTGGGCAAAAGTGCAGAGTGGATAACTGGGAAAGTCTGTTGCTAGGAAGCCAAAGTGAATGCGAGTTTGGGGGAGTCTAAGGAGAAAATAAAAATCGAAATTTTGGTGGTTGCCTCACTCTGTGTCATGCTCTGGATTGTGAGAACGAATTATTCCAAGTTGGACTATTGTCGGAAGTTGTTGGCTGCTACAAGTTGCTTCATAATCGAAGTTGCTGGGAAGAGGTCAATCTTTTGGAGGCTGACTTGTTGTGGAGGGAAGGTCTACTCAAGGTCTAGGGTAAAGAGTCTCAAAGAATACCATTGAAAGGAAGAATTAATTTGACTGGGTTTTCCCCGCGAGGGGGGTTTTTCCCTTGGCATGTGCCTACATCTTGTGTTCATTGTTTTATGTATTGTTGCTTTTGGTAATTGATTGATGAACTAGAGAAAGAAGATATAATAAGAAACATCACAAGTAATTCTCAAGATCGAGAAAATCTTTACTATCTTTCTGATTTTCCAACATTCCTGATGCTCATTTGAATCAATATCAGAATCTAACACTATATAATGTCCCACTTGATTCAACCTTACCACTATATCGTCCAAGTTGTATCTGATGTCTTACAATATGTGCTTGATCTCCTCCTAGCCAGCAAAGAGTTTATGTTTATCAACTTGCTTATCACGAATAACCATGCTAAGTGGTGTATCCATTTGATGATGGTGAGTGATTGAGTGAAAAAATGAATTTGTCTCCTCTGAAACAATCCTGGATCCGACACCTATTTGAGATTACTTCCACTTATCTCTGAGTCGGAGAAGTATTTACGATCTCCAAATTCCTTGGCTTCCAAATTGAGTATTTCCTTTATGACCTTAAGAGGGGAAGCCTCAGACAAATTCGCCACAGATTCCCACCTAAACAGTCGTTTGTGCCTTGAGGAGGATGCCCCTGGCGCACCACCCTGTTGGGCGATAAGCATAGGTGTGAATCCATGTAAGATGTGCAAATAAAATACTTGACCATGAACATAGAAAACGAGAAGCGACCCAAGTAATATCATGACAAGAGTGCAGTTTCCTAGCACATAAAAGGAAGGGTTGACTACAAGGAAAAGGGAGTGCGGAAGTGAAGGAGAAATAAGTCATACCTATCTAAAGCCCAATGTTGAGATTGTACCAATAGTGAGACAAGATTTGGGAGTGGCGAAAGCTAGTATCAAAATCAAATGGAAATGTATCTGAATACTGAACCCCACAAACAAGCACTCGGAAATTATTTGATTTTTACATCTTATCGGGTTGATGTATCAGACATTTTTAAAATATTTTACAAATATCTTATTTTAAATTAATTTATAATATTTTTTAAATGAAATTTAAAAAAGAATAAAATAATGGGGGATATGTAGTTTCGTAAAATAATGATTTCGTAACCATATTTAAATTTTATTAATAAGCACATAAAAATTTAATACTTACAATAAACTTGTAAATAGGTTTTGTTATAATACTATGAGCCAATACCATGACTTATCAATACCACATGCCCAAAAATCAGAACTCATTTCAAAATCAAAATATTTTATAAAAATATTAATTTATAACATTTTTTAAACTAAATCTAAAAGCAAACAAGTATGGTGAAATGTTGTAATGTCCAATAAACATTTTGGCTTGGCCAAAATGAAATGAAATAAAAATAACTTAATAATTATAATTATCAATAAAATATTTTGACTTGGTCAAATTACATAAAACTAAAAATAAAAATAAAAAACAATAAAAACATAAGATTAATAATAAAAATAGCTTATATGTTTCGAGCTTTTAGAGATATCAAATTCCTTAAAATCTAAACTTCTTTTAGAGTGAAAAAAATTTCATTCCTCTTAAAACTTAATAAATGTCAAATTAAAATAAATTTAAATTTGTATTAATAAAGATAATTTAATCTTGGTTTTATATTTTATTAAGTTAAATTTAGATTTTTTATGAAAGTAATTTCGTTTTTGTTTCTATTTTATATTTATTAAAGTAATAAATTTATAAAAACAAATATTTTGTATCATATAAAAATGTGAGAAAAAGATTTTTATAAATAGTTACAGTGTTTTAAATGCGATAAAGAACTTTGTTATTAAAACAGAAGACGACAAGGATCTTAACAAGTTGGATATAAATAAGGAAAAAAGCATTTGTTCTTCACTTTGTTAACTTGGTTTGAGGATAAACCAGCCTTTTCCGAGTTACTTTGATTATGATGTTATAATGGTTTTTCAATCAAAGAGATTGATATTTTTTAAATATGATTTTTCTAATCGAAAAAGTTTTATGTTTATGTGTGTTAAAAGTTTGTTTTTTAAGATATAATTTATTTAATTGAAAAAGTTTTATATTTATGTTTGTTAATTTTTTTTGATATAAAAAAACAGATTAATAATTTAAAATTCAGAGATATTTGGCAGGAGTGAAAGTCTGTTTCCATACAAACTACCAATGAAATAATTCCAAGTGACAAATTGTATTTGAAAATAATAGTCATTAATAATTGTCTCACTCTTAATTTGACAACTAAATTATAATAAATTTTCTCACATAAAAAAATATCCCAATTAAAAAAAAATATCTACAAATAATAACTTTTATAAAAAAATAACTCACCAAAATAATTTGTCAATAACTTGTCAAAGTTGTTGTTAAACATGTCATTAAACATGCTGGTATGATTTTTCATCATAAAGAACAAACCCAACAAATTTTAAGCTATACCTTCATAAAACCCAATGAATGCCACCTTTGATATTCTATCTGAATGGTGTAATTGTGAAGTGTAATTGCAGTCAAAATATCTTAAGGATATTTAAAAGAAAATGCTATAATAGGAATGATAATGATAATCGCACCGAGTCACCCACCCTTTGAAACCCGACGAATGCCGCCTTTGATATTCATGTGAATGGTGTAATTGCGGTCAAAATATCTTAAGGATATTTAAAAGAAAATGCCATAATTGGAATGATAATCGCACAAAGTCACCCAATACATATGGAGTAGGCAACATTTATAGGTATGTTTTAGCTATTTTAATTTAAAAGCTTTGTATTCCATTGTTTCATTTCAAGGCCATTTGCTTCTTTCTTCATTTAGTTCACTTTAATTTAGTTTGAATTAATGGAAAATATTATGAAAATTTTGAAGAAGGTTTTATTAAAGTAAGAATTTCAAAATCAAAATTAAGAAGTATATGAATTTAGAAAATTTGAGTTTTTATAAATTTCACATTTCGTAACAAATACAACAATTTCAATAGAAGAAAATTATAAATTTAAGAACTATGTAATTTATTTAACATGGATTAATTTCACATTGAAATAAGAATTTCAAAACCAAACTAACTATTAAACTAGACCACTCTGGGGTTGGGTCTCTCTGACGCTCACGCTCGGGGTGTTTGGCTCTCGCTTCAGCGTTCGAGTGGTGGGGAAGGCAAGAAGAATCTAAGCGAGTCATCCTTCCCATTATGTTGTGGTGTGTTTGGAAATGGAGGAATCTCAAGATCTTTGAAGACTCAAAGCTCCCGTTCAAGTCTGTTCTGCTCAACATCTCGGCTCTCCATGATGCCATCCCTAGAAGGCTGCCGAAATAAGCTCCGAGTGCCCGCATGTTTCGGGTTTCAATCTTTTGTTTTTGTCTATGTTTTGTCTTTTCTACTATCTGGACTATCAGACTTCCTTTTCAGCACGCAACATCGTCCTCTTTGTTGCATTATGTTTCTATATCAATGGCCCAATGTGTTGTGTTCTTCTTTTGCACCTCACAAAATCTGTAATATTTGTCCATCTATAGTTTCTGCTACTTTTTTTCTCCGACTCGGGAAACAACAAGTTTCCTCTATATGTACCTTATCAGGTTTTTTTGCTTATATTGCCTCAATATATATATATTGCTTTTTCTTCTGAAAAAAAACAACTTCAACAATTTAAAAAAAAAAATTCAAAAATCTAAGAAATTTGTAACTTTCACATACATTTTTGACAACTCTAATAATAAATTTTTTTGTTCATAAATTAACAAATCAGTTGCAACAATTTCAATAAAAAAAAACCTCATAAAATTTGTAACCTTATTTGATATCGTCGGATAAGCCCCTCAAATTCCATCCATGGGCTCCAAGAATGTGTATACTTCAGAGTTAGCCATAAAATCAAAGGGTTGATATGCTAGATCGACCATGACTCTTGTGCTTCTTATGCGACATTATATTGGAGCCATGATTGATTGGAAAGGAAATCATGTATAAGCTTCTTATCCGACATTATATTGGAACCAGGATTGATTGGAAAGGAAATCATGTATAAGGATTTGCATAATTTCATGTTCTCATGCATCATTAAGTTATGCTAAGTGATAAGAAGTTAATAGGATAAATATTTTAATATAATTAAAAAGTTTTTAAAATTAATGATAAATGAATATTTTATTATATTTTTTTAGAATTGGTTAGTTTTTTTATATATATTTATTTTATAATATTTTAAAAATTATATTTTATTATATCTTTAAGAATTTTTAGTTTAAATAAAAAAGTGAGAAAGAAATAAAATAATTTAATATAAAATATTGAATTATTTAAATTCTATATTAATTTAATAAAAAATATATTTTAACCATTTTAATTTATAAATTTAAAATTAAGATAAGTTTATATATATAAACATTATCATTTATCTATATATAGTTATTTATTTTTTATTGTCATAATAAATTGTAGGAAAATATTTTTCTTAATCATAAAATACCTCATTTTAGTTAAAACAATTATACTTTAATGAAATTGAAATATTTATGTAGGTGGTGTTTTTTTAAAAATTGATAAGCCACATTTTCTACCTTTGTCTGTTTATTAAAAATAATTATTTTTATTAATTTAAAATTTAAAATATTAATCGATAATAACTATCTTAAAAAAAAACCATCCACTAAAAAAAGTGAAACAAAAATGAAATGAAATGGCGAAGTCAATTTCCATTAACATTGTTCGCCCTAATTGTCAGAAATGGAAGTTCAGGAAAGTAATGCTAGCAGTGCTTCTGTTATTGACTTCCATAAACATTGTTCATCCTAATTGTCAGAAATGGAAGTTCAGGAAAGTTATGCTAGCAGTGCCTTTGCGATTGACCCTTGAAGAGCATCAAAGAAAAGCCTCCCCTCTTTGCCTCTGCTTAAAATTATCTTCAGTGAATAGAGCGCAGTCCACTGTGCAAGCTCACTTGTTTTCCACCCTCCCCTCTCTACATGTTCTTAACTTATTCTTTCTAACTTGTCGATGAGATTTTTGAGAAGTGACTCTCTTTTTCCTTTCAATGAGAAGTGATTCCTTTTTTCCTTGTAGCTGTCATCCAGAAGAATATTTGAAGGTTTCAAGTCCTTGTGAATGAAAATTTAGTCCCCAAGTTGTGTAAGTACTGCATCCCATGAACTACATCCAAAGCAATAAGAATCTGATTATACAAAGTGAGAGGCTTGGGCCCAATCTTCTCCCAATGGAAAAGGTGTTGGTGAGAGGCTTGAGCCCAATCTTCTCCCAATGGAAAAGGTGTTGGCTTAGCGTGCTTTGAGGCATGAATTCATATACAAGCAACATTTTATTGTTTTCAGTGCAATAAGATTTTGATGGCAAAACTTGTCAACACGTTGATCTCTTCCTAGAACTCTCTGTCGTGATTCCTTGAGTGTTCCTTTGCACCTTTTAAGAGTAATTGCGAGTAAATAATAATAATAAAATATATTTAAAATTAAAATTAAAATATCATTTTTTGTCCACATGCGGTAGCTCAAGTAGCAGTGGCCGTGGAAATGAAGTCTCACCGAACCAGAAGTCTCGGGTTCAAATCTTGGGCTACCCTTCCCCCGTAGTGGGGTATGTAATGGACATGAAAATTGGAGAGTCCTACTAAGCTTACAAAAAAAAATATTTATACCCCCGATTGGGGTGAGAAGGAAGGAAGGTAAGGGCAGAAGGATAGCGTGTGGGAGAGGCGGGATAGGACGGCCACCTACTGCCCGCAGTGTCATCCAAAAGGCCACCGTGGCGTCCTACATGTCAACGGGAGTTTCGAGGCAATGGAGTGGAAGGAGTGGGGGGGGGGGGGGTGGAGAAGGATAGAAACGGCGACGGTAGTGGGAGGGGATGTGGGCCAGGTGGGTTGAATTATTTGAGGGTGGCAAACAGGAGAAGGAAACTTAGTATGCATCGCAAGGAAGAGGAGCACGGTGTAGCGCAGGGGTTGGGAGCTTCGACGGGAAAGCGTGAACTCGAGTATGTTTCCTCTCGCCTTCCTTCTGAATTTCTCTCTGAATTGCATGGTATGATGGAAGAGAGGGGTTTGATGGCAACCACCGTGGAGGAAGGGAGTATGAGCGGGGTAGTTTTTTATTCTACCATGCACAGTAAAGCAGAAGAGGGGGGTAAGCAAGGTTTGGCAAAAGATGGGCGGAGGATGAGTGAACCAGAGTGTAGAAATTTTGAATAATAAACACATATTCAATGGAGATTATCCTGATCATGTACTATTGTGGAATACATACACAATACATAAGCTCCTCTACGTTGATCATCAATTTAGCAGCATCAATAACAATAAAACATCAAGAGCATTCACACATTAACACAGTATGTAACCCGGGGAAAGCTTACAGCTGAAAACCCCACACTATCTGTATATTAATGATTGAGAACATGTAACATTACAAAGTACAATGCTTATCACAAGCAATCCAGTACCAGCTCCACCTGTTACACACAATACAACTCAGATCTGATCTCCAAATCTATTCCACTGCTTGCCTGCCTCCACTGCTCAATACCTGCTCAAGAATGAATGAGAATGGATTAACCAAACTCGTATTTACCTCCAAAGAATCACTCACACTGGGAAAGACGTGAGCAGAGGCTATAATACTAGGCAATCACTGGGCAATACTCATTGGCATACTCAATCCCTTGATTGTGAAAATCCTCATGCACAACTATAGTCACAACTGATAGCCATCTGATCCTCTAACACCTATCCCTGCTGAACTGAACATGCACTGACATGCAACTGAGTTAACTGATGTATTTTATAGTTGCATTATGAGTTAATAATTAGTTAACAACTCATCATTAGTCTATTTGCAGTTAGACTAATTACAACTAGTTTAACCAAGTCAAACTGAACACAACTCCATCAACTCCACAATCAACTCCACCAAACTCAACTGATTGAGTTCTAACTAAAGTCATGCATGCAACAACTCAATTGACCCACAAAGAAAGCGTACTTCCTTCTGACAGCTGCATGTGCCACATCTGTAGCTCAAACTGAAGTGCTCCAAGAGAACAAGATCAAGTTTATAGTCCAAATATTATTATGAGACAATAATATTTGACTTTTCTATTTTTGACAGCCAGTCTAAAAAATAGACTTTGATCACTCCTGCTGTGATCACTCCTGCTGTGATCATCCCTGCTGTGATCACTCCTACTGTGATCACTCCCTGCTGTGATCCAAAAATAGAATTTGAGCCATAATTTTCCTGCGGGCCCACTTAGTGAAGGCGACTCTTTTCACTAAGCTCCATCGTCTTATTACAATCTCAACATAGAGGACCACCTGGGGAGAAATAACAAAGACCAGAACGCACATACTACGGTGAATGGTAGTAGAGGGACAGAGAGTCAAGTTGAGAAAACTATGAACCTGGCCCAGGCGATGGTTAGTATGACAGAGGGTTTACTTACCTTCCTTTATCCGGGAGGAGAAAATCAATGGAAATTTCAGAACAATGGAGACGATTGGAGTAGGGTAGGAGGGATTAGGGATAAGGAAGTGAAGGATGATGGAAAGTCTATAAATCATAGAAATCTAACTTCTGTTGATGAAAATTGCAAACAGGCGACAATAAAGGGGAAAATGGCACGCCTAGGTAGAGGCAAGGGGTGTGGAGGCAAAGGGCAACAGAGCTAGCTAAACAGAGCTGACCAGCCAACCTCGACGCTTGCAAGTCAGCGGTGTGGGAGGAGATCTATGAGGACCGCAGTCCAGGAAGCAGCTAGAGCCTACCGAGAAGGGACAAATGAGGACATCCGCCAATTAATCCAAGAAATGGAAGAGAATGTAATGGAAGAGGAGTCAGATCCTGAGATGGAGGAATGGGCAGACATCATCCATGACCTAGGCAACACCAGAGGTCATATGACGCTTTATAGGCAAGCCCTTCATGTGTACTGGGTGTTAAAACGGCTTCTAGCGAAGGCTCTTGAGCAGGTGGCAGGAGAAGTGGCAGCAATTGCCCAAGGAATGCTGAATCTTAAAAAGGAACTGAAAAACTTGCAGGTCATCATGATAATGCAGGACAACAAGCTGGATGAGATCCAACAGAGGTTGATACAGATGACTCAAGCACCCAATGACTCCATGGCAGCTCCTGTTAATGCAGATTTGGTCACTGATGACCAAATGGAATAATCCTTCACAGTTTTATTTTGATTATTTTGTGGATAGCTCAAGTTTATATGTTAGTTTTTAGTATGTTAAGTGTTTTTAAATGCATAGTGCATATAGCTTGGATGGAAAGACTGATTAAATTTTGTTACTGGATGGCTTATAGCAAACTCAGGTGGCCAACAGACTTGGTTTCCCTTTTGGGCAAGTTGAGGCCGCCAGATCACTGTATTTGTTTCAACTGGTTATTATAAATAGAAAAGGAAGGTACTACCACTGCTTACAAAAAAAAAAAAATTAAAATATCATTTTTATATGTATAATCTTTATTACTATTATCAAGTAAATTTATTTTAGATAGTCATAAAAAAATCCATATTTTATATATCTAAATTTAATTTTTGCAAACGATATATTAAACTTACTCTATATATATGTGTCTTATTAAAATTAAAATTTATATAATAATATATATAATTAAAATTAAATTAATTAAATTCAAGTTTATTAAATATTTTAGTAAAATATAAAAATAAAATAAAAATTATAAATATCCCTTTGTTTAAAAGAAATGTATATCAATTTTTTTAATTAAAGATACTTTATATTCATATAAAAAAATGAGGGGGAAATGAGGAGCACTTGGTTTTGTTTGTTTTAAAAATGCTTTGTTCATTATGAGCAAATAACTATGGCGAAGGTCTAGATGCTTAGGGATGTTGCCTCCACACATTTTCCAAGATTTATCTATGTTGTTGTTCAAATAGATACAAAAGATAGCCCCTTTCAAATATTCATGAAAAACCTTAATGGAAAGTCCACACTCCTATGGATTAAGGAAATAGACTTGGTGCAAAATTTAAAATAGAGTATTTAAAACAGTTTAGGCATTCATGCATCTTCTCAATGCCTGATTTTTTAGGCTAAAATGCTACAAAACCCATTCCAAATGAAGGACTATGGTATCTTGAGGAATGCTACTATCATATTGAATCTAAGGTTGAGAAATGGCGCTTTTGGTTCCATCCATCCTAGAATAAATGTCTCTTTTAAAGATGTAGTGAAGGGGAAGGCCTCCAACCCTCCTGAACATATCCAAAATATCTCGGGTCTCTATATTGTGGAGAAAATGGAACAGGTTCAGTCATGCAAGTAAACATCCCTGAGGTAAACTCTCTCCTCACTACTCTCCAATCACATGCCTGTATTTGTAGGTTTAATGACTTTTGGCCAAAATATGATGCATTACATCAATGGAATTTTTCCACTTGGACATCAAACAATGACCTCTATTTGTGGTCAAAAGGAATTTTCATTGCTCAATTTGGTACTCAGAAAGTCCTCGAGTTTGTCCTAAATGAAGGGTCATGGTTTCGGGGTAGATGAGGGTTTTTCATCACTTCATGATTGTCAAAATTTGATGCTACAAATATAGTAGTTACAACAATGCCATTTTAGGTGAGACTCCCAAACTTTCCTCTACTTTTTTGGCATCCAGGAGTGCCTTAACAACCCACCCAATCACCGTCTATCCAAGGCCCTATAGACTAATTAGATATCCAAAGACTAATGTTTCTCCTCATTACCCTACATGTTATAGCTTATATATAATATGTATAGGCATGAGCATAAGTGTGAGACTATTGCAAGCTTGAACACATTTCCTCCCCTCCATCCTCCGCCTTTAGGTTGTTATCTTTCCTTTGCTACAATATTTTTGCAGTAACATCATAGGTTCCTTTCGTATATCTTTGGACCTTTAGGGGCAATTGCTAGTAATTAGTGCAACCATATAAGTTAAATGACTAACGAATGTAGATACCTGCATTATCTCATTTACCAACATTTACTTAACATTTACTTATAAAACAACCATGTCTCATAAAACAAACCACCCAAATTTCATTACATGGGAAAATTCATCATCTAACATTTCTCTTATTGAAAAAGAGGCAACATTAACAAACTATTACAAACGAAATAACAATTATATAATTAATTTGTTAAATGAACACAAAAATTCTACTACCACCAATAAAACATTAAAAAAATAAACTATTTTTAAACATTTTAAATTTTATATAAATATAAATGTAAGTAACCAACTGGTCATTGAGAAAGGTTAACTAAAATTAACTATCATAAATGACAATCTTCACAGCATATCATTCTTCAAATATAACATAAACCTATTATATAACTTAAAATTTAAATTTATTTTATATTATACAAATTTATATGATTCTTGTCCTGATAAATAAAAATTCATAATATTATATATTGTATTAAAGGTTTATATATATATATATATATATTCTCAAAAATATATAAAATTAAAAATAAAATATGTTTATATATTATATATATTTTTAATAATCTAAAAAATGATAATATATATTTTTCAAATATTAATAATTCATTAAAATTATATTTTATTTTAAATGTTTGTTTTTTTATATTCATTATTTAAATCTAAAATATATAATAAATATGAATATTTATCTTAATTATTAATTAAAATTAGAATTATTTTGGAGAGTTGAGTTCATGATTATTATCCTATTAAAAAAAAGTCAAATTCCTAGTAATAACATGTTGAATTCTAATGTTTTGAAAATTATTAATATAATAGCTTTAAACTGAAAAAAAAAACAACAATAAAATCTGAACCAATCAATAATAAAAATGAAACTTGAAATTATGTAAAAATAAATCATATTTATAACGCACAATAGTGATTATATTGATATTTTGCCATCTAAATTAACCTCTCAGCTTATTTTATATTTAGAAATGTAAAATTAAAACTATCAATAAATTTCAATTTCAATTTCAATGATGCTGATGAATAACCTTTTATTCAAACGAGTGTTCCGCGTATGAGTCTCTGCCATCCTGGTGTATAATAATAGCAACCTAAGGTCTCTCTGGAGTACAGCATCAAGGTTTCACGGTTCGACCTCGTGACCTGGGGTAGAAGATAGAAACTGAAGTTCAGGTTTTTTTTCAATTTCCAAGGATTCCACTGAATATAATTGTTATTGGAATTGTAACAAACGGTAAATGTGGATTCAAGGGACGGTGGGAGTGTTGTCGAATATTTAAATTTGAGCTGTGCGAGATAGCTTTTCTAACGGTAGGAATGATCTTGCTGGGTCGGTGGATCAAAGGTGGGATAGAATTGGATCATTCACAAAAGCTAATTACCATTCACAAAAGCAAATCCATATTATATTTAGTTTCATTATTCTCTTCCTCTTCTTGCACTGCAATGCACTCTCTGTCTCTCAGGCAAGGCGGTGATGATTTGTGGAGCGCTCCTCCTTGTTTGTTGTGTGCTGTTTCTTTGTTCTGTATTTGTGGCCCTGTGTTGTGATTGTTCATGTGTGTAGCTTCTGTTGCCTTTGTGTGTTGTGACTGTTCATGTATATGTCAGTAGTTTCTGTTGTCTTTCTGTGTTGTTGTTTGAACATTCAATGGCAAGTCTGAGAGGCAGAGACAGATATACCTTTCGGCCAACAAGTCTTTGGAAGAGCACAATCAGAGGAGTGGCAATATCTGCAGATGTGATGAAGATCTCCACCGGCCTCAGCGGTAATGGACAGTCTCTTGTCAAATGTAAGGGAGGATGGAGATCTGTAAATTTATTGGTTGTGTATTGCTATCTTATTATAATGATATCAATTGATTAAGGTCTTTTGTTTCGTTTTCCTTTCCTGCTTTGATTATTGCAAATTTGTTATTCAAAAGAAAATTTCTGATCAATTGATTTTTGATGTGAAGATTAATTTATTCTTACAGGCAGGAAGGACTTATGCAAGAGAAGCAATCATACGAGGAGAGTAAATCAAGAAAAGTACACAACCATCTGTAAGCAGATTTAAATGATATGTATGGGAAGGTATTTTTTGTTTTATTTTTCTTTGGTTTTCTAGCTTTCATCTTTCAGATCCGTTTTTTTAGAAGCAAAGCGGCCATTCAAGTCCTGCGTAGAGAAATGACCACGGCTCCAGCGGTACTGTGACCACATCAAATTCCAAGGAATTGCCATCTACAAGATTCAGGTAGGTACCACTATTAACTATCCCGTCGACAATTTCTTGTGTTTTTCTTTTTCCAACATGAAAAAGTCAATAGATACTTGTGTTGATAAATTTATAAAATAGTTGAGGGATAGTCATAGGGCTAGAAAATTTTTGGAAGAATATGCACTGAATTTTTTTACATGTATAATATGTGTTTCAATCCATCACAAAATTTATTTTACCTCTGTTTTTTATTTTGGTGATAGTGTACCATCCCTCCCCACTTAGTGACTCCATATATAAATACCGCGCCTCGAATGAATGAGTGGATGGATTTTTATTGAAACCAGCCTATGCATTCTAAAATAACCAGGTTACCGTGGCTGAAATTTGGAACCGGGTTGATGGCTGACTGAAAGAAGATTGACTAACCCTAATTAACTTAGGTTATGTTTGATTTGGTTAGTGACTTGAATGATATGGTATTTTTATTCTGGCAATCACTGATGGGGCTGATGGAGATCGACATGTAATAGGGCAGAGTTTTGAAAAATTAAAGATCATTATAATTGTTTGATCATGTCTAAAAAGAAAAACTCACTAAGTGAGCTATTTTTTTAAAGTTATGAAATATAATATGAATTATTATTTTTAAATTTATTTGAATGCGATATTTATATTATAATTTTTTTTCTTCTGAAAAAATTATTTGTAATTTTATTAATAAAATCAAAATAACAATGTAACAAATTGAATTGAATAGATTTATTATTTTTTTAGTTGAGCTAAAATATGTTTTATTATTATTAATTTTTGATCTAATGCTTCATTTTAAGGACTCTACAACGTTTCTCCTATATTAAGTCCACGTTTGAATGTTTACACTCATTTATAAATACTACAGCATAGATGTATCTTAAATAAGGATCTAACATGAGCCAAGAGGGATCCAATTTCTTCATGTGCAAATTTTTTTATGAGTGAACAAATTACACATCATACTAAATTGTAAAATAAGCCTCAACATAATAAAAAAAACTTTTTAACATAATATAAATTTCATTAATAAAAATAAAAATCAAACAATATAATGAATCAGAGCCGACATAACAATAATAATGTAAAAGAAATAGAGAAATAGCTAATTTTCCAAGAAACTTGACGGGAGCGCGAGACGCCGCAGAGGCTAGGGCTTCCACCGTCGACGCCGTAGAGCTTCCACCGTCCACGACTCGCAGGCTAAGGACTAGCTAGGCTGCGGTGCGGGTGCGGAAATTATTTCGGTTCTGGTCTTTAGGTTTTACTCTGCGCGGGGGCGAGGTGGCTGCCCTTGCCGCCTCTGCCCCGGTCTCGCCTCTGCTCTGGTTGGTGCTTTTCCTTTGCAGCGGCAGTTGGTGTTGTTTTGGTCGCTCGCGGGCTTATCCATTTGGAGCGTTGAGGGAACAGGGGTGTGGAGGTTCTGACTCTGCATTGTTTCGTGCCGCATCAAATGGCTGGTTTTGCTGGAGTTTTTGCAGGCTGCTGTGGATGTATGGGGCAGTTGTTCTACCTCTGGATTCGTCTACTTCTGGAGGAGAGTTTTGAGGGGGTGGGGAAGGAGTGGCTACCCTGGCTGCTCTCTTCCTCATTTCATGCCTCTCCTTCTTGTCTGGGCAGCCAGATCTAGAGCTATTGTTCTCTTTTTCCCTCCACAGGAGCTTTTAACCGCATGTGGAGCATTGGTGCTGAATCTTCTTTCTGGGTGTTGCACCTTTGCTCTTTTTTGCTGTTTTTTTGTTTGTTTTTGGTATGGGTATCCTTTACAGGTGTGTTTTCAGGGGCACAATATTGGCTTGTTGAGGTATTCTTGGGCATTGTTGTTGCAAATTTGCGGAGGTTTACATGCCCTTTTGTTCGCTGCCTTGTCTAAGGGTTTTTTTGGATACTCCATTTGAAGTATTGTTTTGTAAATGGCACTCCATTTGAAGTATTGTTTTGTAAATAACTTTGCCCACATTTCTGCATATGCTTCAAACATTTACGATATGTAATCTTCTTTAATAAAAATTAAAAAAATTTCTCCATAAAAAAAATCAAACAATATAATATAACTAAAAAAACCTAAAAATAAAAACCTCTTGAGCTTATTTGATGTCTAATTAACTAATCGAATGGGAAAAAAAACCATTTATATCGAATGCCATAGTCTAAGTCATAACCTTATAAATATATAAATAATTTAATTTAATTTACTTATTTGAATTCTAATTGACTAATCGAATAGGGAAGAAAAACCATTTATATCGAATGCCATAGCCTAAGTCATAACCTTATAAATATATAAATAATTTAATTTAATTTAATATAAAGATTAATTTGATTAAATATATAAATAATTTAATTTAATATAAGGATTAATTTGGTTTAAAATTTGATTGAAATTTCTAAAAATTATAACTTTAATTTATATAGGTTTGGGGTTTTTCAAAATCTGAATTTATATATGTATTTTGAGAGATATTTTAAAGTAGAAGAAATCACAATGTCATTTAAAATACAGAATGAACTCACGATTCTCAAATAGAAACGACAAAATTTACTGAAAAAAAATAGTAATATTGAATTTTAATATTTTATTGTCATTATTTTATAAAATAATATTTATGTCATAATGATAATTTAAATTTTAATATTTTTATTTTTATGAAATTTTATTTTAAATGGGATATATATCAATTTTTTTTAATAAATTTAAATAAAAAATATTTTATAATTTAGTATGAGAAAATGCTATTTCATAATATTATATTAAAGATATTTTAAAATTAAAATAAATTAAATAATTTTTTATATAAATTAAAAAATAAATCAAATTAAATTTATTAAATATTAAAAATAATTAAAAAATTTTATATATAAAATAAATTAATAATTAAACATTTAACCCTTTAAATAAAACTAATTTAAAATGAATTGAGTATACATGCATATTCATCTGAAATAACGTACTGGAACTTGTATTTCTTGTTTTCAACCTAAGTCGATATCAATCCCAATCTTATATTCTGTATACAGTGCACATTTCGAATGGAATCCTTCAACTGGAGTTCTTTCTTTCTTCCCTCTCGTTAAGGTTTATGAAAAATGGGGGAGATGGAGGTTTATGAAAAATGGGGGAGATGGAACCCAGAAACAACTGCCGGGTACATTGGGAAATGCCTGATTATCTGACAGACAGAGATACTAGCATGGCTGCCACTTCAATCTCTGTGCAGATTTCATTATGTTTGCAAGGAATGGAATGCCCTCACTTCTCCACCAAATTCATAACAACTCAATGGGCCGAGCCGACAAGCCTCCTAACAGAAACCCATGCCTGGTTCTACACTGGCAGATTTTCAATGAACCCGAACTCAAAATGCCCAACCCTCTAGCTTACTGTTTTTTTAGTCACGGACCTGGATGAAGACCTCCTCCATGACCCTTTCCTTCATCTTAGAGCAAGATTTAAAGCCAACATATCCACTTATGTGCCATGGATCGACGGCAGGCCTCTGCTTGGTCAGGTGTCCTCGTCCATATGCAATTCTTGTTTGCAATCCTCTCACAAGAACGTCCTTACAACTTCCTCGCTTGTCCACCATTCGGTAAATCGACATCATAGGCATCGTGGGCGGCGAGGGCGAGAATCGAGACAAATACATGGTTGTGGTGGTGGGCAAGTCAAAATCTCTGGATGAACATATAGTTGAATCTACAATTCCACTCAGAAATCATGGAGAATTGTAGGGCACCTGCCAGAAAACGTGACCATAGTGGGGACAGGGTCAAAGAAGAGGGAGATGGATATGGTTTTCTGCGACGGGTACTTCTACTGTTTGGCAATCATTAATGCGGGGTGGGGAATTATTGGTTTCAACATCAGAGAGGGAACTTATGTTTCCGCACTCTTACCAGAGATCGCTGTTGCAAAGTGCATTTCCCTTTACCTGCTTGTCTGCGGATTGCGGGTTCTAGTTACTGGTGGGATAGTCAAAAGCGAAGAGGAGCTTTTTCAGGAGTTCATTATATGGACTCTGACAAGTCAAAAATAGACTCCACATTTTCTTCATGAGGGTGGACGGAGATTGCCAGAATGCCTCCATCCCTGTGTGAGGGTGTTAACAGGGATTTGTCTTTGGTGTTGTCTACAGATGCTACAATTTTGCTCGTGAAATTTTTCTTGGTTAAAATAATTTGAAAAAATTAATTTTAGAAATGCTTGAATCATTTTTTGATGACTGGATTCAGTGCCATCAAGAATTTCTGAGAAACCCAGATTTCAAAACATTTCTGCTGAATTTTCTCAACACCTATCGGAATTTCCACAGTTTTCAGGGCAAAATTGTGGCTTCGTTAGACTACAGAATGCCCGATTATGTGCTGCGCAGTTGGTGATTGTGCGTGCTTTATAGGCTACTGAAGTAGGCTGGTGATAGAGGTGGTTGTTTACCGTGTCAACTACCCATGCAGTACACCCCCTTTTCTTTGAAAAAAGGGGTAGCGCTTGATCGACGTGTCCATGCCATCCTGCAGTCATCAGCAGCTTGATCATTTTAATTGTAAACCCAGTCTGCATGTATGAATTGTAAATAATCTTAACAGATATGAGTCGTGTATGTAAATTGCCTAGGTGGACCTAACTTTCTAATGGTAATCTACGTCCCGGAAGGTTTTTCGTCTCACCGATCCATGATCGGCAGAGTTTTCCTTCAGCCTGACCCCAAAGCCGGGATGGATTTTGTCATTAGAATTTTAGGAAAATCCTAGTGTGTTAATCTGCTGAATTATAGTTGTATCGCAGAACTGGGTGGTTTATGGGGGTCTATGGCAAATGAGTTGTCCCCCTTAAAATGTAAAGTTGTAAAAGTCATGATGTAAAGTGTCTTGAGGGTTAGAAAATGTTTTAATCCCCTAGTCCTAGGTCCTAGGTGATTTTTCCAAAGGCTAAGTTCGAGGATCCATTTTAAAATGAATTAAAAATTAAAAAATTAAAAATAATAAAAAAAAAATATTAAAATATATATATATATATATATATAATTAAAAAATATAAAAATTATAAAATAAAGCAAAAACCCTAAAATAATAAAATAATAATATTTTGAATAAATGCATGTAAAATATCATTTTTTAATAAATCGACGGATGAGATTAAGAGATGTCTTGATCCTCATCGACGGTCGAGATGATTTCAACATAGATCACTCGAACTAGCCGTTGGGATCATTCCCTTTAAGTAGGGTGCTAGGGGTCATTTTCAGGTCATTGGATCTGTGAGTCTTGGTTGAAGAAGCTCTCTTGTAGTTCATTTTTTGTGCAATAAAGAAGACTTTGGGATTAAAAATCTTGCTGATGTTACTCTTCTAAAAATGTTGTAAGATTGTTCTATTTGTTCTGCATAATTTTATTTTCAGCCATTAATGATAGCTTAATGAAGATTGATCTAGGCACAGGTATCTTGTCTGATCTTTGAGGTTTGAATGATAGTTTAGATCCTGAAATATATTGGCAGGTATCTCCATTTGATCAGGGTTTCACTATTGTTTTCTCCTTCTATGTTGATGGTTGATTTTAAGCTGTGCAGGAAATCCTTTTTTCAGATTACCGGGCGTTAGGGGAAGTTCTCGGCTGAACCAGCCAACTCCTGGGTTGTGTTTTCTGAAAGAGCCCAGCCAGTTCTTGATCCCGGGCTTATCATTCGAAATATATTTTTATGAATGCATGCAGGGTTTTCTGAAGCGTTTTACGTTAAAATCAAATTTCGATAATATTTCTGCTGTTATTGCTAAATCTGGCAGTTAAAGGGCCAAAATCTGTAAATTACTCAGCTAATCTGGGGTTTCAAATTTTGTTTTATACAATTTTCATTAGAGTTTTGTTTCCTTGCAATTGCAGGTACAGGGTTTTTTTTTTTTTAGGGGTTTACCAAATATAAATTTGTGAGGAGCTTCACTATATTCTGAGCAGTCGGCTTGCTGTTCATTGGTTTTCTTCAAATTAGTTTTCACCTGCAGCGAACTGCATCACCAGATCTTCATTCTTTTCCTTTATCCTGCAGACAAATCACTATCAACCAACGCATATCCCTTGCCGAAACAACGCTCAGCATTTTTTAGCTCCAAAATTAGCCACTTGCCTGTTCACGCATATTATTACCCTGTGCTCGCTGCTCTTCAACGCAGTCTCACCTCTACTTGCCTCAGCCGCTTGTAATTTTCCCCACACCCATCCAAAAGCAAAATCGATTGAGGCTCTCTGAGACTGGGCAAGGATCACATCGTTCTGTTGTGGGTATCAGCTGTTCGTCGACATCATTCTGCATATCTGTTTCAAACGTCACTGAGCTGCAGTAAGAACGTGATCATTATTGGTATACGCTGGCCAGGCAATGTATTTTTTGTGGTTTTGTGCGCAGGTAAACAACTGCTAACGCATTGATCTCCCTTTGATATTCCTTCACAAATTGCGCTATAAGTTGCTATGTGCAGGCTCCATCTGCACAGTTCCTATTAGAAACCCGCACTCCCTCACCATTACCTGCGGAAGAATACCTACGGGCCAGTTGAAAAGAAAGTCTCAGTTCCGTCAAGCGTCGGCTCTCAACGTGTATATACCCACGCGCAGAAAGAAGGGCTTTGAACGAGACAGCGTGGGTAAAGAAAACACGTGATTTTGGTGGACGGGCCAGGGAACTGCTTTTTTTTTATTCGTTGAATTAAATTTTTGGTAAGTCGAGCGTATAGTTCTCATGTGTAGATTTTTTTTTATATATTTTTGTATATTCGATTTTAGGATTTTTATATGGCATTTAGATTTAAATTTTTTTTTGAAATTAAATGTTAGTTTAAGCGTTTAGTTTTAATTGTTATTTTTTTAGGGTAGGGTTTTGATTTTATAGTTTTAGATTTTAATTTAAATTAAAATAGATTTTAATAATTTTAAGTTTTGTTTCAGTTTAACATTTAGTTTAGGATTTGTCAAGTTTTATTTTCGTTTAGATTTTAATTTAGTCTTACTTTAGTTTTAAATTTACTTTAAAAAAAAAAATTCATAAAAAATTTTAAAATAATAAATAATAAAAATAAATTTTGCAATTGCAGTCTTGGCTCGGAAATTACCTAGGTTTCATCTTTTATGCTGAGGATGAAAATTTTAACGTGGGATTTAATGTTTATTGTGCATAAAATTTCATTTGAAGATTACGACATAAATTTGATCTCTGGCTAGCATTTTGGTGGTTGTCCAAAGCATTCACCCATTTACTCTTTTAAATAGCTGAGCTATTGAGCCTTTATGGTTATCTTGTATCTGGCAAAAGTTAAGCTTTGATGATAAATGCTTGCTCTAGGTGGTTTATATTGTTGCAGCGTCTGATAATTAAACGATTAAACATTTACTCCACAAGGCGCTGGTCTTTTAACTTCTAAATCCATTTAGTGCTTATCATATCGTGTCTCCCACCCAACTGGTTCACAGTTGGTTTTCATCATTTTTTGTAGGGTCTACCCCCCTTAGCCGCGGGATACAGGCTTAAACGGAGAGATCGGGGATCAGAGTGACAGCCCCCGGTCTGAGTGTTGTCGTGTCAATCTGTGCGACAACATATTTTGGCGTCGTTGTCGGGGACAGAGTTTTTCTGTTCCTGAGTTTCATCGACATTCATCTTCTCATCTTTCTCATCTCTCATTTGAGCTGGCAGATTCAATATTTTGGGTTATCATTTGGATCTTTCATCACCTTATCTTTCGTCATATCAGAAACTTCTCTTCGATTTGTTTCTTGTTTGGGTGGCGACTCCATTTTCTTATTTTCCCAGACAAGAAACCTCTCTCATATCAGCGTGTTTGTTGCTTTTTGGATCTTAGAATCAGATTCATTGTTCAAGTGGCGACTCCACTTCTTTCATCTATTATTTTTCTTGAGCAGAGATCTCGTTCTATCATCCATTTGATCCCTTATTATTCATCATGGATTATTCATTTAAACCATGTCATTTTACTGACCGTCTCCATGATTTTCCGGAGGAGGCCATTTCTAAATTACCTGTGTTCTCGGGTGGTGATTCAATCGCTGTTAGAAGGCATCTAGGCTTGTTTACTCGCATAATGATCATATATTGTAGACCCCCTCAGTTTAATCATGAAGATATCAAGATGCGTCTTTTTGTCTTTTCTTTAGAGGGTGATGCTTTGAATTGGTTTAACAATTTTCCTAAGGATTCTTTCACTTCTTTACAAGACATTGTCAATGCTTTTAAAGATAGATATGGTAATCCAAACAGCTTGCCTTCTGCCCCTAAAATTGTGCAACAGAATAAAAGTAATTTGATAAAAGGTCCAGCTGACGGTGAAAGATTCCAAGACGATTCTTCATATCAGAATGTGTCATCCACCTGTACTATTGCAGATCAAATTCATGATAATGGAAAAGCAGGGATAAGTGACAACGAAAAGGAAGATCAAAAGCAAATTATACAAGAACTAATGATGCTGGTAAAAAATATGGAGATTAATCAAACTAATTACGTCAATGATGTGAGAACTTTATGCACCCACTTGGAAAAACGTAATAGGGAGATGGAGATTATGCAAAATCAGCATGCTAGAGAAATTGAGGCCATGAAGACTAATCATGACAGAAATTAGTCTCATGCAAAGCAAAATGTCAGGCTTAGAGGAAAATATGACAACAATGAAAGCTAATCATGATAGGGAAATTAATTCTATGCAAAACAAGTTATTAACTATGGATGAAGAAATGACTATCATGACGTTCAATCATAATAATCACTTGGCTACCATGCAAGCAAATCATAAAGAAGAAATAAATTCCATACAGTATTGCTTGACAAACATAAAGGAAAAGAACGATAAAGTAATAAAAGATATGGAAGAAGACCATGCCAGGCAAATCAGTGCTATAAAGGTTGAACACTCTAGTCAGATGGATGCCATTAAAATACAAGTTCAAAAGTTTCAACAATGGTCAGAGGATAAGAGAAACCAGGGGACATCAACAGATCAGGAGCCTTCTCATTTGTTGCAACAAGTTCCATCTTATTATAAGGAGGTCATTGGTTCGATTGAAAGGTGGTTAATTGAAGGTGATCCAGATAGACTTAAAAATGATAAAGATCAGATGCAGGATAAAGAAAGACATGTCATACATATCTTACATACTTCATCTGATAGCTTTGAAACAGAAGGTTCCACATCATCAATAATACAGCCTGCCAAGAAAAAGCGCAAGAGAAAGAGAATGAGACGAAGATTTGATGCATCAGACGGCCGCGAGCAGCTTGATTTTCGGATAGGAAAAAGTCCTACCATATGCAAAATTGGACATGGCACATCCGACAAGCAGCCGACAGATTTGCCTGAAAGCAGGCAAATGCTCAGTATACACTATATTGAACACATCTGATGCCAGGGGCATCCACTGTATTTCTAACCCTACTCCTTGTTTTTCCGCATTTTCATTTCTGTTTTAGGATAGGATTTACTTTTCTAGATAGTTAATAAATGAAGAGCTTTTATCTTTCCTGTGCTTAATGTTATATGATGATTTTTGGATGGACGCTACTTATTTTTATCTGTGTGTTGCATGGATGCAGATTCTGGATTCTCACATTCCTACAGTGCAACAACGTGTCCCCAAGTAGAGCCAGATGTTGACCACTACCGGTCAACTACCCATGCAGTACACCCCCTTTGAAAAAAGGGGTAGCGCTTGATCGACGTGTCCGTGCCATCATGCAGTCATCAGCAGCTTGATCATTTTAATTGTAAACCCAGTCTGCATGTATGAAGTGTTAATAATCTTAGCAGATATGAGTCGTGTATATAAATTGCCTAGGTGGACCTAACTTTCTAATGGTAATCTACGTCCCGAAAGGTTTTTCGTCTCACCGATCCATGATTGGCAGAGTTTTCCTTCAGCCTGACCCCAAAGCCGGGATGGATTTTGTCATTAGAATTTTAGGAGAATCCTAGTGTGTTAATATGCTGGATTATAATTGTGTCGCAGAACTGGGTGGTTTATGGGGGTCTATAGCAAATGGGTTGTCCCCCTTAAGATGTAAAGTTGTAAAAGTCATGATGTAAAGTGTCTTGACGGTTAGAAAATGTTTTAATCCCCTCATAAGTCCTAAGTTCTAGGTCCTAGGTGATTTTTCCAAAGGCTAAGTTCGAGGATCCATTTTAAAATGAATTAAAAATAAAAAAATAAAAAATAATAATAAAAAATAAAAATAAAAAAAATATATATATATATATATATATATATATAAAATTAAAAAATATAAAATTATAAAATAAAGCAAAAACCCTAAAATAATAAAATAATAATATTTTGAGTGAATGCATGTAAAATATCATTTTTTAATAAATTGACGGATGAGATTAAGAGATGTCTTGATCCTCATCGACGGTCGAGATCATTTCGACATGGATCACTCGAACTAGCCGTTGGGATCATTTCCTTTAAGTAGGGTGCTAGGGGTCATTTTCAGATCATTGGATCTGTGAGTCTTGTGCTGAAGAAGCTCTCTTGTAGTTCATTTTTTGTGCAATAAAGAAGACTTTGGGGTTAAAAATCTTGCTGGTGTTACTCTTCTGAAAATGTTGTAAGATTGTTCTATTTGTTCTGCATAATTTTATTTTCAGCCATTAATGATAGCTTAATGAAGATTGATCTAGGCACAAGTATCTTGTCTGATCTTTGAGGTTTGAATGATAGTTTAGATCCTGAAATATATTGGCAGGTATCTCCATTTGATCGGGGTTTCACTATTGTTTTCTCTTTCTATGTTGATGGTTGATTTTAAGCTGTGCAGGAAATCCTTTTTTCAGATTACCGGGCGTTAGGGGAAGTTCTCGGCTGAACCAGCCAACTCCCGGGTTGTGTTTTCTGAAAGAGCCCAGCCAGTTCTTGATCCCGGGCTTATCATTCAAAATATATTTTTATGAATGCATGCAGGGTTTTCTGAAGCGTTTTACGTTAAAATCAAATTTCGATAATATTTCTGCTGTTATTGCTAAATCTGGCAGTTAAAGGGCCAAAATCTGTAAATTACTCAGCTAATCTGGGGTTTCAAATTTTGCTTTATACAGTTTTCATTAGGGTTTTGTTTCCTTGCAATTGCAGGTACAGGGTTTTTTTTTTTAGGGGTTTACCAAATATAAATTTGTGAGGAGCTTCACTGTCTTCTGGGCAGTCGGCTTGCTGTTCATTGGTTTTCTTCAAATTATTTTTCACCTGCAGCGAACTGCATCACCAGACCTTCATTCTTTTCGTTCATCCTGCAGACAAATCACTATCAACCAACGCATATCCCTTGCCGAAACAACACTCAGCATTTTTTAGCTCCTAAATTAGCCACTTGCTTGTTCACGCATATTATTACCCTGTGCTCACTGCTCTTCAACGCAGTCTCACCTCTCCTTGCCTCAGCCGCTTGTAATTTCCCCACACCCATCCAAAAGAAAAATCGATTGAGGCTCTCTGAGACTGGGCAAGGATCACATCGTTCTGCTGTGGGTATCAGCTGTTCGTCGACATCATTCTGCATATCCGTTTCAAACGTCACTGAGCTGCAGTAAGAACGTGATCATTATTGGTATACGCTGGCCAGGCAATGTATTTTTTGTGGTTTTGTGCGCAGGTAAACAACTGTTAACGCATTGATCTCCCTCACGTCGTTTGATATTCCTTCACAAATTGTGCCATAAGTTGCTGTGTGCAGCCTCCATCTGCACAGTTCCTATTAGAAACCCGCACTCCCTCACCATTACCTGCGGAAGAATACCTGCGGGCCAGTTGAAAAGAAAGTCTCAGTTCCGTCAAGCGTCGGCTCTCAACGTGTATATACCCACGCGCAGAAAGAAGGGCTTTGAACGAGACAACGTGGGTAAAGAAAACACGTGATTTTGGTGGACGGGCCAGGTAACTGCGTTTTTTTTATTCGTTGAATTAAATTTTTGGTAAGTCGAGCGTATAGTTCTCATGTGTAGATTTTTTTTTTTTTTTTTGTATATTCAATTTTAGGATTTTTATACGGAATTTAGATTTAAATTTTTTTTTAGGGTAGGGTTTTGATTTTAATTGTTATTTTTTTAGGGTAGGGTTTTGATTTTATAGTTTTAGATTTTAATTTAAATTAAAATAGATTTTAATAATTTTAAGTTTTGTTTCAGTTTAACATTTAGTTTAGGATTTGTCAAGTTTTATTTTCGTTTAGATTTTAATTTAGTCTTACTTTAGTTTTAAATTTACTTTAAATAAAAAAAAAAAAAATCATAAAAAATTTTAAAATTTTAAAATAAAAAATAATAAAAATAAATTTTGCAATTGCAGTCTTGGCTCGGAAATTACCTAGGTTTCATCTTTTATGCTGAGGCTGAAAATTTTAACGTGGGATTTAATGTTTATCGTGCGTAAAATTTCATTTGAAGATTAACTGCATAAATTTGATCTCTGGCTAGCATTTTGGTGGTTGTCCAAAGCATTCACCCATTTACTCTTTTAAATTGCTGAGCTATTGAGCCTTTATGGTTATCTTGTATCTGGCAAAAGTTAAGCTTTGATGATAAATGCTTGCTCTATGTGGTTTATATTGTTGTAGCGTTTGATAATTAAACGATTAAACATTTACTCCACAAGGCACTGGTCTTTTAACTTCTAAATCCATTTAGTGCTTATCATATCGTGTCTCCCACCCAACTGGTTCACAGTTGGTTTTCATCATTTTTCTGTAGGGTCTACCCCCCTTAGCCGCGGGAGACAAGCTTAAACGGAGAGATCGGGGATCAGAGTGACAACGCCCGGTCTGAGCGTTGTCGTGTCAATCTGTGCGACAACACAATCCAATATAAATGCACTTCAGAGAGTGAGCCACAACATAAGGTATTTGAGTGTAATGTTCCAAAAAGGAAATAATAGTGCTGAACAAGCAAAACACACATACGGCACAAAAAAATCAGACAACAATCAAACACCCATAAAATTGCACCATAACTGCGCCAAAATGATCCATTTTATTATCAAAGGAGAGTACAATGCATGGAATGTGTGCACCTGGCTTGCCAAAGCAAGCTAGACAACCCCAGGTGAGAAAAATGTTCTTCGGATGCAAAGGAAGGACTTCTCCTCAATGTTCTGCTCTGGCCCTAGAAATTCTACAACTATGATCCCGATTTAAACAGGAACGCAACAAATTACAGAGATAACCATATACACAAAGATGCAACGGAAATAATACTTCATTTCATTAATTGAAAACACTGAAATATGCTTACAACCAGAAATGGAAATAAACTAGCTAGGGCGATGGTAGCTTATCTCTGAGAAGAGATGTGATGGCTACATGCCTCTGAATTGTGTTACAATGAGGCTCGAAGGCCTATTTATTGTTGAGAAACAATGGAAAAACCCTTAACATTCCAAAACCTAACCCTAGGAGATGAAACGCCAAACTGTGGGCCCCGTTTGGGGTAAATTGGTACATCAATTTCCCGGGGTCATAACTTTGGCATATGATCTCCGTTTGACGCGTACAATAGCTCATTAGAAAGATCTATCCGAGCACTATCATTGTTGGAACGGGCAACATCGATCCATTCCGTGGACCCATGTTACCCCTGGATTCCCCATAAAACGTCGTTTAGGGCCTCAAAACGGCTCCGGAAGTTCAGGACCCGAAAAACTGCTAAAAATAGTAATTTGTGCTACAATTAAGGAAACTGAAAATGCTGAGAAAGACAATGGTGGGGGTCCAGGTGGACTTGGCAGGTGGCCACCAATATCCACCTGGATCATTCCTCCCCCCTTAGGAAGCAATGGTCTCCATTGCGTTGAGCTCCTCCATGAGATGAGGAAACTTCTGCTGAACTTGTTCCTTGGTGAGCCACTTGCCCTGCTGAAGGAGTTGGCCTGCTTTGACAACTCGATACAGTTGGATATTCTATTGGCGAGTGTTCTTGATCTGTGTGTCCATGATTCGATCAGTTGCAACTTGTTCCATGCAATCTGGATTTAATTCTGTGGGTTTGAGCTGTTCTACAATGTCGGATGTGTCTAGCAATGGTGGAAAGTATGGCCGAAGGCGGTCCACATTGAACACTGGGTGCAGGCCAAGGAATGGGGGAATGCTGAGCTCAAATGCATTGTCTCCCATAGCCTTAGTAATGGTGTAAGGACCATATCGGAGTGGTCTCAATTTCCGATAGGCTCCAGTAAGGCATTCCTTTTGCAAATGCAACCAGAATTTGTCGCCCACCTGAAACTTGTGTGGCACCCGATGTTGATCATGTCGCTGCTTGTACTTGGCATTTGATTTCTCAATAATGTCATGGACCTACTGGCGAATATGTTGGATGCGCTCAATGAAGCTGGTGGCCTTATCTGTTTCAGACTGGACATGAGCTGAATTCATGTGAGTAGCTGCAAGTGGCATGGCTACATCAATGGGGCATAGTGGCTGGAATCCCAAACCCACCTGAAAAGGGCTATGGCCAGTGGAGCTGTGAAGAGCTCAGTTGTAGCTGTGCTGAACATAGGGGAGGCTCTCGTCCCATGTGCGTGGATGCTTTGAGTTATACATGCGCAGAATGTGCACAATCATCCTATTGACAACCTCTGTCTGGCCATCAGTTTGAGGATGGAAAGCTGTGGACTTCGTGAGTTTGGTGTCCAGCATTGACCAGAGACTGGACCAAAATGTGCTGAGAAACCGAATGTCCCGATCTGAGATGATAGACTGTGGGATCCCAAAGTGCACCCACACTCGTTCAAAAAAGAGTTTAGCAGTGGCTTTTGCTGTGATATTCTTCTTGCAGGCCACCATAATGGCCATCTTCGAGAACCTGTCGACGACCACAAAAACACAGTCATTTCCATGCTTAGTTGAAGGAAGGCCTGACATGTAATCCATGGAGATGGATTCCCAAGGTCGACTAGGGGTAGGCAACGGGGTATAGAGGCCGTGCTTCTTAATGGTCGGTTTGGCAATGGCACAGGGAGTACATGATCGGATGTACTTCCCAACATCCTGTCGAAGATTCGGCCAATAGAAATAATTTTGCAGTACTGCCACTGTTTTCTCGACCCCGAAATGCCCAGCAGCCCCACTGTAGTGTGCTTCCCAAATCATCTTGGCACGCTCGCTTGAAGGAACACAAAGGTGACTGAGGTGGCATAATAGGGCATCCTGGAGGTGAAAATCTGCAACATGCCGACCCTCCAAGAGTGTCTGGTATGTGTGGCCGAATTCTGGGTCGCTTTTGTAGAGACGTGGCCAATCAGAAGTCTCGTGCCCACAAGAGTTGAGCACGGTGGTCAGCGCCATGATCGATGGTCGACTGAGGCAATCTGCAACATTATTGGTGCTGCCCTTTTTATACTTTATATTCAAGTGAAACTGTTGCAGGTATGTAGACCACTTCTGATGGCGATCATTCTGCAATTTCCCTTGGGTCTGTATGAACTGCAGGGGTCGGTGGTCTGTGTGGATGACCGTTTCCTTCCCCAAAATGTAATGCTTCCATTGTCGGCACGCCTGCACAATGGAATACATCTCTTTATCATAAGTGGGGTACTTCCGGACTGTGTCTGAAAGCGTTTCACTGTGATATGCCACTGGATGTCCATGTTGAGTAAGGACTGCCCCAATAGCATAGTCAGAGGCATCTGTCTTGACCTCAAATGGTTGTTGTAAATCTGGTAACGCGAGCACTGGTGCCGTGCAGAGGCGATCCTTCAACTCCCTGAATGCCTTCTGTTGAGATTCAGACCAAAAGAATTTTGCTTTCGCCCCTCCCTTGGTGACTTGACTCAAGGGCCAAGAAATATGAGAAAACCCCAGCACAAACCTGCGGTAGAAGTTGGCAAGACCTAGAAAGCTGCGGAGCTCTGTTAGAGTGGTTGGAGAGGGCCAATCACGAATGACTTGGACCTTGGCTGGATCGACATGCACCCCCTGTTCATCAATGATGTATCCTAGATACTGAACCTGGGTCATGCCAAAAGTGCATTTCTCCAAATTGGCACATAGCTTGTGTTGCCGCAGTGTTTGGAGAACCTGTCGGATGTAGTGGAGGTGCTCTTCCCAACTCTGGCTGAAGATTAGAATGTCATCCAAGTATACTACTACAAAGGAGTTGGTGAATGGCCGCAAGATGTCATCCATTAACCTCATAAAGGTTGCAGGAGCATTCGTCAATCCGAAAGGCATGACCAACCATTTGAAGAGGCCCTCCTTGGATTTGAAGGCAGTCTTCCACACATCTGAGGGTTCGATTGGTACCTGGTGATATCCTGACTTCAGATCGATCTTGCTGAAATATTTTGCCCCCTTTAGTTGGTCTAGGAGGCCATCAATCCGCGGGATCGGGTACCTATTACGGACAGTGATCTTGTTCAGCGCCCGGTAGTCAATACAGAGTCTCCACGTCCCATCCTTCTTCTGTACCAACACGATCGGGCTCCCACAGGGCGATGAACTCGGACGGATGTGACCTTTCTGCAGGAGCTCCTGAATCTGCCTCTTGATTTCATTGTTCTCCAGAACGGAGCGCCGATAAATTGGTCCATTGGGTAGCGGCGCACCTGGGGTCAGATCAATGGAGTGCTTGACTTGACAGTGCAGAGGAACCCCTGCCGGGGAGGTGAAGATGTCTTCGTACTCCTCCACAATCTTGTCCATCTGTAGCTGTCGTGCAGAGGGACCCCGTTTGGAGGCCGCGGCCACTGTCTTCTTCTTCCCTTGAGGGCATATCATCAGGAAAACAAATTTCCTGGTTTTGGAAATGATCTTACTGCATTGTTTTGCAGTAATCAAAGAGATGGCGGCAGGTGGTGCTACCTCTGGTATCCTGAACAACTTATTTCCCAATGTAATAATAACAGCACGGGGCCTTGATTCATACACAGCATGTCGCTTCCACAAGTATGGTTGTCCTAGTAATACATCACAAACTTCAAGGGGAGCAATGTCACACAATACCTCATTCGTGAAGGGCTTGATGTTGTATGGAAGGCGACACTGCTGACTCACGCGAAGATCTCGCCCTTGGTGAAGCCACCCAATGGTGTATGGCTGTGGATGTGCTGTGGTCGGTAAGCCCAACCGCTTCACGACCTCTGCCGAAATGAGGATCTTTTGACTCCCGCTATCAACAATGAACTGTATCGGGGAGCCCTTTACCCACATCTGGGAGTGGAAGAGACGCTCCTCCTCCTCTAGATCTTCGGGTTCGTTTTTCTGGATCTTTGCGGTAGCAACAGTGGCGCTGGGATCCGCATCAATGATCTGCTTCCCTTTTTCATACCCCTTATCGGGTTCTGACTCAGAGTCGGAACATGCATCTGTTTCTGAAACCTTTAGCTCAGCCACCAGTGACTGCTTGGCCCGACACTCACTTGTGTTGTGAGTGGAGCTCTTATGGAACTCGCACCATTTTCCAGTATCCTTTCTCGGCTTCGCGGCGTTGTTCTTTGCTTGCAGCTTCGGCTGGTTGTCTTGGGCTGTCCCGCCTTGGCTCTATCCTTTGTTCTGTGGTTTAGGGGCACCTTTCCTCTGCTTTGGATTCGCAGATCCAAAGTCTCGCTTCTTTTGTTTAAACTTCTGCTCGACCTTGACGGCATATCGGTATGCTGCGCCGAGCGAGGGGATGTTTAGGAATTGTATTTCTTCCTGGATGTACTTGTGCAGGCAGCCACGGTATTTGAGTATCAAATGTTGCTCTGAATCCTTGATACCCAACTTTGTGCGAAGGGTATGGAAAAGATTGGTGAACTCTGGCACGTCTTGGTCCCTTCCCTGCCGCAGTGTGGTCCACTTTATGTATTCATCCTCATAGCTTCCGACAGGGTAGTACTGCTCCTTGATGGCATCCCGGAACGAATCCCAGGTGGGTGCGGCTGAAAATAGTGAGCCAGTACTTTCATCCTTCTGCTCGCAGTAGGTTTCCCACCAGTCCTTGACGTGGGGGGCTGCTTTGAGAAGAGCAAAAACAATCTTTTCCCGACTCGAAAATTCATGAACAGAAAAATAACCCTCTAGCAGATTTAACCATTTATCTATGGCATCGGCGTCTATCTGACCCTCGAATATGGGGATTTCAAAATTAACTTATACCTTAAAGGGTGTGGTGTTTCCAGAGGAGCTGCTGGAAGCCGATGCGCCGCTTCTGGGTAGCCGCTGAAGGATCTGGGCAAAGCTGTCCATCATCGTGTTCCGTTGTCGCTCGAGGGCTTCTTCGAGCAAGATTTTGATGGGATCTCCTGCCCCCTCGCCTTTCTTCTCGTCTGCCATGGGAGGCCGTCGGGATTTGTGAGGCTGGTCTTGCAAAGGTTCAACCAGTTCAAGCCCTAACTCCTTATATCCCGACCTTGTTGGGGACATGCAAAGAAAAATAGAGAAAAAGCAGACCGCTCTAATACCACTGATCCCGATTTAAACAGGAACGCAACAAATTACAGAGATAACCATATACACAAAGATGCAGCGGAAATAATACTTCATTTCATTAATGGAAAATACTGAAATATGCTTACAACCAGAAATGGAAATAAACCAGCTAGGGCGATGGTAGCTTATCTCTGAGAAGAGATGTAATGGCTACATGCCCCTGAACTATGTTACAATGAGGTTCGAAAGCCTATTTATTGTTGAGAAACAATGGAAAAACCCTTAACATTCCAAAACCTAACCCTAGGAGATGAAACGCCAAACTGTGGGCCCCGTTTGGGGTAAATTGGTACATCAATTTCCCGGGGTCGTAACTTTGGCATATGATCTCCGTTTGACGCGTACAATAGCTCATTAGAAAGATCTATCCGAGCGCTATCATTGTTGGAACGGGCAACAGCAGTCCATTGCATGGACCCATGTTGCCCTTGGATTCCCCAAAAAACGTCGTTTAGGGCCTCAAAACGGCTCCGGAAGTTCAGGACCCGAAAAACTGCTAAAAATAGTAAGTTGTGCTACAATTAAGGAAACTGAAAATGCTGAGAAAGACAATGGTGGGGGTCCAGGTGGACTTGGCAGGTGGCCACCAATATCCACCTGGATCAAACTATTGGTTGAAAGAAACCCCCGTTTGAGCCTCCAAAAGTGCTCAGAAAATTTTGCCAAAAATAAACTTGAGCTCTCCACCAAAAACATAGAAAAACCCAGAAAGAGTTTGGCCTATCTCCAAGCCAAAGTCGAACCCACAAAATGGTGCAAATTCCCCAGCTAACTAACAATTTGCCCTGTTATGAGAATTGGGAATTCAGGCTCGAATATTGTCTGGAAAATTATGAAATTTTAACTACGGACTCCTCTCAAAAAGCCCATAAATGGTTTGACCGGAGTTTGACCTCCTAAAATTGACCTCCAAAAGGCCCTACGCCCTCCAAGACTGTTGAAGTTCACTGCCTGCCAATACTGCAACAAAATTCCCCTCAAAGGCTCCAGAAAAGTAACAATTACCTCTACTAATGTTTCCCTTGTTTCTCCTGACAAGGATCAGCCTCAATATCTGAGTCTCCACCTCCCATGTGTGCTGAATAACCTCCTTTTGCGCTGGCCTAGGAAGTGAAAAAATCCCATTGAGCAGTAGCTCTCTCCTCCAGCGCAAAAACTCACCCAAATGGCTGTAAAACACCAAAGCCTCCTTTTCAGAATTTCTCTCGGCCAAAACTTCTTTGATAGACGTCAAAATCACCACTCGGCTTCTTCCTTTGCATCCTCGAGAAATACGCATCACCTGGAGATGCTGAATATAACTGCTGGAAACCACACTGAAAATCTTCTCTGATAGAATATGAAAGAACCTCTTTGTGGTGGCACTCAAAGTCCCTTGAAGAAAGGGTGAGTTCTCCGCTTGAAGAACTCTTGCTAAACAACAAGTGACTCGACTAAGCAGCTCGAGCAACCAAGAAGAAATTCGATATGCCAAAGATGATGAAATGAGGAGAGCTGCCTTCCTTACATTGATTTCATGGAGTACTTTTCCCACCATCGTGGGCCCTCACTTGGCCATCGACTTTTCCCCTCCAAGAAATTCGAGCTAGGGAGTGCGTATTCCCTAGTGTGGGTGGCCCCCACGTAGAACTTAACCACAAAAAAATAACTTCTCCTAAGTCTAATCTCCTAATAAAATCTAATGAGCCTAACTATCTCCAAAATTGGCCCCAAAATGCAATAATTAGTCTTGTTCCAAATTAATTTAGGAAGGGACGTGACAATCCTCTCCTCCCAAATGTTGCTTGTCCCCAAGCAACTTCAGTGCTGGATGCTCAAGTATGTGCTCGCCCTCCCAAGTAGCATCCTCATCCGACAAACTCCTCCAATGCACAAAAAATTGCTTGTCCTCAAGTAGTGCCTAAACAAGTGCCCTCTTTGACGGTGGATCCTCACTGTCGTTGCAAACTTCACTAGGGTCCCAAATATGCCATTGGATCATCCCTAATTGTTGTACTATCCTATAGTAAAGGAGTCCCTCGATTCCAGCTTCCCAAGCCAACCTAATCAACGTGGAGCATCCCTTTCTCCACTCACTATCTTGCTAGATAGGGGCGTTAGAACCCCTCTATCTACTGCCAATAAATAGAGCATCCTGACAATGTAAAAATCCGTCCAAATCCTCATGAAGTTGCCCTACTGAATAGTCCACCCCATGCACTCTAATTGTGGGCCCCTGAAGATACAACTCAATCCCCATGTGAATGAAGCCTCTCCTGCATGAGCTCCTCTCGAAATCCTCTCGTTGGCCATCCTGCCATGTTGATGAAGTCTCCCATGCCATCAGCGAATCATGGAAACCTAGTGGAAAATTTGGATGACCCTGTCCTATAGAGACCAAATCACCCCTATGGGTAGCTCAACCGCTAAGTATTGTGATGCTAGGGCCCCCTACCCAACGTAGGAAGAAACTAACTTGTTGGCCCCCTACCCAGCGTAGGAAGAAACTATCTTGTTGACCCCGTGACACTCTGGTCATCACTAATAGTCTAGCACACTCATACCATAACCTCCTCGTGCATAACTCTCGGCCACAATTTATGTGATGATCGAGGTTAGGCCCAACCTGCCAAAGCGCCTTAATAGTGCCAGTGCTTATCGCCCCATTGCTGGCCCAACCCTGAGCAACAATCTGCCTCGCCCTATGGTGAGGGCTTTGGTGACTCCCCATGTGTTTGCCTGTGAATGAATCAGTTTGCCTATTATTCTGACCAGGCTCACTAAGGAGTGGAGTATCCCATCAATCCATTGGATCCCTGGATCCCATAACCATACTAGAGGTCCACAACCCCAAATCCTCTTTGCCTATTGTTGTGTTATGCTGCTAGCTGTTGGGACCCCTCTGTGCCCTGTCTCTATCTCTTGTAGGTATCCAATAGGTAGACAACGAACATCAAGAACCTATGTTGCGAATATCCTATTGCTCTGTGTTTGCCAAATCACACAGCGAGATATGCCATCTCAGCTCTTGATGATGTGCCCTGGTACTGTCGGAAGCCTAGGCATCATTCTGCCAACAAGTACTACCGTCTTCCTCACCTCATGCTCACCTAATGCCTCGAGCTATCCAACTGAAAAAGAACCATGTAACTCCCTCTCGATCACCTCCCCAAGTGTGATCCTAGGGGTGGAACATATGCTACCTCGACAATCAACCATGCCATCCCTAAGCTTGTATTCGTCAACTCGTGCACCTACCAAGTGTCTCAACTAGAGAGTCTCCTCCTAGCTCATGACACGAGGTGTCTCATCCAACTACCTAGGGTGAGCCTCCCAAGCCCTGTTGCCTGAATGGAGAGTGTCAAGGGGTAACAAACAAACGCTCAACAACTGTAAACAACACCGGAGTGTTGATTTTGGGTAGCATCAGATGTGCTTTAGCTCTGAAATTTTGTGGAGGAGCTAGAATACATGAGATCTCAAGAACGCATAAATCGTGTGTAGAAATTCCACCCGGATGAGGAGTTATTAAAATAATTAATATTTTTAATGGGTTCCTAAGTCAAAGCTTAGGAAAATAAAAATATTAATGGGTATTAATAAAAATATGGGTGAGAAGGTTCTAAGTGACTAGGATCAAGCCTATTTTAATCTTAGTCGTTGATTAGGGACTTAATCTTGGCTGTTGATTCATCAACAGGAAAAGTATAAGAGGAGACTCGAGGGTTAGTTGGCGATATGCCAAGAGATCAAAGAGTTCAATTTTTCTGGGGCGTGGTTTGCTGAGAAAGTCGAGCTAAGTGAACTGAGTTGCAGTGAGAGGGGCAGTTCGGTAGAGGGACTTCAGTCCAAGGTCAATGATACATAGCAGAGAGGCAGAGAAGCAATAGGAGAGACAGTGAAACTCCAGAGAGGGTGACGCAAAAGCTAGAGGGGCTGACGCAATTCCTTAGAGGCAGCGCTGGGGTTTTCTGTGGGGCAGAGAGAGCAACAATTCAGCATATCGACTTTTGAGCAAGGGAGGCTCACTGGGAGGGTGATGCAGCTCCTAGAGGAGGTGACGCAGTTCTAGCGCAGAGCTTGGAGCAGCGATTGTTGCCCAGCACTGGGAACAACAATTGTCATCTGTGGGGTTTGATCATCTAGTTGCTGGAATTGTCAAAATATTTGTCTCCAGATAGAGGTACTTCTGCCAGGTTTATTCTCTGTTGGGTGAGTTGGATTGGACACCCTAGTTGTATTTAGAAATCTGCTTAATAATACAAACTCTCTATATGTTGCACTTGTTTTCCTGAATTGGGTTTTTCTAGGGACGATTGTCTAGAAATAACGGTGTCCCTTGTGCGATTGTCGCAATTTATTTTAGTTCATGATCTGTATATAGGTGTAGTCTGCAATAGTGTTTTCATTGTTGTTTAAATATTTAAATAATTTGTTGAATGTAAAGAACAAGTAGGAGATGATAAACCAGTGATTGTAGTAGGATTTTTGATGTGTAGATTCAGAAATTCTCACTCGGAGGAGGATGGGTATGATCAAGAGTCCCCCGGAACACTAAAGAGTAATCCTACGGACGATCCCCTCTCTGTCTCGAATCTGCTGATAACCCCCTCAAAGCCCTGTCTCCACTAAACATGGTGTCCCCAGATGCTCAACAGTGTCCTCATCGATCCTAGGTGGGCTGCATCCAATGGTACACGTAGTGCCCCTGTCCATAAGTCTCTTGGGAGGCAACGCTCCAAGCGCCCGCTGCGCCACATCATCTGCCACTGCATACCACCCAGTATGGCTGCACTCCTCGACATGCCATTGTATGCTGCAACCTGTCCCGGTACACCAATGGATACTCCTGGCTACGACTATACCATCCTGTACCGAACTGTGTCCCACCTGTGTCACTGCACAACGAGGAGTTGGAGGCCATTCTACAGCAAAACGAGGAGTTGGAGGGCATGAGAGTGGTTTGTGCCGAGTCAACGACCAAACTGACCAAACTGACTCGCATTGGGGAACAGTTGGATTCCCTAATGGTACCAGTAGAAGCGAAGCGTCCGTGGAAGCATCTGCTATATATATATATTTATATTTATATTTTTTTTTGCATTTATACTCAAAACAAACATCCCAAATAGCAAATTAATTGTAGAAGACATGAAAACATGCATATTTTTGCATAAATCAAGATAGATATGGCATCCATGATTCCATTGTAGTTACTAGTATGTACAACAATCATCTATATTCTAGCTATTACAAACATACATCAAATTTTTAAGCATATTATGAAACATAAAACATATAAGCATATTATAAAACATAAAACATAGAGCATATTATGATTTATCTAGCAAGTGAGCAACTGTCAACATTTGTCATGTCCAAAATTCAAATAATAATGTTTACAAAATATGTCACTTGGTCACCGCCAAGAAAAAAAGGTTCAAAATTCAAATTCACAAGCCTACAAGTCTAATGAGTAATCTATGACAAAAAGTAGTAGATTGTGAATATATCTACTAATCTCTCCTCCTTCCACCACGAAGAGAACGTGGCGACGGGCCTCCACGTGGTGGCAATGAAGAAGATGGTGCATGTGGAAGTTGTGGCACTGAAACTGATGAAGAAGAACCCCCTGCTGTTGGTGTTGAACCATGGAACCTAGGAACCAAGGGACCAAATGGGGGTGGGGGTGGCATATCAACACGATCATCATCATCCTGGAATAGCTCAAAAAATCCATGCAAAAAAAAAAAAACACTAGTTAACAAAAAAATTAAAAACATGAATTAGAGAAATGCTTTATAAGGAAAAATTGGAAAATTCATACCACAATGGACATACATGGATAAGAGCATCCTCTAATTTCTCTAATCGCAACACTCCATCCTCCAAATTGGGCTCCTCTGGATTCTTGTCCCAAATCAACAGGTCTTTATTAGACTTTGCATCTTCACAGTAATGGGACAACAATCGCAAGTTGTAATGAACATAAACCAAGCTCTTTGCTCGGTCTAAACTCAACCCGTTCCTTTTAACATTGTGGATGAAAGAATAAGAGCTCCAACACCTCTCTGCAGAAGAAGTGTTTACCACCTGTGATAGCACCCGCAACGCCAAAGCCTGTAGAATTGGAGTGCCCCCTCCATGCATGTTCCACCACTCAAGAGAAGAAAAAGTCTCTCGATCTTTAATTGCATGCATGCTCCCAAATGGACTAGTGTTAAGTGTATAGTTGCTCACCTGTCTCCGTACCAATGTAGCATCCTCCTCATCAGGGATTAATTTACTCAATGCAGCCATATATTTTCTGTGAACCTCTTGATCTTGGTGTGGTTTTCTCCTGCTTCCCCCCCCAGGTGCTGGTGTTGAAAGCTATGATGGATGATAGTATTTAGGTGTCAAAACATATGCTAATGCATGCAATGGAACATTTAGCATTTCCCATCGGTTTTGCACCTTTACATGAATATAATTGTACAAGGTGGTATCTCTAGGCTCAACAATGTCTTTAATCTACCCCAACATGCTATCCATTTGCTCATACACCTCCCCAGTTACTGGTCGATCTGAATCTGCAAACTTGATCATGTAATAAATTGGTTTGGTGAATTGCAAAACATATTTAACCTGTGCCCAAAAGTAACTGTCAAGAACAGTGTCCTTGACTGCATTAGCACCATCTATGTCAGTGTTAATTTCATCCCATGTTTCAGCACACACCAGATTAGTTAAAACTTGTCTCACCTTCACTAGCCGCCTAAAGGTGAGGTAATAACTAGCAAATCTTGTCTTTGCAATTTTAAGCAACTGCAACTTGGAGTAAGTGCCATAGAAGTAGTTTACCCTTGTATGCCCTGTGATGAATTTAATGAGCTGCTTCCCTCTCTTGTAAAGCTCAGTAATCCACCCACATTCTTTGTGCTTCACAATATCATGCATCAAAAGGTTCAATGTGTGAACTAGGCACCCAGACCAAAAGATGTGTGGATGAGTACGCTCAATAATTTTTCCTGCTGCCTTACAATTTGCTGCATTATCTGTGATCACTTGAACCACATTATTCGGACCAACATCTTTGATTGATTTCAATAGGAGATCTGCAACGTTTTGTGCAGATGCAGTGATGGAGGAGGAGTCATGACATGTAATAAACACTGCACCACTTAAAGAAACACCAAGAACATTTATCAAATGTTGGTTTTCTAATATTTGTCCACCCATCTAATACAATGGATACCCCAGAATCTACCCACTCATTTGTAAAATGTGTCAAAGCTCTTTGAATCTTAGCGTTTTCTCTTTTTAATAACATTGTTCTAGCTTTCTCATAGTTGGGGGCCTTGTATCCTTTTGGGGCTTCATTGATGGCCTTTACCATTTCATGCCAATAGGGAGAGCAAAGCACATTGAATGGTACACCGTAAGCACAAAGAAAACGGACTATCTTTCCATCCACATCATCCCTCCCAGCAACATTAAGGAAATCCCCTATTGTTCTTCTACCTCCAGAGCTTGCAGAAGTACCATGAGGAGATGAGAAGCTACCAAATTTAGAGGTTGCACTTGATTCGGAATGAGTTCTTTGTTTCTTGTTTTTTTGTTGTGCAGCCATCTCTATTTGGATGTATTTTCTTCTTTCTTCAGTTGAAATGTTTGGGCAAATTTGTACCCCCACAGGACCCTTTTTTTCATCACTGTCCAGCACCCCACAAAGATGCCTCCTCAGACGGGTATATGAACCACAATATGGTTTTCCTCCATGACAACCATGAGGGCACACAAATTTGTAAGATCCACCACCCTTTCCCCCATCAAGTTTGGTCACATAGTTCCACAAGGGTGTTGATGTAGCTTTCCCATCTTGTGTTTCAGTGACCCCTTCAGGTTCATCCCCTTCCTCTTCAAACCCTTCCTCCTCATCATACATTGAGTCACTCATATTGGGACAACTGTCCTCTTGTGTTTCTTCCCTTCTATTCCTATTCCCCTTTGCCATCATTAAAACCAAGAGTGTAATGATACATAGAAGCCAAAAGAACACCATCTTGGAATATGGATATAGGTGGTGGACAACCTGTAAGTAAAGGAGCAAGTAGAAACAATGGGAAAGAGTAGGAGAGGGAGGAGAAAAATACAAAAAAATTGTCAAAAAAATAAGGGAGTTTAGGGTTTGAACTTACCTCTTTCGCTCTTGTAGATGAAGTCCTCCAAGCTCTTGCTCCAAGCTCCTCCTCTTTCTCCTAGCTCCTCCTCCTTCACTCCTCCAAGCTCTCCTCTCTTCTCCTCTCCTTTCCTCTCTTCTCTTCTCCTCTCCTCTCTTCTCTTCTCCAACTCTCATAAACTCAAAGTGAGAAAATGAGGAATGAATGGGGGATTTATTCTTTTCATTCCTCACCTTAACCTCACTCTAACCTCACCCTAACCACCCCTTTTATGCTAAGTTAACATAAATTAAAAAAAAAATGTTTTTTTGCCTTGCGCGTGGCCTCTTCCATACCGCGCTTCCAAATTTCTAGGAAGCGGCAAAAAAAGCCGAAGCAGCGTGTTGTCGCACAGATTGACACGACAACGCTCAGACCGGGGGCTGTCACTCTGATCCCCGATCTCTCCGTTTAAGCCTGTCTCCCGCGGCTAAGGGGGGTAGACCCTATGATATGACGAAGACCAACTGTCGACCAGTTGGTTGGGAGACACGATATGATAAGCACTAAATGGATTTAGAAGTTAAAAGACCAGTGCCTTGTGGAGTTAATGTTTAATCGATTAATTATCAGATGCTGCAGGAATATAAACCATGTAGAGCAATCATCAAAGTTTAACTTGAACGATGCAAGATATCCAATAAAACCACAATGATTACCAAAACGAGAGAAGATGCTTAAACGATGATCCAGCGATTAAAGCTTCAAAAGATAAAATTCGATTTTAAACGCTAACCAGATATCACATTTATGCAGCTAAATTTTCGAGATGATCATTCGCGTGCAGACTTGCATAAATTGAAAATTTGAATCTATAACGTGATAATTTCCCGAAAAAAAAACTGAAATATGGTAAAAATTCCCACAATGTCCCAATTTTTTTTTTTTTTATATGATTTTATATTTTTATCAACATTTTATGATTTTTTAATTAATTAAAATCTTTAAAAAAAAAAAAGAGTTGAAACTATAAAAATAATTATTTATAAACTAAAACAAAACTATAAAAATCAAAACTAATTTAAAGTCTAAACTTAAACCTAATTTTTTTTTTTTTTTTAATAAAATCTATAAAAAAAGAAACTATTGAAATGAACGAAAATGACGAGACCATACTAAATCTAATTAAACCTAAAGAATAACTACGCAAATGTGTATGTCATAAAACTAAAGAAATCAAATGCTGACCCTAACAAGAGGAAAATCGCAGGAAGCTCACGCTGGAGAAAATAAAACGATACGCAGACGTTTGCAAAGGAATTTACCTGGCCCGAGACAGAAGAACGACGGATGGATTTACGATTACCTGATGAAACTGGAGCCTCTGCGTGATATATCCACCGCTGGTTCACTTGAACGCTGGACGCAGTGAGTAAACGATTCGCCCAGCCAATGTCCTGCAGCCTCAAATCAGCTAAATGAATGAATCTTTCGTTGATTGGCCCGTATTATACTGCAGGTTGAGGGTCCCAACAGTCGTGTGCCCTCAATGCGTGTTTTCCCACGCTGTCTCGTTCCAGAGCCCTTCCCTGTCATTGTTTTGAAGCGTGCATCCTCCAGCAACCAAATGGTGGCGATTTATAAAACGCGTTGGTATTTTTCTTTCCTGATTGGCCTGTAAATGATTCTGGCCCGTGTATGCAGCAGCGAGGGTTTTCTGTAGGCTCACGGATTGTTCTGGCGGTGACAGCGTGAGAGGCTTCACTGAAGCAGCAGAACGTATGGTGTATTGCTGACTGCAACGATTTGAATCAAATCGGATTTCTCCACTTGATGCTCACAGCATAATACGTCTTTCATACAAATTCGAATTTTACTTGATAGTGCTCGATGCAGCGAGGATCAAGGACGGCAGGTTGTGATTATGCAGTTGCTGATCGAACTTTGAAAGGGTTTGCGTTATCAGACAGCTGATCTCTCAACGTATGGCTTTCACGTGAAGCGTAAGATATGCAGAATGGGTCATTCGTTGGTAGCCTGCTTTTAAAATTTCAAAGAAAAATCGATTTACAGGTTCCCAAATTTGATTAACCCCTGAATAATGGAGATTTGAGCAGACAGGGGCCACGCTAACATGAACAGTTTTTGATGAACCCTCGAAATTCTTCTGGATCACATGTACCTGTTATCTGCAAGAGAAAAGAAAAACCCCAACATAATACATGCATAAAACAAAATTTGAAACCCCAAAAAGCTGGTTAATTTACAGATTTTGGCCCTTAAAATGCCAGATTTAGCAATAACAGCAGAAATATTATCGAAACTTTCAGATTTTACTGTGAAGAACTTCAGAAAATCTCTCATGCAAATTAGAAAAAATAAATTGAATGATAGACCCAGGATCAAAACCAGCTGGGCTCAGCAAGAAAATTGCTTGCGGGAGTTGGCTGGTTCAGCCGAGAACTTCCCCAAACACCCGCTAATCTTCTTTAATAAGGGTTTCCTGCATAGCTCACTTCAACCATCAGTAAAGAGAGAGAAAATAATACTAGGCCTCAAAGAGCAATGGAGATACCTGCCATTACTCCAGAAACCCTAATACCATTCAAACCCTAGCAAGTGAGCAAGATACATGTGCTCACAATACTCTACAATAAGCTATTATTAATGGCTGAAAAATAAAATATGCAGAAAATAAAACAGCTCACAGCACTTCCAGAGAGTAACACCAGCAAGGTTTGGACCCCAAAGTCTTCTTTTATTAACCAGAAACAAATTGCAAGAGAGCTTCTTCAGTACAAGACTCACAGATCCTATCATCTGAAATGACCCCTAGCACCCTACTTAAAGGAAATGATCCCAACGGCTAGTTCGAGTGATCCATGTCGAAATGATCTCGACCATCGATGAGAATCAAGACATCTCTTAATCTCATCCGTCGATTTATTAAAAAATGATATTTTACATGCATTCACTCAAAATATTATTATTTTAGGGTTTTTGCTTTATTTTATAATATTTTAAAATATTTTAAAATTTTTCTAATTTTTATTATTTTTTTAATTTTTCAATTATTTATTTATTTTTTTATTTATTTAATTTTTTAATTCATTTTAAGATGGATCCTCGAACTTAGCCTTTGGAAAAATCACCTAGGACCTAGGACTTAAGCCTTATGAGGGGATCAAAACATTTTCTAACCCTCAAGACACTTTACATCATGACTTTTACAATTTACATCTTAAGGGAAAAAACCCATTCAACACAGACCCTCATAAACCATCCAGTTCTGCGACACAATTATAATCTAGCAGATTAACACACTAGGATTCTCCTAAAATTCTAATGACAAAATCCATCCCGGCTTTGGGGTCAGGCTGAAGGAAAACTCTGCCGATCATGGATCGGTGAGACGAAAAACCTTCCGGGACGTAGATTACCATTAGAAAGTTAGGTCCACCTAGGCAATTTACATACACGACTCATATCTGCTAAGATTATTTACAATTCATACATGCAGACTGGGTTTACAATTAAATCGATCAAGCTGCTGATGACTGCAGGATGGCTCGGACATGTCGATCAAGTGCTACCCCTTTTCGCAAAGAAAAGGGGGTGTACTGCATGGGTAGTTGACCGGTAGTGGTCAACACAGCGCTTCCGAATTCGGAAGCGCCGCTTCCGGCCAAGCTTCCTAGGCGCTTCCGTACGGGACGCGCTTCGGGGCTTGGAACCGGGGGGGCGCTTCGTGCAACATTGGCTAGAAGGCCGACTTGGAATTGATGAAACTGCCATGGGTATCTATCACCTGCAGACTCAGTCACAACTTCGGATACCTCAACAACTATCGACATCTCATCCATGGGTGGCTCCTCCTCAACAGATGGCTCTATGTGTGTAGGCTCTATCCTCTCCACCAAGGTGTCAACTAGGGCTATCAAAGAGGTCTCTAATAATGGTGACTCCTGCGCCACACCGAGTAAATCGATGTGATCCTCACCATCATGTGGGCTCTCAGCATCATGCTCAACCTACTCCTCGGGGCTCCTGATATCTAAATCTAGGTCTCCACCAACAAAAACGCCCCCTGGTCTCACCCTCTAATTGTCCCTGTCTTGCCTGCTCCTTTTCAGGAGATCTAGTGCCCAGATTCTGTCAGCTTTCCCCACATGGTGTAGGTGGTTGTACTCCCACGGCTTGTGCACCTCTAGTGTCTCTGCTATAAGGACAAGGATGGATCTGGTTTGACACCTTCCTCAACTGAGCCAACCTCTCATTGTTCTAGCAGATTCCACCCCAGAATTCCTGCATACTGAATCTCCCTTGAGCCATGGGTGGTGTATGGTGTAACTCGTCACTATGCATACATGCCCAAATCTCCCATGATCTTACTGGTTACCCACAACTGGGCCAAGATCATGCTCTGATACCACTGTAATGTTCCAAAAAGGAAATAACAGTGCTAAACAAGCAAAATACACATACGACACAAAAAAATTCAGACAACAATTAAACACCCATAAAATTGCACTAGAACTGCGCCAAACTGAGCCATTTTATTATCAAAGGAGAGTACAATGCATGGAATGTGTGCACCTAGCTTGCCAAAGCAAGCTAGACAACCCTAGGTGAGAAAAATGTTGTCCGGATGCAAAGGAAGTACTTCTCCTCAATGTTCTACGCTAGCCCTAGAAATTCTACAACTGCTAGCTGGAAGAAACCCCTGTTTGAGCCTGCAAAAGTGCTCAAAAAATTCTGCCAAAATAAACTTCAGCTCTCCATCAAAAACCCAGAAAAACCTAGAAATGGTTTGGCCTATCTCTAAGCCAAAGTCGAACCCACAAAATGGTGCAAATTCCCCAGCTAACTAGTAATTCGACCTGTTATGAGAATTAGGATTTCAGGCCCGAATATTGTCCGGAAAATTCTGAAATTTTAACCACGGACTCCTCTCGGAAGACCCAACAAAACCCAACAATGGTTTGGTTGGATTTGACCTCCCAAAATCGACCTCCAAAAGGCCCTACGCCCTCCAAGACTGCTGAAGCTCACTGTCTGCCAATACTCCAACAAAATTGCCCTCAAAGACTCCGGAAAAGTAGCAATCACCTCCACTAATATTTCCCTTGTCTCTCCCGACAAGGATCAACCTCAATAGCTGAGTCTCCACTTCCCGCGTGTGCTCAATAAACTCCTTCTGCGCTAGCCCAAGAAGTGCGAAAATCCCACTGAGTAGTAGCTCTCTCCTCTAGCCCAAAAACTCACCCAAATGGCTGTAAAACACTAGAGCCTCCTTTCCAGAATTTCTCCCAACCAAAACTTCTCTAATAGACGTCAAAATACCACTCAGCTTCGGCCTCTGCGTCCTCTAGAAATACGCATCACCTAGAGATGCTGAATTCAATTGCTAGAAACCACACTGAAAATCTTCTCCGAAAGAATATGGAAGAACCTCTCTAGGGTGGCACTTGAAGTCCCTCGAAGAAATGGTGAGTTCCCCGCTTGAATAACTCTTGCTAAAAAACAAGTGACTCGTCTAAGCAGCTCGAGCAACCAAGAAGAAATTCAATATGCCAAAGATGATGAAATGAGGAGAACTGCCTTATATAGATTTTGTGGAGCACCTTTCCCTCCAATTTTCCAAACTTAAATAACTAGTGATATGCAAAACAAAATCGATTTGTGATACAGGAAATTAAAACAATCAACAAATGCTCATTAAAACTCCAGAAGTGAGAACCAGTTGAGCCATTTTATTAATGGAATGGAGTAAATACAATAATATGTAGAAATGCACCCGGGCTTGCCTCAACGACAAGCTTGACAGGACCTAGGTGATGAAATAATAATCTCGAAGCTGGAAATGACTGCTCCTCTAATGCTCTGCGTTGTCCCTAGAAACTTCATTGTTAATTGGAAAGGAACTGCAAGAAACCCTGTCTCCGGTGCTCATAAAATGCTAAAACTTTATATTTGGGATCCTTGTCAAAAACCCAGAAAAACCCAGAAAGGGTTTGGCCTGTTTTTTACCTCCCAAAATTGACCTCCAAAAGGCCCTATGCCCTCCAAGACTGTTGAAGCTCACTGCCTGCCAATACTCCAACAAAATTCCCCTCAAAGACTCCGGAAAAGTAGCAATCACCTCCACTAATATTTCCCTTGTCTCTCCCGACAAGGATCACCCTCAATAGCTGAGTCTCCACTTCCCACGTGTGCTCAATAACCTCCTTCTGTGCTGGCCCAAGAAGTGCGAAAATCCCACTGAGTAGTAGCTCTCTTCCCTAGCCAAAAAACTCACCCAAATGGCTGTAAAACACTAGAGCCTCCTTTCCGAAATTTCTCCTGGCCAAAACTTCTCTTATAGACGTCAAAATTACCACTCAGGTTCTCCCTCTGCGTCCTCCAGAAATACGCACCACTTTGTTAAATTGGCAACTAGGGCTAAACTTCATGCGGGTCATCTTATTCATGGCTAATAATATTTTTATTAGATTCCTCTCGTCGAGAGGTGTAGGATTGATCTAAAGATCATTCAATTCCGATAAGTATTTATGGAGATATGAATTTATTTTGATTAAGGAATTATTATCAAGCCGACTTACAACTCATGTAGGCTCAGAAGCCCAACAGTCGCATCTATTCAAACATCATCAGTTGTGTATAAATACAAGAGGAATTTCCTCATTTGCACTCACTCATCTCATCACATCTCTCTCTCTCTCCTGCGCAGAAAAGAGGTCTTCTCTACTGCGCAGAAAAGGGTCTCTCTCTCACACATGTGGAAGGAAGCTGCTGAACCTAAAGCTTCAACTGTAGATCCAAAGTTTGACCAGCGTTGACCATCAGATCTCCTCCTTAGAACTACGCTATAGGTCCATTTGGATCTCTTCTGAAAGCCGCAACTTTTGGTGGTGGAATCAAGTCAATCCGATGGACGGTTTGCAAGATATCAACTGCCCTAGTTTGAAGGAAGTTGCTGAAACTGAAGCTGCAACTGCAGATCCAAAGTTTGACCAGCATTGACCATCAGATCTCCTCATCTGAACTGCGCTGTAGGTTCATCTGAACCTCCTCTGAAGGCTGCAACTTTTGGTGGTGGAATCAAGCCGCTCTGATGGTCAGTTTGTGAGATATCGACTGCCCTAGTTTTGATGATGAAGCCGCTAATGCTGATGCTGCTGATCTAGGGTTTGCCACTGTTGATATAAATAAGATTTATTGTACTATTTCTCTCTGCTGAATTATTGAAGATAAAAGAAGATTTGATCAAAGGGTTTCCCCACACATTGTGGGGTTTGTCCCTGGCTAGCCGCCACATTTTGTGTCTTTTGTCTTGGCTTGTTTTCTGTCGATCGTTTAATGTTCTATCTGCACTTAACTTTATGTACACGTGATTGCTAATCTGTGGAAAATAATAAGAAAAAGAACTAAACTGTTATAAGCATAGAACATACCATAACTCAACACACTTGGAGATGCTGAATACAACTATTGTAAACCACACTGAAAATCTTCTCTGAAAGAATATGGAAGAACCTCTCTAGGGCGACACTCGAAGTCCCTCGAAGAAAGGGTGAGTTCTCCGCTTGAAGAACTCTTGCTAAATAGCAAGTGACTTGACTAAGCAGCTCAAGCATCCAATAAGAAATTCAATATGCCAAAGATGATGAAATGAGGAGAGTTGCCTTCCTTATATAGATTTCGTGGGGCACTTTTCCCTCCAATTTTTCCTCCATCGTAGACCCTCACTTAACCATTGACTTTTCCCCTCCAAGCAATTCGAACTAGGGAGTGCATATTCCCTAGTGTGGGTGGCCCCCACGTAGAACTTAACCACAACAAAATAACTTCTCCTAAGTCTAATCTCCTAATAAAATCAAATGGGCCCACTGTCTCCAAAATTGGCCCCAAAACGCAATAATTAGTCTTGTTCCAAATTAATTCAGGAAGGGACATGACAGCGAGCCACAAGACTATAATACAAACCATAGAAAATATATGAGCCATGATTGTGAGCCACAGGGTAATGCGAGCCATAAAGTCAAGCGATGCCACTGTGATATAATTTGATGCCACAGAGGTGTAGTGATGCCACTGTGATATAATTCGAGCCACAGAAGTGTAGCGATGCCACTGTGATATAATTTGATGCCACAAAGGTGTAGCAATGCCGCTGTGATATAATTCGAGCCACAAAAGTGTAGTGATGTCTCTGTGATATAATTTGAGCCATAGAAGTGTAGTGATGCCACTGTGATATAATTTGATGCCACTGTGATATAATTCGATGCCACAAAGGTGTAGCGATGCCATGTGTATCAATGCGATCCATATGCGAACCAGAGAGACTATGACATATTGCGAGCCAGAGAAACTTCCTGCGATCCATAGAGAATGCGAGACGAGCCACAAAAATTCAAATACGAGTCATAGCAAGGCACAAAGAATTAATATAAGTTATATCGATATAATAGCGAGCCACATCGATTGTATGCCACAGAGAATGATATGTGCCACAAAATTTAAACATATGAACCACAATATATATATATATATATATATATATATATATATATATATATATATCTTGAGCCTTAGAGAAATAGTGTGAGCCACAAAGAGCAAAGGGTCAAGTGCGAGCTACTATTGAGTTAATACAAGCCTCCACAAAGAATGCGAACCACAACAGGGAATGCAAGCCTTAGATATGTGAGATCCGAATTGCTTTATTTGGAGAGAAGGATTGATCTTCTTTTTATAGCCTTCCTCAAGATCAAATGGGTGCTAATAGATGTCAAGCCGACTTGTTAATTTAGAGGGAGTCATTAGTTCAAATTTTGCTCAAAATAATATTTAGTATATTTCTCTTTAATGATTGTTTTAACAATTATTTTCCCAACTAGATTTTGTCACATCAATTAATAATATTTCCTTTAACCAATTTGAATTCTTCCTTGGAGCAAGGTGGGCTTCCTTTGGGGTAGTTGGGTTCCTATGGGGAAATTCGTTCCATATTTGCCCCAATTTTCAACACTCCCTCTCAGCTAGGGAGGAAGAAGCGTACTTGGAGCTACGTCAAGGATTTTGAGGCACATAAGATGAGACTCATGATTACAGATTGAAGAAAGTTCCATATGGACTCAAGTTAGTCCCCTAGACCTGGCATGCCTGAATCGATGAACATCTGATGTAGACTCCAACTCCTCTTCAAGGTTGAAGGTATGTCTTTGATATTTGATTTCGTATGCTAACAAGTTATTCCTGACAAGATCGAATCATCTTAGTATTCAGTGCCAGAGGGAGTTGACCTCTGAGCCCAGATAATCAACATCTTGAGATTGGTGATGAAATACTTACTTGTTAAGGGAAGTATGCTATCAGAGACTTGGCATGATGGATTACACTGAAGCAGTTGAGAGAAACTCCTCTTTAGATTCATATTTGATGGATCCTATGATGAGCTGGCAGTGGGATGGATACTTGCTTTGCATTGTATACTCTGAGCCAGATAGAGCCTGGATATGTATTGGGATATCTACATGAAACGATTAATCATGGACTGAGATACACTGTCAGACTTCATGGATACAACTATGCTGACAGAGGCTGAAAAATGTTGTTGACAAGAAAAGCACATTTGGGTGTTGTTTTAGCTTGGGGTCTGCCATGATTTCTTGGATGAGCCAAAAATAGAAGTTTGTTGCTTTGAGTACAACAGAGGCAGAGTACATTGTTGCTAGCATGACTAGCTCTGAGGCAGTGTGGTTGAGAAAGCTCTTTAGAGAGTTGTTTGAGCATGTGTTGGGCACAATTATGATATACTATGATATTAAGAATGGGATCTAAGTTTCAGAGAATCCTATGTTTTATGACTGGTCCAAGCATATTGAGATTAGATATCACTACATCCGGGATATGGTGCAGAGAGGAGCAATAAGGCTCCAACTCATCTCCTAATGAGCAGATAGTTGACATCCTTACCAAGCCTTTGTTGAAAGGGAAGTTCTTGGTCTTCAAAGAACAGCTTGGACTGGTGGAGGTGACCCTTCTGGGAAGTGGCCACCGCTGATCGAGAACACTGAGCTATGCTCTTCCCCCCTGTTTGAGCTCCCAGGAATGGAATGGAGCCGGAGAGCTCCTGGGGTTGAGGGTGCTAGGGTAAGTTTGATCCTTGCCACTTCTAACAAGTTGTATCTGTCCCCTACTCCTATGTTGTTATTGGAGGGATGTTTGATCCTTGCCACTTATGACAAGTTGTACATGTTCCCGAGCGATGTCTGATCCTTGCCACTTATGGCAAGTTGTATCTGTTCCCAAGGCATGTCTGATCCTTGCCACCTATGGCAAGTGGTATCTGTTGCTTACTGTCAAGTTCGGGACATGACTGAGTATACCCCAGTATGCATACTACCCACAAGCTGGGCTTGTTGGGATTGCCACCCATCTGGCCAATGGGTGAGGAGACACTTTGGTGTGTGTGATCCTTACCACTGGTAAATTGGGTATCCTTCCCAATTTAAAGGATGCAGGTATTCTATCACTTGATTCTTGAGGGTCAAGGTGAGAATATCAACGAACAATATGATAGTTGTGATCCTTACCTCTCATTGTAAGTGGTATACTACCTATTGTCATTGGATATAGGGCAAAAAATTTATCTCCCTTATGATGATTCTTCTTCTTTAGATCGAGACAACATTTTCAGCTGAGATGAAGGTCATGGAACTTGACCTAGAGACCAATAGGGTTTGGAGGATCTTTACCCTTGTGGTAAATCGATCTCCCCTACCATCAATTGTGGATTCTTCTTCTTCTATGAGACGAGATGATATGAGACATGATGCAACAAACATATATATCCAAGATGAGACTTATGATGAAGATGGAAATTCCTCCCTCGCTGAGAGGGAGTGTTGAAAAGTGGGGCAACTATGGGACGAATTTCCCCATAAGAACCCAACTACTCCAAAGGAAGCCCACCTTGCTCCAAGGAAGAATTCAAATTGGTTAAAGGAAATATTATTAATTGATGTGACAAAGTCTAGTTGGGCAAATAATTATTAAAGAAATCATTAAAGAGAAATATATTTAAATATTATCTTGAGAAAAATTTGAACTAATGCTTCCCTCCAAATTAACAAGCCGGCTTGACATCTATTGGCACCTATTCGATCTTGAGGAAGGCTATAAAAAGAAGATCAATCCTTCTCTCCAAATAAAGAAATTCAGACCTCACATATCTGAAGCTCCCATTCTCTGTTGTGGTTCGCATTCTTTGTGGAGGCTCATATTAACTCAGCAGTAGCTCGCACTTGAGTCTCTTCTCTCTATGGCTCAACAGTGGCACACACTATTTCTCTAAGGCTCAATATATATATGTGTTCAATGGTGTATATGTTTAAATTGTGTGGCTCATATCATTCTCTGTGGCACACAATCGATGTGGCTCGCTATTGTATCGATATAATTTATATTAATTCTCCGTGCCTCGCTATGACTCGTATTTGAATTTCTGCGGCTCATCATGCATTCTCTATGGATCACAAGAAGTCTCTCTAGCTTGCAATATGTCACAGTCTCTTTGGTTCGCACATGGCTCGCATTGATACACATGGCATCACTACACCTATGTGGCATTGAATTATATCACAATGGCATCGCTACACTCTTGTGGCTCGAATTATATCACGATTCACAGTGACATCGCTACACTTTTGTGGCTCGAATTATATCACGATTCACAATGACATCGCTACACTTATGTGGCTTGAATTATATCACAGTGGCATCGCTACATCTCTGCGGCATCAAATTATATCACATTGGCGTCGCTACACTTCTGTGGCTCGAATTATATCACAGTGACATCGCTACACTTATGTGGCTCGAATTATATCACAGTAGCATCATTACACCTCTGTGGCACTGAATTATATTATTGTGGTATCGCTTTACTTTATGGATCACATTACCCTCTGGCTCACATTCATGGATCGTATATTTTCTATGGTTCGTATTATAGTTCTGTAGCTTGCATACCTTATGTTTTGGTTCACTCTTTGAAGTGCATTCTTTACTGGGCTGCATTACAAATCTCTATGGTTCGATTATATCTCTGAGTTATATATGCTGGCAATGTTATCTGTGTGATAATGATATATGGTAGTGACAAGACTTTTGCTGATAGTGATAACAGTATGATAACAAGACTCTTGATGACCGTGATAATAATATGACTACAATACCTTTGATATGGCATTATTCCTTGATATGATAGTGACATCTAATATGGCAGTGACCATGTATGACTATGACAGTGACCCTGTTGCATAACAATGTCTCTAATGTGTGACAATGACCTCGATGCAATGACCTTAACATGATAGTAACCTTTGGTGTATGACTGCGTGTTATGATAGTGAGGATGATATGACGGTAAGTGAAGTATGACAGTGACAGTGATGTATACCGTGCTCTTATGATAGTATGATATTGGTTTGCTATTGGATTGGCCCTAGTTGGCCTAATGTGATTGATGTCTCATGATATTTGTACTTTATATTTCAGTTGAACATTTGATGGATATCTAAGAAGAAGAATCTGGTTGGGTTTTCCTCCTTGGGTTTGGCCCCGGTCTTTGACCTAAATCCTAGTGTCTCTATTGTGCATGCTTTTCTTCTACTGTTCTTTACTGTTTAGTTTCTTTGTTGATACTATTGTTCTCTCTACATAATTGCTAATCATTAAATGATGTTATGGGGTGAATGTAATATGAAAATGTTGAAAAAAAGTTAAAATTGCAATTCTCTACAACAAAGAACAATCTAGCCCTAAAAATTAACATCAATTTCTGCAACCTCTGCAACTCCATTTAACCCAATCCCTGATGTCAAATTTTCATGAATTCATTCCTCTTTAACCAGAACAGAAGTAGCTGGAAGCTAGGGTTCTTCAATAGGCTGATCACCGTCTTTCAGGCCTTCTAGATTCTTGTGCTCCATTGATGTATTAGGATCCTTTTCTCTCGAAACTCTTTGTGGAGATGAGTTTGAATTAATTTCACCTTCTTCCAAACTAGATAGAGTGTCATCAGCCAGGCTTACAAAGCCATGGGATGCATCACACATATTTGCTGAATCACTTCCAGATATGGTATTGGTAAATTGATAAGTAGCCTCTTCAATATCTATGTCTGAATGTTCTACAACTAAGTTATATAGAGCTAATGATTCAAAACCACGAGGTTGGCCAGGTGGTCCCTTATCTCCTTCCCATGTTCCCTGTGATACAATTGGAAGCTTTTTATGTGCTAGTTCCAACCATCTATCTTGAACCACAACACCTTTCTTCAAATGTCGCTCCAATGATGGCATTGTGGAGAAAACACACTCAGTGATGGATAAAAGACATAATTTTATTAATACTTGAATGAATGAATTATTGATGTTTACAATTGTGGGATGCCCTGGCTTTAAATACAACCTTAGGTGCCTCTTGGTGAATGGGCGTGATCTTTGATTATGCCTTTTGCCTAATTACTTACTAATTACAGATATGTTAACTTTTATATAACATTGCCTTCCTCTTGAAAAGATGCTTTGTCCTTAAAGCATACGTAACGACGGGTGTGGTTGACGAAACGCTTCTGTCTCCCAAGAAGCTTCTTCTTCTAGTTTGTCCTTCCACTTGATCAGGTATTCTTTGATTACTTGTGATCACAACTTTTCCACGATGGAGATAATACCTTCTGGTTCTAGAATGACCCTTCCTTTGTCATCTAAGGTCAAGAGAGTTGATTCCGCTGATTGATGTTCACCAAGTGCCTTTTTAAGGCAGGATACATGGAAAACATTGTGAACACGATTTTTATTAGGAAGGCTTTAAATTGTATGCTACTTGGCTGATCTTTTTGTTTATGCTTCTTGCATTATTTAGATTTTCTCTTGAGTTTGGACAACTTTTTGGGTTTCTTCTAACTGGTCTTCAACAGCTGGAAGTTTCATCTCGATGATAGCAAAGTCCTTCCATTTCGGAAGTTCGTAACCGTACAACGCTTGAAATGGAGTCATTTTTGTTGATGTGTGGTAAGTAGAATTGTACCACAACTGAGCCCACTTATTTTGTTTGTTTGTGGCATAACAACGTAGGTAGGTTTGTAAAAACTTATTGACAACCTCTGTTCTATTCGAGGATGGTAGGCTGAACTTGTGTTGAGGTAGGTTCTTATATGTTTGAAAAAATCCTTCCAAAAATTACCCTTGAATTTGGCATCTCTATCACTCACAATGACCTTGGGAAATCCATGTAATTTGTAAACATTTTTGCAAAATATCTCAGCGATTTGTTTTGCTAAATCTAATTTCCTCATTCCAATAAAGTGAGCATACTTGGTGAGTCTGTCGACTACTACAAGAATTTTATCCTTACCATCAGACACATGTAAACCTTCAATAAAGTCCATTGATATTTCCTCCCATTTCTGATTTGGGATATTTAAAGGATGAAGTAGTCCAGGTGTCATAATATTTTCATTTTTATTCATTTGGAATTTATCGCATTCTACTACATATTTTTGAATATCACTATTCATTCCTTTCCAAAAGAATGACTGGCATGCATTATACTAGGTTTTAAAGAATCCCACATGTCCGACTGATAGTGAATCATGTGACTCTTTGAGAATCTTGGCTTTAAATTTGGAATTTAAACTCAGATAAATTCTTCCCTTGTACTAGAGAATATCATTTTTCCATTCAAATTTTGAATTATGAGGAAGGTTATTGATTATAGCACTTGTTTATGGATCTTTTGCATATTCACTTCGAATCTCATTTTGCCATTTGAGAACAACAACTGAAGCTGCAAGTAATGATGGTTCTTCGTCTTTCCTAGACAGAGCATCAACTACTACATATATCCATGTCGAAGGTAGTGATTTTTTCTATCCATTTTTTTTGTTCTGTAGATAACGTTTTTGCTGGAGAAGATGTTGAAGACTATTATGATCTGTTCGTATTAAGAACTTACTTCCCAAGAGATATTGTCTCCATTTGGCTAATGCGTGCATAAAACAAACATTTCCTTGTTGTATGTAGACTTGAGACGTTCTTTCTTATTGACTTATTGCTTTCAAATGCGATTGGGTGACCATTCTGCATTAGTACTGCTCCTATGCCAAAACCTGAAGCATCACACTCAATTACAAATGGTCTTGAGAAGTATGGAGTTGCCAATACAGGGGCATTAAACATAACTTCCTTCAAGCCTTCAAAACACTTTTTTGCTTCATCATTCCATCGCAATGAGTTTTTCTTTAGAAGGTTCGTTAGGGGTGCGGTTATATGGGCGTGGTTTTTTATAAATCTTTGATAATACCGATCAATCCTAAGAATCCTCTTAGCTTGTAGATATTAACTGGTTAGGCCATTCCCTTATAGCCTTGATCTTATTAAGATCTACTTTTACTCCTTCCTTGGATATTATATGTCTGAGATACTCTACTTCTTCTTTCCCAAAAGTGCATTTGGACTTCTTGGCGTAAAACTGATGCTCTTTTAATACAGTAAGAACTTGCTCCAAATGTTGTAGGTGCTCTTCATCAAGAGATGTGTCTCTGCCATTCGAACACTCCTTCGCATAATGGTTGAACTTATTGCAACCAAGGCATCTACCTTTCCTTCCACCCTTATATCTGGACTTCCCAATGAAGTGATCCTTAGGTAGGCCATCAGAAACTTTCGCTGCACCATTCTGATAATATTCTCTGCTTCGACTTCGCCCTCGGTGAATTTGAAGAGGGATGAGGAATCCACTGATCCTTTTGTCCTTTCCCAACAGTCTTCGGCGATTGCTCTTCCACTCTTGCTTGGGCATTGTCTTCACCTCAGCTCTGATACCATGTTAATTTTAGGTATGTTCTATGCTTAGAGCAATTTATTTCAATTTTCAAAGTTAGCGCAATATCTTTTCCATATTAGCAATCACATCAGCATTAAAGTAAACTGCTAATAGAACATAAACATAAATGGCAGAAGACAAGCCAAGACAAGAGGACACAAGATGTGGCGCTAGCCAGGGACAAACCCCAATGTGGGGAAACCCTTGATCAATTCTTCTTATATGTTCTTCAATAGTTTAGCAGAGAGAGAGAGATAGTACGTTTACAACAGAAGTCAACACTTTGACTTATCTAGATAAGAGCAAAGATCATCTCTAAGAAGATGATACATGAGATCAGTTGAAGACATGTTGCTTCAACTGATTCTCCAAGGTGACTCCTTCACCTATCATTGTGTTGCATTTCGTCATCATGCTACACCTCACCGCGCTGCACCATGCTGCACCCATCATCACTATGTTGCATCTCATCACGCTTCATTAATCATGACTATACCCATCATTGTACTGCGTTATGTGTCATTGCTACACCATGTTGCCGTACTGACCTATGCTTTGGCTGCACCTTGCTTGTTTGTTGTCCCTAGCATGCTTGTTGTTGCACGCTAGCTATCCCTTGCATGCTAGCTGTAACATTGCATGCTTGGTGTATTTGCTGCTAAGTACCATACAACTGTCCCAATGTTAGTTAGTTGTCCCTTGCATGTTCCGACAGTTCCTGACAGTTTCGGCAGTTCCGGCTGTTCCCGATAGTTTCGACAGTTCTGGCTGTTCCGGCAGTTCCAACAGTTCCCGACAGTTCCGGTAGTTTCCAACTGTTCTTGGCAGTTCCATCTGTTCCGACAGTTTCCGGCAATTCCCCGTAGTTCCGGCAGTTCCGACTGTTCCCGGCAGTTCCGGTTGTTCCGACTGCTCGGTTGTTCGGCTGTTCGGTTGTTCCGGCTATTCCCGACAGTTCCGTCACTTCTCGGCAGTTTTGGCTTCTGCCCTCTAGATTAGCGCAACGTTATCCCGTAGGATCTCTCCTCCTACTAAAACCCAAAGACAAGTAAAGAGGAAGAGATCCCAAGTGTGTTGAAATGACTTGAAGGCCACCTCTATTTATACTAAAACGTTGAGCACAAGTGGGGTTTATTTGGTTGTTGGCCGACCTTGATGAATTGTCCCATAACACAAATAAATTCATATCTCCATGAATTCTTATCGGAATCGGATGACCTTTATATCAATCTTACACTTCTCGATGAGAGGGATCCAAGAAAAATATCAGCTTCCATTAATAAGATGACCCACATGGAGTTTGGCCCTAGTTGTCAATTTTAACACTCCCTCTCAACTAGGGAGAACTCCATCAACTGATCCATATGTCTGACTGTACTATCTATGCCATCAATGCCCTGCACTGCTATGCTCTGCTCTACTGAACCATGAAGAAGAAGAATTGATCGAGAATGTCTCATACCATTCTCTACTGACCCGAAGTCAGTTTCATCTGAAGAGAGTGTGTCACATCACTCTTACTGGCCTGAAGTCAGTTTTATTGATCCCAGATCAATATCACAAGAGAGTGTCTCAAACCACTCATACTGATCCCAGATCAATGGAGGTCATCCTAGCATAGGGAGTACGGTAGATACATCGATGCGTCCATCGATAGTACTACTATGGTCCCTAACCTCATTTCCCTGCTCATTGATCAGATGAGAGGTACTTCCCATGAGTCCCAGACTGCATGGGTAGGATGCCTCGACAAGAGAACTAATCATCCTGTCCACAGGAGAATGAATCATTCTGCCCCACAGTCGTCACGGGAAAACTAATCATCCTGGCCCACAAAGAGAACTAATGATCCGAATGGAAAATGGCATCAACCCATGGTACTCATCCACCCATATTATTAATCGACCCATGGAATTTAACCATGGTATTGTAAATGGCATCCACCCATGGTATTGTAAGTGACATCCACCCATGGTATTCATTCACCCATGATATTGTGACATCCACCCATGGTATTCATTCACCCATGGAATTGGCCCATGGTATTGTGAAATCCACCCATGGTATTCATTCACCCATGGTATGGTGACATCCACCCATGGTATTCATTCACCCATAGAATTGGCCCGTGGTATTGTGAAATCCACCCATGGTATTCATTCACCCATGGAATTGACCCGTGGTATTGTAACTGAAAAATACTATAAGTAACAAGTCACATTTTGTAAAAGGAGAGATGGTCCGCCACAATGTAGCCTTTACAGTTATCATCGGTTTTAATAAAAAGTTTCTTTGTGGTTTTGTTTATTGGGCATTCTCCCCTTATTTTTCTTCTGACAATTAAAGTTTTCAGATCTTGGGGTCCTTTTCCCCAAGATCCATTGCAAGTTTTCAGATCTTGGGGGTCTCTCCTCCCAAGATCCATTTCAATATTTTAGATCTTGGGGGCCTCCTCTCAAGATCCGGATCAGTGGTATTAGAGCAGGTTATGATTCCATGGGCAGCGACTTTGCAGATCAGATCTGAAACATTTGGTACAAAATTTACAAAAAACAAATACCAGATCTGGATTCCTCTCGAAAATTCACCCAATTTCAAAAAAAAAATGGGTCGAATCGGAGTTCGGATGTGGGAGATATCGCTGATTTAAAATCAGCTATTTTATCAGAATTTTTGTGACGGCGGCACTGTTGCAGTGCGAATCTGAGATCTCAGAGTGTCTAGATAAGGATTTCCATCACATGGGAAGATGCAAAATGGTCCTTCTGCTTCCAAAAACAGGTTATAATAAATATTCTGAGTTATATTGATTGATTTATGCCCATTTTAACTCTGGAGCAGCATTCGGAGTGAGTTTCCATTGGAGATGTGCCCTCCCACCCCATTTTAGTAGGCACCTGCTTCACATTCATCAGTTTCAACATAGCAGCATTCGGTTTGGGTTATTTTGAGACGTGCCCTCCCACCCCAAGCTATGTAGGCACCTGCTACTTCATAAACAACCAACATCCCGGTTATGGGTCATCCACAAACCCACACTTCATCGAAGTCCATTTGCTAGGCCGCACACTGTCAATATCACAGTTGGTCACAAACATTACAGGGTACCTCTATCCTCAGATCTTCGTTCGTCGTGGTTATGGGTCATCCACAAACCCACACTTTATCGAAGTCCATTTGCTAGGTCGCGCACTGCCAGAATCACAGTTGGTCACACGCATTACAGGGTATCTCTATCCTCGAATCTTCGTTTATCATGGTTTTGGGTTAACCACATAAAACCCTTATCTTCAATGACTCTTCATATTCAACAAAGGCTTCGCAGGAGGGAACTTTACGCAATGGGGACCATTGCTTCTTAAAGAGGGAGGAATGATCCGAATGGAAAATGGCATCAACCCATGGTACTCATCCACCCATATTATTAATCGACCCATGGAATTTAACCATGGTATTGTAAATGGCATCCACCCATGGTATTGTAAGTGACATCCACCCATGGTATTCATTCACCCATGATATTGTGACATCCACCCATGGTATTCATTCACCCATGGAATTGGCCCATGGTATTGTGAAATCCACCCATGATATTCATTCACCCATGGTATGGTGACATCCACCCATGGTATTCATTCACCCATGGAATTGGCCCGTGGTATTGTGAAATCCACCCATGGTATTCATTCACCCATGAAATTGACCCGTGGTATTGTAACTGAAAAATACTATAAGTAACAAGTCACATTTTGTAAAAGGAGAGATGGTCCACAACAATGTAGCCTTTACAGTTATTATCGGTTTTAATAAAAAGTTTCTTTGTGGTTTTGTTTATTGGGCATTCTCCCCTTATTTTTCTTCTGGCAATTAAAGTTTTCAGATCTTGGGGTCCTTTTCCCCAAGATCCATTGCAAGTTTTCAGATCTTGGGGGTCTCTCCTCCCAAGATCCATTTCAATCTTTTAGATCTTGGGGGCCTCCTCTCAAGATCCGGATCAACTAATCATCCTGTTTCACAATTGCCACAGGAGAACTAATCATCATGTTCCACAGTTGCCACGGGAGAACTAATCATCCCGGCCCACAAGGAAACTAATCATCCTGTCCCACAGTTGCCACGGGAGAACTAATCATCCCGGCCCACAAGAGAACTAATCATCCTGTTCCACAGTTGCCACGGGAGAACTAATCATCCTGTTCCACAGTTGCCACGGGAGAACTAATCATCCCGGCCCACAGGAGAACTAATCATCATGTTCCACAGTTGCCACGGGAGAACTAATCATCCCAGCCCACAGGAGAACTAATCATCCTGTCTACAGTTTCCACGGGAGAACTAATCATCCCGACTCACATGAGAACTAATCATCTAGTTCCACAGTCGCCATGGGGTATCACAGGGGAAGGTTGAACCTGTCATCTTGTACATAGCGCACCAGCAGGGGAGGGTGAGTCGCCCTGTGGTCGGATGTTGCTCTAGTGAGTACCCCAAGCTCCTCAGAGCTCCCAGGGCTCAATGCATGCAACATGCAGGACCCTTATAAGGTCTCTCAACGACTCCAAGTCGTTCAGGAAAGTCACAGATATGACCTTTCCCCGGGGCTTTGACAAAATGTCTGCAACCTGTACATTAGTCTCAATGTGAGGAGCCTCCTCACTCATCGACTTACCATATCCCAGATAAGGCAATATCTGATGTCTATCTGTTGGAGCAATCATCGAATACGGGATTCCTCAATAATCGAATCCCCCCTCTAGTTGTCACAGAGAATCACAGTGGTATTCATCATGTGTACAAACAAATCACTTAAGAGCTTCTGCAACCATGCTGCTTCACACGAGATCATACTCGTAGCCATGTATTCGGTCTCAGCGATGCTTATAGCAACCAACTTCTGCTTCCTACTCATCCATGATATCGAAGCAGAATCCAAAGAGAACCAGCACTGAGAAGTGCTCTAGTGATCCTCCATACTGCCTCCCAGTTAGCATTCTAATAATCATGCAGTTTCATATTTCTGGTAATGTATCTCAATCCATGAGAGATTGTGCCCCGAAGATATCTCAAAAGATTCTTGGCACCAAGCTCAACCAAGTATGAGCTCACCATACTAATTGCAAAACATATATTTGGACGGAAGTTCACCAAGAACATCAACGCGAATGAGTTTATGAAACTCAGAGGCATTTCCCAAATCTGGTCCGACATCACTACCATATAACTTTTGAAAGTTAAGATCCTCGAGGTAGTCACAGGCTTGTAGTTTATCATTTGTTAAAATTGGAAACTAGGGAAAAACTTCATGTGGGTCATCTTATTCATGGCTGATAATATTTTTATTAGATTCCTCTCGTCGAGAGGTGTAGGATTGATATAAATATCATCCGATTCCTATAAGTATTCATGGAGATATGAATTTATTTTGATTATGGAATTATTATCAAGCCGACCTACAACTCATGTAGGCTCAGAAGCCCAACAGTCGCATCTATTCAAACACCAACGTTGTGTATAAATACAGGAGGGCTTTTCCTCATTTGGACTCACTCATCTCATTACATCTCTCTCTCTCTACTACACAGAAAAGAGTCTCTTCTCTACTGCGTCGAAAAGGGTCTCTCCCTCACACATGTGAAGCCGAAAGCTGCTAAAACTGAAGTTGCAACTGCAGAAGTAAAGATTGACCTGCGTGGACTAGAATATCTCCTCATCTAAACTGCGTTGTAGGTTCATCTGAACCTCCTCTGAAAGCCGCAACTTTTGGTGGTTGAATCAAGTCAATCCGACGAACGGTTTGCAAGATATCGACTACCCTAGTTTGAAGCCGAAAGCCACTGAAACTGAAGCTGCAACTGCAGAAGTAAAGATTGACCTGCGTGGACTAGAAGATCTCCTCATCTGAACTGCGCTGTAGGTTCATCTGAACCTCCTCTGAAAGCTGCAACTTTTGGTGGTGGAATCAAGCCGATCCGACGATCGGTTTGTGAGATATCATCTGCCCTAGTTTGATGATGAAACTGCTAATGTTGATATGAATCAGATTTATTGTACTATTTCTCTCTGTTGGGAAAGGGAAAGCTGTGGCATTTTCTCGCAAGAGGGGCAGAGAAAATCAATAGGATTAGACTTTAATTTTATTGTATATGACATTATGACATGATGAGATACATTATCATATTTTTTGTTGATATTTTGAGGCTGAGTTGGGACTCAGGAGTCAGGACTTACTATTCAGGACATGATTCAATGTTAAGTGTGATTTTAGCGCTAGAAATGATATTAAACATCTTATATATTAGTTTTTTTTATCATCTTTATGTGTCAATGTATTTATTTTATGTTGTAGATGGTTTAGATATTAAAAAAAATTGAAAAAAAATGAAAAAAATGAATATTTTTGTACCAAACAATTTTTTCCGATCTTTTCCCGATTTTTCCGATTTTTTCCGATTTGTTCCCCACGCCGATTTAATCCCGATCGCGATTTTCACAACAGAGGGGAAAACCCCAAAAATACCCATTGTTGTGCAAGTTTTGGGGCAGTTAGGGTGAAAAAACCAAAATTGGGGTTTTGAGTAAAATTAGTCAACCATTTATGAAGTTGAAACCTTTCAAAGAAGACAATAAATAAAGGAGGAATGCATTCATTTTAATCATCATCATGGATCATCTTATATGTTTTCTTGCGCATTAGCTCTAAGGTCTTGAGACCCATTTCTATCATCAATTCCGGTGGTGAAAGAATCCTCCCTAATTGATACCAATCTATTTCCAAGTTGTTCTAGCACAGGGAAATCTTGAGACGACAACAAATCTCTTGGAATTTTTTGGGAAATCGTCATCTGGTATTTGGAACAACTTCTAGAAAGATTGTGGAATTCTTGGATCTGTCTTAACAGTGCAGTAATTTCTGTCTGAATAAAACACCGGCTCATTCATCTTGGCATTGGATTAAGAGCTGCAGGAGGGATAGCCTAGGCAATAATAACGTATAATGTTCAAAGATTTAATTGTGGGACCGAGGTCTACTCTGGCGCAGGAAGAGTGGAGGATACAACTTCATCCCAAATTGGGGCATCGAACATACTGCGAAATTGAAGAGCGTATGACGAAATCACTGTTGTGTAAGTCAGAAGTGTTGGAAGCTTGGAATCTTGCCACAAGGAGATTTTGACAGACTACCCGTTCCAGCAAGATTAAATATCGCTAAGGAAGTCCCGACTTTTGCCAGTCGTCTAGTTATATTAGTCAAATTATGGTCAATCGTCTTGTTGGAGGACTTCGTTGATCTGTGGACTATTGCGACTTGTGGAACCGCTAATTTGGGACCTGGGTAATACCTTGCTTATCTATTGATGTTTGTGACCATTGTGGGTCCACAAATTTTATGGAATTTGATATGAATTAACATTTGGTTGATATAATGTTGGTTGAATACTTTCGTTGAATTAGATATTTCTGTGTTTATTCGTTGTGGGCCCGTTGTTTGGGAAAAAAAAATTGACAAAATTAATGTTTGTGGAATGCCTTCGTTGTTATGTGCACTTTGATTAATTATTTGCAAATACTTATTACAAAAGAATACTTTGATGAGAGTAAATGAATGAAACAAGGATTGATAAAAACCCTAACATTTGAAGAAATTTAGGGTAAAATTAACATAGCACATTATAGTGGTATCAGAGCGTTGGAATCTCTCTAGCCTGTAAGATTGGTGCATGTTTTTGGGAGATAAAAGTAACGTTACAGGAAGAGTAAGGGTAATTGTAGGGAAGCCATGGAGGGTATGGAGGAACGAGGGGATCCAAACACCTAGGATCTCTTACATGTACTAATACATGGACAAACATAAATCTCAAATTTAATATTACAAGGGCTACAACAAGGACATCAAATAATGCACACTTTGGCCTAGGGTCAGCAACAACTTTCTCAACTGATGACTCATCTCACAGGTAATGAAAATGTTGCTTGCAACAATAGGACTAACATGGAAGGGAGTGGGGATCATAATCCTGGTCCTCCTAACACTAGGGAAACCAACAAAAGGAGTCCTCGATCATTGCTTCCTCAATTCATGAATAATCAAGTCACGATAAACCAAGAAGTTGTTGAACCAAATAGACTGTTGATGGATATTTTCTGGAATATGCTGCGCTAGAAGAAAACACATGAACTGCTATGACCTTCAACGAATATAGTAATTTCAAATTCAGGAATAGACCCAGGGGACAACCTAATTCCGATCTAATACGCAAGGTGATTAAATGCTCCCTTCCCTCATTTGATTGATCATCTAAATGTACAGCGACGGCTTGGGTGCAAAAATTGGACACCTACTTCAGACTCAATCCTATGGCTGAAGCAGTCGCAATTCAATTTGCCATGTTACATTTAGAAGGGGAAGCACACGAGTGGTGGTATCATGGTCTAGTAACTTTGAGGCATACCAACATCACTTCTTATGAATATTTTACAAAAAGAATGATAGAAAGATTTGACCGAAAGAACCCAAAAATCGACTTGAGAGAATTGACACTACTTAAGAAAACAGGGTCACATGAAGAGTTTATTGCAGAATTTGAATGCATTGCAATTATGGTAACAAATATATATGAAGAGCGTTTATTTATGCTTTTTACTAAAGCATTAGCTGAGCCCCTACAAGGATGGGTCAAAGTATTCAATCCCACCACTCTTCAAGAAGCCATCAAGAAGAGTCGAGACTTGAGAAATTCAGCCACTAAAGTGAAGGCTCCGTCCAAGCCTTTCATCCCTCCAAAAGATAAAGAGAAGAAGCCTTTCCAACGTGATGGACCCAAAATAGATAGACTCAATGAGGAAAATTGAAGCGAACTAAGGAGGAAAAAACTATGTTTTACTTGCAGGGAACCATGGGAACCTGGTCATCGCTGTTTAGGAAAGGGGAAGATTCACTACGTCAAAGTACTCTCTGATGACAAAGAAGATAAAGAGGCCACCCCAAATACCAATGAAGGACCACTGCAGAAGGAAGCAAAGGAAGAAGAAAAGCTTGAAAACTCCAAAGAACAACTGCCATAAGAGGAAAGGCCCAGCAGAGAAAAGAAGACACGACCACAGGTCAAGATTGCAACCATTTCAAGCATGCCCAAGTATTACACCTTGAGGGTTAGGGGAGTCATCAAGGGACAACACATCACAACCCTAATTGATGGAGGAACTATGCACAACTTCATTGATGCAACACTAGTAGCTAAAAGGGTTCTTCCCACTGAAGAGTTCGAGGGCTTGGATGTGATAGTTGTGAACAGATACAACTTGGATTGCACATGAATGATCCCAGGTTTGAGTGTAACTCTGAGTAACTACAGTTTTACCAGTGATTTCTATGTAATAGATCTTGTAGACCTCAACATGGTACTAGGAATTCAATGGTTATATTTATTAAGAAAACATACGATGGATTACCAAGCATTGGAAATGGAATTTAGAGCACCAAATCGCATGGGTGATCATATTAAGAGGCATGTCAAATGGTGGGCCGCAGGTCGTTTCAGCTAGAAGGATGGAAGCCTCTTTTATGCACGGGGATATATCATACACAACAAAATGCAAGGTTTATGGCCCAAAACACCCCCGACAATGACAAACCGTAATACAAGGTAGATATTCAATAAGTGTTGGACAAGCACGCTCTAGTGTTTCGTGACATTCCTCCAAGATTGCCTCCTAAAAGAGGATTCGAGCACACTATAGAACTAGAAGAGGGAGCTAAGCCCGTGATCACCACAACTTACCGACACCCAAATAAATTCAAGGACGAAATAGAAAATACCATCCATGATTTGTTAGAAATGGGCCACATTAGACCTAGCTCGAGTCCATTCGCCCCATCTGTGGTCTTCGTAAAGAAGAAGGATGACGCGTGGAGAATGTGCATTGATTACCGAGCACTCAACAAGAAAACTATGAAAAGTGGGTATCCTATCCCCAGGATCGATGAATTGTTGAATGAACTTCACGGGGTAGTTTACTTTTCAAAAATTGACTTATGATCATAGTACCATCAAATCAAAGTTTGAGAAGAGGATGTGCCAAAAACGACATTTTGATGTCACTATGGACACTTTGAATTTTTGGTCATGTTGTTTGGGCTAATTTCCTTCAATAATTTTGCCCAGATTTTCTTGCTATGGATTTCCAGTTTCAGACATCTAGATTTTACATAGATTTTTGTTGTTGCATAATAATAAAAACCCTCACTTCTACACCGGTTTTCCCGGGGATATTTGTCCAAAAATAATTGTCTCATATTTTATGTGTGTGTACTAGCATTTCTATGTTTTCAACGCTATTTATTTTCCGTTGTTTTATTTGTGAATGCTGCAGTGTGTTTATTTCGATGTTGTCGTAGCAATAAACTGAATAATTAATTTATCATTTAGGAGAAATAATACCAGTCGCTGCAATAGGATTCCATATTGGAATTTGCACAACTTATGACTTTGATATTGAATATGTGAAGGGAAAGGAGAATGTTGTGGCCAATACACTCTCCAGGAAACCAGCGGCATGTGCCCTCATTAGATGAAGAGGGACAACTAGAACTGATTCCAGAAACAATCATGGCCGTACGGGGAAAAAAGTTTAGGGGAAGAGTAATTTCGGAATACCTCATCAATGGAAGAATTTATCGGAGGAGGATGCGACATGGGAAAGAGAGCGGATTTCACAGCACCCGAACTTGCAATTGCTTGAGGGCAAGCAAATTCAGGCAGAGGGGGATTGTAATGTCCTCAACGAATTGAGGACAAATAGGACTCATTAGCCTATCCATCCCCGTAGGCTATAGTCCACCTAAAAATGGGAAAACCCAACAAAATAGCAATAGTTGGGCAAGTTGTGGGGCAATTGGGTCGAAAAAACCAGAATTGGGCTTTGAGTAAAATTTACTCAATCATTTATGAAGTTGAAGCCCCTCAAAGAAGACTAAATAAAGAAGGATTGGATTCATTTTGATCATCATCATGGATCATCTTATATGTTTTCTTGAGCAGTAGCTCTGAGGTCTTGATACCCATTTCTATCGTCAATTTTGGTGGTGAAAGATTCCTCCCTAATTGACACCAATCTATTTCCAAGTTGTTTTGGCATAGGGAAATCTTGAGACGACATCAAACCTCTTGGACAGTTTTGGGAAATCATCATCTGGTATTTGGAACACCTTCTAGAAAGATGGCGAAATTCTTGGTTCTATATTAACATCGCAGGAATTTTTGTCTAAATAAAACACCGACTTGGTCATCTTGGCATTAGATTAACATTTGCGGGAGGGATAGCCTAGGAAAGAATCAAGTATAGCGTTTAAAGATTTTATTGTGGGATCGAGGTCTGGTCTGGCATAGGAAGCAAGGAGGACACAACTTCATCTTAAATTGGGGCATCGAACATACTGTGAAATTGAAGAGCGTATGACATAATTGCTATTGCGTAAGTCGAAAGTATTGGAAGCTTGGAATCTTGCCACAGGGAGATTTTTTTGGTGGTGAAAGATTCCTCCCTAATTGACACCAATCTATTTCCAAGTTGTTTTGGCATAGGGAAATCTTGAGACGACATCAAACCTCTTGGACAGTTTTGGGAAATCATCATCTAGTATTTGGAACACCTTCTAGAAAGATGGCGAAATTCTTGGTTCTATATTAACATCGCAGGAATTTTTGTCTAAATAAAACACCGACTTGGTCATCTTGGCATTAGATTAACATTTGCGGGAGGGATAGCCTAGGAAAGAATCAAGTATAGCGTTTAAAGATTTTATTGTGGGATCGAGGTCTGGTCTGGCGTAGGAAGCAAGGAGGACACAACTTCATCTTAAATTGGGGCATCGAACATACTGTGAAATTGAAGAGCGTATGACATAATTGCTATTGTGTAAGTCGAAAGTATTGGAAGCTTGGAATCTTGCCACAGGGAGATTTTGACAGACTACTCGTTTCGGCGAGATTAAATATTGCTAAGGCAATCTTGACTTTTGCCAGCTATCTAGCTAGATTAGTTAGATTATGGTCCATCGTCTAGTTAGAGGACTCCGTTGATCTGTGGACGATTGCGACTTGTGGACACAGTGATCAGAACCAGACTGGTCATTGAACTGGTAGATCCCTTGGACCAGGAACCGTACAGAAACTAGTAAAAAAATCAGATCAAAAAACCGGCCAATCAAAAGAACACATAAAATATTCAAATCCTAAAGAAAAACATATATAACCAAGTGCAATCCATCTCTAAATCGAAAATACATCAGCAAACAAGCTCCACATGGCCTCTAGCATCCAAAAAAAATTATACAACAACAAACACCTACATATCATCAAAATAATTGTCTATATTGGGATCTTCATCATCAATATCACCCTCTAAGCACTAAAATAACATAGAAAAATCATAGCATGTCAAATCAAGATTTTAATAGGCTCATGATAGAGGAGTTCAACAACCAATGCCACTAACATCAAGGTACATAGAGGGCTCGGTGCTCTTGATTAAATACTATTTCCATACCCTCATACATGAGAAAATCCAATGTAGTGTTGCAATCAATGTTACGATAATCGCGATCGGGATTAAATCGGCGAGAGTCCGAAAAAGGGAAAAATCATAAAAATCGGGATGAAATTGGTAACAATCAGCGAAATTAAAAAAAAATACAGGAAAAAAAAAAAAAAAAAAAAATATATATATATATATATATATATATATCAATGTTTTTAAAACCGGACCGGTCCACCTAATGAACCGGTTTACCGACCGGAACCGGTCTAACCGGGACTGGTTTGGTCTAAACGAACCGGTTTTAAAAAAATACATTAAATAATTAATTTTTAATGAAACAAAACTATTTTTAAGATGTAAAACCATGATTCCAAGCCAATAGAGACAAAATATGCAAAGTTTGCTCATTTATATACCATGTAAAGGTGAATATATCAAAATGGCACTGAGTGCAATACATATCATCAACAAAATAGCAAAATACATAAGAAATGAGGCTCTAAATGGCCTATAAAGTCCAAAAACAATGCTGCAAGCTATGAGGCCATTGGCCTACTACAAGTCTACAGTGTACACATGATCAATCATCAAGTTCATCACCACTACTAGACACAAGATCATCATCAGGAGCTACATAGACGTCATCTAGTTCAGAGTCTGAGGATGCCTCAGCCTGATCTGCAACCTCAGTATCAATGCCACCAATGACAATAGAAGTGGACCTAATGGAAGCACGAGTTTGTTGACCTGCATGACTAGTCCCTTCCATTGGTTCTTTGCCTTTCCTTGATGCCGCTATTGATCCTGGTTCTAATGCCACCACATAATCTGCTTCATCCCCTGCCAAAGCCATGTCGATATCAAAATCAGCCTCAAACACAGGTTCTTCAGTCTCCTCCACCCATTCTGATGTTGGATCAATATCGTCCAACAAAATGGGATCTAGATCAGGGGTTTTTCTCATCATTTGGAGCTCTAATTGCATTTATTGTTTACCCCCAAACCATGAAATCCTGAAAACCATTAAGTCTGCTGAATTTTGAGTGAAATCTAAAATTCTAGTTTCTCCATATGAAATCCAATGAGGTCGAAACCACTCTCAAACATCCTGAGTCATTTCATAGTAATGTTAAAAATTTAAGTAAAAGGATGAAAATGAAAATTAAAAGAAATGTCACTTTTACTTTAAGAATTTAACATTACCATTAATTGCCAACATTGTTAGGGTTGAAACACCCTTAGTTCCCCCCCAAAACCCCTCAAACACAGTAAAAAATATGCTTTCTTAACTTTATGGTGGGTGTGCCTAAAACCGGCCGGTTTAGGACGGAACCGGCCGGTTTGTTACAAACCGGCCGGTTCCGTCCTAAACCGGCGGGTTTTCACCGGTTAGGGCAAAAAAATGGAGAAATCAGCATTCAAACCAGGTTTTTTATCCGGTTTAGACCAGCAGGCTTGCTAACCGGCTAGTTAGACCGGTAACCGGTTTTTAAAAACGGTTTTTAAAACATTGATATATATATATAATACAAAAATCAAGTTTTTTTTGGGAAAAAAGATCGCAATTATCGCGATTTTTTCAAAATGAAAAAATCACCAATTTAATCGGCCGATTTAATCGTTTCAAGCAAAAAATCACGATTAAATTGCAAATTGTAAAAATTGAGATAAAATCGGTAAAAATCAGCAAAATTATAAAAAAAAAAAAAAAAAAAAAAAAAAAAAAAAAAAAAAAAAAATTAAATTAAAAATATAAAATAAAAATCGCGATTATCACGATTTTTTCAAAATGAAAAAAATCACCAATTTAATCAACCGATTTAATCGTTTCAGGCAAAAAATCATGATTAAATCGCGATTTTCACAACACTAGTTGCAATCCCCCCAATCTTGAAATCCTGGAAAATTGTTAAGTCTACTAGATTTTGAGTGAGATCTAAAATTTTACTTTCTTCATATGAAATCCATTGAGGTCAAAACCACTCTCAAATGTCCCGAGTCATTACATGGTAATGTTAGAAATTTAAGTAAAAGGAACGTCACTTTTACTTTAAGAATTTAACATTACCATGAAATGCATAACAATAGTAGGGCCATATGCTTTAATATTAGGCACCTATTTTGGGCTAGTGCCCAACTAAGACAAACATTAAAAGAAAAAATCAAAATAGACCCCACTTGTTGTGTTCTACATGGTTTTACCATACCGAACTGGACAAAAACAGTTCAAGTCACTAGTTCGAACCGGTTTTTGCCTCAAAACGGTCAGACTAGTCTGAACTGGCTGGTCTGGTTTGGTCCTTATAACGTTGCTTGTGAAACCACTAATTTGGGACCTAGGTAATACCTTGCTTATCTATTGACATTTGCGACCAGTGTGGGTCAGCAAATTTTATGGAATTTGATATGAATTAATGTTTGGTTGAGATAACGTTGGTTGAATACTTTCATTGAATTAGATATATCTGTGGTTTTCGCTGTGGGCCTGCTGTTTGGAAAAAAATTAAATTTGATAGAATTAATGTTTGTGGAATGCCTTCGTTGTTATGTGCACTTTGATCAATTATTTGCAAATACTTGCTACAAAAGAATACTTTGATGAGAGTAAATGAATGAAACGAGGATTGATAAAAAACCTAACGTCTGAAGAAATTTAGGGCAAAATTAACATAGCACATTACAGTTGAAGAAGCTACTTAATGATAGCTCCATGGAATTATCCAAGTTGTACTAGGAGGGACTGCTTGTCTTGAAGTTGAAGGAGCCATTAGATTTATGCCAGGAGGGCAAGGTTTGACCCCAATTTGTACTTCATCGTTTGCCATTATTCTTCTTTATCTGCTGTTGTTTGTGCTTTGGAATCGGGATTGGTTTTTCTGGCATTCTTTCACGAAGTATCCATATTTGTGACAAGATTTGCATTTAAATGGAAACTGGTCAGAGTCCATCTTCTAGTTATGACCTGCTTCTAGTTATCTCGGGCGAGCAAAATAGTTTTTGGAAGGCCTTTTTCTAGATCTAGTTCAACATCAATCCTGGCACATGCAAACATGCCAGCCTTTGTTTCATATTTCTCTTGATTGTTGCCAATGCTTCTTAGTGACTTTTCATCCAAACAATGTAAGGGAAGATGAGACAATGAACCCATACACAAACAATTGGTAGAACGTCAAGATTTGGATTCAAAATCTTGAATCCAGTGATCAAGATACATTTCTCTTGTTCTGAAGAAATATGGTCCATTTTGGAAAATGAGATCTTGATCTTCTTTGGCTTTGAACACAAAGGTGCAGAACCCTCTTCAATAGAAGTAATAAGTGTGTTTCTCTTTGAGGGGGGCCATCCAGGTTTTTTTAATCTAAACATCCGTTTGATTTGGGTGAGGGCCAAATATCAATAAACTGCCCAATGAGCCCTCTTTCATCTAGCTTCAAGGCCATGTGTTGGGAGGAAGCATCTGGAAGATTTACTTTGGGAATTTGGTCCATCTTTTTTGTAAAGTGAGATGGTTGTGTTTTTGGATCGATTTCCCCATATATTCAATTTGATTTGGGTGAGGGCCAAATATCAATAAACTGCCCAATGAGCCCTCTTTCATCTAGCTTCAAGGCCATGTGTTGGGAGGAAGCATCTGGAAGATTTACTTTGGGAATTTGGTCCATATTTTTTGTAAAGTGAGATGGTTGTGATTTTTGGATCGATTTCCCCATATATTCAATGAGAGCCTGAAAAATAACCACATCGACATCAGGAGAGGACAACCCTCTCCTGGATCCAAATCTATGGCCTTGGACAGAGAAGTGGGAACAAGCAGAGCTAGGGTTTTTTAAAGTGCTATAGTAAAAGACATTAATGATTAACATATGTATGTTCGTTATGAAAGCTATGACCTTTTTCAACATCGTCAGCTTCAATCACAATGTTTGTCTTAACCTGTTATGAGTAACTTGTTAATGTTGCTTTCTGTTACAGCTAACATTTTAAATTATACCCTAACATAACATATTTGGTAATTTGTGCAGTGATTTGTTTTAGGTTACCAAGTATTTTAGGAAGTTAACGTTGAGAATTATAGCTTGTACAGGTACTTCTGCATAGGTCAAGTGTGAACGTGCGAAAAATAGTTCGAGATATTTCGAAGAGTGATTCTATTTTCAAAAAGCCGTTCTATTATGTAATTCATTTTAGTAAAAAAAAGGTTAAAGGTCTTATATTTAGCTGTTAAGTCTATAAAGGTGCATCTCATGTTAGGATGACTTAGATTAGGAGTAAACTCAAAAATAGATTAGAGCTTAGGTTACAGCTAGAAATATAAAGACAGTTTGAGGTAGAGGTTTTCACACACAGTTGAGTAGTTGAACAATTGAGCAGGTTGAGCAACCGAGAGAGGGAGAGAAATCAAGGATTCAAGCTGAGGTGAATCTGGGCAACAAGCAACAGTCCATACAGGTGCAGTACAGTCACATGGACAGGCAGTACAAATTGTCCAGCAGACTGTACAACAGTTTCTGCTGTTTTCTGGGTTTTTTCAGTAGGCTGTACCTCCAAAGCAGGCCACACAAGCTCAGTTCAGGGTGTTTTAGGTTACGGTGAAGTGCTATTTTATTAACAGCTTGTGGAGGTTTCCTTTTAAGTTTTTCGAAGGAATGAAGGTTGATTTTGAAGCAGTAATTACCTGTGTATGTGTGCAATTGATTTTATGCTACCATTATTTAATTTCCAGCTATTGTGTGATTGATGCTGTGGCCTGAAATTCATTTCTGCGTTAATTAATTTCAACAATTACTTGGTTAATTGAGGTCATGAGAACTTTAGTCTAGGCCAGGAAATATTTACAATTAATACACATACAACTTCACTCACATCAGTAGTGATACCAACTTGTTTTGTTTTGATAATTTAAAACAAATGCCTTACACTGATACTAGATTTGTATCAGAAAGTTTTGGTGGCCAGAGCAGATCCCTTCTTGTGATTTGGAAATGGCCTTCAAAATTTTATACGTGATCTATTGGCCTCTATATGTTCTGATTACATACCAAAATTCAACTCCCTTCCAGTTGGGCTGATTGGTTTTCTAGAGATGATAGATCAGATTGAGGCTTTAAGATGTTATTACCTTCAATAGTTGCCTCTTCTTGCCTATGCTAGAAAATTTCATAAAGAACGTAAGAAAACTTCATAAACAGCTGAAACCTTTCTGGAATTGTTGCCTTTGTTTTCTTGCTTCATTCACCTGTATTGATCTGTTCTAGATTTGCAATGCCTATATTTTGTTCTTTATCTTTTTGTTCATTCTCACTCCCTTTTCCATCCATTCTTGAAGTCTTTTGATCCATTTTCTCAATAATTTGCTAGGTAGCTTCTTTGTCTTTCTCATCTTGCTTGAATACTTGCATGATAAAATTCCTTAACTTGTCCAATCTTTAAACCACTTCTTCCTTCTAATCCATATCTTCAGTTGCATTCCCAAACACTCTTTCGTTTTATTAAATTTAATGGTCCATTCATAAAAATTTGTTGTGCCTCATTAGAATTTTTGAGTTGGTTATTCCACGAGTTAACTAGAACATCTTGATTGTTGGAATTTCTAAGTCTGACACGTTAGAAACCCTTCATGCACTTCACTGATTTATTCCTACCTACTTGTTTTGTTAATTAACAAGTTATTTACCATGTAAATACTTGAAATAAATACCAGTACATGCTCAACACATTACAGATCATCAACTGAAGGAAATAGAAACAAGCACACAAGTGACACCGTTGTTTTTGGACTAATATCCCCGGAAAAACCCAATGCAGGAAAACCGGTGCAGCTATCTAAGGGTTTGATTTATTAAGCAGTTTCAGAATACAATCTGGGTGCCAAATCCGGCTCACCAAATAGAGAAAAATCTCGACATTAGTACATCTCTACACGGAAGTAGATATTCTGGCTGAAACCCCGGATAAACACTCCGGCAGCTCCACAACTCCAATCTTCCCAACGAAACCCTAGCATCAGCGTCTAGGGACTGCGTTAGCCTCTCTCTAGCCCAGCGTTAGCCCAATGTCACTCTGGCTTGGCCTGCATCAGCCTCTGGAGGCACTGCGTCAGCCCTCTGGCCCTCTGCGTCACCCACGGTGGCCCTCTGAGGCACTGCACAGCTCCTAACTGCCTCTACATGAGCCCTAGCTGGCTCTACGTGAACCCTTGGCTGGTTCTACGTCCCTCTCTGGCTACTGCACTAATCCTCCTAGTGCTATCTCTGTCTCTCTACTTCTGTATTCACTACCCCTCAGCTGTAACTCTGATCACTCTCTCAACTTTCTCAGCAAACACAGCACCAGAAAGTCGAAATCTTGATCTCTTGGTGTGTTTTCCAAGTGACCCTCAAGCCTCCTCTTATACTTTTCTCGTTAACAAATCAACGACCAAGATTAAGTCCCTAATCAACGACTAAGATTAGATCTAACTTGATCCATGCCTTTTGGACCATTCTAACACAGTTTTATATTAATTCACATTAATATTTTATTTTCCCTAAGTTTAGACTTAGGGACTCCATTAAAAATATTAACTATTTTAATATCTCTCAAACTGTTTAGAATCTGCCCAAACCCTTTTTGGGTATTGGAGATCTCATGTGCCTTAGCCTCTACACCAATTTTCGTGGCTAGAGCAAATCCGATGCTACCCCAAATCAACACTCCCTCTTAGCGAGGACTGTGCTTTAGTAATACTCCTCACTGAGCATCACCCTGATCATCCAGCATCAGTCCTTGTGCTGATGCTAGGCCTGCTGCCCAACATCCTCTACACTGTTGCATCCTGTACTGCTACCCATGGCCCTGTCACTACCACTACTGCATTCGTACTGCAACTTCCTTTGCATCTGTGCTGCTACCCATGGCCCTGCCATTTCCACTACTGCATTTGCACTGCAACCCCTCTTGTCATGCTGCATCGTGCTGCCCATAGCACTACCACAGCTAACTGCTACACTGTAACTCAGTTATTGAGAAGTAAGTAACTGATCTCTCAACTCTAACATCTCTGTCAGGCTAGAGACACTCTTGATGTTGAAGTTCCCTCTGTCACTAACAAGTGCTCCCTCTCTGACCTCTGCGATGTTGCAACAACTCCATGCATCTCGCACTGTTGCACACCTCTCTGTGCAATCCTACACTAGTGCAACACTCCCGTGCCTCTCGCACTGTTGCAGCCTGTTAGCCTCGCGCTGTCCTGGGAATCCTGCATTGTAGCTCCCTCTATCACTCCATCCGCATCCATCTCTACTGACATCCGCCAGTTCTGCTAGTCCTCTTCGAGGCTCCTACAGCAAGGTCTAACCCAAGAGGCTGGGTACCTCGACGATCCTGCGCCTCATCGCTCGTAGTCCGCCTGACTACAGCTCTATGTCTCCCCACTTCTTTTGAACTGCCACATGAGCACTCATGGCACAATCATCGTCCGTCTCCACTTCCTTCTCTGCCCTTGCTAGCACTGCCTTGGTCTTGGAGGCCTCTCCCTTACTCTTCTTCCTTGGACACTGGGTCGCATAATGACCCAGCTCCCCACAGTGGAAGCATTTGACCTTGGAGAGGTCCTTCTTCCTACGTTTCTCCTGCTTTCCCTCAGGTTAACATCTTCCTCCTCCTCCTTCTTGATTCTGATCCCCTTGCCGCTAATTCCTGCCTTTCTCAACCTTCTAATCTCTTCTTGGCAAAGAGCAGCCCACATTTCCTCCCAATCTGTGTAGGAATTTACAGGGTAAGTTCCTCAGAAAGAACACCAAAAGGACACCGCTCACAACCAGATCACAGATCAATACACCAGTATTTTTGACGTGGTTAAAACCCTCAAAGAGGGAAACAGTCCACAGCCTGAGCCAACGCGGCCACTTCAGGCAATTTATTAATCAAAGAATGAAAATTTACATAAGCTTCTCTCATGCACGGATTACCCTACAAATGACCCTCCATGCGCTTTAAATAGAATTCATGGACCAATCGGGTGTCAAGCCACGGACCAAGTGTCGGTAATACCGAGGAGAGAATGAACCGTCGGATCACTACATATCGTGACCGTCGGATTGTAAGTTACAAAATGTACAACGGTAAAGAAACACACTTTACCTAACTCTATACTAGACCAAGTTGTACTTAACTATTTTTTATGTGTCGGAATATCCTAACAAACTGGAAGGGTCGCCCTGCCCAATATGCTCTGGACAAACACCTCCCAGTCTTCTGAGACTGCATTCAGGGTTGTTCTCACCTTCAATTTTGAATCCGGTGTTGCCCCTATGGAAGTCAGCTGATCCCGGATCTTCTTCAATCGACCGAGGAATGGGTCAATCTTTTCTCCCTTCTCCATCTGATATGATCACAGCTGATTTTCTAGTAGCATCTTCCTCTGCACAGATGTATGCTGATACAACTTGGTCAGGGCCTCCCACATCTCCTTTGTCGTGTTCTTCTTGGCAAAATGTGGTACTATATGATCGTTGACCCCGTCAAGGATGATACTCTTAACCCTCGCCATTCCATCCCCATACCTATCGTTATCAGTCGGGTCAACTGGAGTTTAGGATAGCTATCGTCCTCAAGGCGAAGTGCTTGACACAATTTCTGTCTAGTATAGATAAGATTCTGGCCTTCCAAACTACAAAGTTTGAGGCTCCGTCCAGTCTGTCTTGGTCTCTTACTTCGTGCAGTGCCATTTCACTGCTCCTCTACTTCCCTCCTGGAAGTTCTCAGTATGACTCCTCTGAGCCTCGATTTCCCTCCTGGAAACCCTTCTGCCAATGTCGAGATGCCCCTCTCCAATCGTCTGTGCAACTGCAACACTGATCTGGATTCCTTGGCTAGAAATCCACCTCGGTAGCAACTCCCTCTACCTTGGTCTTGCCTTGTTAGGTATTGTTCTGACTACAATACCCCACCAGCTCCACTTTGCAACTTACCCACAACCTCCTAAACCCCAACAACCTGAAGGTTAGAGCTCCTAGGCTCTACGCAATCCCAGCACCGGCTGTTAGAAAATTATATATTACGGAGCAATGGAACACATCAAATATTGCAGAAATATAAACACAGAAAACGCATAAAACAAGAGACACAGATATACGTGGTTCACCCAGTTTGGGCTACATCCACCCCAAACAGCCAGTCCTTCCTTTCTATTATCCAGTGAAATGAAGGGACACAACCTACAGCAGATCCGCTGTAATATCCTTTGTTTTCTCTCACAGTCTCACCTCTCTGTTTCTCGCTCAGAGAATACACATCTATTACACAGCCTCAAATACAATGCCCTCATAAGTTCTATCGTCGATCATCCGCCTAATGAACGGCCCAAATTGACTAGAAATTACTATACTTTTACAAGGAATTATTACATCTGTATCCGCCGGGGGACCGCTAGCCCCCGGACCCCCCAGCCAGGGGGGATTGGCCCCCCCGGACCCGCGCAGAGGGGACAAGTCCCCCCGCACCCCCCCGCGTGGAGGGGTGTACAAACTTCCTGAGGTATACATCCGGCTGAAACAAAAACCTCTGAACAATCATGCTCCACACACAACACCGGCAAATCAACCTCCTCAGCCAACTGCGTCAACCCTCCTGGCCTCTGCATGAGCCTGCCTTTGCCTCCTTCAGCCTCTGCGCTGCCTCTTCCTAGCTCAATCTTGATGACACAGGCACTGCATCACCCCTTCCTTGCTGCCACTCTGCTAGGAACAACTTCTGTCACTCAGGATAGCTATTATCTGCTGTTGTTGCTCTATTCGGCTGATGTCCTCAGTTATCCTGTGATCTACAACCACGCTCTGATACCATGTTGGAATTTCTAAGTTTGACACGTTAGAAACCCTTCATGCACTTTACTGATTTATTTCTACCTACTTGTTTTGTTAATTAACAAGTTATTTACTATGTAAATACTTGAAATAAATACAAGTACATGCTCAACACATTACAGATCATCAACTGAAGGAACTAGAAGCAAGCACACAAATGACACCGTTGTTTTTGGACTAATGTCCCAGGAAAAATCCAATGCAGGAAAACCAGTGCAGCTATCTGAGGGTTTGATTTATTAAGCAGTTTCAGAATACAATCTGGGTGCCAAATCCAACTCACCCAATAGAGAAAAATCTTGGCAGTAGTACCTCTCTACTCAGAAGTAGACATTTTGGCTAAAACCCCAGATAAACACTCTGATAGCTCCACAAATCCAATCTGCCCAACGAAAGGGACTCTGTCAGCCTCTCTCTGGCCCACCGTTAGCCCAACGTCACTCTGGCTTGGTCTGCATCAACCTCTGGAGGCACTGTGTCAGCGCTCTGGCCCTCTGTGTCACCCACGGTGGCCCTCTGAAGCACTGCGTAGCTCCTGACTGCCTCTACATGAGCCCGGGATGACTCTGCGTGTTATATATCTAGGGGGGATAATATGGGGTACCAAGGGAAGTACCCAAGGTAATAATGTAATAATGGGATGGGCCATAATAATAAATAAGGTGGTTAACCCATATCATGTAAGGGACCACAAGTAGTTAGTAATAATGTAATGGGCCCATGGTATTAGTTGATGATATGAGGGAACCATGGTAATGACCCATGGTATTGTATGTATGAGGCCTATATAAAGGCTAGAGACTCCATGTGAAGGAATATAGAGTCAAGGATTATTGTATGAACAGGCATATGGCTTGTGGAGTGCTCTCTTTCCTTAAGGAGTGAATGTATGGTGTCGCCCTACCTTAAGGGTTTGAGATCAATAAAGAGAATCATTTATATCTATATTCAGATCTTATTATTCTTGGGTTTATTTCTATTTTCATATAATTATTGGGTTAGAGTTATAACAAGTGGTATCAGAGCTATAACAAGTGGTTTCAGAGCACTTTCTTGGGCACAAAAGTGGAGAAAATTTTATTTTATTTTATTTTTTATTTTATTTTATTTTATTTTTTTTTACTTAGGAGGAATAATATGAGGTACCAAGGAAGGTACCCAAGGTAATAATGTAATAATGGGATGGGTCATAGTAATAAATAAGGTGGTTAACCCATATCATGTAAGGGACCACAAGTAGTTAGTAATAATATAATGACCCATGGTATTAGTTTGATAGTATGAGGGAACCATGGTAATGACCCATGGTATTGTATGTATGGGGCCTATATAAAGGCTAGAGACTCCATGTGAAGGAATATAGAGTCAAAGATTATTGTATGAACAAACATATGGCTTGTGGAGTGCTCTCCTTCCTTAAGGAGTGAATGTATGGTGTTGCCCTACCTTAAGGGTTTGAGATCAATAAAGAGAATCATTTCTATCCATATTCAAATATTATTATTCTTGAGTTTATTTCTATTCTCATATAAATATTGAGTTAGAGTTGTAACAAGTGGTATCAGAGCTATAACAAGTGATATCAGAGCACTTTCTTGGGCACAAAAGTGGAGAATTTTTTTTATTTTTGCAGGATTTCAGAGGCGGCGAGTTTGCAGATCAGATCTGTACGTTTTGGTGCAAGATCTGCTAAATCTAATTGCAGATCTAGATTATTTATGAAAAATATCAGATTTCAAAAAAAAATCGAATGAATCGGAGTCCGAATGAAGGAGATATCGCTGATTTAAAAATCAATGGGGTTGCAGACAATTTTTTGGGGCAGCGAACTTGCGGCACAGATCTAGACGTCTTGGTGCAAGATCTGCAAAATCTAATTGTAGATTTGGATTCTGTGTGAAAAAACACTCAATTTCAAAAAAAAAAATCAGTCGAATCGGAGTCCGGATGAGGAAGATATCGCTGATTTAAAATCAGCTCTTTTTTGCAGAAATTTTGGTGACGGCGGAGAGTTGCAGCACAGATCTGAAATTCCAAGTGCCTGGATCAAGATTTCTATCACATGGGCAGATGCAGAATGGTTGTTCCATTTCCGAAAATAGGTCATAATAGGGATTCTAAGCAATATTGACTAAACTGTAACAATTTCAAATTTTCGCCAGGTAAGTGAATTTTTTCCAAACCTTCATGGCTTCTAGCAAAGAATTTTTTACAGGGAATGATAAGGGTCCTACTATTGAAGAATACATAAATGAATACAAGAGGTTATTTAGACACAATTGGAAATGGGTGGCACTGGCTAATTTTAAAGATGAGGCAGCCACATGGTGGGGATTACTTAACCAAAAGAAGTGTTTCAACCTGCCCGATGAAGAATTTGAAAAATTACTTTTAGACAGATGGTCTCATGCCAGAAAACAAGATAAGGAGAAACATGTGGGTCTATTTTCTGCTGGTATCTCCTTATTGCAGGTTCATGGATTGATGCAGAAAGAAAAGATCATTGTTTCTATAAATCCTAGTTGCAAGCATAATTTCATCAATGTTAATTTGGCAAAAAAATTGCAAGTTCCAGCAAAACAAATTGAAAATACACAGGTTGATGACGAGGATGTTCAAATTTATAAGGATTTGAAGCTTTCTATGGATAAGTATGTGTTGCATGGTGATTTTTATACTTCAGAGATGGATAATATGGATGTTGTTTTGGGATATCCTTGGATGGAATCTGCGGGTACTATCAATATTAATGTGCAAAAGAAATTCCTAAAGCTCTAGTATAAAAAGAAGAAAATCACATTACAAGATATTTCCATCAATAAACAAGTAGAGTACATGGAGGCTGAAGTAGAAGATGTTCCAGGGACTGACATATTAGATGATGAGCCTTTGATGATCGACAATCAAACACAAACAGAGACTAAAGCAGAAAATGTTACAGGTACATCAGATCAAGGCTCAGTGGTTGAAGTCATATTGGAAAAAAAGACACCACAACAGGCACCACAGCAGGGTGAATTAAAGAAAAAGACACCGTGGGTTAAAACTTCAATATATCATCACCCACATCACCCCGCAAGAAAACAACCAACAACATGGCAACCAATTAGCCACAAGGACAACAACCCCCGTATGACGGATAGCGAGGCGCGAAGATCCACCTACTACACATCAACACAGAAGAGCTGCCATGGTCAACTTCCATCTCAAGCGAGGCACCAGCGAGATCGAGGGTTCACCATTCTCTTGGATGGCTAGATGCACGTGCATGGTACCAGTGGACTACTCTTTTGAGTAGATCTTATTATTTGTGTTCTTTCCATGTTTCGGGGACGAAACATGCTAAGGGGGGTGGAATGTTATATACCTAGGGGGGATAATATGGGGTACCAAGGGAGATACCCAAAGTAATAATGTAATAATGGGATGAGCCATAGTAATAAATAAGGTGGTTAACCCATATCATGTAAGGGACCACAAGTAGTTAGTAATAATGTAATAGGCCCATGGTATTAGTTGATGGTATGAAGGAACCATGGTAATAACCCATAGTATTGTATGTATGAGGCCTATATAAAGGCTAGAGACTCCATGTGAAGAAATATAGAGTCAAGGATTATTGTATGAACAGGCATATGGCTTGTGGAGTGCTCTCCTTCCTTAAGGAGTGAATGTATGATGTTGCCCTACCTTAAGGGTTTGAGATCAATAAAGAGAATCATTTCTATCTATATTCAGATCTTATTATTCTTGGGTTTATTTCTATTCTCATATAATTATTGGGTTAGAATTATAACACAGGGAGTTTAGAAGAGAACTTCCAAATGGGAAGTAGAGAGACTCAGCGGGAGTTGAACCGAGAACTTCCAAACAGGAAGTGAAGAGACTCAGTAGGAGCCAAACCGAGAACTTCCAGGTAAGAAGTAGAGAGACTCAACAGGAGTCGAACAGAGAACTTCTAGACGGGAAGTAGACTCAGCAAGAGTTGAACAGAGAACTTATAGACGGGAAGTAGACTCAGCAGGAGTCGAACCAAGAACTTTCAGATGGGAAGTAGAGAGACTCAACAGGAGTCGAATGGAGAACTTCCAGACAGGAAGTAGACTCAGCAAGAGTCAAACAGAGAACTTCCAGACAGGAAGTAGACTCAGCAGGAGTCGAACAAAGAAATTCCAAGCAGAAAGTAGAGAGAATCAGAGGAGTCGACAAGAAGAGCAGATATATGGCCATGAATGGGCTGAGGGATCAGGACAAGTTGGATGAGGCATCCAACTTTGTCACCTGGAAGGCCAAGATCCTGTCTGTGTGCCATGAGTGCTCACGTGCCACTTCAGAAGAAGTGGGGAGACATCAAGCTGTAGTCAGGCGGACTACAGGCGATGAGAGGCAGGATCCTCAAGGTACCCAGCCTCTTGGATTAGACCTTGCTATGGGAGCCCTGAAGAGGAGTAGCAGGTTTGTCTGACAGGTAGAGATGGATGTGGATGGAGCAGCATAGAGAGATACAATGCAAGAGTCCCGAGATAGTGCAAGGCTAGCAGGTTGCAGTAGCCCGAGAGGCACAGGAGTGTTGCACTAGTGCAGGATGGCACAGAGAGGTGTGCAACGACGTGAGATGCAGGGAGCTGTTGCAACAACATAGAGGTCAGAGAGGGAGCACTTGTCAGCGGCAGAGGGAGCTTCAGCATCAGGAGGGTCTCTAACCCAATAGGGAGGTCAGAGTTGGGAGATCAGTTACCTACTTCTCAGTAACTGAGTTGCAGTGCAGCAGTGGGCAGCACGATGCAACATGATGAGAGGAGGTGTAGAGCGGATGTAATGCTAGGAGAAAGGACTAGCAACTGCACGGATGTAGAGGGAGCTGTCATACAGATGTAGCAGTGGTAGTGGCAGAACCATGGTCAGTAGTACATGATATAATAGTGCAAAGGATGGCGGGCAGCAGGCCTAGCATCAACATAGGGACCGATGGCGGATGATCAGAGTAATACTCAGTGAGGAGTATTGCTAGAGCACAGTCCTCGCTAAGAGGGAGTGTTAATTTGGGGTAGCATCAGATGTGCTCTAGCCACAAAATTTAGTGGAGAGGTTGGGGCACATGAGGTCTCCAATACCCAGAAAGAGTTTGGACATATTCTAAATAGTTAAGGAGATATTAAAATAATTAATATTTTTAATGGAGTCCCTAAGTCTAAACTTAGGGAAAATGAAATATAAATGTGTATTAATATGAAACTATGTTATAATGGCCCAAAAGACATGGATCAAGCCAGATCTAATCTTAGCCGTTGATTAGGGACTTAATCTTGGTCGCTGATATGTCAATGAGAAAAGTATAAGAGAAGGCTTGAGGGTCATTTGGAGAATACACCAGATGATCAGTCATTCTATTCTCTAGAGCGGGGTTTGCTAAGAGAGATAGAATAAGTGATCGGAGTTGCAGCTGAGGGGCATGAGTACAAAGAGACAGAGAAGCAGAGATAGTGTTGGGAGAGCAATGCAAGAACCAGAGAGAGTGACATAGTAGCAGCCAGGGCCACGCAGAGGTAGCAGGGAGCTATGCAGTGCTTCAGAGAGGCCAGCATTGTTGACACAGAGGGCCAAAAGGCTGACGCAGGGCCTCCTGAGGCTGATGCAGACCCATTTAGGGTGACGCAGGGCCACTGGCCAGAGAGAGGCTGACACAGTCTAGAAAGGCAGACACTGGGTTTCTGGGGCAGATTGGAGCTGAGAAGCTGCCGGAAGGTTTATCCGAGGTTTCAACCAGGACATTTGTCTCGAACTGAGAGGTACTACTGCCAAGGAAATTCTTTGTTGGGTGAACCAGATTTGGCACCCAGATTGTACTCTGAAATTGCTTAATAAGAAAACCCTCAGATAGCTGCACCGGTTTCCTGCATTGGGTTTTTTCGAGGACATTGGTCCAAAAATAATGGTGTCAATTGGTGTGATTGTTTCTGTTTCCTTCAGTTGTTGATCTGTAATATGTTGAGCATGCACTAGTGTTTATTTTTAGTATTTACATTGTAAATAACTTGTTAAGTAACGAAACAAGTAGGTAGGAATAAATCAGATAAAGTGCATGGAGTGTTTCTAACTAGTAGACTTAGAAACTTCAACATATTAAGCCATGTAACAACACCTAGGTAAGCCTATGATTCTTCGCAAAGGGTTTCACTCTAGGGAGTTTTTTAACTTCCCCAATTACTTGTGTTTCTAAACACTATTAATCGATAGAGTTTTTCTCCCAAATATACCCCAAAGTTATGGTGGAACTCATTGACGAGCTCTTAGGTGAGTCCAGTGTTATGGAGTCGATGTATTTTTATCATACTATATCATGTGTCTTGAGTCGCAGAATTCGGTTGAGTCTTAAGAGGTTGTGTCTATGTGTAAATTTCCCCTTCTAAGGGTTGATTATTGTATTATCTTGATGTAAAAGTGTGTTTAGAAATATTTTTGGTGAATGGTTCCTCATAATTAGAACACCATTACCAAAATATTTTTTAGATACACTTAGAGGGTGGAAAAAATATTTGTAATCCCCTCTTGAGTCTATAATTTTATTTTCTAGCAAAAAAAAATTAGCCAGAAATTGTCAAAAAATAAAATGAAGGGAAAAATTAATTACCCTCCAAGTGGAAAAATTATTCAAAAAATTATTGAGGCTATTTTCAAAGGGAATAATTCAAGTCAAAAATAAAAGCCTCATTTCCAAGGCAAGATGGACTAGTCCAAAAATTTGTTGGGCCAGAGAAGACTATTTTCCCAACAGATCGAAATTTTTGGGCCAAGCAGTGAATTATTTTGCACAAGTAATGATAATTCTAATTTTGAAGATTCTCCAATGGTCCAAAAGTCAAAGTTTGATTCCTCCAGCACAATAAACAAGGAAAATTGAATTCTTTTGGAGATTTGTGCCAGCTAATCAAGGGATCGAATTTTTTTTACAAGGATCAAGCCATGGATCGAGCTACTAGCCATTATTTTCCACTTGGAGGGGTTGATCCCTCTCATTTTCTATATAAGGAAGCTTTCTAGCTGCTCATAGAACTTAACCTGATTTGATGTACCGAGCTAAGCTCTGCAGGATATTTTTTTGGAATAATAAAATGTCCTTGGGGTTTCAATTCAAGGTGTCTCTCTTGATGATTCATGGTATGTGTTGAATGATTTTAATGCTCTAATTGTGTTCATTATTGAAGATTATTGTTCCATAGCCAGTGGTTGGATTATCTATTAGCACAAGTATCTTGCTTTAGGTATTGGGCTAGAGTAAACACATTGAACCTAGCAGATCTAGCAAGTATCTCTAGATCTCTAGTTTTCTTGTGTGAATCAAACCCCTTTGGAACTAATAATCTATCTTTTGAGTGTGTAGATATATTCAGTTGACTCATCCCTTGGTAAATCCCCAAGTACATGGACTTTGAGGTGACCACACCTTGTTTGGACTTTGAGCTTATCTAACGATTTGTGGTGCAGGGATTTAGCTAGTACATCAAATAAAAATTATTTTCGAATTTATACTTGGGATAAAAATATTTATTTGCTAATTAGAGCTTAAATTTAATTGTGAATAGTGTGAATAATTTTTGAATAATTTTGTAAATAATTTTCTAACCCTTCTATATTATTTTTCTCTTTGTAAATAATATTTTGGGTTTTTATTTTAAAATTTTATAGATCTAGTGGATTGGATTTATTTATCTAACTTGCAGGTGCCATAGCTTGAGCATTCAAAGACAAATCTGAAGTTAGAGGAACTACTGAATTCGTTGCCGAAGTGGGTAGACTGGTTGATTTTTCTTTTCCAAATTGTCAAACCAATCATGGACTTGGTCCATCAGTATGTATGCATTGTTCAGAGTGTCAGAAATGGAGGCTTTCAGAGCGGCAGCGACAGTGATATTTTGTTCAATCTCATCAATATAGGTCATGGAAGGATTAGGAAGTGCCTTCCTTGCAGCGTCAAGGCTCTGTCTGAGTTCTCTGTTGGTGGAGATCAACCCAGTGCATGTAGCTTGGATGTGGTCGCAACATTCGACTAGGGTGCAAGTGGAAAAGTCCTCCAGAGCTTCAATGACTACATCAGCAATGGCCGGCCAAAGCATCTGGAACCACGAAGTTATATGATCAACCTGTGTCTGCAGTTGTTGATTGCTTTGGCGGAGCTGGTCTCTTTCAGTTGTAAGGGCGGTGATTTGTTGCTTTTGTTGCTCATGGTCAACGACAAGGTCATTGTGAATTTGTTTTGCCCACTACGCGACTTGCTGTATGAAACTAAACAACTGTGCTGATGACCAGGTCTGAAGGTTATCTTGCTTCATAGTGGATGGATGCGGGAATCTACTCTGCAAAGGCTTCCCACTAGCAACGGACTTATCAGAATGACCTTGGGGCGAGGTGGCTTGCTACGAGGGTTCTACAAATTGGGGCATTACAGGGATAGAATCTGGATTTGGAATAATAAGGAAATTTAAAGAAAAGGGGCCACAAAGGGTCCAGTAGTGGTAACCAGTGGTTGTGAGGTGGCGAGCATTGCGCTCAGTAGTGGGCTCGACTCTAATGGCATGGATATCATAGAGGTGGTGAATTTTTCTCCACTAGGGAGTGTCATGGAATATTGAACGATGGAGTCAACCTCCATATATTCTATGCCTAGCCGTTCCTCGAAGGGAATGGTATCTGACAGGGTTGCAGAAGTGGATGTTGTATGGGGGGGCGGATCTCGCGAGCTTGGTGAAACAATGGAGGTGGAGGGTGGGAGTTCTTCTACGATTGGGGAGGCCGCAACGGTCTGGGGTCCCTCGATGGTGAGGTCGACTATAGGCACTACAGGGTCTATCTTTTGCTTCTTGGTTGCAGTTGGAGACTTAGCGCATTTTGTTTTTCTAGCTTTGGGAATGGTCGACTTGGATTGCGAATGAGATCCTACATGCAGTATGGCAACAAGAAGGGGTGTGGTGACCAAAGGATTCTACTGCGTAAAACCTTGCAATTCAACAAAGTTAGGACCTGAACCTGATGAGTTGGTTAAGCTCGCAATGGTTTGCTTGAGCAAGCTCATTTGCTTCTTCATTTGAGTGAAAACCGGCTACAACTCTTGCTCCGCCATCCGCTTCTTGGTGTCCATAATTGTCTCTCTTGGTAATGGCTGTGGTACCATCCCACCAAATAAGTATATGTACTTTCCTTCTCTAATCTTGCATGCGACCCCTGGCCATGACCCGACATCCACATGGAACGCTTCAGTTGATAGTGTGAATTTCTGGGCCTGCACCTGGAAGGTGTGCAGGTGAACGCAATGCGGCTTGATGTAGGTATTCCCATGAGTGACCCCAAACCAAATTGATGTTGAGTACTCATTGAGCAGTGACCTGGGGATTCTTTCAGTGGCCCTTATCACCTCAAGCATCTTAACATACCATCCTCCAAAAGAAGCTTCATTGATTTCCTTGTTGCTCGGGTCTCCCGACGTCCTCCATGGTGTATACCGGAGAGCTAAGGGTTGGTCGTCTGAGATTTGCACCAGGTCCCTGCCCTCTGGTGGGCACCACTTCCACATCGCCAGATTCATCACCAGATAGTCGTAGATGAAGTTAGTGCTCCGCTTATAAACATCTTTGCAGGCCTCAAACAACTCATTCAATAGAAACGTGCACCAATTCAGTTGGGCGCCCTCTGCATAATGCTCCACAACTAATATTGTGTCCAACGTGCACTCATTCCTTGAAAAATGTTGCATCAACTTCCCTGCGATTATGTAGCAAGAAAATTTAATATGTTCCTTGTTGATGAGGTCAATTTTTTCTCCCTTCCCTCCTCTCTTGGTGTTGTACTTGCCATAGTAGTCAGCATCTCCTTCCTTCTTTGCTCTTTTTGAGTTCATCTGGAATGTCGTCGAAACTGCATCCCCTGTTGTTGATAAACCTGTAAGCCGTTGAATATCAACCGCATGAATCGGGTACTCCTTGTCCAGCCAGAGCGACTCACCATGCATCCTGCTGATCAAAAGTTTAGTGCACTGCATTGCAGCGAGAGTCATGTCGAACACAGGCAAACTCCTCAATTTAACAGTGTTGAACGCTAAATTCCCCTATATGCCACCTTGGCCTTGACTGTTGTTGTCCCATCCTCCTTTGTGATCATTTCTATGTATATTTCCCGCTTCAGGGTCGAGAATTGAAAAGAATCTGACAAATCATTGTCGACAAGCATGGCCTTATCATATTTTCCATAGAGTGGCTTTGTAATTGAAATCCTATCATCCAACCCGTCTTCAAGAATGGAAAGAATTGGCTTTGTCATCTTGGAATGTCGCTGGTAGACTGAAATTACTGGAGGCTGATAACAAATTCTTGGGCGACAACACTGAGAACTTGACTGCAACTTGAGCGACTCTATCACCTTAGCTTCAAACTCTGAGAACTTTGGCATATCCATGCAAAATAAGTAGACCAGCTCGACATGACATTTCTGACGAGACTTGCTAACTAATTACTACAACAACTTTCCCTATGTAGACTCAAACGTGTTAACCGTCGTCGGCTAAACTGGAATTGACTTGGATGACATGCTTATGGAAAAGACAAGGTGGAGTAGATGGGTAATTATGCTAGCATAATGGCAGACGTTTAGGAATTAATTTTTTCTATAATGGGAAATTCTACGAAAATCTGGGCTGATAGTGGTATTATTGTCTAATTATTACGGAAAAGACTCCTAGCACGTGTGACTTACCCCCACGACCACAATCATTTGCGATTTAGTGACATGGAAGCTACAACTAAACTTGACATTCCAGATTTGTTTATTGAAAATAATTTGACAGTTGCCTAACTCACTAACTAAACTCATTCTAGAGAGCAGGGAGTGACCTGAGCTAGGGTTCATATCAGCATTTGGACTATTGCCACAAACTTTGGCGGATGGTAGTGCCCTAGTAGCAGAGCTCCGTAGGCGCGGACTGGCCTTGGCCCAAGAGATGAGGAGAGTGGGGTCCAATGGGGCCCTTCATACAAGAAGTGATGGATAAAGGAAAGGCCCCACTGGAAGGGGTGCATATATCTGGCTCTGAGAATGCAGGAAAGGATGAGCTAAGCAAGAAGAAAAAAACGGGTGGGCAAACCAAGGAAACCCATAGCCAAAACGAACCAATGACATTAGGATTCCAGAAGGAAGAGACAAAGGGAACCCCAATCCCAAGCTGGTACAACAAGAAGCAGAAGGAAGAAACAAAAAAATTGTGGACACTAATGCTCTACCCCGGTCCGAAACAGATCAGGGAGGATCGACCACAAGGACAAGAAAACAGGAGGACCCGGGGCACTGCAAGCCCAAAACAACGGAAAATTTGTGAGTGGTTATTACCGACCCTGAAATGCAGGCTTACAGAGACCATATGTCAGTACATGCGGTGATCTGTAAGTCCATGGGCTTTTGGCCTATGGAAAAAGCCCTTTGCTTATGGATCAAACAACAGTGGAAGCCAAAAGGGGATGTCAGGCTTCACCTGGGAGCCAAAGGTTTCTTTACTGTAGTCTTCGCGAACCTGGAAGACAGGGATCACATTTTCTATGGAGGACCGTACTTTTATGCCTCAGCAGGCCTATATATGAAACCATGGAAACCCAACTTTGCACCAGAACAGGAGACTTTCAAGCATGTACCTGTTTGGATTTGCCTATTCTCTCTCCCCATTGATTACTGGAGACCTGCAGCACTGGAACAAATAGGAAACAAACTGGGAACCTTCATCAAAGCCTCAGAGGCCACCCTGCCAAAAAGGTACACATCTTGTGCAAGAATATGTGTTGAAATGGATGTTTCAAGTGCCCTACATGAAGGTCTATGGTTAGAATTTAGAGATGAAGTCTTCTTTCAAGCTATAGATTATGAACAAATCCCATTTCAGTGCTGGAAATGCCACGAACATGGACACTTGTTTGGGGATGCCCAATGAACAAGTCAAATGAGAAAGCCAAAGAAAACACAGGCAAGAATCAGGAAGGTTTTACCCGTCCAAATGGTAGACATCGAGCCAATAAGAAATATCAACCCAAAAATAGCACCTCTATCAAAAGCACGGTCAATGCCTTTGAAGTTCTTGGATCCGACATGGAGGCAGCCGAAGGCCCCTAGGTACCAGACCTAACACAGGAAATCTAGGATGCTCCAGCACAGATAACCCAAGATCCTAATCCAAACCCGACAAACGACACCCCACAATTTCAGGCGCTCATAAAAGAGGAAGATGTGGAAATGATAGTTAGTGAAACAGGAACAGAGGATTTGGATCTAAGTGACATTATATAAAGAGAAGGCATGGATCTCCTAACCATGGTAGAGCAATGGAAGCAAAAGGGAATGGAACATATCTCAGAGGAGGAAGTAGACAGAGTGAACTCTCTATTCCTAGCAAGGCAAGATGCAAAACTAAATTTGCAGAAAAGAGGCTTTGGTGCAACAAAGGGTCTGGGAGTCAAAGCCCTAGGATTGCATCAAATTAATATCGATGCCAAACATAGGAAAAAGAGATGTCGACTTATGAACAATGAGGCACTTCAAGAGCTAGGTCAGATGCTCCTAAACTGAGGTAAGATGAAAGCCCTTGAGGCTTTCACGCTTCCCTCTTAAAAACTCTGTTAATTATGAAGATACTTTCATGGAATGCTAGAGGGCTAAATAGCCAAAGGAAACAAAGACTTCTAAGAAAGAAAGTCACAAATGAAAAGCCTGACATGATTTTTTTGCAAGAAACCAAATGCTCTAGCCAGAAAATGAAAGGGATAAGTAGAAATTTAGGTAAAAGAATGGAATACATGGAAGTGGAAGGGAATGGAATGGAGAGAGGCCTGGTCACTCTCTGGAATCCTCATGCCCTCCATCTTATAACTGCAGAGGCTTCCAGATCATTCATCTCCCTGGAAATGTAAATCATAGGGGATTCCAATACATACCTGTGCACTAATATTTATAGCCCCCACAAACTAGAGGACAAACTGGTGATGCTAGATTACCTCTCCAGAATGCAGCACAGATATCCCACAACTAAAACTACCTATGGAGGAGATTTTAACATGATAACCTCGCTGACAGAAAAGAAAGGAGGGGTAAGAATGCTAAATCGAGATGCAGAGGCATTCAACAGCGTCATCAGAAAAACAAATTTGTGGATATCCTCCCCAAAAATGGGTTACATACATGGAATAACAAAAGAGGAGGAGAAAGGTAGATTGCCTCCAGACTTGACCGCTTTCTTATAACAGAAGCCATCTTCCTTGAAGGGGTAACTGTAGAATTGGACATTATACCTTGTGGAGGCTCTGATCATTGGTGCATCACCTTGGACGCAGCCATCCTCGGCACTCCGAAAAACAGACCTTTCAGGTTTGAGAAATTTTGGTTAAGTCATCTGGAATTCACTTCTAAAATCAAACTCTAGTGGCACAAGCCGCTGGATACTAGAGGTACCAAAATGTACTGGTTCCAAGCCAAATTAAAGCACCTCAAAGCTCAGCGAAGGTCCTGGAACCAAGAGGTCTTCAGTGACATCTTCGAAGTCAAACAGGCCCTAGAGGAACAGTTGGCACAATCCACACTAATTGGCTCCAAGGAGACATCACCCAGGGTGCCATTCACACAGAGCAAATACTCATGCAAAAGTGGAATGATAGATGCCAGCAGGAAGAAATACTCTGGAGACAAAAGTCTCGCATACAATGGCTCAAAGAAGGGGAAAAAACACCAAGTTCTTCCATCGCTCAGCTATAGATTACAGGTGCGCCAACAAAATCACCTGGCTGAAGGATGAACAAGGCACTCCCCTCCAAACTCATCAGGAAATCTCCTCCCTCCTCACTAATCACTTTAACCAGATAGCAACGGAACCAGATACTAACAGGGAAGAGGCTATAAGGGAGGTCATGACCTCCATTCCAAGGTTAATAACCGAAGATCAGAATAAATCTTTAGACTGCCCTGTTACCATGGAGGAGGTGGAAGAAGCAGTGAAAGAAATGCCCATGGAAAGGCACCAGGGCCAGATGGTTTCACCATTGATTTTTACAAAGCTTGTTGGGAAATTGTGCGTCTGGAAGTGTGGGAGGTGGTGGAAGATTCCCGGAAATCTTCATCCATCCTCAAATCCCTTAATTCTACCTTCATAGCCCTTATTCCCAAAGAGGAGGCAGCAAGTACCCCTTCAAAGTTTCAACCAATTGCTTTGTGCAATGTTCTCTATAAGATTATCTCCAAAGTAATGGCCAACAGACTGAAGCCAATTCTTCCTTGGATAATCTCAGAGGAGCAATCTGGCTATGTGGAGGGAAGACAGATCATGGATAATGTCCTGCTAGCTCAGGAAATGGTTCACACTCTTCAATCCCGGAAAAAAGCAGGTATGATCATCCAGTTGGACCTCTCAAAAGCCTATGATAAGGTCAGTTGGAGGTATCTGGAAGCCATTCTGGAAGCCTTTGGATTTGCTCAATGCTGGATCAATTGGATTCTAGCCCTAATCAAATCCCCCAGATTTTCTATCCTGGTCAATGGATCTCCCACCTTCCCCTTTGCTCCCTCTAGAGGCATTCTTCAAGGGGATCCCATTTCCCCTTTCCTTTTTGTCATTTTGATGGAAGCCCTGAGTTGCATCATCAAAAATGCAAAGGAGAAAAACTTAATATAGGGCCTCCAACCCGTGCCACCCTGCCCAACCACTACTCATCAACAGTTTGTGGATGACACCATGCTCCATGGATCCCCAACGATTCGGGAAGCTCAAGGTTTCAAAACCATTCTCAATCTCTTCAGTAAAGCTACAGGCATGGACCTTAATCTGGACAAATCCTCCATTTTCTTTTTCAATATTCACTTAGCGATCCAGAATAATCTCACTGCTATCCTCGGGTTCCAAGGGCAAAACCTTCCTTCTAAGTATCTAGGAATCCCTTTGACCGATAAACCCTGGCAAAAGATCCACTGGGAGAAACTACTTTCTAACCTCAAAAATCGAACCAAACACTGGACTAATAGGGTCCCTAACTTCACTGGTGGCTTGTCCTAACTAAGGTTGTCCTACAAGCCATCCCTCGGAATATGCTCTCCATTCTTCCGGCCCCCAAAGGAGTTCTCCAGAAGATTAGAAACATTCAAAGAACTTTCCTATGGTCTGGAAATTCTGATAAACAGAAATGGACTCTAGTAGCATGGGAAAAGCTTTGTAAACCCAGGATCCTAGGTGGTTTAGGACTTCAAGACCTGGACACAGTAAACAAAGCCTGTGGGGCCAAACTCTGGTGGAGGTGGGTTAAAGAACCACAGACACCCTAGGCCAAGCTATGGAAAGCCAAGTATGCTGAAAATTGGAGCCCTCAGGATCTCATTCGAATGACCAACCCTCCAGCAAGTTCCCCCATTTGGAACTTGGCTAAGGCCAATCGAAACATCATACAGCAACACTGCTTCTGGGAAATACGTAATGGCAACACAGCTCTCTTTTGGGAGGATGCTTGGTAGCAACTTCCCAAGCTTGAAAGTCCTAACTATCTTCCCTTGCAACAAAGGTACCAGGAACAAGGAAAACTCACAGTGAACCAGTACTGGAGAGACAATATTGAGGACCAGTACTGGAGACATTGGGACTCAAACAACACCCCACAGGTAGATGGACTGGATAACCTTCTCCTATCCTTGCACTCTTGTTTGGATAAAAGGAAAATCTATTACTCTTAGGATGAAGATCAACTGAGATGGGGCAAACTCGATGGGGGAACCTTCACCCTAAAGGAAGCCAAACTTTATTTAGAAAATAGGGATCAGGAGGGGAAAGTGAATTGGCACAACAATGTATGGGACACCACCATTTGGCCGAAGATAAAAACCTTCTTATGGCTCTTAATGCATAGTAAGATCCGCACTTGGGAGAACCTGCGCCAAAAAGGCTTCATGGGCCCATCCAGATGCCCCCTTTGTGAAAAAGAAGAGGAATCGATGAATCATCTCCTCAACAATTGTGAATGGACCAATAAACTTTGGGTTTGGATGGAGGAAATCTTTAAACAAACAGACAGAATCAGAGATTCTATACAAGACAACATAGCCAATTGGAGAACCAATTATTCCAGTTGTGACACAGTAAACATCCTATGGAAGCTAAGCGCTGGCTTTATAGTTTGGTCCACATGGCAAGAAAGAAACAGAAGAATTTTTCAAAAGGATTCTAGGCCGCTAGATACCATTAAAACAAATATCATGCAAAATATGCGTGAAACAACCCTTACCAGGTGTAAAGTAGAACAGGAGATCGGGCCATCCACAAATGACAGGCAAATTCTGCAGATTTTTGGGATAATTGCTGCTACTAATCCCACTTCTTCGGCGCAAGGACCTCATCCCATTTCCTCTCTACTCTCCTGGCAACCTCCTCAACCGGGATTTCACAAGTTAAATTTTGATGGTGCTTCTCGAGGCAACCCTGGCCTTGCAGGCCTAGGAGGTGTAATACGCAACAACAAAGGTGAAATTCTTCACATCTTCAGTCATTCTATGGGGGAAGCCACCAACAATGAGGCCGAATTTGCAGCTTTAGAGCAAGGATTACAAATCCTAATCCGCTTGGGGAAAGGGGCTACAATAGTGGAAGGAGACTCGCTCCTAGCCATCAAACGCAGCAAGGAAATTACAAACTGGTTTGCGGCCTGAAAAGGTAACTAGGCACTGGAGACTAACCATAGTCATCGAGCTCATAGCCAAACATCTTTTTGTTCTCAATGGGGTTGTGCTGCAGGCAGTGAGGCGAAATGCAAATGCTATGGCGGATAGCCTAGCAAACCACGCAGTTGACCATCGAAATGATAACTTGGACACCTGTTGGCAGGACGTCGCTTGTGAGGATCTTCGGGACAAATGCTTACAACTCTCCAGGCAAGACCTTACAGGCATGTCAGGAGAGCTGAATGGCATTCATGGGACCGCTCATCAATAATTTATGAGGCCAGCTATAAATGATCATTCCCTAATTCATAATGTCGGGAAATGGCACCGCGGGTGGAAGTCCTATGGTTCACATCGGGAGGGGTGGAAGATCCATCACAGGGATATAGGTCAGATCATATATCACGAATCAGAGGACACGTGGCCTAGTTTCAGCAGTAACAAGCATGGCAGTGCGATTGTAATCGACTGTGATAATGAGAAGGCAGTGAGTAACCTGCTGGGGATTCAGACTGTCAGGCACAAGGGAAATACGAAGGCTCCGGTTGGGATTACAGACCCTCACATTGTGTCCTCAATTATAAATACACAGACCACCGGGATTGTTTTCACCTGCCTTAGATATCTCTTAGAGCTCAACCCTGTGCGCACTGTGTGGTATATAGGAATCCGTTTATCAATTGCCGACACCTACAATAGCATTATGGCAAAGAGTGTCAACCGAAGCGCTAGAGCAACCAGGGAGTTGAAAAGAGCCCGGGAGACTTACGAGGCCTCTGTCTCCACAAAAGGCAAACAGTATATTGAAGAACTCCAAGTCAAGGTGAACGAAGCCCAAGAAGGGATGGACATCAATACTATCAGTGAGGAGATTGATTGTCTCTCGGACCCGGGCACTCCTGCAACCAGGGCCACTCAGTTCCTAAGAACACAGAGTGAGGCCTAGCGAATGAAAACTATGCTAGCTAAAGCCTTGAGCATGCAAGGAGCAACTCTAAAGGATGCCTACCAAGCAAACTCTCTCGCCTCGGCCAAGAATTCTGTGAGGCTGGACAAGCTGGAAATCAACATGAAGTCACTCACGGAGGAACTAAGAATGTTGTCTCAAAGCCTGGGAGCTTTCATTCGGCTCTTCAACTTTTCTATTCACTAGGGGCTTAATGTTTCTATTGATATCCTTGAGGACGATTTCAAAACCACCACCATCAAACACCACAAGTCCTGAAGTGCTCCCAAGGAAGATGAGGGAGCTGGTCCAAGTGTAGCTGCTCCTCATGACATCGCAAGAATTGACCAATGAGTTTCCAAGGAGACGGTTTGCCACAGTGGGTTACAGTCTACCCTCTGCTGTTTAGTTTTTCCTTTCTGGTGTCTGTTGTTTGTTTAATGCGGCGGGCCATTCAGAGGCCTTTTATGTCAATTTTGGCTTTAGTTATGTCTGGCAGCCCTGTGAGGTTGGCCATTATCTGGTTCAATCTTTGTTTTGACCAAGGTTTTGTTCTAGTAGTTCAGTTTAAAAGCAGCATGCCTCCTACTCCATAAGGCATTGTCAGCAGTCTTTTGTTCTGATTGGCCTGCGTTTCTCTATTCTCTCTGGAAATGGCAGACCTATTTTGTAACTATATGTAATTTTGTGATCTAATATATCAACTAATTTACAAAAAAAAACTAAACTCATTCTAAAGCGACTAACTAACTCCTACTGACTTTTCCTAATCCTACCTATGGTATATTTTCAAAGAGCCAATCAATTTTGAATGTCAATCTTTGATTTGTGGAAGGGCTTCAAGTGTGCACCATTCACCCAACCTGGTAGCAGTAGCAGTACTCCATCCAATTGTGCGAGCTTGACATCTCCAGACTCCCTGATCTCCGCAACTATGAACGGCCTTAGCCAGCGCATCTGTAGCTTGCTTGGAAACTTCTGTAACTTGCTGTCATATAATAAGACTTGCTCCCCGACTGTGAAGGATTTTTTCTTGATGTATCTGTCATGCCATGCTTTCTGTCTTTTCTGCTCGATCGACTGGTGAAAATATGCTAGGAACCACGCGAATGCTTCTGCCTTCCTTAATAACTTCTCCATAGGCGCAGTGATGGAGGCGTAGTAGTTGCGGATGAATCTTCGGTAGTATCTAGTGTGCCCTAGTGTCAATTTGATCTACTTAACATTGGTCGATGGGTCCACATTGACGATTGCCACAACCTTGGCAGGATCTACACATACCCCATCCTTGCATATAATATGGCCTAGAAGTGTGCCGAATGGCACTACAAATATGAATTTCTTTAGATTTAAAGATATTTGTAATTGTCTGTAACGATCAAACATTATCCTGAGTAGGCTTGAGTGTTTCTTCAGTAGGCTGTATATTGTCCAGTCATCCATGTATACCTCCAAGAACCTATGGATGTAGTCTCTGAATGTTGCAATGACAATTCTGGAGAATACTGCAGGCGCATTCTTAAGACCGAATGGCATCACGTGGTAGGCATACGATCCCCACTCTGTAGTAAAGGTGGTTTTCTTCTTGTCTTTTTCTAATATTCTGACTTGATGGTAACCCAAGAACCCATCTATCAAGGAATATGCCTCATTCCCCGTGACATTATCTAGGACCTCATCGCTAAATGGTGTGGGGAATGGGTCATGCACACAAGCATTATTAAAATTGCAATAGTCTACACAAACTCTTATCTCCGAGGCATCATTTTTGTTCTGTATTACTATTGGGCTGACCCATTCTGCCTCATCCACTGGAAAAACAAATCCTGCCTCTAGAATTTTGTCTATTTCTTTCTTCACCTTCTTTTTGACCCTTGGGTTCAGCTTGTATGGCCTATGCTTCACCGGCTTTGCATCGGGCTTCAGCACAATTTCCATTTCGCCTATGTCTCCCTTAATCCCTTTTAGCTCCGCAACTGACGAGGGAAATAGATCTTCGTACGCCCTTAGGAGATCGGAGATTTCTTTGGTTTCCCGTTTGTCCCAATAGTATCTGATTGATGCTAGCTTAGGTTTGTCCTCTATGCCAATGTTGTGCTTTCGCAACTTCACTAGGAGCAAGTGCGAACCATCCTTTATGAAGTGAAAAGTATTCTGACTTGATGGTAACCCAAGAACCCATCTATCAAGGAATATGCCTCATTCCCCGTGACATTATCTAGGACCTCATCGCTAAATGGTGTGGGGAATGGGTCATGCACACAAGCATTATTAAAATTGCAATAGTCTACACAAACTCTTATCTCCGTGGCATCGTTTTTGTTCTGTATTACTATTGGGCTGACCCATTCTGCCTCGTCCACTGGAAAAACAAATCCCGCCTCTAGAATTTTTTCTATTTCTTTCTTTACCTTCTTTTTGACCCTTGGGTTCAGCTTGTATGGCCTATGCTTCACCGGCTTTGCATCGGGCTTCAGCGCAATTTCCATTTCGCCTATGTCTCCCTTAATCCCTTTTAGCTCCGCAACTGACGAGGGAAATAGATCTTCGTACGCCCTTAGGAGATCGGAGATTTCTTTGGTTTCCCGTTTGTCCCAATAGTATCTGATTGATGCTAGCTTAGGTTTGTCCTCTATGCCAATGTTGTGCTTTCGCAACTTCACTGGGAGCAAGTGCGAACCATTCTTTATGAAGTGAAAACTTCTTGATACGCAGAAATATATATATATATATATATATATATATATGAATTAATGATTAATTGATTGAAGATGATTGTTCACAGTGGGGGTTACTGGCTTATATATCACCATGGGCACCCTTTGGGGAAAGGGCATGATCTTATGATTGTGCCCTTTCGTCTAATTAACCTAAAATTAAATAATAAACCTAAAATTAAATACTAACTAATTTTTTACATAATACTTTACGGGTTCCTCTTGTATATCTCTCTCCCCTTCAGCTTCATGAAACGTCAGGTGCCATAATGTTAATTTTAGGTATGTTATATTCTTAGAGCAATTTATTTCAATTTTCACAGTTAGCTCCATATCTTTTTCAAATTAGCAATCACATCAGCATTAAAGTAAACTACAGATAGAACATAAACATAAATCGTAGAAGACAAGCCAAGACAAGAGGACACAAGATGTGACGCTAGCCAAGGAAAAACCCCAATGTGGGGAAACCCTTGATCAATTCTTCTTATATGTTCTTCAATAGTTCAGCAGAGAGAGAGAGAGAGATAGTATGTTTACAACAGAAGTCAACACTTTGACTTATCTAGATAAGAGCATAGATCATCTCTAAGAAGATGATACATGAGATCAGTTGAAGACATGTTGCTTCAACTGATTCTCCAAGGTGACTCCTTCACCTATCGTTGAGCTGCATTTTATCATCATGCTGCACCTCACCGCGCTACACCATGCTGCACCCATCATCATTATGCTGCATCTCATCACACTTCATTAATCATGACTGTACCCATCACTGTACTGCATTATGTGCCATTGCTGCACCATGTTGCCATCCTGACCTATGTGTTGGTTGCACCTTGCTTGCTTGTTGTCCCTAGCATGCTTGTTGTCCTTAGGATGCTTGTTGTTGCATGCTAGTTGTCCCTTGCATGCTAGCTGTAACATTGCCTGCTTGGTGTATTTGCTGCTAAGTACCATAAAACTGTCCCAATGTTAGTTAGTTGTCCCTTGCGTGTTGCTCTCCTTCGGAGACAGATGCTCCGATTGTTCCGGCAATTCCCAGTAGTTCTGGCGGTTTTGGCTGTTCCCAGCAGTTCTGGCAGTTCCCGACAGTTCCAACAGTTCCGGCTTTTCCGGATTTTCCAGCCGTTCCGGCTTTTTCGGCAATTCTGGCTTTTCTGGCTTTTTCGGCAGTTCCGGCTTTTCCAGCTTTTCTGGCTTTTCCAACAGTTCCAACATTTACGGCTTTTTCGGCTTTTCTGGCAGCTCCGGCTTTTCCAACAATTCTGACTTTTCCGATAGTTTCAGCTTTTCCGGCAGTTCCAGTAGTTCCGACAGTTTCGGCTTTTCCGGTAGTTTCAGTAGTTCCGATATTTCTGGCTTTTCTGGCTTTTCCGGTTTTTTTCAGCTTTTCCGGCAGTTCCGGCTTTTCCGGCTTTCTGTCCTTTGGATCAAGGTAGCGTTATCGCTTAGGATCTCTCCTCCTACTAAAACCCAAAGACAAGTAGAAAGAGGAAGAGATCCCAAGTGTGTGTTGAAATGACTTGAAGGCCACATCTATTTATACTAAAACGTCGAGCACATGTGGGGTTTATTTGGTTGCTGGTCGACCTTGACAAATTGTCTTATAAAACAAATAAATTCATAACTCCATGAATACTTATCGGAATCGGATGATCTTTAGATCAATCCTACAGCTCTCAATGAGAAGGATCCAAGAAAAATATCAGTTGCCATAAATAAGATGACCCACATGGAGTTTGGCCCTAGTTGCCAATTTTAACACTCCCTCTCAACTAGGGAGAACTCCATCTGCTGATCCATATGTCTGACTGTACTATCTCTGCCATCAGTGCCCTGCACTGCTCTTCTCTGCTCTGATCTACTAAGCTCTACTTTGCTTTGCTTTGCTGAACCATGAAGAAGAAGAATTAATCGAGAATGTCTCATACCATTCTCTACTGACCCGAAGTCAGTTTCATCTGAAGACAGTGTGTCACATCACTCTTACTGACCCAAAGTCAGTTTTATTGATCCCAAATGAATATCACAAGAGAGTGTCTCAAGCCACTCATATTGATCCCAGATCAATGTCACAAGAGAGTGTCTCAAACCACTCATACTGATCCCAGATCAGTTTCATTGATCCCATATTAGTGGAGGTCATCCTAGCATAGGGAGTACTGTAGATACAACGATGCGTCCATCGATAGAATTACTATGGTCTCTATCCTCATTTCCCTGCTCATTGATTAGATGAGATGTACTTCCCATGAGTCCCAGATTGCATGAGTAGGATTCCTTGACAGGAGAACTAATCATCCTGCCCATAGGAGAACGAATCATCATGTCTAGTGGATGCCATGGAGAACTAATCATCCTGTTCCACAGTTGCCACGGGAGAATTAATCATCCCGGTCCATAGGAGAACTAATCATCCTGTTCCACAGTTGCCACGGGAGAACTAATTATCCTGGCCCACAGGAGAACTAATCATCTTGTTCCATAATTGCCACGGGAGAACTAATCATCCGGGCCCATAGGAGAACTAATCATCTTGTTCCATAGTCACCGTGAGGCATCACAGGGGAAGGTTGAACCTATCATCCTGTACATAGTGCACCACCAAGGGAGGGTGAGTCGCCCTGTGGTCGTATGTTGCTCCAGTAAGCACCCCAAGCCCCCTAGAGCTCCCAGAGCTCAATGCATGCAACATGTAGGACCCTTATAAGAAGGCCTCTCAACTACTCCAAGTCGTTTGGGAAAGTCATAGATTTGACCTTTCCCCGGGGTTTTGACAAAATGTTTGCGACCTGTACATCAGTCTCAATGCGATGGAGCCTCCTTGCTCATCGACTTACCATATCCCAGATAAGGCAGTATCTGATGTCTCTGCTGGAGCAATCATCGAATACGGGATTCCTCAATAATCGAATCCCACCTCTAGTTGTCGCAGAGAATCACAGTGGTATTCATCATGTGTACAAACAGCTCACTTAAGAGCTTCTGCAACCATGCAGCTTCACACGAGATCATACTCGTAGCTATGTATTTGGTCTCAACGGTGCTTATAGCAACCAACTTCTGCTTCCTGCTCATCCATGATATCGAAGCAGAATCCAAAGAGAACCAGCACTGAGAAGTGCTCTAGTGATCCTCCACACTGCCTACCCAGTCAGCATTCGAATAATCATGCAGTTTCATATTTCCGACAGTGTATCTCAATCCATGAGAGATTGTGCCCCAAAGATATCTCAGAAGATTCTTGGCACCAATCCAGTGAGGCTCAACCAAATATGAGCTCACCATGCTAACTGCAAAACATATGTCCGATGGGAAGTTCACCAAGAACATCAACGCGAATGCGTTTATGAAACTTAGGCATTTCCCAAATCTGGTCCGACATCACTACCATATAGCTTTTGAAAGTTAAGATCCTCGAGGTAGTCACATGCTTGCAGTTTATCATTCCACATCTGGAATCCAACTCCCTCTTACTTCTACAAATGAGAGGGTCTGCACCTGTCAAAAATAGGTCGTCCTCATAAGGTGCCGGTATGAGAGGTCTATCATCCACAACCTTCGAGTAATGGTTTGGATTGTTTTCACTCCTAGTGAATCTCAGCTTCATCAGATAGCTATCAATCCTCTCATACTACGCCTGGGGTGTTTTGCTTCAAGCCATAGAGGGATTTCTTCCACCTATATACATGAGATTCCCGATCATGAATCTCAAACTCCTCGGGTTGTTCCAAACCTGTGGACCTGCTGCATGAGGGGAATGGTCCCCTTATAAGATTTTCCTTCGGTACATCTCAGACATGTACCTTCATGCTCTACTTAAATTCAAATATCCCTATCACCATTTGACTCACATTGGGTAGGGGCCCATAGGTAGATCTCCAGTGTTATAGATGCGATATTTCAATTGACATGATCCCCAATGGACCATCCTTTCCATCAATGAATGCCACCCTGAAACCTTTGACTTCCATTTCCGAGATGGACATCAGGTTCTTCTTATGATCAGGTACATAAAAGAGATTTTGTAAATGAATTGAGTTACCCTCATTCAATTGAGGGTTAACATTCCCTACACCCTTTCCAGGATAGGTAGCATCAGCTCCAAGTATAATCCCACGATTGTTTCCATCTCTACCAAATTAGAGACTGCACCCATCTATCCGATGAAGTTCCTTGAAGCACTACAATCAATAAGCCAGACTCCCAAAGAATCTGAAGGAGAGGGCCAATACAAGATAACGCTTCTTTATCTTATCACAAACAACATTTGATTCTTCATACTTCGAGTTCCTTGCATTCTTTGAAGAGTAGGCCATTTCCTTATGACCTGCATTACCTGTCATTGCTTTGATCATTGAACATGTCCCTGGAATGATTGTTATCATCATCAAGTGATGTGTCCCTGCCATTCGAACACTCCTTCGCATAATGGCTGAACTAGTTATCTGCCTTTCATTCCACCCTAAGATCCAGTCTTCCAATGAAGTGATCTTTAGGTAGGCCATATTCCGCTGCGCCATTCTGATAATATTCTCTGCTTCAACTTCACCCTTGGTGAATTTGAAGAGGGATGAGGAATCCATTGATCCTTTTTTTCCCAACTGTCTTTGGTGATTTCTCTTTCACTCTTGCTTGGGCATTGCCTTCACCTCAGCTCTGATACCATGTTAATTTTAGGTATGCTCTATGCTTAGAGCAATTTATTTCAATTTTCACAGTTAGCTCCATATCTTTTCCAAATTAGCAATCACATCAGCATTGATGAAAACTACAGAGAGAACATAAACATAAATTGCAGAAGACAAGACAAGACAAAAGGACACAAGATGTGGCGCTAGCCAGGGAAAAACCCCAATGTGGGGAAACCCTTGATCAATTCTTCTTATATGTTCTTGTTAAGTTATGGTATGTTCTATGCTTATAGTAGTTTACTTCTTTTTATTATTATTATCCACAGATTAGCAATCACATATGCATAAAGTAAAGTGTAGATAGAACATTAAACGATCGACAGAAAACAAGCCAAGACAAGAGACACAAGATTTGGCGGCTAGCCAGGGATAAACCCCAATATAAATATTGGGTAAACCCTTTGATATAATCTTCATTTATCTTCAATAATCCAGCAGAGAGAAATAGTACATAAATCATATTTACATTTGCAGTAGCAAACCCTAGATCAGTCCCAAACTAGGGCAGACAATATCTCACAAACCAACCGTCGGATCGGCTCGATTCCACCACCAAAATGTATGGCCTTCAGAGGAGGTCCATATGAACCTACAACACAGTTTAGAAGAGGAGGTTTGATGGTCCACGCTGGTCAAAGTTTGGATCTACAGTTGCAGCTTCAGTTTCAGTAGCTTCCTTCAAACTAGGGCAGTCGATATCTCACAAACTGACCGTTGGATCGGCTTCATTCCACCACCAAAAGTTGCGGCCTTCAGAAGAGATCCAGATGGACCTACAACACAGCTTTGATGAGGAGATCTTCTGGTCCACGCAGGTCAAACTTTGCTTCTACAGTCGCTGCCCTAAAATCTGCAACTACTCCTCCACGTGTGAGAAAGGTCTCTTTTCTGCGCAGAAGAGAGAGAGATGTTATGAGATGAGTGAGTGCAAATGAGGAAAAGTCCTCCTGTACTTATACAAAATTGTGATGTTTGAATAGATGCGACTGTTGGGCTTTTGAGCCTACATGAGTTGTAGGTTGGCTAGATAATTACTCCATAATCAAAATAAATTCATATCTCCATAAATACTTATCGGAATCAGATGATCTTTAGATCAATCCTACACCTCTCGACAAGAGGAATCTAATAAACATATTATCAGCCACGAATGAGATGACCCACATGGAGTTTGGCCCTAGTTGCCAATTTAACACTCCCTCTCAACTAGGGAGAACTCCATCTGCAATCTCTCTATTGGTTGCTGCTATTCATCCATCAAATATACTGCCCTGTACAACTTAACTCTTGCTCTATCTTGCCTGCTCTTGCTCTGTTCTGTTCTGCCCTATTCTGATTTGCTCTGCTCTGCTTCGTTCAACATCATCCTCCACCGACTCAAAGTCAGTCTCAGAGTGCGTACCACTGGTCCCAGACCAGTCTCAACTAACCCAAAGTCAGTGTCATTGTATGTACCACTCTCACTGGTCCCAGACCAGTATCGCAGGCTCAGAGAGTGTACCACTGGTCCCAGACCAGTCTCAACCGACCCTAAGTTAGCGTCATCGTAGGTACCACTCTCACTGGTCCCATACCAGTCCTGCACTGACACGAAGTCAGTCTTGGAGTATGTACCAATGGTCCAAACTAGTCTCAGCTGACCTGAAGTCAGCGTCATAGTATGTACAACTCCTACCACTAGTCCCATACCAGTATCATTGATCCCAGATCAATGGAGGTCATCCTAGCGTAGGGAGTACGGTAGATATAACGATGCGTCCATTGATTCTACTATGGTCCATAACTTCATTTCCCTGCTCATTGATCCGACGAGAGGTACTTCCCATGAGTCCCAGACTGCATGGGTAGGATGCCTCGACAAGAGAACTTAATCAATCCCATCCTTACAAGAGAACACATCAATCCTGCCATAATCGCCATGGAGAACACATCAATCCAGGCCTCACAGGAGAACACATCAATCCTGCTAAAATTGCCATGGAGAACACATCAATACAGGCCTCACAGGAGAACACATCAATCCTGCTAAAATCGCCATGGAGAACACATCATCCAGGCCTCACAGGAGAACTAATCATCCTGCTACATAGGAGAGCGAACCATCTTGTCCCACAAGAGAGCTAATCATCTTGTTCCATTGCGCACCACCAGGGGAGGGTGAGTCACCTTGTGATTGTATGTTGCTCCAATAAGAACCGCAAGCCCCCAGAGCTTCGAGAGCTCAATGTATGCAACATGCAGGACCCTTGTACAAGGGTTTCTTGATGACTCCAAGTTGTTTGGGAAAATCACAGATTAGATCTTCCCCCCCGGAGTTTTGACAAGGTGTATCGACCTGTACATCATCTTAATGCGATGGACCCTCCTTGCTTATTGACTTACCATATCCCAGATAAGGTAGTATATGATGTCTATCTGCTGGAGCAATCGAGGAATACGGGATTCCTCAATAATTGAATCCTGCCTCTGGTTGTTACAGAGAATCACAGTGGCATGTGTACAAACAGCTCACTGAAGAGCTTTCTCCAACCAGGCAGCTTCATACGAGATCATACTCATGGATAGATTAGGAGAGCATGAGTGGTACAAGGATATTGTTTATTACTTAATAAATCTTACATGTCCTAACCATTTAGTCGCTCATAAGAGAAGGGCTCTTAGATTAAAAGCCACTAAGTATTGCCTCATGAAGGATGGCCTTGGATGGAGAAATCCTGAGGGCATAGTACTTAGATGTGTTGATGAAATTGAGTCCAAGAAGTTAGTTTCTGAGTTTTATTCAAGATTTTGTGGTGGTCATTATGCTGCTAGAACTACTGCCCACAAAATTCTGAGAGTTGGTTATTATTGGCCTTCAATTTTTTCTGATGTTCATAAGTTTGTTAGAAGTTGTCAAGCTTGTCAACTGTTCACTGGGAAACAGAAGCTTGTTGCCCTGCCCTTACAACCTGTCGTTGTGGAGGTACCCTTTCAGCATTGGGGTCTGGACTTCATCGGGAAGTTTCATGAAAATTTTAGCAATGGCTACTCATGGATTTTGACTGCCACCAATTATTTCACTAAATGGGTTGAAGCCATCCCTGCTTAGAATGCCACTGAAAAGGTCATTATGGATTTCATTGAAAATAATATCATTACTAGATTTGTTGTCCCTGCTAAGATCGCTACTGATAATGCCAAGGCTTTTAGTTCTTCAGAATTTTCGTCTTTTTGTTTTAAGTATGGCATTGTCTTATCTCATTCATCAAATTACTATCCTCAGGGTAATGGTCTGGCTGAATCAAGCAATAAAAATCTCATAACCATTATCAAGAAGATAGTAGGAGATAATAAGCGATCTTGGGATAGCAAAATCAAGTATGCTTTATGGGCAAATAGAATTACTAAAAAGAAAGCTACTGATAAAAGTCCCTTTGAATTGGTTTATGGCTTGGATGTAACCTTACCTGTGCACCTGAAATTGCCAGCTTATCAACTCCTTCAGCATTTTTCCACTAATAAAGATGTTGTTCAAAATAGAATTGATCAGATTGTGGAGTTAGATGAAGCTCGTAGGACAGCTTTTGATAATATATGTAAAAGTGAATCTAACATTAAAAAAAGATTTGATAAATCATCTCGATCTAGATCTTTGCAGGTTGGAGATATGGTACTTCTTTTGAATCGCAAGAATGAAAAGCCAGGAAAACATAAGAAGTTCGACAATTTGTGGCTGGGACCGTACATCTTTTGTGGCATTGCTGGAACAAACTCATTCCACTTGAGCAGATTGGATGGCAAACCACTTGATTTACCTGCAAATGGCTAAATTCTCAAGTTGTTCTTCAAGGATGACATCTGATGCCATAGGGCATCCTCTGTATTATATTTCTAACCCTACTCCTTGTCTTTTCAGCATTTCATTTCTGTTTTAGGATTAGATTTACTTTCCATGTTATTAGATAGTTAATAAATGAAGAACTTATATATTTTCTGTGCTTAATGTTATATGATGATTTTTGGATGGACGCTACTTATGTTTTGTTGTGTGTTGCGTGGATGCAGATTCTGGATTCTCACATTTCTCCGTTTGCAGCAACGTGTCCCCAAGTAGAGCTAGATGTTGACCACTACGTGTCAACGACCCATAGCAGTACACCCCCTTTTTTTCGCAAAAGGGATAGCGCTTGATCAATGTGTCCGTGCCGTACGACTATCATCATCAGTCTGATCATGTTATTTTGTAAACTCAGTCTGCATGTGTAAATTGTAAATAATCTTGGCAGATCTGTGTCATGCATGTAATTGCCTAGGTAAACCTAATTTTCTAGTGACAATCTACATTCCGGAAGGTTTTTTGTCTAACCGATCCATGATCGGCAGAGTTTTCCTTCAACCTAACCCCAAAGCCGGAATGGATTTTGTCATTAGAATCTTAAGGAAGTCCTAGTGTACTAGATCAAGTCTATGTAAAAGTGATTTGGGAATAATCCTAACTATTTGGTTAGGTTATTCTATTACAAATTGCTTGATCTGCTAGATTATGTTTGTGTCGCAGAACTGGGTAGTCTATGAGGGTCTATGTCAAATGGGTTTTCTCCCTTGAGATGTAAAAATGTAAAAATCATGATGTAAAATGTTTTGAGGGTTAGAAAAATAATTTACCCCTCATTAGTCCTAGGTCCTAGGTAATTTTTCCAAAGGCTAAGTTCGAGGGTCCCTTTAAATAAAAAATTAAAAAATATAAAAATAATAATAAAATAATAATAAGTCAAAGTTTTGAAGAAACAAATGCGAAATTTTATTTTTTTAATATATTAAAATGCATTTAATTTTAAAAATGTGAAATTTCCTCAACATTTAAAATTTTGACGAATGAGATTAAAAAAGATTTTGATCCTCATCAACGGTCGAGATCACTTTGACTTGGATCACTCAAACTAGCCGTTGGGAAATTTATCTTTAAATAGGGGTTCAATTGTCAATTGAGAGGATTCGATCTCAGAGTCGTGTGCTAAAAAAAGCTCTCTTGTAATTGTTTTTCATGTGCAAATAAAGAAAGACTTTGGGGTTAATCTCTGTTGGTGTTACTCTTCGGGAAAATGTTGTAAGATGTTTTATTTTCTTGCATAGATTTACTTTCAGCCATTGATGTTAGCTTATTGAAGATTGATTTAAACACAGGTATCTTGTTTGATCATTAGGGTTTGAATGATGGCTTAATTTCTGAATATAATGGCAGGTATCTCCATTAGATCTGAATTTCTCTGTCGTTTTCTCCCTCTATGTTAATGGTTGAATTAAGTTGTGCAGGAAAATCTTGATTTCGAGATCATCGGGCGTTTGGGGAAGTTCTCGGCTGAACCAGCCAACTCCCGAAAAAGCATTTTCTGAAGAGCCCAATTGGTTTTGATCCTGGGCTTATCATTAGAATTTTTCTGGTGAATGCATGAAGGGTTTTCTGAAGCACCTCATACTAAATTTAAAATTCTAAAAAATATTTTTGTGGCATACTGACAAATCTGGCTATTTAGAGCCTTTAAACTGTGAATATTGTAATTATTTAGCTGGTTTTGGGGTTTTTAGTTTTGTTTTTTGCATATATTGTTCCTGGGCGTTTTGTTTTGCCATTGCAGGTTGCAGGCCTAAGGAATATTTTTTGATTGAAGCCAGATCTAGGCCCTGGAGGACAAGATCTGGCCTCAAGATCAGCTCTTGCGGGGGTTTCTGAAGAAATTTGAGGGTTTGTTCAGGCTATCTGTCTGTTGTTGCCCAGCATTTCATTTTCGCAAGAAAAGTTCGAAAAAAAAAATTTAAAGGTGAACGTTGTCCAAACCTTCACCTGTGCACTGCCAAAACCTGCAAACGAGGGGCTACCCTTCCATTCCACGACTTCTCAATTCGTTGTTGATCCTGCGTGCATCCTGTAGCAATCGTCACACATTCCAGCTACACGCAGTCATTATCTCTTCCTTCTTGCTACGATTTCAAGCCCTTTCCCTCTGCGTTCTGCTAGCCATCCCCTGCCTGGCCCGCAGCCCTTCCTCCATACACGCAGTCTCCTTTCTCCATCCTGCATTTGCCATATCTGCCCGCTTCTTTTCCCCACAAACGCATCATCATTTCATTACTCTATATGCCTCCCCTCTCATCGTGTTAGCATTTCTCCCTACTCTATCGTGCTCCCACGCAGTCTTCACGCTGCCAATCCCGCAAACATTCATCAGTATTCCCTCTCTCCGCATCCTTCCCCTCATTCCCTTCACGAAAATCCGTCTTGTTACCCTGCGAGATCGCTGCCATTCCTCTATCCATCAACGCAGCTATATACTGCCCACACATTTTTCCAAAACTCACGCAGCTTACTCCATTGATCTCTACGCTGCCCCTCTGCCTTTCACCTCACCTCCACGTTCCACGCACCTGCAAACAAAAATCAAAACCCGTGGCTCCCTGCGTCGTTTTGCTCCACGTCGTCGCTCCTTCACAGCTGCCATAACCCGCCATGGCTATCATCCAGCCATCTCCACGCTGCAAATCCATCCTCACGTGGCTTCATTCTAGCTCCAATCCGCAGCTCTATCTCCTCCACGCAATTTCCTTCTCCGCCGTCCTGCACACACTGAACGCTCAACGAATTTTCAATTTCGATTCATGAATAGGGTTAGCGTAGTCAAGTTTATAATTTTTTTTGTGTTTGATATAGTTAGATCTTAGGGTTAATATATAGTTTTTAGATTTGAATTTTAGTTTTAGAAAAAAAATTCTTTTAGTTTTAGATTTATTTCATTTTTGTTTTGTTTTATTTAAATTTTGATAAAAAATAAAAAATAATAATAATTTTGTCGAAATATTTTTGTCGCATTTAGTCTTAGCGTATTTACCTAAGAAATTGTTACGTTTATAATTTTGGTGTATTTTTTTGTGCTAAAGCTAAGCTTTGAAAGAAAATATTTTTATGGTATCGGTATTTTATCATTTTACCATAGTTAAAAGTCCTTAAATTTTTATCTGGATGTCTAACTATTGGAAAACGATAAATTTTTCGAAGTCTGGAATTTCAAGCATAATCATTTTTTTTAATTCTGGGTGCTTAACTTGTAATTTTCGTGGTTATTCAAAGTAGTCGATCTTTTGAAAATTTAATTGCTAAAGCTTTGCTAAGTCATTGAAATTGATCATGGTTGCTTGAATATTTTAATGCTCATCGTATACTAGACATTTCACTAAATATTTTCAAGCAATTGTTGAAAGAGTTGTTCGCATTTATATTTCCGAAGCAACGAATCAATTATTCGATTTCTACTTCATCTATCGAAGGCACTGGTCTTAAACATTTAAAAAGTCAATCAAATTTTAAATATCAATCAATTGCTTGTTTCCCTCGCTGTGTCTCCCAAGCCAGCTGATTACCAGTTGGTCTTCTTTTATCCCATAGGGTCTACCCCCCTTAGCCTAGGGAGACAGCTTAAACGGAGAGATTGAGGATCAGGGTGACAGCCCCCGGTCTGAGCATTGTCGCGGTGCTTAGACACTTTGTGCGACAATAGTACCTATCTTTTGCAACACCTTGTACGGACCATAATACTTTGGTGATAATTTATTATCCTTCATAGCTTGCTTGAGGGACATTTGTTTATATGGTTGTAGCTGTAGGAATACCCAATCACCTACATCAAAACTTCTTTCGCTGCGATGTTGATCTGCCTGTTGTTTCATTCTATTCTACGCCAAGGTGAGGTTATCCTTTAAGAGTTGGAGAACTTGTTGTTGATGCTCGATGTGATCTTCCACTGCTTGAACCTTAAAATTTTCTCTTAAATATGATGTGATGGATGGTGGATGATATCCATACAGTGCCATAAATGGAGTCATTTTTGTTGCAGTATGGAAGGAAGTGTTATACCACCATTCAGCGAAAGGCAACCATTTGACCCATTGTGTCTGTTTATCAGATACAAAGCAACGAAGATATCCTTCCAAACATTTGTTTACTATCTCAATTTGCCCATCAGATTGAGGATGATAAGATGAGCTATGAGCTAATTGAGTACCAAGACAAGAAAATAATTCTGTCCAAAAATTTCCAATGAAAATGGGATCTCTGTCGCTTACAATAATCTTTGGGTTTCCATGTAGCTTTTGAATTGTTTCCATAAATGCAGTAGAAACTGTACTCGCTTTAAATGGATGAGATAATGCACAAAAGTGTGCATACTTGGTAAGTCTATCAACTACCACCATGATAACACTCTTTCCTTCAAACTTGGGTAAACCTGCAATAAAATCCATTGAAACCTCCTCCCAAACTTTTGAATATCCGATATAAGGTCATCCCAAAAAAAATCCTTCTTAACCCTGTGGTAGGTTTTTAGAGATCCTAAGTGCCCTCCTAAGGGAGAGGTATGCAATTTCCTAAGAATCTTTTGTTTGATTTGGGAATTCTTACATAGGTATAACCGATCCTTGTACCATAACGAATCATTTTTCCAGCTAAAAGTATCAGATGTACTGGGATCTTGTTGTATCTTTTGAATGAGTGCCCACACTTCCTCGTCATTCTTTCATTCATCCCTTACTTCCTTTATCCAATCTGATTGGATAATAGAAATGGCGCAAAGAAATGCTTCCACATCCTCATCCTTTCTTGAGAGTGCATATACCACAACATTTTGCTTCCCTTTTTTGTAGATGATTTCAAAGTCATAACCCAACATCTTTGTGACCCATTTTTGCTGCACTTCTGAAGATAATCTTTGTTCTAAAAAGTATTTAAGACTATCGTGATCTATTTTTACCTTGAAGTGTCTTCCCATTAGGTAGGGTCACCATTTCTTAAGTGCTTGTAGTATTGCCAACATTTCATTCTCATAAATAGCTTTGTGTAAATACTTTTCTTTGATTGGACGACTTTCGAAAGCAATGGGTCTTTCTTCTTGCATTAAAACAACACCAATTCCATTTCCCGGGGCATCACATTCCACAATAAAGGTTTTTGTGAAGTCTGGTGTAGCTAAGACTGGTGCTTGGCAAATTGCCTCTTTAAGATGTTCAAAGGCCTTCGTTGCTTCAGGAGTCCATGAAAATGCATCTTTCTTCAATAATGTTGTTAGAGGTGCTGCTATTCTCCCATAATCCTTAACAAACTTGCGATAATACCCTGTCAACCCAAGAAATCCTCGTAGATGCTATATGGATGTGGGGATTTTCCATTCCTTAATGGTTTTAATTTTGCTAGGATCTACCTTAACACCTTCATGAGATATAATATGACCCAGATATTCCACCTCTTGTACTCCAAAGAAACATTTGGAGATTTTTGCATATAATTGTTTCTCCTTCAATAGTTTGAGCACCATGTCAACATGTTGGACATGATCCTTCCAAGACTTGTTGTAGATTAGTATATCATCAAAAAATACTAACACAAATTTTCTAATGAAGGGATTGAAAATGGAATTCATCAAACCTTGAAATGTAGAAGGTGTATTAGTAAGGCCAAAAGGCATGACCAAAAATTCATAATGACCCTCGTGAGTTCTAAATGATGTTTTTGGAATGTCTTCAATCTTCATTCTGATTTGATGATATCCTGAACAAAGATCCAACTTGGTGAAGTAAATTGATCCATGCAATTCATCCAATAATTCATCAATGACAGGAATGGGAAATTTATCTTCAATAGTGAGCTTGTTGAGCTCCCTATAATCTAGACACATGCGCCATGATCCATCCTTCTTGTGAACCATTACTACTAGAGCAGAGAAAGAACTTTGACTAGGTTGAATTATACCAGCCTCTAGCATTTCTACAACCATACATTCAGTGTCACTCTTTTGGACCTAGGGATATCTGTTACGCCTGATGTTTTGAGGAACACTTCCTGGAATCAAATTAATAGCATGATCATGATCACGAATAGGTGGGAGGCCTTTGGGAGTCTCAAATACCTTGGAATGATTATCCAAGACTTTTTGGAGATCTGGAGAAATAAATGATTTTGATGTGAGAACCTCTAGTGAACATAATTGTGCCTCATGAAAAGTTCTTGAAAAATAAAAGCTATTGTACCCAAGGATTGTAGCTATTGGACTCCTAATACAACATCAACACCACCCATTGGAAAGGAAAGCATTGGGCTATTCAATACATATTCTCCCATGGATAGCTTGATATTATGGCACTTTCCTGAGCAATTTATAGTTCCTCCACTTGCAACCATCACTTGACACTTTGGTGCTGGATATAGGAAGCAATTCAATTCCTTGGCTATCTTACAATGAATAAAATTATGGGTACTTCCCAAATCAACCAACACTATTACCTTTTTCTTCTTGATGTGCCCTTCTATCTTGATAGTTTGAGGAGTGGTAATTCCAGCCAATGCATTACAAGATATGGTCGGATTCATTTCTTCTTTTTCTAGGGTTTGTTCTTGGTGTATATCCTCTTCTTTCGACATTTCTTGTTCCTTTTCTTCCTCCTTTTCACAATCTATGTAAAATAATCTCTTCTCAGCACACTTATGACCTTTAGTGTATTTGCTATCACAACTGTAACAAAGCCCTTTTGCTCTTTTTTCTTCCAATTGTTGTGGTGTCAACCTTGTAGGTTGTGGATAGCTAGGGGCAGCAACACTTCCATCTTTATGATTGTGAGTGGTAGACTTCCTTGTTGCCATAATTTTGTTTTCCATTTTTTTTGCCAACCTGAATGTCTTTTCCAATAAATCTGGTTCCCAAAGACAAACCTCATGTTGGATGTTATCTTTTAAAGTCTCTATGAACACATCAATCCTATGCTCCTCTGGAATATCTTTTACCCTTATATTCAATTTTTGGAAGTCCTCAATGTGCTCCATCATTGAACCCTTTTGTTTGAGATTTATCAATTGACTAAAAAAAGTGTTGTTTTTTGTATCCTCATAATGCGCTATTATTTCATCCGTAAAAATAGCACAAGTGACAATTTGTTTACGAGAGCAAAACCATCGATACCATACAAGCTGATTTGGTTCTAAATATAAAGTTGCAATGCGTACCATTTGTGTGTTTTGCACATTATAGAGATCAAAAAATTGCTCCATCTATAGTATCCATGTTTCGGTATCCTTGCCATCAAACTTCCTCATATCGATCTTTGGAACATGGTGGTTCTTCGATCCAACATTAGAGTCTATGAAATCATGATTAACATTTATTTTGTTCTCATCATGAGTTTCCTTTACTACCCTTTCGCCATTAGTAAGCATTTCTTGTAGAAACTTTGTCAAATCTATCTTCAAATATGTCTTCAAATCTTCTGTCTTTCTTTAAATCATCCATCTTAGCTTCCACGTCGTCCATATTAGCTTCTACGCCTTTCTTTAAACCATCCATATTAGCTTCCATGCCATACATATTATCTTCTACATCTTTCTTTAAACCAACCATCTTAGCTTTTGTTACTTTTTGTGTGAGTGAAATTTGTTGCACTTGGTCTCGTAATTTTGATATATCATATTGCATTTCTTCCTCTTCTTCATGAGCCATGCTAGAGCTTTCAGGTTGCTTACTAGGTGCTTCCATTGTCTTTCTTCAGAGCATAAATTATCGATAATAATGCTTCACTATTCCCTTTGAATTCCTTCAAACTAATTTTTCAAACCAAGCTTATGCAAAAATTTAAAAAAAACTACACACCTTTTTTCACTTTGTAAGAGCTCGATATTCAATCTGATGTATCTCTGTAATTTTGGATCTTCAACGTCTGAAATTTCTTACTACGATAACCCTCTGAGTAATCTTTCTAACCCCGCAAGTCTGATCAAGATTGGATTCTCCAATGAAGAGTTATGCCAAATCTCCCACGATGACCTGAGTATAGACTGGTTCAGTAGAGCGAACTTGTACGACGTGTCGCGGGTCACTATTTCAACCTTAGGTTCTGAAAATGATACCCAAACAACTATAGTCCGTCCTCTTTCTGTAACTTCTTACAAAAATTCAATATGATGCTTAGAGTGAAAGTTATGACGATTTTACCAAGGTCACATGTTTGGAATGTAATTCGAGGGTCTGCAAAAACCCTAACTTCCTCAAATTATATCTCCGAAAATATAGCAAGACAAGATCTGAAATTCAGGCCTGAGGTTCAAACCGATTCCATCTCAAATGGGTTTTTTTTTAGCTTCTGAAACTTTGTAGCGAAAAAGTTATAGTGAAAATGCCACGATGACCTGTTTGGAGCAGCGAAACCCTAGAATCCAAAGCTCTGATACCAAATGTTATGAAACCAGCTCACAAAAAGATAGAAAAGATAGATCAACGCCTTAGAAATAAACCTCTTCGAGGGGGAAACCTCCTTTACATTTGTGTATTCTTAGATGATTCAAATGACAAAACCTCCTTTCTATATATAGGAGTTTAAGGGGTCACAATATAACCAAAGCCAACCTAACAATAATAATATAAAGGCACAAAAATAACAATAGTGGGATTCTATGGGGCACAATAATAACAATATGGGGACAATAGGGGCACAACAATAACAATAAGGGATACAACGACAATAGTAATAGGGGAATCACTAGTATTATAAGGACCTAACAAAGAATCGAACAATCATGGAAGCCACTCATGCCATGCTCCATGGTCAAGGTCTACCAAAGTTCTTATGGGGAGAAGCTGCCAACACTACCGTGTGTGTTCAAAATAGGAACCTGCATAAAGCACTGGATTTCAAGACACCAGCAGATGTTTTCACTGGTAACAAAACTGATGTTTCTCATTTTAGAATATTTGGTTGTCCCGTGTATTTTCATGTGCCTAAAGAGAAAAGAAACAAGTTGGAAGCATCTAGGAAGAAAGGTATATTTGTGGACTACAGTGAAAATAAAAAGGCATATAGAATCTATGTGCCTGGACAAAGAAATGTGGAAGTTAGCCATGATGTCACTTTCGATGAAGATTTTGCCCTTGGGGAAGCCAAAGATCACCCTATCCCAAGGAAGGACAATGATGATGTTGCAGGAAAGCAGGATGAAACTCCGACAGATGAACCGATGCCCAATGTTGAAGGCTCAATGGATCCCATTGATCCACCTCCTGGTGATCCCTCTACCTCAATGAAAAGACCTTTGTGGCTCAAAGACACTCTCAAAGATGCTGAAAGTCATATTGCTTCAAGAGGGACATTTCGAAGCCGAACAGGGATCAAAGGTACTTAGTTGCTATGAGTACTATTGTTCAATTTGAGCAATGTACATTCGAATAAGTCGTGAAACACCAAGTATGGAAGGATGCGATGAATGAGGAGTACAAATCAATCATGAAGAATGATGTCTGGGATGTGATTCCTAGACCCAAGGACAAGTTTGTGGTCACTTCTAAATGGCTTTACAAAATCAAACATGGAGCTGATGGGAGTGCTAAAAAATACAAGGCTAAGTTCGTTGCTCGAAGCTTCTCTGAAAAGGAAGGAATGGACAATCACGAGATATTTTCACCGGTTGCCCGATATACCACTATTCGATCCATTATTGCCCTTGTTGCCTTTCAAGGATGGAGCCTACACCAAATGGATGTTAAGACTGCTTTCTTGCATGGCTCGCTTAAGGAGGAAGTCTACATAGAACAACCTGAGGGGTTCGAAGTACAAGATCGAAGGACACATGTGTGCAAGTTGAAGAAAGCCCTTTATGGGTTGAAGCAAGCCCCTAAGGCTTGGTATGAGAGGATTGATAGCTATCTTATGAAGTTGGGATTTACAAGGAGCAAAGCTGACCCTAACTTATATTTCAAGGTTGAAAAGGACATGCCTCCCATTTTGGTCCTTTATGTGGATGATCTCTTTCTGACAAGTGTAAACCCTCTCATTTGTCAATACAAGAGGGAGTTGGCTTCTGAGTTCGAGATGAAGGATCTAGGTCTGATGCACTACTTCCTAGGCTTGGAGGTTTGGCAAAAGCCAGGTGAGATTTTTCTTTCTCAAGGAAAATACATTGTGAAGTTGCTCGAGAGATGTGGGATGGTGGATTGTAAGTTTGTGTGTACTCTGATGGAACTCAACTTCAAGAATCTATGTGGAAGTGCTATTGGGCCCGAATTGGCAAATCCTTCCGAATATAGACAACTTGTGGGGACCCTGATGTTCTTGGTAAACTCCCGTCTTGACATATGCTTCGTTGTGAATATGTTGAGTCAATTCATGGTCGAGCCTCATCACATACACTGGATTGTTGCCAAGAATCTCTTGAGATATCTCTGTGGCACAATTAACTATGGACTGAGATACATTGTCGGAAATTTGAGGCTACATGGATATACTGATGTTGAATAGGCTAGTAATGTGGTGGATCGTAAAAGCACATCTGGATGTTGATTCTCATTAAGGTTTGCTTCAATTTCTTGGATGAGCAGGAAGCAGAAATCAGTTGCTTTAAGCATCGTCGAGGCCGAATACATTGCCGCTAGAATGGCTTGTTGTTAAGTTGTTTGGTTGAAGAAGCTCTTTAGTGAGCTATTTTAGCACGTGCTAGATAACACCATGATCTTCTACGACAACCAAAGTGGGATTTGCCTTTCAGAGAATCTCGTGTTCCACAATCGCTCCAAGCACATTGTCAGATACCACTTTATTCGAAATATGGTACAGTGGGGAACAAAAAGGCTCCAACGCATTAGGACTAATGAGCAGGTCGCAAACATCCTCACGAAGCCCTTAGGGAAGGTCAAATTTTTAGCCTTCTGAGAAAGACTCGGAGTGTGAAAAGACCCTCATACGAGAGTCCCACTTGAGTTGGACACTGAGCTTTGGGAGCTCCTGGGGACTTGGGGTACTTCTTGGAGCTATGAGTGACCATAGGGTGACTGGTTCACCTTCCCCTATTGGCACGCTATGTACAGGGTGAGTGGTTCACCTTCCCCGGTGATACCCCATCATGGTTGACATGTGTGTAGGGTGAGTGGTTCACCTTCCCCTATGTATGATGACACGTGTGTAGGGTGAGAGGTTCACCTTCCCCTATGATTGACATATGCATAGGATGAGTGGTTCACCTTCTCCTATGGCATATGAGCCGGATGAATGGCTCACCATCTCCTGCTAATGCCCCAGCATACATCCTGCCCATGTAGTCTGGGACTCATGGGAAGTACCTCTCATTTGGCTAATGAGTTGGGAAAAGTGGATAGGGACCATAACACTACCGATGGACGCATTGTTAGTTTTTGGTAGCATCGGAAGTGCTCTAGCCTTGAAAATTAGTGGAGAGGCTAAGGCACATGAATTCTAAAGAACCCAGAAATTGTTTGGTCAAATTCCACCTATATTATATTTTATTAAAATAATTAATATTTTTAATGGAGTTCATAAATCTAAACTTAGGAAAATTAAAATATTAATGAGTATTAATCAAACTATGGGTGAGAATGATCTAGAAAGCGGATCAAGTCATGCTTTAATCTTAGTTGTTGATTAGAGACTTAATCTCGATCATTGAAGACTCAACAAGAAAAGTATAAAATGGAAGTTTGGGGTTCATTAAGAAACACACAGAGAGATTGAGGAAATCGATTTCCTAAGTTGAGAAGTTCTCACGAGGAAAATCGATTGGGGAGATCTTGCAGCTAAGGGGCAGAGAGAATCTGGGAGGACTTTCCGAAAAATACAGAACAGAGAAGCAGAGAGAGCTTACAGAGAGGCAGCGCGGTAGCTGGGAGCACTGACACAGAAAGTTGCCTGTCACACAGAATCCAGAATTGTTGGAACAACCGAAACTTTCGGGAACTCCAGAACTGTCGGGAACTGTCGGAACAGTCAGGAGAGCTGACATAGAGGCAGCACAGTAGCCAGGAGAGCTAACGCAGAAAAGTTGCCTATCACGCAGAATCCAAAACTGTCGAAACAGCCGAAACTGTCGAGAACTGCTGGAACTGCCAAGAATTGTCGAAACAGCCGAAACTGTCGGGAACTATCGGAACTGCCGCGAACTACCGGGAGAGCTGACGTAGAGAGCAGAGAAGGTGACGCAGGGCTGATGCAGAGCCAGCAAAGAAATAGCCAAGGCTAGCCAATTTTATACCGAATCAGCGGAAATTCTGTCGGATGAAGTGAGGTAAAACTGACTCAGAGTTTCTGACAATATTTTCTATGTAAAAGATTGCTAGATGAGCATCCTAGATTTGTATTCAAATATTTTTCTTGCATAATAATAAACCCTCAGAGTTGTTGCACCAGTTTTCCTGCATTGGGTTTTTCCGAGGACTATTGTGTCCAAAAATAAGTGTGCCCTATGTATTTTGTTCTTTGCTCTATTTTATATTTCATGAGATCAAATATTTAATTCGTGTAGGTTACAGAGGTAATTTGCTTCAGTATTCAGAAGAATGACTTGATGAGTGTAATTTTAAAATCAATTAGGTGAACTAGATTCAGATTTGCTACAGTAAGGGTTCCTTCAGAGTGTAGGAATTTTCACACGCATCGTGTATTGTCGTACTCCCTATGTCTAGATGCATGGTGTTCAATAACTTGATCTGGGATCAATTGAGATTCTACCTCTAAACTGACTTTTATCAATGAAGAGTGGTAAGGCCTTGTGGCTCACTTTCGATCAATTCTTCTTCATTATTACATCATGGTTCAGCAGAGCAGAGATGAGATGACAGAGATGATACATGACGTCAAGATGTTTCATGTCCCTTCCTAAATCATTTTGGAACAAGATTAATTTTTGTATTATGGGGCCACTTTTGGAGTTAGTGGACCACATTCGATTTTATTAGGAGATTAGACTTAGGAGAAGATGTTTGTTTTGTAGTTAAGTTACACATGGGGGCCACCCTCATTAGGGAATTATGCACTCCCTAGTTCGATTTGCATGGAGGGGGTTAACTTTTGCATGATGATGGTTAAGTGAGGGCCCATGATGGAGGACGAAATGGAGGGAAAAGTGCTCCACGAAAACTATATAAGGAAGGCAACTCTCCTCTTCTCATTCATCATGGGAGTATATCGATTTCTCTTTGGTTGCTCGAGCTGCTTAGCCGAGTCACTGGCTGTTTAGCATGAGTTCTTCAGGCAAAGAGCTCACCCTTTCTTCGGGGGACTTCGAGTGCCACCCTAGGAAGGTTTTCTTCATTTCTTCAGGAGGAGGATCACATTGTGATTTCCAGCAGTAGCATTTCCTTCCAGGTGGTGCGTATTACTGGAGGACGCAGTGGAGAGGAGGCCGAGTTTGTTGGTGGTGCTTAGCAGTGGAGATTTGATGTGAGATTTTCCGGAGAGGAGGCTAGGGAGGATTGTCAGCATTTGGGAGAGTTTGGGAGTTGATTGAGCTTCTGGCTTGGTAGTGTGACTTTCGCACTACCTGGGCCAGCGCAAAGGCAGTGTTTGGGAGCTCATTTGGTGGGTAGAGTATCAGTCCTTGAGGTTGAGTTTTGCCGTGGAGGTTGGAGGAGATATTTGGAGTGGTGTTTGCTTCCCTTTCAGAGCTTGGAGGAGGACTTTGTGGCCATTCCTTGCAGGTTGTATTTCTAGAGTTGTTTGGAGGGCATGGGCCATAGAGGAGGTCGAATTTGGGAGGTTGGATTCAGGCCAAACCCTTTCTGGGTTTTTGTGGGTTTTGGCCAAGGAGCTTGTGGCTAAAGTTTCATCATTTTCTGAGCACCGGAGACAGGGTTTCTTGCAGCTCCTTTCCAGCCAGCAGTTGTAGTTACTGGGAGACAACGCAAAGCATTAGAGGAGCAGTTACTTTCCAGCATTGAGATTACTATTTGACACCTGGGTTCTATCAAGCTTTCCCTTGAGGCAAGCCCAAGTGCATTTTCCACACTATTGTACTTGCTCCATTCCATTAATAAAATGGCTCAGTTGGTTCTCATTTCTGTTGTGTATTGAGTATTTGTTGATCGTTTAATTTTTCTGTGTATGAATCGTATTTTCTTTTGTATATCACTGTTTGTTTAAGTTTGGAACATTACAGGATGGCAAGATGGTCGACGATGATGATGAATGGATTGGTAAGTGGAATTCTCCCTAGTTGAGGAGTGTTAAAATTGGAAACTATGGCCAAATTCCACCTTAGGACAACTCATTTGATGGAGATGATGATTGCATTAAATTGCTCTTTTCGAGAGGACCAAAATTGATATAAAGATCATCCAATTTGGACAAGCGGAAATGTGATTTTGAATTTATAACCACACGTGCAAATTGTTCAAGTCGACCTCATCAACATGTAGGCTCAAGAAGCCCAATGGACGTGTCTCTTCACCCACAACGAATTGTATAAATACAAGTGACCTCTCACCTCATTTGGCATCTTCATCACTCACACATTCTCTCTCCTTCTCTCATTGGTTCGTACTACATTGGGCACTCTTCTCTCTCACACGTGTGGATCAAGGAGGACGAAATTTCAGACTGAATTACAGGGCCAAAAATCACAAGAAATTTTGTAGTTTGACCAGCGTTGACCGTGACCTTCCAGGCATCATTTGACTTCGATTTTCTAGAGTTATTTCTGTCTCAACAGACCGCATCTTTTGGCACAAAAATCGAGGCATTCTGTGCACTTTGACCACAGACCAAAATTACAGGTTGACCAAGTTTGACCACAGATTCTGTCACTGTTTTGGGTTGAATTTGACCACTTCTGGAGGCTGAGTTTAACTAGGGAAGACTAAGTTGTTTTGAGGATAATTTATTGTTGTTTTGACCAGCGTTGACTTTCTGGTTAGGGCTGAAGTTTGACTACAAAAATTGATAGGGTTAATTTGACTTTGAATTGGGAAAGTCAATTTGCCTATTGTTCTCTCTCTCTCTACTGAACATTTTGATATATATTATAAGAATAATTGATCGAATGGTTTTCCCCACATTGAGATTTTTCCCTGGCATCCGTCAAATCTGGTATCCTCAGGTCTTGGCTTGTCTTCTATATTTTGTTTCATGTTTTATCTACTTTTATTTTCAATGTGATTAATGGTTAATGTGATTGCTACTGGAAATCTAAATTGGAAATTGCTATTGGGTTGCTTATGAAACATTGAAGTAATTATGCTAAGCATAGAACATACCATTGTTAACTAACATTAACACAGTTGTCGTATGATGTCGTAGCGAATTGTCGTGTTGATGCCATAGTCAATTCTCGTGTGATGCTGCCACCTCAAGAAGTTGTATTGGGCCAAGATCGAAGGTTTTGAGTGAAGATCGAAGTCTTTCAGTGAAGATCGAAGTGTCTAAGGCAGGGTCAAAGTTGTTGGGTCGAAGAAAAAGTTGCCACTACTATTGTTGTTGCTAAGTTAAGAAGGATCATCTGGAAGTAAGGAAAAAGGTTGACTTGGTGTGGAGGAAAGTTTGTGTCAAGGTCAAGAGTCTTGGAATATCTCTGGAAAACTACTGAAGGAAGAATTACTTACTAGGTTTTCCACTAGAGAGGGGTTTTGCCCTGGCTGTGAGCCTATGCTAATTTTAGGTATGTTCTATGCTTAGAGCAATTTATTTCAATTTTCACAGTTAGCTCAATATCTTTTCCAAATTACCAATCACATCAATGTTAAAGTAAACTGCAGATAGAACATAAACATAAATCGCAGAAGACAAGCTAAGACAAGAGGACACAAGATGTGGCGCTAGCCAGGGACAAACCCCAATGTGGGGAAACCCTTGATCAATTCTTCTTATATGCTCTTCAATAGTTCAGCAGAGAGAGAGATAGTACATTTACAACAGAAGTCAACACTTTGACTTATCTAGATAAGAGCATTGATCATCTCTAAGAAGATGATACATGAGATCAGTTGAAGACCTAACGCTTCAACTGATCCATCAACTAATTCTCCAAGGTGACTCCTTCACCTATCGTTGTGCTGCATTTCGTCATCCTTCTGCACCTCACCGCGCTGCACCCATCATCACTATGTTGCGTCTCATCACACTTCATTAATCATCACTGTACTACATTATGTGCCATTGCTACACCATGTTGCCGTACTGACCTATGCTTTGGCTGCACCTTGCTTGCTTGTTGTCCCTTGCTTGCTTGTTGTCCCTAGCATGCTTGTTGTCCTTAGCATGCTTGCTGTTGCATGCTAGTTGTCCCTTGCAAGCTAGCTATAACATTGCATGCTTGGTGTATTCGCTGCTAAGTACCATACAACTATCCCAATGTTAGTTAGTTGTCCCTTGCATGTTGCTCTCCTTCAGAGACAAATGCTATAGTTGTTCCAGCAATTTCGGCAATTTCGGCTGCTCCCCGCAGTTCCAACAGTTTCGGCAATTCCCGGCAGTTCCGGCAGTTCTGACTTTTCTCGGCAATTCCGACGTCTCCCCTCTGCGTCAGATTTCCCGGCTGTTCCAGCAGTTTCGGCAGTTCGACAGTTCTGGCAATTCCGGCTATTCCCGACAGTTCCGACAATTCCGGCTATTCCCAGCAGTTCCGGCTTCTCCCCGCAAGTCCGGCAGTTCTGGCTTCTCCCCGCAATTCCGGCAGTTCCGACAATTTCGGCTATTCCCGGCAGTTCCGGCTTCTCCCCGCAGTTCCGACAACTCCGACTATTCCCGATAGTTCCGGCAGTTTCGGCAATTCCGGCTATTCCAGGCAGTTCCAACGATTCTTGCTATTCCCAACAGTTCCCGACGGTTCCAGCAGTTCCAGCTTTTCCCAGCAGTTCCGACTTCTGCCCTCTGGATTAGGGCAGCGTTATCCCTTAGGATCTCTCCTCCTACTAAAACCCAAAGACAAGTAAAGAGGAAGAGATCCCAAGTGTGTTGAAAATGACTTGAAGGCCACCTCTATTTATACTAAAACGTTGAGCACAAGTGAGATTTATTTGGTTGCTGGCCGACCTTGACGAATTGTCCCATAACACAAATAAATTCATATCTCCATGAATACTTATCGGAATCGGATGACCTTTAGATCAATCCTACACCTCTCGATGAGAGGGATCCAATAAAAATATCAGCTTCCATTAATAAGATGACCCACATGGAGTTTGGCCCTAGTTGCCAATTTTAACACTCCCTCTCAACTAGGGAGAACTCCATCCGCTAATCCATATGTCCGACTGTACTATCTCTGCCATCAGTGCCCTGCACTGCTCTGCTTTGCTAAGCTCTGCTCTTCTCTGCTCTGCTTTGCTCTGCTCTGCTGAACCATGAAGAGGAAGAATTGACTGAGAATGTCTCATACCATTCTCTACTAACCCGAAGTCAGTTTCATTTGAAGAGAGTGTGTCACATCACTCTTACTGACCCGAAGTCAGTTTTATTGATCCCAGATCAATATCACAAGAGAGTGTCTCAAGCCACTCATACTGATCCCAAATCAGTTCCATTGATCCCAAATACGGTAGATACAACCATGCGTCCATTGATAGTACTACTATGGTTCCTAACCCCATTTCCCTGCTCATTGATCAGATGAGAGGTACTTCCCATGAGTCCCAGACTATATGGGTAGGATGCCTAGACAGGAGAACTAATCATCCTATCCACAGGAGAACGAATCATCCTACCCCACAATCGCCACGGGAGAACTAATCATCCCGACCCACAGGAGAACTAATCATCATGTTTCACAGTTTCCATTGAAGAACTACTCATCTTGGCCCACAGGAGAACTAATCATCCTGTTCCACAGTCGCCATGGGGTATCACAGGGGAAGGTTGAACCTGTCATCCTGTACATAGCGCACCACCAGGGGAGGGTGAGTTGCCCTATGGTCGTATGTTGCTCCAGTAAGTACCCCAAGCCCCCCAGAGCTCCCAGAGCTCAATGCATGCAAAATGAAGGACCCTTATAAGAAGGTCTCTCAACGACTCCAAGTCGTTCGGGAAAGTCACAGATTTGACCTTTCCCTGGGGCTTTGACAAAATGTCTGTGACCTGTACATCAATCTCAATGCGATGGAGCCTCCTCGCTCATCGACTTACCATATCCCAGATAAGGCAGTATCTGATGTCTATCTGCTAGAGCAATCATCGAATACGGGATTCCTCAATAATTGAATCCCCCCTCTGGTTGTCACAGAGAATCACAGTGGTATTCATCATGTGTACAAACAAATCACTTGAGAACTTCTGCAACCATGCAGCTTCACACGAGATCATACTCGTAGCTATGTATTCGGTCTCGGCGGTGCTTATAGCAACCGACTTCTGCTTCCTGCTCATCCATGATATCGAAGCAGAATCCAAAGAGAACCAGCACTGAGAAGTGCTCTAATGATCCTCCACACCGCCTACCTAGTTAGCATTCGAATAATCATGCAGTTTCATATTTCCAGCAGTGTATCTCAATCCATGAGAGATTGTGCCCCGAAGATATCTCAGAAGATTCTTGGCACCAATCCAGTGAGGCTCAACCAAATATGAGCTCACCATGCTAACTGCAAAATATATGTTCGGACGGAAGTTCACCAAGAACATCAACGCGAATGAATTTATGAAACTCAGAGGCATTTCCCAAATCTGATCCGACATCACTACCATATAACTTCTAAAAGTTAAGATCCTCGAGGTAGTCACAGACTTGCAGTTTATCATTCCACATCCGGAATCCAACTCCCTCTTACTTCTGCAAATGAGAGGGTCTGCACCTGTCAAAAATAGGTCGTCCTCATAAGCTGTCGGTATGAGAGGTCTATCATCCACAATCTTCGGGTAATGGTTTGGATCGGTTTCACTCCTAATGAATCTCAGCGTCATCAGACAGCTATCAATCCTCTCATACTACGCCCGAGGTGTTTTGCTTCAAACCATAGAGGGCTTTCTTCCACCTGTATACATGAGATTCCCGATCATGAATCTCAAACTCCTCAGGTTGTTCCAAACCTATGGACCTACTGCATGAGGGGGAATGGTCCCCTTGTAAGATTTTCCTTCGGTACATCTCAGACATGTACCTTCATGCTCTTCTTGAATTCAGGCATCCCTATCACCATCTGACTCACATCGGGTAGGGCACCATCGATAGACCTCCGGTGTTATAGATGCGATATGTCAATTGACATGATCCCTAATGGACCATCCTGCAACTTGATACAAATTGCCAACCCTGAACCCATGAGAAAAAGCATCTTTGAAAATTCTATTTTTTAACACGTACCTTTCCATTGATGAATGCCACCCTGAAACCTTTGATGTCCATTTCCGAGATGGACACCAAGTTCTTCTTGTGATTAGGTACATAAAAGAGATTCTTGTAAATGAATAGAGTTACCCTCATTCAATTGAGGGGTAATTCCCTACACCCTTTCAGGGATAGGTGGCATCGACTCCAAGTATAATCCCACGGTTGTTTCCATCTCTACCAAATTCGAGAGAGCACCCTTCTATCCGATGAGGTGCCTTGAAGTACTACGATCAATAAGTCAGATTCCCAAAGAATCTGACCGATGAGGTGCCTTGAAGTACTACGATCAATAAGTCAGATTCCCAAAGAATCTGAAGGAGAGGGCCAATACAAGATAACGCTTCTTTATCTTATCAGAAACAACATTTGATTCTTCATACCTGGGATTCCTTGCTTTCTCTGAAGAGTCGGTCGTTTCCTTGATCACCTGCATTACTTGTCATTCCTCTTATCATTGAAGATGTCCCTGGAATGATTGTTATCATCATCAAGTGATGTGTCCCTACCTCAGACACTCTTTCGCATAATGGCCGAACTTATTACAACCAAGGCATCTGCCTTTCCTTCCACCCTTAGATTCGGACTTCCCATTGAAGTGATCTTTAGGTAGGTCTTCAGAAACATCTGCTGCGCCATTCTGATAATATTCTCTGCTTCTACTTCACCCTTGGTGAATTTGAAGAGGGATGAGGAATCCATTGATCCTTTTTCTCCTTTCCCAACTATCTTCGGTGATTGCTCTTTCACTCTTGCTTGGGCATTGTCTTCACCTCAGCTCTGATACCATGTTAATTTTAGGTATGTTCTATGCTTAGAGCAATTTATTTCAATTTTCACAGTTAGCTCAATATCTTTTCCAGATTAGCAATCACATCAGCATTAAAATAAACTGCAGATAGAACATAAACATAAATCGCAGAAGACAAACCAAGACAAGAGGACACAAGATGTGGCGCTAGCCAGGGACAAACCCCAATGTGGGGAAACCCTTGACCAATTCTTCTTATATGCTCTTCAATAGTTCAGTAGAGAGAGAGAGATAGTACATTTACAACAAAAGTCAACACTTTGACTTATCTAGATAAGAGCATAGATTGTCTCTAAGAAGATGATACATGAAATCAGTTGAATACATGATGTTCCAACTGATTCTCCAAGGTGACTCCACCTATCGTTGTGCTGCATTTCGTCATCCTGCTGCACCTCACCGTGTTGCACCATGCTGCACCGCAGAAGACAAACCAAGACAAGAGGACACAAGATGTGGCGCTAGCCAGGGACAAACCCCAATGTGGGGAAACCCTTGATCAATTCTTCTTATATGCTCTTCAATAGTTCAATAGAGAGAGAGAGATAGTACATTTACAACAAAAGTCAACACTTTGACTTATCTAGATAAGAGCATAGATTGTCTCTAAGAAGATGATACATGAAATCAGTTGAATACATGATGTTCCAACTGATTCTCCAAGGTGACTCCACCTATCGTTGTGCTGCATTTCGTCATCCTGCTGCACCTCACCGTGTTGCACCATGTTGCACCCATCATCACTATGCTGCATCTCATCACGCTTCATTAATCATGACTGTACCCATCACTATACTGCATTATGTGCCATTGCTACACCATGTTGTTGTACTGACCTATGCTCTCGCTGCACCTTGCTTGCTTGTTGTCCCTTGCTTGCTTGTTGTCCATAGCATGTTTGTTGTTGCATGCTAGCTATCCCTTGCAAGCTAGCTGTAACATTGCATGCTTGGTGTATTTGCCGCTAAGTACCATACAACTGTCCCAATGTTAGTTAGTTGTCCCTTGCATGCTGCTCTCCTTCGGAGACAGATGCTCTGGATGTTCCAACAATTTCAGCAATTTTGGTTGTTCCCGGCAATTCCGACAATTTCGGCTGTTCCAGGCAATTCCGGCAGTTCCAACTTTTTCCCTCTATGTCTACTTTCCCGGTTGTTCTGACAGTTCCAGCTGTTCTCAGCAATTCCGGCTATTCTCGGCAGTTCCGACAGGTCCAGCAATTCCGGCTATTCCCGGCAGTTCTAGCAGTTCCCAGCAGTTTCGGCAATTTCGGCTATTCCCAGCAGTTGCAACAGTTCCAACTATTCCTGGCAATTTCGGCTATTCCAGGAAGTTCCGGCAATTTCGGCAATTCCCGGTAGTTCCGGCGTTTCCCAACAATTCCAACTTCTGCCCTTTGGATTAGGGCAGCGTTATCCCTTAGGATCTCTCCTCCTACTAAAACCCAAAGACAAGTAGAGAGGAAGAGATCCCAAGTGTGTTGAAAATGACTTGAAGGCCACCTCTATTTATACTAAAAAGTTGAGCACAAGTGGGATTTATTTGGTTGTTGGCCGACCTTGACGAATTGTCCCATAACACAAATAAATTCATATCTCCATGAATACTTATCAGAATCGGATGATCTTTAGATCAATCCTACACCTCTCGATGAGAGGGATCCAAGAAAAATATCAGCTCCCATTAGTAAGATGACCCACATGGAGTTTGGCCCTAGTTTCCAATTTTAACAGCCTACATCTGGTGTCCGTTGTTTTATGTGTTATTGCTTTCGTAATTGCTTGATGAAATAAAAGAAAGAAGATATAAACAAACGTAATAACAAATCAAAAACATCACAAGTAAATATGAAGAATAAGAAAATATTTCTGCCTTTCTAATTTTCTAACATGGTATCAGAGCTTTGGTTAAAAAATAAGAAAAAGGCAGTCTCAAGCACTTGATCAAGGAACCATTCAAAAGGATTATCTCAGGGAAGGAGTCTATTATATTTAAAGAAATGTCTAACACAATCAAGGGAGAGAACAAACTTGAAGGAGCCTCAAATTATAGATCTTAAAAGAAGAGGATTGACCTCATCCTTGAAAAGAATAAAGTACTTGACTTGGTCAAAGGAAAAGTTAAGAAGCCTACAGATGACTCAAGTGATGCTAACAAAGTAAAATTCAAAGAATTAGAATTGGTGGTCATGACTCTAATGGTAGAAGGAATAAAGGACAACCGTGTCCCGTTTATAGCCAACATCAATCGTGTTCAAGAAATGTAAGAAGCCTTGTCAAAGTTATTCAATATTAAAAACATTAGTCAAGTGGCAAGCTTGAAGAATGAACTAAGGACCACAAAGATGACTAAGAAGATACAATGCCTCCTCCTTTGTGAAGATAACAAGAATCAGAGATGATATTTTGGCCATTGAGACAAAGAACTCGTGATCACTGCCCTATTAGGATTGCAACCTACTTGGGATGTATTTCCTGCAGAACTTAATAGTGGGAAGGAAGCTCCCACTTTTGAAGAACTATGGACTACCTGCAGTCAAGAAGAATTGAGGATATCTCTAGTTGCCAATCCTGAAGGAGTATCTAATGCCTACACTGCTCAACACAAAGGAAAGAAGTCGAAAGGACCAAGGAAGAAAGTAGACATGTCCAAGGTAGAATGCTATCAATGTCATAAGGGTCACTACAAGAGTGATTGTCTCGACAATCCAAAGAATAAGAAGAGAGATAGAGATCATGCTAACATTGTTGAAGAAGAAGATCCAAAGAAAGTCAAACCTAAAGAATTTGATATAAGGGACTTACACTATTAAGTCCTTTGCTTCTAGTCCTAGATATTCTATTTTGTACTTTTGATGTTTAGAATTTATAGGTTTTAACATGTTTTTGGAAAAGACTTTTTCTTTTGTTTTACAAGTTTACAGGTATCTCTCAAGCTTTGGAGGGAGCCCCCAACCAGCGTTTTAAAACTAGGTCGGTTTGAATCAAATTCGGCCTGGTAGACCAAGCTAGACCCCTGCCCGAGTCGACTAGGTAGAAAAATCGGTCTGATTTCCGGTCTGTTACCGAACTGGCCGAGTCAAACAACGATTTGGCCAGTTCGGTAATAGACCGGCCGGTTCGGCCGATTCCATCTTAAACCGGCCGAGCTAGTTCGCAAGGAAAAAAGGTGGCAACTCAAACTTCAAACTCAATTTTTTTTTGGTTTTTTTCTTAATGCCTCTACCCCTCTCCCAAGCCTATAAAAGTGACCCAACCCCCTCACATTTACTCACAGCTATCTCATTGCATTTGTGTGAGCATTTGTGAGGAGTTTGTGAAGAGTTGGAGTTGGTTTTTGGAGCAGTAGTGAGGAGGAGCCATGGGTTTCCCTGTCTGACTCTGATTTAGAGTCTGAGCCAGATGATCTTGCCTTGTTTAGCAGTAGTGACTAGTGATGTTTTGTTGTAGAGGCCATTTAGAGCCTCCTTGGTTATGTGTTTTTGTTCTGATCTCTATATATTACATGTATTGGACAGTGCACTAGGTGCCATTTTGATATAATAGATATATTCATGAGCATACTTTGATCATATGTTGTCTTCTCTCTATATTCTAATGCTTTGAGTTTGGAAACATGAATGAAAATCTTTAAAAATATGTTTTTTCATAAAATATATATATATATAATGTATTTTTTACAACAACCGAGTCATTGAAATCAACTAGGTCGAGTCGATACCGAGTCGGAGTCGACCCTCGGCCGGTTTCGAATCTGAGTCGGAGTTTTAAAACTATGCCCCCAACAACTCCCAAAGACATCTGCTATATTCTCAAGGAGTATGAAAGAGGACCTCTCAAGACAAGGTTTGTCAAGGAACAAAGGTATGCTTTAAAACATTGATTTCTTTATAATAAATGTTTATTCATTTGACAATCTATTACTAACATTGTTGTGACTAGCTATAGTGAATCATATTGATTCTTATTTTGGGTGATTCATCACTTGATAAATCTACCCCACTCCTATTCTTAACTGATTTTATAGAACCCTAGATAGGTTCTCTGGAAAACCCTAACGTAAACTGCTCTACCATAGTTTTTGGCTGATAGACCCAATTTTGGTTTGATAGTACATCCCAATAAAGGACGACCATATTTGTTCAATTTATCTCTTTCAACTTGGATACCATGAGGTGGACCCTGAAAAGTTTTGGAATAAGAAGGGGGAATCCGCAAATCTTCCAAACGTAGAGCCCGTAGGGCCTTGAATCCAAATACATTACCTACAATGGAAGTGAACAAGTTAGTAACAGAACCTTCTTCGAAAAGGTCTAAGGGGTAAGCTACATAGGCAACAAATTGAGTCTCCTCTCCAGGAACGGGCTCGATGTCATAGCATCGCCCCTTGTAACGATCGAGACTAGTAAGTCCATCGGTCCAAACAGTGGTCCATGTACCGGTGGAAGATTCAGCAGCTACTGCTGCTCCCGCTTCTTCAGGTGGCACCCCGGGTTGAGGAGTTACTCGGAATGCTGCCAAGATATCTGTATCTTTGGTCTGATATTCAGGAGTATAATAAGTTAATCTGTAATCTTTAACACCAGCTTTGAATCCGACACTAGCTTTAGTCTCTGTTTTTGGTGACATAAGTCCCTCCTTTATTAATAATTATTTCTCGCAAGGACGAGGTCTGCTCGACATGGACCGAACGTAAACAATCAATTTTTACAGAAATATCCTACAAAAAGTCGTCCGTTATTGGGGTGCTAGATACACTCTCATTGTATAATGTTCTTTATGTATGACGCAACCCAATCTTTGCTCTTGAAGTTCTTCCTCCATGGATTGACCCGAGAACCTTTCAGTGGTTAAACTAGTTCATGAATGAAATCAAGGAACCGAATGGACCTTTGACCATAATGGTGCGAATTGTCCGAAAATACATATACAGATGTGCGTATGAAGAGAAGAGATAATGATCAATGAGAGAAAGGTCATGAATATCAAGTTTCATATTTCACAGATGATCTGGACATAATTTTGAAGTATTTTCGGTTTTAGTTATGGATAAATTGGTTCTAGTTATAGATAAATCGAAGACTTCCTCATGATCCTTATTCATATCCATCTACCTACTTCATATTCCAAATATGGATGAATTTAAACTTTTCAATAAAGTTGGATTTTACCAAGGTGGTAACTTCCATTTATTATTTACTGGTCTGATCGACCCAATATGGAACATTTTTTTTTATTGATGATATTGGCAAAATCATATTTATATATTCTTCATGGAAATTATTTCCATTTTTGTATGAGAAAAAATCCTCTTGTTCTTGGGGTTTCCGCACGTGTAGAAAAAAATGTGGGACGTATTGCTCAAATCATTGGCCCAGTACTGGATGTCTCTTTTCCTCCAGGTAATATGCCTAATATTTACAATTCATTGATAGTTAAGGGTCAAGGTACAGCCGGTCAAGAAATTCAGGTTACTTGTGAGGTACAACAATTATTAGGAAATCATAAGGTTAGAGCTGTAGCTATGAGTGCTACAGATGGTTTGACGAGAGGAATGAGAGTGATTGACACGGGAGCTCCTCTAAGTGTTCCAGTTGGTGGAGCTACTCTCGGACGAATTTTCAATGTTCTTGGAGAACCTGTCGATAATTTGGGTCCTGTAGATGCTTGCATAACATCTCCTATTCATAGACCTGCTCCCGCCTTTACAGAGTTGGATACAAAATTATCCATCTTCGAAACAGGCATTAAAGTAGTAGATCTTTTGGCTCCTTACCGCCGTGGGGGAAAAATTGGTTTATTTCGAGGAGCTGGAGTGGGTAAAACAGTACTCATTATGGAGTTGATCAACAACATTGCTAAGGCTCATGGAGGGGTATCTGTATTTGGAGGAGTAGGAGAACGTACCCGTGAAGGGAATGATCTTTACATGGAAATGAAAGAATCGGGAGTAATTGATGAACAAAAAATATCAGAATCAAAAGTGGCTCTGGTCTATGGTCAGATGAATGAACCACCGGGAGCTCGCATGAGAGTCGGTTTAACTGCTCTAACCATGGCCGAATATTTCCGAGATGTCAATGAGCAAGACGTACTAGTATTTATTGATAACATCTTCCGTTTTGTCCAAGCGGGATCAGAGGTATCCGCCCTATTAGGCAGAATGCCTTCCGCCGTGGGTTATCAGCCAACTCTTAGCACGGAAATGGGTTCTTTGCAAGAGAGAATTACTTCCACAAAAAAGGGATCCATAACCTCGATTCAAGCAGTTTATGTACTTGCTGACGACTTGACCGACCCTGCTCCCGCTACGACATTTGCACATTCAGATGCTACTACCGTACTATCGAGAGGATTAGCTGCGAAGGGTATCTATCCAGCAGTGGATCCTTTAGATTCAACATCGACTATGCTCCAACCTTGGATCGTAGGCGAAGAACATTACGAAACTGCACAAGGGGTTAAGCAAACTTTACAACGTTATAAGGAACTTCAAGACATTATAGCTATTCCTGGACCGGATGAATTATCGGAGGAAGATCGTTTAATCGTGGCAAGAGCAAGAAAAATTGAATGTTTCCTATCACAACCCTTTTTCGTAGCAGAGGTATTCACAGGTTCCCCGGGCAAATATGTGGGTCTCATGGAAACAATTAGAGGTTTTCAAATGATCCTTTCTAGAGAATTAGATGGTCTTATCGAACAGTCTTTTTATTTGGTGGAAAACCTAACTTGTTAGGGTTGAATGATAAAGTCTAAAATCCCGAACCTATGGAATAATGGTAATCTTGGGTTTGCTATGTTCTTGTATTGAAACACTAACTCATTAGGGTTTGGTGGAATGTGTAAGCAAGACCCTTATAATGTCTTAGTGTGTTTGTCTAATCAAACCCTAGTCTAATCAAGTTTGTTGCATGTCTAACTCTTATTGATCTTTGTGAAGTTGGGTTTGACGAACACATGATATGAAATGCCTATGCATGATGATGTAGTCCTAGTTCTATGAGTTGACCTATTTGTCAATGGTCATGAATCCTAGGGTTTGGAACTAAGCCCTAGTAAAAGTTTGTCTTTCTAGGATGATAGTATTTGTGAAATTCTAGGGTTTTGGAGTTGAACCTTAATAGAATTAAAAATCTCTGATGTATGATGACAACATGATGATTTGAGATTTGAGTAAGATTGTCGAAATCTGAGTTTTAATTGCGATTGATGTTTGATTGAAAATCTAGGGTTTGCAACTAACCCTAGTGGAAGCTATTCATATTAATGACTAAGATGTGAATGGTTTTGATTGATTCTTTTGTATGAAATCTAGGATTTGTATGAATCCCTAGTGGAAAGTCTAGCATATGAATTCTGTGTAATATCCCATTTCCGGGATATCCCTCAAACCCAACCAAACTCCAACCAAACATGTCCAAATGATATAGTGACCGGGAAACTCAAAGTGATAAAAATAACAGTGGTACGACATATAATAATGTGAACATGAAATATAAGCAGATACTCAAGAAATGCAGAGAGAAATGCTAAGCCATTTTATTATACTGAGTAATGGAAAGAGTACAAGAGGTGATCAGACAGGTAGCACCTTGACTTGCACAAGGCAAGTGAAGAAATACACTTAGAATAGCAAAGGAATGGCCTCTCTCTGAACTGCGTCCAAGCTGCTGGAGAACTGCCGTGCTGCTGCCACTACTGGAAATCAAATGAGGATTTGGGGTTGTTCCCCTTCTCAGAAAATGCTGAAACTCTGGAATCAGACTCTACTCAAGAAACCCAGAAAAACTCAGAAAGCTTTTCTGAAATAGCCGACAACCAAAAATCACCCCCTTGGGGATCTACATTGTCCCTCAAGGCTCTGCGCTGCCACTGAATAGAATCCTCCAAAACTCCACCTGAAACTCTGCCAAAATCCTCCAATATGCAAGGGCTAATCCCCTGCTCAATCTCCCAACTCGAATCCTTCGCAAAACCCTCAATCCGGAACTCCCACCAAAAGAACTGCGTCCCTCTCTCAAGACTGCGTAGTTATCCAAAATGCTTAGTTCCTCCTCCCTCCAACGATCAATCCTCCTGCAAAAGACTGTTGAAAACTACCTTGCCCGAGCAGGCACTCGAAGTCCCCCGGGGCCAAGGGTGAGATCTCCGAACAGAGACACTTGATGTAGTAAACAGTGCTGCAGACCAGCTAAACAGCTAGCGTGCTCCAAGTCGAAATGACTAGCTCAAATGCACATAATCAAATGACAAAATGAGGAGGCTCCCCTCTCCTTTATAGTGGCCTCTCTCAATCCCAAGGCCCACCTCCTCCAACACAGTCCCTCTCTTGCCACGTGTTTCTTTCCATCTGCGCAGTCCCTCCAAGTGTCTGCGTGGGCCCCATCTCTGCGTGGTCCTTTGGCCCCCTTGGCTCCCCTTTAAGTCACAATGTTGTGCTACTAGGAAGTGAATTTATTCTAAAGGTGAGTTATGTCCCCCTTTTCCTCGCCTTTTATTTATAAATAACTATAGAAGGCAAAATTGACCAAAATCGAATATTCCAATTAGCCATAGCTAATTAGGAATATTACATTCTGAAAGTTGTTAGATGCCTTGTAGATCTATATTTGTTTGAATTGTTTCTAGGGTTTGCTATATGTTGTAGTACGGTATGTCACACCTTTGAAAGAGACATTGAAACCCTAGATGGAATGAAAGTTGTTATGAAGCAATCTTGGGTTTATGACAAAGTCCCTAGCAAGATGTTGAAGAGTATGTGTCTCTTGTTTATAATTAAGTTTGCGTATCTGATATATGCTTCCATAATTCTAATATGGCTAACTTCATGCTTCTGTAGATTTGGTTGTACTTGCTATCTAAGTTGTGCAGGTACACAATCTTCAATATTGTGAAGATGTTCGTTGATGTGATAAGCATGATGGAGATGATGATAACTCTTATGAAATGGTTGCAAGCCACGAAAGATTCTCCGATGACAAAAAGAAGAAGTTGATCTCCCTTAATTAAGAGGAAGTCTGAATAGAAGAGATCTCCCTGAGATTAAGAGGGAGTCTGGATAAAGAGATGCTCCCTAGTTGAGAGAGAGGGCATAGCTTTGTTTTGATTGAAGAATGAATTTTGGAGGATATGTTGTTGCATGAGGAGGAGAAAGCGTATGATTGAGCAATCCATTGTCAAAGATTCGGTTGAGAGTCCTACTATGAAAAGTTTAGAAGCAACATCAAGTTGTTTGGAAGACCCTAGAGGTTTGTATTTGATTGATTGGGGTTGTTTTTGTACAGGTGAATCTCTCGAAGGTTTTGATAGGATGTTGGTTACCAGTCAGTTTGACTGGGAGAAATTGGTCATCCTTGATCTGCTGGATCAAGGAGTGTTGAGGCTTTGTGAGTGAAGCATTGCCTGGAAAGACATCTCGTCGACACTCTATGTTGATGTCTAGGTCCCGAAGAAGGGAGGGTGGCATGGGTCATAGAGATCTGACCATGGATACACACCTAGGTCCCTAGGTTGATGGTTAGTAAGCCTGATGGTACCTAGAGAGGTTGAAAGCTTGAGTCCAACTTAGTCCCACCCGGATAGATTACCCTGGTTAGGAATCTAGTCCGTGGCATTGTGCCTAAATTGTTGAGACCAATGGATAGATTGCCCTGGTCAAGAATCTAGTCCATGGCATTGCGGTGCCTAAAGTTCTTCATGGCTCACATAGTTGAGATCTTCCTTGTACTTGTATATGATGAACACCTCCCTAGTTAAGAGGGAGTGTTGGAAAATGTAACTAGGTTTGGTCTTCATTAAATGTATTTGAGTCATCTTGTAATGTACTTGTCAAAAGAATAAAGAAAAGAATTTTTATTATTATTATTATGACTTATTAAAGCATGGGTTTCATGCTTGGGTCATCACATTTTAAGTCAAAATCCCCATTGAAGACTTCTAGGATTTATCCTGAGTCAATAGAGTCATTGTACTTTTAAAGAGACCCTTCTTGGGCTTTTGAATCATGTAAAAAGGTAAGTATTGAGTCAAATATGAATTATGTTGTCTCCACACCAAGTCGGCCTTAAGATGATCAAGTCATCCTCAAAGGAGGCTATTCGACATCACCAAAGGGCTATAAATGAAGCCATTCGAATTCTATTTGAAGCACTCTCTTTCTCACAAGCAAGTTTGCTATCTCTTGAAGTCAGAAGAAGTGCGAAATATAAGGAGAAGGAAGTGCGAGTTTGGTCTAGGAGAAGGAGAAAGGGAAAATCGAACCTTTGGTGCAACTATCTCTCTCACTCGTGCCCTAGTTTGGAATATCGAACTTCTCTTGTTGATGTGGTAACTAGTTGTCGTATGATGTTGTACCAGTTGTTGTGTTGATGTCGTAGCCAGTTGAAGTGTGATGTTGCCACCTCAAGAAGTTGTATTGGGCCAAGATCGCAGGTTTTGAGTGAAGATCGAAGTCTCTAAGGCAGGGTCAAAGTTGTTGGGTCAAAGAAAGTGTTGTCATTGTTGTTTTTGTTGCTAGGTCAAGAAGGATCATTTGCGAGTAAGGAAGAAGGATGACTTGGTGTGGAGGAAAGTTTGTGTCAAGGTCAAGAGTCTTGGAATATCTCCGGAAAACTATCGAAGGAGGAATTACTAACTGGGTTTTCCCCTAGAGAGGGGCTTTTCCCTGGCTGTGAGCCTACATCTGGTGCCCATTGTTTTATGTGTTATTGCTTTGGTAATGGTTGATGAACTACAAGAAAGAAGATATAAAGAAACGTAATAACAGATCAAGAACATCACAAGTAATTATCAAGAATAAGAAAATATTTCTGCCTTTTTGATTTTCTAACATTGGGCACCACTTTGACCTCAAGCCAACTTGCCCAACTAGACAAATTAACCCATCATATTTTCAAAAAATAATATCTCTTCAACGACAACTCGGAATCGGATGATTCTCAATGCGTTGGATTCGTCTTGTCATCTACTATCATCCTCATCCATCACATGTCGCTATCTTGTCACGGTATTGGCCCAAACTTCGATGCGTGCAAAACCCCAAGCTTGCGTTTCAAGCCCACAAAGCCACTTGTAGAGCTCCTTCCTCCAAACCCTCGATCCTCAACGCTTGGAGTACCTCCCAAGCTACAAAAATCAACATGAAGAAGTATACATTGAACAACCTGAAGGCTTTGAAATAAATGGCAAAGACGCTCATGTTTGTAGACTCAAGAAGGCCCTATATGGATTGAAACAAGCTCCTAGGGCATGGTATGCAAGAATGGATGCATAGCTTTTAAGAATCAGGTTCGTCAAAAGTACTATTGATCCAAAATTCAAATCTCAATATCAAAGTTGTGGATAATGAGCCAGTCATTATTCAACTATATGTGGATGATCTATTTATTACAAGTGTAGAACAAAGGATACAAGAATGCAAGAAGATGTTGGCAGTCGAATTTGAGATGAAGGATCTGGGACTGATGCATTATTACCTAGGCCTGGAAGTATGGCAGAAACTTGGGGAGATATGTTTGGGGCAAGGAAACTATATAATTAAGTTGTTGCAGAAATTCGGTATGATGGATTCTAAGCCCATAACTACTCCCATGATCACCAATCTCAAGAAGTTGAGAAGCTTTGACTCAAGTCTCGTAGATCCTACCACCTATCGAAAGTTGGTGGATATATGTTTTGCTATGAACATTCTAAGTCAATTTCAGTTGGAGCCTCGTCATGATCGTTGGATAGCTACCAAGCATATGTTAAGATATCTACGTGGCATTATACATCACTGCCTAAAGTATGATAGCAAGGAAGTCAACTTGACAAGTTTTACAAATTCTGATTAGGGTGGCAGTGAGGATGATGGAAAAAACACTATTGGTGGATGTTTTAGTTTGGGATCTGTGATGATCTCATTGTGAAAATTTCTGAATCTAACAAACCAGAAATCTTACTGCAGTAAACTGATTTGCATTACATACTGGTATTCTTCAGAATCCAGATTAACAAGTTATTTTCAGAAATATTCAGAAAATATTAATGCAAATGCACTGCAGCGTACACCAATATATAGATCAAGTACTAAAAAATAAATGAGACAAACACACAAAGGACACACTTATTTTTGTACTAAAGGTCCCCGGAAAAACCCAATGAGGGAAAATTGGTGCAGCAGCTTTCTATTATTACGCAGTAGTTCTGAATGCAAATGTTGGTTACCCTCCCAGCAAACTAGTGACAGAGGAATACAATGGCGGAAAACCTGAGTGAGTTTTACCTCACTTCACCCGACAAATTCTGGCTGATCTAGCAGGAAAACTGGCTGGCCCCAGCTACCACTGTGTTGCCCCTTCACAGTAACTGCGTGGGCTTGCGTGGAGCTCTTTGAGGCTCCGCATTAGCTCTACGTCAGCTCTTCTACCCACTATGTCATCTTTCCCGGTTGTTCTGGCAGTTTCGACTCTCAGCGGACAACTTGGATGATGTTAAGTTGTGTGACATGGCTTGTGTCACCCAGTTTAATCAGAAAATTTGAGTTGGAGGAGATAGAGTTCAATTCAGCATGTGTGATTGCTAATTTGAAGCAATCGAGGTCAGTTATCTCATGTTGTTTTCAATTAAACTAGTTCCAACTTTTTAGGAACTAGTGGAAGGTCAGTTAACCAGTGGGATTTCAATGAAACTCAGTGATCATCCAGTTAACTGATCAATCAATCTAAAAGTGCGTGCAGAGAATTCGAGTTACCCAGTTGAGGTGGAGATTCCAAGGTTGTGTAACATCAGTTGTAGACTAGTCTTGAGTGTACAGGAGTTGCATGCGGTTAGAGGATCAGCGAAAAGGAATTGCACAATCAAATTGAGGAATTTCCTAAATAATAGGGGCCTAATTTCTCAAGGAACAGCGCAAGGAAATAAGAGCTCAAGCAAAGGCAAAATTTGACTAAGTCTAGGTCAGAGCCTTTCAGTGAGCAGAGAGATAGGTTATGCACTTGCAAGGTGTGCTCAGTTGAGCAAAGCAATTGTAATACATATTTATTTTTCTGATTTAATGCAAGCAAGCATTGGGGTTTTTAACAGTTTGCTTTCCCCGGGAAAAATACTTGTTGCATGTGTGTTATTTCTTATTACATGTCTAAAATTTTTGTTCTAGATTGTGAATTAATGTTCGCAAAGCAGTAGAGTAGGTTTGTGTCTTGTGATTTTGATTAAAACTTCATGAGCAGTTGCAAGTCTACATCGTAATTTCTACATAATGTTGGAGACAAGGTCAAGCATTCAAAGAAGGAAGAAAAGGAAGATGCTACAATTGCAACAAGTTCGGCCAATATGCTAGAGAGTGTCCTCACAAGAAGAATTTTCCAAGCGATGACGACAACAACAACCACAACAATGTCTACGAAGAACTTGATGTCTTCATGGGTAGGCAAGTCCATGGACACTTGATCGACCACATCCCCAAGTGTGCTCTGAATGGTGTCTTCGTCTCTACTCTCTTGGAAACTATTAAGGCAATGGCAATCGAAGGAACAACAGGTTCAACTACAAAGGAAAGAGGAATGCTCCCACTGCTTGAAATCGAAATGGTCGACCTCCCAAAAGGACAAGAAATTCCAGGTATGATGAAAATAATGTTGTAGAAAAACAAGATGAGTTTTATCTTATTTCATCATACCTAACATTCCTTGTCCTTTTGGGAGGTCAACCATTTCGATTTCGATTTCGAGCAGCAGGAGCATTCCTCTTTCGTTTGTAGTTGAACCTATTGTTCCTTTGATTGCCATTGCCATTGCCTTTGAAATTGTTGTTGTCGTCATCCCTTGGAAAATTCTTCTTGTGAGGACACTCTCTAGCATAGTGGCCGAACCTGTTGCAACTGTAGCATCTTCCTTTTCTTCCTTCTTTGAATCCTTTCTTGGATCCTTGACCTTGTCTCCAACATTATTCTTCCATCGGCTCATTTCCATCATCCTAGTCTCTTCTTGAGTGCATCTAGCCAATAACTCATCGAAACCAGATATCTTGTCATTGTTAAGAATAGTGGTGACAAATACATTCCAAGTGTAATGAGAGTGAGCTCCCTATTAGCAATAATTTCTCCAATAGATTGCAGGTCATTCTTGATTTGATTTATTCTCATGAAGTAGGATGTAGAAGCCATTGAGACTTGTCCTTGTCCAACAGATCTCTCTTAGTTATTGCTTTTCTCTCTCTTGCTTGGACTTTGTCTTCACCTAGGCTCTGAAAACATGCTAATTTTAGTTAACAATGGTATGTTCTATGCATAGCACAATTACTTCAATGTCCTTTTAGCAACCCAATGACAATTTCCAATTTAGTTTCCAATGACAATCACCTTAACCATTAAAGACATTGACAATAACTATAGATAGAACATAAGCTATAAAAGGCAGAAGACAAACCAAGACAAGAGGACATCAGATTTGGCGAATGCCAGGGAAAAAGCCCCAACATGGGGAAAACCGTTTGATCAATTCTTATTACAAATATCAAATATTCAGCAGAGAGAATACAATAAAGTCAAAATTGACTTGCCAAATGGTGATCAAACCCTGTCAAATCTAAAGATTCCTACAACAACCCTAACAATGGTCAAATCAACGACAAACCATCCACAATGCAGCGCGGTCATACCTAGGTTGACCACAGGCTTGAAGTGCAGACTTTGACCAAGTTTGACCATTGTTTTAATGACTGTTTTGGGTTGACTTTGACAACCTAAGAAGGTCTGGTTTGAATAGGTATGACCGAGCTGCATTGTGGATGGTTTGTCATTGCTTTGACCAGCGTTAGGGTTGTCCGCTGTTGTAGGAAAACTTCAGATTTGACAGGCTTTGACCATCATTTGGCAAGTCAATTTTGACTTTATTGTATTCTCTCTCTACTGGATATTTGATATTTGTAGTCAAAATTGATCAAACGGTTTTCCCCATCTTGGGGCTTTTTCCCTGGCATTCGCCAAATCTGGTGTCCTCTTGTCTTGGCTGGTCTTCTGTCTTTTATAACTTATGTTCTATCTACAATTATTGTCAATGTCTTTAATGGTTAATGTGATTGTTATTGGAAACTAAATTCGAAATTGTCATTGGGTTGCTAAAAGGACATTGAAGTAATTGTGCTAAGCATAGAACATACCATTGTTAACTAAAATTAGCATGGTTTCAGAGCCTAGGTGAAGACAAAGCCCAAGCAAGAGAGAGAAAAGCAATCACTAAGAGAGATTTGTTGGACAAGGACAAGTCCCAATGGCTTCTACATCCTACTTCATGAGAATAGCTCAAATCAAGAATGACCTACAATCTATTGGAGAAGTTATTGTTGATAGGGAGCTCACTCTCATTGCATTTGAAGGTCTTTCAAGACCTTGGGATGTATTTGTCACCACTATTCTTAACAATGACAGGATACCTGGTTTCGATGAGTTATTGGCTAGATGCACTCAAGAAGAGAATAAGATGATGGAAATGAGCCGATGGAAGAAAAATGTCAGAGTCAGCGTCAAGGATCCAAGAATGGAAGAAAAGGAAGATGCTACAATTGCAACAGGTTCAGCCACTGTGCTAGAGAATGTTCTCACAAGAAGCCTTTTCCAAGGGATGACGACAACAACAACAATTTAAAAGGCAATGGAAATGGAAATCAAAAGAACAATCGGTTCAACTACAAAGGAAAGAGGAATGCTCCTGCTGCTTGAAATCAAAATCGAAATGGTCGACCTCCCAAAAGGACAAGAAATGTCAGGTATAATAAAAGTAATGTTGTAGAAAGAAAAGATGAATTTTATCTTATTTCCGCCCTATCCACTGCCTCTCCTACAGAAACTTTGGATCATTGGTTGATTGATAGTGGAGCCTCAAAGCACTTCACTGGATACAAAGAGGCCCTCTCAAATTTGGTTGAGAAGAAAACTAGTTTAGAGATCATACTTGGAGATAATGCCACCTATCCTGTGAAAGGGATAGGTATTGTCACTCTTCACTTGAATAAAGGTCAAATCATTCATCTACAAGATGTGTTGTATGTGCCCGATTTCAAGAAGAACCTGGTATTTATTTCAGCAATGGAAGACAAAGGTTTGAAAGTAGCATTCATTGATGGAAAGCTACATATTTGGCAAAGAAACCCTAAAGATGCATTTACTTTTGGATTTAGGGTTGATAGTCTCTATCAAGTTGGAGGAAGTCCTTTGGGAGCTTTGGCAAGCGATACTTCTCTTCAATCTGAGCTATGGCACCGGAGGTTTGCCCACTTACATTACAAAGCCTTACCTGGGGTAAGGAAGATGGTCACAGGTATGCCCGAGTTTAATATGAACCATGAAGGTGTTTGTCAGGGTTGTGCAGTTGGGAAACATACAAAGGGACCATTCCCTTCTAGTGAAAGCAAGACAACCGATATTCTTCAATTGGTCCATTCTGACCTGTCTAGTATGTTGCCCGTAACATCGTTGGGAGGATACTCATATTATGCAATCTTTGTGGATGACTACTCTCGCAAAACATGGATCTATTTCTTGAAGAGGAAGGATGAAGTGTTCAAATGGTTCCATTTTTTCAAAGCATTGGTGAAAAATCAAACAAGGAAGATGATCAAGATATTGAGGACCAACAATGGAACCGAATATGAATCAAATGAATTCAATGACATTTGCAGAGAGGTTGGCATTAAGAGGGAGACACTTGTTCATACAATCCTAAGCAAAATGGAGTTGCTGAAAGAAAGAATCAAACAATCAGGGAAGTCATTCGTGCCATGCTTCATGGTCAAGGTTTACCAAAATTCTTATGGGGAGAAGTTGCCAACACTGTCGTATATGTTCAAAATAAGAGCCCGCATCAAGCATTGGATTTCAAGACACCTGAGGATGTCTTCACTGGTAAGAAACCTGATGTTTCTCACTTTAGAATCTTTGGTTCTCCGGGTATATTTTCATGTGCCTAAAGAGAAAAGAAATAAGTTGGAAGCTTCTGGGAAGAAAGGCATATTTGTATGCTACAATAAAAATTCAAAGGCATATAGAATCTATGTGCCTAGTCAAATAGATGTGGAAGTCAGTCGTGATGTCACCTTTGATAAAGAAACTACCCTTTGGAAAGCCAAAGATCTCCCTATCCTAAGGAAGGACGATGATGCTGCCGAAAAACGAGATGAATCTCCAACAGATGAGCCTATGCCCGATGTTGAAGGGCATATGGATCTAATTGATCCACCTCTTGGCGATCCCTCTACCTCAAGGAAACGTCCACTATGGCTCAAAGATACTCTCGAATATGTTGAAAGACATATTGTTCCGAGAGGGACATTTCGCGAAAATAAGAAGCCAAACAAGTATCAAGGGTACTTGGTTGCCATGAGATCTACTGTTCAAAGTGAACCATGCACGTTCGAAGAAGTCGTAAAGCACAAAGTACGGAAAGATGCGATGAATGAGGAATACGAATCGATCATGAAGAATGATGTCTGGGATGTGGTGCCTAGACCTAAGGACAAGTTCGTGGTCACCTAAAAATAGCTTTACAAAATTAAACATGGAACTGATGGAAGTGTTGAAAAATACAAGGCCAGGTTTGTTGCTCGTGGCTTCTCTCAAAAGGAAGGAGTGGACTATGACAAGATATTTGCACCGGTTGCCTAATATATTACTATCCAATCCATCATTGCTCTCACTACTAATTAAGGATGGAGCCTACATCAAATGGATGTCAAGACTGTTATCTTGCATGGCTTGCTTAAGGAGGAAGTCTACTTAGAACAACCTGAGGGGTTCGAAGTACAATATCAAAGGACACATGTATGTAAGTTAAAGAAAACCCTCTATGGGATGAAGCAAGCCTCTAGGGCTTGGTATGAAAGGATTGACAGTTATCTTATGAAGTTGGGATTTACGAGGAGCTATGTTGATCCAAACCTATACTTCAAAGTTGAAAAGGACATGCCTCTCAATTTGGTCCTTTATGTTGATGATCTGTTTCGGACAGGTGTAGACCCTCTCATTTATCAATGCAAGAGGGAGTTCACTTTCGAGTTCAAGATGAAGGACCTAGGTCTAATGCATTATTTCCTAGGCCTGGAGGTTTGGCAAAAACCAGGCGAGATTTTCCTTTCTCAAGGAAAACACATTGTGAAGCTTCTAAAGAGATGTGGGATGGTTGATTGCAAGTCTGTGTCTACTCCAATGGAACTCAACTTCAAGAAGTTATGTGGAAGTGTTGTTGGGCCCGAAATGGCAAAACCTTATGAGTATCGACAACTTGTGAGGGGCCTGATGTTCTTGGTAAACTCCTAACCGGACATATGCTTCATTGTAGATACTTTGAGTTAATTTATGGTTGAGCCTCATCACAAACATTGGATTGTTGCTAAGAATCTCTAGAGATATCTCCATGGCACAATCAACTATGGGCTGAAATACACTGCCAAGAATTTGAGGCTACATGGACATTTTGAAGTTGACTGGGCTAGCAATGTGGTGGATAGAAAGAGCACGTCAAGATGTTGCTTCTGTTTGGGATCTGCTTCGATATCTTGGATGAGCATGAAGCAAAAATCGGTTGCTCTAAGCACCGTCGAGACTGAATACACAGTATGGCCTGTTGTGAAGCTATTTGATTGAGGAAGCTCTTCAATGAGCTAGTTGAGCACGTGTTGGATACCACTGTGATCTGTTGAAATTTCTAAGTCTGACCCGATAGAAATCCCTACTGCATTATCTGGTTTATTTCACCTACTTGTTTATTCCATTAACAAGTTATTGATACATATAAATACTGAAAATAAACACAAATGCAGCCTTAAATCATATACAGATCATCAACTGAAATAATGGGAAAAACACACAAGGGACACCGTTATTTTTGGACAATCGTCCTCAGAAAAACCCAATGCGAGAAAACAAGTGCAGCAGTTCTGAGAGTTTTATTATTATGCAAAATCTTGAGTACAACTAGGGTGTCGAACTGGCTCACCCAACAAAGATTGTTACACGACCGTAATACCTCTTCTCGGAGACAGATATTCAGCTTCTCAGCACTAGTCTGCCCCACGAAAATCCTTTTGGCGCTTCTCCTAGGCTCTGTGTTAGCCCTGCTAGCCTCTGCGTAGCTCCTGAACCCTCTACATCAGCCTTCTGCCTCTCTGCGCCAGCTCTCTGGCCTTCTGCATCACCCACGCAGGCCCCTCAGCCTCTGCGCAATCTCTAGCTGCCTCTGCGTGTCTCCTGCTGCCTCTGCATAGCCTCACTGTCACTGCGCTGACCCTTAGGCACTATCTCTGCCTCTCTGCTATGTACTCACTACCCCTCGTTGCAACTCAGATCACTTGTTCGGATTTTCTTAGCAAAACCCGCTCCAGAAAATCGAACTGACTGATCAATCTTGGTGTATCTCCAAATGACCCTCAAGCCTCTTCTTATAATTTTCCTGTTGAGTCTTCAATGACCGAGATTAAGTCTCTAATCAACAGCTAAGATTAGATTTGGCTTGATCCATATCATTTAGAACATTCTCACCCAATTTTATATTAATGCCCATTAATGTTTTAATTTTCCTAAGTTTAGATTTAGGAACCCCATTAAAAATATTAATTATTTTAATATTAATATCTCTCTAACCAGGTGGAATTCCCCCAAACCATTTCTGGGTCTTGGAGATCTCATGTGCTTTAGCCTCTCCACCAATTTTCATCGCTAGAGCACATCCGATGCTACTCCAAATCAACACTCCCTCTTAGTGAGAAATGTGCTCTAGTAATGTTCCAACACTGAACATCAAACTGATTCTCTCGCACCGGTACCTCTGTTGATGTTGGGCCTGTTGCCCTACATCCACTGCACTGTTGCTTCCTGTACTGTTGCCCATGGCTCTGCCACTGCCACTGCTACATCTATACTGCAGCTCCCTCTCAACATGCAGCCCCCTAGCACTGCCACTACTAACTATTACACTGCAACTCAGTTACCGAGAAGCAAGTAACTAATCTACCCAAATTCTAACATCCTTGTCAGTCCGAAAGCCTCCTGACACTGACACCTTTGTGCCTCTCGCACTACTACAACCTTCTTTGTGCCTCTCGCACTACTGCAAACACCTTTGTGCCTCTTGCACTGCTGCAACCTCCTCTATGCCTCTCGCAATGGTGCAAACACCCACTGCGTTGTTACAGACCTTTGCACTCTAGCACTGCCTTGTCACTCCATCACATCTTGCTTCTACCGAACATCCGCCATCTTGCTACTGTCATTCGGGGCTCCTGTAGCCGGATATGATCCAAGATTTTGGGCACCTCAAAGATCTTGCCCCTACATCTTCTGTAGTCCTCTTGACTATAGCTCGATGTCTCTCCACCTATTCTCTAGAGGTGCATGAGTACTCATGGTACAATCATCATCAGTCTCGACTTCCTTTTCTGCCGTAGCCGGAGCTGCCTTGGAGTCAGAAGCCTCTCCCTTGTTCTTCTTCCTGGGACACTAGGATGCATAATGACCCAGCTCCCCACAATGGAAGCACTTCACCTTAGAGATATCCTTCTTCTTCCTCTTCCCCTGTTGTCCCGCAGATGCCAGAGCCGCATCCTCCTCCTCCTCTTTCTTGATTCGACCACCTTTGCCACTACTCCCCGCCTTGGTCAGCCGTTTGATCTCTTCTTGGCGAAGAGCTGCCCACATCTCTTCCCATCCTGGAAGAGTAGCTCTATCCAAAATCCTTTGGAGAAATGTCTCCCACTCCTCGGAGACTACATTCAAGGCGGTCCTCACCATAAACTCCTCATCCGGTGTGGCCCCTACGGAAGTAAGTTGGTCAAGAATCTCCTGCAATTTGAGAAGTAACGGATCTATCTGTTCCCCCTTCTGCATCTGATACGACCACAGCTGAATCTCCAATAGCATCTTCCTCTGCACGGAAGTGCCCTGATACAATGTCGTCAATGTATCCCACATCTCCTTTATTGTTTTTTATCAGCAATATGTGGTACAACATGATCCTTGACCCCATCAAGGATTAAGCACTTTGTCTTCGCCATTGCATCCTCATACCTCTCATTATCAGCTGGGTCGACTGGGATAGCCACGATTCTCAAGGCGAAGCCCTTGATGCAATGTCTATCCAAGACTGTCGGGATCTTAGCCTTCCAGATGACAAAGTTGGAAGCCCAATCCAACCTATCCTAATCCCTCAGCCCATTCACTACCATCTCTGCTCTTCTTTTGGACGCCCTCTGAGTCTCGACTTCCCTCATGGAAGTTCTCTCATAGACTCCCTCTGAGTCCTAATTTCCCTGTTGGAAATCTTCCTGCCAAATGTCGAACCTCTCCTCTCCAATCCTCTTTGCGACTGCAACTCGGATCTGGATTTCTTGGCTAGAAATCCATCAACGCAGCGACTCCCTCTACCTTGGTTATGTCCCGTTAGGTATTGTTCTACTTCGACAGCAACAACACCCCACCAGCTTCCTAATCCACAATCTTGTTAATTTGGGGTAGCATCGGATGTGCTCTAACCACGAAATTTGGTGGAGAGCTTGGGGCACATGAGATCTCCAATACAAAAAAAGGGTTTGGGCAGATTCTAAACAGATCAGGAGATATTAAAATAATTAATATATTTAATGGAGTCCCTAAGTCTAAACTTAGGGAAAATAAAATATTAATGTGTATTAATATGAACCTGTGTTATAATGGTCCAAAAGACATGGATTAAGCCAGACCTAATCTTAGCCATTGATTAGGGACTTAATCTCGACCGTTGAGATGTCAACAGGAAAAGTATAAGAGGAGGCTTGAGGGTCACTTGGAGAGCACACCAGATGATCAGTCATTCTATTCTCTAGAGCGAGGTTTGCTAAGAGAGATAGAATCAGTGATCGGGAGAGCAGTTGAGGGGCATTGAGTACAAAGAAACAGAGAAGGCAAAGATTGTGTCGGGAGAGCAACACAGCAGCCAAGGAGGGTAACGTAGAGCCAAGAAGGGCTCACGCAGCGCCACACAGAGGCAGCCAAGTGCTGCGCAGAGCACCAAAGGAGCTAGCGCAGCTGACGCAGAGGCTCCCAGAGTTGACGCAAGACCTCCTGGGGGTGACGTAGGCCTAGAAAGGCTGAAGCAGGGCCAGCGTGAGACAGAGAGGGGCTGACGCAGTCCAATTTGGGTAGACGCTGGGGTTGCAGAGCAGTTTTGTGCTGAAGAGTTACCGGAAGGATTTTCTGAGGTTTCAGCCAGGAGATTTCTCTCAAACTGTGAGGTATAGCCGCTAAGGAAATTCTCTGTTGGGTAGGCCAGTCTCGGAAACCAGATTGTACTCTAATATTGCTTAATAAGAAAACCCTCAGATAGTTGCACCAGTTTTCCCGCATTGGGTTTTTCCAGGAACATTGGTCCAAAAATAATGGTGTCATGTGGTGTGTTTGTTCTTGTTTCTTTTAGTTGTTGATCTGTAATATGTAGAGCATGCACTGGTGTTTATTTTCAGTATTTACTTTGTAAATAACTTGTTAAAGAAAAATAACAAATAGGTAAGAACAAATCAAAAAAAGTGCATGAAGGATTTCTAAACTAAGTAAACTTAGAAACTACAACATGGTATCGGAGCGTGATTGCAGATCAGAGGAGGACAAAGAGACATCAGCCGAGCGAAGCAATAGCAGCAGAAAACAGCTATCCCGAGGTGATAGAAGCTGTTTCTAGTAGTGTAGTGGCCAAGAAGTGTGACGCAGAGCCAGCCAAAGCCACACAGAAGAAGTCAGGAGCTGCATAGAGCCTCAGAGAGGCCAGTGTTGCTGACGCAAAGGGCCAGAGGGCTGACACAGACCCACCGGGGTGACGCAAAGCCAGCGTGGGGCAGAGACAGACTAACGCAGTTCTCAGAGAGGCAGTTGTTGGGGTCTAGAAGGCTACAAGAATATTGCAAAGTGAAACTGGTGAGGTACTGTAGTTAGAATAATACCTGATAGAGCAAGGCCAGAGGAGTTGTTACCGAGGGTTTTTAGCTGAGGAACCTGGATCAGCAGTGCAGTTGCACAAGACGATCAGAGTAGGGGGCATCTCGACAAGCGGCAGTAGGATTTCCAGGAGGGAAATCAGGACTCAGAGGGAGTCCAGAAGAGAACTTCCTGACAGGAAGTAAAGACTCTAAGGAGTCGAACAGAGAACTTCCAGGAGGAAAGTAGAGGAGCGTCATGGCACTACACGGGGTAAGAGACCAAGATAGACCGGACGGAGCATCGAACTTCGCAGTCTAGAACGCCAGAATCTTATCAGTGCTTGACAGGAATCGTGTCAAGAACTTCGCCTTAAAGGTTATAGCTATCCCAGTCGACCCCAACGATAACGCCAAGTACAAAGAGGCAATGGCGAGGGCCAAGTGCATTATCCTTGACGAGGTCAAGGATCATGTGGTACCACATATAGCCGAGAAGGAAACGACAGTTGAGATGTGAGAGGCTCTCAAGAACCTGTATTAGCATACTTCTGTGCAGAGAAGAATGTTGCTCGAGAACCAGATGAGGTCATATCAGATGAAGAAGGGTCAATCGATTGACACCTTCCTCGGAGGACTAAATGAAATCTGAGACCAGTTGACTGCTATAGGAGCGACACCAAATCAAGAGCTTATGGTGAGGACAGCCCTGAATGTTGTCTCAGAAGATTAGGAAGTGTTTGTCCAGAGTATCATGGGCAGAGGGACTCTCCTACCTTGGGACGAGATGTGGGCAGCTCTTCGCCAGGAAGAGATCAGACGACAGTCGAAGACAGGTAGCAGCAACAAAGGGATCAAGGTCGAGGAGGAGGAGGATGTAGCCCTAGCATCTGAGGGAAAGCAAGAGGAGCAGAAGAAGAAAGATCTCTCCAAGATCAAGTGCATCCACTGTGGGGAGATGGGTCATTATGCGACCCAGTGCCTAAGGAAGAAGAGTACGGGAGAGTCTTCCCAGACTAAGGCAGCGCCAGCACGGGCAAGAAAGGAAGTTTTGACAGATGATGACTGTGCCATGAGTGCACACGCACCACTTGAGCGGAAGTGGGGAGACATCGAGCTGTAGTCAGGTGGACTACAGGGGATGAGGGGCAAGATCCTTGAGGTACCCAGCCTCTTGGATTAGACCTTGCTACGGGAGCCCTGACGAGGAGTAGCAGGATTGGCTGAGTCAGGTAGAGACGGATGCGAATGTAGTGGCAGAGAGAGCTACAGTGCAAGAGTCTCGAGACAGCGCAAAGCTAGCAGGCTACAGCAGTGCGAGAGGCACAGGAGTGTTGCACCAGTGCAGGACGGCACAACAAGGTCTGCAACGGTGCGAGATGCAGGGAGTTGTTGCAACAGCGCAGAGGTCAAAGAAAGGGAGCACTTGTCAGCGGCAGAGGGAGCTTCAGCATCAGTGGGTGTTTCTAGACCAACAAGGAGGTCAGTTGGGAGATCAGTTACTTACTTCTCAGTAACTGAGTTGTAGTGCAGCAGTGGGCATCACGATGCAGCTTGATGAGAGGAGATGCAGTGTGGATGCAGTGCTGGGAGAAAGGACCAGCCGCAGCATGGATGCAGGGGGAGCTATCGTACAAATGCAGCAGTGGTAGTGGCAAAGCCATGGGCAGCAGTACAGGATGCAGCAATGCAGAGGATGTTGGGCAAGAAGGCCTAGCATCAACACAGGTACGAATGTCAGATGATCAGAGTAATACTCAGTGAGGAGTATTACTAAAGCATAGTCCTTACTAAGATGGAGTGTTGATTTGGGGTAGCATCAGATGTGCTCTAGCCACGAAATTTGGTGGAGAGGTTGGGGCACATGAGATCTCCAATACCCAGAAAGAGTTTGGGTAAATTCTAAACAGATCAGGAGATATTAAAATAATTAATATCTTTAATAGAGTCAGATCAAGAGATATTAAAATAATTAATATTTTTAATGGAGTCCCTAAGTCTAAACTTAGGGAAAATAAAATATTAATGTGTATTAATATGAATCTGTGTTATAATGGTCCAAAAGACATGGATCAAGCCAGATCTAATCTTAGCCATTGATTAGGGACTTAATCTCGGTCGTTGAGATGTCAACAGGAAAAGTATAAGAGGAGGCTTGAGGGTCACTTGGAGAGCACACCAAATGATCAGTCATTCTATTCTCTAGAGCGGGGTTTGCTAAGAGAGATAGAATCAGTGATCGGGAGAGCAGCTGAGGGGCATTGAGTACAGAGAAACAGAGAAGGCAGAGATTGTGCCAGGAGAGCAGCGCAGCAGCGAAGGAGGGTGACGCAGAGCTAGCAAGGGCTCACGCAAAGGCAGCAAAGTGTTGCGCAGAGCACCAAAGGGGCTAGCGCAGCGGATGCAAAGGCTCCCAGAGCCGACGCAGGACCTCCTAGGGCTGACACAGGCCTAGAAAGGCTGACGCAGGGCCAACGTGAGACAGAGAGGGGCTGATGCAATCCAGTTTGGGCAGACACTGGGGTTGCAGAGCAGTTTTGTGCTGAGGCGCTGCCAGAAGGATTTTCCGAGGTTTCAACCAAGAGATTTCTCTCAAACTGTGAGGTATAGATGCCAAGGAAATTTTCTGTTGGGTAGGCCAGTCTTGGCACCCAGATTGTACTCTTAACATTGCTTAATAAGAAAACCCTTAGATAGTTGCACCGGTTTTCCCGCATTGGGTTTTTCCGGGGACATTGGTCCAAAAATTATGGTGTCATGTGGTGTGTTTGTTCATGTTTCGTTTAGTTGTTGATCTGTAATATGTTGAGCATGCACTGGTGTTTATTTTCAGTATTTACTTTGTAAATAACTTGTTAAAGAAAAATAACAAGTAGGAATAAATCAAAAAAAGTGCATGAAGGGTTTCTAAACTAAGTAAACTTAGAAACTTCAACAAATATGCCCACAGCTCCCTAGGCCCCAGCCACTGAAGAAAACTGAGCCTTCCAGCTCTGTGCAATCCCGGCAAAGGTTGAATCACTCCTCTGGCCAACTGCGTCAAGCCTACTTGGCTGAGTAGGATGACGTGGCTCTTCATGAGCCTCTTCTGCCTCTCTCTGCCTCTGCGCTGGCCCTTTCTCTGGCTCGAAATGATGACGCAGTGTAATATTCCTAATTAGCCATGGCTAATTGGAATATTCGATTTTGCTCAATTTTGCCTTCTATAGTTATTTATAAATAAAAAGGTGAGGAAAAGGGGGACATAACTCACCTTTAGAATAAAGTCACTTCCTAGTAGCACAACGTTGTGACTTAAAGGGGAGCCAAGGGGGCCAAAGGACCACGCAGAGATGGGGCCCACGCAGACACTTGGAGGGACTGCGCAGATGGAAAGGAACACGTGGCAAGAAAGGGACTGCGTTGGAGGAGGTGGGCCTTGGGATTGAGAGAGGCCAACGCTATAAAGGAGAGGGGAGCCTCCTCATTTTGTCATTTGATTATGTGCATTTGAGCTAGTCACTTCGACTTAGAGCACGCTGGCTGTTTAGCTGGTCTGCAACACTGTTTAGTGCATCGAGTGTCTCCATTCGGAGATCTCACCCTTAGCCCCGGGGGACTTCGAGTGCCTGCTCGGGCAAGGTAGTTTTCAGCAATCTTTTGCAGGAGGATCGATCTTTGGAGGGAGGAGGAACTGAGCATTTTGGATAACTGTGCAGTCTTGAGAGAGGGACGCAATTCTTTTGGTGGGAGTTCCGGATTGAGGGTTTTGCGGAGGATTTGAGCTAGGAGATTGAGCAGGGGATCAGCTCTTTCATATTGAAGGATTTTGGCAGAGTTTCAGGTGGAGTTTTGGAGGATTCTATTCAGTGGCAACGCAGAGCCTTGAGGGACAACGTAGATCCCCAAGAGGGTGATTTTCGGGGGTCGGCGATTTCAGAAAAGCTTTCTGGGTTTTGCTGGGTTTCTTGGGTAGAGTCTAATTCCAAAGTTTCAACATTTTCTGAGGAGGGAAATAGCCCCAAGTCCGCATTTTATTTCCAGTAGTGGCAGCAGCATGGCAGTTCTCCAGCAGCTTGGACGCAGTTCAAAGAGAGGCCATTCCTTTGCTATTCTGAGTGTATTTCTTCACTTGCCTTGTGCAAGTCGAGGTGCTACCTGTCTGATCACCTCTTGTACTCTTTCCATTACTCAGTATAATAAAATGGCTTAGCATTTCTCTCTGCATTTCTTGAGTATCTGCTTATATTTCATGTTCACATTATTATATGTTGTACCACTGTTATTTTTATCACTTTGAGTTTCCTGGTCACTATATCATTTGGACGTATTTGGTTGGAGTTTGCTTGGGTTTGAGGGATATCCCAGAAACGGGATATTACAGTGGTATCAGAGCATAGATCTGGCTCAACCTGTGGAGCTAGCAATCTATGACACCGTTGGAAAAGCCCTACATCTGTTACAGAGGTAGGAGATACAGAGACACTGGGCGTAGGTTGGAGAACACCTACGGAGAGGGAGACTGTGTTCGGGTGGTGGACACAGAACAGGAGGAGCCTGTGGTGAACGTAGAACAGGAGGAGCCTGTGGTGGATGCAGAGCAGGAGGATCCGATGGCAGATGATGACGGGAAGAAATTTGCGAACATGCTCCTCAAATCCGTGCAGGATTTGTCGACGCAGATTGAGGTGATGGGGCAGAGATTCACAGCAGTGGAGGCTAGACAGCGTGAGAGCCCATGGGTTTTCCAGGTTGGAGAGGGATCAGGTGCATCTCACCATTTGCTAGAGCAGGGTGCCACTCAGCGTGATACTACTCAGCAGGTGGCCTCACATGCCCCTATACGCTCTACCATGCCCACTTTCCTAGGAGCAGACACAGGGGCCGAAGCACAGCAGGAGGCAAAGCCCGGTCATATGGGCGATTATTTTGCGAAGTACCAGGCCTATGGGCAGGAGTTTAGGGACGCTCTCTCATTCAGAGACTTTGTTCAGCTCCAGCGGGATAGTAGAACCCGCAACCATCACAGAGGACACTGGCATTATCACGATGGAGACACCCACCGCACAGCGAGTAGATTCCACTTGCCTACGTTTGATGGTTCATCAAATAGTTCGGCAAGGTCTTGGGTGGAGAAGCTGGACATCTATTTCCAGCTTAACCAGATGTCAGAAGCAGAGGCCATCAAGGTGGCAACATTACATTTGGATGGTGAGGCCCAGGATTGGTGGTTCCATGGGATGGTTACACTCGGACACTCCACAGTGACGACATATGCCAAGTTTACTAGCAGATTGATGGAGAAGTTTGACCGGAGCAATCCGGAACAGCACTTCGTTGAGCTAACAAGGCTCAAGCAGACAAGGAGCCCAGAGACCTACATTGCAGACTTCTTGAGGATTTCAGTGATGGTACCAGATCTATCCACGGCACGGAGGATATGCATGTATGTTGAGGGGTTAGCAGAGCCACAATGGGGTCTAGTCAGGTCCACTAGACCAGCCACACTCCAGGATGCTATTAACAGGACCCGGGGCTTACAGGATGCCTTTACCCAGGACCCGGACAACTTACCCCCAGAGACAGGCTTTCCAGCTTAAGGGGAAGGATGTGAGGATTCCGCCTCCAAAGGGGAACCCAGGACGAGCACAGATTGATGATGATGCCATGAGGGAGTTGAAGAAGAAGCAATTGTGCTTCACCTGTCAGGAGCCGTGGGCACCGGGACATAGATGTGCTGCTGGCAAAGCACATTTTATTGAGGTCTTCTCCGAGAGCAGCGAGGAAGAGGATGAGGAGGATGATGTAGAGGCAGGAGGTAGTATGCCACGCAGAACCGTTTGCCACCTCACCACCACCAGCAGGTGGTGCAGCTTTTGCACCTACCGGAGGGGCCCTTGCAGCATTGCGAGGAGTTCCCAAGTATTTGACGCTACGCGTATGGGGGACAGTACGTGGCCAGCGGGTATCAGTTTTGGTTGACAGTGGGGCAACCCACAACTTCATCGATGCACAGATGGTTGAGCGGAGAGGTATACAGACAGAGAGCTTCGATGGCTTTTCAATTTTGGTCCCAGGAGATCAGACCATGGTGTGTGCTCGTTATGTTCCAGAGTTATCAATGACGATGGGCACCTACACACTGACTGACCACTTTTTTGTGGTCGATATTCCGAACACCAACATGATATTGGGTGTTTAGTGGCTTATCACTCTAGGGAAGGTCACGACAGATTGGAAGACCCTAGAGATGGAGTGGGATGATGAGAAGACAGGGAAGCATGAGAAGATACAGGGACAGCACACATATCCGCCTCAAACTGTTTCGGCTCATCGGATGGAAGCAGTCTCCCGGAAGGGAGACGTAGAGTGGGCAGTGGAGCTGCGTGCATCAAAGGCAGGGACTACAAGGCAGACAGTGCACCCAGAGATATAGTCCATCCTTGACCGGTATGCCATAGTATTTGGGGAGATTCTGCCAAGACAAACACCGGACCGGGGGTTTTAGCACACCATTAAGCTTGAGCAAGGCATACAGGCAGTGATTACTACCCCCTATAGGCATCCCAAGGCCTATTGGGATGAGATTGAGCGGGCCATTCAGAAGTTGCTGGCCCCTAGGCACATTCGACCGAGCACGAGTCCTTTTGCTTCTTCCGTGGTGTTGGTGAAGAAGAAGGACGGCACATTGAGGATGTGTATTGACTACAGGGCCCTAAACAAGAAGACCCTGAAGAACAGGTACCCCATACCCAGGATCGATGAGTTGATGGATGAGTTGAGAGGAGCCCGGTTCTTCTCAAAGATTGATTTGAGATCTGGGTACCATCAGATCCGCGTGAGGGAACAGGACATTCCCAAGACCGCCTTCAGGTGTCACTAATGGGCACTTTGAGTTTTTGGTGATGCCCTTCAGGCAACCAACGCCCCAGCTACATTCCAGTCTTGCATGAATCACATCTTCCGCAGTCACTTGAAGAAGTTTGTGTTGGTATTCTTTGATGATATACTCATTTACAGCAGGACTTGGGAGGAGCATCTCCAGCACATTGACACAATGTTGCGCATCTTGGAGGAACAGCAGTGCTATGCCAAGCTCTCCAAGTGTGAGTTTGGATTGACGGAGATGTTGTACTTGGGACACATCATAGGGGTGTACAGAGTAAGAGTCCACAAGAAGAAGATTAGGGCCATCAGAGATTGGCCGGAGCCGAGGAACGTGACGGAACTTCGGGGATTCATTGGTATTTGTACTTACTACTGGAAGTTCGTCAAGAGTTTCTCACAGCTTGCTGCACCCCTGACAGATTTGACGAGGAAGGGGGCATTCAGTTGGTTGGATACAACGCAGCGAGCCTTTGACAGGCTCAAGGAGGTGATGAGCAGCTGCCCAGTGCTTGTATTGCCAGATTTTTCGCAGCCATTTGTTTTGGAGTGTGATGCGTCGGGAGAGGGGATCAGCGCAGTATTGATGCAAGGAGGTCACCCTATAGCCTTTGAGAACCGGAAGCTCCTTCCGCACGAGAGGTTGTATTCTATATACGACAAGGAGATGTTGGCCATCATGCATGCATTGGCCAAGTTCCAGCAATATTTAGTGGGTAACAGGTTCAAGGTGAGGACTGATCACAACAGCCTTAGGTTCTTTTTGGAGCTGAAGCAGCTACAGGAGAGGCAGCAGAAGTGGATCGGTAAGATCCAAGCATATGACTTTGACATTGAGTATGTCAAGGGTAAGAACAACGTGGTAGAAGATGCCCTTTCACGTAGACCAGCGACGTTGTCTCTTATGAGCTTGGACACAGACTAGAGGGCTCGACTCTTAATAGAGTACTCCAAGGACAAATTTGCATGTGAGGTTCTGGATGGGCAGGTGGCGGATGACAGGTACAGGGTGATCGATGAGATCATTTACTATAGGGACCGGATCTTCTTGACTAAGGGATCTCAGCTCAAGAAGAAGATACTCCAGGCATCACATGATTCACCATTGGCCGGCCATCAGGGGTTTACCAAAACCTACAGGGCCATTAGAGAGAGGTTCTCATGGAAGGGCCTCAAGGAGGACATACTCCAGCATATTCGGGAGTGCGAAGTTTGCCAGAGGAACAAGGGGGAGATGAGCCATCCCGCAGGATTATTGCAGCCTCTTCCCATTCTGGAGGGGAAATGGGAGAGTATTTCGATGGACTTCATCACAGGGTTGCCCATGGTGCAGGGCAAGGATTGTATCTTTGTCATCGTTGATCGACTGACAAAGTACGCACATTTTTTCGCCATATCCGCACACTACACAGCAGCACAGGTGGCCGAGCTGTTCTTCAGAGAGGTCTTCAGGCTACATGGTCTTCCTAAGACCATCATCAGTGACAGGGACAGCCGTTTCATGGGCGGGTTTTGGCAGGAGCTTTTCCGGTTGGTGGGGACGGAGTTGACACCGAGTACCAGTTATCACCCACAGACGGACGGGCAGACAGAGATAGTTAACAAGTGGCTGGAGGGCTACTTGCGTAACTATGTCAGTGGGCAGCAGTGAGCATGGCTGAAGTGGCTGCATCTGGGGGAGTACTGCTACAACACTACACATCACATGTCCATTGGTATGTCACCATTCTATGCTTTGTATGGATATCATCCTTTATCTTTTGCTGACATGATGTTTGGTGCTAGCAAGGCTCCGAGAGCCAAGATTTGGATCCAAGAGAGTCAGGATATCCTCCGAGCTCTCAAGGATAATATGGCTACAGCACAAAACCAGCAGAAGCTGTATGCTGACAGGGGTCGAGTGGAGAGACGGTTTGAGGTAGGGGACTTGATCTACCTACGGTTACAGTGATACCTACAGTCGCCACTGAAGCAGAAGGGGGCTAAAAAGCTCAAGTCCCGCTTTTATGGGCCATACAGGGTGATACGCAGGATTGGACAGGTTGCGTATGAGTTGGAGCTGCCCCAAGGCAGCAAGATTCATAACGTCTTTCATGTATCATGCCTAAAGAAGGCATTGGGACAACATGTGACAGTGACAGATGAGCTACCGCCCACAGATGATGAGGGGCATTTGGTGTTGCAGCCAGAGGCTATTATTGATACCAAGGAGAGGCAGCTATGGAGTAGGACAGTCTGGGAATTCTTGGTGAGGTGGAAGAATTTACCGGATGAGGATGCCACTTGGGAGAGTGAGAAAATTTTGCAGCATCCACCACTTCAGTTGCTTGAGGACAAGCAACATTTTGCCAAGGGAGACTGTAATATTCCTAATTAGCCATGGCTAATTGGAATATTCGATTTTGCTCAATTTTTCCTTCTATAGTTATTTATAAATAAAAAGGTGAGGAAAAGGGGGACATAACTCACCTTTAGAATAAAGTCACTTATTAATAGCACAACGTTGTGACTTAAAGGGGAGCCAAGGGGGCCAAAGGACCACGCAGAGATGGGGCCCACGCAGACACTTGGAGGGACTGGGCAGATGGTAAGGAACACCTGGCAAGAAAGGGACTACGTTGGAGGAAGTGGGCCTCAGGATTGAGAGAGGCCAACGCTATAAAGGAGAGGGGAGCCTCCTCATTTTGTCATTCGATTATTTGCATTTGAGCTAGTCACTTCGACTTAGAGCATGCTGGCTGTTTAGCTGGTCTGCAGCACTGTTTAGTGCATCGAGTGTCTCCGTTCGGAGATCTCACCCTTAGCCCTAGGGGACTTCGAGTGCCTGCTCAAGCAAGGTAGTTTTCCACAGTCTTTTACAGGAGGATCGATCTCTGGAGAGAGGAGGAACTGAGCATTTTGGATAACTACGCAGTCTTGAGAGAGGGACGCAGTTCTTTTGGTGGGAGTTCCGAATTGAGGGTTTTGGGGAGGATTTGAGCTGGGAGATTGAGCAGGGGATCAGCTCTTGCATATTGGAGGATTTTGGTAGAGTTTCAGGTGGAGTTTTGGAGGATTCTATTCAGTGGCAGCGCAGAGCCTTGAGGGATAGCGTAGATCCCCAAGAGGGTGATTTTCGAGGGTCAGCTATTTCAGAAAAGCTTTCTGGGTTTTTCTGGGTTTCTTGAGTAGAGTCTAATTCCAGAGTTTCAGCATTTCTGAGGGGAACAGCGCCAAATCCGCATTTGATTTCCAGCAATGGCAACAGCATAGCAGTTCTCCAGCAACTTGGACGCAGTTCAGAGAGAGGCCATTCCTTTGCTATTCTGAGTGTATTTCTTCACTTGCCTTGTGCAAGTCGAGGTGCTACCTGTCTGATCACCTCTTGTACTCTTTCCATTACTCAGTATAATAAAATGGCTTAGCATTTCTCTCCGCATTTCTTGAGTATCTACTTATATTTCATGTTCACATTATTATATGTTGTACCACTGTTATTTTTATCACTTTGAGTTTCCCAGTCACTATATCATTTGGACGTATTTGGTTGGAGTTTGCTTGGGTTTGAGGGATATCCCGGAAACGGGATATGGTTTCCCGGTCACTATATCATTTGGACGTATTTGGTTGGAGTTTGCTTGGGTTTGAGGGATATCCCGGAAACGGGATATTACACACAGGCCATCTGTGTCACTCCTTCTCTATTGCCTTCTGCTTAGGAGCAGCGCTATCTCTCGGGACAGCTACTACTGCTGCAAATACTTCCGATTACGCTGGTGCCTTTAGTGCTCCTATGATCTGCAACACTCCGATACCATGTTGAAATTTCTAAATCTGACCCGTTAGAAATCCCTACTGCATTATCTAGTTTATTTCACCTACGTGTTTATTCCATTAACAAGTTATTTATACATATAAATACTGAAAATAAACACAAATGCAGCCTTAACTCATATACTGGAACAAACACACAAGGGACACCGTTATTTTTGGACAATCGTCCCCGGAAAAACCCTATGCGGGAAAACCAATGCAGTAGTTCTGAAGGTTTTATTATTATGCAAAATCTTGAGTACAACTAAGGTGTCGAACTGGCTCACCCAACAGAGATTGTTACACAGCAATAATACCTCTTCTCGGAGACAGATATTCATCTTCTCAGCACTAGTCTGCCCCACAAAAATCCTTCTGGCGCTTCTCCTAGGCTCTGCGTCAGCCCTACTAGCCTCTGCGTAGCTCCTGAACCCTCTACATCAGCCTTCTGCCTCTCTGCGTCAACTCTCTGGCCTTCTGCGCCACCCATGCAAGCCCCTCAGCCTCTGCACAGTCTCTAGTTGCCTCTGCGTGGCTCCTGCTGCCTTTGCATAGCCTCACTGTCACTGTGCTGACCCTCGGGCACTATCTCTGCCTCTCTGCTATGTACTCACTGCCCCTCGCTGCAACTCAGATCACTTGTTCGAATTTTCTCAGCAAACCCCACTCCAGAAAATCGAATTGACTGATCAATCTTGGTGTATCTCCAACTGACCCTCAAGCCCCCTCTTATACTTTTCTTGTTGAGTCTTCAACGGTCGAGGTTAAGTCTCTAATCAATGGCTAAAATTAGATTTGGCTTGATCCATGTGACTTAGAACATTCTCACCTAGTTTTATATTAATGCCCATTAATATTTTAATTTTCCTAAATTTAGACTTAGGAACCCCATTAAAAATATTAATTATTTTAATATCTCTCTAACCGTGTGGAATTTCCCCAAACCATTTATGGGTCTTGGAGATCTGATGTGCTTAGCCTTTCCACCAATTTTCATGGCTAGAGCACATCTGATGCTACCCCAAATCAACATGATCTTTTGCGACAACCAAAGTGGGATTCGCCTTTCAGAGAATCCCGTGTTCCACAACCACTGCAAGCATATTGACATCAGGTACCACTTTATCTGGGATATGGTACAACGAGAAGCAATAAAGCTCCAACACATCAGGACTCATTAGCAGGTTGCAAACATCCTCACGAAGCCCGTGGGGAAGGTCAAATTCTTAGCCTTCTGAGAGAGACTTGGAGTCGTGGAAGAACCCTCCCATGAGGGCCCCGCTTGATTTGGACATTGAGCTTTGGGAGCTCCTGGGGGCTTCGGGTACTTCTTGGAGCTAAGTGTGACCACAAGGTGAGTGGTTCACCTTCCCCTATAGGTGTGTTGTGTACAAGGTGAGTGGTTCACCTTCCCTTGTGATACCGCTTGATGGTTGACATGTGTGTAGGGTGAGTAGTTCACCTTCCCCTACGATTGATGACAAGTGTGTAGAGTGAGTGCTTCACCTTCCCCTACGATTGATGATATATGCATAGGATGAGTGGCTCACCTTCTCCTATGGCATATGAGCAGGATGAGTGGTTCATCTTCTCCTACGAATGTCGCAGCATACATCCTACCTATGTAGTCCGGGACTCATGGGAAGTACCTCTCATCTAGCCAATGAGTTGGAAAAAGTGGATAGGGGCCATAGCACTACATATGGATGCATCGTATACTGTTGTACTCCCTATGTCTAGGAAGCATAGTGTTCAACAACTTGATCTAGGATCAAGTCCAAATGGGGTTCTACCCCTTGTTCTGTGGACTAACTTTTGTCAATGGAGAGTGGCAAGGTCTCTTGCCTCACTCTCGATCGATTCTTCTTCATTATCTATATTAGTCTTCAGCAGAGTTGAGACGCGATGCAAAGATGGTACATGATCACTGAAAGGCATGATGATGGATGGATTGGTAGGTGGAATTCTCCCTAGTTGAGAGGGAGTGTTAAAATTGGCAACTAGGGCCAAATTCCACTTTGGACAACTCATTTGATGGAGATAATTATTGCATTGAATTCATCTTTTCGAGAGGACCAAAATCAACTTAAATATCATCAAATTTGGACAAGGGGAAATATGGTTTTGAAGTCAAGCCCACACATGTGCAAATTGTCAAGGTCGGGCACATCATCATGTAGGCTCATGAAGCCCAATGGACCTGTCTATTGACCCGAACGACTTGTATAAATAAGAAATACCTCCAACCTCATTTGTGTTGATTTGGGGTAGCATTGGATGTGCTCTAGGCCTCAAATTTTGCAGGGAGGCTTGGGCACATGTATTCCAAAAAACCTAGAAAGTGTTTTGGGAAATTCCACCAAGAGACAATTTTATTAAAATAATTAATATTTTTTTAATAGGACCCTAAGTCTAAACTTAGAAAATTAAAAATATTAATGGGTATTAATCTAATTGTGGGTGTAACTTCTAGAAAAAGACGAGAACCAAGCTAAAATGATCTTAGCCATTGATTAACTTTTAATCTGGGCCGTTGAATGTCAACGAGAAGATTATTTAAGGGAGCTTGAGGGTCATTTGGAAAACACATCAGGTGAGAGATCAAAGATCGAATTTCTCAAGAGAGCAGTGCAGCAGTTGCCGGAAAGTGATCAAGGTGATTTCTTGTAGTGAGGGGCAGGGATAGTTTCCGTATGAAGTTTTCCTGATCCGGAGAGTGCAAGGCAGAGAGCGCATAAAGACATTCAGAGAGGCTGACGCAGGGCCACGCAAAGCTTCAGACAGAGACCGAAATTCTGCTGAGGAACAGTCGTGATCTAATGTTGGAGCCGGGGTGTGAGACCAGGAGGCCAGAGGGCCGAAATTTCCAGCTAGCAGAGGATCGAGAGGAGGTGCAGCACTTTCCCAGCAGTAGTGACACAGTGACTGCGTGGGTGTGTGTGAGTTGTGACGCAATACTGCGCAGAGGCTCATCTCCAGCACAAATCGGTGCCAGATCTTCCAGTGACACGGTGAGATCATCTCACTACCTTTTTGTCAAGTTTCTCTCTATATTGGATTGCTAGTTGAGCATCCAAGAATCGTACTCAAATTTACTACTGCATAATAATAATAAAACCCTCAGATCTACTGCACCGGTTTTCCCGCACTGGCTTTTTCCGGGGACATTTGTCCAAAAATAACAGTGTCAATTGTGTTGTATTTTCTTTCTTGCTTAGTCTCTTGCTTCCGCATAATATTTAATTAAGTGAAGGATACAGTGTATATGTTTTGATATTTTCCGTAGGAAACTGCAAATAATTTGGTTGATTAATTTAACAAATAGAAGAAACATTATCAGTTGTTGCAGTAGGGATTCCGGTTGAGGAATTTTCACATGGTATCAGAGCTGCAGGTGGAACAAGAAGAGCAGTGCCGATAGATCCAGCACTGAGCAGAAGAGGGAAATCGAAAAGCTGCAGGAGGCAAGAGTTCAAAATCCCAGAGGGTTTGTGCAATTCTTAGCCAGAGGGCTGAAATTTCGAAGCAGTCGGGGCAGAGGGAGCAGCGCTAAAGCCTCAACATGAGGAGAGCTGGTGGGACACAGATTTTTTTTCTACAGACAATTTGTTGGGCAGAAAATCGTCAAAAGAAAGAGAAGGATGGCTGAGGGAATTTCTTCCTCAGAGAATTCCTACCCAAGGAATTTGAATTCTCTAGAGCTGAGCAGCAGCAAGGGGCAGCAGTTTTACTAGCTCCAACAAGGAGTGCGTAGGATAGCCTAGCAGTAGCACAAAGGAGAGAGAAGGTCATTCGACTTTCTATTTTTGGCAGAAATGGCAACCAGTGGCTTGAGGGATCAGGACAGGTTGGACGGAGCATCCAACTATGTCATCTGGAAAGCTAGAATGTCATTCCTTCTAGATGAGCATGCCCTCAAGACATATGTCGACAGCGTGGTAGTTGTGTCTGCAGATGTAGATTCGTTAAAGAAGTAACGATCAAAATGGCGAAGGTCAAGAGGATGATCCTTGATGGAGTAAAGGATGACGTAATGTGTCATGTCGCTAGCAGAGGGACTACTAAGGAGATGTGGGATGCCTTGGCAATGCTATATCAAGGATCTTCCAAGCAGCGGAAGATGTACTTGGAGCAGAAGCTAAGATCTGCTCAGATGCAGAAGGGGGAGCATGTGGATTCATTCCTCACGAAGCTTAAGGAGACCCATGATGAATTGTCTGTTGCGGGGCATACACCTCAAGATTCAGAGTTGGTTAGACTGGCCCTCAATTCTATCTCAGATGAGTGGCAAGTCTTTGTCCAAAGTATCCTGGGCAGAGAAGCATTGCCAAATTGGGATGAGATGTGGGTAGCTCTAAAACAAGAGGAGCTAAGGAGAGACTTAGTCAAGGTCAAACTTGACGGAAGCAGCAGTAGTGGGTCGAAAGCCCAAGGAGGAGGAGGATAATGCAGCCCTTGCATCGAAGGGACAGCAAGAGCAACGGAGACGTAAGAAAGACGTCTTGAAGATCAAGTGTTTCAGGTGTGGTGAGATGGGTCACTACGCTACTCAGTGTCCTCTCAAGAAGAAGGACAAGGATGAGAAACACGATCCGAAGGCTGCGCCTGCGAAGATTGAAGAGGAGTTCACCATGATAGCTGAGATACCTCCAAGAGGGAGGTGGACTGATTTAGAGTTGCAGTTCGAAAGAGCTGCAGATGGGCAGGATCCTTGAGGAGTCCACCTCTAGGATCATTTCCTTGCTACGGGAGCCCAGTTCAGAAGTAGCAGGATAGACTAGTGTCGAATGGTGTCGAGGAGTGTCAGAGAGACAGTTGCAATGGCTAGGAGCGCAAGAGACTGAACAACACAGAGCAACCTTGGCAGCAGTGCAAATGGCACATAGTAGAGGTCAGCAGCAGCACAGTAGATTCAGAGGGTCAGCGCAGAGACTAGCAGCAGTCAGGCTCCAACATTCACGTGGTATCATACTGAACACAGTTAGTTCAGTAATTTTGGATGTTTTTCCGTTGTTGATAGAGTAGCAGCAACAGTTTGCAATGTCGTAGCAGCGGCAGTGCTAGCAGCAGCACAAATGCAGCACTTGAGAGGGAGTAGTAGTATGGAGGCAGTGTTGACAGTGGCAGTGTCAATAACAGTACAGTAACAGCAGCAGCGCAGTAGTTGGTGGACAGCATGTCAGACATCAACAGTGCAAAGGATTCAAAGTCAGAGCAGTATGCAACAACGTATATTGCTAGAGCACATTCGTGTTGATTTGGGGTAGCATCAGATGTGCTCTAGGCCTCAAATTTTGCAAGGAGGCTTGGGCACATGTATTTCAAAGAACCCAGAAAGCGTTTTTGGAAATTCCACCTAAAAACAATTATATTAAAATAATTAATATTTTTTAATGGGACCCTAAGTCTAAACTTAGGAAATTAAAAATATTAATGGGTATTAATCTAATTGTGGGTGTAACTTCTAGAAGAAGACGAGGATCAAGCTAAAATGATCTTAGCCATTGATTAGCTTTTAATCTAGGCCGTTGAATGTCAACGAGAAGATTATTTAAGGGAGCTTGAGGGTCATTTGGAAAACACACCGAGAGATCAAGAGATCGAATTTCTAAAGTGAGAAGTTCTCAGGAGGAAATTCTGATCGAGGAGATTTCTTGCAGTGAGGGGCAATGAGTATCCGGAAGAAGGAAGTTTTCCTGGGCCAGAGAGTACGAGGTAGAGAGAGGGCAAAACGACGTCCAAAGAGAGGCAGACGTTGGCCCACGCAGTGGCAGCGTAGGCCTTAGAGGGAAATCAAATTCCTGCTGAGGAAATCGAGTTTCAGTAGCCGGGAGCTGGGGTGTGAGACCGGGAGGCAGAGATTCAAATTTTCCAGCCAGCAGAGGGTCCAAAGGAGCAGTGTGATACCCAGCAAGGGTGACGCAGGAACTGCATGGGAGTGACACAGTTCTGCGACAAGGGTATGCAGAGCCTCCAATTCAGCATGATCAGACTCAGATTCTCCCAATTACAGGGTGAGATCACTTCACTATTCGTTTTGTCCAGTTTCTCTCTATATCGGATTGCTAGTTGAGCATCTAAGAATTGTACTCAGATTTACTATTGCATAATAATAAAACCCTCAGATCTGTTGCACCAGTTTTCCCGCATTGGGTTTTTTCGGGGACATTTGTCCAAAAATAACGGTGTCGATTATGTTGTATTTTATTTCTTGCTCAGTCTCTTGTTTTCGCATAATATTTTATTAAGTGAAGGTTGCAGTGTATATGTTTCGATATTTGCCATAGGAAACTGCAAATAATTTGGTTGATTAATTTAACAAATAGAAAAAACATTTTTCTTGCTCAGTCTCTTGTTTTCGCCTAATATTTAATTAAGTGAAGGTTGGAGTGTATATGTTTTGATATTTGCCATAGGAAACTGCAAATAATTTGGTCGATTAATTTAACAAATAGAAGAAACATTCTCAGTTGCTACAGTAGGGATTTCGGTTAAGGAATTTTCACAATTTGGCACATCATCAACTCAACTTCTTCTCTCTCCTCGTTTGATTGATTTGTATAACTCATTGGGCAACTCTTCTTCTCACGCTTGTGGCTAGAAAGGAGAAGGAACTACATGGCCAAATTTCAAGATTTGTTGCAGGGTTTGACCAGCGTTGACCAAGGGGTATTTGACCTAGTTTGACAGCAATTTTGTGGTAATTTTTCTGTATGATCATGTTGCATTGTTTGGCACACAAACCGAGATTTTCTAGGCATGTTAACTGGGTTGACTGCAAGCTTAAAGTACAAACTTTGACCAAGTTTGACCATTGTTTTAATGGTTGAATTTGACCACCTAAGGGGGCCAAGTTTGACTAGTTATGACTGACCTGCATTGTGGATGGTTTTTGTTGCTGCTTTGACCAGTGTTAGGATTGTTAACTATTGTAGGAAAATTTCAGATTTGACAGGCTTTGATCATCATTTGGCAAGCCAATTTTGAATTTATTGTACTCTCTCTCTCTCTGCTGAATATTTGATATTATAAGAAGAAATGATCAAAGGGTTTTCCCCATCTTGGGGTTTTTTCCCTGGCATTCGCCAAATCTGGTGTCTTGGCTTGTCTTCTGCATTTTATAACTTATGTTCTATCTGCAATTATTGTCAATGTGTTTAATGGTTAATGTGATTGCTATTGGAAACTAAATTGGAAATTTTCATTGGGCTGCTAAAAGGACATTGAAGTAATTGTGCTAAGCATAGAACATACCATTGTTAACTAAAATTAACACCCGGTCACTGGTTTTCAATCTCAAACAAGTTTCCCAGTTTCTTGCTAGTTAGGGTTTAATGCTCATTCACAAATGCATTCAAAACTGAACTTATGAAAGAAAACACATTGAATCCTTTACTTTAAATACTAAGAGGAAACTTAGAAAATCAATCTCATAAATGACAGTGATTTTTGGGCAATGCGCCTGGAAAAACCCCAAAGGGAAACCAATAGAGAGAAAAATTTATTAAGGCTCACAGAAAAATGAGTTTACGGCAAATTTTTTCAGCCAACAAATGCATTAATTATCTTCTTTTTGGTGCCAGACTCCTTGAAACCTGTGTTGTCAATCAACCTCGATTTATGTGCAAGGTGTCTCAATTTCTGTGCAGTCAATAAGCCTTGATTCTTGTGCATTGTGCCTTGATTTCTGTGCAGTCAACAACCTCAAAATCTGTGCAACCAATCAACCTCGATTTCTGTGCAAGGTGATAGAATGTTCTTCTAGGTTGCATGCCAAGTCTCTTGGAACTCATGTTGCTCCTTTTCCTTCAATGCTTCTTCTCCTCTCTCTCTCCCCTCAAAATGAGAAAATGAATGACAATGTCTTTTGCTTTGGATCTCCTTTTTATTTCTCATTAAAACGGTTCTAACTAGCCCTAAGATCTAATGGCTCAGATTGAGTCTGAGCCATTAAGATCAACGGTTGTGTCATAACTGCTCATTGACACAACTTGGGGCACCTTAAGTCACTTCATTCCCATTCCAGTTCCATTTCAGCCGGGAGGCCCAAGTCCCTAGACACAAATTGGTTTCTGCTGGGATTTCTATCAGCAACGGGGCCGATTCACTTGCTTGGGGTGGCAGAAATGTAAATGGCAATATTGTCGTTAAAGAATTTTATTTATATATCTCGGGTTCTCCCATGACTTCCCCTTTTGAGGAATGGATTCTTCCCATGTGGAAATGGCATGCTCCTCTGAAGCTCAAATGCTTCTCTTGGCTGGCCCTTTTTAACCACATTCTCACTTGGGACAACTTGATGAAAAGGGGACATAATGGACCTGGCAGATGCCAATTGTGCGGGACTGCTGCTGAAGGTTGCTCCCATTTATTCCTGGATTGCTCCTTTGCCAAAGAGGTGTGGAGGGCGTTGCAGAGATATTGGGAATTATTGTGGATTGGAACTGGCAGTCTATATTTACATGTCTCATATTGGACAACTGTGCACAGGCCCTGCAGTGCCATCCCGCTGTATGTATTTTGAGGAATATGGATCTCTCGGAATGCTGTTGTTTTTGAGGGTCAAACCCCTGATACCTGCCTCAAGTCTTAATATTGTTGGACATTTCATGGAGATAGGCCCATAGCTGCCTCGCCCCTCTAGATGCTCTGTGACCATTAAAGATCTGGGAGACTCTTTTCCACTGGGCTTTTTTATGGCGCCTCGAACTAAGGAAGTTGTGGGTGTGGGGCGTTGATCAAACTCAGTCCTGAGCATGAATATCATTTTTATTGGCATGGGGGGTAGGGGGCAAATTTTAGGGCTGAGATTGTGGCACTTTGGGGACTACTAAAATGTGCACAATGGTTGGCTATTGAATCCATTAAGATCGTTTGGGATTCAAAATCGATCATTGCATGGGTGCTAGAACAGAACACACTCCAAATTACCCTCCTGCATCACTGGATGGATCACATCTTGCAGATCATCCCTACTTTTGGAGACATCTCCTTTGTTCATGTGTACAGGGAACAAAACATGGAGGTGGATACCCTGTCAAAACATGGTCTACCCCTCTGTTTTGGCAGGATGAATTTTGAAATGTTGGTGCTTGGCTCTATCTATGCCAAGGGCTCTTTTGATCTTTGATTCAGTTGTTTTTTCTTTGCCCATATGTCTGTACGAATGAAGACTCTGTTTTACTGGACTGTGCTAGAACTGTGAGACAATCCACAAATTATTCGGTTTGTTGTTTATTCTGGCAAACATGACTGTTTATTATTGAGCTTCTGATGGCGATGTCTGGCTACTGAAGTGGACAGACATTTCTCTTTTTGTTGTATCAAGCATTTACATTAATGAAGTTGTTATGTTTATTTCCTGTTGAAAAAAAAGTCACTTTATTAATTAATGATACATAAAAAGTCACTTCAACTTTATATCACATAAAGTTAATGTCCTAGGAACCACTTCCGACACTCTTCCACATGCTAGACACCAAGCTAATGTGGAAGACACTTGTCTGAGCAAACTTTTTCAACATCAACAATGCTTCAAAAAATCCCTATATCGATTTCTCCAAAAGTGAATTCATCTTTATTCAAGGAAATAGATGAATATGTAATCATTAATGCCATTTGGGATATTGATCTAGACAAAGCTCAGGGTCTAGATGATTTCTCCATTCATTTTTATCGAGCTTCTTGTCATATTAACAAATCAGACCTAAAGCATATGCGCATCCACTGTAGAACAAACAAGAGCAAGTACAAACTCCTCCTTTGTGGCTTTAATCCCCAACCAGATTAACCCATCCTCTTTCTCAAGATTCTACCCTATCTCTCTATTCAATTCTTATTACAAAACGCTCACCAAAATCCTAGCAAATAGAATAAAAAAGATACTCCCAAAATTATCTCCGCCAATTAGGTTCTGTTCATGCAAAAAAGACAGATTCTTGACAATATTATATTTGTGCAAGAGGCAATTTACTGCGGTAGGAGAAATAAACAAAAATGGATGATAATCAAGATGGACATGGAAAATGCTTTAGATCGGGTATGGCATTCTTATCTTTTAGAAGTTGTTCACAAATTTGGTTTTGGTGAATCTTTTATTTCATGGATAAGATATTGTGTAAGTTGTTAATGGATAATAGTCCCTTTAGTAAATGGAAGAACCACATCTTTCTTCAAAAGTAAAAGAGGACTTAAACAAGGATGTCCTCTCTCACCTCTACTTTACATAGTTATGGCAAATTCTTTAATTTCAAGGTTAGAATACAAAAGAATAGCATACAACCTCCAAAGAGTCAACATTGCCAGAGAAGTCAAAGAAATCACTCTCTATTTACTGATGATAACCTTCTTATCTAGGGCGGCATATACCATAATAGTTGAGTGATTTAAATGCATTTTTTATCAGTTCTCAATGCTTTTGATGGAAAAGTAAACAGTGAGAAAAGTCTTATATATGGAAGTGACACAGGGTCTCATCAACTTCAAACCATTTCCAGAATTCTAGACTTCCCATCCTCACCATCCTGGTCTTCCTTCAAATACCTGGCAATGTCAATCTCTCTAAGCTATTCAACCTAAGGTATTTGGGAAGGTAAATTAGCGAAAATCAAAAGACAAAATGCAACAACGGGGATCTCATTGGTTGAACCTAGCAGGCAAGTTGGATTTTATAAAACCAACTCTATCAACATTGTCAAATCTTCAAATGTTCAATAATGTTGGTTCCTTTTGATATAATGCAGCAAGTAGCAAAAGAAGCAAGGTGGAGAACCCAATATAAGAAAGTTCCATCTCATCAACGGGAATATTGCTACATATCCAAAAGACAATGGCGAACTAGGAATAAAATATCCCATTTTAATGAGTACTGCCCTCAATGCCAAAGTCCTTTAATGCCTCATATCTAGACCAATGGAACGGTGGAAAAAAGCTCTTTCAATAAATACTTCCATCATAGCAGGAATAGATGTTTAGATCAACCATTGAACGGCAAACATGGATTCCCAAGATAAAAACTCTCTAAAGTAGTGACTCCTCTAATTCAATGCCCAAATCACTTGGTTTCTTAAAAATGGCAAACACATCAAAATATAGGATGATGGTATCATGGGGAAGCCTTCTCTCAAGCACGCTCATGACATATCAAGGTTGAGAGAACAGATGAACTCTTAAACGATTATTATACTTACTATTTGTCTCTTTGGAATGTATAAGACAATGATCCATGGAATGGCTGGAAATTGTTATCGCTCCACTTCATCCTATTCCCCAAATGAATTCCCCTCTCTCTCCTTTGAGATTGTGCTCCTATGAACAAATCCTCTATTGATGGTTGGAATTGAGGGCCCAAAGGCTCTGAATAAAGCAGTGGCTCCTCTAATTCAATCCCTAAATCACTTGGTTTCTTAAAAATGGCAAACACATCAAAATATGGGATGATGGTATCATGGGGAAGCCTTCTCTCAAGCACGCTCATGACATATCAAGGTTGAGAGAACAGATGAACTCTTAAACGATTAATATACTTACTCATTTGTCTCTTTGGAATGTATAAGACAATGATCCATGGATTGGCTGGAAAATGTTATCGCTCCACTTCGTCCTATTCCCCAAATGAATTCCCCTCTCTCTCCTTCGAGATTGTGCTCCTATGAACAAATCCTCTATTGATAGTTGGAATTGAGGGCCCAAAGGCTCTGAATACATGGTCAAGGCAAGGTATATTTGGCATTTGCCAGCTTCTAAACTTCCCCTTGGCTCCTTGCTTTAAAATATGCAAACATATCTGGAGTGATGGATTTCCAAAAATCGATATATTATGTCGGAAGATTATTAACAGGAGAAAATTTACAAAAGGATGGGATCCAAGGGCCTTCAAGGTGTGCATTGTGTACTTCAAAGGCTGAAACTCAATGTCGCATTTTCTTTGACTTTCACATTTCTAAATAGGTATGGAAGTTTGCATTTGAAGAAATTGAGCATCATATGGTTTTCTTGGCTCTTAGAATGAAATGCTTGCCACTTGGCAGAACAATTATACAAAAACATTTTAGAACAAGCCCATTCTTAAAAGAGCCTAGCTAGTAATGCCTCAATTGTTTGTTGGGAAATTTAGCTCAATAGGAACAAAGCCATTTTCCAGCAAGCCACCATGACTCCCAAATAACAGCTAAAATATAAGGTCTATTGATCGAATCAGTCCAGGTTAGAGGAGTGAAGGTCATAATTCTTTGATGATGGAGAAAGGGGAAAGGGACTGTTTACAAGATGATTTCTCAGGAGGCACCCTTTAGCCAAGAAGCTACAATACAAAACCTAGGCAATGAGTGCATTAGCATATTATTCTTGAGGAGGAGGAATTCAGAAGCTAGCAGCTCTGTCAAATAAAATTCATTCGATTTTTTAATGGGACCTCAAAAGGCGATCCTCAAGTGGCAGGTGTAAGGGGGATCATTTGTTATCCCAAAGGAAACCATGAAGTAAGTATTGAATGGGTTAGGTAGAGCTACCAATAATCTAGCCGTGGTGCTTGCACTATACAAAGGGTTAAAGCTTCTTGACCCAAGGCATATAAGTGAGCTAATTGTCATTGGGAACTCGACAATAATTATTAAACTCATGTGTTTCTCTACTTCGTCTAATGACAATTTCGCAAGGCTTGTTCAATGAATCCAACAATATATCAGCAACTTTGCATCAATAAAGTTTTTCTAAATCCTACAAGAAAGGAATAATAGGTTGATTGCTTAGCCAATGAAGCTTTTGTAAGTTTATGTGGCTCAAACAAGTGTTCTAGTCTTAGATTGTGTCTATGAGGATAAGGAACACATTTTCTCCAATATCCAGAAAAGGTTTCACAAGAAAAGGCCTTGATTAGAATTAATTAGCTAGTTAATTAATTTTCCTAAATTAACTTAGGGAAATGACTTAATTAATCATTATTAATTTGGGTAAATCGATTTTCCTCTAGAGACTTCCAAAAAAGTCATGAGAAGGGGTCAAGATGATCTTAGTCATCGATTGAGATTAGATCATGGTTGTTGATTCATCAACGAGAAATTATAAGAGGAGATCAATGGGCATTTGGAGAAAACATCGAGACACAGTATTGCAGTGATAGCAAGGTCACAGGGACAACGCAGGGGAATCAGCAAAGAGAGATCAACAGTGCTTGGAGATAGGATTATCACAATGATTTCCATAGTCTTTTGAAGATTGATTTCTCTGTAGAGAGAGGTTAGTTTCCAATGGTGTGAATTGCTCCAAGAGGGGTGCGAATTACCCTAGCAAGCAAAGCGAATTTCTCCAGCAAAATGAGTTGCAGGAGCAAGGAGAGATTGCAAGAGAGATCAATTTGCACAAGGAGACCAATTTGCCCGCTAAAGTCGAATTCCAATGGAAGTCGAGCTAATTTCCCGCTAGTGCAAATTTTCCAAAGAGTGTCGAGATGCCAAGGCCACACGTGTGGCTAGATTCAGCGAGCCAAAGGGAGGCCGAGTTGAATTAGGAGAGTCGAGTTGTCTCCAGGAAGCATAATCGACCAATAGAAGTGATAAAAATATTTTGTCGAAGGTTTGCCAATTTACAGCAAACAATTTTGTAATTTTCTCCATCACAGATTTGTTGAAGAATAACAAAATTACTCATCTGCAGAACTAGTTTTCCCCACACTATGGTTTTTCCAGGAACATCTATCCAAAAATATTGGTGTCCATTATTTGTGTGTGTGTGCATAATTTTCTCAGTTCCTCTGATTATTTATTTTTCAGTGAAGTTGCAATTGTGTTTTATTCGGTATTTGGCTTTTGCAATAAATAATTTGCACAAGACAAATAAGATATTGATAGAAGAATAATAACTAGCTAACTGTAACAATAATTAAAATTTCACATGGTACCAGTGGAGATTTGAGGACAAAAGAAAGATCTGCGCAGGCAAGGGATAAGATAAGCAGGGGGTTTTAACCCAGTTCGAGTTCTTTAGTTTATTCTCCAGTTTATTTGGGTTTCGCTATTTTTCATATTTCCGGAGATGGCCACAACAGATTTGTGAGATCAAGACAGGTTGGATAGAGTCTCCAACTTTGGCGTATGGAAAGCTAGAATTTCATTCCTATTGGATGAGTTTGGACTGAAGGAGTATGCAGACAATGTTAGTGTTGTACCCTCCAGATCCACAACAATTGACCACCTACAAAAAGGAAAATGCCAAAGCAAAGAGGATTATCCTTGATGGAGTCAAGGACCATATTGTTCTGCATATCACAAAGTTGGACATAGCGAAGAAGATGTGGGATGCAATTATAAATTTGTACCAGAATCGTATAGAAAACAGGAAGTTGATTCTCAGAGAGAAGTTGAGGACCATCAAGATACAGAAGGGTGAAGGCGTGACTTCCTACCTCACCAAAGTTCAACTTGCCAGAGATGAGCTAGCTGCAATAGGTGATAAGCCTAATGATGACGAGCTAATGCAAATAGCCTTGGTTAATGGCAGTAGCAACGGCAAGACTCCAAAGGTTGAGAGGGAGCAGGAAAACGTGGCCTTAGAAGGGAAAAGGAAGGCGAAGAAGGGGTATGGCTCAAAAGCAGAGAAGAACAAGAAGAAGGACCTATCAAAGGTCAAGTGCTATGGCTGTCACGAGATCAGTCACTATGTCAGTGATTGTCCTCACAGGAAGAAGAACAGAAAGAAGCAAGTAGCAACTTCAGCAGATGCAGATGAGCTCTCCAGCAGGATGGAATAAGAATTCGCATTGATTTCTTGCTTGTCTAGCTCAACTTCACAGGGTGTCTGGTATATAGACAATGGAGCGTCATTCCATATGACAAGAGTTAGAGAGTACTTCTCCAATTATAAGGAGGAGGACATTAGATTCCAGATTCAGATGGGGAACAAGTCCAAGTGCAACCCAATTGCAAGAGGGACTGTTCTATTTCAAAGGGAGAATGGCAAGACAATTCCTATCCATGATGTATTGCATGTGCCAGGATTAGGGATGAATTTGATCTCTATATCCATCCTTTAAGATAAAGGATATGATGTTATATTTAGAGGGGCGAAGGTGTTGTTGAAGCATAAGAATTGGAGGTCACCTATAGCGATTAGGGTGAGGAGAGGCCAATTTTACAAGGTTGCAGATGGACAATCCTAAGGCACTAGTTAGTAGCGGCAATCTGAGGGACCAGGGTGAGCTATGGCATAGGAGAATGGGCCATATTCATCATCCAGCACTTATATTGCTTCATGAGACGGCGACTGGTGTTCCGGAGGTGAGCACAGAGCATGATGATGTTTACTGGGGATGTGTGTTGGGGAAGTTTGTGAACACATCTTTTCAAAGGAGTAACAACAAATTGTAAAGGATACTTGAATTAGTTCATTCAGATGTGACAGCAAATTGTAGGGGATACTTGAATTAGTTCATTCAGATATATGTGAATCGATGTTGACCAAATCTCTCTGTGGGTACGAGTATTTTGAGACTTTTATCGATGATTTCTCCAGGAAAACCTAGATCTATTTCTTGAAGACCAAGGATGAGGTCTTCAATCGCTTTCAAGAGTTTAAGGCTCTAGTAGAGAATGCAACAAGCAAAAAGATCCAAACTCTTCGGTCAAACAATGAAGGTGAGTACACCAGCAAAGAATTTCAAGAGTTTTGTACTAGGGCAATCAGGAGAGAGTGGACGGTTCCTTACAACCCGCAGCAGAATGGGGTTGCTGAGAGGAAGAACCACTCTAATTCAAAGGTAGTTAGAGCAATGCTATATAACCAGGATATTCATGTTATCTATGGGCAGAGGCATGCAGTACAACAATTTATATTCAGAACAGGGTCCCACATAGAGCGCTTGGCAATATGACACACAAGGAGGCATTCACGGGGAAGAAGCCTTTGGACAGTCACTTTAGGATATTTGGTTGCCTAGAGTATTGTCACATACCAGGAGAGACACGTTTGAAGTTGGATCAGACTGCAAAGTGAGGTTACTTCGTTGGGTAAGCGAAACCTCTACTTCACGTTATCTATGGGCAGAGGCATGCAGTACGGCATTTTATATTCAGAACAGGGTCCCACATAGAGCGCTTGGCAATATGACACCCAAGGAGGCATTCACGAGGAAGAAGCCTTTTGACAATCACTTTAGGATATTTGGTTGCCTAGCGTATTGTCACATACCAGGAGAGACACGTTTGAAGTTGGATCAGACTGCAAAGTGAGGTTACTTCGTTGGGTAAGCGAAACCTCTAAGGCATACAAGATCTTCATCCCAAGGGCCAAGAGGATATAGAGGTGGATATTCCTAACTCCATTGTTGGCAAGAGGAACTACAAGGTTCAGCAGACACTTAGGGATGCTCAAGAGTTTGTGGGGACTCCTAGGACGGGCTGGAGAGACCAGAGACAACCAAAGAGGTACACTGACTACATGGTGTTGGTCGGTCAGTTGGTAGATAGCGAGCCTGTTAATTTTAGGTATGTTCTATGTTGGGAGCAAATTTACTTCAATTTTCCATATTAGCTCAATATCAATTCCAGATTAGCAAATCACATTTAGCATGATAGTAAAATGCAAATAGAACATAAACATAAATCGCAGAAGACAAGAGAACAACAGATGTGGCGCCAGCCAGGGACAAATCCTAATGTGGGGAAACCCTTGATCAATTCTTCTTATGTTCTTCAATAGTTCAGCAGAGAGAGAGATAGTACATATACATCAGAAGTCAACATTTTGACTTATCAAAATAAGAGCAGAGATCTTCTCTATGAAGATAACACATGAGGTAGCTAGAACTCCGGTGAAGACATACTGCTTCAACTGATCCTACAAGGTGACTCCATCACCAAGCTGCACCCATCACTATGCTGCACCTCATCATCATGTTGCACCCATCACTGTGTTGCACCCAATCACTGAGCTACTCTCATCACTATGTTGCTCCCATCATTGAGCAACACCTCATCATCATGTTGCACCCGTTGTGTTGCACCATACTGTGAAAATTCTATCACTGCAACAACTGATTTATTTTTCCTACTTATTCCACAATAAGTTATTTATGAAATTACTTCAATAAACATTCAAATAAATATTGTTGCAGATATCACACCGTAATACAGAAACAAACATATGCAGAAGCATTAACACATTGACACAAATATTTTGGACAATAGTCCCCGAAAAACCCAATGTAGGAAAACCGGTGCAGCAAGGGAGGATTTTATTATTCAACAATTCTTCAGTACAACAAGATGCCAAACTGGCTTACCCACAGAGAAAAATAATTCTCCAGCACTTCTCCCAATCCCAGCGTCAGCCCGACTGACCTCTGCGTGGCTCTCAAACCCCTGCATCAGCCCCTGCTTGACTGCGTCAGCCCTGGACCTCTTTGTGTCACCCACGCAGGCCCAGCTAGTGACGGCAAAGACTTTTGTTGCCTCTGCATCTGCCTGAAAAGCCCTGTGTCTGCCTCTCCTGCCTCAGCACTAATCTCCAGTGGCTAATCCCGCCTCTCTGCTCCGTACTTGTTGCCTCCTGACTGCTCACCAAACCACTGGTTCAATTTCTTAGCTAACCCCACTCTAAGAATTCCCTCAGTGTGTTCTCCAAGTGACCCTCAAGCCTCCTCTTATACTTTTCTCGTTGACAAATCAACGGCCGAGATTAAGTCTCTAATCAACGGCTAAGATAAGATCTGACTTAATCCATGACTTTTGGACCATTCTAACACAGTTTTATATTAATTCACATTAATATTTTATTTTCCCTAAGTTTAAACTTAGGGACTTCATTAAAAATATTAATTATTTTAATATCTCCCAGACTATTTAGAATTTGCCCAAAACCTTTCTAGGTATTGGAGATCTCATGTGCCTTAGCCTCTCCACCAATTTTCGTGGCTAGAGCACATCTGATGCTACCCCAAATCAACACATACTGCACCATGCTGCCCCCATCATGTTGTCACCCATCACACCATGTCCAACATCATTGTGTTGTACACAGCAATACTGTATCCAATTACCAGCCTTAGCTGCTTGCTATGGCTTGCAGCCTAGCAAAGTAGCTAGGCTATAGTTACACACTCCTTCAACAGGTCTTCATTACAAAGTGTTAAGGACAGTGTTTAAACTCGGAGATAGAGGACCTTCTTCATTAAGATTATCTCTTATGACAGCGTTAGACTTCTTTCATATTTAGGCAGCGGAAAGCTTCTCTAGGATAGCAACCAACAATTGCTTATGACAGTCCTCTAATAGTCCTCCTTAACTGCCTCTAACAATCCTCCTTAACTACAAATTGAGGCCTCTAATGATTGCGTCCTAGTACACATTTACATGTTGTTGTTTGGAGCCACCTTGAGCTGCCTATAGCACCCTCCTTAACTGCGCTTAGTTCCCTCCATGGATTGTGTATTGATTGCATCTAAGGCACCAGCTTGTGACACATAAGACTGTGTTTAGGGCATGCTTGAACCATCTTCCTTTTGCCTGCGTCTAGGGGTAGTTAACGGCTCCTCTGCCCAGCGTGAAAGGATCCTACATCATGCTGCATAGAACCTTCATTTTAGGGCAGCATAGAGGCTTCTAGTGACTGCGGTTAGGTGACATCTCCTTGTTGCGTGGACAGGTCTCCTCTGTTGCATAAACTCCATTTAGACATGCGACTAGGGCATAACATGATCCTCATATCTCAGCGTCTAGAAGTCTTTTACTTAGGTCACTTCCTTGTTGTGATATCACCTTCTTCCCTGACTGCGTTAGGGCTTCTGCCTTCATGACTGTGAGTTAGTTAGGGCATCATTAGGCCAGCGGTTAGGGCTTCTCCATACCAGCGTTTAGGCCTCTCCATGATAGCATACAACCTTCTCCGTGAAAACACTAACACTTATTCCATGGCTGCATTAGGCTTCACCATCTGGGCAGCATTCTCTTAGGATCTCTCCTCCCACCAAAACCCAAAGACAAGTGGAGAGGAATAGATTACAAGAAGAGTGTGCGTCCAAATGACTAGCAAGCCACTTCTTTTTATACTAAAACATTGAGCACAAGTGGGGGCAATTTGGTTGTTGGCCGACCTTGACGAATTGTCCCATAACACAAATAAATTCATATCTCCATGAATACTTATCGGAATTGGATGATCTTTAGATCAATCCTACACCTCTCGACAAGAGGAATCAAAGAAAAATATCAGCTGCCATGAATAAGTAGGCCCACATGGAGTTTGGCCCTAGTTGCCAATTTTAACAAAGCCTTTCAGCTATCAGGAGGTCACACAGCAACAGGAGTGGCGGGATGTTATGGTTGAGGAATTTTCCTCAATCATGCAGAATGATGTAAAGGAGGTTGTATCCAGACCAGTTTTAATTTCTCACAATGTTTTATGTTGTAACAATCACTAAAACAATTTCTTCTTCCAATAGCAATCACTTTTCAAATTATTTTCAATCACCCAATAACAATAAGCAATTGTAGATAGAACAGTAAACAATATGCACAATACAAGATAGCCAAGATCAATGAGACACAGAGATTTAGGTCAAAGACTAGGGAAAAACCCCACAAGGGGGAAAACCCAACCAGATTCTTCTTCTATTAGATATTCATCAAATGTTCAGTAGAGATACATAGTCCAAGTACATCCAACAACAAGTCAAAGTTCAAAGCCTTGACTATCCAAGTCAACAATCCAATAACCAATCAAAGATGAGCATAAAAGTCAAATCTGGTCAAAGTACTAGTCCTGCAATTTTCGGCCCTATCAAGTTCAGTCAATAGCAACCCTAACCAGCCAAAGTCAATGGTCAAATGTGCTCAGAAAACTTTGAGCAAAGCAGCAATAAATTAGACCTTCCTTGCTTGGTCAAACCCAGTCAAAATAGTCCTCAAATCTACCTGCAAATTCAGTTAACTCACAAAGTCAACTTGTGGTAACCCTAGCCTCAGATCTACGGTCAAAGGTGGTCAAAGTGCCCAGAAAAATTCGGTCAATATCCCTGTCCATGTGGCCTTCCAAGACAGATCAAATTTCAGTCAAACCAAGTCAAAGTCACCCCAAGTAAACGTTGGTCAAAGGAGACCAAAAATCATAAAGTCAACGCAGTCAACAAAAGTCTCTTCTCTCTCCTTCACAAGTGTGAACTCGGCCCTGCAATTTCAAAAGTGATCAAACCAAATGAAGAAGATTTAATGTGTGGTGAGATGCCTCCAAGTGACGTCAACTTAAGTCTATTTATATGTAACCTTAGGGGTCGAATTTCTCTTTCTAGGTCAACTTGTACTTTTCAAGTTGACTTGGTCCAATAACAAAAATAATATTTTTCCATGAGCAAATTTAATTTTTCCAAGTGCAAGTGGGGTCTCCTTAGGATTTGCTGGACTTCGCTAATAGGGAAATTGCTCCCTCAACTGCAAATTTTCAACAACCGACAGACAAGGCGGTGGTTGGATCATGTTGGATCTATAAGATCAAGCATGGTGCAGATGGCAGCAACAATAAATACAAAGCTAGTGTTGATTTGTGGTAGCATCAGATGTGCTCTAGCCATGAAAATTGGTGCAGAGGCTAAAGCACATGAGATCTCCAAAACCCATAAATCATTTGGAGAAATTCTACCTGAATGAGGAGATATTAAAATAATTAATATTTTTAATGGGGTCCTAATTATAAACTTAGAAAATTAAAATATTAATGTGTATTAATATAATTTTGGGTTAGAAGGTTCCAAGAGACGAGGATCAAGCCAAATCTAATCTTAGTCGTTGATTAGGGACTTAATCTCAATCATTGAAGACTTAACAAGAAAAGTATAAGAGGAGGCTTGAGGGTCAGTTAGAGACACACTAAAATTGATTATTCAGTTCGATTTTCTGGAGCGAGGCTCGCTAAGAAAATTCGAACAAGTGATCTGTTGCAGCAAGGGGCAGTGAGTACATAGCAGAGAAGCTAGGATAGTGCCAGAAGGTCAGCGCAGAGACCAAAGAGGCTGACGCAGAGGTAGTAGAAGCTATGCAGAGGCAGTGGGGGACTGCGGAGAGGCTGAGGGGTTTGCGTGGGTAACGCAAACCAGAGAGTTGATGCAGAGAGCTAGAAGGCTGATGCAGGGGCTTCAGGAGCTGAGCTGAAGCTAGCAGGGTTGACGCAGAGCCAAGAGGAAGCGCTGGAAGGATTTTCATAGGGCAGACTAGCTAAATATCTGTCTCGGAGAAGAGGTAATACGGTTGTGTAACAATCTCTGTTGGGTGAGCCATTTTTGGCACCCTAATTGTACTCAGAAGCTACTTAATAATAAAAACCCTCGGAACTGTTGCAACGGTTTTCATGCATTGGGTTTTTCCGGGGACGTTTGTCCAAAAATAACGATGTCCCTTGTGTGTTTGTCTCAGTATTTCAGTTGTTGATCTGTATATGAGTTAAGGCTGCATCTGTGTTTATTTTCAGTATTTATATTTATAAATAACTTGTTAATGTAATAAACAAGTAGGAGAATTTAAACCAGAAGATGCAGTAGGGATTTCTAACGTGTTAGACATAGAAATTTCAACATGGTATCAGAGCGTTGCAGATCACAGGAGGGACTGAAGGCATTAGCGATATCGGAAATTTGCAACAATAGCAGTTGTCCCAAGAGACAGAGCTGCTCTTAAGCAGAAGGCAACAGAGAAGAAGAGACGCAGAGAGTCTACGTCATCATTTCAAGCCTAAGAGAGAGTTAGCGCAAAGGCAGAAGAGGCTCACGAAGAGCCACGTCATCCTACTCAGCCAAGTAGGATTGACGCAATTGGCCAGAGGAGCGATTCAGCCTTTGTCGGGATTGCGCAAAGCTAGAAGCTTCCAAGGCACCCTTATGTGGCCTCCAATGCACAAATTTGAATTTCAACTCAAGAGGTGGACCATATTCCAAGGAGAAAGATCATGGAGATCTTGATGTGTCATGGGATTTGTATCTAGTATTTAGGGATAAGTTGAGACAAGTATGGATTTAGTAGATATTATCTACATTTATTGAGTAGATGACCCTAATTCATGTATAAATAAGAGGAGCATCCTTCAAAGGAAAGAGAACAGTTGTCAGTTATTCACTAGCATCAGATTTATGATTGTTCATTCAACATGAATAATATTATTTTCTTGCAATTATGAGTTATGAATGTTGCTTCATTCTTAAGGAGTGGTAGTTGTTCATGTGTGTTCATTGAGGAATGGACAGATCCCCATCAACCACAATTCACATACATCTGTAACATAGTTTAATTTATGTTATTTCCTTCATGCAGGTGTGATTTACTTTTCGCAAGTGTGTTTTGTTATGTGAAGATTTAATTGTTTCTTGAATTAATTCCAGTTTATGATTCGATGCAATGGTAATTTTGTTGGAGTAGAATTGTGAGGAAGGACAACCAGGACCTCCTAAGATAGGAGCCTCTTCTCTTCCCTGCTGCATCTTGAATTAGAAACTTTTTACTTTCTTTAAACTTAGAAGTTATTTTTAATATGCATTTCCTTTCTTTCTTTTCATCCTAAACAAACTTTCTACAACAGTTTCATCTAAGGTCCCATATATTTTGGTTTGCTTCTAAGTTTACGAAACCCCCAGGTTGACATATTAAAATGACAAGGGATTTAACATACCATTAAACGACCCTACACCAAGAAATCCAGATCCGAGCTGCAGTTGCAAAAAGGATTTGGCGGGAAGATTTCCAGCAGGGAAATCAGGACTTAGAGGGAGATTTCCAGGAGGGAAGTCGAAACTCAAAGGGAGTCCAAAAGAAGAGCGAAAATGGCAAAAAAAGGACTGGAATCAGGACAAGTTGGACGGGACTTCCAACTTTGTCATATGGAAGGCCAGGATCCTGGCAGTGCTGGATCGACATCGCATCAAGGGCTTTGCCTTAAAAACTGTGGCTATCCCAGTCGACCCAACTGACAATGAGAAGTCTGAAGATGCAATGGCAAGGGAAAAGTGCATAATCCTTGACGAGGTCAAAGATCATGTCGTACCACATATTGTTGAAAAGAACACAGCAAAAGAGATGTGGGATACTTTGACGACCTTGTATCAGGGCATTTTAGTGTAGCGGAAGATGCTACTGGAAAATTAGTTGCGGTCGTATCAAATGCAGAAGGGGAAGCAGATAGATCCATTCCTCCTCAGATTGCAGGAGATTCGTGACCAACTTACTTCCATAGGGGCTACGCCGGATCAGGAGTTTATGGTGAGGACCGCCCTGAATGCAGTCTTCGAGGAGTGGGAGACATTTGTCCAAGGCATTTTGGGCAGAGCTACTCTTCCAGGATGGGAAGAGATGTGGGCAGCTCTTCGCCAAGAAGAGATCAGACGGTTGACCAAGGCGGGGAGTAGTGGCAAAGGAGGTCGAATCAAGAAAGAGGAGGAGGAGGATGTGGCTCTAGCATCTGCGAGACAGCAAGGGAAGAGGAAGAAGAAGGATATCTCCAAGGTGAAGTGCTTCCATTGTGGGGAGCTGGGACATTATGCATCCTAGTGTCCAAGGAAGAAAAACAAGGGAGAGGCTTCCGACTCCAAGGCAGCTCCGGCTAAGGCGTAGGAAGAAGTTGAGACTGATCACAATTGTGCCATGAATGCTCATACACCTCTATAGAAGAGGTGGGGAGACATCGAGTTGTAGTCAGGAGGACTACATACTAGGGGCAGCATCCTTGAGGTGTCCAAACTCATGGATCATATCCGGCTACGAGAGCCCTTAACGACAGTGGCAGGATGACAGAGGTCGAGTGGCGCAGCAAGGCAGTGCTTGGGTGCAGAAATCTGAGGCAGCGCAATAGAGGTTGCAACAGAGGGAGCACAGGATAGCAGCAGAGGCAGCTTTAGTGTCGTGAGGCTTCCAGACTAACCGGCATGTCAGTATTTCGGTAGATCAGTTACTTACTTCCCAGTAACTGAGTTGCAGTGCAGCAGTTAGTAGTGGCAGTGCTAGGGGCAGCATGGGCAGCATATTGAGAGGGAGCTGCAGTACAAATGTAGCAATGGCAGTGGCAGTGTCATGGGCAGCAATACAGGAAGCAGCAGTGCAAATGATGTGAGGCAGCAGGCCAAGCATCAACACAGGTACCGGTGCGGAGGATCAGTGTGATGTTTCCATGGTGAAACATTACTAGAGCACATTCCTCGCTAAGAGGGAGTGTTGATTTGTGGTAGCATCAGATGTGCTCTAGCCATGAAAATTGGTGGAGAGGCTAAAGCACATGAGATCTCCAAAACCCAGAAATCGTTTGGAGAAATTCTACCCGGATGAGGAGATATTAAAATAATTAATATTTTTAATGGGGTCCTAAGTATAAACTTAGGAAAATTAAAATATTAATGTGTATTAATATAATTTTGGGTTAGAAGGTTCCAAGAGACGAGGATCAAGCCAAATCTAATCTTAGTCGTTGATTAGGGACTTAATCTCAGCCGTTGAAGACTCAACAAGAAAAGTATAAGAGGAGGCTTGAGGGTCAGTTGGAGACACACTAAGATTGATCAGTCAATTCGATTTTCTGGAGCGAGGCTTGCTGAGAAAATTCGAACAAGTGATCTATTGCAGCGAGGGGCAAAGAGTGCATAGCAAAGAGGCAGGGATAGTGCCAGAGGGTCAGCGCAGAGACCAAAGAGGCTGACGCAGAGGCAGCAAAAGCTATGCATAGGCAATTGGGGACTGCGCAGAGGCTAAGGAACCTGCATGGGTGACGCAGAGGGCGAGAGAGCTGATGCATAAAGCTAGAACACTGACGCAGGGGCTTCAGGAGCTAAGCTGAAGCTAGTAGGGCTAACATAAAGCCAAGAGGAAGCGTCGGAAGGATTTTCATGGGGCAAACTAGCTAAATATCTGTCTCCGAGAAGAGGTATTACTGTTGTGTAACAATCTCTGTTGGGTGATCCATTTATGGCAATCTAGTTGTACTCAGAAGCTGCTTAATAATAAAAACCCTCAGAACTGTTGCACCGGTTTTCCCGCATTGGGTTTTTCCGGGGACGTTTGTCCAAAAATAATGTTGTCCCTTGTGTGTTTGTCTCAGTATTTCAGTTGTTGATCTATATATGAGTTAAGGTTGCATCTGTGTTTATTTTCAGTAGTTATATTTATAAATAACTTGTGAATGTAATAAACATGTAGGAGAATTTAAACCAGAAGATGCAATAGGGATTTCTAACGTGTTAGACTTAGAAATTTCAACAGCTAGGTTCGTGACAAAGGGGTTCTCTCCTACAGACATAGATTATGAGGAGACATTTGCTCTTGTGGTCAAATAAACTTCTATACAAGCTGTGATCTCATTAGCAACACAAGAGATGGCAGATCCATTAGATGGATGTCATGACGATATTCTTGAATGGTGTGTTGATTTTTAATATACCTTGTAGAAGTGGTTTCCCATGGGTTAGTCTTTACCTAGGGAAAAGTGTCAAAAATAATTATTTTCCTAAGTGTGACTTTATAAAGTGAAAGTGACTTTATAAGTGGTAAAGTCAATGTTGTATTATAAAGTGAAAAGTGACTTTAGACATAAAGTACAATGTGGGTACTTTATTTAATGGGTGAGTTAAAAAATAGAAAATGAGAATTAAATGCACATTTATTCTCATCCCTTGATCTAAATGAATCAGAGCCATTAGATCTTAGGGTTGCCCAAAAGTCATTTAGGGAAACAAAAGGGGGAAAAGAAAAGAGAGACTACATTCATTCTTCATGAGCGGATTGGAGAAAGGAGGCTGAGAGCTAGAGAAAAGTTCTGAAGGAGAAATTTGTTGCAACAGACTGAAGGAGTGATTTCTGGGTAAAGTTGGGCATGGAAATCAAGGTTTAAAAGACAATAAAAGGTACAGTACGAACAACATTGAATGTTGTGAGCTGCACGTCATTCGAGATAAGTTTTTGAAAAAGAAAAAAATGAAAAAAATCCGTACAGTTTGTACAGTCATATCTGTATAGTACATATTTTTGGCTTCAAGTAGGCATAGAAATCTAGGCAAAGTGGGCACAGTTTTCAAGGAGTTTTGGGCTGAAGAGATAAGTTGTATTTCGCTGTTTTGTTTTATTTGCAAATGTGTTTTTCCTGAACTTGAAAGATAAATAAATTTGAAGAGCTCTCTAACAGGTTTTCCCCAGAGAAGATTGAAGGGGTTTTGCCTGGGTCTAAGTTGACCAAAAATCTGTGTGTATTTTTATGTGTTGCTGGTCTGGTTATGTACATATTTATTTTCAGCGTCTGTTGACAGTCCCATGTGTTTTAATCTGAAAATTTTATTTCCAGAATTCTATATGTTGAATATATGTTTATGGGAAAGGGCATTTAACTGAATGGGAGTGATAAGGTGAAATTAAAACCGAATTGTTGGAAACTTTTTTTAGTCATCAAATTTCAACATGGTGAACTAGAGGAGGAGATGTACATTGAACATTCAGAGGGCTTTGTGGAACATAGCAGAGAGACCTGTTAGAGTCGGTCTAGTAGCCCTCCATCAGCGATCAAAACTCTTTGCATTTGCATAAGTAGATGTCTCATCAGTGTCTTGCATTCCATTAGGCATGCCATAACCCTGATGGAGGAGCTGGTGTCTTTGTCCCCCTCTTGGCATTGCTGGATCAAGTCATTTCAGTCCTTAGTCACTTTCAAGCTTGTCTTGTCTTGGCTTGAGGTCAAATTCCTAGGTCTAGGGTTTTGGTCAAGTTTGTTTACAAGGTCATGTCTCTGAAGGTCAATAAGTGCTCAGCAAGCCAGAGGGATGATTTTAAAGGTGCTTCTTCGCAAATTTCTATCTTGTACAGTTAATTATCACCTTGGATTTAAAAACCCTGTTTTTAAAGCCAAGGTCATTTTTCAAATTTTTGCAAAAAGTGATGAAATTTCAAAAAGCTTCCAAGGACAGCATGTAACCCTGGCTCCCTTGCCAAGATCCCTCAGATGATATCCCTGCAAAAAGTATCGAGCAAAAGCATTAAATGAGTCAATTTCAGGACAAAGGAAACCAAAATGGTCAATTTTATAAAGTGTCAAAGAAAAACATTATAAAGTGGGTTTGGGCATGAAATTATTTCAAATCGAAGTTATAAAAGCCCAATCTCCCTCCATTTACCCTCATTGTGCATCTAACTCACTTGCAAGAGAGATTGGGCGAGGGTTGGAGCGAAATTGTGAGCAGACCAGGCACCCGACCCGTCAGACCAGGCGCGCGACCCGTCACAGGCGCGCGACCCGTCAGACCAGGGGCGCGACCCGTCAGTGGCGCGCGACCCGTCAGCGCCCTCCTTACCAAACCGACTGCAAATTTATCCAAGGACCCTCCGAAATCGCCAAATTGCCTAAGGTAGGCTCTCCAACTTAAAAATGGTTGCTTGTTATGGTCAATGGGAATCTTAATTGCATTTTTAAAGGATCTCCATGTGCAAGAGAAAAGCTCCATGTTGCTGCATTTTAAAATTGTAAAATATGCCTAGGGTTTATGCTATTTTAAGGTTTTTCCCTTGTAAATCATTTTTCCCATTTTCCATTTCATTTTCCTTGTCTTCCTATGTAAATTTCCCTTTTAAATTTGTAAAGAAAAATCCAAACCCTACCCCTCTTCCCTAAAAAATGAAAAATCAAGCCCTAACCCTACCTCTCATTATACCCATGTAAACAATGTATATAATGATGCATATGCAATGTTTTTTCCCTTAAATCCTTGTTTTATATATTTATTCCCATTTTCCCTTTAAAGGTGTCCCTCCCCTAACATTCCCCTCGTGCTCCTTGTCCCCTTGAAACAGCATATAGATCAGCGTTTTGCAAGGCAGAAGCAGCAGTACGTTTTGGCCACTTTGCTCCTTAAACAATGTCAGAAACAGAAACCTATGAGCAGAGTGATGACCAGGCATCAGCTTCAGAGATTGAGGTACAGAGGAGGCCACATAAGGGTGGAAAGGGTGGTCATCATAGGCGAGAGGAGCCCACCTCTTTGACAGATTTACAAGCTTGTCCTATGGCAGTCTCATGTTTCCAGTACATGTCTTGCTATGAGTTTTGTGAGAGGATCTCTCGGATTCAGCACCACAGAGAGTTGGCTCGCCTGTTTGTTTTACACTTGCATGATGGACATGTCAACCTTGCCGGGGTGGACTTTACATTGACACCCGAGGTGATTTCACAGGCCACAGGGATACCTAATGTCGGAGAGGTATGGAATAAGCGCAAGGTGCTGGACAGTGTTCATTTTGAGCCTTTCGTTAGAACAACACTCATGAGACACTTGATAGGAGTGTTTCCCTTCAGATTTCTCAGGAGTGAGTATGCTCCCATGATGAGGCTCATCATGCTCTATTTTACCTGTGAGGGCAGATTTTCACAGGTATATTCATACCATATTCGCCTATTGATGCACTTCACACGGGTACGGATGATGAACATCCCTGTTTTCTTCTATCAGAACATTGAGAGGATGGTGTCCATGATGCAGAGGAAGAGCCCGGAACAGCAGTATAGGAGCCTTTACCATTATGGTTTGATTCAGCTTGTGGTATTACATCAGTTGGCTCAGCAGGGCATCTCATGGGAGGAGTTCATCTCTCGTGAACTTTTCACAGCACCACCATGAAAATGAGCACGAAAGTACATAATATAGATCATCTAACCTCTTTCCCTGCCTCCATGGGTCGAGCTCACTATCCTAGGAGTTGTTTCAACCACTTCTAAACTAAGCACTACAAACTAGGCAGTCAAAACAACTTGCCTCTATAAGCTAGGAAACCAATTCATTCATTTAATTTTCACCTTTTTCATGAATGAATCTTCTAGAAGAGGTACATAAGTGTAAAAGTGTCATAAAAGTACATTAATTACATCAAAGAAGATAATAATCCACCCCAAAAAGTCAAACAGGGTCAAACTGCGTTTTTCTGAGCTGTACACTGAAATTTGGAGAAATTTGCCTGACGGGTCGCGCGCCTCTGCCTGACGGGTCGCGCGCCTTTGGGACCACTTTTGGGGCACTTCCAGGTGTCCAAATTGAGCAAGAGTAGGCTTGTTGGAAAGGTCTGTGAGTCTACTTTCCAACCCAACTGGAATTTCTGAATTTGGTGGTCATTTGCCCCTCCAAAAGTGCAATCTCCCAAGACTGCTTTCTGTGTCTCAAAAATGTGGCAGAAAGTCATTTTTTGCTTGTTTTTTTACTTTCTGGAGGCCCAAAACTTCATAAAATCTCTTGGCCATGGATGAGCATATGTAACTTCTCATGACAAATCTGGAAATGCTGAGTTTTTGCAAAATGGAGTTGCCAGGATGAAGGGTCGCGCGGGGGATGAGACCCGTTAATGGAGAAAACCTGTAAATTGCCTGGAAAAACCAAAATTTACCCAAAATGCTCAAAATTTCTTGGGATTTGTGCTGTGACTGAGCTATTTAGTGCCTTGCTCCTTCAAGGAAGCCTCGGCCAAGATGTGGAGGGGATCGGGCCTTTTTCTTCTTTTTTGTGCCTTGGCCAACCGCCTTTGGAACATCTTCATCTTCGCCTTGCACACGTGCATCCGCGCCCAATAATGGTTCTTCATGTTTCTCAACAATTTCTTATCTTGGTTGGGCCTTAGCCAACAGCCTCTCCAAGTGAGCATTGAGCTGGATAATCATAGACTCTCGCTCAGCGGGCAATAGATCACCGGGTCTTCTTCGATTCAAGTTGCGGTCACTACGAATTCTCCACAACCCATCAAGAGCTTGCTCATCCTCCAACTGTTTGTTGCGCTGCTCTAGATATGAGATTGTCCATTGTGCCCCCTCTAATCTCCTCTGCAATGCATCATTTTCAGCTCTAAGGTGCTGAATGATCTCCTTTGACTCTCGGCTAGGAGAACTGACATCAAGATCAATAAGCTCTATATCTGGAACACCTGATGGTCCCTCATCAATCCTGGGCTGCTTTCCCCTCTCTGATACCTGTGCTGCTGAAGAAAGCGAGGCCCCTTCCACCTGATGTGGAGATAACACTCGCTGAGCCGATGAAGAAGGCGAGACCCCTTCCACATGCTGTGGAGAAAGTACTCGTCGAGCTGCTGCAAATAAGGCCCTCTGGCCTCTCTGATAAGTAACCAAAGGTGAGGAGCTGACATGTCTAGTGACGGGGATGTCATGCTGCTGTGATGGTCCTCCCTCCTCGTGAATAACCTCAGGATGTGGCGGTGGTGGTGCTGTGAAAAGCTCACGAGAGATGAACTCCTCCCATGAGATGCCCTGCTGAGCCAACTGATGTAATACCACAAGCTGAATCAAACCATAATGGTAAAGGCTCCTATACTGTTGTGCCGGGCTCTTCCTCTGCATCATGGACACCATCCTCTCAATGTTCTGATAGAAGAAAACAGGGATGTTCATCATCCGTACCCGTGTGAAGTGCATCAATAGGCGAATATGGTATGAATATACCTGTGAAAATCTGCCCTCACAGGTAAAATAGAGCATGATGAGCCTCATCATGGGAGCGCAGAGGAAGAACCCGGCACAGCAGTATAGGAGCCTTTACCATTATGGTTTGATTCAGCTTGTGGTATTACATCAGTTGGCTCAGCAGGGCATCTCATGGGAGGAGTTCATCTCTCGTGAGCTTTTCACAGCACCACCACCGCCACATCCTGAGGTTATTCACGAGGAGGGAGGACCATCACAGCAGCATGACATCCCCGTCACTAGACATGTCAGCTCCTCACCTTTGGTTACTTATCAGAGAGGCCAGAGGGCCTTATTTGCAGCAGCTCAGCGAGTACTTTCTCCACAGCATGTGGAAGGGGTCTCGCCTTCTTCATCGGCTCAGCGAGTGTTATCTCCACATCAGGTGGAAGGGGCCTCGCTTTCTTCAGCAGCACAGGTATCAGAGAGGGGCAAGCAGCCCAGGATTGATGAGGGACCATCAGGTGTTCCAGATATAGAGCTTATTGATCTTGATGTCAGTTCTCCTAGCCGAGAGTCAAAGGAGATCATTCAGCACCTTAGAGCTGAAAATGATGCATTGCAGAGGAGATTAGAGGGGGCACAATGGACAATCTCATATCTAGAGCAGCGCAACAAACAGTTGGAGGATGAGCAAGCTCTTGATGAGTTGTGGAGAATTCGTAGTGACCGCAACTTGAATCGAAGAAGACCCGGTGATCTATTGCCCGCTGAGCGAGAGTCTATGCTTATCCAGCTCAATGCTCACTTGGAGAGGCTGTTGGCTAAGGCCAACCAAGATAAGAAATTGTTGAGAAACATGAAGAACCATTATTGGGCGCGGATGCACGTGTGCAAGGCGAAGATGAAGATGTTCCAAAGGCGGTTGGCCAAGGCACAAAAAAGGAGAAAAAGGCCCAATCCCCTCCACATCTTGGCCGAGGCTTCCTTGAAGGAGCAAGGCACTAAATAGCTCAGTCACAGCACAAATCCCAAGAAATTTTGAGCATTTTGGGTAAATTTTGGTTTTTTCAGGCAATTTACAGGTTTTCTCCATTAACGGGTCTCACCCCCCGCGCGACCCTTCATCCTGGCAACTCCATTTTGCAAAAACTCAGCATTTCCAGATTTGTCATGAGAAGTTACATATGCTCATCCATGGCCAAGAGATTTTATGAAGTTTTGGGCCTCCAGAAAGTCAAAAAACAAGCAAAAAATGACTTTCTGCCACATTTTTGAGACACAGAAAGCAGTCTTGGGAGATTGCACTTTTGGAGGGGCAAATGACCACCAAATTCAGAAATTCCAGTTGGGTTGGAAAGTAGACTCATAGACCTTTCCAACAAGCCTACTCTTGCTCAATTTGGACACCTGGAAGTGCCCCAAAAGTGGTCCCAACGGCGCGCGACCCGTCAGGCAAATTTCTCCAAATTTCAGTGTACAGCTCAGAAAAACGCAGTTTGACCCTGTTTGACTTTTTGGGGTGGATTATTATCTTCTTTGATGTAATTAATGTACTTTTATGACACTTTTACACTTATGTACCTCTTCTAGAAGATTCATTCATGAAAAAGGTGAAAATTAAATGAATGAATTGGTTTCCTAGCTTATAGAGGCAAGTTGTTTTGACTGCCTAGTTTGTAGTGCTTAGTTTAGAAGTGGTTGAAACAACTCCTAGGATAGTGAGCTCGACCCATGGAGGCAGGGAAAGAGGTTAGATGATCTATATTATGTAATTTCTTGCTCATTTTCATGGTTGGACTCTTGAGGGAAAAGCTATCATTGTATTATTCACTGTATCTCTGCAATTTTTTGCTAAGGAAGACCAGGGGTTTGCAGTCCTTTTTGGGATTCTTATGGTTACATGTATTGATGGTGTGTTTCTCTATGTACTTGTAAGTGTGTTATGTGAATCATTTCCTTTCTTTTCCTTCTTCACATTAAACAAATGAAGTGTTAAAGTAGGATTCATGACTGTCATGCTCTGCTTTTAAGTTTGTTTAATTTCAATGTTTTCTACTATTTAAGGAGAATTCAAAGTTATTGTTTGCTCTCCTTAGCTCCTCACCTATCTTTCTCATCCATTCACCTCAATCTAAGGCATCAATACTGTATCCTACCTCGCCCCAAAGAACCCCCTGCAGAAACTGTGTCCAATCCCCGCACCCAAAATTGCCATTTCCCCAATTTTCCACCAAAAACCCTAAAAACCCCAAATCAACCCTTTTGATCAGTTTACTAGCCTAAAATCAGTGTTACCCTATTGGTTATCTCGCCCATTGAAGATTTTGACCGAGATAGACCGGAGAGAGCCCTCTCCTGCCCCGTAGGGCTAGCTACGAGGCTAAGTGGTTTGATGTTGCCTTGAAGTTTACCTTTCTCAGCCTGAGGTGAAATTTCAAGCGCTAACAAGACCCATGTGTGCAAATTGAAGAGAGCTTTGAACGGGCTCAAGCAGGGTCCTAGGGAGTTGTATGAGCTCATCGACAAATACTTGCAGAGCATGGGCTTTGTGAACGTGAGGCGGGCGCTAACCTCTACTACTTGGTGGTTGGAGGTAATGTACTTGTTGATTTCTGGTAGCATTGGATGTGCTCTAAGCCTCAAAATTTGCAGGGAGATTTGGATACATGTGTTCTAGAATACCAAGAAATCGTTTTGGGAAATTCCATTCGGAGACAGATTTATTAAATAATTATTTTTAATGGAGGCCTAAGTCTAAACTTAAGGAATTAAAATAATGAAAGGGTATTAATCAAAGTGGGGGTGAAACTTCTAGAAGAAAACAAGGATCAAGCCAAAATGATCTAATCCAATGATTAGAATCTAATTTGGGTCGTTGGTTCTCAACAAGAAGATTAAAAGAGGAGGCTTGATGGCCATTTGGAAAATACATCTAGTGAAAGATCAAAGACCGAATTTCTCAAGAGAGCAACGCAGCAGTTACCGGAGAGAGATCAAAGTGATTTCTTGCAACGAGGGGCAGGGCTAGTTTCTGGAGGAAGGGTTCCTGATCCAGGAATACATAGCAAAGGAGGCAGAGAGAGATCCAAAAGAGGCAGCGCAGAGGCCATGTTGGGCAGCATAGAGCCACGCAGAGGTAGCGCAGAGCCTAAGAGGATATTTGAAATTTGCTAGGGAGTCAAGTTCTAGAGCCAGAAGTCGGGGTGTGAGACCAGAAGGGCAAAAGTCGAAGTTCCAAAAGCAAATCGATCAACCAAAAGGAGTGACGCAGGCCCTAGAAGCTGTGATGCAGAGCAGTGCAGTGATTGCGCAAAAACTGCGCAGAGGCAGCTAGGGGCTAGCCATTCAGTGGCTAGATCAGTATTGGATCGCCAGTGATAGTGTGAGGTATATCTCACTCATCTCTCTATCACACAGATTCCCTATTTTGGATAGCCAACAAGGCATCCAAAGATTATATTCAGAAACTACTACTTAATAATACAAACCCTCAGTTGCTGCATCGGTTTTCCTACATTGGGTTTTCTAGGGGACATTGGTCCAAAAATAATGGTGTCACTTGTGTGTTATTTCTTTCTTGCTCGGATTCTTGTTTTAACGTATTAATTTAATTAGTGGAGACTGTAGTGTATTAGTTTCAATATTTACCATAGAACACAGTAAATAATTTGTTCAGTTATTTGACAAATAGAAGAAATTTAATCAGTTGCTGCAGTAGAAATTTGGGTCTTCCGAATTTTCACATGGTATCAGAGCACGGGTGAAGCAAGGGAGTTGACCGGAAGAGCCAGCGCTGAGATCGAATCCCCAGAGGGATTGTGCAATCCAAGCCAAGAGGGCAAGATTTTCGTGGAAGATCTCTCTCTAAGTGAGTCGACAGAGAGGTAAGATTTCCAGATCGAGATTTGACAACGGCAGAGGGAAGCACAGAGTAGTTTCTGGTGAGACGCAGTTTTCTGCAGTAGTTGTTGGGGCAAAAAAACGTCAGATAGAGATGGAGACACTATTTTGAGGGAATTCTTCCTCAGAGGACTTCCAACCAAGAAGTTTGAATTCTCAATTGTTGAGCAACAGTAGAGAGGAGCAGATCTACTAACTCCAGCATGGAGTGCGTAGGCCAGCCCAGCAGTAGTGCAGAGGAGAGAGGAGGCAGTTCGAGATTTTTGTTGGCATAGATGGCAGCGAACAGGCTAAAGAGATCAAGATCGGTTGGATGGGGCATCCAACTACGTGATCTGGAAAGCTAGGATCTCATGCCTTCTGGATGAGCATGATCTCAAGATGTACGTCAAGAGTGTGGTAGTTATACCACTGATGCAGATCCACTCAAAGGTACAAGGCTGAGATAGCGAAGGCAAAGCTGTTGCTCCTCGATGGAGTTAGGGATCGCGTTGTATGTCACATTACTGGCAAAGGGACAACCAAAGAGATTCGGATGCCTTGGCTACGCTATATCAAGGATCTTCCGAGCAACAAAAAATGTACTTGGAGGAGAAGCTAAGATAAGCTAGGATGGAGAAAGGGGAATGCACTGATCTGTTCCTGTCAAAGCTTCAGGAAGTCTGAGATCAGTTGGCAACTATAGGATCAACACCTCAACCTACATAGATGGTAAGGTTGGCCCTGAATTCTGTTTCAGAAGAATGGCGAGTGTTTGTCCAGAGTGTTCTAGGCAGAGAGAAATTGCCAAATTGGGAAGGAATGTGGGTCACTCTTCAACAGGAAGAGATGAGGCGAAACTTAGTCAAGTGCAAACTTGATGCCAGCAGCAAAAGTGGGACGAAGCCCAAGGAGGAGGAAGAGAATGCAGCCCTTGCATCAAAGGGCAGCAGGAGCAACGAAGAAAGAAGAATGATGTCTCAAAGATCAAATGTTTCTGGTGTGGTGAACTCGGTCACTATGCTACATAGTGTCCTATCAAGAAGAAGGACAAGGATGCGAAACATGATCCGCAAGCTACAGCCGCAAAGATCGAGGAAGAGGAGTTCGCCATGATTACCCAAATACCTCCAGGAGAGAGGTGGGGTGATCTAGTACTGTAGTTCGAAAGAACTACAGATGGCAGAATCCTTGAGGAGTCCACCTCTTGGATCAATACTACCTTGCTACGGGAACCCATATCAGAAGTAACAGGATGGACTAGGATCAGTTGATGCAGAGGAGTGTCGGAGTGACAATTGCAGTGGCAGTGAGCATGACTATAAAAGCAGAATGCATAGCAGTGAGCATGACTACATGCAAGGCTACATGGCTTCGTAAGCTGCTAGTAGCCTTGTTTGGTCAGAGGATAGAGACAATGGTAATAGACTGCAACAATCAGAGTTGCATCAAGATGTCAGAGAATCTGGTGTTTCACGACATATCCAAGCATATGGACATCAGATAACACTTCATCAAGAATTGTGTGCAACACAACATTGTTCAGCGACAATATATACCCACGGATGAGCAGGTAGCAGATATACTGACACTAGCTTTGGGGAAGGCGAGATTCATCTTCTTCAGAGACAAGTTGGGTGTTATGCAAAACACCTTCCTCGCTAAGGGAGAGTTATAGTTTATGACATTATGTAGCTCGAACATGTGTTCTAGTCTCAAAATGTGTCTATGAGGCTAAAGAACACTCTAATACCCAGAAAAGATTTCGCAAGAAAAGGCCTTGATTAGTATTAATTAGCCAGTTAATTAATTTTCCTAAGTTTAACTTAGGGAAATGGCTTAATTAATCAATATTAATTGTGAGTTAAATCGATTTTCCTCTAGAAATTTCCAGAAAAGTCATGAGAAGGGGTCAAGATGATCTTAACTATCGATTGAGATTAGATCATGGTCGTTAATTCATCAACGAGAGATTATAGGAAGAGATCGATGGGCATTTGGAGAACACATCGAGGCACAATATTGTAGCGATAGCAAGGGCACAGAAACAACGCAAGGGCATCAACAGAGAGAGATCAGCCGTGCTTGGAGATAGGATTGCCAGAGGATTTTATCATAGCAATTTCCATAGTCTTTTGGAGATCGTATTTCTGCAAAGAGGCCGATTTTCTAGTGATGTGAATTGCTCTAGAGAGGGGTGTGAATTTCTCTAGCAGGCAATGTGAATTTCTCTAGCAGGCAAAGTGAATTTCTCCAGGAGGACGAGTCGCAGGAGCAAGGAGAGATTGCAAGAGAGACTGATTTGCACAAGGGGATCAATTTGCCAGCTAAAGTCAAATTCCAGTGGAGGCCGAGATAATTTCCAACCAATGCGAGTTTGCCAGGGCCGCACATGTGGCTAGATTCAGCGAGCCAAAGGAAGGCCTAGTTGAATTAGGAGGGTCAAGTTGTCTCCATGAAGCCAAATCAACCAGCAGAAGTGATCAAAATATTTTGTAGGAGGTTTGCTAATTTACAGCAAACGATTTTGTAATTTTTTCCATCACAAATTTGCGGAAGAATAATAAAATTACTCATCTGCAGACCGTTTTCCCCACACTAGGGTTTTCCCGGGACATTTGTCCAAAATACTGGTATCCATTATTTGTGTGTGTGTGTGCATAGTTTTCTTAGTTCCTATGGTTATTTATTTTTCAGTGAAGTTGCAGTTGTGTTTTATTCAATATTTGCCGCAAATAATTTGCAGAACACGAATAATCAATTGATAGGAGAATAATAACCAGCTAACTGCAACAGTAACTAAAATTTCACAACTTCTCAACTAGAATGCAAAGCCTTGAAGCTAAGGGAAAACGATGGGGCTTCCATCTCCCCAATACCTTAATCAATGTTTTTTATGATTTATGCAAAGTTTTGCATGCCAAATGCTATCCAAGCCAAGTGGCATATCAAATTTAATAAGAAAGGACGAAAGTTGATGTTAACCATAATCACTGTAGCATCACACTGGAGCCAGGTTTGGATGGTAGGCTTGTCGACATTCCTTTGCTCACTCTTGGAGAATCCTTCAAGGAGCACAATCTGGAAGAGTGTTTTCGTAGCCTGGGTCTAGTGATTTCTTGGAGGAACATCCAATCAGTTGTTTAGGTATGTGTTCATTAGCAAGTGTCTGTCTCCTAGAAAAAACAGCCTGCGTCTGTTTCTCCCTGTTTCTTAGTCTGTGCAAGGTTAATTCTTGAAGGTGCTTTTCAGCTCTCTTAGCAGTCGAAGGGAACTAAAGGGAATTATTGTGTTAATTGCTCAATCAAAATCTATCTCTCTACGTTCTCTAGTTACAATTTGATGGTGAAAGGGAGGTTCCCAGTGCTTACATTAGAATTGGGCACAAGCGCTTGGAATTGATGGACTATCAGGAGGTTTCACTAGTGATGCCCCCTTTGTGGAATTGTTGACATCCGTCATGTTGTTCAATGTCAAAAGTCCCTTATTGCACATAACGGAATATCAATATTTATATAGAGAAAATTCATACCTAGGCAGAAAATCGTAGTTATTAGTAACACAATAAGAGTTACAAGTACAACTTATAATGGAAACTCTGCTAAAGCAAAAGAAGCAAATAGAGAGCTTAGAAGCTTTGCATCATCAAGTAAGTCTGGCCAGCAACAAATTACAATCAATCAACTACCTCTAACTACAGAATGTCCATTTGATCAAATATTGAGAAACTGTTTATCAGATGCCACAAGAGGTAGATATGGATGGCATGGGTCAGGGACCCCAGCCTTCTCCATTGGAACAAGAGAAAGCTTACAGCAAGCATGGCTTTACATAGTTTCAGGTTTTCTTGTGTTAATAAAAGTTGATTCTTTTCTGAGTGTCTTTTCCAGGCTTTATACTAGCAAAATTATTTAGACATCCTCTACAAAGGATAGTATGATCTTTATTATTGTCATTTTGGAAGTTTTTGGACTTGTTCTGAACAACAGAGCGTGGAACAGCCCTGTTTTTTATTATGCTGTCCAACGAGGCTGCAGCACTTTCTAATACAAAAGTTAACCGTTCACGCTAATGAACTTTTTTTTAAAATTGTGAATAAATAAATAACTTGCATATGTTTGGTGAAATTTTCGTAATAATTTGACTCCTCAATCGATGATGGCTTGATTTTAACCATGTTTCAAGATGAAGTGTGTACCAGATTACCACCAAGAACAGTAGTGTAAAAAACTTTAATGCATCTGGAAAAACATACATTAACAACTGCTCGCTTGGAATTTGGACTAGAGATAGGTTTCCACTTACTGTCAAAAAAATAATTACAAAACAAGGCACAGTTGCAAAAAACTTTAATACATCTGGAAAAATATACATTAACAAGTGCTCACTTGTAATTTGGAGTAGATACAGGTTTCCACTACAGTCAAAAAATAATAATTACAAAACAAGGCACGGACATATTCCAGAGAGGGAAAAGTGTAAATCTAAGTAAAATACTAAAAATGTTTAAATTCTGAAGTTGGCGAGGTAAAAGGCAAAGGCATGCATACCATGCTTCACCAGACCTTCATGTCGGGCCTTGGTTTAAATGCCATAACAGAGCCAGCCCATATATCGTCGGCATTGTCCTATAAAGGACAGCTGTGAAGTCAACTCCATATCTTTTGAATTACACTGTAAACAGCCACCTCTAGCACCAGCCTACTTCCATAGACTATAAAGCACGCACAATCACCAACTGCGCAGCATATAATCGGGCATTCCGTAGTCTAACGAGGCCACAATTTTGCCCGAAAAGTTGTGGAAATTTCAGTAGGTTTTTGAGAAAATCCGATAAAAAAAAATTGGAAATTACACCAGAATTTTGGTTACCCAGAGGTTTGCACATAAAAACGATTCAAACACTCCCAGGATTGGATTTTTTTTAAATTCTTTCCCCTGGATTCGGGCGAGAATTTCACCGCACCCTCCGGGCAATATTGTGGCCTCGACAGACAACGTCAAAGACAAATCCCTGTTAACACCCACAGACAGACAACGTCAAAGACAAATCCCTGTTAACACCCACAGACAGACAACGTCAAAGACAAATCCCTGTTAACACCCACACACAGGGATGGAGGCATTCTAGCAATCTCCGTCCACACTGATGAAGAAAATGAGGAGTCTGCTTTTGTCTTATCAAACTCCCATATAATGAACTCCTGAAAAAGCTCCTCTTCGTCTTTGACTATCCCACCAGTAACTAGAACCCGCGATCCGCAGACGAGCAGGTAAAGGGAAATGCACTTTGCAACAGCGATCTTTGGTAAGGGTGCGGAAACATAAGTACCTTCTCTAATGTTGAAATCGATAATTCCCCAGAAAACCATATGCATTCCCCTCTTCGACCCTGTCCCTACTATGGTCACGTTTTCTGGCGGGTGCCCGACAATTCTCCATGATTTCTGAGTGCAATTGTAAATTATAACTATATGTCCTAATGGTGGACAAGCGAGGAAGTTGTAAGGACGTTCTTGTGAAAGGATTTCAAAAAGAATTGCATATGGACGAGGACACCTGACCAAGCAGAGGCCTGCCGACGATCATGGCACATAAGTGAATATGTTGGGTTTAAATCTTGCTCTAAGATGGAGGAAAGGGCCATGGAGGAGGGCTTCACCCAGGTCCGTGTGAAAAAACTGTAAGCTAGAGGATTGGGCATTTTGAGTTCGGGTTCATTGAAAATCTGCCAGTGTAGAACCAGGCATGGGTTTCGGTGGCATGTACCCATTGAGTTGTAATGGATTTGGTGGATAAAAGGAGGGCATTCCATTCCTTGCAAACACAGCGAAATCTGCACAGAGATTGAAGTGGCAGCCATGCCAGTATCTCGTGTGTCAGATAAGCAGGCATTTCCTAATGTACCAGGCAGTTGTTTCTGGGCTCCATCTCCCCTATTTTTCATAAACCCTAACGAGAGGGAAGAAAGAAAGAGATACACTAAAGGCTTCAATTCGAAATGTGCACCTGATTGCTGTATATAGAATATTAGATTGGGATTCATAAAAACAAGAAATGCAAGTTCCAGCACATGTTATTTCAGATGAATATGTATGTATTATACCTAACCATGTGTGTATGGTTATACCCAAATTCATTTTAAATTTAGATTTAGTACAACGATTAATAATTTCGATTTTAATTTTTAATTATTGATTTTATTTTATACATTAAAAATTTAATTAAACTTAAATTTACTAACCAATTTAAATTTTGAATTATTTAATTTTATTTTATATATTAAATTTTTTAATATTTGATAAATTTAAATTGATTTATTTTTTAAATTTTTTTTTTAATATATATTATAAATCAGCATTTCCTCGTACTAAATTATAAAATATTTCTTATTTATATTAAATAAAATTTATTTAAAAAAATAATATATATATATATATATAAAATTTAGATTTATATATATATTTTTTATTTAAACAAACTAAAATGGAATATGATAAAAATGAAATTATTGAAATATATCGTATTATTCTATTAAATGATGATATAATAAACTATAAAAATAACATTAAAATTTAATATTATTAGGTGTTTGGTTTTTTTGTTTTTTTTTTAACTTATTTTGTTTATTTTTAAATTAATGAAATAATTTTTTCCTCGGTGAAATTGGGATTTCAATTTCTTATTTTTGAAAATATGTTTTTAAATACATATATAAATTTTGATTTTGAAAAACACCAAAATTATATAAATTAAATAACTTAAATTTATAATTCTTTAAAAAATCTATTAAATTTTTATTTTTATTTTTTTTAAATAGTATAATTGATTAAGTAAACGTATTAAATGGATATTAAGCTTATATATTAAGTTTTTGGTTGTGTTATATTATGTAGATTTTAATTTTATGTTTGAGATTTTTTATTGAATCAAAAGGTATTTTAATTTAATATAGAAAACATTTGTAGTGTTCATACATGAATATCAACATTAATAATCAGTGTTGATTTAATAAGAGAAATGTTCTAGGGTTTTTAAAATGAAATATTAGATCAAAAAATTAATAATAGTAAAACATAATGTTAACTTAATAAAAAAAGTAATAAGGAATACTAAAAGTAATAAAGAATCATAAATCTATTTAATTCAATTTGTTATATTGTAATTTTGTTTTTATTACTAGAATTACAAATAATTTTTTCTAAGGAAAAAAATCATAATATGCATATCACATTCAAATAAATTTAAATAATAATAATTCATATTCGTAATTATGATATTTCACAACATATAATTAAAAAACATATAAAAACTTAATAAATTTAATTAATAAATATATAGTTTTAAAAATATATATAACATAGAAATGTGAAATATATATAATATAAATTATAGCTATGAATTAACATGAATTTGACCATATACTTAAAATAATGATTCATATTCATAACTATTAATTAATAAGCATATAAAAAAAATTGTAATGTTATATATATATCATCAATGTTATGCATATCACACTAAAAAAATAAATTAAAAAAACATGAAACATGTCAAAGAAAAATGCAACATATATGTGTAACTATATGTATTATGAGCTTTGTGAATTAAAAAATGATATTTTTTTATATAGAGATGTGAAATTTGTATAAATATAAATAATATTACGGGATCTACCAAAAATTGAGAGGAATCAAATCTTTTAGGTGCAAATATTTCCTCAAATTTTGCATTTAAAAAAAGGTTTGCATCTTGAGAGATTTGATCCCTCTTAGTGCTTGATAGATGGATATATATTAGTTTACATACCACTTTCCTTTTCATCCAAACACTTATAATGATCTTTAATTTTCTTAAAGGCAATAAATTAAAATAAAATTTGAAGATTTAGTGAAAACTAAATTATGCAATATATTAATCTATATATATTTGTCATTAGCTTTTATCTATATATGTGTGTGTTAAGTGGCCTAGAATCAAAGGACTCATAATTAGGGCCGATAGTTTACTTGATTTATCATTCACAAAATGTGGAGAAATACTCCATGTTTTCGTGATTTTTTTCTCATATATATATATATATATATATATATATATATACACGTACTTTCTTTCTCTCTTTTATATATATATATATATATAAAAGAGAGAAAGAAAGTACGTATGTATATATATATATATATATATACATACGTACTTTCTTTCTCTCTTTTATATATATATATATATAAGAGAGAAAGAAAGTACGTATATATATATATATATAAAAGAGAGAAAGGAAGTACGTGTATATATATATATATATATATATATATATATACATATATATGTAATTCTGAGGAAGAATGTAAGTTGAGAAAGAAAAGTGAAAGATTCTAACTCAAAGATTAATTTAGGGAGAAGTTAGTTTTAAAAAGGAGTTAGATTATTCTAATTTAAAGACTAATTTAGAAAAAAATTAGTTTTAAAAGACATTTATAATATTCAATAATAAAATAATGTTAACTTTAAAAGATATTTATGATATTCAGTATTAGTTTAGCAAAAACAATGATCTCATTAATAAGAACATTAGTGTATCAAAGTAATCTAAAAGCTTTTCAAAGGAAATATGATTGTGTATATTATCTATAACTATCAACATTAATATGATTTACATTAATGTAATTGACGTGATTGTAAAAGATGAATCAAACTATTTCTTACAACTCAAGTTTGATGACGTGATTGTAAAAGATGAATTAAACTATTTCTTACAACTCAGCTTTGACACTCCACCATTTTCCAACGAAGTATTTGATTTCATTATTTTCAAATACACCATCTTAAGTTCTAAGCATAATATTTTTTAATCAAAATCTCAATCTATATTCACTTACCTTAGAAAGAGTAATATTACCATCAAAACTAAATTTGAAAGGGCAAAATAGTAATGCCTCTCCTTAGTCATCCACAATTTACCACATGAGTATAATTAGCCTAGGAAGAGTGTACCTTCTCACATTTATCCTATTTAATTTTCCTTCTTTCTCTAGATCACTTACACAAATTGCTAATAGACTACTAATATCTCAATAAGAAATTACACTCTGATTGAAAGTAAGTCAAACTAAACTGAGAAATTACACTCTAATTGAAAGTGAGTCAAGCTAAAACTATCACAACTAATATTGTAATAAAATGAATCAATTCACTAAATATGTTTATAATTTCATTTCCACCGAATTTTCTTTTTCAAATTTTTTGTTTTATTCAAAACTTCTTTATTAAAAAAATATAAATTAATCCAACTTTAATTTTTTAAATCACCAAATTCTAACCCAATAAGAAAAGTTGCAATTATAATTCCTAAATCTTTAGGAAATGATTACTTTTGGGAGTAAGAACGGGTTGTTGGTCCTCGCTAAAAATAAAGACCCCAACGGAAATTGGCCATTGAGCCTCGTCATTTGCTATACATGTGCAAATGCAACTCTAACCAATGAATACAACTTGCAAGGCTAATAACAACTTTGGAGACCAGGAATTCGTGGTTAGCCTTCGTCGAAAATAAAGGCCGAACAGGATTTCAGCCATTGATCCTCATAGTTAACTATACATGTAAAATGGAACTGACCGTATAATTACTATATTACTACGTGATGACTTCATTCCTAATACTGGGACATAGAAGCTATTCCCACAATCATTCTCACCATTATTAGACAATCAGAATCGACAATCATTCTGGTTATGGTTATGGTTATGAATGGATGGAAAAAAAATTTGATTTGTGTTATTTAAATTAAATTTTTTTATTTTATATAAATTTAGTACTTTGAAAAATTTATATAGTAGAGAGTTTATAATTTAAACTTTTAATTCCACCAGATTCCAATTCAAATTTATCATTCCAACATATTTTTATCAACACATCAAAAAAACTCTCTTAAATTTCCAACCTAAACTAATCCATTTGAAAATACCTTATTGGAGCAAGAAAAAAGGACAAATTCCAATTCAAACTTGTCATTGCAACAAATCTTTATTAGCACATAAAAAAACTCCTCCAAACTTCTAAACTAAACTACTGCATTTGAAGGTACCCTACTGTGGCAGGGACAAGGGACAAGAAGTGTTCGTATAGACCTTCGCCCGCTGCTGGTTTTCACTGAAGAAATAACCCTTCATTCTTATAATATTTTCTAAAATCGCCGGGACAATGATTCTAATTGCCATAATATTTTCTAAAATCGCCGGGACAATGATTCTAATTGCCATAATATTTTCTAAAATCGCCGGGACAATGATTCTAATTGCCATTTTGATGTGGCGAATTTAAATACCGTATCATTCAAGTCACAAACCAAATCTAACGTAACCCAAGTTAAGAAGGGTTAATGAATCTTCTTTCAGTCAGGCATCAACCAGCTTCCAAATTTCATCCATGATAACATGGTTATTTTAGAATGCATAGGCTGTTTTCATTAAAAATCCATCCACGTCATTCATTCGAGGCGCGGTATTTATATATGGAGTCACTAAGTGGGGAGGGATGGTACACTATAACCAAAATCAGAAGAAAAACAGAGGTAAAATAAATTCTGTGATCGATTGAAAAGCATATTATATATGTTAAAAAATTCAGTGCATATTCTTCCAAAAAAAATCTAGCACCGTACCTATCCATCGACTGCTATATAAACATATGTATCTATTGCCTTTTTCAGGTTGGAAAAAGAAAAGCCCAAATCAGAAGTAAAATAAATTTTGTGATTGATTGAAAAACAATGTATGTATTTACAAAAATTCAGTGCATCTTCTCCCAAAAAAATTCTAGCACTGTGACTATCCATCGACTGTTACATAAACATATGCATCTATTGACTTTTTCATGTTCGAAAAAGAAAAACCCAATAAATTGCAAGTAGGATTAGTTGATAGACGTACCTACCTGAATCCGTAGAGGGCAATTCCTTCGAATTTTGATGTTGTCATGGTACCGCCGGAGCCATCGTCATTTCTCTACGCAGGACTTGATTGACTGCTTTGCTTCTGCAAAACGGATCTGAAAAAAATCAGAGAACCAAACAAAGGTAAAACAAAAAATAGCTTAGCATACATATCATTTAAATCTGCTTACAGGTGGTTGTCTACTGCTTCTCAGTTTACTCTCCGCATGGGATTGCTTTGCTTCTCTTGCATAAGCCCTTCCTTCCTGTAAAAATAAATTAATCTTCCAAATCAAAAAGCAATTGAGCATAATTTTTCTCCTTAAGTGACCGATTTGCAATAATCAAAGCAGGGCATGAAAACGAAACAAACTAACCTAAGCTATTATAATTATAATAATATGTCAATATACAACCAATAAAAATACAGATCTCCCTCGTCCCTTAATTGAAATTAAATTTACATTTGACAAAAGACTCCCATTACCACTGAGGCCGGTGGAGATCATCATCACATCTGCAGCTATTGCCACTCCTCTGATTGTGCTCATCCAAAGACTTCTTGGGCGAAAGGTATATCTGTCTTTGCCTCTCAGACTTGACAATGAATGTTCAAACAATAAAACAGAAAGACAAGAGAAACTACACATACATGAACAATCACAACACAGAGCCACAGATACTGATAAAAGAAACAAAACACAACAAACAAGGAGGAGCACTCCACAAAAGATTACCGCCTTGTCTGAGAGACAGAGAGCAGCAGAGCACAGAGAGTACATTGAATTGCAAGAAGAGGAAGAGAATAATGAAACTAAATAGGACATGGATTTGCTTTTGTGAACGGTAATTAGCTTTTGTGAATGATCCAATTCTATCCCACGTTTGATCCACGGATCCAGCAAGATCCTTCCTACCGTTAGAAAAGCTATCGCGCGCAATTCAAACTTAAATATTAGACAACACTACCACTCTCCCCTGTATCCACGTTTACGGATATTCAATGGGGTTCTTGGAAATTTAAAAATCTCTCAACTTCAATTTCCTAGGTCACGAGGTCGAACCGTGAGACGTGATGCTCTGCTCAATAGAGACCTATTATTATAGACAGGGATGGCAGAGCCTCATACGCGGAGCGTTCTCGTTTGAGTGATATTATTACACGCTGATATTCTTCATGCATGTTGTTTTTCAGGCATCAAAGTTCAACATTTTGCCAGTAGGCATTTAAATCGGAATAAGAAGATAATAATCAATTTTTATAAATCCAATTGACTAATAATTGAGATAGATATTCATACTTATTATATATTTTAAATTTAAATAATCAATATGTATTTTTACTTTAAAAACTTATAATTTTAACAAATTTTAATATTTAAAAAATATCGATTATCTCATTCAATTATTTTTAATATTAATATTTTAAAAATATCTAGCATCTCATCCAATTATATTATTTTTAAAGTTATTAAAATAATTGTTATATAAAAAGTAATTTATTTTTAATTTTATATATAAACATAATATTATAAATATTTATTTATTATATAAGAATTATTAAAATTCTTATAATATAAAATAAGTTTAAATGTTAACTTATATGATATGTTTATGTTATATTCGAAGGTCACTCATAGAGTATCCTTGAAGGAGCACAATTTCGAAGAGTTTTTTGGAAGCCTCGGTCTAGTGATTTTTTTGGAAGAATATCTAATTAAGTGTTTGTATTTTAGGGAAAATAGCTTATGTCTAGTTTTCTTGTAGGTGTTTTTTTAGTTCTCTTAGCAGTGGAAGAGAATTATTGTATTAAATGTTTAATTAAAATCTTTATCTATAATTTGTTGGTAAAAGGGAAGTTCTCAGTGTTTACATTAGAATTTAGGATAAGGGCTAGGAATTAGTGGAAAACAAGGTTTCACTAGTGATGCCTTTTGTGGAATTGTTGACATTCGCCATGTTGTTCAATGCCAAGAGCCTTTCATTGCACATAACTAAATATCAATATTTATACAAGGAAAATTCATACCTAGGTGGAAAATCAGAGTAACTTTATAGCAGTGATAATGTAAACTCTCCTATAACAAAAGAAGAAGCTTTGCATAATCGAGTATAGCCAACAACCCTCAATCAACTACCTCTAACTACAAAATATCCATTGGATGAAACACTGAGAAATAAATTGTTTATTAAATGCCCTAAGAAGTAGATATCAATGACATGGGCCAAGGACCCTAACCTTCTTGTTCATCGAACAAGAGAAAGCTAACCTTCTCCATTGTAACAAGAGAAAGCTTATAGCAAGCATGGCTTTACACAATTTTAAGTTTTCTTATATTTTTAAAAGTTGATTTTTTTGGAGTGCCTTTTCTAGGCTTTATACTAGCAGAATTCTTTAAGCCATCTCTACCGAGGATAGTATGATCTTTACTATTGTCTATTTATTTATTTTTTTAAAATTCATCTCTTCATGATAGGAATTGAAAATTACATAGCTTACAACTTTGGACTATTGGTCGGCCAGGCAGAGAACCTTGGAATTGCTAGTGTTTCTTCTCAGCAATTTAATAGACATACAAAAACCTTGAGTATTGACATACATAAACCCAGGAATAGAATTTAAGGAGCTCCTATTAACAGGATAAGTAGAGTTTCGTTGGTACCAGAATGAACCATTCATGTCCTAAACAGTGAAAGAAAGAAATTAAATAAGGACCTGAAAGCTTTGCAAAAAATCCCAATAGAGCGGGGGTCGAATCTACTTGGAGTCGTACACTGATAGAGAACCAATGGGTAATGCTAGAGAGGCCATGCATGAAAGCAGTTGAACCAGGCCATTCAGAGACTACATATTGTGGAGCAGAGGCATAGCATTGCTACCACTTCGCTTCCAACAGTCTGCTTAACCTGTCTCGAAGCGATATTTTCCTAGCCAAGTCCGCCACAGAGAGAGTTCAATTCTAGAGTCGGGAGGTTCCAGAAGAGCTGAGATTGTGCTAGTGACAGACTTCGTTGACCATACCCTGTTGTCCATATCCAAATACCACACACGGAGAGGAAATCTCCATATCTTGGCACCATAAGATGTGCACAGTGCATGGCGGAGTATATAAATTGACTAAAGGCACTGAATCCATTGTAGCAGTTGAGAGCACTGACAATTGTTCTGCTAAAACCCAGTCGTCAAATATGTGACTTTTCTTGATCTGAATTGCAAATACCTTACAACTGCTTGCTTACGACAATGAAGCCGAACACTCATTCTGATATATGCATGGCCACAATGAAGCGAAGGGGCCAGGAGAATGTCCACGACCCCCATGCAGACAGACGAGGGGGTAGAGTACGGAAGAAAATTATGATTTTGATCCACCACCCTCTCGAGGACAATGTAGACTGATGAAGGGAGCTATCAGGTAATGCAAAGAGATGAATAAGAGTGCAGGCATGACGAGGAGGAGACATAAGCTTAACTGCGTTTGAAGATACACATGTTTGAGCAGAGCCCCGGCTTGTTAATATCATAAGAGAAGCAAGCGAGGTAGCAATGACGTCGCGCTCACACAAGCTTGCCTCAAGCCACCATGAATGCTCATAATACTCTCCCGTGATTATATTGCAGATGACGCAGGAGGAATTGTACCAAAGCCAAACTCGAAAGGCGTACACATACTACAAAGTAATAAAGTCACTCATGCCAATAGGCACTTAACATTGAATTATCCAGATGGCTATTAGAGCTATGATGGTTTTGCATAATCATTCTAGAAGGCATGAATTTTCACCTGCGGTGGGGGAGTGATCTTGGTAAGCAATCGAAAGACAAGAAGATTTCAGTTGAGCGGGAATTGCATGGGGCTAGTTGAGATCAAGAGTGTTAGAATCAAAGTCCAGAGCGTAGTTGGCTAACTGATATGCAAGCTTGTTCCCAGTGGGTCGAATATGGGCCAACAAGGAGCAGAAATGCCCTGCAGAAGACCTGCAACTTTGGTTATGTGCGATTCAATCCGCCAACTGTTCAAGACTTTATGGAGGGAAGACCCACACTGAAGCTTCTTCAGGATTGAAATAATTATAAGCGAGTCTCCTTCAATGAGCAACTGTTGATAATTGTAACGCAAAGCGATGGTGAAGCCCTGTTCCAAATCCTAGAGTTTAGCCTCATTGTTGGTAGTAAAGCCTGATTTTCCAGCATAAACATGCATAATTTTCCCGAGCAATCCTTGCAACGTCCTCCATAGTTGGCAGGACCCGAATTACCCCAAGAGGCGCCATCAAAGTTAAGCTTGATGAAGCCTAGGGGAGGAGGAGACCAAGATGAAGGACTAGAAGGATGTAGAGAGGGCATAGGGGTTGGGGAAAGAGGGGGGCTTAGAGGTTGGATTCCAAGGAGGCTTAAAATTCCTTGTTCAGAAGGAGGTTAGTCCTAGTCCTCCGAGGACCAATTTGTAGCAATAATGGTCTCCTAGAGTTGAGAGAGGATGAGATGTTGAGGGAGGAAGAAGAGGATTTGGAAATCCTAGAATTTCTTTCTTTCCATATGTTCCAAGTGGTAATCCAAGAATTAAGAGCCATACACAATTCAAAATAGGACTATGGAAAGGAGTATTGGTCCATTGCTCAAGAGAGGAAGATATATAGTTTTTCCCAAGGTTAGATCTCTCAAAGACATGGGCAACCCATTCCCAAAGTGTAGAGGAGAAGGGACAAGTTAAAAATAGATGGTTATGGTCTTCAGAATGAGATAAGCTTAAGTTGCATATGGAAGGACCCATGAAACCTCTTTTTTGTAATTTGTCCCAAGTGAGATTCTTGTGTGCTAGTAGAAGCCAAAGGAATAAAGTGATTTTTGGCCAATGTTTCAATTTCCACAAGTGCCTCGAAATGCGATTTGGATCCATATGAGGTGTGTGAGAGAGGATACAACATGATTCCTTCATATTGAAGTGTCATGATGGTCCATAACCTCGAAGGATGTCATTGTCATGATACACTAGGATGTTTTTGGTGGCTAAGATTGGAGCAAGGATCTGATGCTCTTCTGCATGAGAGCTGGCATATTTAGGAGAGTGGACCTACCAAAAACGCCAGGGTGAATGTGTAGAGTGAGGACCCCAGTATTGAGAGACTAATGATATTCCTCGTTGATGCAAGCTATCCTTGAGTTGTTAAGAGTTAGTGAATGATGAAAGCTTGGGAAATTGATTCCACAGGTCCTCCCATAATAATGTTGTTAAACCATTTCGAACCTCCCAAAAGCTATGGTCTTGAATTAGAGCTTTATTTTTCCAGGTGGTGTCCCAGATATGTGATCCTTTGTTACTTCGTGTCATGCAAGACTAGTTGAGGGGAGTGATGACCTTGTGCGTACTTTTGGTCCACATTTGGCACCACAAGATTAAAGGATTTTTAAGCCACCACCATCAAATTTTGTCGTTCAAGGCTTGACTGAGAACTTGAGGATGTGCGAGGCCAAGTCCTTCTACATATTTGGGGAGACAGAGTTTATCCTAGGCTACTAAAGCCCACTTCTTTTTCAATAAAGCACCTCCTCATAGAACGTTGAAGGCTACGAAGCTTGTTGAGAACTGCTTTGGGTACTACAAGGGCCGAGAGCAGGTATGTTGGCATAACTTGCAGAAACAATTTTAAAAGGGTAAGTTGCTTAGCTAAGTTAAGGGCTCTAAAATTCGAACTGGATAGTTTGGCCTCAATGTTTAGTAGGAGCTCTTCTTAGACAAATTGGCGAAGACGATTGAAGGTCAGGGGAGCACCCGGTATTTGGACAGAAGGGAGCTCTTTTGAAAGCTTAAAATACGAGAAATGTTAATTTGAACAATAGTAGGGGTAATAAAGATAAGATTTGGGACTTACCTTTATTGATGTAAGTGCCATACGTTGGAACAAAATTGTCTATAATTTGCTTGAATGACATAGCTTCCTAAAGGGAAGGATGACCCATAAGTAAAGTGTCATCTACAAATTGTTGACGAGTTGTACGTTGATGAGTGGAGCCAAGCGGGAGGCCTCTTAGGAAATTATGAGTGAGAGCATGATAGATGGAACATCTTAGTCCTTTAGCTACCAATAAGATTATAGAGGGAGAGATGGGATCACCTTGCCTTATGCCTCGTGAGGGAGTGAGAATGGGGGAAGGAGAGCCATTGATCAAGATAGAGAAAAAAACCTTGGAGAGAAGAGCCATGACCCAAGCAATCCATTTTTCATGAAATCCAAAGGCTTTTAGGATATGATATAAGAATTTCTAGCTGATCTTATCAAAGGTGTAACACCCTCCTCCCACATTTACCCAAGCTATCCATCCATTGAGGTAAACATATGACAAGAGGCTACTATGATGTGATTAAACTCCCCATGTGCAGTTAGGGAAGTGGAACCGATGAAACTGAACCAAACTAACTTTCCACACATGCTTCACAACCTCTAAGGGCCAACCAACCATTCCAGGTGACCAACCCCTGAGGCGACTCAACTTTTCACTGATCTAACTTCGTAGTCACTCCCTTGACAAGGAAACAATGTGACTTAGACCCTCCAGTCACTCCCACAATGTTGTAGCAGCTACAACACCCTCCAAAATTTTGGTCTGCATCTAATTTCGAAGCCTTCCTTAGGTTTTTCCTTGATGTTTGAAGTACTTGGGCTCATCCCATGAGCTCATGTTGAGTCTTCGCAACCTCCTCGCTTGACCATTCACTGGACATCTTTTAGTATGTTGTTCACAATGTCATGCTTGCTATCATGTTCTAGCTATGATTCATGTATGTATTTGTGTGTACAAGTTGTATTCACTATGTAAGCATTTGTCACACTCACACACGAAGTTGTATGCTTGTCACGCAAGTGTCCCGCGGTCGTTCAACGATCTATCACAAGTGTCGCACTTGTCGCCCTTGTTGCCCGCACCCGTTGGTCAGTCACACTGAGCATGTTGTCTTGTTGATTCGAGGTGTTTTGTCATCGAGTCGCATTGAGTGTGTGTTCACAAGGTCGTGCATGCACAAGTTCACTTTCTCACACACTTAGTCATTTTGCTAAAACTCTATCAATCGGACCACCCTCCAACAACCGGACCTCCGTTGAGCTTCACTGCGCAGTCTCAGCCCTCAGTGATCATGTACTGCTGCCCAGAATTGCACAGAGCTTGACGCTGCCTCCCAAGCAATCTGCACTATGCAATCCTGGAGTCAACCCAACTGACTGTCACCCAGAACATCACAGAAGTTGCTCAGCAAGCCATCTCAATATGCGTTGCTTGCAAGCAAATCTATCAAGCCTCCAGCTAGTCAACTGGAGAGATTGACTAGGTAGTGACCCCGGGCTTCACTCCTCCAAAAAATTGCGCAGAAGCTACCAGCATGCTTGACTCTGCTAACTAAAGAAATTATGCAGACATGAAGGACAAGCACTCGGTGCGTATCACTCCACTGTCCTTGAAATTTGCGCAGTTCTGTCAGCCAGTCACCCTGCCAGCCGACCTGCTGCTCCTCCTGAAAATTGTGTTGTTTTCATGGGCTGTCCTCTAGCTACCCGACACCTCACTCAACCAAGAAACTACGCAGAGATGTCCTGCAGACTAGCCTCGTAGTTCTGCGCAGTTTTGGCCAACAAGCTCTTGTAGTGCGTTGCCAACCTCCCCGAGAATCTGTGCATTCTTCACTACTAGTGTCCTCCCTATTGCCTGCACTGCCTCCCTGGAAAATTTGCGCAAATCTTCTCTTCAGCCGAGCCAGATCCCACAGACAGTCATTGCTGATCCGGACTGCCCATCTCAACCTCCCAGTGACCTCTGCACAATTTTCCTTAGCAGTGCACAGATCCCGCATCCCAGCCTGAAATTTGCTCTCTGCAGTTTCAGAGCCTTGTCCTCTTTCCCGATCACCTGCACCCGAAAACGGAAGATGATGCATCATGGTAGACTAGGAGATTTTTGGATCTGTTATCATCTCGTCATGACTGATTATAGAAATAGGTACATGGAAGAGATATGGCACGATGGCGAACAGGATGAACAAGGAGTGCATGCTAGGAGACTTGTTTGCGAATAGATGAACACATGAAGCATGCCAAGTACAAGCGAAGGAGAGACATGCACGTGCAACATAAAGTGAACACCAAGACCATCGAAGACTCTACACACCTTGCCATGCAGAGGTGAAGCTATAATACATCAAGAACGCAATCATCACTCAACATCACTACAGCTCGACATGGACACCACCAGCAGCATGAACGTACCAGCTTTTTCGTGTTGATTCATGTCATGAGTCCTCTCGACCACATCACTATTGTGGGCCATACTGTTGTAATCAATGTAATGTAACGTGGAAGTCCAAGAAACCCACATGTAAAGTTGAAGAGTCATGTAAGTCAAACAATCATGAGGGAAGTCGAACAGTCACAAGGGTTAGTTTCACCCTTGGATATATATACCCCTCATTTGTACAAGCAAAATACTTTTCACCTTGGCTCCTCCCACATAGCCTTGAGAGTCTGGAGTATTTTCTTTGAGGAGCGAGCAGTGGCTCCAACAGCCCGTGATCGAGGTTAGTGATGTAATGGTCTATCGATGTGCCTTGGAATTTTCACTTAATTCAGAATCCAGATAATAGGCCAACACATTTTCACACAAGTATTTTATTCATTTGTAAGACTATTATTTGGACGTTTGTAATGCATGTTGCTTTAAACTGTATTAATAGAGTTGAACTATTTCGGTTGTTCAAATACATATGCTTTCAAAAATGTGTTGTATAAGTTGTTAATATTGTCTCGCCCATGTGGACTATTCCGCTAGACACTCGACAAAACCATTCTTGTAAACTTGTTATAATGACCGCCGCACTCATGTGGACTATTCCGCTGGGTGTTGTACGTGTTATTCGTTCATTATGTGCTTGTGACTGTCGCATCCGTGTGGACTACTCCACCGGAAACTGCGCATGTCCTTTTGTGTTGTGTGTCTCTAACAAAGTTGGGACTATTCCCTTTCGACTTGAGACTCACCTACACCCTCTCCCTATTCGGTGAAAGAACCTTGACACAAGTAACACTAAGCACTCACCAAGCACACGAACCTCACTATTCGAAGACAAAGAAAACCACTCTCTTGTGCTGAAAAGCAAGAGCTAAGGCAAACCTTTAAGATAATGGAAATTGGGCCATCATACCGGATGGGAATCCTACACCAAAGAGTGTAAGGTCTAGTTGGGACTTCATATTGGGGAGATCCCCTGAACGTTGGCGGGTCCAGTATCGTCAACATTTCTGGTGCTAGAAGGAGGGTCGCCAGTTGTTTATGGTTGAATGTCCTCTCACCCCCACTCATTAATCATCTGGATAAGGCAGTAACTTGCACTCCCTCTCACCTACGCGAACTCTGAAGTTGGTTACTCCTCACCTCCCAGGCGTGAACACAAAATTTTGTATCAACACCTTCACTCTATCCGTCTCATCACCCGTCAATTTTCCAAAGCAGTCAGACCGATCCCAGGAATACAAGATCTTCCATACGCATCAAGGAAACCAAAGACCACTCCCATAGGAGTTGTTGTATCATTGGTGGAAGAACTAGTTCTTGCCACACTCAAAGGTCTGGCATAAGCTGTTGAGAACGGAAAGGAACCTCCAGTATTCCAACAGGGAGAACGAGACACCCTCGTGATCTTGGGCTCAGATTCCGGTACAGGAGGTGGAGGGGAAGGCAGTAGAGGAGGCGGAGGCAGAGACGAACCAACAGACTCAGAGCCGGAATCGTAAGATTCTGAAGAAGAGGAGGAGGACGAAGAAGAAGAAGACATGGCTCACCAAAACTTGGAATGGATGACTCAGGGACCATTAGCTCTCTCGGGTGATTTGCACGAGATGCCAAAGCGTTCGAAGAGAATGCTCACAAAGTATGACCCTAACAGGTACGGTACGGTACGACGACGTTGCATGCAGATTGTTTTCGTGTACCTTGGATGGCCACGCAACAGTATGGTATCACAGCCTTCCTGTCAACTCGATCCATAACTGTCAAACGGATGTTCCTTGAAAAATTTGCTGATGAGAAGGCCCCAACCATGTTGCTCAAAGAGTTGGGTGGTCTGAAGATGGAGGCGAAAGAAAAGGTCAAAGATTTCAATCAGAGGTTTTTATGCATATTGAACAAGTTTGCAGTAGACACGAAATATCATGACTCCATCACTGTTGACTACTATATCTCCTCACTGCCAACCAGTATTGCACAGTTCCTCATGCGAGCTGTGAAACCAACGTTATTAGAAAACTACGATGAGGCAATCGTTGTGGAGAAAGACTTGTGTGCAATTGGAGTCATCAAGGATGATGAACTAGCAAAGGACTCCAGAAATGCGAGCAGGAACCCCTAGGTTGTGGCGAGTAAGGGTAAATACAAGGAAGCAAGTGATATTGAAACCCTTACTCGCCTTGTCAAGAACTTGACAATGAAGGTGTTTGAGTTGAAACAATGAACGATTGACACATCTGTGAGCAACCGGCCTCCCAGACAACGAAAAGGAAGCATGTCATCAAGCATCAACCGCTTCCCAGCTAAAACTGCACAAAGCTCCAACTTAGTGTTCTAGACGGAACTATGCATGAACGACGATTTTTTCTCATTCCATAAAGATGATCACCCGGAAGGGACTTGTTCGGAATGGAAACGAGTTGTAGACTCAGTATGTAATCGCACACTAAACGTAGTAAACAATGTGCAGTGCCAACTGAGAGACGTAGACGATGATGAAGATGTTGCACCTGATGAGGCACCAAGCACTGGGTAGGTGATCAACATGTCTTAGTGCTCGCAAGCAGCGCAGAAAACGAACACCGAGAAGCAACCCCAAAAGAAAAATGGTCGATAAAATCTTAGAAGTCAAGGGTCTCCCCCCACATTTAGGGAAATGTGAGAAAATCTTGAACTATTGAGGAGGGTTGATCCACTAGCCGTCCAAAAGTAGAAAGCAAAAAGCAAGCCCGGGAAGACAACAACGAACAAGAGTACGTCCATGAGCAGTAAACTGCAAAACACTCCGCCAGATAGTACAAACACGAGTCTGACCCAAGACATATTGGTGAGTCTATCTGCTCTTGACTACAACATTGTGGAAGACATGAAGAAAACTCGCGCAAACATCTTTTTGTTCGAGTTAGCTAAGATTCAAAGTCAGCAGGATATTCTATTGCGCGCAGTGGGGCAAACATCTATAGACAACGTAGCCTCTACTAGCAAGGGAGCAAGCACAACTCCCGGTCCACTCACAACTATGCTCAACACACTCCGGATGGAAGAAGCAAACTCTTTTTGCCCTCCATTCTTGCTTTCATTTGAAATCTTTAATTGCAATGTTCACAACTGTTTGGTTGATTTTGGCGCATCAACCAACATCATGCAACTCTCCATTGCCAAGAAGATCAATGCGTAATGGAGCAAGACATCTGCGCAGATCATCCAACTCAATCGAACATGCGTACTAGCAATTGGTGAGCTTCAGGATGTGATCATCTGATTATCTCATGACAGCCGAGTTCACCAATGCATCAACATCATCGTTGTGGACATACTGGAAGCATATGGATTACTACTCAATAGATACTGGGCCAGCAAGTTGAATGGATACTTTGCTACATACTAGTCACACTTGTGGCCTCCGTACCAGGGCAAAAGCAATCAGATCTAGGTGTTATCCGAGATATACATGAGACACAATATCACTCCCATCCATGGTGATAATGAACGTTGGCTTTCGAGAGCTCATGTTCGGCAACTGCTTCTTGGAAACAATGTTGGGGTGTTATCTCACACAACCAACTCCAACCCCACTAGACACGCAGTTGGTTCTCCTTCCTTACCCAACTGATGGAAATGAAACTTGTACAGTACATTGTAACACTAGTAGCAGTAGCAATAGTACAAGCACGTCAAACGGTCCGTGTACAAATGAGTTGTGGACCATGTATTTTGATAGATCTAAGACATAGGATGGCTCTAGAGCCGGGTGTGTCTTGATCGACCCAAGCACATAAAACATTTGATCTTGAGCCGCTTGGAGTTTGAGTGCGCAAACAACATTGCTGAATACGAAGCACTCATGTTGGGCTTGCAAAAGGCCATCAACCTCAACGTTGTTGCACTCAAAGTGGTAGGTGATTCAAAAATTGTGGTACGATAGGTATGTAACACCATACACTATTTATCACCTCATCTCAAAAGTTACCAGCAAGAGGTATGGCGACTAATCTCTAACTTCCAAGCATTCAATATCATTGTTGTGCCAAGAACGTGTAATGCAACTGCCAATGCTTTAGCAAACACAACTTCTAGGATGTCACCAGTTAGGGATAAATTTACTATTGAAATTTTGTACAAGCCTTGTATCCCTGGTAACATAACTAATTTACGTGTTTTTGACGATGATCAACAAATATTGCACTTCATGGCCAACGTTGATGTCTTCAAAGATGCAGTGATTGACGAAGACGAGAACAAGCAGTCTTTGTAAGCTGAGACTGATGACAAGAAAGGAAATCTCATCCCCAAGGGTGTGGTGTCTCTAGAAAAACTCTATGACTTGTAGAACCGCCTTCAGGGGCCAAGGAACAACAAAACCCACAGCTCCACCATGATGCACAAACAGATAAACTTGGGAACATAACAATATTCGAAGTTCGTCAATCTCGGTACATTTTGCACATGGCAGGAGCGGCAAGCCTTTTTCTCCTGCCGTGTGCAAAGACAAAGACAATTACCCCTTTGAACCCCTCATACAGAAAGAGCTGACCAAGTTGTTGGATGCACGGATCATATACATAGTAAATCATTCCACATGGGTTTCCAACCTTTCCTTTACGTAAGAAGTTTAGGGAGATCCACTTGTGTGTTGATTTTTGAAACTTGAACCGTGCCTTGGGCAAAGACAATTACCCTTTGCCGTTAATGGAGCATATTTTATAGACAATATCTGGGGCAGAGATGTTTTCCTTACTTGACGGGTTTTCAGGATATAACCAGGTTCTGGTAGCAGAACCTGATAGACTAAAAACTACCTTCCATACCAAGTGGGGTATGTTTGCATACAGACGAATGCCATTTGGGCTCGTGAATGTAGGCGCAACCTTTCAGCGCACCATGGACATCGCCTTCTGTGGACTCATCAGACAGAGCGTAGTGGTGTACCTTGATGACGTGACTGTGTTTTCCAAAAAACAGTCAGACCACATACGCCATCTGAAGAAGATATTTGAGCGATGCTGGAAATACGGGATTTCCTTGAATCCCAAAAAGAGCATATTTGCAATGTCTGAGGGGAACCTCCTTGGGCACATCATTGCCAGAAGTGGGATCAAGGTTGATCCAGAATGAGTCCAGACTATTACACAGATCCCTCACCCAACCAACAAGAAAGCAATGCAATCCTTCTTGGGAAAGATAAACTTCCTCCGGAAGTTCATCTCGGATTATGCGCAGATAGTGAAATCGATGCAAGACATGATCAAGAAGGATGCAATCTACAACTGGGGTAAGAGGGAAAATAATGCATTCACCCATATCAAGCAGGCTATAGCAGATGCGCCTGCACTTTACAACCCATATTTCAACAAATATTTCTTGCTATACACCTTCGCCTCCGACAACTTGCTTGCTGCAATACTCACTCAGAAGGATGAGATGAATAATGAACATCCCATCTCCTTCATGAGCGCAAGTATGTAGGGACCTAAACACAACTACCCCACCGTTGACAAACAAGAATATGCAATATACAAGGCGGTGAAACACTTCAGACCTTGCATGTTGAAGAACCATTGCATAGTCGATTTTCCTCACCCAACAACCCACTCCCTGCTTGTACAACAAGAGCTCGGTGAACGACGTGCGAACTAGATGACAAGCTTGCAAGAGTATGATCTTGACATCAAGCCAGTTCACACTGTCAAGGGTCATGGTCTCTGCAGACTCGCAGTTGAAGCAGTCCACGCACAGGAGGAAGAAGAAGAGCTCGTTGGTTGGGAGCAAGAAATTGAGATGTATGATGTTGATTGATCACCACCCACTGCATATGGAAAATCTTGATACGAAGATGTGTGCCAGTACCTTGAGCAAGGCACCATACCCTCTCACTTCTCCATGAGACAGAAGAGGGCACTACGCCTCAAATCTTTATCCTATCAGTTGGTGCACGGAGTGCTTTACAGAAAGCATAGTAACAGAATCTTTCTCAGGTTCCTGGAGGCACATGATTCAGAGAAGGTCTTACATGATCTACATGATGGACCAGTCGAGGGCCACTTCGAGGGAAATACCACTGCACACAAAGTTATGCGAGTTGGTTTTTACTGGCCCACATTGTTCAAGGATGCACACGCTTATGCCTGCAAGTGCTCAGTCTGTCAACGATGCGCCAACAAAACACAAAGGTCAGCAACCTTGCTACACCCTATTGCAGTGACTAAACCGTTCCAACAATGGGGCCTGGACATCATTGGGGAAATTTTCCCACATTCGTCAAAACAACACCACTTCACGCGATGGACAAAAGAATTTTCACTTAAGTGAATGACGAAGAAGTCATCAGCTTCCTCCAACAGAACATCATCTCACACTTTGGCGTTCCGGTATCACTTGTGTTTGACAATGCAACTTATTTTTCATCTTTGAAGCTTTATGATTTTGCATTGCAGTATGGTATTGTGCTTAAACACTCATCTAACTACTACCCGCAAGGAAATGGTCTCGCAGAATCCACAAATAAAAACCTTATCTGCATAATCAAGAAGACCATTTACTCTAAACAACATATCTAACACTCTGCCTTAATGAATGCCTTATGCGTTGACCACGTAACACCCAAACCCTCTCTGAACACTTCGCCATACTTCATGGTTTATGGGAAAGAGGACATCCTACCGCCAAACATCTACTTGTCTACACTCCAATTGTTCCAAGAACCCCAAGGCAAGCCTTGTCTACTAGTTCAGCGTAGGATGGATACACTTCACAAGTTGCAGGAAGATTGGATAAAAGCAAATTAAAAAATCACACTCCACCATAACTGTATCAAGAGATGGTTCGACAAGAAGTCCACAGGGAACGCTAACTTCGATGTGGGTGACTTAGTCTTGAAATGGGATAAACCCCATGAAGACAAAGACAAACATACGAAGTTCCAGTCCCTATGGATTGGTCTGTATACTGTCTATGAGAAGCTTAGCCCACACACATACCATCTGCAGTCACTTAACGGGAGAATTGACAACCTTCCTGTCAAAGGCCAAGATCTCAAACACTATTTTCAGTAAGTTGGGGTCGTGCCCCGCGCCATGTACATAGCCTGTTTACTGCTGGTTTTTTTCTTCGCTTTGCTTACTATTTTTGTTTTGTTTTGTTTTGTTTGTTTAATATCATTCTATTTTTGGTTTTGTAAATAAGTGTTGCCCTCTACTGAGTTATGGCTTTTGAATGAGCATGTGGCTGAGATCCAAAGAGCCTTGTGACACTGCAGCACTTGGCCAGTCCTATGTCTATCTTCTATGTGCTTGGTTATAAACTTCGACCGATGAAGTCTTGATAGAAAATATGAGCCGTTTGAAAGGGAAGCTTTGGTCCAACCATGAACCCGTGTCCACACTGGGAAACCCCATGCCTCTACTCAATCTTTTGCTCTGTGTATTCAAGCTCATTCAACTAGTAGAAACAGAGAAGGTAAAAATCTAAACAAGCAAACCTATGTCAGAGGTCTTACATGATTCTCTGAAGGAACAACCTCTTCTGCTCTCAATAAGTAGGGATCTCTCTTCTACCCAAAAAATAAATAAGTGCCTATGCACAGTCCTCTTTTAAAATTACAAAGGCGAAAGAAGAGAAAGGCTTCCTGCGTAGAGAGGTGAAGCATGCAACTCCACCGGGATACTAACCATGCTCGTTGGCAGTGGAGCAATGCGTGTGTTCCTGCATGACTCCATCGAGGTACTGTCCAGGCCTGCTAGCAGCGGAGCAACACCAGAGATGAAAACTTATACTCTGTTTTCAACTCACGAGCCAAACTACCCTTCCCGATTTCGAAACACTGTGATCAAGCTGAAACTTGTTGTTGTCTTTGATTGAGTTGACGAAAGATGAACCATGCCTATCCATGGCATAAGTGGAGAAACCGAAGTAACCCGTACAACGATTCAATACTCCCTGATAGACCAAGGCCCTGTGTTGTCAATGGACCAAAACAGAGAAGTTGGTATTCAACCAGTGTGTCGTTAAGTGTTGTAGCGGCTGCAACACCCTCCAAAATTTTGGCCTGCATCTAATTTTGGAGCCTCTATTGGGTTTTTCCTTGATGTTTGCAAGTACTCGGGCTCATCCCATGAGATGGTGTTGAGTCTTCGCAACCTCCTCTCTTGACCGTTCAATAGACATCTTTTAGTATGTTGGTCACAATGTCATGCTTGCAGTCATGTTCTGGTTATGATTCACGTCTGTCTTTGTGTGTATAAGTTGTATTTGCTATGTAAGCATCTGTCACACTCACACACAAAGTTGTATGAATGTTGCGCATGTGTCGTCGTGGTCATTCAACGATCTATCACAAGTGTCGTGCTTGTTGTCCGCCCTGTTGGTTAGTCACACTTAGCATGTTGTCTTGTTGGTTCAAAGTGTTTTGTTTTCAAGTCGTGTTGAGTGTGTGTTCACAAGGTCGTGCATGAACACGTTCACTCGCTCACACACTTAGTCATTTTGCTAAAACTCTATCGACCAGACCACCCCCAACAGTCGGATCTTCGTTGAGCTGCATTATGCAATCTCAGCCCTCAGTGATCATGTACTACTACCGAGAATTGCGCAGAGCTTGAGGCTGCCTCCCAGGTAGTCTGCACTATGCAATCCTTGAGTCGACTCCACTGACTATCACCTAGAACAACGTAGAAGTTTCTCAACAATCCATCTCAATCTGCGCTACCTACAAGCAAATCTATCAAGCCTCCAACTGGTCAACTGGAGAGTTTGATCGGGAAATGACCCCATGCTTCACTCCTCCAAAAAATTGCGCAGAAGTTGCCAGCATGGCCGACTCCGCTGACTAAAGAAATTGCACAGACATGAAGGACAGACACTCGGTGCCTGTCACCACATTGTCCTCGAAATTTGCACAGTTCAGTCACCCTGTCATCCAGCCTGTTGTTCCTCTTGAAAATTGCGCAATTTTCATGGGTTGTCCTCCAGTGACTCGACACCCCGCTCAACCCAGAAATTGCGTAGAGATGTCCTGCAGGCCAGCCTCTCAATTTTACACAGTTTTGGCCAGCAAGCTCCCGCAGCCCGCTGCTAGCCTCCCCAGAGAATCTGCGCAGTTTTCACTACTAGTGTCCTCCCTGTTGCCTACACTGCCTCCCTGGAAAATTTGCGTAGATCTTGCAGACAGTCACTGTTGATCTGAACTGCCCATCTCAGCGTCTCAGTGACCTCTGCACAATTTTCCTTGACAGTGCCCGGAGCTTGCATCCCGGCCTGAAATGTGCTCTATGCAGTTTCAGAGCCTTGTCCTATCTCCCGGTCACCTGCACCCGAAAATGAAAGATGATGCATCATGGTAGACTAGGAGATTTATGGATTTGATGTCATATCGTCATGAGTGATTGCAGATATAGGTACATGGATGAGACATGGTGCGACGACGAACGAGATGAACAAGGAGTGCATGCTAGGAGACTTGTTCACGAACGAATGAACACATGAAGCATGCCAAGTACAAGTGAAGGAGAGACATGCACATGTAACATCAAGCGAACACCAAGACCATCGAAGACTTTGCACACCTTGCCATGCGAAGGCGAAGCTATGATACACCAAGAACACATTCATCACTCAACAACACTGCAGCTCAACATGGACACCAACAACAACATGAACATACCAGCTCTGTCGTGTCAAGTCATGTCACGAGTCATCTCGGCCACATCACTATTGTGGGTCATACTGTTGTAATCAACGTAATGTAATGTGGAAGTCCAAGAGACCCACATGTAAAGTTGAAGAGTCATTTAAGTCAAAGAGTCATGAGGGAAGTCAAATGGTCACAAGGGTCATTTTCACCCTTGGATATATATACCCCTCATTTGTACAAGCAAAATACTTTTCACCTTGGCTCCTCCCAGATAGCCTTGAGAGTCTGTAGTCTTTTCTTTGAGAAGCGAGCAATGGCTCCAACGCCCCGCTATCAGGGTTAGTGATGTAATGTTGTACCAATGTGTCTTGGAACTTTCGCTTAATTCAAAAGCCTGATAACATGCCAACACGTTTTCACACATGTATTGTATTCATTTGTAAGACTATTCTTTGGATGCTTGTAATGCATGTTTCTTTAACCTGTATTAAGACAATTGAACTATTTCGGTTGTTCTAATACATATGCTTTTGAAAATGTGTTGTATAAGTTGTTAACGTTGTCTTACCCGTGTGGACTATTCCGTCGAACACTCCACATAACCATTCTCGTAAACTTGTTATAACGACCATTGCACTAGTGTGGACTATTCCGCTGGGTGTTGTATGTGCTATCCATTCATTATGTGTTTGTGATTGCCGCATCCATGTGGAATACTTTGCCAGAAGCTGCGCATGTCCTGTTGTGTTGTGTGTCTCTAACATAGTTGGGACTATTCCCTTTCAACTTGAGACTCACCTGCACCCTCTCCCTCTAGGGTGAAAGAACCGTGACACAAGTAACACTAAGCACTCACTAGGCACACAAACCTCGTTGTTCGAAGACAAAACAAACCACTCTCATGTGCTGACAAGCAAGAGCTAAGGAAAACCTTTAAGATAATGGCAACCAAGCCATCGTACCGTATGGGACTCCTACACCAAACAGTGTGTGGTCTGGTTGGGACTTCATATCGGGGAGATCCCTTGAATGTTGGCGGGTCCAGCACCATCAACACACAGTAAGGCCATGCCAATGACTATGCTTTTTTCAGGTAGTTTTGTGCCAGCGACGTCGATTCTGTGCCACTTTTTAAGGTCCAGGACTTAGGCCATTGCCCAAAACTCCATGGGACTTTTAAAAAATTTAAATTAAACCAATATTATAATTTTAAAATCACATCGACACCATCCTCTATCGCACGATCGAATGCAGAAAGTATATCTGAATCAAAACAACCAGACTGCCAGCATACCTTGTATGTCGCCAACCGAGCTTTCGGCGCCATCCCTTTCGCAATCCCACTGGCATAACCGAGCATATTGGCTTTGTAAACATGCCTCCCAGTAGCAATCGATGCAGTGTGTGACCCATGGCCATCTGTGTCTCTGGGAGACCTGGATTCCCGAGAAGTGTTCATAGCCCCAACCATGGCTTCATACCCTTTTGGGAAAAACCTTGCACCCACCAATTTCTTATTACATAAATTCTTAGAAAACCCACTCCCCTCCTCGCATTCACCCTTCCAGTTCCTAGGAACCGGTCCTAGCCCATGGTCACTGAAGCTCTTTCTCTCAGGCCATATTCCAGTGTCCAAAAGTCCCACCACCAAATCAGAACCATAGTCTGACTCGGGCCATAATCCTCCACTAGGCCTCAGACCTAAAAACTGGGGGGACCTCGTTGTATGCAACTGCCTGACCCTATCAGGAAGCACTGCCAACACTCCATGTGACGTATCAAGCTTCTCAGCTTGCTCCGGAGTGAGCTTGGCTGAGAATCCATGGAACACTGTCTTATAGACATGAATCAAGATATCACCTTTAACAGCAGCAAGGTTTTTTTCATCCGTAATCAGGCCCTTCACTGCAGCCACCTTGGCCATATACCAATGCTCATGGGAGGGAAATATTGATGGCTTTGAATCGATATCTACTCTGACTATATAGGTCCTCGAACACTCAACTCTCCACAGTAACACAAACACAGCAACAAATCCAAATATGTTTCTACAAAAACCCATGGCTGGATTCAATCAAACCCTCACTAAAACACTGGTTCTCTGTGGCCTTCTATGGTTTCTAGCCCAACCCAGCAAAACCCACTTCACATATGCTAAACTAACCAAAACCCACTTCACATCGACTCAATCCACAAAGACCCATTTCACAACCACAGCTAAGTTTCTACAAAAATGAACTGCAGAATTCAATCAAACCCTCCCAGAATACTGGTTTCTCTGGTTTCTAGCTCAACCCAGCAAAACCCACTTCACATCACCTCAACTCACAAAGACCCGTTTGTAACCCATTTACATGCTACTCATTTATAACTAAAGAATTCATCAATACCACATTTGAAAACTCACTATCTGTACAGCTCTCATCATAAACCATTATAAGTTTTAAAAAATTTAAATTAAACCAATATTATAATTTTATTTTATGTAAACATTGTTGAGAAAAAAGAGCATTTATCAAAATAAATGGCATTCCAATTCAAAAAATACAAAATATTTATCTATATCACGAAGAACGTTTAGAAATAGAAAGTTTACACTAAATTATGATGGTTTGGTTTTAACATGAATTTGAATTTGTAAAACTGAATTGAACTGCACTGTTGGAAGAGGAAATTTATTCTTTCATTAAGGCCTACTCAACTCAGTCACTGTGAACGAAACCAGGAAACTATTTTATCTGACTGCACACCACACAACGACTGAACTCATCTTCCTACTTTCAAAATGTTGGAGCTGTCGTCACCCCAGTCCATTATGGGGCAGGCCTGCAACTCTTTACTTTCAATAACAATGACCCCTGGAGTTGAAATAGAAGCCTTGTTCTCCTGCAGTTTGCTAGCCTGTTTCAGCTCCCCTACCACCTCACTCGCGCTGGGCCTAGAAGACGGCTCAGCACGAACACATCTAATCGCCACTTCTGCAACACGAGTGATGGATTCCATCTGATAATTTCCTTGCAACTTTCTGTAATGATTTCTGCCATCACGCCGCGAAAATTTGCAGCTGAAACGGTGTCCCCTGTCAATATAAATATGCCAGTTATTGTTATGAAGCAGAAGATGCATTACAATACTCTTAAGAATATTTCAGATTGTTCAATTGTTCAGATTTAAGAATATTTCCCAAATCTGTAAGTTCTGCTGCATGCTTAGAATTTTGGATCAGAGGCATTCCCCGGTTAATGAGGTTTACTTCCTGTACATGTAAATCTATGGGTTTTCGAACACATTATTTTCAATAAAACCACACCAAAACTTTACTCATCACTTTTTCTCCATCTACATTTGTGTGTTGAAATACTCACCAAATGAAACTGCTATGTGGTAATTAATTGCATTCCAATGTTGCAAAGAGAGTGCATATACTCTGGATCCAGGTATCCTGCCTTTCCCTTCACAGTAGTTGTGACATGAGAATCCTCCCAATCTATTGTCATTCTTGACAGACAAATATTGGCCAATTTTCCTTTCATATTGCTGTCCAAAACGATGTTGGAGGTCTTGACATCTCTGTGAATTATCCTTGGTCTGCAACCCTGATGCAGGTAGTCCAGTCCTTCAAATAGAAATATGTTTAGCCATAATTTGTCTTTTGTAAGACATAAGTAGATATTTAGTTGTTTTTACGGCAAGAAGTTTATACTATTTTGACTCTTGTTTCTTGCTGAGCCCTGCACTAGAACCTGATAAAGAAAATAAGAACCAAATGGGTGTTGGTTACTTTCTTTATTCCATTAACGATTCCAACAAATGATCTCTGTTAGATATATTTTACCATAGAGGTGTCCATAGATAAGCATAAGTTCTCTGGATTCCTTACAGTATCCCAGTAAAGATACCAAGTTCCTATGGTTGACTCTGGAAAGAAGATCAACCTGTTTATCAAAGTGATTATGTTAGTGTTATATATGAAGAAGTATAACAGTGTCATAATAATGAAATGGGCTTACATTAAATTCAAATTAAATGATTTGAAAACCTTAAAATTACCTCGTTTAAAATCTCTAGAGCTCCTTGCTTGGAGAACAATGAAAGCAATTTAACCGCTATATCCTTTCCTTCAGGTAATTTACCAAAGAACACTGATTCAAATCCCCCTTCTCGAATCTTCTCACTAAAGTTTTCTGTGGCTACCTTCAGCTCATATAGAGTGAACGCACGAGGCTTTGATACTTTCAGCACTATTGTCATCAAGTAGTCTGCAAGCCAATCATTTCACGTAATAAACACATAGTCTCATGAAGAAGATTAAAAAAGAAAATGATAATGACATTATTCACAGGAATAGGCATTATATAACAGACAGTACTTATCTTTTGTCTAAATCAATGGATGAGAATCCTTGGTAATTAGCAATTGATGAGAGTCCTTAGTAATTAATAAAAAATATATGTCAATGTATTTCAAAAATTCACTCTATTGAGTGAGCTTAGTCTACCAGATGTTTTGCTTTGCTTTCATACCACTGCTTCTAGCTACCACACCTGCTTCCCTTCTGAATTTTTTTGTGATAGATACTTAGCGTCATTAGAATTCCATTTAATATTTTTTTGTTTTTACTGTTAAGGGGTGAAACCACTTATAAGAATTTGAACTAATAGCAATGCACCTATTCACCATTAATCTAAAACCTAGTCATCCAATTCCACCCATATTACTCCAAAGACAACACTCATTTTGTTTTTATTTGAATTTGGCAGGATGCATTCCCCTTATGCATACATAGGTAGGGATTCCCATAGCGGCTGCAACACACCAAAGAAAGCGCCCTTCCATTATGATTACTACTAGGCTTCGTATTTTTGTAAATGGAAATCCTAGTATACAGCGCGCAATATAAAAACATATATTTAATTTCAAAATTTCAAAATAAATTGAAGCAATATGAAATAGGATGTGATTACGTGAGTTTTAATGAACGCTTGCAGAGAAGTTGCCCGGCAATTACGCCACTGAAATTATTGTTCTGTGCGTAAGATATTAAAAAACACCGATCTACGCTGGAACACTGCCGCTTAATTTCAGTTCAGATAACCAGTCTGGAACACTGCCAATTAGGCTGTTGTTATGCAGATGTCTGCGCAAGAAAGCAAAGTAAATGGCTGCTAAATTTGGGGCAAAGTGACGATGCATCATGAATCAGCTCAATATTACAAAACATGTAAATTTTTATGTTTGAGGAAAAACTTACACTCTCTCCAACATGGTTAAACTGGAGAAATTTGGTGATTATTCTCAAGAAATTACCTGTCAATTTCAACCGGAATTGGTTAATGCAGCCATAGTGGAATTTTCTAAAACAGATGATTTTCCTTTTATAAACCGCACCATCCATTTCGATAACAAATTAATAATTGTGCTGGAGAGTTATGGTCTTCAACATTTTGAACCATCTTCATATCAAAGTAAACAAAACTATATGAAAAAATTATTTATAGTGAATTTATTGGAGTAATTTGGATAAGCCCTAGATTCTAAAAATAGTGTTATTCTTCTGGCCTGGATCAAAGATCCCAAAGATTTATGACAATATCATAATGGGTTAAATATCCCAGAGATTTATGACAATGGATAAAAAATCCCAAAATTTACCTTTTCTTGAAACTTTATCAGCATTGTTCCTGGCTTAGCCTCTGCATACATAAAGGGATCTCCGAGGGCCTCAACTCGATCACATTGATAAAGGGATCATCAGTCTCCGAGGTTCTGATCAAGCAAATACACAGCAATGCCCCAGAACTAACCAAGATTCCTTCAAAATTATCTCGAGAATATCGATTTGTGGTTGTTAAGTTTTGCGTATGCAACATACCCAGTGTCTCAATAGAGTAAGAAAAGCTTGGCAATTGTTGGAATCCATTGTAATTTCCAGGAAAAGACCAGGCGATAGGAACCTCATAACAAGACTTGTCGAGAGGCTTTGGGAAAAGCCTGAGATTATTCAAGTAAGAACCGAACCTTTGTTCAGCTGCGTTCCCTTTCTCTACTGTCTGCCCGACGTCTATGTAATTAGCATCATTGACCCATGTTATATTGTTGTCGCCTCTGTGTTTTGCTTTCCCTCCGCAATTGATGTTCTAAAATCCACCTACAATTCCAGGAATGAAGAGGTTAATTTATTTAGGAATGAAGAGGTTAATTTATTTAGGAATGAAGGGAAAAATACAAAAATATGCTTCTTTACCTAGTTGAGTGGTAACATCGACCAATAAAATCATCCCGAACAACAACAGGACGACAATCCAAATGGTCCGTTTACCAAAGCCTATTTTGTCCATGGCTGCCTGAAAAGTTCCTCTGAACAATAGATCTGAAGCAGAGATGCCACTTACATATGAAAGTGGATCCCGTCTGAAGCGCTTCTATCCTTTTGGGTCTCTCTATCGCCATTTATACACTTCTACTCAGCACTGGTGCGTTCAGAAAACGGCAAAGGCCCTGTGCTCTAGCGCTGCTGGACGTTCGAAAAGCGGCAAAGACCTGTACTCAAGCGTTTAAAAGACGGCAAAATATTTAATTTAATTTTTTATTACTTTTAAAAAATAAATATGTTTTTATTTTCTATTACTCGTAAAAATTAAGTATGTTGGTGATTTTTACTGCCTATTAAAAAATAAAAATTGATTAAAATGTGCAAAATAAAAATTATCATAATCTTTTTCTTTAAAATATCATTGTGTTTTTGAGTTATACAGTAAATTGCGATGGATTTGGTTGAGCCTAAATTCATATATTTATATAAATTAAAGTCACAAAGAGGAAAGTGAGAACACCCTAAAGGGCTTGGATATGTTCCCTCTTTGTCCTCATCCCCTTGTCAATGCACACTTTGATTATCACACTCTTTGTCAACATTTTCTCCAACATTCACAAATGATTCTAGATCGATTCGAAGGAATGTGGAGGCTTCAAGATCATACTAACATGCAAAATGATGAAATTGATTCTCTCCATAGCCAATTGGTTGACCTTTCTTCCTCGCGACATGCAACAAGTCAGCATAGCTCTAGAAGAAATTCAGGTGAAAATCAGTCTGAAGTAATGTCAATAGACTCCCCTATTGAATGACAATGTTTTGTAAAGTTGTTCTCCTTTGTGGCCTAATTTTGTCAGCGATATAGTTACAAGTTTGTTGGTAGTATGTATGTGACTGGTAGTCAGTATATAGAAGATTATGGTTCTCCTATTTTGTTTACTTTTGAGGAAGAACCAGCTCTCAGAACTGATCGTAAATCTCTCAGGCTTTTGGTTGCGTTATAGGCACAGATTTTATAAAATACTACTCATCACTATCAAGAAATAAAAATATACCTTTAATGGAGATCATTTACTTTAATTTTATATAAAATATTAAAACCTCACCCTTGCCTTTCTTCTATTATTTAATAAATGTATCAACTTTAGTGAAAATAATCTACTTTAATTCTATGTAGAAAAATAAAACCAAACCTCACTTTGCTGGTAGGAATTGTTTCATTATAACATTTATCATATTACAACCTTTCTAACTCTTTTGACACTAAATATGTAAAGTTAGTGTTACATATTTGGGTAGTTGTCAAACCTTTCACACTTGTCACACTTGTTTATTTCACCTTTCTTGAGAGGGTATCTTGGTCATTCCATATTGGTGTCCCAAGTTAATTTACTGTTAGCTTTCTATGTATTTTTTTCCTCGAGGAAAAATCACAATTTTCTATTAATTGAGAAAATTACATGTTGTAGATGCCTAACAGGCATATGCAGAAAGTTAGGTCGTAGCCTTCAAAATATAAATATTTCTGTACAATATTACCCAAAGGGGTTTACAGTAGTTGTTCATAAAATAGATATATACAATGATATATAGAGCATAAAGTTATGATAGTATCTGCAAAAAATATAACTGCAATTAGGGCCTATCAACCCTCTGTATATTATGTTCTATATATGGCCGGTGGTAATACTGGTAATGTTCTGCCTCTCGTTTCTCTTGAATTAGCCAAAGACCCCTGGGCTAGACCGCGACCTCCTTGGATAAATGGTCGGCAATCTGATTACGTTCCCTGTAAATGTGGTGACAAGAAATATAATCAAAATGTGATTTTAATAGCATGGCTTCGTCCAATATATTGTTGAGTGAGTGTACATGACATGTAGATGTATTATTAAACCAGTTTATAATGATTTTGGAATCCCCATATAACTGTAGGTGTCTGCAATCATGTGCCAATGCAAAATGAAGTAAATGTCTAAGGGCGATTCCAGTTATGAAGTCTTTTTTCCACCTTGGACACAAGCCAAATCCAATCCGGAATTTGTAGCTATGAGGTTTGATGTGGAAACCAAGGTATTTAATGCCATCTTCCAGTTGATGTCTCTAAAAAGGGAATTTCTGAAGGGCGATCCGAATTTCCTGTGGGGATCATGCTGAGAAGGAGATTGTGGATTTTAGCCGATTAGATTCCATGTCGGTTGCAGTGGAGAAAAGCAGCAAGATATCATAAAAAAAACAGTGAAAACATGAATACCCCCATTGAGGAAGATGAGGACATCATCAACAAATAGTAGATGCGATATGATGCAGTGATTTGTTATCTTAAGACCGAGTGGTCGCCCATCTCTTCCTTCCTGAAATATTAATCTTCTCAGACCTTCCATAACAAGGAGAAAGAGGAAATCCCTGTTTGAGGCCACACTCAGCATGAAAGAAATTAGAGGTTGAACCATTAATAAGAACGTTGAAGGACACAATAGTAATGTAGAACATAATCCAATGAATGAAAGTGAGGGGAAGCCTAGATGAGTGAGGAGAATTCTTAGGTATAACCAGCTAACACGATCAAATGCCTTGGGGAGGTCGATCTTGAGGATGGCTCATTTTAATTGCCTCATCTTAATGGAGTGGAGTACCTCCTGTGCAGTACCAATGGCCTCATGTATTTGTCGCTTATGCAGAAAAGAAAATTGCTGGGAAAAAATGTGGGCAGATAGGATGGGATTTAATCTGTTGGTAATGATTTTGGCAATAATCTTGTAGAGACAGTAGAAGAGGGAGATAGGCCTGAAATCATTGAAAGAAATTAGGGAGTCCACTTTGGGGATGAGTGCAATAAAGGTGGAGTTTATGCCTCATACACAAGACCATATGTCCTACAATCCTCCACAACTTGAAGAAGGTCCTGACTAATGGTCTCAAAAAATGCCAAATAAAATTCAACAGACCATCCATCTGGGCCAAGGCTTTTATCCCTTTTGAACCATTTAAGTGTACTTTCCAGTTCCCCCATGGATACAGGCTTAAGAAGGTCTGCAGCTGCATCTTGGTCTACAAATCGAGGGAAAAGTTTGACAATTCGAACAATTTCAGCAAGTGTGGCCCTAGGAGGAGCCTTGAATAGCTGTTGGAAGTTAGTCGTACCGAGATGAACTAGTTGGTGGAAGGTATATGCAGGTTGTCCATCCTCATTAGGCATCTGCTAGATAGTGTTACTAGCTCATCTCCCTTTCGCATAATTGTGGAAAAATCTGGTATTGTCATCCCCAGCTTGTAACCAGAAATCCCTACTCCAAAGGTGCCATGTCTCCTCACGTTCTTTAAGAATTTTGGTCCATTGAGCCTCTACGCCAGTGAGAATATTTTTAGCTTCATCAGTGGAAACACCCCTCCCCTGCTAGTCCAAAAGTTCAGCCAGCTTGTCTTCGATGAGTCTAAGAGTCTCTTCGTCCCGGTATCGTTTGTTGTTTACCCATTGAATAGATAAACTCTTAAGTTCAATAAGGTTGTGACAAAAGACTTATGATATGGACCTCCATTGTGTAGGTGGATTTGCTCACCAGTAATCATTAACCAAAGTGTTATACTCAGGATCCATCAGCCAAATGGAATTGAATTTAAATGGAGCTCTTGGTTTCAGAAAGAGCCCCGACAACTCCAGGAATATAAGAGAGTGGTCAGATATACCACCAAATCCCACCCACTGATGGTAATTTGTCAAGGACCTAACCAAATGCTCCTTGATTAAGAATCGATACAGTCGTCTAGCCAGTGATGCAACTCCAGTCCTTTTGTTTCGCCAAGTTGGTTGCATCTTATTCATAGGGATATCTATCATATGGTGTTGCTCCAGAAGTTGCTCCATGGTGTCTGAGAGGGGGTCAATTGAGCATTGTGTCTCCCACATGTCCAATATAGAAATTCAGGTCCCCTCCCAGAATAAGATTGTCGAAGTTAGTGAGGGATAGGCTGAGTAGATGATTCCAGTAATCGACCCTGTTAAGACAGGGGGCATAAACATTGATAATTCTAAAATTCAGACCCAGCTCCAAGGAGTAAATATCCATACCAATAAATCCTGCACCCCCTCAGGATGTGATAAGATTTATATTGTGAGGATTAATGCCAAGTTAAACTCCCCTAGATCATCCATTAACATCCAGAGCATGTAAATTCCATCTCGGCTTCAGGGATTGCAATACAGTGGTGACCTGCTCGGCCATCCCAAGAGTTTCTTGTAAATAGATAATATCGAGCATCTCAGAATCCAGTAGTCTTCTGAGGGCTAATTTTTTTGCAGGTCTAGCGAACCCTCTGCAGTTAAAAGAGATCCACTTCATGGATGAGACCTGGAGAGGGTTTCTGATGCTCTAAGAACCCTATCAAGTGTAGATTTCTTGCCCTGGACCACATCCACCCCAGCTTGGATAATGGCTTTAGAAATATAGGAATGTCGACCCCTTGGAAGCTTGGTGATTTTAGGAGGGGAAATTGGGCCAATCCTAGAAGGCTCAGGTGGGTGTTTCCCCGAGAACGTAGGTTTTAGGAGTGGGAGTGGCCGGAGGAGGTCGATAGACGAGGAGATGGAGGTGAAACGGATAACCCAGGAAAGGAAGGCGGGGTGGTAGAATAGGATGGGGGGGGGGATCTAAAGGGAAAGTGAGAGGGGTGGAGGAAATGCTTGCAATGGATACAAATGAAATATGCAATTGTTGTGCATAAATAGATAAAGATAAAGATGTTGCAGAGAAAAGAGGAGGAGGAATACCCACAGAGAGGGCGGTCGCAGCAGCAGCCCGAGATCTCGTCATGGGAGGAGAAGGAGGTTGAGGAGAGGCTGATGAAGTCATCGATGCAGAGCAGCAACCCAGAGGCTTCAGACGAGTAGGCTGAGAAGACTATCCATCCGCAGGTGCTTGTGCCCCAGAACCGACGTCAACCGAAACATTGGAGGGAGAGAAGGCGGTAGTAATCAGAGAGCATTCCTTGTAGAGATGTCCAACCTTGTGACACCTTCTGCATCTGAATGGTACCCCTTCATAATCCAGTATTTGGATGCGAGTGAGTCTTTTCCACTGTAATGTGATTTGTTCCTCCAATCCTTCTCTAGTATCCAAGTACACCAGAATGTGTGCCATCGATTTGTTTCCTGAGGTAATATATGATTTATCATAATCTAGGAAAGTACCCAATGCATTCCCAATACGAGTGAAGATATCCTCAAACCATTAGTGCAAGGGAAGTCCTGGAAGTCAAAGCCAAAGCAGTCCAACGCCCAATTGTTCTTGCTTGGGATCAAACAGTGGACTCCATCTCTTGAGAAGCACAGGAACCAGCTCAATGTGCCAGTACCAAGAGAGAACCCATGAGGTGTAATCCTCCCTTTGAAAACTGAGGGTGAACCAACCCCGAGCCAGAGTGGTAACAGACGGGAGCTCCCTGAGTATATTCCCCCAAATCTCTATAACCTAGAGATGAAGTCGAGCGGTCGAGTATGTTCTACCTCTAACTCTTCCCACCAAGACCTTGTTCGCAGTGTCCACAACATCACCCATTTTCACTCTTTCACTGAAGCAAAGAGATAGGTCCTTGCGAGAGGCTTTGACACACTTGGGTTTTTTAGCTTTGCCAGAGCGAGAGGCCTTCGAGTGGTCCTGAAGGGGGTCTTGGGTACCCAAGTTGGCCTCCTAAGAATTAGGGTTACAAGACCTAAGGTTTAAAACCAGAACATTGAAAAAAACGAATGGAAGGGATGTCTATCCAGGTTTGGCGAGAGTTGTCGGGAAGGAAGATGATTCCGGGACGTGGGGGAAGGGTTTTGCTCCAAATGCTATACCCGCGGACAAGGGGAGGGTGGATGTGGACGACAGATGGGGAGGATCTAGTGGCGAAAATTTGACTGATGGTGATGGAGAAATACAAGAGGCAAGCAAAGGAAGGGTGGCCGGAGAAAGGGGAGGGAAATCGAGACCCGAAGAGGAAATAGAGAGTGCAGAAAATGACAGATAGGGCACGGAGGGGCTGGGATCAGATCGGACATGTGGCGGTCCTGACCACGAAGGAATAGGTTACCCCAGGGACTCAGAAACCGACACATCTGGCAGGGAGCAAGGGTAAGTCCAGATGGGTTCGTAGGGAAACGACTCCTCTGAATAATCAACAGTGTCAACCTCCATCGCCAACAAGTACTACAGTCAGAATGGGAATGAGAGAAAACAGGTCGTAGAAGCGTTGACTACGAAGACATAGGATAGAACGATAGACCATCACAGTGAGCACTCCACGCAGTTGGGGGAACACGAAAAACTGCAGCAGCATCAGCAGTGATAAGGATGCGCTATACAAAACCCTATCCAAATTCCTTCACAGTCGCTTTCTATGTATTATATATAACCTCATCCCATTTCTTGTACCCCCATTTTATATTTACTACGAAGTTTTCTAATTATGTTTTTGGGGAATTTTATTCCAAAGCTTCTCTAACAAGTTGAGGACGAGAATCACTTTTGGGGGAATTAAAGTGTTCCAAGCTTGACCGAGCTTTGCACATTCCTAGTAATAGCATCCCGCTGGTGGACAGATGGTTCTTCCAACCAACATTGGGGTTGGCCCCAACCTAGGCTAAATAATAAAATAAAAATAAATAATACATAAAAATTAATCTCCATCTTAAACTAATTTTTGGAAAAGACATTCACAGACTTTTCTCCTCTTTCTTTATGCCCCACCCACTATGATGCAGGAGCATCTAGGGGTATCTTCAAAAAAGGAAATTTAAGAAAGTCTTGTAAATATCTAGAACATTGGTAAAGCATGAAAGTCTCTAGAACTTATAAACTCGGAAATCTCTAGGGTTTCTAAATTATGTAAAATCTCAAGAAAAACAATGTAATTGTGAATATAGTTAGTTGAGATAAGATCTATTTTGAAGGGATAAGGATTATCTCTTGGGATCTCTAGAGTTTTCTATTCTAGAGAACAAATAGAGATGTATATGCATGTTTAGAAATATAGAAGTAGAGATAGATGATGAGTATGGCCAAAGGAATGCAAATCTGGCCAAGAGAAGAATGAAAGAGTTTTTGGGTGAAGATAGATGCATATACAAATTTTGAGATTGAAATGAATTTTCATATTTTTTGTTATGAATTGTTTGTGTATATGATTATAGGAAGAATTCCAGCATGTATGAAACATGAAATTAATTGAACTTCAGTCTATGTGAAATGTGGAACTAATTTGAATATTCAGTCATTTAATGGACGTGTATATATGTTGTTGATTGCGAGACAATTTCATTGTATGATTGGTTATATTTGTGTGGTTTAATGCAAGCATATGAGCAATTAGAAAATACAAATGTGTGGGTTCATAAATTATAAGTCAAAATTTAATTTTGGCATGCATCATTAGAAAATGAAAATCTGTGGGTTCATAAATCACAAGGAGAGCGGAGCGAAGCCACCGCCTGCATCGTGTCGTTCTTATGAATCATACTACTTCCATGCGTCCCCGTCAACCAATGTCGAACTGCGACGAGTAAACTCTCCTCAACGCCATCTTTTACCCGTCTTCGCGAGAGCCAGACACGTATAGTTTCATGCGGTAAG